>CM066327.1:63857627-65234794 GCA_033807775.1 Saussurea involucrata | reverse complement strand
CTAGCCACTCAAGCATCTCACAAAAGATGTTTGTTTCATAAATGCACAGAGATTTAGCACATAATCTATCTATTCCTCACTCGGAGGTCTTAGATATTGAAAAAGGAAGACATCAGCTCCGGTCTCCGAACTTCATATTCTATTCACCGTGTCAATTGATTTTTAACTTGAGTCCCAAGTTAAATCAATTTTTGAGCCAAATCGATATAATTTATTTCTTTCACACATGCACGAGTCTTTGTGATTCCCATTGCATATCTTCGTGATATTGCTGGAACAGTTTGAGAGGTAATTTTTAATATTTTACTTCAGTGATAACTGGAAGTCCTATCAGAGATACCCCGATGCCAACTCTGAACATAGGCCATACAATTATTTTAATTGTTGTGATAACAGTTACTATTGGGTTTCTGTGTTAGATGATTACCCTATTTTGGTTACTTACCGTTTTATCTGGTACTTTTGCTACTCATCAGTGTTGTCTTTGAAATTACATGATGCTCAGGATTCTCCTAATCATCATGAGGGGGAGAACTGATACAAATTCAAAGACAAAGATCATCATCATGAGGGGGAAAAACGTTATAAAAGTTCAAAGACCTAGACTATCAAGTTGAGGGGGAGTAAGCAAAAGTTGAGGGGGAGTAACTGTTATAACCTGTGCTGAAAATATTACAACGTGCATGGTTCTTCTATCCGTTTAACAAAGTGCTGAAGTTTTCAAAGCTAATTCAACTCGTGGTTCAACTTGTGATACTAAGAAGACCAAGAGCATATTTCAAGGGGGAGCGTGAAAGATATGAAGACAAGCAACACTAAAGTGCTTCAAAGATTCAAGACGAAGAGAAGATCAAGATCGGAAGAGTTCAAGTTCGTATTTTTTCTTTATATAACTTTAGGGGGAGATTGTTAGGACTAAAAGTCCTATAAAATAGAAAGTGATATAAAGAAATAATTAGTGTTATTTATTGGTTTGTAAAGCCTCTCAAGATAATGGGCTTTATGGCTAATGGGCTTGGGCCTGTCAAGCCCTTGGTATTTAATGTGTAATTAGGGTGGTAATTAGGTTAGAGAAGTAGTGGTGAGATTAGCCGTGCGCTTAACAGAGTTTAGAGAGAGAGTTTGTTCATCATTCTAATCTTGTAACTCTCTGCATTCAATCAATAAAGGATTAATCGTTTCATATTCATTGTTACTTGTTAATCTGGGATCCACATTCACTCTTTGCCCATTGACTTTAAAAATCTGACCAGATTGTGGGGACATTAATTCAACGGTCCCAAAGGGACTTACCTTGACCACTGTGTATGGCCCTGTCCATCGAGATTTAAGCTTACCCGGAAATAATTTGATCCGTGAATTAAACAATAGCACTTGTTGGCCCTCGGTGAACTCCCTATGATTGATTCTTCGGTCGTGCCACATTTTGGTTTATTCCTTGTACAACTTTGCATTTTCATAAGAGTGGTATCACAATTCTTCCAACTCATGCAATTGTAAAAACCTTTTGGTTCCCATTGCATCCTCACTCATGTTAAGCTCTTTTAGGGCCCAAAATGCCTTGTGTTCCAATTCAATTGGTAAGTGACAAGCTTTGCCAAAAACTAATTTAAATGGAGACATTCCCAAAGGAGTTTTATAGGCCATACGATAGGCCCAAAGAGCATCATCGAGTTTGGTTGACCAATCTTTTCGGTGTGGTTTAACGACCTTTTCTAAAATGCCTTTGATTTCTCGATTTGAAAGTTCGGCCAAACCGTTGGTTTGCGGGTGTGGCCATATCATACTTAGCAAGGACCGAGCTCATGACTTTGTTTACAAAATGGGTGCCTTCGTCACTAATTAACGCCCGTGGTGTTTCAAATCGAGTGAAAATATTTTTATGCAAAAATTTCACCACGGTGTTTGCATCATTGGAGTGACATGCAACTGCCTCCACCTATTTTGAAACGTAGTCCACCACAACCAAGATATAAAAATTGTTGTTTGAGTTTGGTAAAGGACCCATGAAATCGATCCCCCAAACATCAAAAAGCTCTACCTCTAGAATGTTATTGAGAGGCATTTCGTTCTTTTGTGATATATTCCCGGTTCGTTGGCATTGCTCACATTTTTTTACAAATTCATGAGAGTCCTTGAACACACTGGGCCAGAAGAACCCACTCTGCAATATTTTTGCAGCAGTGCGGTTTCCACCAAAGTGGCCACCGTAGTGGGATGTGTGACAACCAAGAAGTATTTGTTGTTGCTCACTTCCATGGTCACACCGTCTCAATATTTGGTCCGTCCCTATCTTATACAAGAAAGGGTCATCCCAAACATATTGACGGGTATCGTGTAATTTTTTTTAACGGTTGTCCACTCATTCCGTGGGGCTTTAGTCCACATGCCAAAAAGTTTGCAATGTCAGCGTACCAAGGAATATCATTGTTGTGATGTTGAGCTGCTAACAATTGTTCATCGAGAAAACTTTCCTGGACCGGAGTGGCTTCCACAGTGGTCACTACCTTCTCGAGCCTGGACATATGGTCAACTACTTGGTTGCTTGTGCCTTTCCTATCGACGATTTCAAGGTCGAATTCTTGTAGTAATAACACCCAACGAATCAAACGCGACTTGGAATCAGCTTTGTTGATCAAGTATTTTATTGCTGCATGATCAGTGTGCACTATGACCTTCGTCCCTACCAAGTAAGACCTGAAACGATCAAAAGCAAACACCACTGCAAGTAATTCTTTTTCAGTGACCGTGAAATTGATCTGAGCTTCGATTAGTGTTTTACTTGCATAATAAATGGGGTGAAAGATTTTGTTTTTCCGCTGTCCTAAAACAGCCCCTACAGCCCACTCGCTGGCATCACACATAACTTCAAATGGGAGTGTTTCGTCAGGAGTGGTCACTATGGGTGCAGTAACTAAGGATTTTTTGATTGTTTCAAAAGCATCTCGACATTCTTGGGTGAATTAGAATTTATGTTCATGTTGAAAAAGGTTACATAGGGGTTTAGTTATTTTTGAAAAATCTTTAATGAACCACCTATAGAAACCGACATGACCCAAGAAACTTCGAATTCCTTTTACAGTTATGGGTTCGGGAAGTTGTGCCACCACTTCAAGTTTGGCTTTGTCAACCTCCAACCCTCTCTTAGAGACAAGATGACCTAGGACAATACCCTCTTTGACCATAAAATGACATTTTTCTTAATTTAAAATAAGGTCGTGGGTCTCACATCTCACTAGGCTTTTCTCCAAATTTCCAAGGCAATTGTCAAATGATGTCCCTATCACAGAAAAATCGTCCATAAAAACTTCTATGGTATCCTTAATCATGTCGGTAAAAATGGCCATCATATAACGTTGGAAAGTGGTTGGGGCATTACACAATCCAAATGGCATCCTCCAGAATGCAAAGGTACCGTATGGACAAGTAAAGGTTGTCTTTTCTTGGTCCTCGGGGGCGATATGAATTTGGTTGTATCCGGAGTATCCATCTAGAAAACAATAAAACTCATTTCCAGCTAACCTATCGAGCATTTGGTCGAGGAATGGTAAGGGAAAATGGTATTTCTTGGTGGCTAGGTTGAGTTGTCTATAGTCCATGCATATTCTCCACCCAGTAACAGTTCTAGTTGGAATGAGCTCGTTCTTTTCATTTGCCACTACGGTTGTTCCTCCCTTTTTAGGGACATATTGAACGGGGCTCACCCAACTACTACTAGCTATTGGGTAGATAATACCAGCGTCTAACCATTTCAAAACTTCTTTCTTAACTACCTCTTTCATGATGGGATTCAACCTTCTTTGGGGTTGGACTTTTCCAGAGTGGTCACTCTCCAAGTTAATCTTATGTTGGCATAGGGAAAGACTAATACCTCTAATGTCCGCTATGGTCCAACCAATTGCCCTCTTGTGCTTCATCAACAAATCAATCAGAAGTTGTTCTTGTTTCTCACTAAGTTTGGAAGAGATAATAACGGGGAGTTTATTATCCTTAGCGAGATAAGCATATTTCAAGTGAGATGGCAATGGTTTTAAGTCTAACTCGGGAGGCTGTTCTATTGAAGGGGTTGAATATTTCTATCCTTAAAGTCCAGAGGTTCAAAGGTTGCCACAATTTCGTTACACTCATCCTTAAAAGTGTCATCATTTTCAGAGTCGGAGTGCTCACTCTCACTGCCCACTGAGCTCACTGTGTCAAAACTTGGGGTACCATTAATCAAATTCAAAGCAAAGCAGTCTTCGGTTTCTATGAACTTAAGGGACTTGAAGACATTAAATGTTACCTCTTGGTCATGGACTCTCATAGTGAGTTCTCCTTTGTTCACATCAATCAAAGTACGTCCGGTTGCAAGAAACGGACGCCCTAAGATAATTGGGATATCTTTATCGGCCTCGTAATCTAGGAATAAAAAATCGGCGGGAAAAATAAATTTATCCACTTGGACCAAAACGTCTTCTATTTTTCCTTTGGGACAGGCTATGGACTGGTCGGCTAGTTGTAATGTCACGGTTGTGGGTCTAGCCTCTCCAATATCTAACTTGTTAAATATGGACAATGGCATCAAGTTTATACTAGCTCCCAACTCACAAAGTGCTTGACCCACTTCTTGTCCCCCTATGGTGCATGGAATGGTGAAACTACCCGGGTCATTCAACATAGGTGGAATCTTGCAAGTAAGGAGAGCACTACATTCCTTAGTTAATGCCACAGTCTCAAACTCACCCAACCTTCTCTTTTTGTTCAAAATATCTTTCAAAAACTCAACATAGCTTGGCATTTGCTCAAGAGCCTCTACCAAGGGTATGTTAATATGAAGTTGTTTAAAAATGTCTAAGAATTTTTTAAATTGAACATCGACATTTTTTGTCTTCATTCTTTCGGGAAATGGGACATTTCGTGGGTCAATTTGAGTTTGTTATGGTACTTGCTTTGGAACAGTGAGTTTCTGTATGGTCATTAAAATGGGAGGCTAAGGGACATGGGTGCTCACTGTGGGTTTGTCAGTGACTTGAGGAGTGGGCACTGCGGTTTTAGGGGTAGTGGGTAATTGAGGCGGGTCTTCAGAGTCAACGATGACATCATTCAAACCCTTTCCACTCCTAAGTGTTATAGACTTGACTTGTTCTTTTCCTATAACCCTAGCGTGTTCGGTGTCACTAGGTAATGTCCCTGGTGGTCTATTCTTAACTTCGACGGCTAGTTGTCCTACTTGGGTCTCTATGTTCCTTATGGCTGCTTGAGTTTGATTCATGAAACCTTTCAGTATTGATTCGAGTGATGGTTGTGTCTCAGTTGGGTGATTTTGACGTGGCTGAAATTGTTGTGAGGACTGTCCTTGGTGAAAGTGTTGTGCGGGGGTGTCCACTGTGATGTTGGTGAAATCCAGGGGGTTTGGTGGTCTTTGCTGGACATGACTCGCCCCGTGGGGTTGGAGTCCTGGATTACCAGCCCATGAGAAATTTGGGTGATTTCTCCAGCCCGGATTATAGGTCTGCGAAAAAGGGTTGTTTCTTGGGTTGGTTCCTATAACATTAACGGCTTCAGGGTTTGCAGGACAATAGTCAAAGACATGTTCCTCTCCACAAAGGGAACAGTTCTTAGGGAGTTGTGGTGTGGCCACTGCCGAATTGACCTGTCCTCTATTTTGATTTAAAACCAGTTTAGTTAAGGCTACCAATTGTGCATACATGGTTTTAAGTGCTTTAGAGTCAATGGTATTGGTCTTTGGTATGGTGGCCCTAGGATTTGACCATTCGGTGTTGTTGTTGGACACTTTTTCTAAGATTTGATACCCTTCATTGTAGGTTTTACGTGTGAAAGCTCCACCTGCTGTCGCATCTAAGATGATTTTGGCTGCATTGGAAAGACCATTGTAAAAGGTCTCCAATTGGATGCAATGTGGGATGCCGTGATGTGGGCACTTTTGAAGTAACTCTTTAAAACGTTCCCATGCATCCGAAACAACCTCATCTTCGCCTTCCTGAAACAAAATAATATCATTTCGAAACCTTACATTCCTTGTGGGAGGAAAGTATTTTTGTAGAAATTTGTCAGCAAGTTCTTGCCATGTGGTTATCCAATTAGGCTCGTGTGAATTCAGCCAAGCCTTCGCCATATCCCTTAATGTAAAAGGGAAAAGTTTCAGCCTTAAGGCTTCATCAGTCACACTTTGCAGTTGAAAGGAATCAATCATTTCCAAAAAAGATTTTAAGTGCGAGTATGGATCCTCAGATTGTAACCCTCCAAATTGACCCATGGCTTGGATCATTTGAAACATTACCGGTTTGAGTTCAAAGTGTTGTGCAATCATGTTGGGCCTTAGAATCCCGGAGCTCAAGTCAGTAACTCCTGGAGTAGCATAGTCCCGTATTTTTCAATCTTTCCTATCGGCAATCGTCACTGTGGTCTCCACTACCGGTGGGTTAATGGGTCTTTCACCTCCCACACTTGCCATGTTTATAGGGGGGTTCACAGGGGGTTGTCAATTTGTGTTCTTGTTTTTACGTCTTCTTCGAAAGGTTTTTTCTATTTCAAGATCGATTGGTACCAAAGGTCCGTGTTGTTGCCTTGGCATGCAACACACAAAGCTTAGAAAACGAGTTACTCGGGCGCAAATAAAAACTAATGTCTTAAGATTTAAAATCACGCCAGTCCCCGACAACGACGCCAAAAACTTGGTACGTGCGAAATATGTGATTTATCGCAGTGAGATGCAAACTATCCACAGTGGGAAGCGCAAGTGTACACTGGCCACTATGATCGTCACATCAAGTAATAGTTGGTAAAATACCAGAATCGTATCCACAGGGACTGGGCAATCAAGACACTATTGTTCTCATGAGCTTCCTTTTACAAGTTTCAATTAGAGAGGAAGCAATAAGTTGGTTGTTGTTTTGGAAAGCTATTTTTAACGAGTTACTTAAGATTTAAAAGGAGGAATGTAGGTTAGATTTTCCCTAGATTTTATATTAAATACTTGATCCAGAAGAGTGCTCACTGCACTTGTGCAGAGTGGGCACTCCCGTTAAAGAAGCCTGGTTACACAAATACTCACACCTCCTAGTCAAAATCCCATACTTTTAGTCTTTATCATTTTGTCAATGGAAATCTCAGAATAGACCTTTTCAGGTATCGATGGAATGTGTAGAGACAAATACTCTAAGTGTTTTTAAGTACACAAACTAGTTTGCCTACTACTCCAGTGGGTTGAGATTATCTCACTATGCAGACCCCATTTTCATGAGTGTCATAAGAATTCTTTCGAATTCCCTAGCATCATCCAAGCTCGTGTCACTGCGTTCTACTCATTTCTGAGTTAAGAACTAGACTTTAGATCCTCACAAGTGATCGGCTTGTTCGCATCATTGGGCAATAATCGAGAGTGAATGACCAAAACGATAAATATTCAAAGTATGAAGATTACTCAAACATTTTTCATAAAATCTAGGTACTTTTCCTTCCTACATCCCAAAGGATGTTTAGCTCATATTTAAAGAAGTAAAGAAAACAAGAGATGAAAAGTTGCAAGTAAACATACTAAAATGCAAACGTTGATTAAAATCCGCAGTAGGCACTACGGGAACAACACTGCCACAGAATCGTGAATTTGCTTCCAACTAAAGATTACACTAGAAAATAACTTGCAGAAAATTAAAGACTACTTCAGTGAATTCTAGAGCTAAACTAAAACTAAGATGCACTAAATGTGTAGTAGATGGATGTGAATTAAATGAACCCAATACCTCTTTATATACCTTGAGGAAAAGGTGGACAAAACAAAAATGGGAAATTATCTAAAGGCTAAAACTCAAAGTAGGAGACATAAGATCTAGTTCCAATGAGCAAGGCTTCCTTCCAAAACAAATGTAGACAATTACCCCATGGTCACTTCTCCTTTTCCAAAAAGTAACCTTTAAGTACCATTGGTTTCATTAAACTATTGTAAATGCCATCTTTTAGGAGACATGCTTCTTTTCTCTTCTCCCATGCTTCTGCTGCCATCAATTCTTCTATTCTCCAGAGTCAACTTCAAGTTGAAATTTGAAATTTATTTGTCTTCTTCTTGGTTCGCCAGTGGGAACCGGAGTGGGCACTCTCAAAGTCACTGCAGAATATACGTGAAAGTGCAGCAAAAACCTACTAAACGGTTTATAAAAACTGTAGTTCACTCTTTTTGCTCGATTTTGGGAATAAGGCCAAGAATGGTTGATTTAAGAAGCAAAATGGCTAAAATTTGACAAAAGAAAATAAAAATAAAAGGAAATAATAACTACAAAAATAGGGTTATCAGTTGTCATAGTAGTTCTGTATGAAGAAGTTTGAATTTCAGCGGGGACCGATGAATCATGAAAAGCATGGAGTTCAGTAACCGCGGGGTGTAGGGGTATTAGATTTCGAGGAAGAAATAATTTTAAGGTTGGAAGGATTGTAACACCCCGAAAATTGGAAATCCAAATTTTGGAGTTGCGGACGTCCGCATGGGCGCAAGGCCGGACGTCCGCGTAGCGCGGAAATCCGCGTGTTGTCTGTGGAAGCAACATATAATTTTGGGGTTTCGGTCAGATTGAGGCCGGACGTCCGCGGGATGCACCAGCCGGACGTCCACGATGTGTCTGATGAAATAGTTGTTTGGTTTTAAGGTATTTCCCCTCTCTCTCTTCCCCCACTTTATTTCACAACCCTAACTCAGCCTCTCTCTCTAAGCCGATCTCTCCCAAGAAAAACATCAAACCCTTCCTCCTCTTCTTCATCTTTTCCACTCAAATCAAACCCACTTCCACCATTGTTGAAGATATAGAATCTTGAAGCTTTTGTGGAGACTAGGAGCTTTTATTAGGAGGATTCAAGTGGTGAAGGTAATCTCCCTCTACCCAAAAGCTAAGGTTTTGTTGTTTCACCTTCTATTCCATTGTGGGCTTTATTGGTGTGATTTTGGTGATGATTGGTTAAGGAAACCTTATTTTCTTCATCTATGAGAACTAGGGTTTTGGTATAATTTGGGTTTTTGATGTAAAATGTTTGGGGAATGATTCTACATGGTTAGATCTGGATATTTATGGTTGGAAACTTATGGATCTAGGTTTTGGAAGATTTGGACTTGAAGATTCGTATTTCTTCAAAGGAGCTTACGTTTGGGAAAATCTAGATTTAGCCTAATCTAGCAACGTGAGTTCAAGTTGATTTGTGAAAACGTTGTGAGTTCCAGATCAGTGCAACAATTAATAGAAATCAATAGATGTAGAACAAGACAGTATGATTTCCAATGGTCATCCAATTACTTTCAATATTGAGAGAGAATTACAATAAGCATATGAAAGTATAATTGACAACTAGCTTATTTTTTCTAAGCTAATGAACATTATATATGCTGGGCCCATGGCATGGAAGCCCACGGCCCGTTACACTATTAAGGCTCAAATTACAAGATTAACATAATAGCCCTTGAACTTCTATTCAACCAAATTTGACCCTAACAATCTCCCCCTTTGAATTGAAGTTCGAGTTCGCGCTAGTTCTCGACATATCTCTTTCGGAGCGCAAAATGGACCTCGAACATTCGGATGGTTTGGCGGTAGTTGATGCGTTCTTCAATCACTTCTAAAGCATTTTGTGCGGTTATCTCATTAGAGTTTGGAACATACGAAACCTTTTGATTTTCTGATTCATAAGTGATGATGTTACGAAGAGCATATTTGACTTTGAGGAGTGTGCCGTCGCAGAATCTGTCGACCTGACTGAAGCGTAGGAACCTATTTTCTTTCTAAGCGTTGAGGTATACTATCCCAAATTCCGGTTCTAGAAGCAGTGCGTTCTCGGGATACATCTTCAGTTCAGGCGCTTTCAGATTCGGTTTCAGCATGTTTACCTTCTTAGCTATGTTCTCGATTGCCATTTGGAAGTCTGTGAGATAGGACATCATAATTGTCTGAATTAGGAATCGACAAACAGCTTCGAGCGCTTTGGTTACATGCAGCGATTAGATGGTTCTGGTTCGAAGGTCTTTCAGTATAGCTTGGAAGTCGAACGGTCTAAGGTTCTTGAAGTCAGCTTCGGAAAATCTCCATTCATTTCCGTCTTCTCATCGGACGGCGAATACAGGAAACATAACTTTAAGAATTCGACCTGTTTGGACATTGAGCACTTCGGTGATCTTGTGCTTCGTTCGGACTTGGCTAACTGGCAGACACCGCTTCATTGCGTTTAAGTACTGGCTTTGGTATTCCGGGTCGGAGCTGGAAATCCCAAGGCAAAATGAAGGCTCGATAGTGCGTAACCTGTGAACATACAACTTCTCCAGAGATTCTTCCAGATGAGGAATGAGGATCATGATCTTCTCCCATCAGATTTGTTGCTGTTGAGGAGGAGGATGATCTGAAGCTGTTGGTTGTTGAGGAGATGTCGGATTTGTAGCAGTTTAAGTCTCGGGTATCGTAGAAGTTTCGGCGGCCTAAGCAGTGTGAACGGGTGTACCATATAGGTTTTGCAGTAGTAACTGGTCGTAGTCAACATTGTCGTCTTCATCAGTCGGAAAGATCAGGTTTACCTGGAGATTTATAGCACTGACGGCTTTTTCGTACCATGCATTTTCGGTCTCCGGGTCGATCTCTGTATCTGGATCAATTAGATCAAGTGCGGGCCTAACTGATGCATCATATGTGACCAATTCATGTGTTGATCCCTCAGGCTTTTCAACCGTCGGGTCTTCGTCGTCAGAGATGTCCATATCTATGACCATCTTGGCTAAGCTCAACTGGGCTTCGGGTTCGTCTTCGGTTGCAGTTGCAACAGTTGAGGGTCCCGGTTGAACCACAGTAGTTTCAGTGAGGATCGGGGCGGTCTCGGCTAATCGTAGTCTTTTATTCTCCCCCTCACGGTGATCAGGATCATCCTAATCATCGTGTCTTCGCTTTAGACCGCCGGCTTGACTCTTGCAGGTTTCTTCCATAGAGGCGACTCTCTCGGTCAAGGTGGTTAGGGCTTGCTGAACATCCTTGAGAGTCGTGTCAAGCTGATCCATTATTGTGGTGATGGATGACGAAGGAGCAGATACCTGGGATCGTAGAACAGAGATCAGGTCTGCTTCGGTAGAGGCGTCGGTGTCGGTGTGTTGGAGCAGCTGAGCGAGGATCATAGTCTTTAAGGTTTCCACCGAGTAATTTGGCTGAACGGGAGCCGGTGGAGGTGTTGGTGCGGTTTCAACTTCGACTACATTCTCCTTTCCTTTGATCAAGTGTTTCAGTTTATCGAGCTCGTTGGTGAATCGCTGCTCCATGGCCTCACGGACAGCCTTTAGGGCGCTATCCAGATATCCCTTTGACACAAAGTCGGGTAAAATAACTCCGGGGTCACTTAGAGCACCCGTTGAGGCATCTACCTTAGAGGTAGAGCCACCTACATTCACGGTTGCCGAAGGTGTGTCCGTGGTAGGATTTCCTTCCGATCCTCGCGTTCCGCTTAAAGGCGAAGACACTACGGAAGTTCCGATCGAGTCACGAAGAGCATCGATGTTCGTTGTCTCATCTTGTGTCCTAGTCGAAGAAATAACATTAGCAAATGGCTCTAGACTCAAAAGTGCATCCAAAGAAGTCAAGACCGGGGGCTGCTGGTCTATTGTTTCAATACCAGTACTCTCTGAGTGAGAGACCGGTAGAAGTTGTGCTATATCCCCGTGCAAAATTGAAACATCCGTCTTTTGAGAGACAGATGAGTGGCTTGGGAGGTCGTGCAATTGCGCCGCTAGGTCCACGGCGGCTTCTTCAATACCCCGTCCCAACGGATGAGACGGGATAGCAGATGTGGCTACCTGGGCGACACCGGGCTGGATTCACTCTGAAGCCTCTATATGTTTACGGCTTAATCTCGCTTGGTTTGTTTTCGATCTCAATTCCCTCCGTCTCACATGTTCCAATTCTTCAACTAATTCTCCCTCCTCTCTCTTTGTATCTCCCGTAATAGGCTGGGTAGTAGGTATGAGTGGGGGTGTAGGTGAGTCAGATGGGGTGCCTTCGGTGAACGGTGGGTGTTTTCCGATACGGGGTGGTATTAATGATGCGCGTATAGCACAGTCCGTATCGGAGTCAGTGGAGTCGGATTCCACGTCTTCAACCTGTCTGGTAGGCGAAGGAGGGTCAGATATGTATGCTTCCGTGTCACGATGAAGCATTGGGCGTTCGGTTTCAGTGACGACCTGGACCTCGTGCAGTCTAGTCGATGGTCCGGCTTCATCCATGGTACAGGTTATGGGAATAGGGGGTTGTTGGCTTGTTCCGGCTTGGCTGGAGTGGGTAGTACTGGCTTGCGAATCCAATGCACCGCCCGCGCCTGTTCTCCTCCCACGTACTCTCAACACACCCTGTCCGGGAGCCCTAGCTACCCGGACTCTGCCTCCTCTAGTCCTTGGGCCCTCACGTCCCTCAGTTCTATGTCACTGGGGAGGTCCCTCCGGCTCTGGCTGGACCATGGGATTCCCTAGCTCTCTCCTATATTCTATCACACTCGGTGCATTGGGGTTCGCGTGTGCCAGTAGATGTTCTGGTATAGGCATGGCTGGGGTATCAGGTGGGTTACGAATCACTAAGTACTGTAAGTTGAACTGAGGACATACCGGGTGATTGATACGCATCGGGATAAGTGGATTCGCCTCCATGTGTTGTAGGATGGCTAGAGAGAAAAAGCGCGGAAATGGCAGGAACTTCTTCTTGGATCCGCCAGTCTGTCGGATTGCTTGCACCAATTCACGCCACATGATTGCTGAGTAGTCGATGTGTCGGTTGTAGCACACCGCGTGAAACAGGCGTAGAAATTCGATGGTGCACTGGTCTATTCCCTTCCATCGGGATGATAGACACCGGTTTAGGATTGAAAACAAAGTGTACCAGGCCGGGGCGATGTACCTCCGGTTGAAAGCGGATGGACGGTCGAGAGCGTGTCGGTATCCAAGTGCACGAATATCGGCGCAGAGAGTGACGTCATCGATGGCGGGGGCATAAGCGACATTGCCTCCGTGAGTGGGTTCCGGAAGTGACAGCAGGTGACGGAAGGACTCCGGTGTGAGAGTGAAAGGATGATTGTCAATACGTGCCGTGATTGTCTGGGTGTTGTTGGCAGTGACAACTCTCGCCGTTTGCCATACTTGGTCGACGTAGAGGACAGGTACGTCCGTTGTCGCTGTCAGTGCTCGGCGAAGCGGATGGCCGAACATTATGTCAACTACCATGCGGTGGGTGGGTCGGAAAGCAGCAGCGTCGAAATGGTGGTTGTTCGGTGATATCTCAATGCCATGGTCCTCGGAAACCAATGCATTATCAGCCGCTTAGTCAATAAAATCCTCAGGAGGAGGAATTTGCTGCTGTTGTTTCTCTTGTTGTTCCGCCATATAGAATACCTGTAAAGCAAGGTGTTAGATCATGGACGGGATAAAATCAAATTCAATGCGTACCTTAGCATTTTAATGGCTCAATCAACGGTTGATTGAGGACTGGCTATTAAAGCATGACATTGGGACTGCCAATGTTTGAAAAATGAAAAAGTATTGGACTCGAGCAGTGTCCGGATAAACAGGGTATCCGGACAAGTAACACTTACCGGATAGCTAGGGGTTACCGGGTACACAAAGGTTACCGGGTTCATAAGTTTTACCGGATGGGAAAGGTTACCGGGTAAGAGATTGTTACCGGTTAAGTGTAGGTTATCGGGTAAAGTATGGTTACCGGACATTAACTTACCGGATTGCCGAACTTACCGGATACGGGAGTATCCAGACGACAGAGGTTACCGGGAAGGGAGATGTCCGGATGTGAAAGCAACTTACCGGGTACAAAGAGTGTTACCTGATGAGATGAAGGTTACCGGGTACATGAATGTTACTGGGTGATCGAGGGTTCCCGGACGAGGACTGTGGTATCAAAATCAAACCAAACGCTAGCCTAAAGTAAATCGAGTCGGTTTACGTTGTGCTAACTACAAGTATATGTCCCAAACAATCACTAGTTGATGTAGAGATGACCGAAATCGACTAAAAACAAAAATGACTCTATGTGGGTTTCGAAACCGTTCGGTCGAATCGAAGATTGACTACAGACGTCGGTGAAACATCAAATCAAAGAGTAAAAAGCAATATAGGATTGAGTAGTGACACATACCTGAAGTGCGGATTACTGATGCGATGCAAGTGTGCATGAACCAAGGGTTTCCGAGTGTAAGAGACTGGAGAGGGTTTAACGAGGGTTTTCTAGGGTTTCCGGATGAAATGAATATTTAGGGAGTCCGGGTGCTTATATATGGGTGATACTTACCGGATAGGTGACCCGGTAACTTACCCGGTCCGGTAAGTTTACCCGGTAACTATGGTTACCCGGTAACTTACCGGGTAAGAATCCGGAGAGCCTAAAAATTGAAAAATTTGAAAATTTTCCTACTCCCCCTCGAAATATGTACGTGAATACCCAGGTCCCCCTCGGAACTGGAATGTGAGTGAGTTGGGAGACGTTAACACACAAAAAACTTTAAAACTTTTAAGAAAAAATGTGTGACGCTCCCCCTCAAATGATGAACATCAATGGTTGTGCTCCCCCTAAGAATGTGCACGGAGTGTGATGTGAACTGCACTCGGGAATGTCCTTACACACAAAAAAACTTTTCTGACAGTTAAAAATATGTTTGTGCTACCTGTTAGAATAAATTTACCTGATACCTGTTCGTGCTCCCCCCTGAACACATGAACACTTGTGAAAGCACAGATATATAGCCAAATAAACTAGACGACACTAATAAACAAAAGAAACACACGTGGAAAGAAAGCAAACAATCCAAATCTACCTAATAAATACAGAGACTCAACCTAACTATGTAACTGATACAAGTAGAATACAGATGCAAGAAAGTGTATGCTCAATCATCGGGAGTGTGAACAACAGATGATGAGTAGACAGTTTCTCGTAGATGTATGGAACTTGTAGCGGGCACACAATTAGATTAAGTCTTCAGATTTAGCATACCTAACCTGGACACTAGATAATTAAAGAGTTTTTTGTCCAGGGGTTTTGTAAATAGTTCTGCTAACTGATGCTCTGTATTTACAAAGTAGAGTTCGACTGTACATCTTTCAACGTGATCCTTGATAAAGTGGTATCGAACGTCTATGTGCTTTGTCTTCGTATGCTGGACCGGATTGCTGGATATTGCAATAGCACTCTTCGAGTCGCAGTAGATGGGCACCTTGACGTATGTAAAGCCGTAGTCCTTGAGTTGCGTCCGCATCCAAATCACCTGAGAACAGCAGCTCGCGGCGGCCACGTATTCCGCCTCGACAGTCGACGTAGAGACGCACTGCTGCTTCTTGGATGCCCAACTCACCAAGCTATCGCCCAAGAACTGCACATGACCCGATGTGCTCTTCCGATCCATCATGCTGCCCACGTGGTCCGCATCAGAGTATGCAGACAGCTCAAAAACCTATCTCTTTCGGGTACCACAAGCCAAGATCAGCAGTACCACGTAAATAACGAAAAATTCGTTTGACAGCTATTAAATGAGACTCTTTCGGTTTTGACTGAAACCGGGCGCAAAGAAATGTTGAGAACATGATGTCCGACCTACTAGCAGTTAGGTACATTAAAGAACCAATCATTCCCCGATATGTTTTAGTGTCCACATCCTTTCTGTTAGGATCGGCGTGTAACTTTGTACCGGGTGCCATGGGAGTTTTCATCGGTGAGGACTGTTCCATCTGGAATTTCTTAAGAATATCCCAGATGTACTTGGCCTGATTTATGAATATCCCGGTCGACAGTTGTTTAGCTTGAAGACCGAGAAAGAAATTCATCTCACACAGCATACTCATTTTAAAAAAAATCCCATTAACTTGGCAAAGTTTTTAGCAAACTGAGGATTAGTAGAGCCGAAAATTATGTCATCGACATACACTTGAACTAATACAATATGACCTTTTTCGTTTTTGATAAAGAGAGTTGAGTCGATTTTACCTCGTGTGAATTCCGATTTTATCAAAAACTTTGTTAACGTATCATACCAGGCCCGTGGAGCTTGCTTCAATCCGTAGAGGGCCTTGTCTAGGATGTAGACATGATCATGCTTCTTCTCGTCCACAAACCCATCCGGTTGCGATACATACACTTCTTCCTTGAGTTCGCCGTTGAGGAATGCGGTCTTCACATCCATTTGGAAGACCGCGAAGTTCTTGTGTGCGGCGTATGCAAGGAACATATGTATTGCTTCGATCCTCGCCACCGGAGCGTATGTCTCGTCGTAGTCAATCCCTTCTTGTTGACGATATCCCTTGGCCACGAGACGCGCCTTATTGCGTACGATGATGTCGTCCTCGTCCTTCTTGTTCTTGAAGATTCACTTAGTGCCGATCACCGTCTTGTAAGATGGACGAGGGACAAGTCGCCATACTTTGAGGGCCTCGAATTGGTTGAGCTCCTCTTGCATGGCTATGACCCAGTCCGGATCTTCGAGTGCTTCGCGGACGGTTGTAGGCTCGATCTTACTCAAGAATCTGGAGAAGAGGCAGAAATTGGCCGATGCGCCTCGCGTTTGGACTGGAGTGGAGGGATCACCGATGATTTGGTGCAGCGGATGAGCTCTCATCCATTTGGTAGTGTGTGGAAGCGGCTGCTGAGTGGAGTGTGAGGCGTCCGGATCCACGTAATCACCAGATGGAAGGTCTTGTACAGCTTCAAGTGTCGCAGGTTGGGTTCTCGGAGGAGACGGGGGAGGATTCGTCGTAGGTTGAGCAACTTCTGGTTCCGAGGAATGCAGAGGCTGATCAATGATTGTAGCAGAGGACGAATCTTAAGGAGCGATCTCCGGGTTTATTACTTGTTTCTCCAGGGGGATGGTAGTATCAAATGAGGTTGAGGATGATGTCTGAGGTGTCTCCGCAGTGATGGATGGAGTGCTAGTCGAGGGCGGCGGACCGGAGAGATTCGCCGAATCCTCGATTTGAGCAGCTTCAAGTCTTGGTTGCGCTGAGATACGAGGAGTAGAAATGTTAATCATATCATCATAAAAATATTGGAACAGTAAATCTAAATCTGAAAGATCAGCATTCGACGTAGATGCATGATTCGGATTTACTGTCGTTTGTGCAGATCCCGAGCGTGGAACTTCAGAAGCTAGCACGCCAGTTAAACCGAGTTCTGAACTGATGTGTTCAGAAGCCAAATCTGCGGCTTTGTCGAATGTCACGTTTACACTTTCAGTAACGGTTTTAGTCCGTTTATTGTAAACGCGATACGCCTTAGCCTGCATGGAGTATCCAATGAAAACTCCCTCATCCGCCTTCGGGCTGAATTTACCGAGATCATCTTTGTCGTTGAGGACGTAGCACGTACATCCAAATGCATGGAAGTACTTGATGTTCGGAACGCGGTTGTTCATGATCTCGTACGGCATCTTGTTGAACCGCTTGTTAATAATGGAGCGGTTTTGTGTGTAACACGCAGTAGACACCGCTTCGGCCCAGAGAAATAAAGGCAGTTTGGACTGAGAAAGCATCGTGCGAGCAGCTTCGATGAGGGTACGGTTGCGTCTTTCCACCACTCCGTTTTGTTGAGGAGTGCGTGCGGCCGAGAAGGTTTCCGAGATACCGACGGAAGTCAGGTATTCGTTCACCGTTTGATTTTTGAACTCCGTCCCGTTGTCGGTCCTGATAGTCTGAACTTGTCTTTGAAGGTTCAGTTGGATGGTCTTCAAATGGTTGATGATCAGCTCTGGGGTTTCGTCCTTCGTGCGTAGAAACTTGACCCATGTGTAGCGTGAGAAATCATCCACCATCACCAGGACGTACTTGCTCTTGTTGATGCTCTGAACACGCATCGGTCCACACAAATCCATATGGATAAGTTCGAGGGACCGGGACGTGCTCGGAGCTGCCTTTGGCTTACGCGTCGCTCGCTTCATCTTTCCCATTTCGCATGCGCGGCAGAGTCGATCCTTCACGAATTGAAGATCGGGCATGCCTTTCACGTGCCCGCCCAACACCAGTTTGTTGATACTCTTGAAGTTCAGGTGCGATAGACGTCGATGCCAAATCCATGCTTGTTGAGAGTTGGCCTTTGACATCAGGCAGGCAGAGTTATCGGTCTTCAGGGCTGCGAGGTCGATGGTGTAGAGGTTGGTCTTTCGCTTTCTAACTAGTAGCTCTGTTCCGTCGTCGGTGAGTATGATACACCTTTTGGCTTTGAATCTGACCTCTAGATCTTTGTCGCAGAATTGGCCGATACTAAACAGGTTGTGTCCCAATCCCGCGACGTATGAGACTTTCTTGATGGTGATCTTGTCTTGGACAATGTCGCCGTAGCCCAAAATCGGCGCTTTGTCGTCGTTTCCAAATCTCACGTCTCCGCCATATAGTTCCTTGTAGTTCGTGAGAAGCTCCCTCCTTCCGGTCATGTGCTTGGAGCATCCAGAATCTAAGTACCATACATGACCAACCTGCAAAACGAGATTAGCGGATTTTAGGTACCCATATTCGCATGGGTCCTGGAGGGTTAGGTTTTACACCTTTCGGAGGAACCTGTTTTGAAATGGGTTTCCTTTCTTGCTGTGGTTTAACCTCTGATTGGGAACCCCGTGTAGATTTAGATTTCTTTTTGTTTTTACGGGGTTTGCGTTTGGGTGTATGATTATATATATGATATGACCCAAACCAATCATTATTATTAATGTCATCAAAGTCATTCCAACCACAACTAGAACAACACAAACAATCATGCGATAATTGAATCAATTGCTGAATGGAATAAAGTTTAATCGGAAATTTAATGTCTTGTTTAACAAAATCATTCCTATGATCCCAAGCACAATCATTTTTGTTCATTCTAGGATAGAAAACGGTATTAAATGACTTCGACGCAGCATTCTCGATAGATTCCTTAGCTAGCCACTTTTGTTTGTCCTGTTTAGCTCGACCGGTTTTATCTGAAACAACATTGACAGCATGGTCAGTGGCCTTTGACGAAACATGATTTTTGGCAGTCGATCGATCGGTCTTTTGCCTCGGTTGTGATTGTTTTTTTAGAATCTGACTTAGTTTTAGAAATCTTAATCACAGTCGGGGTCTTTGTTTTGGAACAATCACCCTTTAGAAAATTGACCGGTCGATTAACCACTGGCGAAAGAAAGTCAGTATGACTTGGAAGAGGTTTGTCGAAGGGGAACGATTCAAACTCTTCATCAGAATTGCCCTCGAAATTCATGAATTCTGAAAAATCGATATCCGGGATAGTGGGACTTGGATTGGCCGAGGAAGGCGAGGAACACTTTGTGTCAGTGTGCTTTGGGGAATTTGGTGTGGAAGCTAGGAAAAAATCAGAGTTTAAATTCCTTAACACACTCTTATCTTGAGACTCATTACCGTCTTTGGAAGAGATATTTCCAATGAAAGCTTTACACGAAGACGTGTCAGATGAGTTGAAGGAAGAGTCGGGTGAAATCAGCTTTTCAGATTGGAGTAGGTCAATCTGCTCTTTGAGCTGACCATTTCTTGTATGCTCTATCATCGCTTCTGTTGCCAAGGCAGACAGTTTTGATGTGACCTTGTTGATTTCACACCGAAGGATTTCCTGTCCTTCATCAGACACAACTTCGGTTTTTACGGATTTTAGATTCTCAAGTTCCGTGATTAGCGCTTGCTTTTCCTTTTGAAAACTTGACCTTTCCTTCTCGAGTGACTCTTCTAACTCGACTATCTTTGCTTCCAAGATGAGAGGGGGAATATAGAGTTTGAACTCATCCGTCTCAGTCTTGGGTTCGGTTGCTTGGACCTCATCCTTTTTGGAGGAATCCTTGGGCGTTACAACCTTATAGCAGTCAAAGTAGTCATTCGAGAGGTACTTCTTTTGATTTTTTTCATAATAATAGTTCAAAGGCTCATAACAAAAAGGAAGTTGCATTTTTGTTGTGTGTTTTCGCTTATATTCCTCAACCAATAATCATCTTCCACAATTAAAGCTTCTCCAGCTTCCTTCTGTTCTGCCAGTGCGAGCTTAGCCTTGTAATAATGTGCATTCTTCACAACAGGCTTCCTACAATCTTTCGCAAAATGACCAAGCTTCCCGCAGTTATAACAAGTCACGAGTTCGTCTTTCTTCCTGCGGTCATCTTTCTCTGTCTTCTCCTTCTTGTCAGATTGGTCGGGCTCATCAGCTTTCTTCTTTCCTTCATATTTGTCTTGATAATCATGGCGCTTGTTGGAGGAGGTGGAGTAGCGCTGATTATTAGACGTCGACTTCTTATAGAACTTCTGTTGTTGGACGGACTTGGAGAGCAGAGCCATTGCTTTCTTAATGGCTGTTAATTCAGGATCAGAATCACTGTCTTCCTTTTCCTCAGGTTCTGACTCAGATTCGCTTGGCTTTTGGGCACGTTTGGAATGACGGTCTGAAGATTTGCCTCGTTTGGATGACATAAGTGCCAGTGGATCAGCAGCTGGCTTGGATGCGGACTTCTTCTCGTTCAGAATCTCCATCACTTCATCTTTGTCCTGCAGTAGCATCTCATAGAGCTCGTGGATGCCGACTTTCTCCATCAAGTGGTTGTGCTTGACGTGAGATGCGAATACTTTCCATTCAGGCAAGAGGTTGTTGAGGAACTCGAGCGCGTTCTCCGTGTTAGAACGAGTGATTTGGTTCTTGTGAAGCTCATTGAGAAGGAGACATAAGCGTTCATAGGTCTGGGAGAGGGATTCGTCGGTGCGCTGCTTAAACCCATCAAACTTGGTTATGGAGCTGTTGATTTTCAGTTGATTCCCGACTTTGCTCCTGCGCATCATTTTCTCCACTTGATCCCACATGCCCTTAGCTGTCTTTTTGTAGCTGTCGATGGCAGTGTAGATCGTGTTGGGTAGAGCTTGAACAAGGTACCTTTTAGCATGCTTTTCTCCCTCAATCATGCCTCTTTCGTCGACAGTCATATCGGAGAGTGCCTTTTTCTCGACACGAGCTTGACCACCTGCTTCAGTTGCTGGTATAGTCTTCATGGGTTCAGGAATTGGCCCGTCTTCTAGAGCTCGCCAGATAAACTCGAAGTTATCCTTTGACTCAATGAAGATTAGAAATCTGTCCCGCCACTGGCTGTACTCACCTTGGTAGAGGCAAGGTGGTTTGGAATCGGCGCCGATAGCAATAGCGTCGCGCGAAGACATCTTAAGTTGCACTAGAGTGATCGTTAGACGATTGGTTCGATTCAAAGTGATAACCTAACGCAAGACACTAAGAGTGATTTCCTAACGCAGGTTCTAAGAGTGGATTATGCTAAATCACGTAAGAAATCGACTAAGCAGTACTTACCGGATAGGAATCTGGATGAACGATATCTGATCTGTAAGTGTCCGGATCAGATTGTGAGAAAAAGGTAAATTTGCAGAAGTTACCGGATGATCTTGAATTACCAGGTAACAGAGGGTTACCGGGTGATACAAGTTACCGGAAAAATTAAAATTAACCAAAAATTGAAACTTACCTGGTGGAAGAGCTTACCGGATGTGGATCTTACCGGATGACTGGATGTTACCGGATGAAACAACTAAATCAGAACTTACCGATAAGAAAAATACAATAAGTAACAATCTTACCGGGTGATTGAACTTACCGAATGAAAAAAGGGAATTACCGAGTGATTAGAACTTACCGAGATGGAAAAAGTGCTTATCGGGAATGTACTTACCGGATGTGAGAGCTGACCGGTATTTGGAGCTTACCGGGAGTGATGTCCGGTAAGTGCTAAATTAACCGGTAAGGTGTAAAGTTACCCGGTAACAATTGAAGAATAGGGAACTTACCCGGTAACACTATAAAGGACCCGGTAACCACGGCTGTGGTATCCAGTAACTGCGGCTGTGGTTTCCAAAAAAGCAGGAATTCGACTAGGGTTCTTCAAAATCGTTCCTGAAAGGTTAGGAACTCGACCAAACACAATAATAACAATACCCAAATCGATTTTGAAGCCAAATAACAAGTTTTTGATAGAAAAGATTGGATTTTTGCAAGAACAGAGACCAAAAACTTGAAACTTTGATTTTGCTTAAAAACCACTAAGATGATCGAATTAGATGATGAAAACTTACAGATTCGTTTATAATGATGATGCTAACAGAATGTGATAAACGAAAACAATCAATTTTAACCAAATCAAAATATGAGTTTTCAAAGCAAGAACACAATCGATTTTTGAACAGAAACCTTACCAGAAATCCAAAAGACACTTTGAATCGATTCGTCCGTTTGCTCTGATACCAATTGTGAGTTCCAGATCAGTGCAACAATTAATAGAAATCAATAGATGTAGAACAAGACAGTATGATTTCCAATGGTCATCCAATTACTTTCAATATTGAGAGAGAATTACAATAAGCATATAAAAGTATAATTGACAACTAGCTTATTTTTTCTAAGCTAATGAACATTATATATGCTGGGCCCATGGCATGGAAGCCCACGACTCGTTACACTATTAAGGCTCAAATTACAAGATTAACATAATAGCCCTTGAACTTCTATTCAACCAAATTTGACCCTAACAAACGTTGTACATGGCAAAATGTTTATTTTAAATTATTTGTGTGCATTATATAAAATTATCTCTTATTGAGTTATTTAGTGGGTTTTGATTTAATCAAAGTGTTAAACTTTACAAATCTTGTAAAACACCCACATTTGGGGATTTTGAGTGATTGATAAACAAATCACAAGTGAAAGTGTTTTGTTGAATTTAATGCATAAGTGAAAGTTGTTTGATCAAAATACACTTCTAGTGTTTGTTGTGATTATGCAATAGTTATGATATGTTACATTTTGAAAATGTGAACGTGTGAGTTGAGGATTTTGGTCAATCTCGACCTTATGAATATTTTGAGAGTTGTAAACCTTTTAATTTGGGCCGGAGGCCAATTGAGAATGAAAAGGCAAAGATTTTGGATAACAATGTATTTTGGTTTACGTAACCGTGTGGGCAAAGCGTATTTAGCCAAACGTTCATTTTGCCTTTGAGGGCTTGATTTATATTCAAATGGATCTTTTGAGTGTTTGCCCGTTTAAGTAGCTCGAGGTGGAGCCGTGGATGTGTTATGTGCTTAGTTGCGTTTTATTCGAGTATGTGCCTCTTTGAGGGTTTTGTCTTATATGTGAAGACTAATTGACGATTATGTATGCGTGGTGCCTTTGGGTCTAATCAACCACTACAAATTTTATGCATTGTCATGTTATAAAGAATGTGAGTATACGTATACACATATATATTCATGTATGGTTTGACTTCATTGGGAAAACGACAATGAAGCGGTTTTGAGTTAATCATGCTTCAGAGCATGTGTTTGCATGGTGTGGGTTAGACACACTTCATTTGCATGAGTTGACTTTGATAAATGATCATTGGATATTTTGAGCTTATGGTTCGGTTTTGGACTCTGTTGGGTCTTGAGGGCATTTGCCCGGTTTTGATAATCTCGACGTGGACTTGGGTTATGATTTGCATGAATTGCATTGTATTTGAGAATTACATGATTTGAATGCATTGGTTATTCTTTTGAGGTCATATATAAATTTTAAGTTAAGTAAGCTTGTTTTGGATGGTGGGATTCCATGGTAAAGATCCGGTCGGATTGAACTTGGTGGTTTTAGGCTAGAGATCCAGTTTGGGTTGATGCCTCAATAGACTAGAGATCCGGTTTGGGTTGATGTCTCCGTGGACTAAAGATCCGGTTTGGGTTGATGTCTCACTAGGTTAGAGATCCGGTTTGGGATGATGTCTCACTTAACTAAAGATCTGTTTTGGATTGATGTCACAATTGACTAGAGATGCGGTTTGGATTGATGTCACAATTGACTAGAGATCCAGTTTGGATTGATGTCACAATAGACTAAAGATCCGGTTTGGGTTGATGTCTATATTTAACTAGAGACCTAGATATGGTTGATGTCATATGTTTTCCCATCCATGAAACATGTTTGTATTTTATAGTTGTGGTTTAACTTGCGTGTACGCCACAATCGATGAAATCGGATCTCCCCCGTCACCGAAGGGTGTTGTTTTTGAGTATTTTGTTTATCCGCGTTGCCGGTGTCATATTATATGCATATGGATTGTTTTCCATGATTGATGGACGGTATTTTATGTTTCATCCTTGTTTGGATGTTTTCAACTATTGGAGTATTATTCGCATTGACGATTATTTGGGAAGTTATTATTTATTTACCTCTTGGGTGAGTTTTGGATTTGAGTCCACTGCGGAGAAATGATTTCCATTGGAAACTTTCCTCATGGAAATTGTGTGCGATTGGAAATTGGGTTGTCGGTGTTGTTGATCCAAACCCTCAGTGATTTGATAATGACTCTCCAAGAATCACTTAGTGAAAATTGTAAGTAGACAATATGTATTAATGTTTTGTCATCCAAGAAAATACTCAGTCTGTTTAGTATCGCTGATAAAACATATGCTTTAATTTACATTCAACGAACACTGTTTATCAACAAGCCTTGAGCCTGTTCAGACCTGTTGATGATCGTTGATAGTTTTAGTTGTTTACTTATGATCCCTGAAGACAAGTTTCACGTCAATCATGTTCTACGCTGAAGTCGAAGATCAAGCCAAAGAACCAGCGACAAGTCTACTAATGAACTAATGCGGATATCAGCGAAGCCAAGATTTGTCCACTCAACGTGAAGTTTCAAGTAGAAGACTTCAGCGAACGCTGAACTTTATCACTCGCTGATAAAGATCTATTCAGCGAACGCTGATCATGAAGTCTTCCTCTACAAGTTACTTTTGTCTTACCCCCTTGCACGCCTCCGTACGAAAATGTCAGAAAGGACATCCCTTTTGTCCAGGATCGTACAACCAACTCTGATTCTACACTGTACATCATGCGGCTACTAGGTTGTCTACAAAGGTCAAACCATGCAACCAATCAGCTGCTGCCACGTGTAAAGTTATACTGTTGTGCATTAAATGCATGCAGTATATAAGAAGAACCCTACTTCAGAAATGAAGTGCTCGGCCATCTTCTTCTCTCTACTACTTTGTGTTAGAATATTAGTCTTTAATATTCTTATCTCCTTTCTGTCTTAATTCTAGTGCAAGAAACTTAGTGTTTCTCATAACTTGTTTAGATTAGGTTTAATCCTTAATCTTGTTCCGCAACAAGTTGTAAATTGTTTAATAAATATCAATAAACAATTTAGAAAAGTAAAATTTGTGTGTTTGTATTCAACCCCCCCCCCCCCCCCTTCTACAAACTTGTATAACCCCTCTGGACCAACAAGTGGTATCAGAGCAGATTGTTTAAACTCATAAACAAGATCTTGCTTATACTAATGGATCTTCCTGACGAAGTCTACCATTCCGTCATGAATTTGAAAACCTCCAAAGCCATGTGGGACACAATCTGTGTTCAATATGAAGGTACGCCTGAAGTCCAGGACTCAAGAAAGATCAACCTGGTAAGACAGTACGAAAGCTTCATTTGTGGTAAGAATGAAACTCTCTCTGAAGTACATCAGCGGTTTAACTGTTTAATTATAGATCTGAAAACCGTTGGTAAGGAATATTCTAACTTTGAAATACTGACAAAGTTCTTAGAATGTTTACCTGAAAGCCGGGATAGTTATTCAATGTGTCCCAAGCTATCAAAGGATCTAAAATCTATGACTCTTTCTACCTTATATGGCACTATGCTCAATCATGAGCAGTCGTGTCATCTTAAGAAGAATCTTGTAAAAGATTCCAAGAGCACACATGTTGCTTTACTCTCAGAGTCACCTTCCACTCAGCGATCTACTATCACTGTCACTGAGTTGGAAACTAACTCTGAATGCTCATCAGATGCTGATTCTTCAGATCTTGATGAATCTCTGGCACTCCTGGCTAATAAGTTCAGGAGATTCGCTAGAAAGAGTAACTTCAGAAGGAATAAACCTCTTGCACTCACTGACAAGCCTAGATCATCAACCCCTGTTGATAAGGCTACTGCTACCTGCTTTAACTGTGAAAAAGTAGGACACTTTGCTAGTGAATGCAAGTCAAAGAAAGTCTATAAACCCTCAGCTTTCCCCAAGAAAACCTCTAACCCCATGGCTAGAGATGACAAATACAAAAAGCTGAAAGAAAAGTATTCAAAGCTGAAAAGCTTTAAGAAGAAAGGCAAAGGCTTGGTCGCTGACTTCGACTGGGCTGCCTCTGACACTGAAGAATCATCTGACTCTGAAGATGATGATGAGGCCAATCTCTGCCTCATGGCCAAAATCGAAGAAGAGGAAGAACAAACTGAAATTCCCTCTGCTTCATCCTCTACCTTTAAGGTATCACCTTCTTTCTTTACACATATTTCAGATATTGATGAAGCTGTAGTCTTCGAAAGATCGATCTCCTGACTATGAGTTTATATGATGCCATGAACAGCAAAACTGTTGTTGAAAATCAAAACCTTGATCTCGCTGAACAGCTTAAAAACTGTCACCTTCAAATGGAAAAGCTTTCTAAAATTGAAGAAGATTTAAAAGATCAGGTTCATATAAATCAACTAGTCAAAATCGAACGTGAAGAAGCTATCATTGCATTGAAAGCTGAAAAAGCTACTGTTGAAGGATGGTGTAAATCCTCAACAACGATCACTGAGATAATAAAGTCTCAGATTCCCCTGAGTGACAAACATGGTCTTGGTTACAAAGCTGACGCTGAAGAACCAACCACTGATCATTCCATGCTTAAGTTTGGAATGTTTGTGTCCTCTATCCCTGACACTTCCTTAGCTCAGTGTTCCTCTTCAAAATCTCCCATCCCTGAGGAAATCTCTACCTTAACTTCTAAAGGTAAAGAGAAAATTGTTTATCCAAAACCTCAGAAGGGTACCTTTGTACCTAAGCTGAATGCTTCTAAAGCTTTAGTGCTTATCCCTCTACTTCTAAGAACAAGATCCCTGGATTCATTCAGCGATCTACTTCTAGAATCAGAGTGGATATTATTGGTAAGAAATCTGAAGAACTGATTGTTCCTCCTATTTCCAATGCCAAAGGTATACTTGGTGCTGGCCCTGCTCATTTGAAATTAATGGCTCAGCATGCAAATGGTCCTAAAGCTACTTTTAGTTATAGGAAATGTTATCACTGTGGAGTTACCAATCATATTGCTAGTAAGTGCCCCACAACCACCAAAGCTGAAAAGTTAGCTAAGGTGAAGATTACTGCCCCCAAGGCAAAGAAGACCAATCGTGGTGCAAATCAGGTTAAGGTGAAACCTACCACTGTGGTTAAGAAATTAACCAAAGTAAAGAATAGTTCAGAAGCTGAATCTTCAAATGCTGCAAAAAATGCTGAACCTTCCACTTCCTCTACCACCACTGACAAATGTGGACCCATGGTGAAATGGGTGCCCAAGTCAAACTAATCTTCCTTTGTTATGCAGGTTAAGAAGGGTGTCTGGTATCTCGATAGCAGATGCTCTAGACACATGACTGGAAAGAAAAGCCTGCTCACTGAATACAAGGAAGAGAAGGGTCCCTCAGTGACCTTCGGTGGAAATGGAAAAGGCCATACCCGAGGGTTTGGTGTACTCTCTAAGGAATCCTGCTTTGTCACTGATAAAAAGGAGAAGATAGCTCTCAGCGGATACCGTATGGAAAATGTTTATGTTATAAACATGGACTCTACAACCACTGAGAACTCATGTTTCTTCTTAAAAGCCTCATCTGATGCCAACTGGCTATGGCATAGAAGGCTCTCCCATCTCAACTTCAAGACATTGAATACTCTTTCTTCTAAAGAGTTGGTCATTGGTCTACCTCAACAATCATACGCTAAGGAGTGTCTATGTTCAGAGTATGAAAAAGAGAAACAAATGAAAGCTAGTTTCAAATCTAAGCAAGTTTCCTCAGTGTCATATCCTCTACAACTTCTCCATATGGATTTGTTTGGCCCTGTTAACAAACAATCCATCGCTGGAAAGAAATATACATTGGTCATAGTTGATGAATTCTCTCGCTATACCTGGGTAATGTTTCTCCGTTCTAAGAGTGACACCCCTGAAGAACTCATCACCTTTGTCAGGAAAATGGAAGTCCTGAACAACATGACCGTTCGCTCAATAAGAAGTGATCATGAGACTGAATTCAAAAACAGTTCTCTTGATTCCTTCTTTGAAAGTAAGGGTATTTCTCACAACTTTTCCTCAGTGAGAACACCGCAACACAATGGAGTCGCTGAAAGAAGAAATCGAACTATCATCGGAGCTGCACGATCAATGCTCATCGATTCTCATCTACCTACTCAGTTTTGGGCAGAAGCTGTCAACACTGCTTGTTTTACTCAAAACAGTTCGCTGATTGTCAAAAGATTCAAGAAGACAGCCTATGAACTCTTCCATGGGAGAAAGCCTTCAATTAGCTTTCTTCACATCTTTGGATGTCAGTGTTTCATACTGAACAACAGAGATGCCCTTGGAAAGTTTGATCCTAAGGCTGATGATGGAATCTTTCTTGGATATTCTTCAGTCTCCAAAGCCTTCAGAGTCTTCAATAGAAGAAGACAAACTGTTGAAGAAACTATCCACGTCACTTTTGACGAATCTCGTTCAGTGAACTCTAGACCTTCTGCTGATACTGAAGAACTGAATCAATGGATGTTTTATCATCTTGGTGATTCAGAAGATGTTCCCACTCCTCCATCTCATACTCATCCCGCTGAAGATGATGATCCTACCATCATCCCAAGCATGCATACTAGTGAAGCTGAAACATCATGGGTCTCAGCTGTTCCTATTAACACTATGCCTGCCTCTGAACCTTCTATCTCAGACATACCATCTACTTCTCAGCAATCAGTGAATGAAATGACATCTGAACCTCTTCCTCTCTTGTTGATATACCAGAAGTTGCTGAAGCCTCATCTTCAGCTCCTCTAGAAGTTCAAATTGAGTCAGCGACTTATACTCCGGCTCAACGATGGACTATCAATCACCCCATTGATCAAATTCTTGGTGATCCAAACGCTGGTGTTCAGACTCGACGAAGTGCAAGTAATATTTGTTTATTTGTTAACTTTATTTCTCTGATTGAACCAAAGAAAACAAGTGATGCCCTCAGAGATCCAAACAGGGTCAGCGCTATGCAAGAAGAGCTGACAGAATTTGAAAGAAACAAAGTTTGGAAGCTCGTTCCTCGTCTATCCGATAAGTCAGTGATAGACACTAAATGGGTCTATCGAAACAAGCTGGATGAACATGGAACTGTAACCCGCAACAAGGCTCGTCTTATTGCTCAGGGGTACAGACAAGAGTAAGGTATAAATTACGACGAAACATTCACCCTGGTGGCAAGACTAGAATCCATTCGTCTATTCTTAGCTTACGCAATACACCGAGACTTCAAAGTTTATCAAATGGATGTTAAGTCAGCATTCCTCAATGGAAACCTGAACGAAGAAGTCTACATGGAACAACCTCCAGGATTCTTTGATCCTAAGCATCCATGTTATGTTTATAAACTGAATAAGGCACTTTATGGCTTAAAGCAAGCTCCTCGTGCATGGTATGACACTCTCTCCTCTTATCTCCAAATCGAAAAATTTGAGCGAGGTAAAATCGATAAAACTCTATTTTTCAGGAAAGTAAAAGGTCATATTATTCTTGTTCAAATATATGTCGATGATATTATATTTGGTTCCACTAACCCTGACCTTTGTACTCGTTTCGCTGATAGAATGAAAGCTGAATATAAAATGAGTATGATGGGTGAACTAACCTATTTCCTTGGTCTTCAAATCAAACAGAGTGAAAAAGGAACATTCATTCACCAAGGAAAATATGTTAAAGATATGCTGAATAAATTTGATTTAACTCAGAGTTCAACTATGAAAACCCCTATGGCACCACCGCTGACACTAAACAAGGATCCTTCTGGAAAACATGTTAATGTCACAACGTACCGTGGGATGATCGGCTCTCTTCTGTATCTTACAACTAGTCGACCTGATATTATGTACGCAACCTATTTGTGTGCACGATATCAAGCTGAACCTAAGGAATCTCATTTGATCGCTGTAAAGCGAATCTTTCGTTACCTTAAGGGTACTCCTAACCTAGGTCTTTGGTATCCCAAAGACTCAGGGTTTGATCTAATCGCCTATTCAGATAGTGATTTTGCAGGTTGCAAATTGGATAGGAAAAGCACTACAGGAGGTTGTCAGCTCCTGGGTGGAAAGATGGTGAGTTGGACAAGTAAAAAGCAAAACTCAGTGTCCACCTCAACCGCTGAAGCTGAATACGTAGTTGTTGGAAGCTGTTGTTCTCAAGTCTTGTGGATGAGAAATCAACTACTGGACTATGACCTTTAGCTCTCAAAAATTCCAATCTATTGCGACAGCACAAGTGCCATCGCTATAGCCAATAATCCAGTGCTACACTCAAAGACCAAACACATCGAAATCAGGTATCATTTTATCAGAGATCATGTGATGAATGGTGATATAGAACTTCATTTTATCCCAACTGACTTTCAGTTAGCTGATATGTTCACCAAACCTCTTGATGAGACAAGATTCAACTTTCTCATCAGCGAGCTTGGAATGCTGAACTTAGAAGAGTAAAATCTTCAGCGGTTCATATTTGATCAGTGATAAAATAAACTTGTATAACCCTATCTATCACCTTCTCTCTGAACTAAATTGGTTCGCTGATATCAAGGTATGTTCTTTCTTACTCACTGACGTTCGTCTATGAATGCAAGATTTCAAAACAAATTGCATCGCTGAATATCTCTTCCTTTAAGTGATACTTTGAAATTTCTAAATCTAACACTGATATTTCTAATTCAGTGCTTCATGTTTTCAAAATGTCCCCGAGTTTTCAAAATCCTCAAAGACGTCCTAAAATATGAAAGGACGTTTGTGACGTCATCACAACGGATAAGTCATGACACGTTTGCCCATTTCTTCTTCCTTGACCAATCAAATTCAAGGGACGTGTCCGTGTCATCATGAAAAACTTTTTCACTCACAGTTTTTCTCTCTCTACTCTCACTATATAAACACATTCGGGTTTATATTTTTACCTTTACGCGAACATCATCTCTTTCAAGCAAGAACATCACTGTTGCATTTTGAACTCTTCATTTCCAGAAATTGTTCATCTTCGTCTTCAACAATCAAGGTTAATATTCTTATTATTTACCTTTTATCAACTTGTTTTTGATCTTATTCTTGTTTTTAACAGATCAAACAAAAGAACTTTTTAAAAATGAAATCATTTCTCTTCATGATTTTATGAACACAATCTTCATGATTGTTCTTCAAGTTTAAAACAAAAATCTTAAACTTGCATCTTCATATGTTTTTCCAGAATCTCTTCTTTTAAATAAAAACTGGGAAAACAAATGTTCACTATGTTTTGTACTCTTTTACAAAACAAGAAAAACCCTAATCTCCATTAAGATATCTTTTGTCTAAATGAAATGTGCAAAACCCTAAAAACATCTTATTTTGGAAAAAAATTCAACATTAAGACTTTATTCTTTATCTTTCTTCATGTTGATAATTATAAACAGAAATGGCATCTACTACTGAAGCTCCTACCGCTAAGTCTCCCACTGCTGCTGAAAGTGTTGAACTCACAAAAGCTCCTCAGGTTAAGTTTAAACTCGAGCAAGTTACCTTTCAAAGCAACAACCCTTATGCTCTCTTCGACTTCCCTCAAAAGAAGCAGGTCACACACCTTGATGACGCTGTAAACTTTCTCAAGACCTGTCCTCTATCGACAGCTCTGACCATTGCACCCCATGCTCATCGATATCTTCTAGCTCAGTTCTGGTATACTGCCAGAAAAGCTCAGGTACCCTCACCCAAAGACCCAAAGAAGATGATCGATGTCATTCTCTGTGACACCAAACATGGAACTTCCAAGATCACCCCTGGTACTATCAGACGTGCTCTGAACCTTCCTGGTAGTTCCAAAGAAAAACGATTAGTTCCAAAGAAAAATGAGTTGTCCCTCTGCCAAACCCCAAAAACTTAGCTGACAGGGAAACACTGATTGCATTCTTTGATGCAATGAAGTATGTATGGGAAACTGGGAGAGATGAACTCCCTGAGAAGAAACTGACTGCCATCAAGAAATCGAAAATGCCCAGCGAGATGAACTTCATCTTCGCTCATTTGATCAGCTGCCTGACAACAAAAACTGGGTCAACTGACTAAGCTTCACAACCTCAGCAGGCCATGGGGTATGCACTGCTGAAGGGCCTTCACATTGATTGGGCAACAATCATCTACAACGATATGGTGCTCAGGGTGGACGTGGCTGACAGACCAACATATGTTCCATATCCCCGGTTTGTCAGTGCTCTCTTTCTAAATGGACATGGGGACAAATACCCAAAAGTGGGTGACCTGAAACTCTCTCAGGTTGGCGTTAAAGTTCTTGACTTCAAGCCCCTGCCAAACGAGGTACGTCTTTCTAAACTCTTATCTCTTCTCAACCCCAATTCTTCTACCCAGGTTGTTACCCAGGCTGCAAAAACCACTCCTTCTAAGAAAAGGAAACACTCTTCCACCTCTCTTGATGCTCAAAGGATCAAGAAAACCAAGGAGCAACCCTCCAAACCTTCACAGGTTGAAGACTCCGCGACTCAGTCTTCTCAAGAGCCGTGGATAGTTCAGTGGTACGCTCTGCCACAGCTGATGAAGCCACCCCTTCTATACCAACTTCAGCATCTCTAAACGCTGAGGTTATAAACTTGGAACTGAACCCCCCTCCCTCAGTACCTCTAAGTACTGCGGAAGTCATTCCCAGCGGATCCAACGCTGAATCTGGCACCCCAACCCTCTTCTCAACTCTCACTCCTCCCACTACTTCTTTGGTTACTCCATCTATTCCTCCTTTCTCCACAACAAAGGTCATTCATCTGAGTGACTCGTCTGCTGAAGAACTACAGCGGCTACAAGATTTAAATAAAGGACCTGTGGACACCTCCAAGCGTCCAGGCTCTCTAGAAGGTGACATGGAAACTTTTTCAGGTTATCGAACCTACGAGGAATTCGTCAATCATCTCGCAGGTATACAAAACATCCTAAACACTCCTCTCTCAAAACCCCAAACTTTTGAGCTTTTCTTTGTTCACAAGTTATTAACTGTTACAGGTCCTAATTTGGGCGAAATCAACACATCGCTCACGGATCTATCCAACAAGGTGGAATCTCTCACCACCATTCTATCTACAAACTCTTCAGTGGTTACAAACGCTGGAGAGGAACTCAAGAAGCTGACCACCGAGGTCAAAGGCAAAGTCTCCAATACTGATCTGGAGAAGGTGGAAGGTAGCATTGGTCAATTTGCTACTACCCTCGCTGAAAACTCCACCTCCAACAACACTCTCTCCACCAACTTTACAGCCCTGTCCAATGAAGTCACATCATTGAAGACAGTGGTTGGCGATCTTCAGGGAGAGGTGACTATTGTAAAGTCAGAGGTGGCCACTGTGAAGACTCTCCTACAGCAGATTCTCGACTGCCTGAATGCTCCCACTTGTACTCCATCTCACTTTACTCAGACGGATCGAGAAGATCTCCAAAAGATCAATCCTGTTATATCTGGCCTTGAAGACAGAATAGCAAAGATTAAATTATGCGTTGGGATCACTGGCCTGGAAGACAGTGACCCAAAGCATACTGATGCTGCTACTGCTGATATTCCTAAATCCTCCCCCATCCATCATGTGGAAGAGGGGGAGAAGAATGAAGAAAGTCTTCCCCATAATGTTGAGGGGCAAACAACTGCTGCTGCCATTGAACAACTTCAGGGAGTTGAAAACCCTGAGGGAACCGAGAAACCTCCCTCTGAGTTTGAGGGGGAGCAACTCGATGAGGAAGTTTTTGCTGATGTAACAGAACCCTACGCTGATGAGGAAGAATCTGAAGCTGAAGAAGCAGAAGATGAAGAAGACCTCGATCTTGAGGACGACGAACCATCATCATCCCCTAAAAACGATGATGATGATGACGTCGACTTCTTCTTCGTCCAACCCAAGAAGGCCCCTGCTCAAAAAGGGGTTATGATAAATGAACCATCAGGGGAGGGGACAACGAAAAAGTCTGCAACAACTGAAGCTGACAAAGGCAAAAACAAAGGCCTCGCTGCAGAAGGCAATCTGACTATCCTACAAAGAAAGCCAGTTTGTCAGGTACAATATATTTTCTTCCCTTACACTGCATCCCTCCTCTATCCCTTCTCAACCTCAGTTCTCCTCTCCATAAAACCTCTAAACACTTAACCTCATTCTTTTCTCTATCTCCTTCTTTCCCAAATGATCTTACTTAAACGATCGCTGTGTTTCAGCTAGTCCTCTCCCCTGCTTGAGGATCCAACTGAAGTTCCTCCTACTGCATCAACAATAATCCCAGCCCCTAGTGCTGATGAAATAATCCCAGTCTTAGACTTCGCTGAGACTAATGACATTTTTGAAGAAGAACAGGAAGAAGAACCGCTCTCTCACAAGAATAGACCTTCCTTGGTTCCTCAAGTACCAAGTAAAGAAGAAACGAAAAAGAGAGCTGCTATGGTTCAGAAACTTGAAGCTAAGCGCCTTGTTCCTCATCACCTAAGGCATTTCACAAACAAAGAAATCGCTGAAGCTCTCAAAGCTGAACAACTCTTCGCTAAACGAAAGAAGGCTGAAGAAAAAGACAGGGAATATGCCCTAAAACTAGCACAGCGTTCTTTCAAAGTTCCAGACTTGAGAAGATTTCCTGTTGCTGTCCAAGAAAAACTGCCGAAGGACGCACAGAAGACTCACCAGAAAAAGTCCAAAGTCAGCGACACCACTCTTGAATGGTGTAAGAAGATGTGCCACTACAGACAACATCCCTCAAGGATAAAAACTGTAAATGTCAAAGGAAGATATGCTCTGAAAAAACAACATAAAGGTACCGATCGTTAATGTCCAAATAGTCAGAGAAAATGGCCACAACAGAACTGTCTACATGTCATCGATAAATACCTTCGGTCTCGCTGAATGGTTGGAGATGAGAATAGCAATTCAAAGATCCCGCTCAACTTTCAGGACCTATGTCATAGAAGAAATAAACAAACAGATTGACTTGGTTTCCTCAGCGGTTGATATTCCTCGTCCTCCACAACTTCAGAAGAAATGAGCTGCTCCAAAGAAGAAGACCCCTTCCTCTCCTAGACCGGAAATAAGAAACGAGACAGGGATTGAATTCTCTCGTGAAGCAGTTCTTGGCCCTGCCCCTGACCTTTCTGGACTTGACGCATCCCTACCTCCTGCAGAAACTTTCTTCCATGGCAGAGTACTCAGCAATCCTTATGGCATCTTCTTCTATGACTTCAATGATCGCAAATGCTTTCAACGCATCTCTGAGTTATACAAAGCTCCAATCGAACAACTCAGAGATTTACTATATTGGTGTGAGTACAAACAAAGTCTCCTCGGATAACTCCTGAAACCCCACATCTATCGCGAAGCAAAGAAACGAAGGGAACAGGGAGTTACAGTCCCTGACTGGATGATTCTAGAGACTGATACTCTTGATGACCTTGTCAAGAAAGAACCTAGTTAGCTGATAGGATTTCCTTGTAATTTTTCTATCTTTATCAGCTTATATCTTTTGTACTTGTAAAAATATTTGCTGTACTTGTAATTTTTCCACTTCCCTTTGTAACTTATACGAAGTTTAAAGAAAAATTTCAGCGAATGTACTTTACTCCATCAGTACTTAAAAGATCCTAGAAAATAGTAAAAGGGACAAATATTTTATGAGTTCTTTTTATCCTTATGTTTTCATAGTTAGCAATTTTCTTTTGTTGCTAAGTCATAATCAAAGAGGGGGAGATTGTTGATCCAAACCCTCAGTGATTTGATAATGACTCTCCAAGAATCACTTAGTGAAAATTGTAAGTAGACAATATGTATTAATGTTTTGTCATCCAAGAAAATACTAAGTCTGTTTAGTATCGCTGATAAAACATATGCTTTAATTTACATTCAGCGAACACTGTTCATCAACAAGCCCTGAGCATGTTCAGATCTGTTGATGATCGCTGATAGTTTTAGTTGTTTACTTATGATCCCTGAAGACAAGTTTCACGTCAATCATGTTCTACGTTGAAGTCGAAGATCAAGCCAAAGAACCAACGACAAGTCCACTAATGAACTGATGCGGATATCAGCGAAGCCAAGATTTGTCCACTCAACGTGAAGTTTCAAGTAGAAGACTTCAGCGAACGCTGAACTTTATCACTCACTGATAAAGATCTATTCAGCGAACGCTGATCATGAAGTCTTCCTCTACAAGTTACTTTTGTCTTACCCCCTTGCACGCCTCTGTACGAAAATGTCAGAAAGGACATCCCTTTTGTCCAGGATCGTACAACCAACTCTGATTCTACATTGTACATCATGCGGCTACTAGGTTGTCTACAAAGGTCAAACCATGCAACCAATCAGCTACTGCCACGTGTAAAGTTATACTGTGGTGCATTAAATGCATGCAATATATAAGAAGAACCCTACTTCAGAAATGAAGTGCTCGGCCATCTTCTTCTCTCTACTACTTTGTGTTAGAATATTAGTCTTTAATATTCTTATCTCCTTTCTGTCTTAATTCTAGTGCAAGAAACTTAGTGTTTCTCATAACTTGTTTAGATTAGGTTTAATCCTTAATCTTGTTCCGCAACAAGTTGTAAATTGTTTGATAAATATCAATAAACAATTTAGAAAAGTAAAATCTGTGTGTTTGTATTCAACCCCCCCTTCTACAAACTTGTATAACCTCTCCGGGACCAACATGTGTATTTTATACAAACCCCTTTTTGGAAATCATGAGTCAAGTTGAATCTTTTGGTCTATCAAATTATTTGCTCATGATATAAACTCTTGAACTCACTAGGCGTTAGCCTAATCTTTTTATTTGTCGGCATGTGCAACAGGTTCACGTTGGGAATAGCTTTAGCTACACTGTGAAGTGATGACTGCTAGTAGAGTGCACGAGAAGTGATTTCGCTTAGTGAAGTCTTCCGCACTTACTTGGGATTAGCAACTTGCAATTGTGTTAAGTAACACCTGTCTTGGGTGGTCTGTAGAAATGATTTTATCCTCTTTTGGTTATTTTATTGAAATTAAAGTTAGTTGCTCGTTCCAATTTTGAGGGTGTTACAAGTTGGTATCAGATCATAAGTTTGAGAGAATTAGGTGTTGATTTCGGATACCTAGACTCAAACTAGCTTTCTTTTAAGTGAATGAGAGCGAAAATGCACCGTTAGGCACTCTAAGATAGGATATTTGGAGGTTGTTGGAGTCACTAGAAACGAGAAGTCACGTCAAGAGTAGCAAGGGAGATCATGTACGGTACGTTTATAATTGCACCTGGCCAATGTTATGGTGAACCTATCAGTTACATGAGGGTACTTGAACGACTCTAGCATGATGACCGTTAGGGTAGTGAAGGAGTTCTAAGCGAGTGGTCGTTAGAAAAGGTTGACGACTTTAACATTTGCCATTTGGAGTGGCGGTAAGCATGTTGATTGCATTAAGTAGACCATTTAGGTCGAAATTGATGGTTGGATTGGAGTCGTAGGCTTATTGAATTGACCTTGATTCGAGGAGAAAATTGTAAGATTAGTCGATGTGACTTCCAATTTTGCATTAAGATGTTGAGCTTCCGGATGACGGTAGAGTGATCGGAGGAATTGGAGGAGTGTGACCTGGACGTTGAGTGCCGACTAAATATATGCACGAAATTTATTTTATTTTTAAAATAAATTGCATCAGTTATTTCTTGTGTTTCAAATCGTCGTGTAGATGGCATTGCGGAATCTTGGAAAACGTTTAGCACACACACAAGATTTTAAACCATGATTTTGGAACATGCATGAAATTATTTTACGACAGGCAGTTGTAAACCTGGTTGAGACTTACTTTATTCTTTGTGGATGTCCACTGCTACTTTCGGATACTGCGGTATCCATATTTTTATGTCGTTTATGGTGTTGGACAAATAACCGCGACTTACGACTTTAACATTGGATCTCCTCCACATATGTTAAGGTTTGGACGGAGAGTTACCTTCCCTTGTGTCGGTGTTGAGCTTTAATGGGAGTTTTGATTTTTGCGAGTCTTGACGAAGGGGTGTTGTTTTATTTTGTGTTGCAACAAAAAAGAGATTTTTGGAATTATGATGATTTGGTCATAACGTTGTTTTATGCGATTTGATTATTGAAAACGAAAACGTTGGCACCATTTAATTGGTGGGATGCCGTTGAAGTTCCATCTAGTTTTATGGAAGTTTTGTGAAGTATAATGGAGTTTCGTTTTACGACATTTTGCGGTGCATGGGTGACACTTTGTCGGGTGCATACTTGAATGATTGTGTGCGTTAATCCATGGGTTTTAGCGAGTATCGTGTGTCATACGTATTTTGTTGAGAAATGTGCTTTATGTCGCATTGCATAAAAAAGAATGGTTTTAAAGTTTTGATGCCACATGGCTTCTCCTTTGAGAATCTGTAACAACCCAAATTCTAGTGGGTTTTAGAGTTTGGTGGTCAAAGTGGAATAAAAGAAAGTATTCTTGAGGGGCTGAATTGTCAATTGGTGAAAGAGGTATAGGGCACAAATCCCTAGGGCAACCCTCAATATCACAAATCAGTATTGTTGCCTTGGTGTTGGCGGCTAAGGAAGAAAGAAAGAGAGAAAGAAGAGTTTGAGGAGAAATCAAGAGAAAAGAGGAGTCAAGCTAGAATCTGCAAAGGTAATGCATCCTAATTCGTTCTTCTGATTAGGGTAATGCTCCTCCTTCTCTTTGTCTTGAATTCTTAAGGCTGATGTTGTTGAATACTTGAGTTTTCACCATATTTCCTTGAAAATGAGTTTTATGGGTTTTGTCTTAATGAATCGATTTTAGGGGATTAAAGTGGGATTAATTGGGTATTTGAGGTTGGTGGATGAACCCTTGAGGTTATCTAATCAAGCTAATGGCTAAAATCAGGTTAGAAATCACTTTTAAGGAATTATTTTCAAACAGCAGTCGTATTCGGACACCTTGAGTTCATGATGATATGGTGGTTTCCGGATACGGATGCTAGTTTCCGGGTAGATTGAGTTACCAAGTAGATATCCGGACAAGTTGGTATCCGGACAAGTTGGTATCCGGACAAGTTGGTATCCGGACAATGTGTGCTGGACAGTAGGTTGAGCCGTTTAATCTGATCCGAATCTAATGCCCTTAGGTGTTCGATTGGTTTAGCTGGGAAGAGTTTAAGAAGTGCGTTCTACGATAATCAAAGGTGAGTTCTCTCACTCCTTTTTATGACGTACCATTTTTACTGAATATGGTTCCTTTATCGAGCATGAATTGATTTATGAAAATTATGCATGCTTCCATGATTTACATGTTTACCCACAAACAAAAGATGTTTTATGTTTTCATGCATATGGTTTCAATGTATGTGTATGCTATGTGGAGTCGGTTGCACGGTGGGGACGGGGTACCTTGGGATCTCTGATCCCTTGGGCATATGGAGGTTAGCTTGTAGGTTGGAATTCGTTTTCTCCTACATGAAGGAACGGGGAGTCCATTTGGATTCCGGCGTAGACGAGAGGGTGTCCGTTAGGCCCCGATCGGAGTAGCTTATGCAATTCCCTGAACCCCGTGTTTAACCTTGAATGATGTTATGAGAAAGATGTGAAAGTATTTTCTTTATGAAATGATCTTTATACTGTGATAAATGTTATGGAGGGAATTCACGAGACCTTTTGGTCTAACCCTCGCTTTTCAAAAACTAAACCATTTTCAGGTAAGCGCGCTATGGGTTCTTCTAGTAAGAACTAGGAGTGACTCAAGGAGGATTTGGAGACTAGAGCGACTCCAGAGTTTTGGATTCTAATTACTATAGATGTAGCTCTCGGCTGTGGGTTTTAGACTTCCGCTGTCAAATTTTGTTTAGTATAGAAGAATTGATGTTTATGGACAAGTTTAATTATGTAACCTGAATGCTTATTTCTGGTTGAATGCATGTTAAGTTTTGGGACGTTACAAAATGGTATCAGAGCCTTAGTTTAAGGGATTTAGGCGACCATTCAGGCCTAAACTTAAACTGTAAGATGAGGAACACAGCCGAGACATAGGATTCTCTCTAGGAACGATCACTATAAATGCGCTTAAGAATAAGGTGCCAAGGACAAACGTGTAAGGTAAGTTTGGGATTACACCTGGCCAGTGTAATTACGAACTTACAGGTACATGTGCGTGCTTACAATACCTTACTTATAGCAAATTTGTTGTGTCTCGTCTAGCAAGGATTAACTATCGGTTTCTTTCAGTTTAGCGTTATGGCTGGGAGAACGTTGAGGAATAGGTCAGCAAGATCCCTGAGGGATAGACCGAGCTCCATTGCTCGGGGAAGTGTCGTATAAGAGTCATTATGATGTGATGTATGTAGACATCGTAGAGAAGAAACGTTGTGAAGAATGTTATGAGTCGTCTAGAGGTAGCTCTTCGTGGATTCGGAGAGGATGAATGTTTGATTTTGAGTAAGACTCCAGTTTCGGGAGAGTCCTAGTTATGGAAATTATGGGATAGATCAGTTGGGATGGTAAGATAGAACAGTGTCAAAACCTTTAAAGTATCAATGGAGCCCTGACTTTTAGCCGAGCTTTTCATTGGCAGAATAAATGGAACAAGATACTTATAGTGAATTGAAAGAATGTAGAAGTAGAAAGTGAGATAGTCGATCAAAGCGAAAATAGTGTGAAATGGTTGAGTAAGTGAGATGTGGAACGCATGTACATCAAGTTAGTGCTTGATCGAGGGGGCGACCCTTGGTCGTAAGTGGAGTATCAAGGATAAGCTGCGTGAGTAAGTGGTTGACCTTGTTGAGTGAGTAGCCTTCTATTGCAAATAGAGTCTCATGCATAGCGTTCTTTTATGTAACATGAAATTTTCACGATTTAAAATAAAAACATAACTGTCAACTTTGAACAAAATGAGTCAGCTTGTACGAGTACACGTTTAAAGAAAAAGCGATTTCGGTTACGTCGCACATTGAAATTTTGGGCTTAACGATTTGCAAAGTATTCCACACTTTTAATGATAAGTTAAATTGTTACAAAAAAATGGTCAAGAAAATGGTTACCTGCAATTCACTTATACCAAAATGCTTATTGACCTTTTGATATCATACAATTGAGTGTGAGAACCGACTAGTTTACTTTGTGTCGGTAATTCTTTCGAAATGGTCTCACACGAAAAGATTTTCATGCAATATATTACTATCGTAATAACATTGTTCGGATTGAGCAAGATTGAGGTTCACGGGAAGATACATGCCAACGATTCTCGAATCGTTGTGCAGGGTTTTGAAGTTATAAGAGTGATGGGGTCACGGGTACCCGAGTGTTTCTAAATGTTGTTTATTTAAAATGATAAAATGTGTAAAAGGATTTATTTACTGTATTGTCATGCATGAAGGCTACGAACCCACTAGGTCGTAGAGTATTACGTCTTAAGCTAAGGAAGAACTTCGAGAGCGGAGAGGCGTTGGTCAAGTCAGGGGAGAACATATGTAGCTTTGGTATATGTGTTTAAGAGGAGAGTTGGACCTTGGAAGAGTCGGGAGTGGATTTTAGTATCAGGTGTATGAGGGTCTGTACCTTTGCTCGATGACTGAGAACACAGTTGCCGAGGGGCGATGGTGCCCGGAGGAAGGACCAGGAGTCATTAAGGTATTGGTTTTAGCAACTCTTTATGAGTAGTGCTGTGAGGCAGGAATGAAAGGTCCACGATGTGGGGCATGAGATTCGAAGGGAGCTTGTAATATTGATGTTACATGAGTAAGTTTCGAAATGGGGGCGACAGATTATAAAGTTAACTATGATGTGTAGGGAGGAATAGGTCCCGTAAGGAACTCAGGTTAAAGGATAGATTAAGGAAGTAGTTAAGAGTTGTCTTTTGTTGTTGAAGTCGGCGACGGTGCATGTTGGCCGAGGTCGAAGGCTCCAACCAGATGAGTGTAAGTTGATAGAATATCTTGTAGAGGTGTTAAATTAGTAAGAGACTGTTGTTGTTGAATAGGCGTTCTATTTACGAGGCGAGGAGGGTCCGTAGAAGGACAAGGTGTGTAACACAAGCGGAGTGAGTGTAGACTATACCAATCTGTAAGAAAATGTGCCGTGTCTAAGAAAGGACTCGGGTCATAAAAGAGCTAGTTAGGATGTTCGTGTTTGAGCTAAGTGTGAACTCGTGAGTCATAGTTCAACAAGTTGGGAGAGAACTAAGTAGCGAGACAGACTCGATCATAGTATATGGGAGAATATGAAGGAAAGTGTGAATTGTGTACAAATGACCATGAGAGACTTGGTCGGTAGTGTGCTAATAGGAGTGGTGAATGTACGAATGAATAGTAGCGTCAACTGCCAAGATATATGTGTCAGCCGGTGATGTAGTAAGGCGATGTTAGAAAGATGAAGGATTAGAAGGAAGTCCTTTTGGGATTTCGGATAAAGTATACGTTTTGCAATCCCAGTTGTTGAAGTACGTGGGTTGTAAGTAGGTGTGTATTTTGACCGTTATCGGGATGGAATGTCGGGGCAGATTTAGGTGATTGCCCAGCTGTGAGACCAAGCTTTGTGGTTACGTATGTTGTTAAGTATATTCTTGAAGGCAGAGTAAGTTTAAAGAAGATGATGAATAGATTAGTCAAGTTGTAGTATAGTAGATGAGACATCGTTAAAGAATGAAAACTGTTCCTTATGCGTGAGGGAATGACCCTAGAAGAAAATAGTTGGAAATTTTGGTTATGTTTAAGGAATGACATGATGATGATTGTGGGTCGGAGTAGTAGTATGATCGTTAGTTGATTTGAAATGTCATGATAGAGGTATAAGCCTTGGTTGGTTGATTTAAACTTTATAGATTTGTTAAGTAATGACGTTCATTTGTTATTACAGGATGTGTTACATTTTTGGGGAAGTGCTATTGAGATTAACACACTGATTGTTAAATAATTACTTAAGGTAAATCTAAGTAAGAAAGCCGGGATGACGGTATATATATATATATATATATATATTTGTCAGATTTTATGATCATAGTGGTTAGTCGGAAGAATTGTGGAACCCGGGTTTCGGGGTGTTCCTGAATTAATAGATCCGTTTGTAATAGGGAATCCAAGGGGGTGGATTATTAGAGTGAATAGGGGACGTTACTAAGGAACACACTTTGGGGTCATTGGAAGTTTAAAGAGGATGAGGGTTGTGTTAGTCAGAATATGGTGGGATTGAGGTGAAACCCTTAAAGAATGTGAATTGTTGCTTATGTGTGAGAGAAATGTCTGAGAAGGTAAAAGTTGGAGATTAAAGAATGTGTAGTGACGTCGAACACTGGTCTTGTTTCAAGACGGCTTGGTTGAATGCCTTAAGATAAGATCTTGGTGCAACTGTTTGGTTATGTAAGTAATGAGAAAGCGATATCAACATGTGGAAAGGTCGGGAGAGAGGGGCAAGTAATGTTTGGTGAGCAATGCTCCGCGCTAACGTGGGGAAGGTGTAGATAGTATGTCGGAACAAGTGAGTAAATTGGAAGTAGTAAACTTGACAGTATTGCCGAAAGGTACAGTATTGTGTAGATTTTTTTGATTAGTGTGCGAACCGTTGGAAAGAATATTGAGGAAGGAAATTGTGTAAGTTTTTGTGCGGGGAAGAAGTGAATGAGACAACTAAATGAGTTAAGTTAGTGACTTTGTGAGAAATGTGTAAACGATTTGGTCGTGCAATGTTTAAGCTAGTGAGAATAGTATGGTGTGACCATGGTTATTCCTCCCAGTTGGGTGAGGGTAACCGGAGTTATGTTTTGTGACCGAACGAACGTGGTAACCAGCGAGGATTTGATGTGTTTCAGGATAAGTTTAATTCAAGAAGGTGAACACTTCAACGTTAGGTTTGAAGGTTCCTACCCTGGGTTACGTACAAGGATGGAGTGATGAAGTGGTGAGAATGTAAGAAATGGTTGACGAACCGTGGTCGAGGTGGTCCGAGAAAGGGAAATGTTATCCGCATAGTCGATTGTGGATTAGGAGAAGTAATCTAGGATTGCTTGTATTTCGATGAAGGAACTCTGGGTTGTGAGTTGTCGGGACGTTCAAGTTTGGATTTGTGTCAAGCGGTCAAGTGTGTGTCTGTCTCTTAGTAAATGAATCCCGTGTTGTGGCAGAGGATTTAGCCAAGTTCCTCCTTAAAGGAAGTGTTGATGCATGAGAAGCCTTAGTAAATCTTCTGTAGTCAAGATCGACCGAGTAGGAACAGTAGCCTACGAGTTAGAGTATCGTAAGAACTGAAGGAAATGCACCCAAGGTTCCATGTTTCGAGTTTAATGAGGTGGTTGACTGAGTCAGATATAGCTTTACTTTGGGAAGTGTCGGTTTTGATGTGGGCAAGATACCCGCATCTTTTCCAACGAGGAATTCCGGGGACGAAATTCTTTTAAGGGGGGAGTGTTGTAACAACCCAAATTCTAGTGGGTTTTAGAGTTTGGTGGTCAAAGTGGAATAAAAGAAAGTACTCTTGAGGGGCTGAATTGTCAATTGGTGAAAGAGGTGTAGGGCACAAATCCCTAGGGCAGCCCTCAATATCATAAATCAATATTGTTGTCTTGGGGTTGTCGGCTAAGGAAGAAAGAAAGAGAGAAAGAAGAGTTTGAGGAGAAATCAAGAGAAAAGAGGAGTCAAGCTAGAATCTGCAAAGGTAATGCATCCTAATTCGTTCTTCTGATTAGGGTAATGCTCCTCCTTCTCTTTGTCTTGAATTCTTAAGGCTGATGTTGTTGAATACTTGAGTTTTCACCATATTTCCTTGAAAATGAGTTTTATGGGTTTTGTCTTAATGAATCGATTTTAGGGGATTAAAGTGGGATTAATTGGGTATTTGAGGTTGGTGGATGAACCCTTGAGGTTATCTAATCAAGCTAATGGCTAAAATCAGGTTAGAAATCACTTTTAAGGAATTATTTTCAAACAACAGTCGTATCCGGACACCTTCAGTTCATGATGATATGGTGGTTTCCGGATACGGATGCTAGTTTCCGGGTGAAGCTTTATGGTAGTTTCTGGGTGGGTGTTTTTCCGGGTAGATTGAGTTACCAAGTAGATATCCGGACAAGTTGGTATCCGGACAATGTGTGCTGGACAGTAGGTTGAGCCGTTTAATCTGATCCGAATCTAATGCCCTTAGGTGTTCGATTGGTTTAGCTGGGAAGAGTTTAAGAAGTGCGTTCTACGATAATCAAAGGTGAGTTCTCTCACTCCTTTTTATGACGTACCATTTTTATTGAATATGGTTCCTTTATCGAGCATGAATTGATTTATGAAAATTATGCATGCTTCCATGATTTACATGTTTACCCACAAACGAAAGATGTTTTATGTTTTCATGCATATGGTTTCAATGTATGTGTATGCTATGTGGAGTCGGTTGCACGGTGGGGACGGGGTACCTTGGGATCTCTGATCCCTTGGGCATATGGAGGTTAGCTTGTAGGTTGGAATTCGTTTTCTCCTACATGAAGGAACGGGGAGTCCATTTGGATTCCGGCGTAGACGAGAGGGTGTCCGTTAGGCCCCGATCGGAGTAGCTTATGCAATTCCCTGAACCCCGTGTTTAACCTTGAATGATGTTATGAGAAAGATGTGAAAGTATTTTCTTTATGAAATGATCTTTATACTGTGATAAATGTTATGGAGGGAATTCACTAGACCTTTTGGTCTAACCCTCGCTTTTAAAAAACTAAACCATTTTCAGGTAAGCGCGCTATGGGTTCTTCTAGTAAGAACTAGGAGTGACTCAAGGAGGATTTGGAGACTAGAGCGACTCCAGAGTTTTGGATTCTAATGACTATAGATGTAGCTCTCGGCTGTGGGTTTTAGACTTCCGCTGTCAAATTTTGTTTAGTATAGAAGAATTGATGTTTATGGACAAGTTTAATTATGTAACCTGAATGCTTATTTCTGGTTGAATGCATGTTATGTTTTGGGACGTTACAGAATCGTGGTAGCATATTTTGTTGCAACTTGGTAGGTGTGCGAATTGATTTATACGTGGCATGAGTAATCCATATAAGAGCATCATGATGGTATGTGCTATACTATTTCAGAGTGACTACTAAGAAAGTGTTACAGACCGTCATGCAAAATTTTGGAATTGAGATTCTTTTTCGATGTTTAAACTGATATTTTCAAATGATGGAAACATCTTATTATTCGATTTAAAACTGGGAGATTGCCCAAATCATGTCGTGTTTTAACCAAGGTGTGTATATGAATTGCTTCGTTTCTCTGTGAACAAACTGACACATGCGAAGTTGTTAATGAATTACAGTTCATGTCGTTTTATGGTTAAAAAGAGAATTTTGGGAATTGATGTCGCGTAAATCCTTCTTTTGAGGTTCGTACAAACAGGCTGTTGAACACTATTTTAATGTAGGAAATTACTTTGCGTGTTTAGTATAAGTAAATCCGTGATGGGACCCAAGCGGTTCATTTTAAAGGTTGCTGAGTACGTTTTTACGTTTCGTTAGTAAACTGATTTGCGATGAATTAGTTTTCAAAAATGATTTTTCATACGTGGGACGAGTGTGTCCATGTTTATACATCTACCGGCTAGGTAGTGGTAAGTTTTTGTACGTGCATTATGTTGGTATAAGAAAAACTTCGTGTTGAAAAATCTGGTGAAAACTTTATTGGCATAATTGTTGAGTCAGTCACTGAAAACATTGAACTCTTTAGGCTTGGTGAGGTTGAGCAACCCCAGTTAGGGGTGAGGGCGTGTAGAACCTTTTAGTGAAAGATTGGGTTTCTGACGCGTGTTATTACCGTGAGCCGTATGATGTCGTTTGCGGGGTCGAATTATTTCTTGTGGGCAACTAAAAGTTGGGACTTGCGGTGTCTCCTGTTAGTGCTTTTGGTAACCGTTCACGTTGGCAACCTTGTTGCGGGTTGTCGGTTTTGTATGAAGGCCGTGTAGGACCCTTTAGACCATGGGGATGACCATGGATTGGTGAGGATGTTTGAGGAATGAAGCTCGTGTGTGGAGCTTTGTGATGGTTCGAGTTTTGGGTGGTGTGACTAGGTGTCAACTGTTGGATTTCGAGGCCAAGAACCCCTAGTTTGATTGGAAGGTGTAGTCCAAATTTTAGTAATTGTGGGATCGGTTGTGATGATCCTAAGGGGTTCGATTGTGATAAATAGTTTTAGCGGGATGACCCTCCTCATGTAGTAAAAGAATATGTCGATTTGATGATTGGTAATTAGACGTGTTTTGGAAGTGGTGTAGTTGATGGGTCAGTGACGACCGTCGGTGTTGGAGTCTAATGGGACTCTTTAGAAGTAAGTGTCAATTCAGCAGCGGGAACCTTAGATTTGGAGGTTCGTTGGTTTTGGATGTAATAAAACTTTGGACTAATTGGAGAAATTTAAGAGTGTGTGGGCACGGATTGATTTAGAGTCGGGATCCGTCGTCGGGGAAGTATGGAACACTTAAGGTTGGGAGACAACCGAAGTCATTTGGTTGGAAGTTACTCTAGTAGATTGACCTTTCACCCGGATAGAAGTGTAATTTACCTAAGCGGACATTGGTCGTGAGTATCGGTATGAAGTTGTCATAGTAGTTCTGTATGAAGACGTTTGAATTTCAGCGGGGATCGAAGAATCATGAAAAGCGTGGAGTTCAGTAACCGCGAGGTGTAGGGATATTAGATTTCGAGGACGAAATCATGCTAAGGTTGGGAGGATTGTAACACCCCGAAAATTGGAAATCCGAATTTTGGAGATGCAGACGTCTGCATGGGCGCAAGGCCAGACGTTCGTGTAGCGCGGAAATCCGCGTGTCGTCCGTGGAAGCAACAGATAAATTTGGGGTTTCGGTCAGATTGAGGTCGGACGTCCGCGATGTGTCTGATGAAATAATTGTTTGGTTTTAAGGTCTTTCCCCTCTCTCTTCCCCCACTTTATTTCACAACCCTAACCCAACCTCTCTCTCTCTCTCTCTCTCTAAGCCGATCTCTCCCAAGAAAAACCTTAAACCCTTCCTCTTCTTCTTCATCTTCTCCACTCAAATCAAACCCACTTCCACCATTGTTGAAGATATGGAAGCTTTTGTAGAGACTGGGAGCTTTTATTTGGAAGATTCAAGTGGTGAAGGTAATCTCTCTCTACCCAAAAGCTAGGGTTTTGCTGTTTTCACCTTCTATTCCATTGTGGGCTTTATTGGTGTGATTTTGGTGATGATTGGTTAAGGAAACCTTATTTTCTTCATCTATGAGAACTAGGGTTTTGGTATAAGTTAGGTTTTAGATGTAAACTGTTGGGGGAATGATTCTACATGGTTAGATCTGGATATTTATGGTTGGAAACTTATGGATCTAGGTTTTGGAAGATTTAGACATGAAGATTCGTATTTCTTCAAAGGAGCTTACGTTTGGGAAAATCTAGATTTAGCCTAATCTTGCAACGTGAGTTCAAGTTGATTTGTGAAAACGTTGTACATGCCAAAATGTTTATTTTAAAGTATTTGTGTGTTTTATATAAATTATCTCTTGTTGAGTTATTTAGTGGGTTTTGATTTAATCAAAGTGTTAAACTTTACAAATCTTGTAAAACACTCATATTTGGGGATTTTGAGTGATTGATATACAAATCACAAGTGAAATTGTTTTGTTGAATTTATTGCATAAGTGAAAGTTGTTTGATCAAAATACACTTCTAGTGTTTGTTGAGATTATGCAATAGTTATAATATGTTACATTTTGAAAATGTGAACCTGTGAGTTGAGGATTTTGGTCAATCTCGACCTTATGAATATTTTGAGAGTTGTAAACCTTTTATTTTAGGCCGGAGGCCAATTGAGAATGAAAAGGCAAAGATTTTGGAGAACGATGTATTTTGGTTTACGTAACCGTGTGGGCAAAGCGTATTTAGCCAAACGTTCATTTTGCCTTTAAGGGCTTGATTTATACTCAAATGGGTCTTTTGAGTGTTTGCCGGTTTAAGTAGCTCGAGGTTGAGTCGTGGATGTGTTATGTGCTTAGTTACGTTTTATTCGAGTATGTGCCTCATTGAGGGTTTTGTCTTATATGTGAAGACTAATTGACGATTATGTATACGTGGTGCCTTTGGGTCTAATCAACCACTACAAATTTTATGCATTGTCATGTTATAAAGAATTTGAGTATACGTATACATATATATATATATATATATATGCATGTATGGTTTGACTTCATTGGAAAAACGACAATGAAGGGGTTTTTAGATAATCATGCCTCAGAGCATGTGTTTGTATGGTGTGGGTTAGACACACTTCATTTGCATGAGTTGACTTTGATAAATGATCATTGGATCTTTTGAGCTTATGGTTCGGTTTTGGACTCTGTTGGGTCTTAAGGGCATTTTCCCGGTTTTGATAAGCTCGACGTGGACTTGGGTTATGATTTGTATGAATTGCATTGTATTTGAGAATTACATGATTTGAATGCATTGGTTATTCTTTTGAGGTCATGTATAAATTTTAAGTTAAGTAAGCTTGTTTTGGATGGTGGGATTCCAAGGTAAAGATCCGGTCGGATTGAACTTGGTGGTTTTAGGCTAGAGATCCAGTTTGGGTTGATGCCTCAATAGACTAGAGATCCGGTTTGGGTTGATGTCTCCGTGGACTAAAGATCCGGTTTGGGTTGATGTCTCACTAGGCTAGAGATCCGGTTTGGGATGATGCCTCACTTAACTAAAGATCCGGTTTGGATTGATGTCATAATTGACTAGAGATCCGGTTTGGATTGATGTCACAATTGACTAGAGATCCGGTTTGGATTGATGTCACAATAGACTAAAGATCCGGTTTGGGTTGATGTCTATAATTGACTAGAGACCTGGATATGGTTGATGTCATATGTTTTCCCATCCATGAAACATGTTTGTATTTTATAATTGTGGTTTAACTTGCGTGTACGCCACATTCGATGAAATTGGGTCTCTCCCGTCACCGAAGGGTGTTGTTTTCGGGTATTTTGTTTATCCTCGTTGTCGGTGTCATATTATATTATATGGATATGGATTGTTTTCCATGATTGATGGACGTTGGGAATAGCTTTAGCTACACTGTGAAGTGATGAGTGCTAGTAGAGTGCACGAGAAGTGATTTTGCTTAGTGAAGTCTTCCGCACTTACTTGGGATTAGCAACTTGCAATTGTGTTAAGTAACATCTGTCTTGGGTTATTAGTTGTGGAAACTATGAGGTTTAAACATTGAGGTATTTTCAAGGAGGGTCTGTAGAAATGATTTTATCCTCTTTTGGTTATTTTATCGAAATTAAAGTTAGTTGCTCGTTCCAATTTTGAGGGTGTTACACAATCTGAGTTTTTAAATTTTTTACTAAAATTGTTACTAAACCCCTCAATCTTATACCTGATACTTCATAATAGCAGTGAGTTCGTCGTTGAAAATAATGAAATAATCTGAGCATAGGTTCCATTGTTACTAAACCCACTGAGTTTTTAAATTTTTTACTAAAGTTGTTACTAAACCCCTCAATGGAACCTATGAAATCAGTAATAGTTTCATATGTTGATGAAGTTAACACAATAGATTGATCATGTTTGGGTTGATTTTTCATAAAATACATTGTTGGATAACCCAATAATTTGCGTATATTACATATGGAAATACTTTTCCTATATTACATATGAAAAATCATTTCATATGTAATTGAGGGGAAATCTGTATATATGAAACAGGCATAAGAAGACATAAAGCTTGATTCTAAATATGTGAAATAACTATGTTTTAAACCAGGATCAAGTGGAAGTATTTTAAAAAGTTTGTATAACCCTTAATGGAACACATGAAATCAGTAATATTTTCATATTTTAATTAACTTAACACAACTGATTAATCATGTCTGCGTGGATTTTTCATAAAATAAACTGTTGGTAACCCAATAATCTGCATATATTACGTATGGAAATACTTTACATATGTAATTGTTTTCGTATGTCAAATATGAAAACATTTTTCATACGTAATAGATGGAAAATGTGTATATATGAAAAAAGGAATAAGAAAATTGGAAGTTGCATTGCTAAATATGTGAAATGACTATTTTTTAAACCAGGGACAAGTGGAAGTAAGAGGAAGATGCCCGAAAGTGTTAGAAAACAAAAACCAGTCAAGGATATGAAAAAGAAAAGAGGTATGTGGAATAATATGAAATTTGTTTCTTATGTGTAATTTATGATGATTCATACCTTGTCACTGTATTTTGTAATACCTTGTTTGATAAATATAAAACATCTAATCTATGTCTTTATTAATGACATATTGTTGATATGTGGATACTACAACGATCAAGGTGAAAAAGAAAAAGAAAAGAGAGTTGTGGGGAGGGACATGCAATGAAGAACCAGAAGCGCGTCTAAAACGCCTTCAAACACGACACAAAACACAAAGAAAGGTGAGTAAAACATATGTGAAAAGGTTGAAATTTTAAATTATTTTATTATGAAAATATAACATCAATGTATTGTGTTGGCAGATCCAGCCACACAACCACGTGGCAGCAACGATATGGATGATGATTTCATGGTTAGGGTCCCCTTGACCAAATCAGGTACTGGAAATACATACATAGACACTTAAACGTAATCTATGAAATCATATACTGATTAATAAGTAAATATGATTTCCACTTAAACTCATAATGTACTATGATTTCATATAATGATACATGTATATTACGGGTTCATAGCTATTCCAATACACATATATGGTTTATTAGTTATATTTCATATACTGCTTCATACCTATTAATGTTTCAAATAATATAAGTAAAGTTGATACATTACAGATGTGAAAAGACTTAAATCAACAGACTTACATGAGAAAAAAGGTCGAATAAGGTTGTCAAGAAAGGGAAACATGTCAAGAAACCGACGAACGTTGATGGTATTCGAACGCGAACATCGCCAATGACTCTGCAAGAAAATGTGTCACAGTTAAACGAGGAACAACATTCTGCAGTCAAAAAAATGGGCCTTGGTTCGCTGCTGAAAATGTCGGTTGACGGCGTACCATCCAAGCTGGGGTATTATGTTGTAGACAACCTCGACACAAACACCATGGAAGTGTACTTGATCGGGTCAACAATGAAAATTACTGAGGAAGTTGTCAACAACATACTTAGTGTGACAATTGGAGGGGTTGACCTAGACGCAATAGACATAGATGCCAAAAGTAGAGATATGATTGCAAGATGGAAATGTCAATACACTAAGGACAAGGTGAGGCCAACGGACGTAAGTAAAATGATATCGGAATCAAGTGATGCGGGAGAGTTGGTCAAGATTAACTTCATAGTTTTGTTTGTGAACTCGATGGGTGAATGCAGTCCAACAGGATGACAACATCCTGACAAAGATTGGAAACAGCGACATGATTGGAACTGGAGACGGGATACATACGATAGCTTCTATCATGGGCCGCTCACATTCCTAACGGTATAGATTGTATAATTAATATGATTTATATATTGTATATAATTTCAAATGTGCATATGCAACTAACTAGTATTTTTCATATACAGCTACTTTACGTGCATATGACCGTTTGTGATGAGCTGGATGTTGATGTTGACCGAAGTGTGCTGCCACTTCACACATGGACAATGGAGTTTCTTAGAAAAAGGATGAAGATCGCATTCAGAAAGAGAGGATTGGGGGTTGGAATGTTGAGAGTTGATAGTGTTATTCATCATAATGAAACTGAATCTGTTCGTCAATACCTTCCAGATTCAGAACATCATAACATGATACCTGAAGAAATAAAAGATGTAAGTATTGCAAAAAATAATAAACATTTCATAAGTTTTACATGTTTTTGAGCATATGAAATATTAGGTTACTATTGTTTTTTCATATGTTAGCATAAAATCATAAACATATTTAAATGTGGTGGTATGAAACAATTTAACTAAATGCATATGTATTTTCTCAAACAGCAATCAGGAATTTTGAGAGATGATAGTGTTATTCATCATAATGAAACTGAATCGGTTCCTCAAGACCTTCTAGATTCAGAACATCATAACAAGCTAGCTGAAGAAATAAAAGATGTAAGTGTTGCAAAAAATAATAAACATTTCAAAAGTTTTACATGGTTTTGAGCATATGAAATCTTAGGTTAAGAATATTTTTTCATATGTTAGCATAAAATTATAACATATTTAAATGTGATGGTACAAAACAATTTAACTAAATGCATATGTATCTTCTCAAACAGTAATCAGTAACGTGTGATATTGGAGAAAGACAATCACTTCAGAATGAGGTTGACAAGGCAAATAAGGTGGTGACCGAGGTTTTAGGTGACATAATGGAATCTGTAGCATGTGATATTGAATGAAGAGAAACCATTGAAACTGACGTTTAGGTTGAAAAGGAAAACAGGATGGTGAGCGATGATGAAGGTGACATGATGGTTAATATTGGAAATATTCCAACAGGGGTGTCAATAGAAGATATGGAAGAGGATAACATTGATGACGATAGTGAGTTGGAGGACTACGATGATGAACAGCTGAAAAGAGTAAATAAAACATGATATTTATGAATTACATATTTCATCTTTTGATTTAATTGTTGTGCTTACCTTATTGTTATGAAACTGCTAACATTATATTTACTGAATAATGCAAAACAGGATTACATGGCAAAGATTGAAGCAAATTTCAGTGTTATCAACTCAACAAAATGGGATGTTGAGGTTCTGATAAATGAAGCAAGGGACATGTTCTCGGATGAGATTTAGTTTGAGAACTACCGAGAAACATTGGCGAGTCTGTTCAAGGAGGAAGAGAAAAATGATGACGGTGAGAAAGATTGCTCTGATGAGGATGATATGGAAGGCGACACATCAAATGATGAAGCTGATGAATGAAACACGAGTGGAGAAAAAGCAAAAACCGCAATGACACCAACGAAGCTGAACTTTGAAAAGAAGCGTTAACGGATGCAATTACACCGGAATCCCAAATATGGTACAGTCAGACGACATTCAAGATAATTGACAACGACATATTACGCAGATCGGCAGAGTTGTTATCTAAGAACTCACATCAAGCTGCTCAATCGTTGGAAAAGGGAGCTGGTAATTCATTAACAAACAAATAGTTCCATACACGGGGGGTAAGGATATGGTGATAAGTACATCAAATGCATCTGGTAAAGGAAAGGAAAAGGTAATTGAAGAGGAAGAAAACGTGCCGTCAAAAGCAAGTAAACGTGAGATAAGGCTTGGAGATCAGACGAGGTCGTTTGTAACACCCCGAATTTCATTTTAAAATCTTTTGGATTCTCGTTTAAATTAGATTTAATCATACGTGGAATTATTTGCTATCTGCATTCTTAAATGTAATAATTGTGCATGAGTTGTCCGAAACTTTCAAAATGTTGGATTTTAGGAAATAGGGTATGCGGACGTCCGCGAGGCTTAGGGTCGGACGTCCGTGTGGTAGTGGACGTCCGTGGAGCATCCGCGGAAGCAACAGAACAATTTTGTGGAAATCTGGCCACGGGAAGGCTGGACGTCCGCATGGGCACTTGGCGGACGTCCGCGGCCTGTCTGACGAATTTTCCCACTTATCTCTCCCTTTTCCCACCTTTCTCCCATACTTTATCAAAAACTCCTAAAATCGTTTTCTCTCTATATGTGGGCGATTTTCACCTCCCAATCCATCCTCTCTCCATTAAATCCTTCACAAGGTTAGAGTTACATCTATTGTTCATCTTGGAGTATTTGGGAACACTTATTGAAGGTCCTTCCAAGGGTTTAGCATCTTGCATTCCTCCACCTCAAGGGTTTTCATCCATTTTCTAGGTTTTGGTCTAAAAACCTTGATAGTGAGTGTTCTAACCTTCCTTACACTAGATCCATGGTTATTTACTTATTATCTTATTTATCTCATCATCTTGTTGAAAACCCTAATTTTGGGATGTGTGAAGTAGTTGGCTTAATGAGAATGTTCTTGGGTTATAGAAGTATTGTTGGACTCTATGTGTCAACACTTTTATGTGTGGTTTTGGTAAGTTGGAGGTTTTATACATAAATGCTATAAGTTACTTTATTGGGTTATAAGCATGTCTTAATGATTAAATTATTTGGCTATGTGGCTCATGGAGCATATATGACCTTACATGATTTATGCCTATCCGTATATATGGTACATGTATTACTAAGTGGTGAACTGTGCACTACGATTTAGAAGCTCTTATATTGATTGGGCTCACGGATATTATTATATATGGCTATTTGGACTTTGAAAGAATCAAGTTAAGTGTTCACTAGGAGGACATAGTCCTGGGCACCACCTTTTCGGGTATGTGCCTAGACCCTTGCCACCATGGGTCAATGCCTTCGTTGTATCCTCGGTGTGTCGGACCTTTGGTGTCGCTTTTATGCGGATGGCACTAAGGTATCTCGACTCTTTGGGTGGAACTTCTTGGTGTTATGAGTATCCCCCATTGACTTCAAATACAATTGTGGAAAACTCTACGATGAATCTTACTCGATTATATTATCACTATCATGTGCTTTAATTGGAATTACTCACCAAGCCTTGTCTTGACACTTATTTGAATGTTGACTTAGATTCTCAGGTTCTAGTGGTGTCGTTTCCAAGAAAGAGTAGACGGAGCGTGTGAGCCATGGGGATATCTTTGGTCGCTAACCATAGAAGACTTATACGAATAGATGTGACAACCCCTTTTGTAATCTTACCTCCTTTTTGGAACTAGATTAGTTGGTTGTTGTAATCTATCTTTTATGCACAATTGTAACCTTGCCAATGTACTTGATATTCCCCTTTTTGGGATTGCTCATTTATATTATACCGCTCTTTCGTATTATGAAAATTTTTTTGATCCCTATTTTTAGGGTGTTACAAGTTGATATCAGAGCATTGGTTTAAGTGAACTAGGTGATGACCTTAGCAAACCTAGACTTAAACTGAATTGCTCGTATGAAATTCCGTGACTATGGGTAGAAACCATAGGTGGGGAGAGTATAGGATCAACGGACTTGCGTTGTTAAAATTTGTAGTGATGATGAAAAGAATTCTTATGTGTGATATATTCAAAATTTCATAGGGCCCGTGTTATGGTGAATATATTCATACGTGAGCATGCTTGAATTTGTTATTATAATGCTTAATGATTGTAGTAGTACGTTACACAACGTTAATCTTTTAAAGAATTAAACGGTATGGTGTTTAACATGGGTGGCAGCTACCATGGTAAACACGAGGAGCCATGTGGCGAATCGCGAAGCAGGTCAAGAAAACAGTGTTACAGCACGGGAGAACCCAACACAACCAAATGCGGGAGGAAATCCCCCTACTCCTCCGATTCCTCAAATGTTAAGAGGCATTATCGACCATGTTCCTCAAAACAACATCGCAGTGGAGGAGCCGGTTTTGGAAGACGCCGACCCACAATCAGTCATGATGGCAAGTTTTCTGCAGATGATGAACTCTGCCATGGAAAAACGCGATGAAAGGTTCCTAAAGCTGGTAGAGGACCGAGATGTCAGTCACCGAAGGAATGAAGCGGTTGCAGAAAATGCCCTACTTGGTTCGGGTGGGATGGTGCACGTTGTGGACACCGATGACCGCATGGTCACCGAAGAAGAGAGGAGGGAAAAAGGATGCTCCTACAAGACGTTCCTCTGTTGTAAACCGTCTGAATTTGCAGGTTCCGATGATCCAGTAGCTTGTATGAACTGGATTCGAGCGATTGAGCAGGCCTTCCGGGCTTGCGATTGTGGGGAAAGCCAAAAAGTAAAGTTTGGTTCTCAGATGTTGAGGGGTGCGGGCCTCACATGGTGGAACATCTTCACATCTACTGTGGAGGCCTCAGTTTTGGCCAAGATGAAATGGGAGACGTTCAAGAAAAAGGTTTTGGAGGAATACTGCAATGAGCAAGAAATGGACCGGATCGAGGAGGAATTCCGATCACTCAAGAAAGGGGACTCGACTATGAGAGAGTACACTCGTTTATTTATGGAGAAGCTCAATTTGGCGGGGCATGTGGCCCCGACTGAGAAGGAAAGGGTTAAAGCATACCTCAAGGGGTTACTGGCGGACATGATGGCCATGGTCCGCAACTCTAAAGCGGTTACATTGCGGGAGACGATAGGGGAGGAAAAATTGATAGAGACCGTCTATGCAAAAGGGAATGAAGAGAAGGTAGTTATGGGTGAAAAGAGGAAATGGGAAGGGTCGACCGGACCCGCTCGACAGTTTAGACCGTTTAATGGGGGAAGAAATGGTGATCCTCGACGTGAGGTGAGGTGGTGCCATAAGTGTAACAGCAAGCATAGTGGCCCGTGCAACTCTAGGCCACGTCACAACCCGACGGAATGTGCTAAGTGTAGGAAGAGAGACCATGTTGTCTGAGATTGCCCTATCCGAGGGCCGGTTTGCTTCGAGTGCCGAGAACCGGAACATATCAAGAGGGATTGCCCGAAGTTGTTGGGAGGGAACCGTGTTGCATCAAGTGGGGTTCCGATCAGGAAGGAGGATCCACCGAGGGCGCCGAGCCGAGCTTTCCAGATGACCGCCGCGAAGGCGAGAGAGACCGCCGATGTTTTGACGGGTACGTTCCTCGTAAACTCCTTGCCTGCTCGTATATTGTTTGATTCGGGGGCGAATCTTTCTTTTGTCTCTACTTCTTCTTGCAAGCAATTTACCATTCCGGTTACTACACTCTCGGACGCCCTAATAGTCGAGGTAGCTAATGGGGAGTAACTTTTGGTCCGGGAATGTTTTAGTAAATGTACCTTGGTTATTGATGATAGCGCTTTTGAGGCAAATCTGATGCCAATGCCAATTGGTGGCTTTGATGTGGTTATGGGCATGGATTGGTTGACCGAGAATAAAGCTGAAATTTTGTGTGCGAAAAAGATTATCCGAATCCCGACGTCAAATGGGAAGGTAGTGACAGTGTATGGGGAGAAAAGGGGAAAGACCACTTCGTTAATCTCTTCGTTAAAGGCGCGAGAGTTTCTTGCCAAGGGGTACTCGTCATACTTATCCTTCATCATAGATGTGAAGTTAGAGAAGAAGAAATTGGAAGATGTGAGTGTGGTATGTGACTACCCGAATGTTTTTCCAGAGGATTTACCCGGCTTACCACCGGATCGACAAGTGGAATTTCATATCGACCTTACTCCGGGGGCAGCCCCGACTGTACGTACTCCGTACCGATTGGCTCCAACCGAAATGCAAGAAATGATGTCGCAACTACAAGAATTGTTAGAAAAGGGATTTATACGGACGAGCTCGTCGCCATGGGGAGCTCCGGTATTGTTTGTGAAAAAGAAGGATGGCTCGATGCGTATGTGCATTGATTACCGGGAACTAAACAAGGTGACGATAAAGAATAAGTACCCGTTTCCCCGTATTAACGATCTCTTTGACCAACTACAAGGGGCAAGTTGTTTCTCCAAAATCGATTTGAGGTTCGGATACCACCAAGTGAGAGTGAAAGAGAGTGACATTCCGAAGACGACTTTTCGGATGCTGTATGGGCACTATGAGTTTTTGGTGATGCCATTCGGCTTGACAAACGCACCGGTCGTGTTTATGGACCTAATGAACCGTGTGTGCCGTCCATTCTTGGATAAGTCGGTGTTAGTCTTCATCGACGATATCTTGATCTACTCTAGAGACGAGGCCGAGCATAGTCAACATTTACGAGCGGTGTTGGAGGTTCTTCGAAAGGAAAGATTATATGCTAAATTCTCCAAATGCGAATTTTGGTTACGGGAAGTCCAATTCTTGGGACATGTGGTGTCTCAAGACGGGGTGAAGGTTGACCCGGCAAAGGTTGAAGCCATGACAAATTTGATATCTCCCACGAGTCCAACGGAAATCCAAAGCTTCTTGGGTCTAGCCGGTTATTACCGACGGTTTATTCAAGACTTCTCAAAGATTGCTACGCCACTTACTTCTTTGACAAGGAAGAACGTCAAATTTGTGTGGACAACCGTTCAATAGCAAGCTTTCGAAACACTCAAAAAGAAATTGTGTGAGGCACCAATATTATCCTTACCTGAAGGATCGGAAGACTTTGTGGTTTATAGCGACGCTTCAAAAATGGTACTCGGTTGTGTGTTGATGCAAAGGGGAAAGGTGATAGCTTATGCGTCACGACAACTAAAGGACCACGAGAAGAATTACCTGACTCATGATTTGGAGTTGGCGGCGGTGGTCTTTGCCTTGAAGTTGTGGCGACACTATTTGTACGGAACGAAGTGCACCCTTTATACCGATCACAAAAGCCTCAAATATATCTTCGACCAAAAGGAACTAAACATGCGACAACGGAGGTGGCTCGAACTTTTGAAGGATTATGATTGTGAACTACTCTACCATCCCGGGAAAGCTAACGTGGTGGCAGATGCCTTGAGCCGAAAGGACCACGGGGGTGGGATTAAGCTAAACCTCAACCGGATCGATGTGATATCAAGTTTGATGGCAAGCATCAAGGCAAGTCAATCGGAGGCACTTCGGGAAGAAAACCTCAAGGCCGAAATTATGGTGAAGCAACGGGAACTACTAACGGAAGATAGTCGCGGCCTTAAGCTATTCCAAGGCCGGATTTGGGTGCCGAAGATCGGCGGAAATCGTGAGCTACTTCTTGAGGAATCCCACAAGTCTCGGTATTCTATACATCCCGGGAGTACAAAGATGTATAGGGACTTGAAGTTAAATTATTGGTGGCCGGTAATGAAGCTCGATGTGGCAAAATACATAGAATCTTGTGTGACGTGTCTCCGGGTCAAAGCACAACATCAAAAGTCGTACAGAAGCCTACAATCCTTGAAGATTCCGGAATGGAAATGGGACAATGTCACCATGGATTTCGTGACGAAGTTACCAAAGACCTTGCGGGGTCATGACACCATTTGGGTGATAGTGGACCGTCTGACTAAGAGCGCGTACTTTTTGGCAATGAAGGAGACGTTGCCGTTGGATAAGCTAGCAAGACTTTACATCAAGGAGATCGTGTCGAGGCACGGAGTGCCATTATCCATTGTGTCCGATAGAGATAGCCTATTCACTTCGAATTTTTGGGCTAGCTTCCAAAGGGAATTGGGGACGAAGGTGAAGCTAAGTACGGCCTACTATCCCCAAACGGATGGGCAAAGCGAACGAACGATTCAAACCCTCGAAGACATGCTTCGATCGTGCGTCATAGATTTTGGTGGAAGTTGGGACACACATTTACCTTTGGTGGAATTCGCGTACAACAACAGTTACCACTCGAGTCTTAAGGCCTTATCGTTTGAAGCCTTGTATGGTCGTAGATGTAGAACTCCCGTTTGTTGGCTTGAAGCGGGGGAGAAGCAATTTGCGGGACCGGAAATTGTGCAAGAAACCGCGGACAAAGTAAAGGAAATTCGGGAACGTTTATGTTGGACATAGTGTCCAGAGTCATTAACTATTGGTAATATTTCTAATGATAGCAGGGTCCTTTTGGGTTGCCCTTAAGACCCAAATAACAATCAGAAGAATGAAAGGGAGTTAAAGTAGTTAGTTTATTAATTTGTCATTTGATGATAAATTAATTATAAGCTACAATATAATTAATTGGATTAATTATAGGGACTAAATGATAATTGGTTAAAAGAGTTTTTTAACAAGCTTATCGTTTTAAGGGGGCTAGGTGTAAATAAGGGGATTATAAATAAACTACTAGGGATCAAACCCTAAAGAGTTTTTTTGTTCAATCTCTCTTTCTCTATTGAAGCCGTAACCTCCCCTCTCCTCCCTCCCAAAATCGTAAACCCTAAATAAGGGTTTAGGGTTTAAAGCTTCAATCTTGATTGTTGGTTTGGTGTTCTTAAGTGTGAGCCACTAGAGGGATTCACACTATTGATCCTTGACATCCAAGAAGCAAGAACAAGGTTAATTCATCTTTGTGTTTTCGACAATCACAAGAAACAAGTAAGTGTTCTTGATTCTTTCTATTGTAGTTAATCATCTAGAACGTATGCATCTTTATAAGTTGTTTGTTTGTATTGCCATGGATGATTCAATTTTAAATATGCTTCCGTTGCCTATATCATGTGGTAGTACGGTTTAACAAAACCTTTCAGTGGTATCAGAGCCAAAGTCTTAGATTTTAGCTCAATAGCATAAAATTCGTATTGAATTTTCTGGAAAAACACAACGAGCCGTTTTACCTATTCCCGGAGTTTGAACCGTCGGATCGTCGTGGTTTTTGGACAGTGGTTTCACGACATTCTGTTTTACCTTCTGGACGGTTGGATTAATCGTTTGAGGTCCAGAAGGCACCTGTTTTATTTTCGACATAGTGCAGTAAGTTTGTGGCCATTGAATTGCTTAATCCCTAAGTTAGGGTTTCATGGTCATAACCTCAAAAGCTATAATTTTGGAAACTGAAAAAAAATTCTTGCTTACATGAAAAAGTTTCTATTTTTAGCGATTAAAGTTTTATTGGTATCCCTAAAGGGTATAGGGTAGTAGTCGTTTTTTATGCATGTTATACCATAATTGTGTATGGCGTAGTAGTCGTTTTATTTTTGCATGTTATACCATAATTATGTATGGCTAGTTTCCTAACTTGCCTATGGAAAAACACATCAATAATAAGCTTTGGAAAATATTGAATGGATAATCTTAAATTGAATAGATAATCCTTATTATGTATAGCTAGTTTCCTAACTTGCCTAAGAAAACACATCAATAATAAGCTATGGCAAATATCGAATGGATAATCTTGAATTGAATAAGATAATCGTAAATACCTTCTTACAATAAGCAAATATATTCAAGTTTGAATAAATATTGTAAGATAAACATTGACATTATTTATATAGTGAATATAATTTATATGTCAAATATTCACATTAATTATTAGCATGTGTCCTCACATGTTTAATTGAAATCAAATATGGAAACAATTATATTAATTGTTAAATATGTGCTCACATGGTTAATTAGAATTAATTGGATAATCATAATTTTAAATTGTTTAAAATTCCATTCAATTTTTATATATATATTAGACCTCAATTATATATATATGATTAAATAATACATTGATAGTCAAACCGAGACTAGGCGTACTCACTATAAACACTCTAAGGGGGTTTAAGGAGGTTACCTATAATATGGTTACCGAATGAGTCAAGGGTTTTTAAAACGCCATGCGTTACCAAACTCACCGCCTCTTGTGTGGACTAGTGGAATTACCGAAAAGGTTTGATAGGTCAATGTGACAAGTTAAAAGTATTAACTATGAAGTATAAAATGAAAATCCCGTTTTAGATATACTAAGAAATGTGAAAGTCGTATGCTACCCATGATGAAGAACACACATAATCTTATAGTTTGTTAACGGAGCGTGTGCGGTTTGCCGGCACGTTAATGTGAAACTATAGTTGAAAACGATGTGGCGCTCGTGATTCTCAAGCGTACTTGAGCCGAGGGGTCCATGTGTTTTTCCATGGTCGATTCACTATCTTGTTTGTGATCCTCGGCATCCTAGTCACAAAAGGAAGATAAGCATAATCGAGATTAACATGCCATTGACATAAGTCAATGAATCTCAAAAGACCTAGGAGTTTCATAGTGAATGAAATCAACAAATAGCATTTGTTTACCTAAAATAACCTTGTGATGTGATTACGGTATCCCTTTTCACATCATAAGATAAAATATGGATCCTAGCCTTGTTAAATATTTTTGGAAAATTATTTTAAGGGTTAAATATCAAACTAACGAAAAATCTATATCTACAGATGGCTGAAAATAATCCTCCTCCTCCTCCTTCTCACTCAACATCCAACCTTACGTTACTCTCTATCCTAAGTAAAGATAAGCTAACTGGGTCAAACTACTTGGATTTGATTCGTGCCTTGAGAATTGCCTTGAGGTACGAAGACAAAGAGTATTTGCTCGACGAGGATCTTCCTATACTTAATGATGATGCAAGCCCTGAAGCAGTAACTGAATACAATAAGCAATTCGCGGAATCCACAAAAGTCGCGTGTCTCATGTTGGCGTCCATGTCCCCGGAACTTCAAAAGAGTTTCGAGAACATGGGGGCGTTTGAAATAAATGAGCAGCTTCGTGAAATGTTTCAGGAGCAAGCGAGGCAAGAAAGGTTCCAAGTCGTAAAATCGCTTATGGAATGTAAGCAACAGGACGGTGCCCCTGTATGTGCGCATGTGCAAAAGATGAAAGCGTACATTGACAGGTTAGGCAATCTAGGTGTCGATTTCCCAAGAGAGCTTGCCATTGACATGGTGCTAAACTCTCTTAGTGGGGCATATAAACAGTTCATAGTGAACTTCAATATGAATAATATGGACAAGACCTTAATGGAGCTCCATGGCATGTTGAGATCTGCTGAAGCAAGTATGGGTAAGACCCAAAGTGGTCACTCAACTGCTCCCGTCCTGGCCATTAGGGAAGGTGGCTATAAGAAGAAGAAAGTTTCTCATCCCAAATGGAAGGGAAAGGCTAAAGTTGTTCCACGCAACCAAGGCCTTAAGAGAAAAGCTGATTCTTCTGACATACCACCCATAAGTGACCCTAAAGAGGCCATATGCTTTTACCGTCAAGGAAAGGGCCATTGGAAGAGAAGCTGCCCAAAATATCTGGAGGACTTGAAAATGAACAAGGTCAAAGGGTGTGGCACCTCATGTATTTTTACAATTGAACTCCATAGTACTTCGATTTCTAACTCTTGGGTCCTTGATACGGGATGTGGTACTCACATTTGCTCTAATTTTCAGGGACTAAAGGGAAGTAGGACGTTGAAGCATGGGGAGCTGAATCTGATCATGGGAAACAGGATGACTGCCGCTGTTACCAAGATTGGAGATTTTGAGCTCGTGCTTAGTAGTGGTTTTTCAATAAAGTTATTAGATTGTTGCTACTCGCCAAAAATGGCTCGAAACATTATTTCTTTTCATGCATTGTACAAGGATGGTTTTGAATTTCAATTTGATAATAATGATGGTTGCATTTTGGTTTATAAACATGGTTGTTTTTATTTTAAAGCCTCTCCTTGTAATGGTGTGTATGAAAGCGTGATTTGTGTTGGTAGAAATAATAATAACTTAACTCTAAATGTTGGTTCCTCCAATAGTGAATTAGATAAATCATCGTTATGGCATCATCGTCTTGGCCACATAAACAAGAAATGCATAGCCAAGCTCCAATCGGACGGGGTCTTGGAACCATTTGACTTAAAGTCTAATGAAGAATGCGAGTCTTGTTTACTTGGCAAGATGACGAAAGCACCTTTCAAAGAAAAAAATGGAAAGGGGTAAGGATCTGTTGGACTTAATCTACACAGATGTATGTGGACCATTCAGATCCGCCACAAGAAACGGTGAAAGATACTTTGTTACCTTTACTGACGATTTCAGTAGATATGGATTTATCTATCTGATGAAAAACAAATCGGACACCTTTGAAGTGTTCAAAGGATTCAAAAACCAAGTAGAAAACCAACTGGGCAAGAAGATCAAGATGCTCCGATCCGACAGGGGTAGAGAATACTTGAGTCATGAATTCTACGACTATCTAAGGGATTGTGGAATAGTTTCGCAATTATCTCCTCCCAGAACACCACAACTCAATGGTGTTGCTGATAGAAGAAATCGAACGCTACTTGATATGGTTCGGTCCATGATGAGTCGTGCTACACTTCCAATATCGTTCTGGGGCTATGCCTTAGAAACTGCAGCTCATATCTTAAACCTCGTTCCAACTAAGAAGGTTGCAAAGACACCCTCTGAAATGTGGACTGGGACTCGTCCCTCGTTGGCACATATAAAGGTATGGGGTTGTGAAGTCTTCGTTCGGCGCGAAACTAACGACAAGCTAGAACCTAGAGCAGAGAAGTGTCGGTTCATTGGTTATCCCTACAAATCCTTTGGATATATATTTTACAAACCTTCGGAGAACAAAGTGTTTGTGGCTAGAAGGGGAGTCTTCCATGAAAGGGAGCTCATTTCCAAAAGGGATAGTGGGAGCAGCATTGATCTTGAAGAAATTCAAGAAACAACCAATGATGAACCTATAGTTGACACTAGCCCTCAACATGAGGTTGAACCACTGATAGGCGGGTTTGCACCCTCCTTAACTAACCGCAAGTGTACGGTGTCGTCTCAAGTAATACGTACGTAAGTACGAGTATCGAATCCACAGGAACTTGGTGTTAAGTACCGCAATGACTGTAAAAACTATTAACTGAACGATTGGAAATTGAGAGATGGTTGGGTTTTAACTAATTAATTGCAAGAAGACAAATCAAGAACAAGACAGTAAACACCTTTGGAAACTTCCGATAGAGAAAACAGTTGAGGGTTGGAAATCCTATGGTTTTCATATACAAACGTCTGACTCAAAACAATTACCAGTTATTCCCGTTAATGAATACCCAATCTTTTATATCACCGTTGTTCTTTCTCAAGCAACAACGGGTTTTAAATCAAAGTGTGGTTCTTTCTCAAGCAACCACAATTTTTATCTTGGAAAACATAAGTTAAATCTCTCAATCTTAACCTATGTAGTTCAAAACACATTAAACACAAGATTATAATGGGACTAAGGTTTACTCGGAATATTTCTATCTCCTTTCTCACCTTAGGCATGCAATTTGTAATTCTAAATAACAATCTATTCTCTCGAACTTAATTGCTAACAACAAATCAATTGTAAATTGGCCAAACTCACAAAAGCGTTAAGAACGAAATCACATGCTTCATTAATTAAGAAAAACTGATAAATGTTCAATCGTCATCCATTCATATGTTCAAACCTAATTCAATCCAACCCCCAACATCTTAAGATTAGTTCATGATGTTGGGGAATACAAACGCAAGAAAAGGGGATGGAAACGTGTGTGAAAACATAATAAACGAGAATGTAAAAGATGTAATGGTGAAAGATGATGAACTCCCTTTTCCTAGCTTGAATCCGCTTTGCGTCGTGAATTACTCGTCGATTCCTCCTCTATCGTGGCTTCGAAAGGTGTAAAAAGTCTCCCAAAATCGCCTCCTAAACGTCTCTAGCCGTCGTGTGTGTGATGCCCCCCAAAACCTAGCAGCAGAAATTAGTTTTATAAAACTGGGCGTCGGGGCCAGCGCCCGCGCGGATGGGCTGGCTCCAGCACTGGCTCCAGATTCTGTTTCGCGATTTCTCGATTTCTCTCGTTTTCAGCTCCGGAGCTCAACTTTGCTGCTTTTTTGGACAAGAATGCTTGTACCTATACTTTCTCAACAAAAACCCATGAAATACTCGTATTTCACTTGAAGACATGCGTAAACCACCTAGTTTGAGATTCAAAATAATGTCGAAAATCGACATTATCAACAACCCCAAACCGAGCGTTGCTTGTCCTCAAGCAAAATAGCGATAAAATAGAATAAAAGCACATATTAGAGAAACGTAATAACTGCACACTCCCAATTGGTACCACGTGATGCACTGGTGATTTCCTATACCCGTGAATGCCTATCTCATTCTCGCCTCATTCCTATTTCGTTTGATCTATGACCTTCCATTGTAAGTTGAACTTGTGACTGCTTTGTTTCCATTAAGGTTGTTCTAGGTCCGGACATACTAAGGAAAACATTTCGCCTCGACCCTACCTCACGGGATTCGCTCAATTCGCTCGAACCTAGGTTATCGCACATGTTGTCATGTCTAAAGAGTTTATGTACCAGAATACGCAATAATTACATGACAACTCTATTGAAAGACGCACAAATGTTCAAAAAGTTGATCTCAGAAAGGAATCAAGCAATAAGACATGGAATATTGGTAAAGGTATTCATAGACTCTAATCACGTTTTCCAGAAGATCATCCAGGTCTTTACACGGGTTGTAACGGGGTTAAGGTTAAGGCTAAGAAATGAAGGGTAAAATGGATCAAAATTCCTCGGTGTGTCAATCATTGGCGATTCCTGAACTTCTTTACTTCACATTCGCTCACTTGGCCCTTTTCGTCACCACTGGAGTCGCTTTGACTCTCTTATTATGCAGCTACTGTTATCTAACTAACTGTATTTATTTGTTTTTTTTTGCTTTTTTTTATAAAGTTGGGACTTCATTGGTCCTCTTTTCTAGTTATTGGGTTACATTGACCCAATTCATTCTCATTGACTGGCCTGCACTATTTTCTTTTCCGCTCTATCTTTCATAGTTCATTACCGCTCAGATTGACACACTTTCGGATAAGGTTGGCTAAGGCTTTTGGCTCGGGTTTAAAGGTGGGTCTGAAATGAAAAAGATGAGTGTATGGCTACAAAGGGGCTATGGTTACACAAAAATGGGTGAAAGGGTAAGAAAGCTAAAAACAGGGTTAAACAAACACACAATGCCTGGAATCATCTCTTAAGGTCCACACGATATGGTCTACTACACCCTTACCTAATATTCCGATGGTCGTCTTTGCTACTCAATACAATAATATAGCGAGATCAGTCTATATTCACGACAAGGATCTCGAAAAGTGTATATGATTTTCGTATATGAATCCCTCGACATGAATAACGTCTTTTAGGCTCAAGTCTCACTATAGGGCGGTCTCCACTAATGTCCCTAGTCATGTCCTTTCCCAGTCCTTCCCTAATGGTCACGTCACTATTACAAGATTCTTCCCACAATGGTCGGTCTCGATCATTCAAAACAAAAATTTGGGCTAAAGTGATCTAAGCATGCAGAGGTGCGGGAGATCTACGTGCATAAACGTGGGCCCGATTGGGCAACCCCAAACCTTACCCACACATTGTCCCCAATGTGCAAGTATCGGCGTATGCGATACTAAGGCAAGTATCGTTGTGCGGTTATTACAGGTAACAAACAGGCAAGACATAACATAAGATGAAGCAACAAAGAGCTAATCTAGCAATTTCAAAAACAAGGGCAACCCCAAACCTCGGTGAAACCGAGGTTTGCACAGGGATAAAAGTGAGTGCGTAGATGTTTAAAAAGTGAGGCACCCCAAACCTAAGTGAAACTTAGGTTTGTTGCATCTCGTCTGGCTAATTTGAAAACAAATATCTAACACCACTCGTTATCATACATAGTTTAGCACATACCTGTTTGCCCGGAGAGATTCTCTTGAAGGATTGGAACGCCCAGTTGGAAGGTATCGGAAATGACGGAGAAGAGGATGCAAAAACAAAAAGAAAAAGAAAAAGAGAGCAAAGAAAATTGATTTTTTTAGATAAAAACACACCAAATGCAGAAAAATAAAGAAAACGCGAACCTCGGTGGGTTGCCTCCCACCCAGCGCCGTATTTAAAGTCGTGGCACGACTGTGTGGCTCTCAGCTTGGTTTGGTATCCGCAGAATTGATTCGCCCACACTTGCGATTCTTCACGGATTCTTCCACCTCTTGCTTGCCATGACCAACTCCGTCTTTGTGCTTCCCACTCTCAAACATCTTGAATATCGCCTTTTCATCACCAACTCGTAAGGTCACCTCTCCTTCCTCCACATCTATCAGCGCTCGGCTCGTGGCTAGGAAGGATCTTCCCAGTATCAGCGGGACTTCTATATCTTCGTCGATGTCCATCACCATGAAATCCACCGAAAAGTAAAACTTTCCCACCTTGATGAGCACGTCCTCTACCACTCCATATGGGTACACTATGGATCGATCCGCCAGCTTGAGCGTCATGTACGTCGGCTTCACTTCCCCCAATCCGAGCTTCCTGAAAATAGATAGAGGCATTAAGTTAATACTCGCCCCTAAATCACACAACACTTTATTAAAACGAATATCACCAATTTGAATAGGGATTGAAAAACTCCCTGGATCCTTAAGCTTCGGCGGAAGCTTGTTCTGGATGAATGCACTGCACTCTTCAGTAAGTGCAATGGTCGATTGGTGATCGACTGCCCTCTTCTTTGATAAGATCTCCTTCATGAACTTGAGGTATGTCGGCATTTGGGCGAGTGCCTCCGCGAAAGGGATATTGATGTGAAGCTTCTTGAATATGTCGAGGAACTTCTTGAATTGTTCCTCATCATTGTGTGCCTTCACTTGATTAGGGAATGGTAGTGGTGGTACAAACGGTTTGACTACCGGCTTTTTCTCTTCACTTTTCTTGTTCTCTTCAATCACAACCTCATCGGCTTCTAGCTCAGTCACTTCTATGATCTCGACCTCTTTCTCTTTAGGATCGGTTCCTTTTGATGTGAGCTCTCGTATTGGCTCTCCATTCAGCTCCTTGCCACTTCTAAGATAAACGGCATTACACTCTTCTCTATTCTTCTTCTCGGGCTGGCTCGGAAACGTGCCTTGACTCCGAACAGCTAATGCCTCTGCCATCTGTCCCATTTGACCCTCAAGAATTCGGATCGATGCGGTGTTCAGTTCCGTCGCAGCTCTTATTGTTCCGACTGAACTTGACAGTGTACCAACAGAGGATGTCAACTCCCCAACCACATTGTCCATCTTTGACACAAACTTCATTAGCATCTCTTCCAATCCGGACTTTTTCTCCCCTCCTTGTGCTTCTTCTTGCCTCCTTTGATTGTAACCTGGAGGACGATAAACGTTAGAAGATTGAGTAGAAGAGTTAGAAGTATTACCGTATTGATTTTGTTGCTGCTGAAACATGGGCTCTTTTTGTGCATTTTGAGGCTGGCTCCACGAGAAATTAGGATGACGTTTCCATCCCTCATTATAAGTATTTGAGAACGGGTCGTTCCTCGGCCGGTTATTGCGGTTTTGAAGGAATTGCACTTGCTCCGGCGGAGGAAACTCTTGAGGTGAACCAAATGACTCTTGACAGCCCATATCCCCTTGGAGAGTTGGTTGAATTGTTGTCCCTTTCAGCTGATTTGTGATAGCTGCCAATTGTGCCTTAATAACTCTCATTTCATCACTTTCTTGCACACTTGCCACCTTCCTAGTGGCTGACCGAGGAGTGGCATAACTATGTTCCGCAAGATTCTCAATCAACTCATATGCAGCTTCATATGACATATTCATTAGTGCACCACCAGCAGCGGAAGTGAGGTCATTCTTATGATGTGGATGCAATCCCTGATAGAACGTTTGGATGACTATCCATTCTTGCAGACCATGATGAGGGCACTTCTTTAGCATACCCTTGTATCGTTCCCAAGCCTCATAGAAGGACTCGCTATCCCATTGACCAAAATGGGTGATATCTGACAGCAGTTGGGCTGTTCTCCCCGGTGGAAAGAATTTGTTTAAGAAAGTCGTCACCATATCATTCCATGTACGAATCTACCCGTTTGGTAGACTCTCTTCCCATTCAGCTGCTCGACCCCTCAATGAAAACGGAAAGAGCCGGAGTTTGATCGAACCTGGGTCAACCCCATTCACCTTGAAAGTGTTGCAAATCTTTTCAAAAGTTCTCAGATGGCTGTGCGGGTCTTCAGATGCTGCTCCTCCAAACATATTTGCTTGCACCAATTGGATGGTGCCAGTCTTGATTTCAAAATTGTTTGCTGCAATTGGAGGAACATAAGGTCCTCTCTGGACGGCCCCCATGTTCGGATTAGCAAAATTCCGCATAGGCACTCTCTGTCGTGGTGGTGGCGGATGATTCACATTGTTGTTAACACCATTGTTGTTAATGTTGTTATTGTTAACATTGTTGTTGTGAACGTTGTTGAGACCGGGATTAACATTATGGTTATGGTTGTTGGGGTTGTTTGCATTCACGTTTGGAATTTGTTCCCCGTTACCCATGGCGAACCCTTCTCCCCAATCTTCCCCATCATTAATGTTGTCGTTGTCTAGACCCTCCATTTCTTGCTGACTTCTGAGTCTGGCTTGCCTTCTTAATCTCCTTGCAGTCCTTTCGATTTCAGGATCAAACGGTTCGAGTTCACCAGAGGAACTCCTTCTTAGCATAAACTAGAAGCAATCTGCAGCAGAAAGTAAGTCACCAATCAGATCTTGCAGCTATGAAGTAACAAGAACTTGGGTCAAAAGCTTGCATACGAAAAATGAAATAACATAAAAAAAAATTGCAAAAATAAAATAAAACAAAAATTAAAAGTGCTCAATGTAATACTCCCTACAGCTGGTAGTGATATCAACACAAAACAAGTTCCCCGGCAACGGCGCCAAAAACTTGATAGGCGGGTTTGCACCCTCCTTAACTAACCGCAAGTGTACGGTGTCGTCTCAAGTAATACGTACGTAAGTACGAGTATCGAATCCACAGGAACTTGGTGTTAAGTACCGCAATGACTGTAAAAACTATTAACTGAACGATTGGAAATTGAGAGATGGTTGGGTTTTAACTAATTAATTGCAAGAAGACAAATCAAGAACAAGACAGTAAACACCTTTGGAAACTTCCGATAGAGAAAACAGTTGAGGGTTGGAAATCCTATGGTTTTCATATACAAACGTCTGACTCAAAACAATTACCAGTTATTCCCGTTAATGAATACCCAATCTTTTATATCACCGTTGTTCTTTCTCAAGCAACAACGGGTTTTAAATCAAAGCGTGGTTCTTTCTCAAGCAACCACAGTTTTTATCTTGGAAAACATAAGTTAAATCTCTCAATCTTAACCTATGTAGTTCAAAACACATTAAACACAAGATTATAATGGGACTAAGGTTTACTCGGAATATTTCTATCTCCTTTCTCACCTTAGGCATGCAATTTGTAATTCTAAATAACAATCTATTCTCTCGAACTTAATTGCTAACAACAAATCAATTGTAAATTGGCCAAACTCACAAAAGCGTTAAGAACGAAATCACATGCTTCATTAATTAAGAAAAACTGATAAATGTTCAATCGTCATCCATTCATATGTTCAAACCTAATTCAATCCAACCCCCAACATCTTAAGATTAGTTCATGATGTTGGGGAATACAAACGCAAGAGAAGGGGATGGAAACGTGTGTGAAAACATAATAAACGAGAATGTAAAAGATGTAATGGTGAAAGATGATGAACTCCCTTTTCCTAGCTTGAATCCGCTTTGCGTCATGAATTACTCGTCGATTCCTCCTCTATCGTGGCTTCGAAAGGTGTAAAAAGTCTCCCAAAATCGCCTCCTAAACGTCTCTGGCCGTCGTGTGTGTGATGCCCCCCAAAACCTAGCAGCAGAAATTAGTTTTATAAAACTGGGCGTCGGGGCCAGCGCCCGCGCGGATGGGCTGGCTCCAGCACTGGCTCCAGATTCTGTTTCGAGATTTCTCGATTTCTCTCGTTTTCAGCTCCGGAGCTCAACTTTGCTGCTTTTTTGGACAAGAATGCTTGTACCTATACTTTCTCAACAAAAACCCATGAAATACTCGTATTTCACTTGAAGACATGCGTAACCCACCTAGTTTGAGATTCAAAATAATGTCGAAAATCGACATTATCAACCACCTGTTGAGGAAACTAACATACCTCCACCACCTCTTCGCAGAACTAGTAGAGTTAGTCAACCTCCTGAGTTTTAGTATGGTTTTCATATTACAAAGGAAGGAGACACACTAGTCAATGATAAAACATTTGATAGTGCGGATGAACCATCCAACTACGAGGAAGCGATGGCAGGCCCTGAGGCTGCCAAATGGAAAGAGGCCATGGAAAGCGAGATTCAATCTATGTACGATAACCAAGTTTGGAAATTGGTTGATCACACACCAGGTCGCAAGACAGTTGGGTGTAAGTGGATCTTCAAAAAGAAGACCGACATGGATGGGAATGTGCACACATTCAAGGCTAGACTGGTTGCAAAAGGTTACACTCAAACTCAAGGAATTGATTATGATGAAACCTTCTCACCAGTGGCAAAGATTAAGTCTATCAGGATATTGCTTGCCATAGCTGCATTTCATGACTATGAAGTATGGCAAATGGATGTAAAAACCGCTTTCCTCAATGAGAAACTTGACGAGGATGTGTATATGGCACAACCTGAAGGTTTTGTACATACCGAGTATACAGATAAAGTGTGTAAGCTTGAAAGATCCATTTATGGACTTAAACAAGCGTCTCGTAGCTGGAATCTTTGTTTTCATGAAAAGGTCAAGGAGTTTGGATTTTCTCGAAGCGAAGATGAGTCCTGCGTATATGTTAAGGCTAATGGGAGTAATGTTGTATTTCTAGTCTTGTATGTTGATGACATACTACTAATAGGAAACAATATTCCGATGTTGGAAGATGTAAAGGTCTGGCTCGGGAAATGTTTCGCTATGAAAGATTTAGGAAATGCAGCATACATACATGGAATAAGAATTTATCGAGATAGAACCAAGCGTTTAATTGGACTTAGCCAAAGTACATACTTGGATAAGATATTGAAGAAATTCAATATGAGTGAATCCAAGAAAGGGTTTTTGCCCATGCAACATGGCATAAGATTGAGCAAAGATCAATGTCCCAGCACTAGCAAAGAACTGGACAAAATGAGTCGAATTCCATATGCATCTGCTATAGGATCGATCATGTATGCCATGACATGTACTAGACCTGATGTCTCATTTGCTTTAAGCATGGTGAGTAGATATCAAGGGAACCCAGGCGAAAGTCATTGGACGGCTGTAAAGAACATTCTTAAGTATCTTTGGAGGACTAAAGATATGTTCTTAGTCTATGGTGGAAAAGATGAATTACGAGTAACAGGTTATACTGATGCGAGTTTCCAGACAGATCGGGATGATTCCCGCTCGCAGTCGGATGGGTGTTCTTGTTGAATGGTGGGCCGTGACTTGGAAAAGTTCCAAACAGGATACGGTGGCTGACTCCATGTGTGAATCAGAATATATCGCATCAAGTGAGGCAGCGAAAGAGGCTGCATGGTTGAAGAATTTCATAGGTGATCTGGGCGTTGTACCAAGCATCAGTGAACCCATTGAAATCTTCTGTGATAACGAAGGTGCAGTCGCATTGACTAAAGAACCTAAAGACCATGAGAAGTCAAAGCACATAGAGAGGAAGTACCACCTTGTGCGACACAAGGTTGCGGAAAAACAGATCGTGGTGAGTAGAGTGTCGACTGAAAGGAATCTGGCGGATCCTTTCACGAAAGCATTGACTCGACCCAAACATGAGTATCATACTGAAGCCATAGGTGTTAGAATTATCAATATACTTTAAATATTTTAGTTGCTAGTTTGATGTATTAAAACGTAATAAATTGTATTTGATTTGGAGATTATAATATATGCTGGATTGCGTCCATTTACATTTAATTTATTATTGTTTCGTTTTGCATGTTTAGAACCAACTGAGTATTATTTTACTTAAACCTCCACAGTCAGTCATACTCCTGGAAGTAAGTAGTGATACAAGATTGTCATGAAGTGTCGAAAGCATAGAGAATGAAACTAACACTCATGAGTACATAATGGTGATTTGGGTATTGGAACGACCCGCACTCAAAAGTTTACTTCATGGATTAAGTCAGGGTAATTTTGAGATGATAATATTTTATGTTCTTCAAACAGAGATGCATAGAGTTTTGCTCTAGGATTCTGTTATGCTTTGGTGTGCTCCAACGCTGACCGTGACTGGCAGTTATACAGGGTATGTCCATGTATAATATGATGAATAGAAATGAACTGTGTAGTCGAAGTTTATTTGTTCCTTCTGCCTAAACAGGAGAAGCGATATCCATGGGCCCCTCGATGATTTTGTGTTGATACTAAGTGTTTGGCCAAACCCTGACTAGAATTGATGTGTTCAATTGTGTAGTATGATGAATTCAACACATGTCGGAAATCGGGAAACATAATCTTGATCCATGAGATAGACATTTATCCATGTCTCGGGTTCATATGATATCTTGTAGAACAAAGGAACATTAAATCACTTATCTTAGGACCGAATCTTTATCAGAGTTCGGCAGCCGCATTGGATGGCTTGCTCTCTACTGATTATTTGAAAGCGTTAAACCAAATAGAGTTAATAACTTGTCCAAGTGGGAGACTGTTGGACATAGTGTCCAGAGTCATTAACTATTGGTAATATTTCAAATAATAGCAGGGTCCTTTTGGGTTGCCCTTAAGACCCAAATAACAATCAGAAGAATGAAAGGGAGTTAAAGTAGTTAGTTTATTAATTTGTCATTTGATGATAAATTAATTATAAGCTACAATATAATTAATTGGATTAATTATAGGGACTAAATGATAATTGGTTAAAAGAGTTTTTTAACAAGCTTATCGTTTCAAGGGGGCTAGGTGTAAATAAGGGGATTATAAATAAACTACTAGGGATCAAACCCTAAAGAGTTTTTTTGTTCAATCTCTCTTTCTCTATTGAGGCCGTAACCTCCCCTCTCCTCCCTCCCAAAATCGTAAACCCTAAATAAGGGTTTAGGGTTTAAAGCTTCAATCTTGATTGTTGGTTTTGTGTTCTTAAGTGTGAGCCACTAGAGGGATTCACACTATTGATCCTTGACATCCAATAAGCAAGAACAAGGTTAATTCATCTTTGTGTTTTCGACAATCACAAGAAACAAGTAAGTGTTCTTGATTCTTCCTATTGTAGTTAATCATCTAGAACGTATGCATCTTTATAAGTTGTTTGTTTGTATTGCCATGGATGATTCAATTTTAAATATGCTTCCGTTGCCTATATCATGTGGTAGTACGGTTTAACAAAACCTTTCAGTTTAAAGGCGGCACAAGACCGACAAAAGAGCTATGCGGACAAGAAAAGTCGACCAATCGAATTTCAAGTGGGAGATCGGGTGATGTTGAAGGTGTCTACATGGAAGGGCATTATCCGATTCGGAAAACGAGGAAAACTTAGTCCACGTTTCCTTGCACCCTTCTCAATCTTGGAGAAAGTCGGTTTGCAAGCTTATAAACTAGATCTACCATCGGAGATGGATGGGATTCATCCCACATTCCACGTGTGCTACCTACGATTTACTTCGGTAGGTAACTTTAAGGTTAACATCATTTTTAAATCTTTTGGATTCTCGTTTAAATTAGATTTAATCATACGTGGAATTATTTGCTATCTGCATTCTTAAATGTAATAATTGTGCATAGTTGTCTGAAACTTGCAAAATGTTGGATTTTAGGAAATAGGGTATGCGGACGTCCGCGAGGCTTAGGGTCGGACGTCCGTGTGGTAGTGGACGTCCGCGGAGCATCCGCGGAAGCAACAGAACAATTTTGTGGAAATCTGGCCACGGGAAGGCCGGACGTCCGCATGGGCACTTGGCGGACGTCTGCGGCCTGTCTGACGAATTTTCCCAATTATCTCTCCTTTTTCCCACCTTTCTCCCACACATTATCAAAAACTCCCAAAATCGTTTTCTCTCAATATGTGGGAGATTTTCACTGTAACGTCCCAGATTTCATAGCAGGCAACCAACCGTAAATAAGCATTCGAATTACATAAAACCTTGTCTTTACATCATCAATAATTCATACTAAACAAAATTGACAGCGGAAGTCTCTAAATCCACAGCCGAGAGCTATTCTATAGTCATCATAGCCAAAACTTGAAGTTACTCTAAGCTTCAAGTACTTCTTATCGCCTCCTAGTTCTTACTGGAAGAACCATTAACATGCTTACCTGAAAATGGTTTAGTTTTGAAAGCGAGGGTTAGACCAAAAGGTCTAGTGAATTCCCTCCGTAAAAGAACATGTATAAACAATATGAAATCCTTTCGTTAAAATGCATCATAAATCATCACATATGGTACTGCACTGTGTAATGGATCCCTTAACCATTCGCGATCGGGGCCCAAGCAGACTCCCCTTTCGCCCTCTCGTATCGGGGCCCAAGCAGACTCCCCGATACCCGCCTAGGAGGAAACGAATTCCAACCTACCGTCTCGTCAAACATATCCAAGGGATCATTAGATCCCGAGGCTCATTGATCCCACAGTACAGACCGACATCACATAGCATGCACATACGTTTCATAAAAGCATTTGACTCTTTATAAATCATGCGTATCATTTCAACATATCAAACATTCATTTTCCTTCCATGCATATCATTTCATAAATATTTCATGCTCGTTAAAACCATAATCAGTAAAAGAATCATTTCACATTTGCGTCGTAAAAGAGGTTTAGGGAACTCACCTTGATTGACGTACACCGCACCTCTTAAATACTGCCAAGCTAACCCAACCGAACACCTAAGGCAATAGATCCACATCAGATAAATAGTTCAGACCTACTGTCCGGATACCATACTTGTCCGGATACCATACTTGTCCGGATACCACACTTGTCCGGATACCATAATTGTCCGGATACCACACTTGTCCGGACGCTAGACTTATCCGGGAAAAACTACCCGGACACTAAGCTTATCCGGAGACTTCAGTTACCCGGATACTAAGAAACACCCGGACACCCTCATGGGGCACTTACCCGGACACCTGCAACCTACCCGGACACCATCGAAGGCTGGTGTCCGGAAAACACGGCTGTTCGAGTTTAATAATTCTTAAACTGATTTCTAACCCGATTTTAGGCATTAGTTTGATTAGATAACCTCAAGGGTTCATTCACTAACCCCAAACACCCACTTAATCCATTTATAACCTCTAAAATCGTTTCATTAAGACCAAAACCCATAAAACCCACTTTTTAGGGAAAATGGGGAAAGCTTAAGAAATCACTAGTTTCAATCATAGAATCCAAGCTAAAGAAGAAGGGAATGCTAAATTACACAGAATACGAACTTAAGAAGGATTACCTGATTGATTTCTCCTCTCTATAGCTTTCTTCTTCTTCTTCTTCTTCCCTTTCTTTCCTTGCTTCACGCCACCACACACCCAAACAATATAAAAACACTGATTTGCTAAATGGAGGCTGCCCTAGAATTTTGTGCACATTTATACCTTCCTCAAATTACAGAAATGGCCCCTTAACTTAACTTTCGTTTTTCATACTTTCACCACCAAACTCCAAGACTCACTAATATTTTGGGTTGTTACAACACTCCCCCCTTAAAAGAATTCCGTCCCCGGAATTCCTCATTGGAAAAGATGCGGGTATCTTGCCCACATCAAAACCGACACTTCCCAAAGCAAAGCTATATCTGACTCAGTCAACCACCTCATTAAACTCGAAACATGGAACCTTGGGTGCATTTCCTTCAGTTCTTTAGGTACTCTAACTCGTAGGCTACTGTTCCTACTCGATCGATCTTGACTATAGAAGATTTACTAAGGCTTCTCATGCATCAACACTTCCTTTAAGGAGGAACCTGGCTAAATCCTCTGCCACAACACGAGATTCATTTACCAAGAGACAGACACATGCTTGACTGCTTGACACAACTCCAAACCTGAACGTCCCGACAACTCACAACCTAGAGTTCATTCATCGAAATACAAGCAATCCTAGATTACTTCTCCTAATCAACAATCGACTATGCGGAAAACATTTACCTTTCTTGGACCACCATGACCACAGCTCGTCAACCATTTCTTACATCCTCACCACTTCATCACTCCATCCTTGTACGTAACCCAGGGTAGGAACCTTCAAACCTAACGTTGAAGTGTTCACCTACTAGACTTAAACTTATCCTGAAACACATCAAATCCTCGCTGATTACCACGTTCGTTCGGTCATAAAACATAACTCCGGTTACCCTCACCCAACTGGGAGGAATAACCATGGTCACACCATGCTATTCTCACTAGCTTAAACACTATACGACCAAATCGCTTACACCTTTCTCACAAGGTCACTAACTTAATTCATTTAGTTGTATCATCCACTTCTTTCTTGTACAAAATCAAACACAATTCCCTTCCTCCATACTCTTTCCAACGGGTCGCACGCTTATCAATGACAATCTACGCAACACTGCACCTTTCGGCATCACCGTCCGGTTTACTACTTCGAACTCACTCACTTATTCCGACATACTATCTTCACCTCCCCACGTTAGCGTGGAGCATTGCCCACCGAGCATTATTTGCCCCTCTCTCCCGACCTTTCCACATGCTGGTGTCGCTTTCTCGATACTCACATAACCAAACAGTTGCACCAAGATCTTATCTTAAGGCATTCAACCAAACCGTCTTGAAACTAGACCAGTGTCCGACGTTACTACCCATTCTTTAATCTCCAACTTTTACCTTATCAGACATTTCTTTCACACATAAGCAACAATTCACATCTATCCCACCACATTTTGACTAACATTACTCTCATCCTCTTTAAAACTTCCAATGACCCCAAAATATACTTCTTAGTAACGTCCCCTATTCACGCTAATAATCCACCCCCCTTGGATTCCTATTACAAACGGATATATTAATTCAAGGACACCCCAAAACTCGGGTTCCACAATTCTTTCGACTAACCACTATGATCATAAAATCAGACAGATATATATATACCGTCATCCCGGCTTTCTTACTTAGATTTACCTTAAATAATTCTTTAACAATCAGTGTGTTAGTATCAATAACACTTTCCCCAAAAATTGCAACACATCCTGTAATAACAAACGAACGTCATTACTTAACAAATCTATAAAATTTAAATCAACCAACCAAAGGCTTATACCTCTATCATGACATTTCAAATCAACTAACGATCATACTACTACTCCGACCCACAATCATCATCACGTCATTCCTTAAACATAACCAAAATTTCCAGCTATTTTCTTCTAGGATCATTCCCTCACGCATAAGGAACAATTTTCATTCTTTAACGATGTCTCCTCTACTATACTACAGCTTGACTAATCTATTCATCATTTTCTTTAAACTTACTCTGCCTTCAAGAATATACTTAACAACATACGTAACCACAAAACTTGGTCTCACAAATGGGCAATCACCCAATTCTACCCCGACATTCCATTCCGATAACAGTCAAAATACACACCTACTTACAACCCACATACTTCAACAACTGGGATTGCAAAACGTACACTCTATCCGAAATCCCAAAAGGACTTCCTTCTAATCCTTCATCTTTCTAACATCGCCTTACTACATCACCGGCTGACACAGATATCTTGGCAATTGACGCTACTATTCATTCGTACACAATTCACACTTTCCTTCATATTCTCCCGTATACTACAATCGAGTCTGTCTCGCTACTTAGTTCTCTCCTAACTTGTTGAACTATGACTCATGAGTTCACACTTAGCTCAAACACGAACATCCTAACTAGCTCTTTTATGACCCGAGTCCTTTCTTAGACACGACACATTTTCTTACAGACTGGTATAGTCTACACTCACTTCGCTTGTGTTACACACTTTGTCCTTCTACGGACCCTCCTCGCCTCGTAAATAGAACGCCTACTCAACAACAACAGTCTCTTACTAATTTAACACCTCTACAAGATATTCTATCAACTTACACTCATCTGGTTCGAGTCTTCGGCCTCGACCAACATACACCGTTGCCGACTTCAACAACAAAAAGGCAACTCTTAACTACTTCCTTAACCTATCCTTTAACATGCGTTCCTTACGGGACCTATTCCTCCCTACACATCATAGTTAACTTTATAATCCGTCGCCCCTATTTCGAAACTTACTCATGTAACATCAATATTACAAGCTCCCTTCGAAACTCATGGCCCACACCGTGGACCTTTCATTCCTGCCTCACAGCACTACTCATAAAGAGTTGCTAAAAACCCAAAACCTTGATGACTCCTAATCCTTCCTCCGGGCACCATCGCCCCTCGGCAACTGTGTTCTCAGTCACCGAGCAAAGGTACAGACCCTCGTACACCTGACACTAAAATCCATTCCCGACTCTTCCAAGGTCCAACTTTCCCCTTAAACACAAATACCAAAACTACTTACGTTCTCCCTTGACTTGACCAACGCCTCTCCGCTCTCGGAGTTTTTCCTTAGCTTAAGACGTAATACTCTACGACCTAGTAGGTTCATAGCCTTCATGCGTGACAATACAGTAAATAAATCCTTTTACACATTTTATCATTTTAAATAAACCACGTTTGGGAAAACACTTGGGTACACATGACCCCATCACTCTTATAACTTCAACGCCCTGCACAACGATTCGAGAATCGTTTGCATGCATCTTTCCGTGAACCTTAATCTTACTCAAATCCGAACGATGTTATTACGACAGTAATACGTTGAATGAAAAATCCTTTCATACGATACAATTTCGAAATAAATTACTGACACCAAGTAAACCAGTCATTTCTCACACTCTTTTATATGATATCAATCGGTTAAAATTCATTTGATTGTAAAAGTTTTGCTGGCACACGTCTTCTCGACCTTTTATAATGATTTAACTCATCATGAAAAGTGTGAAGTACTTTGCAATCGTTAGGCTCAAAATTTCATCGTGCAATGTGAATGAAATCACCTTTTCTTTAAACATGCGCTTGCACATTCTGGCTCCTTTTCGATCAAAATTGATATTTACACATTTAATTTAAATCGTGAAAATTTCATGTTATATTTAAGAAAGCTATGCATGAAACTCTACTTGCAATTGAAGGCTACTCGCCCTAGCAAGGTCAACCGCTTTACCCACGCAACTTATCCCTAACACTCTTCCTTCGACTAAGGGTCGCCCTCTCGATCAAGCACTAACTTGATGTACATGCGTTCCACATCTCACTTACTCAACCATGTCACACTATTTTTGCTTTGATCGACTGTCTCACCTTCTACTTCTACATGCTTTCAATTCACTATAAGTACCCTATTCCATTTATCCTGCCAATGAAAAGCTAGACTAAAAAGTCAGGGCTCCATTGATATTTTCAAGGTTTTGACACTATTCGATCTTACCCTCCCAACTGATCTATCCCATGGTTTCCATAACTAGGACTCTCCCGAAACTGGAGTCTTACTCAAACTCAAGCATTCATCCTCTCCGAATCCACGAAGAGCTACCTCTAGACGACTCATTACATTATTTACAACGTTTCTTCTCTACGATGTCTACATACATCACATCATACTGACTCTTACACGACACTTCCCCAAACAATGGAGCTCGGTCTATCCCTCAGGGATCTTGCTGACCTATTCCTCAACGCTCTCCCATCCATAGCGCTAAACTGAAAGAAACCGATAGTTAATCCTTACTAGACGTGACACGACAAATTTGCTATAAGTAAGGTATTGTAAGCACGCACATGTACCTATAAGTTCGTAGTTACACTGGCCAGGTGTAATCCCAAACTTACCTTACACGTTTGTCCTTGGCACCTTATTCCTAAGCGCATTTATAGTGATCGTTCCTAGAGGCAATCCTATGTTTCGGCTGTGTTCCTCATCTTACAATTTAAGTTTAGGCCCAAATGGTCACCTAAATCCCTTAAACTAAGGCTCTGATACCATTTGTAACGTCCCAGATTTCATAGCAGGCAACCAACAGTAAATAAGCATTCGAATTACATAAAACCTTGTCTTTACATCATCAATAATTCATACTAAACAAAATTGACAGCGGAAGTCTCTAAATCCACAGCCGAGAGCTATTCTATAGTCATCATAGCCAAAACTTGAAGTTACTCTAAGCTTCAAGTACTTCTTATCGCCTCCTAGTTCTTACTGGAAGAACCCTTAACATGCTTACCTGAAAATGGTTTAGTTTTGAAAGCGAGGGTTAGACCAAAAGGTCTAGTGAATTCCCTCCGTAAAAGAACATGTATAAACAATATGAAATCCTTTCGTTAAAATGCATCATAAATCATCACATATGGTACTGCACTGTGTAATGGATCCCTTAACCATTCGCGATCGGGGCCCAAGCAGACTCCCCTTTCGCCCTCTCGTATCGGGGCCCAAGCAGACTCCCCGATACCCGCCTAGGAGGAAACGAATTCCAACCTACCGTCTCGTCAAACATATCCAAGGGATCATTAGATCCCGAGGCTCATTGATCCCACAGTACAGACCGACATCACATAGCATGCACATACGTTTCATAAAAGCATTTGACTCTTTATAAATCATGCGTATCATTTCAACATATCAAACATTCATTTTCCTTCCATGCATATCATTTCATAAATATTTCATGCTCGTTAAAACCATAATCAGTAAAAGAATCATTTCACATTTGCGTCGTAAAAGAGGTTTAGGGAACTCACCTTGATTGACGTACACCGCACCTCTTAAATACTGCCAAGCTAACCCAACCGAACACCTAAGGCAATAGATCCACATCAGATAAATAGTTCAGACCTACTGTTCGGATACCATACTTGTCCGGATTCCATACTTGTCCGGATACCATACTTGTCCGGATACCACACTTGTCCGGATACCATAATTGTCCGGATACCACACTTGTCCGGACGCTAGACTTATCCGGGCAAAACTACCCGGACACTAAGCTTATCCGGAGACTTCAGTTACCCGGATACTAAGAAACACCCGGACACCCTCATGGGGCACTTACCCGGACACCTGTAACCTACCCGGACACCATCGAAGGCTGGTGTCCGGAAAACACGGCTGTTCGAGTTTAATAATTCTTAAACTGATTTCTAACCCGATTTTAGGCATTAGTTTGATTAGATAACCTCAAGGGTTCATTCACTAACCCCAAACACCCACTTAATCCATTTATAACCTCTAAAATCGTTTCATTAAGACCAAAACCCATAAAACCCACTTTTTAGGGAAAATGGGGAAAGCTTAAGAAATCACTAGTTTCAATCATAGAATCCAAGCTAAAGAAGAAGGGAATGCTAAATTACACAGAATACGAACTTAAGAAGGATTACCTGATTGATTTCTCCTCTCTATAGCTTTCTTCTTCTTCTTCTTCCCTTTCTTTCCTTGCTTCACGCCACCACACACCCAAACAATATAAAAACACTGATTTGCTAAATGGAGGCTGCCCTAGAATTTTGTGCACATTTATACCTTCCTCAAATTACAGAAATGGCCCCTTAACTTAACTTTCGTTTTTCATACTTTCACCACCAAACTCCAAGACTCACTAATATTTTGGGTTGTTACATTCACCTCCCAATCCATCCTCTCTCCATTAAATCCTTCACAAGGTTAGAGTTACATCTATTGTTCATCTTGGAGTATTTGGGAACACTTATTGAAGGTCCTTCCAAGGGTTTAGCATCTTGCATTCTTCCACCTCAAGGGTTTTCATCCATTTTCTAGGTTTTGGTCTAAAAACCTAGATAGTGAGTGTTCTAACCTTCCTTACACTAGATCCATGGTTATTTACTTGTTATCTTGTTTATCTCATTATCTTGTTGAAAACCCTAATTTTGGGATGTGTGAAGTAGTTGGCTTAATGAGAATGTTCTTGGGTTATAGAAGTATTGTTGGACTCTATGTGTCAACACTTTTATGTGTGGTTTTGGTAGTTGGAGGTTTTATACATAAATGCTATAAGTTACTTTATTGGGTTTTAAGCATGTCTTAATGATTAAGTTATTTGGCTATGTGGCTCATGGAGCATATATGACTTACATGATTTATGCCTATCCGTATATATGGTACATGTATTACTAAGTGGTGAACTGTGCACTACGATTTAGAAGCTCTTACATTGATTGGGCTCATGGATATTATTATATATGGCTATTTGGGCTTTGAAAGAATCAAGTTAAGTGTTCACTAGAAGGACATAGTCTTGGGCACCACCTTTTCGGGTATGTGCCTAGACCCTTGCCACCATGGGTCAATGCCTTTGTTGTATCCCCGGTGTGTCGGGCCTTTGGTGTCGCTTTTATGCGGATGGCACTAAGGTATCTCGACTCTTTGGGTGGAACTTCTTGGTGTTATGGGTCTCCCCCATTGACTTCAAATACAATTGTGGAAAACTCTATGATGAATCTTACTCGATTATATTATCACTATCATGTGCTTTAATTGGAATTACTCACCAAGCCTTGTCTTGACACTTATTTGAATGTTGACTTAGATTCTCAGGTTCTAGTGGTGCCGTTTCCAAGAAAGAGTAGACGGAGCGTGTGAGCCATGGGGATATCTTTGGTCGCTAACCATAGAAGGCTTATACGAATAGATGTGACAACCCCTTTTGTAATCTTACCTCCTTTTTGGAACTAGATTAGTTGGTTGTTGTAATCTATCTTTTATGCACAATTGTAACCTTGCCAATGTACTTGATATTCCCCTTTTTGGGATTGCTCATTTATATTATACCGCTCTTTTGCATTATGAAAGTTTTTGTTCATCCCTATTTTTAGGGTGTTACAAGTTGGTATCAGAGCATTGGTTTAAGTGAACTAGGTGATGACCTTAGCAAACCTAGACTTAAACTGAATTGCCCGTATGAAATTCCGTGACTATGGGTAGAAACCATAGGTGGGGAGAGTATAGGATCAACGGAATTGCAATTGTTAAAATTTGTAGTGATGATGAAAAGAATTCTTATGTGTGATATATTCAAAATTTCATAGGGCCCGTGTTATGGTGAATATATTCATACGTGAGCATGCTTGAATTTGTTATTATAATGCTTAATGATTGTAGTAGTACGTTACACACCGTTAATCTTTTAAAGAATTAACCGGTATGGTGTTTAACATGTGTGGCAGCTACCATGGTAAACACGAGGAGCCATGTGGAGAATCGCGAAGCAGGTCAAGAAAACAGTGTTACATCACGGGAGAACCTAACACAACCAAATACGGGATGTAACCCCCTACTCCTCCGATTCCCCAAATGTTAAGAGGCATTATCGACCATGTTCCTCAAAACAACATCGCAGTGGAGGATCCGGTTTTGGAAGATTAACTTCCTAGTTTTGTTTGTGAACTCGATGGCTGAATGCAATCCAATAAGATGACAACATCCTGACAAAGATTGGAAACATCGACATGATTGGAACTGGAGACGGGATACATACGCTAGCTTCTATCATGGGTCGCTCACATTCCTAACGGTATAGATTGTATAATTAATATGATTTATATATTGTATGTAATTTCAAATGTGCATATGCAACTAACTAGTATTTTTCATATATAGCTACTTTACGTGCATATGACCGTTTGTGATGAGCTGGATGTTGATGTTGACCGAAGTGTGCTGCCACTTCACACATGGACAATGGAGTTTCTTAGAAAAAGGATGAAGATCGCATTCAGAAAGGGGGGATTGGGGGTTGGAATGTTGAGAGTTGATAGTGTTATTCATCATGATGAAATTGAATCTGTTCGTCAAGACCTTCTAGATTCAAAACATCATAACATGATACCTGAAGAAATAAAAGATGTAAGTATTGCAAAATATAATAAACATTTCTTAAGTTTTACATGTTTTTGAGCATATGAAATATTAGGTTACTATTGTTTTTTCATATGTTAGCATAAAATCATAAACATATTTAAATGTGGTGGTACGAAACAATTTATCTAAATGAATATGTATTTTCTCAAACAACAATCAGGAATTTTGAGAGATGATGGTGTTATTCATCATAATGAAACTGAATCGGTTCCTCAAGACCTTCCAGATTCAGAACATCATAACAAGCTAGCTGAAGAAATAAAAGATGTAAGTGTTGCAAAAAATAATAAACATTTCAAAAGTTTTACATGGTTTTGAGCATATGAAATCTTAGGTTAAGAATATTTTTTCATATGGTAGCATAAAATTATAACATATTTAAATGTGATGGTACAAAACAATTTAACTAAATGCATATGTATCTTCTCAAAGAGCAATCAGTAACGTGTGATATTGGAGAAAGACAATCACTTCAGAATGAGGTTGACAAGGCAAATAAGGTGGTGACCGAGGTTTTAGGTGACATAATGGAATCTGTAGCATGTGATATTGAACGAAGAGAAACCATTGAAACTGACGTTGAGGTTGAAAAGGAAAATAGGATGGTGAGCGATGATGAAGTTGACATGATGGTTAATATTGGAAATATTCCAACAGGGGTGTCAATAGAAGATATGGAAGAGGATAACATTGATGACGATGGTGAGTTGGAGGACTACGATGATGAACAACTGAAAAGGGTAAATAAAACATGATATTTATGAATTACATATTTCATCTTTTGATTTAATTGTTGTGCTTACCTTATTGTTATGAAACTGCTAACATTATATTTACTAAATAACGTAAAACTGGATTACATGGCGAAGATTGAAGCAAATTTCAGTGTTATCTACTCAACAAAATGGGATGTTGAGGTTCTGATAAATGAAGCAAGGGACATGTTCCCGGATGAGATTTGGTTTGAGAACTACCGAGAAACATTGGCGAGTCTGTTCAAGGAGGAAGAGAAAAATGATGATGGTGAGAAAGATTGCTCTGATGAGGATGATATGGAAGGCAGCCACGTCAAATGACGAAGCTGATGAAAGAAACACGAGTGGAGAAAAAGCAAAAATCGCAATGACACCAACGAAGCTGAACTTTGAAGAAGAAGCGTTAACGGATGCAATTACACCGGAATCCCAAATATGGTACAGTCAGATGACATTCAAGATAATTGACAACGATGTATTACGCAGATCGGCAGAGTTGTTATCTAAGAACGCACATCAAGCTGCTCAATCGTTGGAAAAGGGAGCTGGTAATTCATTAACAAACAAATAGTTCCATACACGGGGGGTAAGGATATGGTGATAAGTACATCAAATGCATCTGGTAAAGGAAAGGAAAAGGTAATTGAAGAGGAAGAAAACATGCCGTCGAAAGCAAGTAAACGTGAGATAAGGCTTGGAGATCAGATGAGGTCGACGTACGTCAAGCGATAAGTTATACTAGGACTAGCATTAACTAATGATGAAAAAAAATTGCACGAGTACTGCATGGTGGTGTTCGGAGGTCTAGAGTAAGTATATGAAACCGATATATTTTTTTATATTAGTGATAACCTATATGATATATGTATAATGAGTTATGAAAATGGGTATTATGAACAAACAATTGTTGTGTTATTATGTGACATCATACTAACTAATTATAATAAAACAAATTATATGTGGCTTTCAGTGATATGCTATTCACATCACAAACCGCACAATTAATAGTACGCACATCAATGGAAAGCCTCGCAACAAAGGAGCACATTTTTTCAAATGTGATTGATGGTTGGGCTGACATACTTAACTATGAAGAAAGATATAGAAACCGTTTCTCACCTAGTAGATATTTTTTCAAGACAACTGTGTTGGTAAGATTCTTGAAAACAAATAACACTCTTGTCAATTTAATGTCTAACATATATTGCATTAATGTTCAGCAAGGTGGAGTGTTGGCGTACGACGTGTTCAACTTCAAGAAACGTTTCGAATGGTTTCAGGATAATTTAGCCGAATCAGCAAATAACAACATGGAAATATTGAATCTGAGAAATGTGGAATTGGTAAGCTTATTAAAATATTTATGTTGAAATTTGTGGTCTAATATTGATAAACAATAATTGTATAACATATGAACTTATACCGGTATTCTTTCCACACCTGATGGAAACCAATTACTTCTGCGTGGTTTACAACTTGAAAAAAATACACTATTGAGATCTTGGACAATAAAGCGACAAAAGGAAATATAGACGATCTATATAATTACGATGTTCATATACTGGTAAGTTACTTGGATGACATTAACTAAATATAACGTGGTTTCGTATGTTGTTTCATATATCTATTGATCTTGTTGTTTCATATATCTAATAATCTTGATGTTTCATATATCTAATAATCTGAGGGTTGATCATTGTTATATATATGAAACAGAATATGAAAACATATGTTGCAAGGTTTTATAATCCAAAAAGGTAAATAGCTGTATTTCTTACAAATTGTACTAATAGTGGATGTAAATACTTTATATACAGACAACAATGTTTGTGAAATACCTGAAGAAAATGGGCCACCCATCAACGGAAGGAATACAAGATGCGGAGCAAGTGAAACTTGAAGCAACATGGCAGACAAAAAGGAAACTCGAAGATTGCGGGGTCTTCACCATGAGAGCAACGGAGACGTACATGGGAGGGGGCATCCGATTTTGGTTCACGAAGTTTGCAAGGGAGGGAGGTGTGCAAGACAAGCAACTAGAGTTGCTACGAAAGAAATATGCAGCAAAGATTCTATTGTCTGAGAATAACACACGTAGAGAGTTCTTGCAGTCGGAGATAGCGAGGTTTTACTCGATGGACAAGGGGTCAAGAACACAGATTAGGGAAATAGCTGATGCGACACGACAAGGACGACTTAACAAGTATTAGATTGATCAGGTTAAACATGTGTTTTGGTGGTTTCACGACATTTTTTTAGTATGATGCTGATGGGTAGTTTACTAGGCATAACTTATTTTGTTAATTTTGCCTATAAGATTTTAGATTGGTACTCATCGTTGAAAATCCAGGGATATTTGAATTATGTGTGTTTTGGAACGATATTTTGGTTACATATATGGTTTTAAATTGAACTCATACTCTACCATGATTTCATATATTGATTAATAACCATTATAACCTCATATGTTATTCTACACGTATATATGATTTGAAGTTAAAATAATTATGTATTATGATTTGACATACTGTTGATTTCATATATTTTTTTGGTACAATTATCAAGTTTCAAAATTGACAAGAGTGTTAAAAAATACTAGGGTTTCATATGAGGTTTTATATGTGGTTTCATATGTAGTTTAATATGTGGTTTCATATGTGGTTTTATATGTCGATTCATAAAATAATACTAGGGTTTCGTATGTGGTTTCATATATGTAATAATCTTCGCAGTTCTTAAAATTGTAAATCTATATACACAATCTACATTATGAATAGGTTCCATGCATTTAAGGATAATCAATATTAGACAAAAAAAATATACAACTTCAAAGTGGAATAGGTTTCTTGCGTTTAAGAAGAGTTGGATATGTTTCATGCATTTAAGGATAATCTATAGATTGATCATTAATTTGTTTCATATCTTGTTCAATAGTTATTATGAAACAGTATGTTCAAAAGTTGTTATTTGTTGAATCATAAATAAAAGAATTTGGCCTAAAGTGTTTTGTAATCCACACCGAAACAATTATATATATATATATATATATATATATATATATATATATATAAAGGAGAATGTTGGAGAGAGAGTTAAGGAGAAGACTTCATTCACATTTATCTTTTTTCTCATAATTTTGAATTATTTTTAAATCATTTCAACACATTAAATGCTAAAACTTTTCATTTTCTTTTTTAATTTAAATTAAAAATTATTTGTACTTTCATTTGTAAACTAACAATCAATCATCAATATATATATATATATATATATATATATAAAGGAGAATGTTGGAGAGAGAGTTAAGGAGAAGACTTCATTCATATTTATCTTTTTTCTCATAATTTTGAATTATTTTTAAATCATTTCAACACATTAAATGCTAAAGCTTTTCATTTTCTTTTTTAATTTAAATTAAAAATCATTTGTACTTTCATTTGTAAACTAACAATGATTATAAATTAAAACTTTCATCAAATTCTATAATTTTTATTTAATTTTTATAAATTTTACTTAATTAATTTTTTTTAATTTACATGATTCATAACTTAATAGCAAAGCTAAAAATGTTTATAATATAACTTTTTTATTGAGTAGCTAACAATAATAGTAAATAAAATATTTTATTTCAATTTTTATATTTTCCTAATAAGCTAACAATCAATCAATATATATATATAAAGGAGAATGTTGGAGAGAGAGTTAAGGAGTATGCTTCATTCATATTTATCTTTTTTCTCATAATTTTGAATTATTTTTAAATAATTTCAACACATTAAATGCTAAAGCTTTTCATTTTCTTTTTTAATTTAAATTAAAAATCATTTGTACTTTCATTTGTAAACTAACATCAATATATATATATATATAGGAGAATGTTGGAGAGAGAGTTAAGGAGAAGGCTTCATTCATATTTATCTTTTTTCTCATAATTTTGAATTATTTTTAAATCATCAATATATATATAAAGAAGAATGTTGGAGAGAGAGTTAAGGAGAAAGCTTCATTGATATTTATCTTTTTTCTAATAATTTTGAATTATTTTTAAATCATTTCAACACATTAAATGCTAAAGTTTTTCATTTTCTTTTTTAATTTAAATTAAAAATCATTTGTAAACTAACAATGATTATAAATTAAAACTTTCATCAAATTCTCTAATTTTTATTTAATTTTTATAAATTTTACTTAATTAATTTTTTTAATTTACATGATTCATAACTTAAAAGGCAAAGCTAACAATCAATCATCAATCTATATATATATATATATATATATATATATATATATATATATAAGCAAGATGGGGAGTTGCTTATGTGGCATCATGAGAAGTCTTCATTCACATTTCTCTATTTTCTCATAATTTTGATTTTTTAAATAAAAAGCTTCTCATAAATGACCATTCTACCCTTAAATGAAAATTGTGTATTTCATTATATGAAGGTTTCTTTGGTAATTTCAATTCCAAATTAATTAGTTTTAATTTCTAAACTATCTAACTTCTTATAGACATTAATATTATTCTTTTCATCTCTCCACTTATTAATTAGAAGAACCTACAATAACATTATATATAAACTACAACTTAATACTCCATAACATGAAATTAACAACTTTTATGTTCTATACTTTGTTGTATTAGGTTTGTATGTTTGTTTGTTATTTCTTCTTTGTAGATTCTACTTTTCGTCGATATTGTTGCCCATCTTCATAAAATTTCCGGGTAATGATTTTCGTCGTTTTTTTATAGTTTTGATATATGTATATGTGTGTGTCTTCCCAATCAATATCATTGTTTTTTTCTATAAAAAAATTGCGTACTTTTTTTAATGTTTTGTGTGTTTTCCATATTTTTGTTAAATAAGTTTTTGGTTTTACATTCGATTTAGTTACAATTGTTACCTTGGTTTTTGTTGGGATTTTTCTTTTCATTCTTTTATATCTACATAGTTTCTTAATTTTTAATTTGTAATTTTATAAGAAAAACCACATGATATGGCATTTTCTAAGCATCTCAATCCCAAATTTCTTCTTTTTCTCCCTCATATTTTGCATTTTTTTTAATGTTATGTGTGTTTTACATATTGTTGTTAAATAAGTTTTGTAACAACCCAGTCTAAATTAAGCATAACTAGCATTAATATTAAACAATTACAAAATTGGATCCATAAAATTTCTTTACATCTGACTAAATAACTTAGGTTGGCGGAAACAACCTATACATAACTGAGAATAACTATTACTAGAATACAAGTGACGATATCTCTATCTGCATCTGTGCTCTATCCTGCTCTTGCTCGACTACCTGAGCCTCATGCAATCTGCTTGCCTGAAAAGGTTTAGTTTGGAAAATGCGAGGGTTAGACCATGAGGTCTAGTGAGTCCCTCCTGACAGTCCTCAAAACTTTTAAAAACAGCTTCTAACTTTCAAATAAAACTTTCTCATAACTTTCAAATGTATACAAGACTTTCAATAATAAACTTTCACATAGCTGAACAGTAAAAATCTTTCACGGATAAATCCGCTCCCGTAAATGGCACCCTGAAGTCACCCGAGGGTGACAACGAGTCAGTATCACGCTGCCTTACTGGGACTCATTCCCATGGCATAAACGGAACCTCCCCCCGACGTGAGTACTGGCGGAACCTCCCCCCGACTTAGCCAATTTACGTCTACACAATGTATGCATACATCTCACATAAAACTTTCACATAAAAGCATTCACGGAATAGGTCCGCCCCATAAATCATACACGGGATAGGCCCGCCCCATAGATCATACACGGGATAGGCCCGCCCCATAAATCATACACAAATCTTATTTAAAACTGTAAACAACTTTCATGCAATTTAAAGCATAAGAATAAAACATGGCATTTCTCATCATGTACTTGCTTTAGAAAACATGTTAAAATCCACACGTTTTAGTTTAGAAAACTCACCTGATACGTTTGCTTGCTTTTTCCTACTCTGCTCTTTACTCCCAAATTGCCTACATGAACGAAGGGACAGATTTATAAGCTGACTAGAACTATCCGGACACTTCTCACTTGCCACCCTAATCAATTCCGAACATCACTACTTTTACGGACATCACTACTTTTCCGGACAACCATACTTTTCCGGACAACCACACTTTTCCGGACGATTAATTTATCCGGATGGCACACTTATCCGGACGACTAATTCATCCGGACAACACAATATCCGGACACCTCCACAACCCGACCAAGAAGCTATCCGGACACTCACCCGGACACTCTCATGCTTGAAGGTGTCCGGACGAGCGCTGGACGAGTTTAATGGTTGAAAATCCTAATACATGCCTCTTAATCCTCAAGATAAGCTAATAAACTGTCAATAAATGATCTGTAATCGATTTCCCATCAGTTATCATTATCAAAACATAATTAAAGGTGATTAAATCCCTCTATTTGGCCTCAAATGACTTTAACCAAAGAAAACTCTCAACTACTTCAATAATCATCTGCCAAATCCTAAATGGAGTTATGGATTAAAGATTACCTGGTATGATTCTCGCAGAAACGAATTCCAAATCTTTCTCTTCCTTCTGATTTCGAGACTTGAAGACTCTTCTCCTCCAAATGCACAAAAACCCTCAAGAAAACCCTTTCCTCCTTTCTCACCAAACCCAGCCGTCAACAACAATCAAATTCAGTAAATGGAAAGTTTCTTCTAGGGTTTTGTGCCCATATATACCCTATCTCATATTTACAAACTGGCCCCTCAACTTCTACTTTTGCTTAAAACTCCACACTAAACGCAAAACATTTCGAAAAAAGGGCTGGGTCGTTACAACACTTCCCCCTCAAAAGAATTCCGTCCTCGGAATTCCATTCTCGAAAAGGTGTGGGTATCTGGACATCATATCTGATTCTACTTCCCACGTTGTCTCTCGTCCCTTATGATATCTCCACTGAACTTTTATTAGACAAACTTCTATGTTCCTAGTTTAGCAAACCTTACCGCTCACGATTTATATAGGGTCTTCTACGTAAGTCAACCTCCCATCTATACTGATGTCCCCTCAACGGAACAGTCACAACGACCCCTGACAAACACTTCTTTAAGTCTGAGACATGAAATGTCGGATGAACACTCTTTAACTCTTCAGACCAGTCTAACTTGTATGCTGCTGCTCTAACTCGCTCACTAATGACAAGGTCAACTTCTTATTGCCTGCATCTCTTGCAAGGTCGCCATCATCTCACTTCTCACATCGGCTCTCCACAAAAGAGACGTGCATCACACTACGAATTTCTTCTCAAATTCACATCGAGTACCTCAAGATCACACACTATCTATCCAACTTCCATGCTTCGACGGATCCGCAGACATAGTCCACCTTACCTTGCTCTCAAAATTCAATGCTCATATATTTTTTTTCAATCCAACCACTCAGTTCTACTCGGTTGCCTCAGACCATTCAGATGGGAAACATGACCGCACCCCATACTTTGAAACCGTCCTCGGCGAGACACCACTTTCTAAACCGTGCCCTCTTGCACTACTTACTTGTACCCTCTTCGATCACCATACTCGCTTAAAACTACCTGATAAAACCAAGGCCAACCGCGCCTCCATTTGTTCGCCTCCGTCCACACATCGGGACTCACGGTTTTAAACACGTCTAAATAAGGTCTCTCATACATTTATACTTCCTTAAGAGAAAGAATTTGGCGGAAATTCCCGCCACAACAACGAGGATCTTCCACCAGGAAGACTCACTTACTAACAACTCGGCACAAGGCCAACCTTGTACATCTCGACAAGCTCATTCCCAAGAGTCCTCTCCTCGGTATGCCTGAAATTTCTAGGTTACTTCTTCCAACCTACACTCGTCTTATGCAGATCATACTCCTTTCCCGAATCACATCGGCTATAACTCGACAACCTATTCGTACGTTCTCACCACTTCATCATTTCACACTTAACGTGTCTAATAGTAGAAAACCTCTATAATTCCTTATTGGAGTACTTACCTATCCGAATTGCACTTATCCTGAAGGCTCATAAATTTCTCGCTGCTTGCCACAAGCGTCCAGTCATATAACATAACTTCGGTTACTCCCACTCAACTAGGAGGGGTAACCACGATCACACCCTACTATTCTCAATAGCTTACACTGAACGATCAGTTCGTTGAACGTTTCTCACAAAGTCACTAACTTAACTCATTCAGTTGTCTTATCCACTTCTTTCCTACACGAAATCATACACAATTTTCTTCCTCAATACTCTTTCCATAAGTTCGCACATTTATCAAGGACAATCTACACAACACTACGCCTATCAGCATTACTGTCAAGTTTACTACTTCCGATTTACTTACTTATTCCAACATACTGTCTTCACCTCCCCACGTTAGCGTAGAGCACTGCCCACCAACATTACTCGTCCCTCTCTTCCGACAATTTCTCAAGCTGCAAAAAGCTGTCTCATTACTATACATAACCAAACGGTTGCACTAAAATTCTAACTTAAGGCTTTCGACTAAATCACCTCGAACTGACACCAGAGTTCGACGGCACTATACATTCTTTAAACTCCAACTTTTACTTTCTCAGACAATTCGTTCGCACATAAGCAACAACTCACATTCTTTAAGGATTTCACATCTATTCCACCACATTTTGACTAATACATCCATCCTCTTCTTTAAACTTCCAATGATCCCAAAATACGCTTACTTAGCGACTCTTACAACTAAAAACACTTGGTTTCTCCTTTGGGTAACTACCCACCACCACTCCGTGATGATATCCCGAACATAATCATATCACCACGTCAACTTACACCCTATGTGCTCCAACAACCTGGTTAACACTCGAACACCTCATTCGAAACTCCCAAAAACTTCTATCCGATGCTTCCTCTTTCTCTAACATCACATCACTACGACGCTAGCTGGCACATTTAACTTGGCAATTATTGCCACTACATAACTGTACATTCCTCACTCGTAACATCACACTGCAGGCCAAAACTCTCATGGCCATTCATACACAACTCAAACTTATCTTCAAGACCTCACGCATAAATAACGAGTCTATCTCGCTACATTGTCTCTCCCCAGCTCTAGTTGAACCACAACACCCGAGTTTCTGATTGATTCTAACATACTCGATTCTTGCTAGCTCCTTGCAATACCAAACCATTACATCGACATGGCGCATTTCCTCACAGATCGACATAATCTATACCCTCACTTCGTTTGTGCTAAATACTTCATTCCTTACGAACCATTCATCTCATAAGTAAAACGCTTATCTAAACAGCAGCTTCTCACTATCTTAACACCCTACAAAGTGGTCCTTCAACTTTCAACCTTCTAATTCAAGTCTTCGGTCTCATACACCTTACACAACTGCCGACTTTAACGTCAATAGTTGACCTGTTGCTACTTCCTTAACCTATTCTTCAACAAGGGTCCCTTACTGAACCAAATCCTTCCAACATATCATAATCAAATTCACATCCCGTCGTCCTCATTTCAAACTCACTCGTGAAACGTTAACATTACAAGATCACTTTAAAACTATTATTCAATGTCGCGGATACTTCATCACTACTTCACCACACTACTCATAATGAGTTGCTAATACGAATACCTTGCTGACTTCTAGTCCTTCCCCTGAACACAACCGTCCCTCGGCAACTGTATTTCCAGTCACCACACGAGGGTACAGACCCTCATGCAACCGACATTAAAGTCCACTTCTGACTCCTCCACTGCTCATCTCTCCTCTTGAACATAAGTACCAAAACTACGAACATTCTCCCCTGGTCTGTCCAATACCTCTCCACTCTAAGAGTTCTTCCTTAGCTTAAAATGTAGTACTCTACGACCTAGTGAGTTTATAGCCTTCATGCATGACAACGCGATAAATAAATCATCACACTTTTGATTATTTTAAAGAAACAACACTTGGAAACAACTTGGGTACACACGACCCCTTCAATACCCTGCACAACGATCTCGAGAATCGTTTGCATGCAATTTAATCTTACTCAAATAAAACTTAATCTTACTCAACCAAAATATATTGTTACGACAGAAATAAATATTGGATGAAAATCTTTTCATACGACAAAATTTTTGAAAGGACTTACCGACACGAAGTAAACCAGTCGGTTCTCACATTCACTATATAACTTCAACATGTCAATACTTATCTTGGTCATAAAAGTTGTGCATTCAAATGTTTTCTTGGCTTATCATGAAAAGAGTGGAATATTTTGCAAATCGTAAACCTCAAGACTTCATTGTACGATGTAAATGGATTTGTATTTTTTTTCTTTAAACATACACTTGCACACGCTGACTCATATCCGATCAAATTTGATATTTACACGATTATGAAAAATCTCATGTACACGTATACGAACTCAACGCATGAAACTCTACGTGCATTTGAAGGCTACTCACTCAAACAAGGTCAATCGCTTTACTCACGCAACTTATCATAGACACTCTACTTTCGAACAGTGGCCGCCCTCTCGGCCTTGCAACGATTTGCTATACATACATTCAACGGTCCACTTACTCAACCATTTCATACTATTTCGTTTTGACCAACTATCTCACTTTCCATTTCTACATGGTTTCATTTCACTATAGGTATCTTATTTCATTTATCCAGCTAATGGAAAGCTCGACCAAGAACCCAGGGCTCCATTGATACCTTCAAGGTTTTGACACTGACTTTCCTTACCATCCTGACTGATCTATCCCATGATTTCTAGAATTGGGACTCTTTCGAAACAGGAGTCTTACTCAAACTCAAGCATTCTTCCTCTCCGAATCCACGAAAAGCTACCTTTAGACGACTCGTAATACTCTATACAACATTTCTTCTCTACGATGTATACGTACATTACATCACCACGACTTCTCATGAAACTTCCCCAATAGGGGGTCTCAGTCTACCCCTCAGGGATCTTGCTGACATTCTAAAGTACTGGAACACGACATAAACGCTAGCTTCTGACTACCACTTCGGAATAATAAGGCAGGTTAAGCACATACATGTACCTGTAAGTTCGCAATTACACTGGCCAGGTGGAATCTCAAACTTACCTTACATGACAGTTCTCAGTACCCTATTAGTCCTATCTCTATAATAGTGTCCTCCTAACGCATTTCCTGATTCTCAGTTGTGATTTCTACTCCCAAGTTTAAGTTTAGGCCCGTCCGGTCACCTAAATCCCTTAAACTATGGCTCTGATACCAATTGTAACAACCCAATCTAAATTAAGCATAACTAGCATTAATATTAAACAATTACAAAACTGGATCCATAAAATTTCTTTACATCTGACTAAATAACTTAGGTTGGCGGAAACAACCTATACATAACTGAGAATAACTATTACTAGAATACGAGTGACGATATCTCTATCTGCATCTGTGCTCTATCCTGCTCTTGCTCGACTACCTGAGCCTCATGCAATCTGCTTGCCTGAAAAGGTTTAGTTTGGAAAATGCGAAGGTTAGACCATGAGGTCTACTGAGTCCCTCCTGACAGTCCTCAAAACTTTTAAAAACAGCTTCTAACTTTCAAATAAAACTTTCTCATAACTTTCAAATGTATACAAGACTTTCAATAATAAACTTTCACATAGCTGAACAGTAAAAATCTTTCCCGGATAAATCCGCTCCCGTAAATGGCACCCTGAAGTCACCCGAGGGTGACAACGAGTCAGTATCACGCTGCCTTACTGGGACTCATTCCCATGGCATAAACGGAACCTCCCCCCGACGTGAGTACTGGCGGAACCTCCCCCGACTTAGCCAATTTACGTCTACACAATGTATGCATACATCTCACATAAAACTTTCACATAAAAGCATTCACGGAATAGGTCTGCCCCATAAATCATATACGGGATAGGCCCGCCCCATAGATCATACACGGGATAGGCCCGCCCCATAAATCATACACAAATCTTATTTAAAACTGTAAACAACTTTCATGCAATTTAAAGCATAAGAATAAAACATGGCATTTCTCATCATGTACTTGCTTTAGAAAACATGTTAAAATCCACATGTTTTAGTTTAGAAAACTCACCTGATACGTTTGCTTGCTTTTTCCTACTCTGCTCTTTACTCCCAAATTGCCTACATGAACGAAGGGACAGATTTATAAGCTGACTAGAACTATCCGGACACTTCTCACTTGCCACCCTAATCAATTCCGAACATCACTACTTTTCCGGACAACCACACTTTTCCGGACATCACTACTTTTCCGGACAACCATACTTTTTCGGACAACCACACTTTTCCGGACAACCACACTTTTCCGGACGATTAATTTATCCGGATGGCACACTTATCCGGACGACTAATTCATCCGGACAACACAATATCCGGACACCTCCACAACCCGACCAAGAAGCTATCCGGACACTCACCCGGACACTCTCATGCTTGAAGGTGTCCGGACGAGCGCTGGACGAGTTTAATGGTTGAAAATCCTAATACATGCCTCTTAATCCTCAAGATAAGCTAATAAACTGTCAATAAATGATCTGTAATCGATTTCCCATCAGTTATCATTATCAAAACATAATTAAAGGTGATTAAATCCCTCTATTTGGCCTCAAATGACTTTAACCAAAGAAAACTCTCAACTACTTCAATAATCATCTGCCAAATCCTAAATGGAGTTATGGATTAAAGATTACCTGGTATGATTCTCGCAGAAACGAATTCCAAATCCTTCTCTTCCTTCTGATTTCGAGACTTGAAGACTCTTCTCCTACAAATGCACAAAAACCCTCAAGAAAACCCTTTCCTCCTTTCTCACCAAACCCAGCCGTCAACAACAATCAAATTCAGTAAATGGAAAGTTTCTTCTAGGGTTTTGTGCCCATATATACCCTATCTCATATTTACAAACTGGCCCCTCAACTTCTACTTTTGCTTAAAACTCCACACTAAACGCAAAACATTTCGAAAAAAGGGATGGGTCGTTACAAGTTTTTGGTTTTTCATTCAATTTATTTACAATTGTTATCTTGGTTTTTGTTGTGGATTTTTCTTCTCATTCTTTTATGTCTACATAGTTTATTATTTTTCAACTTGTAATTTTATAAGAAAAAACAGATGAGAATGCATTTTCTAGACATCTCAATCACAAATTTCTTCTTCTTTTTTCCCTCAAGTTTTGCCTTTTTTATGTAGTTATTAACAAAATGTTTAATTAATTTATTAATCTTTTCATCTTCTTTGTTTACACCTAATTTTTTTTATTTAAGTTATTTCACATTTTTAATTTTTTTCACATAACATTCAAGGAATATATAATCAACATATTTAAAAACTCATTATATAAATGAAATTACGATCAATATGTATACTTCTATTTAGCTTATAATTGAATATAATAATATATGTATTTTTAATGATAAAATGATATAATTAATATAAATAAGTAATTGAAGATGACTATTATTCACATCAATATAATACCTTATGATCATTGTCGGTTATATTATTTACATAACGCTCTTTATATATATTATTTTAAAAATAATATATTTAAATGACATGCCACACGAGTTTTAATTTTTTTACTACAATATGTATATATATTGATATGTACTATTTTCAAATAAAATTAAATATCTAAAATTTGAGTTAGTATATAAAGTAATCAATACATTAGATTACAAAATTATTATTATTTAAAGTCTTATTAAAATTAATATATAAATATAAATGACATTAGAACCAATATATATGAATAAAATTAGAATCAATATACAATTAAATACTTATTATTAACCCTTCTTTAATAAATAAAATATTTATTACATTTAATATCATTAAATAAATTTAATTTATAATCAATACTTATTACTAACTCTCTCATTAATAAATAATACACTTATTACATTTAAGTTCACTAATTAAATCAATACTTATTATATTTAATATCACTACTAAAATCAATACATAAAATAAAAATTATTATGAATATATATAGTCAAAATTATAATCAAAACTAAAACTTATTATTATCAATATAGCAATATGTACAAAAAACCTATAGAAACACACACACACACACATATATATATATATATATATCAGAATAACCAAATATATAAATTTAGAAAGAACAACTTTTTACAATCATCAATATATAATTATTTCAATTGCATTTTTTAATTTAAATTGAAATCAAACTATGTATAAAAATGAAATTAGAATTGATATAATATGACTAAAACTCTTTTTTAAGATTCTCTACTAAGAAACTAAGTTAGGAAGAAACACTCAAGCAAATCCAAAAAATCCTCGAACAGAGAAAAATTAACAATTCAATCAGGCTTGCATATACTCTGAGTGGTCACAATACTGACGACTTTTGTTACTCTTTCGTCCAACCATAGGTTGGGAACGGGGACTTCATAAAGAACTTTTAGCCGAAGTTGCAACAAGTACATTATAACAAATGTAAGCAATTTACCAAAATTCCCTACAATTCAACAAAACTACGTAGCAATATTATGGTTGCATGATGAATATAATTATTTTAAGGGAATATATGTTAGGGATAAATCGATATATTACGAGTTATGACAAAACAATACTAATTATACACCTCATTATTATAATCAATAGTCTCACTAACTTCTTTTATGATTTTGAGTCAATTACAACGTTTGATGATGTAGAACTTCTTAGATATTGTTTAATTATATATATCAAAAGAAATAACTAAGAATTATGAACAACTTCATATGAAGTGTAATATTGATTCTTATTATTTTGATATATATATATATATATATATGATCATCGGCCCAATTAAATTCAATATTTTCTAAAGAAATTATCACCACCGCGCAACGAGAGTGTAACGTCCCAAAAACATAACATGCATTCATCTAGAAGATAAGCATTCACATTACATAAATATCTTGTCTTTACATCATCAATAAAGTGATCTAAATAAAATTGACAGCGGAAGACTCTACGTCCACAGCCGAGATTCTATCTATAGTCATCATTCAAAATCTTGGAGTCGCTATGAGCTCCACATCTTTCTTGTCTCCATCTAATTCTTACTAGAATTTCCCACTGTACGCTTACCTGAAAATGGTTTAGTTTTTGAAAAGCGAGGGTTAGACCAAAAGGTCTAGTGAATTCCCTCCATAAACATTTATCATTGTATAAAGATCATTTCATAAAGAAAATACTTTCACATCTTTCTCATAACATCATCCAAGGTTAAACACGGGGTTCGGGGAATTGCATAAGCTACTCCGATCGGGGCCTAATGGACACCCTCTCGTCTACGCCGGAATCCAAATGGACTCCACGTTCCTTCATGTAGGAGAAAACGAATTCCAACCTACAAGCTAACCTCCATATGCCCAAGGGATCAGAGATCCCAAGGTACCCTGACCCCACCGTGCAACCAACTCCACATAGCATACACATACATTTGAAACCATATACATGAAAACTTTAAACATCTTTCGTTTGTATGTAAACATGTAAATCATGAAAGCATGCATAACTTTTATAAATCAATTCATGCTCGATAAAGGAACCATATTCAGTAAAAATGGTACGTCATAAAAAGGGTTGAGAGAACTCACCTAGATAACGTTGGACGCACTCCTTGAAATCACCAAGCTAATCCAACCGAACACCTAAGGGCATTTAATTCGAATCAGATAAACAATTCACCCTACTGTCCGGATAACTCTTTCCGGACACAACACTTTCCGGATACGACAACTGTCCGGACACCAATCCGGACGCATAGACTTTCCGAATATTACTTCTTTCCGGTCACAACCTATCCGGACATAATCATCCGGACTCTTAGCCCCTTTCCGGATATTCTATCTGGATTCTACTTCTTTCCGGATGCATTATTCGGATAGATACGCATCCGGTAACTCCCAAGAAAACTTACCCGGACACGTGCAAAAACGTCCGAACACTACTGAACATTAGTGTCCGGAAACTACGGCTGTTCGAACCCAATCAGTCTAAAAGTGATCATTAACTCGTTTTTAGCCAATAATTTGATTAGACAAACCTAAGGGTCCATCCACCAAACCTAAACATCCATTTAATCCACTCTTAGTCCTATAAAATCGATTTATGAAGACAAAACCCTCACAACCCACTTTTAATGAAAATGTGGTTGAAAACCCAATCAATCACTGATTCTAGACTTAAAGATTAAGGCAACACGAGAATTAACAGGGATTAAGAGTTACCTTACTAGTCTCTTCTTTGATGATTCACTTCTTTGATTTCTTCCCAAGACTCCTTTCTTCTCCCTTTTCTTCCTCTTAGCCGCCAACTCACACAAACCCAACAATAATACTGATTTATAAAGAATGAGGCTGCCCTAGGAATTTGTGCATTTATATATCTTTCAAAGATGACACAAATAGCCTCTTAATTTATCTTTGTATTTCTTGCTAAAAGGACACTAAGCTTCCATTCTTTACAAAAGAAAACCTGGTTGTTACAACACCCCCCCCCCCTTAAAAGAATTCCGTCCCCGGAATTCCTTATTGGGAAAAAGATGCGGGTATCTTGCCCACATCAAAACCGACACTTCCCAAAGTAAAGCTATATCTGACTCAGTCAACCACCTCATTAAACTCGAATCATGGAACCTTGGGTGCATTTCCTTCAGTTCTTACGGTACTCTAACTCGTAGGCTACTGTTCCTACTCGGTCGATCTTGACTACAAAAGATTTACTAAGGCTTCTAATGCATCAACACTTCCTTTAAGGAGGAACTTGGCTAAATCTTCTGCCACAACACGAGATTCATTTACCAAGAGACAAACACACACTTGACCGCTTGACACAAATCCAAACCTGAACGTCCCGACAACTCACAACCTAGAGTTCCTTCATCGAAATACAAGCAATCCTAGATTACTTCTCCTAATCAACAATCGACTATGCGGATAACATTTCCCTTTCTTGGACCACCTCGACCACAGTTCGTCAACCATTTCTTACATCCTCACCACTTCATCACTCCATCCTTGTGCGTAACCTAGAGTAGGAACCTTCAAACCTAACGTTGAAGTGTTCACCTACTCGAATTAAACTTATCCTGAAACACATCAAATCCTCGCTGATTACCACGTTCGTTCGGTCATAAAACATAACTCCGGTTACCCTCACCCAACTGGGAGGAATAACCATGGTCACACCATACTATTCTCACTAGCTTAAACACTGCACGACCAAATCGTTTACACATTTCTCACAAAGTCACTAACTTAACTCATTTAGTTGTCTCATCCACTTCTTCCCTGCACAAAAACATACACAATTTCCTTCCTCAATATTCTTTCCAACGGTTCGCACACTGATCAATGACAATCTACACAATACTGTACCTTTCGGCAATACTGTCAAGTTTACTACTTCCAATTTACTCACTTGTTCCGACATACTATCTACACCTTCCCCACGTTAGCGTGGAGCACTGCTCACCAAACATTACTTGCCCCTCTCTTCCAACCTTTCCACACGTTGATATCGCTTTCTCATTACTTACATAACCAAAAAGTTGCACCAAGATCTTATCTTAAGGCATTCAACCAAGCCGTCTTGAAACAAGACCAGCGTTCGACGTCACTACACATTCTTTAATCTCCAACTTTTACCTTCTCGGACATTTCTTTCACACATAAGCAACAATTCACATTCTTTATGGATTTCACATCTATCCCACCACATTTTAACTAACACAACCCTCATCCTCTTTAAACCTCCAATGACCCCAAAGTGTGCTTCTTAGTAACGTCCCCTATTCACTCTAATAATCCACCCCCCTTGGATTCCCTTATTACAAACGAATTTATTAACTCAGGAATACCCCAAAACTCGGGTTCCACAATTCTTTTGATTAACCACCATGATCATAAAATCAGATAGATGTATATATACCGTCATCCCGGCTTTCTTGCCTGGATTTACCTTAAATAATTCTTTAACAATCAGTGTGTTAATCTCAATAACACTTCCCCAAGAATTGTAACACATCCTGTAATAACAAATGAACGTCATTACTTAACAAATCTATAAAATTTTAATCAACCAACCAAAGGCTTATACCTCTATCATGACATTTCAAATCAACTAATGATCATACTACCACTCCGACCCACAATCATCATCATGTCATTCCTTAAATATAACCAAAATTTCCAACTATTTCCTTCTAGGATCATTCCCTCACGCATAAGGAACAATTTTCATTCTTTAACGATTTCTCATCTACTATACTACAGCTTGACTAATCTATTCATCATCTTCTTTAAACTTACTCTGCCTTCAAGAATATACTTAACAACATACATAACCACAAAGTTTAGTCTCACAGCTGGGCAATCACCCAATTCAGCCCCGACATTCCATTCCGATAACAGTCAAAATAAACACCAACTTACAAACCATGTACTTCAACAACTGGGATTGCAAAACGTACACTCTACCTGAAATCCCAAAAGGACTTCCTTCTAATCCTTCATCTTTCTAACATCGCCTTACTACATCACCGGCTGACACAGATATCTTGGCAATTGAAGCTACTATTCGTTCGTACATCCGCCACTCCTATCATCACACTACCGACCAAGTCTCTCATGGTCATTCATACACAATTCACCCTTTCCTTCTTATTCTCCCGTATACTACAATCGAGTCTATCTCGCTACTTAGTTCTCTCCCAACTTGTTGAACTATGACTCACGAGTTCACACTTAGCTCAAATACAAACATCCTAGCTAGCTCTTTATGATCCAAGTCCTTTCTTAGGCACGACACATTTTCTTACTGACTGGTATAGTCTACACTCACTCCGCTTGTGTTACACACCTTGTCCTTCTACGGACCCTCCTCACCTCGTAAATAGAACGCCTATTCAACAACAACAGTCTCTTACTAACTTAACACCTCTACAAGATATTCTATCAACTTACACTCATCTGGTTTGAGTCTTTGGCCTCGGCCAACATACACCGTTGCCGACTTCAACAACAAAAGACAACTCTTAACTACTTCTTTAACCTATCCTTTAACATGAGTTCCTTACGGGACCTATTCCTCCCTACACATCATAGTTAACTTTATAATCCGTCGCCACTATTTCGAAACTTACTCATGTAACATCCATATTACAAGCTCCCTTCGAAACTCATGGCCCACACCGTGGACCTTTCATTCCTGCCTCACAACACTACTCATAAAGAGTTGCTAAAACCAATACCTTAATGACTCCTAGTTCTTCCTCCGGACACCATCGCCCCTCGGCAACTGTGTTCTCAGTCACCGAGCAAAGGTACAGACCCTCATACACCTGACACTAAAATCCATTCCCGACTCTTCCAAGGTGCAACTTTCCCCTTAAACACATATGCCAAAACTACATACGTTCTCCCTTGACTTGACCAACGCCTCTCCGCTCTCGGAGTTCTTCCTTAGCTTAAGACGTAATACTGTACGACCTAGTGGGTTCATAGCCTTCATGCATGACGATACAGTAAATAAATCATTTTACACATTTTATCATTTTAAATAAACAACATGTAGAAACAACTCGGGTACCCGTGACCCCATCACTCTTATAACTTCAAAACCCTGCACAACGATTCGAGAATCGTTGGCATGCATCTTCCCGTGAACCTCAATCTTGCTCAATCCGAACAATGTTATTACGAGAGTAATATATTGCATGAAAATCTTTTCGTATGAGACAATTCTGAAAGAATTACCGACATAAAGTAAACCAGTCGGTTCTCACACTCAATTGTATGATATCAAAAGGTCCATAAGCATTTTGGTTATAAGTGAATTGCAGGTAACCATTTTCTTGACCATTTTTGTAACAATTTAACTTATCATTAAAAGTGTGGAATACTTTGCAAATCGTCAACCTCAAAATTTCAATGTGCGACGTACTGAAATCGCTTTTTCTTTAAACGTGCACTCGTACAAGCTGACTCATTTTGTTCAAAGTTGACATTTACATTTTTATTTTAAATCGTGAAAAATTCATGTTACATTAAAGAACGCCATGCATGAGACTCTATTTGCAATAGAAGGCTACTCACTCAACGAGGTCAACCGCTTTACTCACGCAGCTTATCCTTGATACTCCACTTACGACCAAGGGTCGCCCTCTCGGTCAAGCACTAACTTGATGTACACGCGTTCCACATCTCACTTACTCAACCACTTCACACTATTTTCGCTTTGATCGACTACCTCATTTTCTACTTCTACATGCTTTCAATTCACTATAAGTATCTTATTCCATTTGTCCTGCCAATGAAAAGCTCGACTAAAAAGTCAGGGCTCCATTGATACTTTCAAGGTTTTGACACTGTTCTATCTTACCATCCCAACTGATCTATCCCATGATTTCCATAACTAGGACTCTCCCGAAACTGGAGTCTTACTCAAACTCAAACATTCATCCTCTCCGAATCCACGAAGAGCTACCTCTAGACGACTCATAACATTCTTTACAACGTTTCTTCTCTACGATGTCTACATACATCACATCATAATGACTCTTACACGAAACTTCCCCAAGCAATGGAGCTCGGTCTATCCCTCAGGGATCTTGCTGACCTATTCCTCAACTTTCTCCCAGCCATAGCGCTAAACTGAAAGAAACCGATAGTTAATCCTTGCTAGACGTGACACAACAAATTTACTATAAGTAAGGTATTGTAAGCACGCACATGTACCTGTAATTTCGTAATTACACTGGCCAGGTGTAATCCCAAACTTACCTTACACGTTTGTCCTTGGCACCTTATTCCTAAGCGCATTTATAGTGATCGTTCTTAGAGGCAATCCTATGTCTCGGCTGTGTTCCTCATCTTATTGTTTAAGTTTAGGCCCTATCGGTCACCTAAATCCCTTAAACTAAGGCTCTGATACCATTTGTAATGTCCTAAAAACATAACATGCATTCATCTTGAAGATAAGCATTCACATTACATAAATATCTTGTCTTTACATCGTCAATAAAGTGATCTAAATAAAATTGACAGCGGAAGACTCTACGTCCACAGCCGAGATTCTATCTATAGTCATCATTCAAAATCTTGGAGTCGCTATGAGCTCCACATCTTTCTTGTCTCCATCTAATTCTTACTAGAATTTCCCACTGTACGCTTACCTGAAAATGGTTTAGTTTTTGAAAAGCGAGGGTTAGACCAAAAGGTCTAGTGAATTCCCTCCATAAACATTTATCATAGTATAAAGATCATTTCATAAAGAAAATACTTTCACATCTTTCTCATAACATCATCCAAGGTTAAACATGGGGTTCAGGGAATTGCATAAGCTACTCCGATCAGGGCCTAACGGACACCCTCTCGTCTACGCCGGAATCCAAATGGACTCCCCGTTCCTTCATGTAGGAGAAAACGAATTCCAACCTACAAGCTAACCTCCATATGCCTAAGGGATCAGAGATCCCAAGGTACCCTGACCCCACCGTGCAACCGACTCCACATAGCATACACATACATTTGAAACCATATACATGAAAACTTTAAACATCTTTCGTTTGTATGTAAACATGTAAATCATGAAAGCATGCATAACTTTTATAAATCAATTCATGCTCGATAAAGGAACCATATTCAGTAAAAATGGTACGTCATAAAAAGGGTTGAGAGAACTCACTTAGATAACGCTGGACGCACTCCTTGAAATCACCAAGCTAATCCAACCGAACACCTAAGGGCATTTAATTCGAATCAGATAAACAATTCACCCTACTATCCGGATAACTCTTTCCGGACACAGCACTTTCCGGATACGACAACTGTCCGGACACCATTCCGGACGCATAGACTTTCCGGATATTACTTCTTTCCGGTCACAACCTATCCGGACATAATCATCCGGACTCTTAGCCCCTTTCCGGATATTCTATCCGGATTCTACTTCTTTCCGGATGCATTATTCGGATAGATACGCATCCGGTAACTCCCAAGTAAACTTACCCGGACACATGCAAAAACGTCCGGACACTACTGAACATTAGTGTCCGGAAACTACGGCTGTTCGAACCCAATCAGTCTAAAAGTGATCATTAACTCGTTTTTAGCCAATAATTTGATTAGACAAACCTAAGGGTTCATCCACCAAACCTAAACATCCATTTAATCCACTCTTAGTCCTATAAAATCGATTTATGAAGACAAAACCCTCACAAACCACTTTTAATGAAAATGTGGTTGAAAACCCAATCAATCACTGATTCTAGACTTAAAGATTAAGGAAACACAAGAATTAACAGGGATTAAGAGTTACCTTACTAGTCTCTTCTTTGATGATTCACTTCTTTGATTTCTTCCCAAGACTCCTTTCTTCTCCCTTTTCTTCCTCTTAGCCGCCAACTCTCACAAACCCAACAATAATACTGATTTTTGAAGAATGAGGCTGCCCTAGGAATTTGTGCATTTATATATCTTTCAAAGATGACACAAATAGCCCCTTAATTTATCTTTGCATTTCTTGCTAAAAATACACTAAGCTTCCATTCTTTACAAAAGAAAACCCGGTTGTTACAGCGCGGTACCGAACCCTAGTATATATATAAAGGAGAATGTTGGAGAGAAAGTTAAGGAGGAGACTTCATTCATATTTATCTTTTTTCTCATAATTTTGAATTATTTTTAAATCATTTCAACACATTAAATGCTAAAGCTTTTCATTTTCTTTTTTAATTTAAATTAAAAATCATTTGTACTTTCATTTGTAAACTAACAATGATTATAAATTAAAACTTTCATCAAATTCTATAATTTTTATTTATATTTTATAAATTTTACTTAATTAATTTTTTTTAATTTACATGATTCATAACTTAATAGGCAAAGCTAACAATGTTTATAATATAACTTTTTTATTGAGTAGCTAACAATAATAGTAAATAAAATATTTTCTTTCAATTTTTATATTTTCCTAATAATCTATATATATATATATATATATATATATATATATATATATATATATATATATATAAAGGAGAATGTTGTAGAAAGAGTTAATGACAAGGCTTCATTCATATTTATCTTTTTTCTCATAATTTTGAATTATGTTTAAATCATTTCAACACATTAAATGCTAAAGCTTTTCATTTTCTTTTTTAATTTAAATTAAAAATCATTTGTACTTTCATTTGTAAACTAACATCAATATATAGATATATATATATATATATATATATAAAGGAGAATGTTGGAGAGAGAGTTAAGGAGAATGCTTCATTCATATTTATCTTTTTTCTCATAATTTTGAATTATTTTTAAATCATCAATCAATCTTTATATATATAAAAAAAGAATCCATGGTTGATGAGGTGGCATCATGAGAATCAAGTATTCATCAAATGGTGAATTATGGTTGATTCTTCATTGTCCCACATTGGTGACAAAAGTGAAAAGTTGGAAGTGTGGGTGGCTATATAAAGGATATGATATTGCTTGAAGATTCATACAAATTTTGATCCATTTTTGGGTTAAATAGTTATTTTTTATTTACATGACAAAACATTTCATGTAATAGTTAAGCATTTCATGTAATAGTATGAGGTGGCATCATGAGAATCAAGTATTCATCAAATGGTGAATTGTGGTCGATTCTTCATTGTCCCACATTGGTGACAAAAGTGAAAAGTTGGAAGTGTGGGTGGCTATATAAAGGATAAGATATGGCTTGAAGGTTCATACAAAATTTGATCCAGTTTTGGGTTAAGTAGTTATTTTTTATTTACATGACAAAACATTTCATGTAATAGTTAAGCATTTCATGTAATAGTTGAACATTTCATATAATAGTTAAACATTTCATATACTTAAATCTTTATATCTTTATTTTTATCTTTATATATATAAAAGGAAAACCCAAGAGTAATGATGTGGCATCATGAGAATCAAGTATTCATCAAATGGTGAAATTGTGGTTGATTCTTCATTGTCCCACATCGGTGTCAAAAGTGAAAAGTTGGAGTTGTGAGTGGCTATATAAAGAATAAGATATGGCTTGAAGGTTTATAAATCTTTATATATATAAAAAGAGAATCCATGGTTGATGAGGTGACATCATGAGAATCAAGTATTCATCAAATGGTGAATTGTGTTGATTATTCATTGTCTCACATTGGTGACAAAAGTGAAAAGTTGGAAGTGTGGGTGGCTATATAAAGGATAGGATATGGCTTGAAGATTCATACAAAATTTGATCCATTTTTGGGTTAAATAGTTATTTTTTATTTAAATGACAAAACATTTCATGTAATAGTTAAGCATTTCATGTAATATAAATCAAACAAATCTTTATATTAAATCTTTATATCTTTATTTTTATCTTTATATATATAAAAGGAAACCCCAAGAGTAATGATGTGGCATCATGAGAATCAAGTATTCATCAAATGGTGAAATTGTGGTTGATTCTTCATTGTCCCACATCGGTGTCAAAAGTGAAAAGTTGGAAGTGTGAGTGGCTATATAAAGAATAAGATATGGCTTGAAGGTTTATAGAATCTTTATATATATAAAAAGAGAATCCATGGTTGATGAGGTGGCATCATGAGAATCAAGTATTCATCAAATGGTGAATTGTGGTTGATTATTCATTGTCTCACATTGGTGACAAAAGTGAAAAGTTGAAAGCGTGGGTGGCTATATAAAGGATAGGATATGGCTTGAAGGTTCATACAAAATTTGATCCATTTTTGGGTTAAATAGTTATTTTTTATTTAAATGACAACATTTCATGTAATAGTTAAGCATTTCATGCAATATAAATCAAACAAATCTTTATATATATAAAAAGAGAATCCATGGTTGATGAGGTGGCATCATGAGAATCAAGTATTCATCAAATGGTGAATTGTGGTTGATTCTTCATTGTCCCTAGGGGTGTAAATGAGACGAGACAACTCGTGAGCTACTCGAGATCGACTCGGTCAAAACTCGGTCAACACTCGACTCGAATACACTCGACTCGAACTCGAACTCGACTCAACATACTAACGAGTCGAGTCGAGTAACCTGATACTCGACTCGATAAGCTCGTGAGATACTCGAATATATTTTATATATACTTAATTTATACTATAAATTATAAAATGTAATGTAAAAATTATAATAATAATTATTTTAATATAATACATTAACAATAAGATAATAAATAAAAAATTAAATTTAAATCTCAAAACAAAAAGCCCTTAAAAGAGAGGTATTTATTAATTAAAAAGTTTACAATTGATATTGACAAATAATTAATAAATATTAAATAATTTTTTTAAAATAAAATGTGATAACTCACATGTGAAGCGCCAGCCACATCTTTGGTTCCAGGTGTTTGTTTGAAGAAATCCATCATCCCACATCGCTTATGCAAGTTTTTTTTTCTTCTATCTCTTGGGTATATATACAGCTCTCATTCCCTTACAACTTAATTGATTTATCCCAAACCAATGGAGATAGCCAAGTGACTTGAGCCCATTGGCTTGAGTTTAGTGTCTTAAGCCTATTTGGGTATAATGACTTAAGCTCATTGACTTGGTTTAGTAACTTTTAATATTGTTATGCATTCAATGAGTTTGAGCTTAGTTTGAGTTTGAGCTTAGTTCGAGTTTGAGTTTGGTTCGAGTCGAGCTTGAAACGAGTTCGAGTTCGAGTTTGGTTCGAGTCGAGCTTGAAACGAGTTCGAGTTCGAGCTCGGAAATTGGCTTTCGAGTCGAGTTCGAGTTAGGATTTTTACTACTCGCGAGTTTTCGAGTCGAGTTCGAGCTCGAGTATTGGCTTTCGAGTTCGAGCCGAGTATACTGATACTCGAGCTCGACTCGCATCATTTACACCCCTAATTGTCCCACATTGGTGACAAAAGTGAAAAGTTGGAAGTGTGGGTGGCTATATAAAGGATAGGATATGGCTTGAAGGTTCATACAAAATTTGATCCATTTTTGGGTTAAATAATTATTTTTTATTTACATGACAAAACATTTCATGTAATAGTTAAGCATTTCATGTAATAGTTAAGCATTTCATGTAATAGTATGAGGTGGCATCATGAGAATCAAGTATTCATCAAATGGTGAATTGTGGTTGATTCTTCATTGTTCCACATTGGTGACAAAAATGAAAAGTTGGAAGTGTGGGTGGCTATATAAAGGAAAGGATATGGCTTGAAGGTTCATACAAAATTTGATCCATTTTTGGGTTAAATAGTTATTTTTTATTTACAAGACAAAACATTTGATGTAATAGTTAAGCATTTCATGTAATAGTTAAACATTTCATGTAATAGTTAAACATTTCATATCCTTAAATCTTTATATCTTTATTTTTATCTTTATATATATAAAAGGAAAACTCAAGAGTAATGATGTGGCATCATGAGAATCAAGTTTTCATCAAATGGTGAAATTGTGGTTGATTCTTCATTGTCCCACATCGGTGTCAAAAGTGAAAAGTTGGAAGTGTGAGTGACTATATAAAGAATAAGATATGTCTTGAAGGTTTATACAAAATTTGATCCATTTTTGGGTTAAATAGTTATTTTTTATTTACATGACAAAACATTTCATGTAATGGTTAAACATTTCATATTTTTTTTATATTTATATATATAAGGAGAATCCATGGTTGATGAGGTGGCATAATGAGAATCAAGTATTCATCAGATGGAGAATTGTGGTTGATTTTTCAATGTTCCACATTGGTGACAAAAGTGAAAAGTTGGAAGTGTGAGTGGCTATATAAAGGATAGGATATGGCTGGAAGGTTCATACAAAATTCGATCCATTTTTAGGTTAAATTGTTATTTTTTTTAGATGACGAAACATTTTATATAATAGTTAAACATTTCATGTAATAGTTAAACATTTCATATTTTTAAAGGAAAACCCAAGAGTAATAAGGTGGCATCATGAGAATCAAGTATTCATCAAATGGTGAATTGTGGTTGATTCTTTATTGTCCCACATTGGTGACAAAAGTGAAAAGTTGGAAGCGTGAGTGGCTATATAAAGGATAAGATATGACTTGATGGTTTATACAAAATTTGATCCATTTTTGGGTTAAATAGTTATTTTTTATTTACATGACAAAACATTTTCATGTAATAGTTAAACATTTCATATCTTTAAATAGAAAAAAGGAAAACTCAAAAGAATCCATGGTTGATGAGGTGGTATCATGAGAATCAAGTATTCATCAAATGGTGATTTATGGTTGATTCTTCATTGTCCCACATTGGTGACAAAAGTGAAAAGTTGGAAGTGTGGGTGGCTATATAAAGGAAAGGATATGGCTTGAAGGTTCATACAAAATTTGATCCATTTTTGGGTTAAATAGTTATTTTTTATTTACATGACAAAACATTTCAAGTAATAGTTAAGCATTTCATGTAATAGTTAAACATTGCATGTAATAGTTAAACATTTCATGTATGAGGCGGCATCATGAGAATCAAGTATTCATCAGATGGTGAATTGCGGTTGATTCTTCATTGTTCCACATTGGTGACAAAAGTGAAAAGTTGGATGTGAGTTGCTATATAAAAGATAGGATATGGCTGGAAGGTTCATACAAAATTTGATCCATTTTTGGGTTAAATAGTTATTTTTTATTTTCATGACAAAACATTTTATGTAATAGTTACACATTTCATATTCTTAAAGGAAAATCCAAGAGTAATGAGGTGGCATCATGAGAATCAAGTATTAATCAAATGGTGAATTGTGGTTGATTTTTCATTGTCCCACATTGGTGACAAAAGTGAAAAGTTAGAAGCGTGAGTGGCTATATAAAGGATAAGATATGACTTGATGGTTCATACAAAATTTGATCCATTTTTGGGTTAAATAGTTATTTTTTATTTACATGACAAAACATTTCATGTAATAGTTAAACATTTCATATCTTTAAATATAAAAAAGGAAAACCCAAAAGATACGAGTTAGCACCATGAGAGTTGAGTATCAAATAGTGGATTGTGGTTTAGTTGTAGCTATCCCACATTGGTAAGAAGTTAAAACATTGGAATAAATATGTTTGTATAAAAAAGATGGTTGTGATGACATTATGTCAAGCCATAAGATTTTAGTATTATCAAATAGTGAATTATGATATATTAGAAAATGAGAGTGTATTAATAGGAGAAGGTGTCATTGAAAATTAAAAAGAGATTAATGATTGTTAAAACGAAGTTTGTTTACAAACACAATTAAACAATCAATAAGGTACGACCCAAAAGCCATAAGATTTTCGAATTTTCAAATATTCAAATATTGAATAAAACAATCTAACTATCTATATATATATATATATATATATATATATATATATATAAGAAATAACCAAAATAATTTGAGGTACCATTGTGAAACGTCTTTTGACTAATACATCAATAGATATTTTACAAAAGATAACATAAATATTTATAATATATATATATATAAATAGAAAAATATTTACATTTTCTATCTTTATTTATTTATATGTATAAAAGAAATAACCAAGGGTATTTGAAGTGACATTGTAAGATTTTTTTTTAAATCTTGCATTGTGGTATTATTTTAGTCATTTCACATTGATAAGGGAATGCTAGATTGGAGAATGAAATGGACTACAGGAAATGATGAAGGAAATTGTATATAAATTTGAAATGAGTTTGGTAATCTCACACTGATAAGATTAACATTTTTATGAAACATGTTAACATATATTGACAACAAGAGAGGGATACATGTTTAATTTGTGGAAACTCATAGAGTTTACTAAGTTTAGTCAAACCCTTTTTGGGAAAAAAAAATTCAAACCATTCGTAACAACAATATGTTTGGTGTGTCGTTTGAGTTCTAAACAATATAACAACAAAGTTATTACCAATAAATCTCAATTTATTCGTAACAACAAATGGTAATCAGTAGATGAAAATGAACCACTTATGAAATCGCATTTTTCATTTTAAATCGTATCTCATTACTATTAACCGATGAATTACCTTTTATCTTAATGCGATCAAGTAATTTCTTAAAATATTACTCGCTATCGCGCAACGCGCGGGGCACACACTAGTATATATATAAAGGAGAATGTTGGAGAGAGAGTTAAGGAGAATGCTTCATTCATATTTATCTTTTTTCTAATAATTTTGAATTATTTTTAAATCATTTCAACACATTAAATGCTAAAGCTTTTCATTTTCTTTTTCAATTTAAATTAAAAATCATTTGTAAACTAACAATGATTATAAATTAAAACTTTCATCAAATTCTCTAATTTTTATTTAATTTTTATAAATTTTACTTAATTAATTTTTTTTTAATTTACATGATTCATAACTTAATAGGCAAAACTAACAATCATCAATATATCAGTATAAAGGAGAATGTTGGAGAGATAGTTAAGGAGAAGACTTCATTCATATTTATCTTTTTCTCATAATTTTGAATTATTTTTAAATCATTTCAACACATTAAAGGCTAAAGCTTTTCATTTTCTTTTTTAATTTAAATTAAAAATCATTTGTACTTTCATTTGTAAACCAACAATGATTATAAATTAAAACTTTCATCAAATTCTATAATTTTTATTTAATTTTTATAAATTTTACTTAATTTTTTTTTAATTTACATTATTCATAACTTAATAGGCAAAGCTAACAATGTTTATAATATAACTTCTTTATTGAGTAGCTAACAATAATAGTAAATAAAATATTTTATTTCAATTTATATATTTTCCTAATAAGCTAACAATATATATATATATATAAAGGAGAATCATCAATCATCAATATATATATATATAAAGGAGAATGTTGGAGAGAGAGTTAAGAAGAAGGCTTCATTCATATTTATCTTTTTTCTCATAATTTTGAATTATTTTTAAATCATTTCAACACATTAAATGCTAAATTTTTTCATTTTCTTTTTTAATTTAAATTAAAAATTATTTGTACTTTCATTTGTAAACTTACATCAATCATTAATATTCAATATACATATATAAAGGAGAATGTTGGAGAGAGAGTTAAAGAGAAGACTTCATTCAAATTTATCTTTTTTCTCATAATTTTGAATTATTTTTAAATCATTTCAACACATTAAATGCTAAAGCTTTTCATTTTCTTTTTTAATTTAATTTAAAAATCATTTGTACTTTCATTTGTAAACTAACAATGATTATAAATTAAAACTTTCATCAAATTCTATAATTTTTATTTAATTTTTATAAATTTTTTTTTTTAATTTACATGATTCATAACTTAATAGGCAAAGCTAACAATCAATATATATATATATATATATATAAAAGAGAATGTTGGAGAGAGAGTTAAGGAGAAGACTTCATTCATATTTATCTTTTTCTCATAATTTTGAATTATTTTTAAATCATTTCAACACATTAAATGATAAAGCTTTTCATTTTCTTTTTTAATTTAAATTAAAAATCATTTGTACTTTCATTTGTAAACTAACAATTAATATCAATCTATATATATATTAAACGAAAACCCACAAATGATGATGTGGCACAATGATAGAGTAGTATTGTAACAACCCGGTTTCTCTTTTATAAATATGAGAGTCTTGTGGCAAATTTGTGAAGAAGGAAAGTTTTAGTAAGGACCTATTTGCAATTTAAGGGGGTATAAAAGGGCACATTTCCCTAGGGCAGCCTCCATTGTTCCCAAATTCAGTGTTGGGTCTGGTGTGTGTGCGGCGGCGAGAAGAAGAAAGGAAGAAGAAGAGCTCAGCTTGGAACTTCTCATTTGGTGCCAAGGATCCATTCAGGTAATCATTCCATTTATGTTATTTAGGTTATGGCGAACTTCTTCTTTTGGAAAACGATTTAAGGATGAAAGGAGAATTAAACAGATGGTAGATTAAATTTCTATGTGTTCTTCATATTCTAATAGCTGGGTTTTGAGAGTTGTAAATCCTTGCTAACCATTTCGATGGGAAGAGCACAGATTAAGAAGGTTAAAGGGATAAATGGAATTTAAGTTAAGTTTAATGTTAGTTGTTATGGGTAAATGTTTGATGAAGAGTTAGTTTAGCATTTGAACCAACTGAACCAGAGTATTTTGCCCCTGTTCTAAGACCTGCGTATGAACAGTGAGAAAGAAACCAGGTTGGCGCAAAGTCCAGTTTGCGCCATAGGCGCTGGCGCAAATCTTTGGGTGGCGCAAACCTTGGTTGTTCCAGTGTTGGGCCGATCTGATAGTTGGGTCGCGTGGTTGATTTAGGCTTAGGTTTGTTTTGGGTTAAAAGATTTAAGGCCCAGTTGAAGAGGATAATCTTAATTATTTATTTAAGTTAGGGTTAAGAGGAGAACGTAGAATCAGATATTGAGTTAAACCTAATAAATTTATAAATTAATTATTAGGTGAACGGTCGGTGCAAGACTACAAGTTAAGGAAAGAATTTGCTATCAGGTGAGTTCTCTCACCCCTTTTTTTACGACGTACTATATTTTACTGAACGTGGTTCCTTTATTGAGCATGAACTGACTTATAAAGATATGCATGTTTTTCCACGCTTTGCATACGCATTCGCAAATGAAATGATGTTTAAGGTTTTCACGTGTATGATTTTTAAATGTATATGCATGCTATGTGGAGTCGGTTGCACGGTGGGGTCAGGGTACTTTGGGATCTCTGATCCCTTGGGCATATGGAGGTTAGCTTGTAGGTTGGAATTCGTTTTCTCCTATATGAAGGGACGGGGAGTCCATTTGGATTCCGGCGTAGACGAGAGGGTGTCCGTTAGGCCCCGATCGGAGTAGCTTATGCAATCCCTGAACCCCGTGTTTAACCTTGGATGATGTTATGAGAAAGATGTGAAAGTATTTTCTTTATGAAATGACCTTTATACTGTGATAAATGTTTATGGAGGGAATTCACTAGACCTTTTGGTCTAACCCTCGTTTTTCAAAAATTAAACCATTTTCAGGTAAGCGTACAGTGGGAAATTCTAGTAAGAATTAGATGGAGACAAGAAAGATGCGGAGCTCATAGCGACTCCAAGATTTTGAATGATGACTATAGATAGAATCTCGGCTGTGGACGTAGAGTCTTCCGCTGTCAATTTTATTTAGATCACTTTTTGATGATGTAAAGACAAGACATTTATGTAATATGGATGCTTATTTCTAGATGAATGCATGTTATGTTTTTGGGACGTTACAAATGGTATCAGAGCATTAGTTTAAGGGATTTAGGTGACCAATAGGGCCTAAACTTAAATTGTAAGATGAGGAACACAGCCGAGACATAGGATTGCATCTAGGAACGATCACTATAAATGCGCTAGGAAATAAGTTGCCAAGGACAAACGTGTAAGGTAAGTTTGGGATTACACCTGGCCAGTGTAATTACGAACTTACAGGTACACGTGCGTGCTTAAACTTACCTTATATAGCAAAATTGTTGTGTCATATCTAGCAAAGGTAAATTGTTGTTTTCTTTCAGCGTTAGTGAAATGGCTGGGAGAACTTTGAGGAGTAGGTCGGCACCTGTTGTGCCAAGGAATCAAGATGAAGAGGTACTAGAGAATGGACAGGTGGAACCGGCGAGGGCAACTGTTACCCGTGAAAGGGGAAGAGGTAGGGGTCGTGGAAGGGGTCGTGGAAGGGGTCGGGGAAGAACACCCCGCCGGGCCGCCACCCAAGTGGCCGGGTATGGGGGAAACCCGAACCTGAGAACGACTCGTGCAACTAGAAGAACGAGGAGTGTGGAAGCCCCCGTTCGTCAAGAAGACTCTCTTCAGGAGAGTTCAGCTTCTGCAAGAAGGGTAACTCAGCCAAAGGGGCGTGGTCGAGGTCGTGGATCTACATTTGTCACTCGAGAGAACCTAGCTGCTGAACTAGGTAAGATTCAAGAGACCTTGCAAACTCTCCTCTCTAAGCAGAATGAGTCAGCCTCGGGAAGCAAAGAAGCAAGCGAAAACAGGGAGAGTGTAGAATTGTCAAGCCCAGTAGAAACTGGTACTGGGAGTCACTCGAAGGAAGTTTCTCTAGTGGTGAATGAGTTAGTAGCTAAAGGGTGCAGTTACAAGGCCTTTGCCTCATGCAAGCCCCCTACTTTCAAGGGCGAGTGTGATCCAGTTATGCCAATGAAATGGGTGAAAAAGATGGAGCTGGTGTTCGATACGTGTAAGTGTGCTGATGGGGATAGGGTGATGTATGCCTTATCAATGTTGAAATCTGAGGCTGTTTATTGGTGGGATGCGGAGACTGGGGGAAAAGGATCAGCAGTGGCTAAGGGAATGTTGTGGGAAGCGTTTGTAAACAGGTTCAAAGCTCAGTTCTGCCCGCTCACAACAATAAAAAGATTGGAAGAAGAGTTATTGGGGTTGGATCAGGGAGGTATGACAGTGCGAGAGTATACTACAAAGTTTATTGAGAAGTATCGCTTTGCAGATTTGTATGTGCCAACGGAGGAACGCCGAGTGGAGCGTTTCATTCATGGGCTGAAAAGCAGTATCCGAGAACTAGTTCTGACAAGGAACCCCACCACCTTTCAGGCGGCTATTAACGCGGCCGAGATGATCGGAAAGGAAAAGGTTCGTCAGACGACTGAAAAGGGTGGTGAAAATAGTAAATGGGATGGGGCGGGTAATGATTCCAGGAAAGGGAAAGTGTTTCGACCGGACAATCGGGTTAGCAAGAATACCATTGGGAAAGCATGTACGAAATGTAACAGGGTGAACCGAGGGGAGTGCATGGCAGGTTCAAACTCATGCTACCGGTGTGGCTTGCCCGGTCACATGTCAAAAGATTGTCGGAGTGGGGGAAAATCTTGTTACCAATGTGGGGCTACTGGCCACATGCGTAATGATTGCCCACAACTGAAGAAAGAGGGAGCGGCCCAGTATGGGGAACGACTAGGAGGGAGAGGAGGTGATAAGGGGGCAGAACCGGCGCGTCCGAAGGGACGTGCGTTCCGCATGACTGCGGAAGAGGCGGAGGAAGTTCCAGATATGGTGGCAGGTACGTTCCTAGTGAACTCTCTATGTGCCAAGGTGTTGTTTGATTCAGGAGCAAATCGCTCTTTTATATCTCCTGCTTTTATGAAATGTTTGGGGGTGAGGCCTAGGCGTTTGGAGAGAGCACTAGAGGTGGAAACTGCAAATGATAGTTGGGTGTATGTTAAGGAAGTAGTAGAAGATTGTGTCATAGATATAGAAGGGAGGTTGGTGCCTACGAAGTTATATCCCATGGCAATGGGAGAGTTTGAGGTAGTGTTGGGTATGGATTGGTTAGCCGCGAACGATGCGAATATCGTTTGCAACAAAAAGCTGATAAAGATCCGGTCACCTGATGGAGATACCGTAGTGATCTATGGGAACCGCCGTGATAGAAAGACTAGCCTTATCTCCATGATTAGGGCTACTAAGTGTTTGCGAAAGGGGTGTCAAGGGTTCTTGGCGTACGTGTTGGATGCCAAGAAAGAGAAGCGTGGGGTGGGTGATGTGCGAGTGGTAAGTGAGTACCCGGAGGTATTTCCGGATGACTTGACAAGTCTACCCCCGGATCGTCAGATCGAGTTCAGAATTGATCTGATGCCTGGATCTGCACCGATTGCCCGCGCACCATATAGATTGGCGCCGTCTGAAATGAAGGAAATGATGACTCAATTACAGGAGTTATTACACAAGGGGTTCGTTAGAACGAGTACTTCTCCGTGGGGAGCACCTGTTCTCTTCATGAAGAAAAAGGACGGTACTATGCGAATGTGCATAGACTACCGAGAACTCAACAAGGTCACGATCAAGAATAAGTATCTGATCCCAAGAATCGACGACCTGTTTGATCAGTTACAAGGAGCCAGTTACTTCTCCAAGATTGACTTGAGGTCAGGTTATCATCAGCTCAAGGTAAAGGAGGAGGACGTGCCGAAGACTGCCTTCAGAACCAGATATGGACACTACGAATTTTTGGTGATGCCATTCGGACTAACTAATGCCCCGACAACATTCATGGACTTGATGAATAGAGTGTGCCAACCTTATTTAGATCAGTTCGTGATAGTGTTCATAGATGATATTCTGATATTTTCAAGGTCGAAAGCGGAGCACGAAAATCACCTTCGTACAATTCTCGAGCTATTGAAGCAAGAGAAGTTGTATGTGAAGTTTTCCAAGTGCGAGTTTTGGTTGAGGGAAGTGCAGTTTCTCGGGCACGTGGTGTCTGAGAAGGGGATCATGGTTGATCCGGCTAAGATTGAAGCCATCCGAGACTGGGAGCAACCTAAGAATTCGTCAGAAGTTCGAAGTTTCCTCGGACTGGCGGGGTACTACCGGAAGTTCATCAAAGACTTTTCGTGTATTGCCGCGCCACTGACCTCTTTAACGAAGAAGAATGTCAAGTTCGTCTGGTTAGAGAAACAAGAAGAAGCGTTTCAGAAATTGAAGGATATGTTGAGCAACGCTCTGGTGTTGTCACTACCGGACTGTTCAGATGATTTCGTGCTGTTCAGTGATGCATCGAAGCTCGGTTTGGGTTGCGTACTTATGCAACGAGGTAAGGTGATTGCGTATGCCTCTCGGCAGTTAAAGGATCATGAGGCTCGATATCCCACGCATGATTTAGAATTGGCGGCAGTGATTTTTGCTTTGAAGATTTGGCGGCATTACCTGTATGGGACAAAGTGTCAGATCTTTACGGACCACAAGAGTTTATGTCATCTCTTTGACCAAAAAGAGCTGAATATGCGCCAAAGGAGATGGATTGAATTGTTGACTGACTACGACTATAAGATTGAATATCACCCGGGTAAGGCAAACGTAGTGGCGGACGCTTTGAGCCGTAAGGAACGAAGTGAAACCCCCAGTATTGTGGCCATGAGGGCTGAGGTGACATTCAATTTGTTAGCGGAAATAAAGAAATGTCAGGTTGAAGCGCTCGAGGTCGATAACCTCAAGAAGGAAAGAATGGTAGGACAAGTGTCCTCATTAGAGGAAGATAGCCGAGGGGTGAAGTGTCTTAGTGGGAGGATCTGGGTTCCGAAACTCGGAGAGCTCCGAAAGCTGATACTTGAAGAAGCTCACAAGTCCAAGTACACGATTCACCCCGGAACTAACAAAATGTATGGAGATTTACGCCGAGACTATTGGTGGCCTGGAATGAAAAAGGATGTAGCTCATTTTCTAGAGACCTGTATTACGTGTTCGCGTGTTAAAATTGAGCACCAACGACGGTACGGGAAGCTTCAGTCTTTAGAGATACCTATGTGGAAGTGGGATCAAATTACGATGGACTTCGTAACCCACTTGCCTAAGACTCCAAAGGGTTATGACGCCATATGGGTGATTGTGGATCGTCTCACGAAGTCGGCACACTTCTTGCCTATACGAGAGTCTTACTCGCTGGACCGGCTAGCGAAGTTGTATATCGATGAGAGTGTAACCCGTCATGGGGTGCCATCATCGATAGTCTCTGACCGGGATAGCAGATTTACCTCCACGTTTTGGAGGAGTTTCCAAAGAGAAATGGGATCACAGATCAAGATGAGTACCACTTATCATCCTCAGATCGACGGTCAGAGTGAGAGAACGATCCAGACATTAGAAGACATGTTAAGGGCGTGCGCTTTGGATTTCCAAGGTTCATGGGAAAGGCATCTACCGTTGATCGAGTTTGCTTATAATAATAGCTATCACTCGAGCATCAAGGCAGCGCCGTTTGAGGCACTTTACGGTAGAAAATGTCGGACACCGTTGTATTGGAACGAAGTCGGAGAGAGACAGTTAATGGGGCCAGAAATTGTACAACTGACTTCGGACAAGATAATCCAAGTGCGTGAAAGACTGAAGGTCGCCCGCGACCGACAGAAAAGCTATGCGGATAAGAGGCGGAAAGACATTGAATTCCATGTCGGAGATCATGTTCTACTAAAGGTGTCTCCTTGGAAGGGAGTGGTACGATTAGGAAAACGTGGGAAGTTAAGCCCACGTTACATCGGACCGTTTGAGATTACTGAACGAATTGGAGAAGTGGCTTATAGGTTGGACCCATGTAACAACCCAAATTCTAGTGGGTTTTAGAGTTTGGTGGTCAAAGTGAAATAAATGAAAGTATTGTTGAGGGACTCATTTGTCATTTGATGAAAGAGGTGTAGGGCATAAATCCCTAGGGCAGCCCTCACTTAATAAATCAGTCTTTTGTGTGTGCTTGTGGTGGTTGGCGGCTAAGACAAAGAGAAAGAGAAGGAGTGGGTTCTTGGGAGGAAATCAAGGAGGAGACTAATCAGAAATCGAAATCAACAAGGTAATCTTTACTAATCCCGTTTTCCTTGCTGATGTAGTATTCCTCTCGTATTCAATCTGGATTTATAAGTCTGAATGTAGAGATTCTTTGAGTTTTCATCACTTTGTCCTTAAAAGTGGGTTTTGAGAGTCTCAATCATTGTTAATCGATTTAAGGGTAGGAATGCGGATTAAATGGGTGTTTAGGGTTGGTGAACGAACCCTTAAGTTTATCTAATCAAGTAATGGCAGAAAATGGGCTTAATGATCACTATTAGAGCTTTTTGGTCGAACAGCCGTAGTACCCGGAAAAGTGGCTGTTCTTCGTGCTTCGGTGGTGTCCGGATAAGGATGCTAGTTCCCGGGTAGATTTTTTATGTGAGTGTCCGGGTTTTTTTGAGTATACGGGTGGCTGAGGTCTCCGGATAGGTTTAGTATCCGGGTAGTTTGCCCGGATAGGTCTAGTGTCCGGATTCGTATCCGGAAAGATGTATCCGGACAATAGCTGTATCCGGAAAGGTGTATCCGGACAATAGATGTATCCAGAAAATAGTTGTGTCCGGATTGAGTTCTCCAGACAGAAGGGTGAAATGGTTATCTGATGTGAATCTATTGCCTTAGGCGTTCGTTTGGGTTAGCTTGGAAGTATTTAAGAAGTGCGTTGTACGTCAAGCAAGGTGGGTTCCCTAAACCTTTTACGACTTAAAGTGTTACATGATTTTGACTGATTATGGTTTCAATTACGAGCATGAAATGTTTATAACCGTTACGCATGTTTTCCATGAAATACCTATTTTACTTGAGAAAATGTATTGTACTTGATGAACTGAGAATGACGACTTACTAAGGTTTTAAAGGTGCATGTTTTATGAAATGAATGACGTGCTATGTGGAGTCGGTCTACACTGTAGGATCAGAGATAGATCTTCGGGGTCTGATGATCCCTTGGATGTTTATGACAGACTGGTAGGTTGGAATTCGTTTCCCCCTATTTCGAGTAGAAAGGGGGGTCTGCGTAAGCTCCGGGAAGGGGAGTTTGCATAGGCTCCGGTTGAGGGCGAGAGGGCAGCCATTGGGCCCCGATCGTGGAATGTTTATGTGATCCTATATACAGTGTAGTACCATGCCTGATGTTATGTTAAGGTTTATGATGATATTCTTATAAACGATTTTAAACTGTGTACATGTTGTTTTCTGAGGGAATTCACTAGACCTTTTGGTCTAACCCTCGCTTTTCAAAACTAAACCATTTTTAGGTAAGCATGCTATGGGTTCTTCAAGTAAGAACTAGGTGGCGATAAGAAAGGACTTGGAGCTTAGGGCGTCTCCAAGATTTTGTCTACGATAATTATAGAATAGTTCTCGGCTGTGGAATTTAGAGACTTCCGCTGTCAATTTCGTTTAGTATGATTTATGGATGGTGTAAAGACAAGATTATTATGTAATTCGAATGTTTATTTTATGGTATTGCATGATTTTGTTTTTGGGACGTTACAAATGGTATCAGAGCCTTAGTTTAAGGGATTTAGGTGACCAGTCGGGCCTAAACGTAAACTTTAAGATGAGGAACACAGCCGAGACATAGGATTGCCTCTAGGAACGATCACTAAAATGCGCTAGGAAATAAGGTGCCAAGGACAAACGTGTAAGTTAAGTTTGGGATTGCACCTGGCCAGTGTAATTATGAACTTACAGGTACATGTGCGTGCTTAAATTACCTTCTATAGGAAAATTTGTTGTGTCATGTCTAGCAAGGGTTAACCGTTATTTTCTTTCAGTGTTAGCGAAATGGCTGGGAGAACTTTAAGGAGTAGGTCGGCACCTGCTGTGCCAAGGAATCAAGATGAAGAGGTACTAGAGAATGGACCGGTGGAACCGGCAAGGGCAACTGTTACACGTGGAAGGGGAAGAGGTAGGTGTCGTGGAAGAGGTCGGGGAAGAACACCCCGTCGGGCCGCCACCCAAGTGGCCGGGGATGGAGGAAACCCGAACCTGAGAACGACTCGTGCAACTAGAAGAACGAGGAGTGTGGAAGCCCCCGTTCATCAAGAAGACTCTCTTCAGGAGAGTTCAGCTTCTGCGAGGAGGGTAACTCAGCCAAGGGGACGGGGTCAAGGCCGCGGATCTGCTTTTGTCACTCGAGTGAACCTAGCCGCTGAATTGGGTAAGATTCAAGAAACCTTGCAGGCTCTCCTCACTAAGCAGAATGAGTCAGCTTCGGGAAGCAAAGAAGCAAGTGAGAACCGAGAAAGCGTGGAACTGTCTAGTCCACTAGTGACCGGTACTGGGAGTCACTTGAATTCAAACCCTCAAGTGATGAATGAGTTAGCAGCTAAGGGATGCAATTTCAAGGCCTTTGCCTCATGCAAGCCCCCTACTTTTAAGGGCGAGTATGACCCTATCTTGGCAATGAAATGGGTGAAGGAAATGGAACTGGTCTTCGATACATGCAAGTGTGCTGATGGGGACAGAGTAATGTTCGCTTTGTCCATGTTGAAATCTGATGCAGTTTACTGGTGGGAGGCTGAGACTGGGGGAAAGGGTTCGGCAATGGCTAAGGGAATGTTGTGGGAAGCGTTTGTAGACAGGTTCAAAGATCAGTTCTGCCCGCTCGCGGCAGTAAAAAGATTGGAAGAAGAATTCTTGGGGTTGGATCAGGGAGGTATGACAGTGCGAGAGTATACTACAAAGTTTATTGAGAAGTCTCGCTTTGCTGATTTGTATGTGCCGACAGAAGAGCGTCTGGTAGAACGATTCATCCATGGGTTGAGGAGCAGTATTCGGGAATTGGTTCTGACTAGAAACCCCACTACTTTTCAGGCGGCCATCAATACGGCCGAGCTGATTAAGAAAGAAAAGAACCGTCAAACGACTGAGAAGGGTGGGGAGAAGCGCAAATGGGATGGTCCGGGTAATGACTCAAGAAGAGGGAAAATGTTCCGACCAGGCAACCGTGCTAGCAAGGATGTCACTGGGCAAAAGTGTTCGAAGTGTAACAAGGTGCACCGGGGGGAATGCATGGCAGGTTCAAACTCATGCTACCGGTGCGGCTTGCCCAGTCATTTGTGAAGGGATTGCCCGGGGATTGGAAAAACTTGTTACCAATGTGGAGCTACTGGCCACATGCGTAATGATTGTCCTCAGCTAAAGAAAGGGGGACCAGCCCAGTTTGGTGAACGACAAGGGAACGGAAGAAATGACAAGGGGGCAGAACCGGCGCGTTCGAAGGGACGTGCGTTCCGCATGACTGCGGAGGAGGCGGAGGAAACTCATGATGTTGTGGCAGGTACATTCCTAGTGAACTCTCTGTGTGCCAAGGTGTTATTTGATTCAGGAGTGAATCGCTCTTTTGTATCACATGCTTTTATGAAATGTTTGGGGGTAAGGCCTAGGCGTTTGGAGAGAGCACTAGAGGTGGAAACCGCCAATGATAGTTGGGTATATGTTAAGGAAGTAGTAGAAGACTGTGTCATAGATATAGAAGGGAGGTTGGTGCCTACGAAGTTATATCCCATGGCAATGGGAGAGTTTGACATAGTGTTGGGTATGCATTGGTTAGCCGCGAACGATGCGAATATCGTTTGCAACAAAAAGCTGATCAGGATCCGGTCACCTGATGGGGATATCGTAGTGATCTATGGAAACCGCCGTGATAGAAAGACCAGCCTTATCTCCATGATTAGGGCTACTAAGTGTTTGAGAAAGGGGTGTCAATGGTTCTTGGCGTACGCGTTGGACGCCAAGAAAGAGAAGCGTGGGGTGAGCGTTGTGCGAGTGGTAAATGAGTACCCGGAGGTATTTCCGGATGACTTGACAAGTCTACCCCCGGATCGCCAGATCGAGTTCAGAATTGATCTGATGTCGGGATCTGCACCGATTGCCTGCGCACCGTATAGATTCGCGCCATCCGAAATGAAGGAAATGATGACTCAATTGCAGGAGTTATTAGACAAGGGGTTCGTTAGACCGAGTACATCTCCGTGGGGAGCACCTGTGCTCTTCATGAAGAAGAAGGACGGTACTATGCGAATGTGCATAGACTACCGAGAGCACAACAAGGTCACGATCAAGAATAAGTATCCGATCCCGAGAATCGACGACCTGTTTGATCAGCTACAAGGAGCCAGTTACTTCTCCAAGATTGATCTGAGGTCAGGATATCATCAACTCAAGGTGAGGGAGGAGGATGTGCCGAAGACTGCATTTCGGACCAAGTATGGACACTACGAATTCCTGGTGATGCCGTTCGGGCTAACCAACGCCCCGGCAGCATTCATGGACTTAATGAATAGGGTATGCCAACCTTATTTGGATCAGTTCGTGATAGTGTTCATAGATGACATCCTGATATTTTCAAGATCGGAAGGGGAGCACGAAAGCCACCTTCGTACAATTCTCGAACTATTGAAGCAAGAGAAGTTGTATGCGAAGTTTTCCAAGTGCGAGTTTTGGCTAAGGGAAGTGTAGTTCCTCGGGCACGTGGTGTCTGAGAAGGGAATCATGGTTGACCCGGCTAAGATTGAAGCCATCCGAGACTGGGAGCAACCTAAGAATCCGTCGGAAGTTCGAAGTTTCCTCGGGCTGGCGGGGTACTACCGGAAGTTCATCAAAGACTTTTCGCGTATTGCCACGCCACTGACCTCTTTAACGAAGAAGAATACCAAGTTCATTTGGTCGGAGAAGCAAGAGGAAGCATTTCAAAGGCTTAAGGATATGTTGAGCAACGCTCCGGTGTTGTCACTACCAGATGGGTCGGACGATTTTGTGGTTTTCAGCGATGCCTCGAAGCTTGGGTTGGGTTGCGTACTCATGCAACGAGGTAAGGTGATCGCTTATGCCTCGCGGCAGTTAAAGGATCACGAGGCTCGTTATCCTACGCATGATTTAGAATTGGCGGCAATGGTTTTTGCCCTGAAGATTTGGCGACATTACCTGTATGGGACGAAGTGCCAGATCTTCACGGACCACAAGAGTTTATGTCATCTCTTTGATCAAAATGAGTTGAATATGCGCCAAAGGAGATGGATTGAATTGTTGACCGACTACGACTGTAAGATCGAATACCATCCGGGGAAGGCAAATGTGGTGGCGGACGCTTTGAGCCGTAAGGAACGAAGTGAAACCCCCAGGATTGTGGCCATGAGGGCCGAGGTCACATTCAATCCGTTAGCTGAAATAAAGAAATGTCAGGTTGAAGCGCTCGAAACTGAAAATCTTAAGAAGGAGAGAATGGTAGGGCAAGCATCCATGTTAGTGGAAGATGGTCGAGGGGTGAAATGTCTGAATGGGAGAATCTGGGTTCCGAAACTCGGAGAGCTCCGAAAGCTGATTCTCGAAGAAGCTCACAAATCGAAGTACACGATCCACCCCAGAACTAACAAGATTTACGGAGACCTACGACGAGACTACTGGTGGCCCACTTTGTAGAGACTTGTATGACGTGTTCGCGTGTAAAGATCGAACATCAAAGACCGTACGGGAAGCTCCAGTCGTTAGGAATTCCTATGTGGAAGTGGGACCAGATTACGATGGACTTCGTAACCCACTTGCCTAAGACTCCAAAGGGTTTTGACGTTATATGGGTGATTGTGGATCGTCTCACAAAGTCGGCACACTTCTTACCTATATGAGAGTCTTACTCGTTGGAGCGGTTAGCAAAGTTGTACATCGACGAGATCGTAACCCGTCATGGTGTGCCCTCGTCGATTGTATCTGGCCGAGACAGCAGGTTTACCTCCACGTTTTGGAGGAGCTTCCAGAGAGAAATGGGATCGCAGATCAAGATGAGTACCGCTTATCATCCAAACGTTGGAAGACATGTTAAGAGCTTGTGCTTTAGATTTCCATGGCTCTTGGGAAAGGCATCTACCTTTGATCGAGTTCGCTTACAATAACAGCTATCACTCGAGCATCAAGGCAGCGCCGTTTGAGGCACTCTATGGTAGGAAATGTCGAACTCCGTTATGTTGGAACAAAGTCGGGGAAAGGCAGTTAGCCGGGCCGGAGTTAGTGCAACTGACTTCAGACAAGATAGTCCAGGTGCGTGAAAGACTGAAGGTCGCTCGCGACCGACAGAAGAGTTACGCGGATAAGAGACGGAAAGACATAGAATTTCAAGTCGGAGATCATGTCTTGTTAAAGGTGTCTCCCTGTAAAGGATTGGTACGATTTGGAAAACGGGGGAAGCTAAGCCTACGTTACATCGGGCCGTTCGAGACTTTCGCTGTCAATTTCGTTTAGTATGATTTATGGATGGTGTAAAGACAAGATTATTATGTAATTCGAATGTTTATTTTATGGTATTGCATGATTTTGTTTTTGGGACGTTACAACCTACCTGAAGAATTGCACGGCATCCATAACGTTATGGTATTGCATGATTTGATTTTGTTTTTGGGACGTTACAACCTACCCGGTTTCTCTTTTATAAATATGAGAGTCTTGTGGCAAATTTGTGAAGAAGGAAAGTTTTAGTAAGGACCTATTTGCTATTTAAGGGGGTATAAAAGGGCACGTTTCCCTAGGGCAGCCTCCATTGTTCCCAAATTCAGTGTTGGGTCTGGTGTGTGTGCGGCGGCGAGAAGAAGAAAGGAAGAAGAAGAGCTCAGCTTGGAACTTCTCATTTGGTGACAAGGATCCATTCAGGTAATCATTCCATTTATGTTATTTAGGTTAGGGCAAACTTCTTCTTCTTTTGGAAAACGATTTAAGGATGAAATGTAACGTCCCAATGGCATAACATGCATTCAACCAGAAATAAGCATTAAGATTACATAATTAAACTTGTCCGTAAATATTAATTCTTCTATACTAAACAAGTTTGACAGCGGAAGTCTAAGATCCACAGCCGAGAGCTACATCTATAGTCATTAGAATCCGAAAACTCTGGAGTCGCTCTAGTCTCCAAATCCTCCTTGCATCATTCCTAGTTCTTACTATAGGAACCCATAGCGCGCTTACCTGAAAATGGTTTAGTTTTAGAAAAGCGAGGGTTAGACCAAAAGGTCTAGTGAATTCCCTCCATAAACATTTATCACAATAAAAGATCGTTTCATAAATAAAATACTTTCGCATCTTTCTCATAACATCATCCAAGGTTAAACACGGGGTTCAGGGAATTGCATAAGCTACTCCGATCGGGGCCTAACAGACACCCTCTCGTCTACGCCGGAATCCAAATGGACTCCCCGTTCCTTCATGTAGGAGAAAACAAATTCCAACCTACAAGCTAACCTCCATATGCCCAAGGGATCAGAGATCCCAAGGTACCCCGTCCACACCGTGCAACCGACTCCACATAGCATACACATACATTGAAACCATATGCATGAAAACATAAAACATCTTTCGTTTGTGGGTAAACATGTAAATCATGGAAGCATGCATAATTTTTATAAATCAATTCATGCTCGATAAAGGAACCATATTCAGTAAAAATGGTACGTCATAAAAAGGAGTGAGAGAACTCACCTTTGATTATCGTAGAACGCACTTCTTAAACTCTTCCCAGCTAAACCAGTCGAACACCTAAGGGCATTAGATTCGGATCAGATTAAACGACTCAACCTACTGCCCAGCACAGATTTTCCGGATACACCTACTTGTCCGGATACTAACTTGTCCGGATGCCTGCTTGTCCGGAGACCAGCTTGTCCGGAGACCAACTTGTCCGGATACCTACTTGTCCGGATACACCCGGTAACTCAAACTACCCGGAAAAACACCCACCCGGAGACTACCATAACGCTTCACCCGAAAACTAGCATCCGTATCCGGAAACCACCATATCAACTTGAACTGAAGGTGTCCGGACACGACTGCTGTTCGAAAATAATTCCTTAAAAGTGATTTCTAATCCGATTTTAGCCATTAGCTTGATTAGATAACCTCAAGGGTTCATCCACCAACCTCAAATACCCAATTAATCCCACTTTAATCCCCTAAAATCGATTCATTAAGACAAAACCCATAAAACTCACTTTTTAGGAAATGTGGTTGAAAACCCAATAAATCCCTTATTTCAAACATAGAAATCCAAACTAACGAAGGAGGAAATACTAAATCACACAGAATACGAATTTGGGAAGGATTTCCTGAATGATCTCTCCTCTCCTTTGTTTTCTTCTTCATCTTCTTCTTTTTTCCTTGTTTCACGCCACCAACACCCACACAAGATAATTTCACTGATTTGTGCAAATGGGGGCTGCCCTAGATGTTTGTGCATTTATATACCTTCATCACATTATAGAAATGGCCCCTTAACTTAACTTTCATTTCTTTTATTTTGACCACCAAACTCCAAGACTCACTAGGATTTTGGGTTGTTACAACACTCCCCCCTTAAAAGAATTCCGTCCCCGGAATTCCTTATTGGGAAAAGATGCGGGTATCTTGCCCACACCAAAGCTGACACTTCTCCTAAGGTAAAACTACTTCTGACTCAGTCAACCACCTCGTTAAATTCGAAACAAGAAACCTTGTGCGCACTTCCTTCAGTTCTGACGGTACTTCTAACTCGGAGGCTACTGTTCCTACTCGATCGGTCTTGACAACAGAAGATTAAATAAGGCTTCTCAAGTACCTTTACTTCCCAAAAGGAGGAACCTGACGGAATCCTCCACTACCACACGAGATTCATCTACAAAAAAACGGTCACTCACTTGACAGCTTGGCACCTGGCCAACCCTGTACACCTCGACAACTCACAACCCAGAGTTCCTTCATCGCATCACAACTCTCAACCCTATACCACCCAACAATCGTCTATACAGATAGCGTTTCTCTTTCTCGGACCACCTAGACCACGGTTCGCCAATCGTTGCACATCTCCTTACCACCTCACCACTCCATACTTATACGTAACTAAGAGTAGGAAACTCCAACCCATTGCTGAAGTGTCCACCTACTCGAATTAAACCTATCCTGAAACACGACCATTCCTCGCTGATTGTCACGTTCGTCTAATCATAAAAACATAACTCCGGTTATCCTCACTCAACTGGGAGGAGTAACCATGGTCACACCATACTATTCTCACTAGTTTAATCACCGCACGACCAATTCGCTTAAACATTTCTCACAACGTTACTAACTTAATTCATTCAGTTGTCTCATCCACTTCTTTCCTGTACAAAAATCGTACACAAATCCCTTCCTCAATACTCTTTCCAAAGGTTCGCACACTTATCAATGACAATCTACACAACACTGCACCTTTCGGCATCACCGTCAGGTTTACTACTTCCAACTTACTCACTTATTCCGACATACTATCTACACCTCCCCACGTTAGCGTGGAGCATTGCCCACCGAGCATTACTTGCCCCTCTCTCCCGGCCTTTCCACATGCTGGTAACGCTTTCTCATTACTCACATAACCAAACAGTTGCACCAAGATCTTATCTTAAGGCACTCAACCAAGCCGTCTTGAAACGAGATCAGTGTTCGACGTCGCTACACATTCTTTAATCTCCAACTTTTACCTTCTCAGACATTTCTATCACACAAAAGCAACAATTCACATTCTTTAAGGATTTCACATCTATCCCACCACATTTTGACTAACACAACCCTCATCCTCTTTAAACTTCCAATGACCCCAAAGTATGTTTCTTAGTAACGTCCCCTATTCACTCTAATAATCCACCCCCCTTGGATTCCCTATTACAAACGGATCTATTAATTTAGGAACACCCCGAAACTCGGGTTCCACAATTCTATCGATTAACCACCAAGATCATAAAATCAAGTAGATATATATATACAGTCATCCCGGCTTTCCTACTTAGATTTACCTTAACTAATTCTTTAACAATCAGTGTGTTAATCTCAATAACACTTCCCCAAGAATTCTCAGTAGAGTTGTAACACACCCTGTAATAACAAATGAATGTCATTACTTAACAAATCTATAAAATTTTAATCAACCTACCAAAGGCTTATACCTCTATCATGACCTTTCAAATTAACTAATGATCATACTACCACTCCAACCCACAATCATCATCTTGTCATTCTTTAAACATAACCAAAATTTCCAACTATTTCATTCTAGGATCAATCCCTCACGCATAAGAAACAATTTTCATTCTTTAGCGATTTATCATCTACTTTACTATGGCTTGACTAGCCTATTCATCATCTTCTTTAAACTTACTCTGCCTTCAAGAATATACTTACTTAACAACATACATAACCACAAAGCTTGGTCTCCCCGCTGGGCAATCACCCATTTCTGCCCCGGCATTCCATCCCGATAACAGCCAAGATAAACACCAACTTACAAACCACGTACTTCAACAACTAGGATTGCAAAACGTACACTCTATCCGAAATCCCGAAATGACCTCCTTCTAATCCTTCATCTTTCTAACATTGCCTCACTACATCACCGGCTGACACAGAGCTTGACAAATACTGTCACTACACATCCTTACACTCTTTGCCCATAACATCACACTGCAGACCAGATCTCTCATGATCATCCATACATAGTTTAAACTCGCCCTCAAAGTTACCCGCATGAAATCGAGCCTATCTCGCTACTTAGTCCTTTCACAACTTGCTGAACTATAACTCACGAGTTCTCAATTAGCTCAAACACAGACATTCTAGCTAGCTCTTTACGATTCGAGCTTTTACGTAAGTTGGACACAGTCCTTCACTAAACGATAAAGTCTACACCCTCGCTTCGCTCGTGCTACTTACCTCATCATTCTATGAACCCTTCATACTTCACAAATAGAATGCTTATTCACAACACTAACTTCTCCTCCTCTTAACACCCCTACAAGGTGTTCTATCAACTTCCAACCTCCTGGTCCAAGACTTCGGTCTCGGCCACCTTACGCAACTGTCGACTTTTACAACAACAGATAACCTATAACTACTTTCTTAACTTATTCTTTAACAAGGGTTCCTTACGGAACTTAATCCGGCCAATATATCATAATCACTTCATGATACGTCTCCCTCTTTTCTGAACTTACTCCTGTAACATCAATATTACAAACTCACCTCAAAACTCATATCCAACACCGTGGATATTTCGTTTCTGCCTCTCGACGTTACTCAGCGGGTTGCTAATACCAACACCTCGATGACTTCTACTCCTTCCCCTGGGCCCAATCCGTCCCTCAACAACCGTACTTCCAGTTACCGAACAAGGGTGCAAACCCTCATACAACCGATACTATATTCCACTTCCGATTCCACCACTGTTCACCTTTCCTCTAGAACCCATATACTGCAACTACATACGTTCTCCCTTGACTTGTCCAACACCTTTCCACCCTCGGAGTTCCTTCTTAACTTATAACGTAATATTCTACGACCTAGTAGGTTCATAGCCTTCATGCATGACAATACAGTAAATAAATCCTTTCGCACATTTCATCATTTTATATAAACGACGTTTGGAAAACACTTGGGTACACATGACCCCATCACTCTTATAGCTTAAACGCCCTGCACAACGATTCGAGAATCGTTTGCATGCATCATTCCGTGAACCTTAATCTTACTCGATTCTGAACGATGATATTACGGCGGTAATACGTTGAATGATAATCCTTTCATACGACACAATTTCGAAATAAATTACTGACACCAAGTAAACCAGTCGGTTCTCACACTCTTTTATATGATATCAATCGGTTAAAAAACTTCATTTGATTGTAAAAGTTTTGCTGGCACACGTCTTCTCGACCTTTTGTAATAATTTAACTTATCATGAAAAGTGTGAAATACTTTGCAATCGTTAGGCTCAAAATTTCATTGTGCAATGTGAATGAAATCACCTTTTCTTTAAACATACGCTTGCACCTTCTGACTCCTTTTCGATCAAATTTGATATTTACACATTTAATTTAAATCGTGAAAATTTTCTTGTTATATTTAAGAAAGCTATGCATGAAACTCTACTTGCAATTGAATGCTACTCACCCTAGCAAGGTCAACCGCTTTACCCACATAACTAATCCTTGACACTCTTCCTTCGACCAAGGGTCACCCTCTCGGTCAAGCACTAACTTGATGTACATGCGTTCCACATCTCACTAACTCAACCATTTCACACTATCTTCGCTTTGATCGACTAACTCACTTTCTACTTCTACATGCTTTCAATTCACTATAAGTATCTTATTCCATTTGTCCTGTCAATGAAAAGCTCGACTAAAAGTCAGGGCTCCATTGATACTTTCAAGGTTTGACACAGTTCTATCTTACCATCCCAACTGATCTATCCCATGATTCCCATAACTAGGACTCTCCCGAAGCTGGAGTCTTACTCAAACTCAAACATTCATCCTCTCCGAATCCACGAAGAGCTACCGCTAGACGACTCATAACATTCTCTACAACATTTCTTCTCTACGATGTCCACATACATCACATCATAATGACTCTTACACGACATTTCCCCAAGCAATGGAGCTCGGTCTATCCTTCAGGGATCTTGCTGACCTATTCCTCCACGTTCTCCCAATCGTAACGCTAAACTGAAAGAAACCTATAGTTAATCCTTGCTAGACGTGACACAACAAATTTGCTATAAGTAAGGTATTGTAAGCACGCACATGTACCTGTAAGTTCGTAATTACACTGTCCAGGTGTAATCCCAAACTTACCTTACACGTTTGTCCTAGGCACCTTATTCCTAAGCGCATTTATAGTGATCGTTCCTAGAGGCAATCCTATGTCTCGGCTGCGTTCCTCATCTTACAGTTTAAGTTTAGGCCCGAATGGTCACCTAAATCCCTTAAACTAAGGCTCTGATACCATTTGTAACGTCCCAATGGCATAACATGCATTCAACCAGAAATAAGCATTCAGATTACATAATTAAACTTGTCCGTAAATATTAATTCTTTTATACTAAACAAGTTTGACAGCGGAAGTCTAAGATCCACAGCCGAGAGCTACATCTATAGTCATTAGAATCCGAAAACTCTGGAGTCGCTCTAGTCTCCAAATCCTCCTTGCATCATTCCTAGTTCTTACTATAAGAACCCATAGCGCGCTTACCTGAAAATGGTTTAGTTTTTGAAAAGCGAGGGTTAGACCAAAAGGTCTAGTGAATTCCCTCCATAAACATTTATCACAATAAAAGATCGTTTCATAAATAAAATACTTTCACATCTTTCTCATAACATCATCCAAGGTTAAACACGGGGTTCAGGGAATTGCATAAGCTACTCCGATCGGGGCCTAACAGACACCCTCTCGTCTACGCCGAAATCCAAATGGACTCCCCGTTCCTTCATGTAGGAGAAAACAAATTCCAACCTACAAGCTAACCTACATATGCCCAAGGGATCAGAGATCCCAAGGTACCCCGTCCCCACCGTGCAACCGACTCCACATAGCATACACATACATTGAAACCATATGCATGAAAACATAAAACATCTTTCGTTTGTGGGTAAACATGTAAATCATGGAAGCATGCATAATTTTTATAAATCAATTCATGCTCGATAAAGGAACCATATTCAGTAAAAATGGTACGTCATAAAAAGGAGTGAGAGAACTCACCTTTGATTATCGTAGAACGCACTTCTTAAACTCTTCCCAGCTAAACCAGTCGAACACCTAAGGGCATTAGATTCGGATCAGATTAAACGACTCAACCTACTGCCCAGCACAGATTTTCCGGATACACCTACTTGTCCGGATACTAACTTGTCCGGATGCCTGCTTGTCCGGAGACCAGCTTGTCCGGAGACCAACTTGTCCGGATACCTACTTGTCCGGATACACCCGGTAACTCAAACTACCCGGATAAACACCCACCCGAAGACTACCATAACGCTTCACCCGGAAACTAGCATCCGTATCCAGAAACCACCATATCAACTTGAACTGAAGGTGTCCGGACACGACTGCTGTTCGAAAATAATTCCTTAAAAGTGATTTCTAATCCGATTTTAGCCATTAGCTTGATTAGATAACCTCAAGGGTTCATCCACCAACCTCAAATACCCAATTAATCCCACTTTAATCCCCTAAAATCGATTCATTAAGACAAAACCCATAAAACTCACTTTTTAGGAAATGTGGTTGAAAACCCAATAAATCCCTGATTTCAAACATAGAAATCCAAACTAACGAAGGAGGAAATACTAAATCATACAGAATACGAATTTGGGAAGGATTACCTGAATGATCTCTCCTCTCCTTTGTTTTCTTCTTCGTCTTCTTCTTCTTTCCTTGTTTCACGCCACCAACACCCACACAAGATAATTTCACTGATTTGTGCAAATGGGGGCTGCCCTAGATGTTTGTGCATTTATATACCTTCATCACATTACAGAAATGGCCCCTTAACTTAACTTTCATTTCTTTTATTTTGACCACCAAACTCCAAGACTCACTAGGATTTTGGGTTGTTACATGAAAGGAGAATTAAACAGATGGGTAGATTAAATTTCTATGTGTTCTTCATATTCTAATAGTTGGGTTTTGAGAGTTGTAAATCCTTGCTAACCATTTCGATGGGAAGAGCACAGATTAAGAAGGTTAAAGGGATAAATGGAATTTAAGTTAAGTTTAATGTTAGTTGTTATGGGTAAATGTTTGATGAAGAGTTAGTTTAGCATTTTAACCAACTGAACCAGAGTATTTTGCCCCTGTTATAAGACCTGCGTATGAACAGTGAGAAAGAAACCAGGTTGGCGCAAAGTCCAGTTTGCGCCATAGGCGCTGGCGCAAATCTTTGGGTGGCCCAAACCTTGGTTGTTCCAGTGTTGGGCCGATCTGATAGTTGGGCTGCGTGGTTGATTTGGGCTTAGGTTTGTTTTGGGTTAAAAGATTTAAGGCCCAGTATGAAGAGGATAATATTAATTATTTATTTAAGTTAGGGTTAAGAGGAGAACGTAGAATCAGATATTGAGTTAAACCTAATAAATTTATAAATTAATTATTAGGTGAACGGTCGGTGCAAGACTACAAGTTAAGGAAAGAATTTGCTATCAGGTGAGTTCTCTCACCCCTTTTTTTACGACGTACTATATTTTACTGAACATGGTTCCTTTATTGAGCATGAACTGACTTATAAAGATATGCATGTTTTTCCACGCTTTGCATACGCATTCGCAAATGAAATGATGTTTAAGGTTTTCACGTGTATGATTTTTAAATGTATATGCATGCTATGTGGAGTCGGTTGCACGGTGGGGTCAGGGTACTTTGGGATCTCTGATCCCTTGGGCATATGGAGGTTAGCTTGTAGGTTGGAATTCGTTTTCTCCTACATGAAGGGACGGGGAGTCCGTTTGGATTCCGGCGTAGACGAGAGGGTGTCCGTTAGGCCCCGATCGAAGTAGCTTATGCAATCCCTGAACCCCGTGTTTAACCTTGGATGATGTTATGAGAAAGATGTGAAAGTATTTTCTTTATGAAATGACCTTTATACTGTGATAAATGTTTATGGAGGGAATTCACTAGACCTTTTGGTCTAACCCTCGTTTTTCAAAAATTAAACCATTTTCAGGTAAGCGTACAGTGGGAAATTCTAGTAAGAATTAGATGGAGACAAGAAAGATGCGGAGCTCATAGCGACTCCAAGATTTTGAATGATGACTATAGATAGAATCTCGGCTGTGGACGTAGAGTCTTCCGCTGTCAATTTTATTTAGATCACTTTTTGATGATGTAAAGACAAGACATTTATGTAATATGGATGCTTATTTCTAGATGAATGCATGTTATGTTTTTGGGACGTTACAAGTATTCTCCTAAAGGAATTTTCTCATTGTTTTGAATTTTTTAAAATATTAATAAGTTAATAACTTTTCTACCCTTAAATGAAAATTTTGTATTTCATCAAAAGAAGGGTTATTTGGTAATTTTATTTACAATTTAATTAACTTTAACCCTCAAACCATCCAACTTCCTATTTGCATTCATTTTAATTAATTCATCTCTCCATCTATTATATCTCAAAAGCTAATTAAGTAGGATAATAGACATGTATTTTTTTTGGCTCCACAATGATAACAAAATTTTCCGTGTTAGATATGTCCTCAATTTTTTATGTATGAAATCATTTTTTCTCTTTACATAAGTACATTATTATGATTGTTAATTGTAATTTTTATATGTGCAACCTATTTCAGAATGTTTTAATAATTATGTTGCAAAACAAATATTATAAACTAAAAGGAAAAATTGGAAAGACTAATTTTGTGCATAACCCCAATAATTCACATCTATACAACCCCAATAAATATATTGTCTTATATTAGATCTAATTAGTTGTCAATCATCAAATTGCATTTTATATTAACTTAGTATGGATCTTCTAACAATAAATTTTCGCTACCGTCCAACACAAATATATAAATGAATGCGATAAGATATTAACTTGACATAATGAAAACATAGTATATATGCTCAAATCATGATTGTAGTTGAGTTTGAGTTATCCCGCGTTGATAAGAAAGAAAAAATATTAAAAATGTAGTTGTGTATACAAAAGGAGGGCGATGTTTTAAAAAAGGTATTAATGTAAAAATATAAAGAAATACTATGAGATATTAAAATGCCACGATGAGAATCTAGCAATCTCAAATCATGAATTATCGCTGAGTTTTGGGTTATCCAACATTGATAAGTACGAGAAATATAAATACGCAAATGAAGGATATAAAGTATTAACATGGCAAATGAGAATTTAGTATTCTCAAATTATGGTTGAATTTGGTTATCACATATTGATGAGAATGAGAAATATTAGAAAATATAGTTGAATATATAAAAGGAGGGAGATGGCTTGAATATAGATTTCAGTATAAATGTATATAGAAATCATACGAAACTTTTCGTACTGGGTTAGCCACACACTTCACAAATTTTAGTATTTCACATGACATCAACAAATGATACAAATATTGGAAAGAGATAATTAGGTAAATGTAACGTCCCAAAAACTTACTAAGCATTAAATCACAGAACTGAGCGTTTTACATTACAAAGTTTAACTTGTTCAATACATCAATAAACGAGCTTAACAAAAATGACAGCGGAAGTCTACAAAAATCCACAGCCGAGCTCTATCTATGTCAGTAGTCTAAATCTTGGAGTCGCTCTAATCTCCAAGTGTGCTATGTCCCTCCTATTTCCTCCCCGAGGAACTTGCAGAACGCTTACCTGAAAATGGTTTAGTTTTGAAAAGCGAGGGTTAGACCAAAAGGCCTAGTGAATTCCCTCCGTAAAAGAACATGCATAAACAATATGAAATCCTTTCGTTAAAATGCATCATAAATCATCACATATGGTATTGCACTGTGTAATGGATCCCTTAACCATACGCGATCGGGGCCCAATCAGACTCCCCTTTCGCCCTTCTCGTATCGGGGCCCAAGCAGACTCCCCGATACCCGCCTAGGAGGAAACGAATTCCAACCTACCGTCTCGTCAAACATATCCAAGGGATCATCAGATCCCGAGGCTCATTGATCCCACAGTACAGACCGACATCACATAGCATGCACATACATTTCATAAAAGCATTTGACTCTTTATAAATCATGCGCATCATTGTAACATATCAAACATTGCTTTTTCCTTCCATGCATATCAGTTCATAAATATTTCATGCTTGTTAAAACCATAATCAGTAAAAGAATCATTTAACATTTACGTCGTAAAAGAGGTTTAGGGAACTCACCTGAAAAGCGAATCTTCTCCTTAGCTTCTTGTCTCGCTACGCTAATACACCTAATAATTAATTCATAGGATAATTAGATGCACTACACTTTCATTCTAACTTCCTCTCTTTATTCGATTCTATCCATTACTACTAGGCCCGCAATACGGCTTAGTTCTTAAATTAGCCTGGTCCAAAGTCTCTGAGTCCTAATAGTGAACTAGTTCATGTAGCGGCCCAACTACCTTCTCGGCCCAACCGCAGGAAAGTCCCGGTAGTCCTCAACTCCCGGTATCACCCGACTCCCGGTACAGGCGATTCCCGGTACAGGGCGAATCCCGGTACAGGGCGACTCCCGGTACGGGCGACTCACGGTACGGCAACTCCCGGTACGGGCGACTCCCGGTACGGCAACTCCCGGTACGGGCGACTCCCGGTACGGGGCGAACCAGTGGCAAAGTCTTCGCTCGCCATAGCTCGATTTCTTTCATACCATAGGATTTCTGAGGGTTAATAGCCATAGCATTATCACCCCAAACTGTTACAAACGGAATTCTTAGCCTAATATTCCTTCGATTAGCAATCCCAATACTCACTTTAAAAGGAATCCTTCAAGGTGTTCTTAGAACTCATACAATTACCAAAACCATAAATTACAAATTGAATCTATCTTATCTATTACTATGAGTGCATAAGGTAACAACGATGGATGAATTTCCTTACCAGATTGATGGCTCTTTACAGCAATCAACACTGCAACCCCTTCCTCGTCGTTCTCTTTTTCTTTCCAGCCGCCAACTTCAATGAGGAGAATGATCAGTGTGTCAACCCTAGGGAATTGGTCCCTTTTTATATTTCCTACAATTTGCAACTAATCCCTTTCTCTAAACTTCCATTTCTTTCAGTTTGACCACTTAACTTACACATAATCGAAATAGGGTTGTTACAACACTCCCCCCTTAAAAGAATTCCGTCCCCGGAATTCCTTATTGGAAGAGCTGCGGGTACCTCGCCCTCATCTCCGATTCTAACTCCCAAGTAGCCTCCGGGCCCTTATGATGCCTCCACTGAACTTTAACCAGCTCAGTCTCCTTGTTCCGTGACTTCCTCACTTTAACATCCGTGATCGCTTCAGGCTCTTCTACGAAGTTCAACTTTTCATCCACCTTAATGTCATTTAACGGCACCGCTTTAGACACGTCGGCTAAACATTTCCTCATATTTGACACATGAAACACGTTGTGAATGCCTTGCAACTCTTCCGGTAGATCCAGTCTATACGCCACCTCCCCAATCCGTTCGGTAATTTCAAACGGTCCGATGTAACGTGGGCTTAATTTCCCACGTTTTCCAAACCGTACAACTCCTTTCCACGGGGAGACCTTTAACAACACGAAATCTCTAACCTGAAATTCTATATCCTTTCTTCTTTTATCCGCATAACTCTTTTGTCGGTCACGTGCGACCTTCAGTCTTTCTCGCACTTGAACTACCTTGTCCGAGGTCAGTTGTACCAATTCTGGTTCGGCTAACTGCCTTTCACCCACCTCGTTCCAACACAAGGGTGTCCGACATTTTCTACCATAGAGTGCCTCAAATGGCGCGGCCTTGATGCTCAAATGGTAGCTGTTATTATAAGCGAATTCGATCAATGGTAGGTGCTTTTCCCACGAGCCTTGGAAATCTAAAGCACATGCTCTCAACATGTCTTCCAATGTTTGGATCGTACGCTCACTTTGACCGTCGGTCTGAGGGTGATAAGCGGTACTCATCTTGATCTGTGAACCCATTTCTCTTTGGAAGCTTCTCCAAAAGTTAGAGGTAAACCTGTTAACTCGGTCGGAAATTATTGACGAAGGCACGCCATGGAGGGTTACAATCTCATCAACGTATAGCTTGGCTAGCTGCTCCAACGAGTAAGACTCTCGTATAGGCAAAAAGTGGGCTGACTTTGTGAGTCGATCCACGATCACCCAAATAGCGTCATAACCCTTCGGAGTTCTAGGCAAATGGGTCACGAAATCCATCGTGATCTGATCCCACTTCCATGTCGGTATCTCTAACGTCTGGAGCTTCCCGTACGGTCTTTGATGCTCGATCTTTACTCGTGAACACGTCATACAAGTCTCCACTAAATGAGCTACCTCATTTTTCATGCCCGGCCACCAATAGTCTCGTCGTAGGTCTTCGTACATCTTGTTAGTTCCGGGATGAATTGTGTACTTTGATTTGTGAGCTTCTTCGAGAATCAGCTTTCGGAGCCCTCCGAGTTTCGGAACCCAGATTCTCCCATTCAGACACCTCACCCCTCGACTATCTTCCACTAATATGGACGCTTGCCCCACCATTCTCTCCTTCTTAAGATTTTCAGTCTCGAGCGCCTCAGCTTGACATTTCTTTATTTCAGCTAACAGGTTGAACTCGGCCCTCATTGCCACAATCCTGGGGATTTCGCTTCATTCCTTACGGCTCAAAGCGTCCGCCACCACGTTTGCTTTCCCCGGATGATATTCGATCTTACAGTCGTAGTCAGTCAACAATTCAATCCACCTTCTTTGGCGCATATTCAATTCTTTTTGGTCAAAGAGATGACATAAGCTTTTGTGGTCCGTGAAGATCTGGCACTTCGTCCCATACAGGTAATGTCGCCAAATCTTTAGAGCGAAGACCACTGCCGCCAGTTCTAGATCGTGAGTGGGGTACCGAACTTCATGATCCTTTAATTGCCGCGAGGCATATGCGATCACCTTTCCCCGCTGCATGAGTACGCAACCCAAACCGAGCTTCGATGCGTCACTGAAAACTATGAAATCATCCGTACCATCAGGTAATGACAACACCGGAGCACTGCTCAATATCTCCTTTAGCTTTTGAAAGGCTTCCTCCTGCTTCTCCAACCAAGCGAACTTGACATTCTTCTTGGTTAAAGAGGTCAGTGGCGTGGCGATACGCGAAAAGTCCTTGATGAACTTCCGATAGTAACCTGCCAGTCCGAGGAAACTTCGAACTTCTGACGGATTCTTGGGTTGCTCCCAGTCTCGGATGGCTTCAATCTTAGCCGGATCGACCATGATCCCCTTCTCAGACACCACGTGCCCGAGGAACTGTACTTCTCTCAGCCAAAACTCGCACTTGGAAAACTTCGCATACAACTTCTCTTGCTTCAATAGCTCGAGGATTGTACGAAGGTGGCTTTCGTGCTCCCCTTTCGATCTTGAAAATATCAGGATGTCATCTATGAACACTATCATGAACCGATCCAAATAGGGTTGGCATACCCTATTCATTAAATCCATGAATGCTGCCGGGGCGTTGGTTAATCCAAACGGCATCACCAGAAATTCGTAGTGTCCATATCTGGTTCGGAAGGCAGTCTTCGGCACATCCTCCTCCGGTACCTTGAGCTGATGATAACCTGACCTCAAGTCTATCTTGGAAAAGTAATTGGCTCCTTGCAACTGATCGAACAGGTCGTCAATCCTAGGTATCGGGTACTTGTTCTTGATCGTGACTTTGTTGAGTTCTCGGTAATCAATACACATCCGCATAGTACCGTCCTTCTTCTTCACGAAGAGCACAGGTGCTCCCCATGGTGATGTACTTGGTCGGACGAATCCCTTGTCTAACAGTTCTTGCAACTGAGTCATCATTTCTTTCATTTCGGACGGTGCCAATCTATAAGGTGCGCGGGCAATCGGTGCAGCTCCGGGCATCAAATCGATTCTGAACTCGATCTGACGATCCGGGGGTAGACTGGTTAAGTCGTCCGAAAATACTTCCGGGTACTCGTTTACTACCCGTACATCGCCCACCCCACGCTTCTCTTTCTTGGCATCCAACACATACGCCAAGTATCCCTTGCACCCCTTCTTCAAGCACTTAGTAGCCCTAATCATAGAGATCAGGCTATTCTTTCTATTACGACGGTCCCCATAAATCACTATGGGATCCCCATTCGGCGATTGAATCCTGATCAGCTTTTTATTGCAAACGATGTTCGCATTGTTCGCGGCCAACCAGTCCATACCTAACACCACATCGAACTCTCCCATTGCCATGGGATATAATTTCATAGGTATCAATCTTCCTTCTATATCTATGACACCATCCTCTAACACCTCTTTAACAAACACCAAACCATCGTTGGCAGTTTCCACTTCTAGAGCTCTCTCTAAACGCCTAGGCCTCACCCCCAAACATTTCATAAATTCATGCGATACAAAAGAGCGGTTTGCTCCTGAATCAAATAACACCTTGGCACATAGAGAGTTCACTAGAAACGTACCTGCCACAACATCTGGAGTTTCCTCCTCCTCATCCGCAATCATGCGGAAAGCACGTCCCTTCGGACGCGTCTGCTCTGCTCCTTTATCACTCCTCTTTCCTCCATGACGTTCCCCATACTGAGTTGATCCTCCCTTCTTTAACTGCGGACAATCATACTTGGTGTGACCAGTAGCTCCACATTGAAAACATGATTTCCCTTTGGGGCAGTCCCTTGACACGTGACCAGGCAAGCCGCACCGGTAGCATGAGTTTGAACCTGCCATGCAATCACCCCGGTGCACCTTGTTGCATTTCATACACGGTTTTCCCACGGTATCCTTATTTGCACGGTTATCTGGTCGGAACACCTTCCCCTTCCTGTAGTCACTGCCCGACCCATCCCATTTACGCTTGTCGCCACCCTTTTCAGAAGTCTGACAGTTCTTTTCCATCTCAATCAGCTCGGCCGTATTGATGGCCGCTTGAAAGGTAGTGGGGTTTCTCGTCAGGACCAGCTCCTGAATGTTACTTCTCAGACCATGGATAAAGTGGTTCCCCTTTCGCCCTTCCGTTGGTACATACAAGTCAGCAAAACGGGACTTCTCAATAAACTTAGAAGTGTACTCCCGTACCGTCATTCCTCCTTGTTCTAAACCCAGAAACTCTTCTTCCAGCCTTTTCACTGCCGCGAGTGGGCAGAACTGTTCTTTAAACCTGTCAACAAACGATTCCCACAACATCCCCTTGGCCATCGCTGAACCCTTTCCCCCAGTTTCGGCTTCCCACCAATACACTGCATTAGACTTCAACGTGGACAAGGCAAACATCACCCTGTCCCCATCAGCACATTTACAAGTATCGAAAACCAGCTCCATTTCCTTCACCCACTTCATTGCCAGAACCGGATCACATTCGCCCCCGAATGTAGGGGGCTTGCATGAAGCAAAGACCTTGAAGTTACAACCCTTAGCTGCTGACTCATTCATTACCAAGGACAAAGCTTTCGAGTGGCCCCCATTACCAGTCCCCACCGGGCTTGACAATTCTGCACTCTCCTTGTTCTCAGTCGGCTCTTTACTTACCGAAGCTGACTCATTATTCTTAGTAAGGAGAGTCTGCAAAGTTTCTTGAATCTTACCCAGCTCAGCAGCCAGATTTTCCGAGTGACAAATGCGGAACCTCGGCCTCGACCACGTCCCCTCGTCGAGTCCCTTCTTCTTACGGTAGCAGAACTTTCCTGAACAGAGTCCTCTCGATTTACAGGAATTTCCACACTCCTTGTCCTCCCACGACCTCTTCCACGACCTCTCCCACGACCTCTTCCGCGGTTAACCGGTCCGTTCTCAAGGATCTCTTCCTCCTGATTCCTTGGTACAACAGGTACCGACTTACTTCTCAAATTTCTCCCAGCCATTCACGAATGCTGAAAGAAAGCAATAATTAACCTTTGCTAGACATGACATCATAGAATGCTATATGAGGCATTGTAAGCACGCACATGTACCTGTAAGTTCGTAATTACACTGGCCATGTGTAATCCCAAACTTACCTTACACGTTTGTCTTGGCACCTTATTCCTAAGCACATTATAGTGATCGTTCCTAGAGGCAATCCTATGTCTCGGCTGTGATCTTCGTCTTACAGTTTAAGTTTAGGCCCTAAAGGCAACCTAAATCCCTTAAACTATGGCTCTGATACCATTTGTAACGTCCCAAAAACATACTAAGCATTAAATCACAGAACTGAGCGTTTTACATTACAAAGTTTAACTTGTTCAATACATCAATAAACGAGCTTAACAAAAATGACAGCGGAAGTCTACAAAAATCCACAGCCGATCTCTATCTATGTCAGTAATCTAAATCTTGGAGTCGCTCTAATCTCCAAGTGTGCTATGTCCCTCCTATTTCCTCCCCGAGGAACTTGCGGAACGCTTACCTGAAAATGGTTTAGTTTTGAAAAGCGAGGGTTAGACCAAAAGGCCTAGTGAATTCCCTCCGTAAAAGAACATGCATAAACAATATGAAATCCTTTCGTTAAAATGCATCATAAATCATCACATATGGTATTGCACTGTGTAATGGATCCCTTAACCATACGCGATCGGGGCCCAAGCAGACTCCCCTTTCGCCCTTCTCGTATCGGGGCCCAAGCAGACTCCCCGATACCCGCCTAGGAGGAAACGAATTCCAACCTACCGTCTCGTCAAACATATCCAAGGGATCATCAGATCCCGAGGCTCATTGATCCCACAGTACAGACCGACATCACATAGCATGCACATACGTTTCATAAAAGCATTTGACTCTTTATAAATCATGCGCATCATTGTAACATATCAAACATTTCTTTTTTCCTTCCATGCATATCAGTTCATAAATATTTCATGCTTGTTAAAACCATAATCAGTAAAAGAATCATTTAACATTTACGTCGTAAAAGAGGTTTAGGTAACTCACCTGAAAAGCGAATCTTCTCCTTAGCTTCTTGTCTCGCTACGCTAATACACCTAATAATTAATTCATAGGATAATTAGATGCACTACACTTTCATTCTAACTTCCTCTCTTTATTCGATTCTATCCATTACTACTAGGCCCGCAATACGGCTTAGTTCTTAAATTAGCCTGGCCCAAAGTCTCTGAGTCCTAATAGTGAACTAGTTCATGTAGCGGCCCAACTACCTTCTCGGCCCAACCGCAGGAAAGTCCCGGTAGTCCTCAACTCCCGGTATCACCCGACTCCCGGTACGGGCGATTCCCGGTACAGGGCGACTCCCGGTACAGGGCGACTCCGGTCGACTCCCGGTACTGGCGACTCCCGGTACGGCAACTCTCGGTACGGGCGACTCCCGGTACGGGGCGAACCAGTGGCAAAGTCTTCGCTCGCCATAGCTGGATTTCTTTCATACCATAGGATTTCTGAGGGTTAATAGCCATAGCATTATTACCCCAAACTGTTACAAACGGGATTCTTAGCCTAATATTCCTTCGATTAGCAATCCCAATACTCACTTTAAAAGGAATCCTTCAAGGTGTTCTTAGAACTCATACAGTTACCAAAACCATAAATTACAAATTGAATCTATCTTATCTATTACTATGAGTGCATAAGGTAACAACGATGGATGAATTTCCTTACCAGATTGATGGCTCTTTACAGCAATCAACACTGCAACCCCTTCCTCGTCGTTCTCTTTTTCTTTCCAGCCGCCAACTTCAATGAGGAGAATGATCAGTGTGTCAACCCTAGGGAATTGGTCCCTTTTTATATTTCCCACAATTTGCAACTAATCCCTTTCTCTAAACTTCCATTTCTTTCAGTTTGACCACTTAACTTACACATAATCGAAATAGGGTTGTTACAGTAAAGGAGGGGGAATGCCTTCAAAATTAAAAAAAGTTGGTTGGCTAAAAATGCGACACTGGACAAAAAAAATTGGGATTAAATGGTAATTTTGAAGCTATGTGATAAAATATTTTATTAAAAAGTAACACCTTTCACATTCGATTGATTAAATGTTCATTAGAATCAAATCAATACAATCATGAATAGAAATATAAATACATAAAAATGAATGTGAAGGAAGTGTTGGCTATAAGGTATCAAATGATACAATGAGATTTAGTATTTTCTCAAATAATAAATTGTAGTTGAGCTTTGTTTATGACACATTGACGATAAACTGAAATATTGTAAGAGATAAATGAGTATATGAAAGTAGTAGAGATGTCTTTGAATATTAGAAGGGTATTAACCAATGTATAATGAGAATTTAGCATTCTCAGGTTTTGAGTTGATTTGTAGTATCGTAATTTTTTTATATCTTACTTGACATGTGTTTTGATCATCGTGCAACGCACGATGTCGAACACTAGTATATATATATATATATATATATATAAAGGAGAATGTTGGAGAGAGAGTTAAGGAGAAGACTTCATTCATATTTATCTTTTTTATCATAATTTTGAATTATTTTTAAATCATTTCAACACATTAAATGCTAAAGCTTTTCATTTTCTTTTTTAATTTAAATTAAAAATCATTTGTACTTTCATTTGTAAACTAACAATGATTATAAATTAAAACTTTCATCAAATTCTCTAATTTTTATTTAATTTTTATAAATTTTACTTAATTAATTTTTTTAATTTACATGATTCATAACTTAATAGGCAAAGCTAACAATGTTTATAATATAACTTTTTTATTGAGTAGCTAACAATAATAGTAAATAAAATATTTTATTTCAATTTTTATATTTTCCTAATAAGCTAACAATCAATATATATATATATATATATATATATATATATCAATATATATATATATATATATATATATATATATCAATATATATATATAAAGGAGAATGTTGGAGAGAGAGTTAAGGAGAAGACTTCATTCATATTTATCTTTTTTCTCATAATTTTGAATTATTGTTAAATCATTTCAACACTTTAAATGCTAAAGCTTTTCATTTTCTTTTTTAATTTAAATTAAAAATCATTTGTACTTTCATTTGTAAACTAACAATCAATATATATATATATATATATATATATATATATCAATATAGAGGTGGTTTCATTTGCAAACCACTCTTACAATGAAAACTGAACAACCCTTATAGATGCCGTAGATGAAATCAATTAACGGTTAAGATCGTTTTGTGCTATTTATGTTAATATAGTATTAATATAAAAATAAAAAAAAAGGAAACAAAAGGGTATAAGTGTCCTTTTAACCTCTAATTTGAAATGGTAAAAATCACTATTCATTGTTAACGAGACTCGTGATGCTATCATTCCAGAAGGTTTTGATTTGTTCTTGTTATCTTCAAAGATTAAATATTCTACAATTAACATACCTTAAAATTATACATAATAAAAACAAATAAATAACTAGTGAAATATTGCTACTATTCTCAACTGCTTCTCAAATCTTCTTCTAAACTCAAGACTAGCTGCAACACTTTATGATGAACATAGACGATGAACCCAGACGAGCATGGTGATGAACCCGGACAAGACGATGAACATGTGATGAACCCGGACAAGACGATGATCATGGTGATGAACCCGGACAAGACGATGAACATGTGATGAAACCGGACAAGACGACGAACATGGTGATGAACCCGGACCAGACGACGAACATGGTGATGAACCCGGACCAGACGATGAGCATGGTGATGAACCAGACGATGAACAATTTTAGCCTTCATGAACTCCGTTCACCTCCGTTTCATCTTGTTTTCATCAGATTTCATCTCCGTTTCATCGGTTTCATCTCCATTCGTCGTCGGGTCATCTCCGGATCATCGTCGTTCATCGTCGGGTCATCTCCGTTTCATCGTCGTTCATCGCAGCGGCATCTCCGTTTCATGAATTTCATTGAGTGAAACGACTTCAACCATACCCGGTTCATTGTATGCACAATGATGTATCTATCACCTTCAACGTTACAAAAAATCTTGTTATCCTTCATTTTCATAAGAATAGTGAATTGATGATGCATCTCTTCCACCTTAGCACGTCACTACCTTGATTTCTCATTTACTGGAATATTATCAACCATTATCATAGGAAATTGGTTCCAATTAAAAATCAACAATTATCTTTCCACCATTAAATAGTTACCATATAGGAAAAATCGTTTTGAAATAAACAAATAAATATAACAATTAGATAAATACCAAAAATAAAAGACTCCTACTCAAAATGACATATATGCCCCTAAAATTAAAAAAAAGAAAAAAAAAAGAAAATCACTGATTGGTTGAAACTAGTTTGTAGAGTTTGTTAAATAAGGGTGGTTTTTAAAAGATCCCTCCCCTATCAATATATATATATATATATATATATATAAAGAAGAATGTTGGAGAGAGAGTTAAGGAGAAGACTTCATTCATATTTATCTTTTTTCTCATAATTTTGAATTATTTTTAAATCATTTCAACACATTAAATGCTAAAGCTTTTCATTTTCTTTTTTTAATTTAAATTAAAAATCATCTGTACTTTCATTTGTAAACTAACAATGATTATAAATTAAAACTTTCATCAAAATCTATAATTTTTATTTAATTTTTATAAATTTTACTTAATTTTTTTTTAATTTACATGATTCATAACTTAATAGGCAAAGCTAACAATGTTTATAATATAACCTTTTTATTGAGTAGCTAACAATAATAGTAAATAAAATATTTTCTTTCAATTTTTATGTTTTCATAATAATCAATATATATATATATAGGAGAATGTTGGAGATAGAGTTAAGGAGAATGTTTCATTCATATTTATCTTTTTCTCATAATTTTGATATTTTTAAATCATTTCAACACATTAAATGCTAAAGCTTTTTATTTTCTTTTTTAATTTAAATTAAAAATCATTTGTACTTTCATTTGTAAACTAACATCAATATATATATATATATATATATATATATATATAAAGGAGAATGCTGGAGAGAGAGTTAAGGAGAATGTTTCATTCATATTTATCTTTTTTCTCATAATTTTGAATTATTTTTAAATAATCAATATATATAAAGGAGAATGTTGGAAAGAGAGTTAAGGAGAAGACTTCATTCATATTTATCTTTTTTCTAATAATTTTGAATTATTTTTAAATCATTTCAACACATTAAATGCTAAAGCTTTTCATTTTCTTTTTTAATTTAAATTAAAAATCATTTGTAAACTAACAATGATTATATATTAAAACTTTCATCAAATTCTCTAATTTTTATAAATTTTACTTATTTTTTTTTAATTTACATGATTCATAACTTAATAGACAAAGCTAACAATCATCAATATATCAATATAAAGGAGAATGTTGGATAGAGAGTTAAGGAGAAGACTTCATTCATATTTATCTTTTTTCTCATAATTTTTAAATCATTTCAACACATTAAAGGCTAAAGCTTTTCATTTTCTTTTTTAATTTAAATTAAAAATCATTTGTACTTTTATTTGTAAACTAACAATGATTATAAATTAAAACTTTCATCAAATTCTATAATTTTTATTTAATTTTTATAAATTTTACTTAATTAATTTTTTTTTAATTTACATGATTCATAACTTAATAGGCAAAGCTAACAATGTTTATAATATAACTTCTTTATTGAGTAGCTAACAATAATAGTAAATAAAATATTTTATTTCAAATTTTATATTTTCCTAATAAGCTAACAATCAATCAATATATATATATATATATATATATATATATATATATAAAAAGGAGAATCATCAATCATATCATATATATATAAAGAAGAATGTTAGAGAGAGAGTTAAGGAGAAGACTTCATTCATATTTATCTTTTTCTCATAATTTTGAATTATTTTTAAATCATTTCAACACATTAAATACTAAAGCTTTTCATTTTTTTTAATTTAAATTAAAAATCATTTGTACTTTCATTTGTAAACTAACATCAATATTCAATATATATATATATATAAAGGAGAATGTTGGAGAGAGATTTAAGGAAAAGACTTATTCATATTTATATTTTTTCTCATAATTTTGAATTATTTTTAAATCATTTCAACACATTAAATGCTAAAGCTTTTCATTTTCTTTTTTAATTTAAATTAAAAATCATTTGTACTTTCATTTGTAAACTAACAATGATTATAAATTAAAACTTTCGTCAAATTCTATAATTTTTATTTAATTTCTATTTAATTTTTATAAATTTTACTTTTTTTTTAATTTACATGATTCATAACTTAATAGGCAAAGCTAACAATCAATATATATATATATATATAAGAGAATGTTGGAGAGAGAGTTAAGCAGAAGACTTCATTCATATTTATCTTTTTTCTCACAATTTTGAATTATTTTTAAATCATTTCAACACATTAAATGCTAAAGCTTTTCATTTTTTTTTAATTTAAATTAAAAATCATTTTTACTTTCATTTGTAAACTAACAATCAATATATATATATATATATAAAGGAGAATGTTGGAGAGAGAGTTAAGGAGAAGACTTCATTCATATTTATCTTTTTTCTCATAATTTTGAATTATTTTTAAATCATTTCAACACATTAAAGGCTAAAGCTTTTCATTTTCTTTTTTAATTTAAATTAAAAATCATTTATACTTTTATTTGTAAACTAACAATGATTATAAATTAAAACTTTCATCAAATTCTATAATTTTTATTTAATTTTTATAAATTTTACTTAATTAATTTTTTTTTAATTTACATGATTCATAACTTAATAGGCAAAGCTAACAATGTTTATAATATAACTTCTTTATTGAGTAGCTAACAATAATAGTAAATAAAATATTTTATTCTCAAGATTCAAACTCAGGTCCTGTCATACGAAATGAAACTGGAATTGGTTTCTCTCGCGCTGAAGTGCTTGGTCCTGACCCTGATCTATCTGCCCTTGACATTTTTTGCCACCATGTGAACTTTTCGTCCCTGGTAAAGTCATCAGTAATCCTTATGGAATATTCTTTCTCGACTACGACGGACGTAAATGTTTTCAACGGATCGCTGAGCTTCCAATCACTCCAATCGAACAGCTCAGAGATCTCATCTACGGGTGTGACTTCAGAAAAGACATTCAGGCACGACACTTAAAACCCTTGATCTTTGAAGAAGCGCTGAACAAAAGAAAGCAAGGAGTAACGGTTCCTGACTGGATGATCCCCACTGAAAAGACCCTTGATGAACTTCTCATTAAGGAAGAACCCTTTGAAAACAGATATAATCTCCTTTTTCTCTATTATATCAGTTATCCTTCTGTACTTGTAAATTATTTCGCTTGTACTTGTAATCTTTATGTTCTTCATTGTAACCTGATTCAATATTTTAAAGAAAGATTTCAGCGAATGTACTTTACTCCATAAGTACTGAAAAGATCCCAGAAAACAGTAAAAGGGACAAATATTTTATGAGTTCTTTTTATCCTTATGTTTTCATTAAATAGCAATTTTCTTTGTTGCTATGTCATAATCAAATAGGGGGAGATTGTTGATCCAAACCCTCAGTGATTTGATAATGACCCTCTCTTATATACTTAGTGAAAATTGTAAGTAAACAATATGTATCAGAGTTTCACTATCGCTGATAAGTACTAAGATCTTACAGTACCGCTGATAGGAACTCTCGCTCTTTAAATTAAACATTCAGCGAACACTGTTCATCATTAATGCTCTGAGTCTGTTCAGTCATTATGATGATCGCTGATAAGTTAGTTGTTTACTTATGAACCCTGAAGACAAGTTTCACGTCAACAAAGGTTCTACGCTGAAGTCGAAGATCAAGCTCAAGAACCAGCGACAAGTCTCCTAATGAACTGATGCGGATCAGCGAAGACTCAGATTTGTCCACTCAACATGAAGTATCAAGTACAAGACTTCAGCTATCGCTGAACTTTATCATTCGCTGAATAGAAAATGATAATCGATGAATCAACGAAAGCTGATCATGAAGTCCTCCGTACAAAGTACTTTTGTCTTAACCGTACGAAATATCAGAAAAGAACCTCCGAAAATCTGAAATCGTACAACCACTCTGATACTACACTATTCATCCATACGGCTACTAAGGTTGTCAACCAAGGTCAATGACATGCAACCAACCAGCTGATGACACGTGTAAAGTATATACTGACTTGCATTAAATGCATGCAGTATATAAAGAGATGAACTCACTTCATTTGAAGTAACTTGCTAACTCTGGACAAGTTCAAATCTCTTATCTCAGATAGGTTATTATTAGTAATTTCCTTATCTCTCTTAGTGCAAGAAACCTTAGTGTTCCAACTTGTTTAGATTTAGGTTTATCCTTAATCTTGTTTCCGCAACAAGCTGTAAATTGTTAATGATTTATCAATAAACAATTTAGAAAAGTAAATTTTGTGTGTTTGTATTCAACCCCCCCCCCCCCCCCCTTCTACAAACTTGTATAGGCCGTCGGGACCAACAAGTGGTATCAGAGCAGATTTGTTTAATCACATAAACAAGATCTAATCTAAGATATTTCTCTTCCTTGCTATTATCTGAAAATGGCCACCAATAAAAACACAAATTATATAGACAATGGTTCTCTTGCAAAACCCCCTAGATTTTCCAGAGATAACTTCAACTTATGGAAAAATAGGATGACACTCTTCTTAGAAGGTGTAGACCCTACTATGCCTTACTATATTGAGAATGGTCCCTTCATCCCTGTAAGATTTGATGCTGCAGTTCCAGACACTGAGAATAGACCTGCTATTCCAGAAAGGCTGGTACCTAAAGAAATCCATCAATGGACTGATGAAGATAAGAAGAAAGTGGCTATAGATACAAAAGCCAGATCCATACTATCCATGGCTCTTCCTGACGAAGTCTACCATTCCGTCATGAATCTGAAAACATCAAAAGCCATGTGGGACACAATATGTGTTCAGTATGAAGGAACGTCTGAAGTCCAGGACTCAAGAAAGATCAACCTGGTAAGACAATACGAAAGCTTCATTTCTGGTAAGAATGAAACTCTCTCCGAAGTTCACCAACGTTTTAATTGTTTAATTATAGATCTGAAAACTGTTGGTAAGGAATATTCTAACTTTGAAGTGCTGACAAAGTTTCTAGAATGTTTACCTGAAAGTTGGGACAATTATTCCATGTGTCTCAAGCTGTCAAAGGATCTAAGATCAATGACCCTTGCTACCTTATATGGCACGTTGCTGAATCATGAGCAATCAAGCCATCTTAAGAAGAATCTTGTAAAAGATTCCAAAAGCACCCCTGTTGCTTTAATCTCAGAGGAACTTTCTACTCAGCGACCCTCGGTCACTATCACTGAGTTAGAAAGTAACTCTGAAAGTTCATCAGATTCTGATTTTTCAGATGATGAATCCTTGGCTCTCCTAACCAAAAGGTTCAGGAGATTTGCCAAGAAGAAAATGTTTAGAAAGAACAAACCTCTTTCCATAGCTGACAAGCCTAAATCATCAGTTTTTGTTGATAAGGCTACTGCTACTTGTTTTAACTGCGAAAAGATAGGACATTTTGCTAACGAGTGCAGGTCTAAGAAAGTTTCTAGACCCTCAGCTTTTACAAAGAAATCCTTTGTTCCAAGGAATAAAGATGACAAATACTCAAAGCTGAAAGACAAATATGCGAAGCTGAAAAGCTTTAAGAAGAAAGGCAAAGGCCTGATGGCTGACTATGATTGGGCTGCTTCTGATGAAGAAGCATCATCATCTGATTCTGAAGATGATGAAGCAAATCAATGTCTCATGGCCAAGATTGAAGAAGAGGAAGAAAGCTCAGACATTCCCTCCACTTCAACCTCTGCTATTCAGGTATCACCTTCTTTCTTTACCAATATTGCAAATATTGATGAAGCTGATAGTCTCCGTAAGATCGATCTCTTGACTAGAAGTTTATACGAAGCCATGAACGGCAAAACTGTGGTTGAAAACCAAAACCTTGATCTCGCTGAAAAGCTTAAAAACTGTCATCTTCAAATAGAAAAGCTTTCTAAAATTGAAGAAGATTTTAAAGATCAAGTATATTTAAATCAGCTAGTCAAAATCGAACGAGCAGAAGCTATCGCTGCATTAGAGGCTGAAAAAACTACTGTTGAAGGATGGTGTAATTCTTCAACAAAGATCACTGAGATAATTAAGGCTCAGATTCCTCTGAGTGATAAACGTGGTCTGGGTTATAAATATGATACTCCAAAACCAACCACTGAACGTTCAATGCTTAAATTTGGAACGTTCGTATCCTCAGTCGCTGACACTTCATCTTCTCAGTGCTCCTCGTCCTTTACACCAATCCCTGAGGAAACTCCTACCTCCTCAAAAGGTACGAAGAAAATGGTTTATTCAAAACCTACCTCTGTCTCTAAAGACAAAGGTAAAGGAATTGTTATTTATCAAAATCCTCAGAAGGGTACCTTAGTACCAAAGCTGAATGCTTCTAAAGCCTCAGTGACCTACCCCTCTGGATCTAGAAATCAGATCTCTGGATTTATTCAGCGTGGATCTATTCAGCGATCTACTCCTAGACTCAGAGTGGATGTCCTTGGTAAGAAATCTGAAGAACTGAATGTTCGTTCCATTTCTAAAGCCAATAGTTTACTTGGTGCTGGCACTTCTAATTCAAAATTAAAAGCTCAGCATTCAAATGGTCCTAGAACTACTTTTAGCTATAGGAAATGTTATCACTGTGGACTCACTGATCATATTGCTAGTAAGTGCCCCACAGCCACCAAAGCTGAAAAGATAGCTAAGGTGAAGATTGCCCCCAAGGCAAAGAAGACCAACCCTGGTGAAAATCAGGTCAAGGTGAATTCTACCACTGAGGTTAAGAAATTAACCAAAGTGAAGAAAGACAAAGCTGAATCTTCAAATGCTGCGAAGACTGCTGAACCTTCCATTCCAACTACTTCCACTGACAAACGTGTATACATGGTTAAGTGGGTACCTAAGAAAAACTAATCTTCCTTTGTATTGCAGGTTAAGAAGGGTATCTGGTATCTCGATAGCGGATGCTCTAGACACATGACTGGTAAGAAAAGCCTGCTCGCTGAATACAAGGAAGAGAAAGGTCCCTCTGTGACTTTCGGTGGAAATGGAAAAGGACATACCCGAGGGTATGGTGTACATTCAAATGGTACAACCTCCTTCAGAAGAGTCGCATATGTTGAAGGGCTGAAGCATAATCTTCTAAGCATCAGTCAGCTTTGCGACATGGATAACAAAGTAATTTTTACTAAGGAATCCTGCTTTGTCTCTGACAAAAAGGAGAAGATAGCTCTCAGCGGTTATCGTTTGGAAAATGTTTATGAAATAAACATGGACTCAACAACCACTGAGAACTCCTGTTTCTTCTCAAAGGCATCTTCTGATGTCAACTGGCTATGGCACAAGAGGCTCTCGCATCTAAATTTCAAGACACTGAATACTCTTTCCTCCAAAGAGTTAGTCACTGGTCTACCTCAACATTCATACGCCAAAGAGTCTTTATGTTCAGCGTGTGAAAAAGGGAAGCAGACCAAGGCAAGCTTCAAGTCAAAGCAAGTCTCCTCAGTGTCATCTCCTCTACAACTACTCCATATGGATTTGTTTGGCCCTGTTAACAAACAATCCATCGCTGGAAAGAAATATATGCTGGTCATAGTTGATGAATTCTCTCGCTTCACTTGGGTAATGTTTCTCCGTTCTAAGAGTGACACCCCTGAAGAACTCATCACCTTTGTTCGGAAGATGGAAACTCTGAACAATATGACCGTTCGCTCAATAAGGAGTGATCATGGGACTGAATTCAAAAACAGTTCTCTTGATTCCTTCTTTGAGAGTAAGGGTATTTCTCACAACTTTTCGTCAGTGAGAACACCGCAACAAAATGGAGTCGCTGAAAGAAGAAATAGAACAATTATTGAAGCTGCACGTTCAATGCTCAGCGATTCTCACCTGCCTACTCAGTTTTGGGCAGAAGCTGTCAACACTGCTTGTTTTACGTAAAACAGGTCGCTGATAGTTAAAAGATTCAAAAAGACAGTCTATGAACTCTTTCATGGGAGAAAGCCTTCAATCAGCTTTCTTCACATCTTTGGATGTCAGTGTTTCATACTGAACAACAGAGATGCCCTTGGAAAGTTTGATCCTAAGGCTGATGATGGAATCTTTCTTGGATACTCCTTAGTTTCCAAAGCCTTCAGAGTCTTCAATCGAAGAAGACAAACTGTAGAAGAAACTATTCACGTCACGTTTGACGAATCCCGTTCAGCGAACTCTAAACCGAACGCTGATACAGAAGAACTGAATCAATGGATGTTTTCTCATCTTGGTGATTCATAAGATATTCCCACTCCTCATGCTCACACCGTAGAAAATGATGGTCCTACTATCATTCCAGATATGCAGAATAGTGAAGCTGAAACATCTTGGGTCTCAGCTGTTCCTATAAACACTATACCTGCAGTTGATCCAAATGTCTCAGAAATTCCATCAATTTCTCAGCAATCAGTGAATGAAGTGACAAATGCAAACATTCCTCTCTTAGCTGATAATCCAGAAGTAGCTGAAGCCTCATCTTTAGTTTCTCCAGTTCAGACTGAGTCAACGACGTATGCTCCGGCTCAGCGATGGACTGTAAATCACCCAATCGATCAAATTCTTGGTGATCCAAACGCTGGTATTCAGACTCGTAGAAGTGCAGGTAATATTTGTTTATTTGTTAAATTTATTTCTCTAACTGAACCAAAGAAAATAGATGATGCCCCCAGAGATCCAAACTGGGTCAGCGCTATGCAAGAAGAGCTGACTGAATTCGAAAGAAACAAAGTTTGAAAACTTGTTCGAAGACCAACTGACAAAACTGTGATAGGCACTAAATGGGTCTATCGAAACAAGTTAGACGAACATGGTACTGTAACTCGCAACAAAGCTCGTCTTGTTGCTCAGGGATACAGACAAGAGGAAGGCATAGATTATGACGAAACATTTGCTCCAGTAGCAAGACTTGAATCTATTCGTCTTTTCTTAGCATATGTTGTACATAAAAACTTCACTGTACATCAGATGGATGTTAAGTCAGCGTTTCTGAATGGAAAGCTGAATGAAGAAGTTTATGTGGAACAACCTCCAGGATTCTCAGATCCTAAGCGTTCAGGTTATGTTTATAAACTGGATAAGACACTTTATGGCTTAAAGCAAGCTCCACGTGCATGGTATGACACTCTTTCCACTTATCTCCATATTGAAAAATTTGAGCGAGGTAAGATTGACAAAACTCTATTTTTTAGAAAAGTGAAAGGTCATATCATTCTAGTTCAAATATATGTTGATGACATTATATTTGGTTCTACTAACCCTGAGCTTTGTACTCGTTTCGCTGATAGAATGAAAGATGAGTATAAAATGAGCATGATGGGTGAACTAACATATTTCCTTGGTCTTCAGATTAAGCAAACTGAAAAAGGAACTTTCATTAATCATGGAAAATATGTTAAAGATATGCTGAAGAAATTCGACTTAACTGAAAGTTCAACTATGAAAACCCCTATGGCACCACCGCCGACACTTGATAAGGACACAAAGGGTGTTCCTGTCAATGTCACGCTGTACCGTGGGATGATCGGCTCACTATTGTATCTTACAGCTAGCCGACCCAATATTATGTTTGCAACATGCTTGTGTGCACGATATCAAGCTGAACCTAAGATATCTCATATGAAAGCTGTAAAGCGAATATTTCGATATCTTAAGGGTACAACGAATCTAGGCCTTTGGTATCCCAAAGACTCAGGATTCGATCTAACCGCCTATTCAGACAGTGATTTTGCAGGTTGCAAAATGGATAGGAAAAGCACCACAGAAGGATGTCAGCTCCTGGGTGGAAAGCTGGTAAGTTGGACAAGTAAGAAGCAAAACTCAGTGTCCACTTCCACAGCTGAAGCTGAGTATGTAGCCGCTGGAAGCTGTTGTTCTCAAGTCTTGTGGATGAGAAATCAGCTACTAGACTATGATCTTCAGCTCTCCAAAATTCCAATCTATTGCGACAGCACAAGTGCCATCGCTATAGCAAACAATCCAGTGCTACACTCAAAGACAAAACACATAGAAATCAGATATCATTTTATCAGAGATCATGTGATGAATGGTGATATAGAACTTCATTTTATTCCAACTGATTATCAGTTAGCTGATCTATTTACCAAACCTCTTGATGAGACAAGATTCAACTTTCTCATCAGCGAGCTTGGAATGCTGAAATTTTGAAGGATAAAACCTTCAGCAGTTCACATTGATCAGCGATAGAATAAAATCAACTTATATAATCCATTTCATCATCTTCTCTCTGAATAAACTTGATTCGCTGATATCAAGGTATGTTTTCTCTCTCTGACATATCGCATGTAAATGCAAGATTTCAAAATAAATTGCATCGCTGAATATCTCTTCCTTAACAGCGACTTTTTGAAATTTCTTAAAACCTTCACTGATATTTCTATTCAGTGCTTCATGTTTTCAAAGAGTCCCTGAGTTTTTCAAAACCTCAGAGACAACCAAGAATATGAAAGGACAGTTGTGACGTCATTGCAACGGATAACACCAGGCACGATTTCTTTCTGACACACGTTTGCACGTTTCGTTCAAACTTCCAATCAAATGCAAACACGTGTCCGTGTCATGATGAAAACCTTTTCCCGCTCAAGGTTTTTTCTCTCTAAAATCTCTATATAAACAACTCTTGGTTTATATTTTATCTTTTACGCGATCAAATCTTCCTCCGCAAGAAAAGAATTACTGTTGCATTTGTGCTCTCAAATCTTCAAAGAACTGTTCATCATCTTCTTCATCAAACATCAAGAGAAATGGCAACTTCAAAGATCAATGTTACCGCTGAGAACATCTCCGCTGACTCTGAGGAAGTGGAAATCATCAAAGCCCCTCAGGTTAAGTTCAAGCTGGATCAACTAGATTGGACCAAGGTCAACAACCTCTCTGCGCTTCTCGAGTTTCCTCCTCGAAAGCAAGTCACACATCTGGATGATGCTGTGAATTTCCTGAAAAATTGCTGCATTTCAACAGCCCTGACCATTACACCTCCTGTAAGTCAGCTGCTACTATCCCAGTTCTGGTACTCTGCCAGACACTCTCAGCTACCCTCCGCCAAAGATCCCTCCAAAACTATTGATTGCATACTCAGCGATACTGAGTATGGCACAATAAAGATAACCCCCGCAATCATTCGAAAAGCCCTGAACTTTCCCAATGCTACAAAAGAAAAACCATTTGTTCCATTCCCTGACCATAAGAAGCATGCTGACAGAGAAGAAATCATTGATTTCCTCGACGCAATGGGTTACATCTGGGAAACTGGAAGGGACAAGAAGCCCGAGAAGAAGCTGACGCTGATAAAGAAGTCCAAAATGCCCAGCGAGATGAATTTCATCTTCGCACACCTGATCAGTTGCATGACAGCGAAGACCGGCTCCTCTGATCAAGCCGCTCAACCTCAGCAGGCTATGGGATACGCATTGCTGAAAGGTCTACATATTGACTGGGCATCTATCATTTATGATGACCTAGTACAAAGAGTAGATTCTGCTGCTGACAGACCTGCATGGGTTCCCTACCCCCGATTCATCAGCGCCATCTTCCAATATGGCCTGAAGGACAGCTATCCTCAAGAGGGTGACCTGAAACTTTCACAGGTTGGCCCTAAGGTGCTCGATTTCAAACCTGTCGACAATGAGGTACGTCTCTCTACCCTTCTCTCTCTTCTTAACCCTAATTCTTCGACTTCTGTGGCTCCTTCAGCGACAATACCCATCGCTGATACCCCGACCACACAATCCTCTCCTTCTAAGAAAAGGAAACACTCTTCAACCCAACTTGGTTCCAAAGGGATCAAGAAAACCAAGGAGCAGCCCCAGCAATCCCATGCTGAAGACTCCTCAGCTCATTCTGAAGAGCTGAAGGAAAGTTTCGTGGTACGCTCTGCCACACCCGTGCAAGCCATCCCTTCAATCCAACCTTCAGCATCTCCAAACGCTGAGGTTAGAAACTTGGAACCTACCCAACCTCCCTCAGTCTCTCAAAAGACTGATGAAGTGATTCTCAGCGATTCCAACGCTGAACTCAGAACCCGGACCCCATTCTTATCCTTCGATTCTCCCTCCACTCACTTGGACACTCCTCCAAAGAACACTGGAGATGCCATCATTCCAGAACCCACAGCTGAAGCTTCTCAAAGAATGATGAAGAAAGGACCTGCAGAGATCACCATACCTCACCGTACTTTCGAAGAGGATATGGAACATTTTTCAGGAACTTGCAACTTTGACGAGTTCATCAATCCTCCTGCAGGTACAAATAAAATCCTATACACTGTAACTAAACCTGAAACTTCTGAGCTTTCCTTTGTTCACAAGTACTTATCTGTTACAGGTCCTAATTTGGGAGACATCAACGCCTCTCTGAAGTCCGTGGAAACCAAGCTGACAGATCTCACCACTACTCTTTCCAACAACTCTTCAGCTGTAACAAACGCTGGAGAGAATTTGACAAAGCTGACAACGGTGGTGGAAAAGAAAGCTTCCACAGACGACATCAAGATTGTTGATAAGACTCTCAGCGATTTCGCCAAAGTGCTCGCTGACATCTACACTGACTACACCTCACTCAAAAACTCCGTTTCCTCCATGTCTGGCGAAGGCACAACGCTGAAGACATCGGTTGGAGCCTTAGAGGGTGATATGTCAGCTGTAAAGACTGAGTTAGGCTCTGTAAAGACCGACGTTGGTGAGATGAAAACGATGATCCAGCAGCTACTCAACAAAGCAAATACTCCAGCTCCTGAACCGACCCCTGCCCCTGCATTGGAAACTTTCACAGCGACGGATCGTAAAGAGCTGCAGAAGATCACTCCTGCTATATCTGGCCTTGAAGACAGATTAGCAGCGATTGAAAGTTGTATTAAAATCTCTGGCCAAGAAGACAGAGAAAATACAAATGCTGAGTCTACCCATTCCTCCCCCAGTCATCATGAGAAAGAGGGGGAGAAGAGCGCTGAACATACCGATGAGAAGAGCGATGAGGATCTTGAAAAGAGCGCTGAAGACCTTTCCCATGATGAATCTATCAGGGGAGAGAAGAATGAAGATCTTATCGCTGGACCTCAGGGAGATGAAAACCCTGAGGGAACCGAGAATCTCGCCTCTGTATCTGAGGGGGAGCAACTCGAAGACGAAGCTGAAGAATCCGAAGCAGAAGATGATGAAGACATCGACATCCCTGATAATGAACCATCCTCCTCTCCAAGGAATTATGATGATGATGACGAAGATGACGATGACTTCTTTATCGTCAAACCTGCCCCAAGGATTAAAGCTCTTAAGGGAATTTCAATAAATGAACCAACAGGGGAGCGGACAAAGACAAAGCCCTCAGCCTCTGGCGCTGAGAAAGGCAAAGGCAAAGGCGTCGCTGAAGATGAAAATCTGGCGATCTTGCTTGTAAAGCCGGTTTGTCAGGTACACTAATCATATCTCACTCAATCCCTCCTCTATAAGTTCTACTACCCTAGCCTACACCTGAACATATTTCTCTTTCTCTTTCTACCCAAGTTCTTTTACCCATGTTCTTATTTGTAAGATCGCTGTGTTTCAGCTAGTCCTCTCCCCTGTTTGAGGATGTCCCTGAAGGTTCTACTACTGCGACTTCACAAATAAAGCCAGTTGCTGCTGATGAAATAATCCCAGTCTTAGATTTGATCTCTGAGACTGATGAACCAGAAGAACAACCTCTCTCGCACAGAAACAGACCTTCCTCAGCTCCTCAAAAGCTGAGTGAAGAGGATCAAAAGAGAAGAGAGGAAATAATAAAGCGATTCGAGGATCAGCGAATCATTCTGAGGCATGATCAACTTCCTTCAGTTCCTCCAAAGTTCAGAATCTCAAAAGTTGAATACAAGGAACACCTCAGAGCTGAACGCCTAATCGCTGAAAGAAATGAGGCTGAAGAAAAAGACAGAGAATACGCCATCAAGCTTACTCAAGAATCTGTCAAAGACCCCAAGCTGAAATGTGTTCCCATTCAAATCCAACGAAAGCTTTGGGAAGAAGCCCAGAAGATCGTGGAAAAGAAAACTGAAGTTTCTAAGACCACCCTGATCTGGTGTAAAGAGAAAAATCACTTCAGATATCGTCCAGCGAAGATCAACAAGGTATTCATCTCTGGAAGAACCTCTATTGGAGTACCTATTGTTGACATCAAACTTTTCAGAGAAGATGGCCAATCTGAAGCCTTTCGCGCTGACAGTGTAAAAAGGTATGGTCTCTCTGAATGGCTGGAGATGAGGTTAGCTATCCATTCGTCACAATCTAAGTACAAGGATCATTTCGAAAAGCTGATAAACAGACAGATCGACTTGATATCTTCTTGTGTGGACATTCCTCCTCTTCCTGATCTTAAGCTGAAAAGAAAAAGGGCCTCTCCAAAGAAGAAACGTCAAGATTCAAACTCATGTCCGGTCATACGAAATGAAACTGGAATTGGTTTCTCTCGCGCTGAAGTGCTTGGTCCTGACCCTGATCTATCTGCCCTTGACATTTCTTTGCCACCATGTGAACTTTTCGTCCCTGGTAAAGTCATCAGTAATCCTTATGGAATATTCTTTCTCGACTACGACGGACGTAAATGTTTTCGACGGATCGCTGAGCTTCCAATCACTCCAATCGAACAGCTCAGAGATCTCATCTACTGGTGTGACTTCAGAAAATACATTCAGGCACGACACCTAAAACCCTTGATCTTTGAAGAAGCGCTGAACAAAAGAAAACAAGGAGTAACGGTTCCTGACTGGATGATCCCCACTGAAAAGACCCTTGATGAACTTCTCATTAAGGAAGAACCCTTTGAAAACTGATATAATCTCATTTTTCTCTATTGTATCAGTTATCCTTCTGTACTTGTAAATTATTTCGCTTGTACTTGTAATCTTTCTGTTCTTCATTGTAACCTGATTCAATATTTTAAAGAAAGATTTCAGCGAATGTACTTTACTCCATAAGTACTGAAAAGATCCCAGAAAACAGTAAAAAGGACAAATATTTTATGAGTTCTTTTTATCCTTATGTTTTCATTAAATAGCAATTTTCTTTGTTGCTATGTCATAATCAAATAGGGGGAGATTGTTGATCCAAACCCTCAGTGATTTGATAATGACCCTCTCTTATATACTTAGTGAAAATTGTAAGTAAACAATATGTATCAGAGTTTCACTATCGCTGATAAGTACTAAGATCTTACAGTACCGCTGATAGGAACTCTCGCTCTTTAAATTAAACATTCAGCGAACACTGTTCATCATTAATGCTCTGAGTCTGTTCAGTCATTATGATGATCGCTGATAAGTTAGTTGTTTACTTATGATCCCTGAAGACAAGTTTCACGTCAACAAAGGTTCTACGCTGAAGTCGAAGATCAAGCTCAAGAACCAGCGACAAGTCTCCTAATGAACTGATGCGGATCAGCGAAGACTCAGATTTGTCCACTCAACGTGAAGTATCAAGTACAAGACTTCAGCTATCGCTAAACTTTATCATTCGCTGAATAGAAAATGATAATCGCTGAATCAACGAAAGCTGATCATGAAGTCCTCCGTACAAAGTACTTTTGTCTTAACCACCCTTGCACGACTCCGTACGAAATGTCAGAAAAGAACCTCCGAAAATCTGAAATCGTACAACCACTCTGATACTACACTATTCATCCATACGGCTACTAAGGTTGTCAACCAAGGTCAATGACATGCAACCAACCAGCTGATGACACGTGTAAAGTATATACTGACTTGCATTAAATGCATGTAGTATATAAAGAGATGAACTCACTTCATTTGAAGTAACTTGCTAACTCTGGACAAGTTCAAATCTCTTATCTCAGATAGGTTATTATTAGTAATTTCCTTATCTCTCTTAGTGCAAGAAACCTTAGTGTTCCAACTTGTTTAGATTTAGGTTTATCCTTAATCTTGTTTCCGCAACAAGCTGTAAATTGGTAATGATTTATCAATAAACAATTTAGAAAAGTAAATTTTGTGTGTTTGAATTCAACCCCCCCCCCCCTTCTACAAACTTGTATAGGCCTTCGGGACCAACAATATATATAAAGGAGAATGTCGGAGAGGGAGTTAAAGAGAAGACTTCATTCATATTTATCTTTTTTCTCATAATTTTGAATTATTTTTAAATCATTTCAACACATTAAATGTTAAAGCTTTTCATTTTTTTTAATTTAAATTAAAAATCAATTGTACTTTCATTTGTAAACTAACAATGATTATAAATTAAAACTTTCATCAAATTCTCTAATTTTTATTTACTTTTTATAAATTTTACTTAATTACTTTTTTTTAATTTACATGATTCATAACTTAATAGGCAAAGCTAACAATGTTTATAATATAACTTTTTTATTGAGTAGCTAACAATAATAGTAAATAAAATATTTTATTTCAATTTTTATATTTTCCTAATAAGCTAACAGCAGGTGCAAGAGAACTCTTTGGGTATCGATAAGGAGGGCCAGGACACCTTGCGGGACCAAAATGATGGGGAATCGGTGACTCTTGGAAGGAATGATAGGGTGGGGGTGACGATAGGAAGCCTGGTGAAGCCACTTCAGTTGCTCACGCTCCAATTACACCTGGACCCAATACGGTCCCGTTCATGACCTCGGTGGTGAACTCGTTCCGTACTTATAAGCCTCGTCGTGGGACATCCCTGTCGGTCTCAAATAGTTTTAATATCTTGGACGACGGGGCTGAAGAGGAAGTGACGATGGGTAAAAAGGATAGCAAAAAGGATCGGGATGTAACATCCCAAGAACATAACAAGATAACCATAGCATTAAATCATACTCTTGTAATAAAACTGGATCCCAAAATTCTGTTACATCATTCCCAAACTAAGGTTGGCGGAAACAACCTATACACAACTAAGAACAACTGCTACTACAAGTGGCATCGGCACTGTCTCTAGCTGCATATGTACTCTATCATGCTCTTACTCACTTACTTGAGCCTCTTACTACTTGTTTACCTGAAAATGGTTTAGTTTGAAAAGCGAGGGTTAGACCAAAAGGTCTAGTGAATTCCCTCCGGAAACAACATATATAAACATTGGGAAAATCGTTTATAAAATTCATCACCAAACTTCACATAACGTCAAACTAGAGTTCGACGTCACTACACATTCTTTACTCTCCAACTTTTACTTTCTCAGACAATTCTTTCACTCATAAACCACAGCTCACACTCTTTCAGGAATTCACATCTATTCCACCACACTTGACTAACACAACCCTCGTCCTCTTTAAACTTCCAACGACCCCAAAGTGTGTTTCTTAGTAACGTCCCCTATTCACTCTAATAATCCACCCCCTTTGGAATCTCTATTACAAACGGATCTAATAACTCAGGAACACCCCGAAACTCGGGTTCCACAATTCTTTCGATTAACCACCATGATCATAAAATCAGACAGATATATATATATATTGTCATCCCGGCTTTCTTACTTAGATTTACCTTAAATAATTCTTTAACAATCAGTGTGTTAATCTCAATAACACTTCCCCAAGAATTGTAACACATCCTGTAATAACAAATGAACGTCATTACCTAACAAATCTATAAAAATTTTATCAACCAACCAAAGGCGTATACCTCTATCATGACATTTCAAATCAATTAATGATCACACTACCACTCCGACCCATAATCATCATCATGTCATTCCTTAAACAAGACCAACATTTCCAACTATTTCCTTCTAGGATCATTCCCTCACGCATAAGGAACAATTTTTTCATTCTTCAACGATTTCTCATCTACTATACTACAGCTCGACTAATCTATTCATCATCTTCTGTACATTTACTCTGCCTTCAAGAATATACTTAACAACATACATAACCACAAAGCTTGATCTCGCAGCTGGGCAATCACCCAATTCTGCCCCGACATTCCATTCTGATAATAGTCAAAATAATCACCAACTTACAAACCACGTACTTCAACAACTGGGGTTGTAAAACGTACACTCCACCCGAAATCCCAAACGGACTTCCTTTTAATCCTTCACTTTTCTAACATCACCTTACTACATTACCGGCTGACACAAAAATCTTGGCAATTGAAGCTACTAGTAGTTCGTACATCCACCACTCCTATCATCACACTACCGACCAAGTCTCTCATGGTCATTCGTACATAATCTGAACTTGCCTTCACATTTTCTCGCATACACGATCGAGTCTATGTCGCTACTTTGCCCTTTCTCACTCTAGCTGAACTATAGCTCCCTAGTTCCCAATTAGCTCAATTGTAATCATTCTTGCTCGCTCTTTACAATCCGAGGCCTTACATAAGCTGGACACAGTCCCTCACTGGATGCTAGAATCTACACACTAGCTTCGCTCGTGTTACATACCTCATCATTCTACGAACCCTCCATGCTTCGTAAAAAGAACGCTTAATCAAAACAATAACTTCTCATCCTCTTAGCACCCCTACAAGGTGTTCTATCAACTTTCAACCTTCTGGTTCAAGTCTTCGGCCTCAACTATCTTACACAACCGTCGACTTCTACATCAACTGACAACCTGTAACTACCTTCTTAACTTACTTTATAACAGGGGTTCCTTACGGAACCTAATCCTTCCACATATCATAATCAACTTCATGATCTGCCTCCCTCTTTTCGAAACCTACTCATGTAACATCAACATTACGAGCTCACCTCGAAACTCATACTCCCACGCTATAGACATTTCATTCTTCCTCCTCACACTACTCATAACGAGTTGCAAAAACCATCACCTTGAAGGCTTCGAGTCCTTCCTCCGGACACAACCGTCCCTTGACAACCGTACTTCCAGTTATCGAACAAAGGTGCAAACCCTCATACAACCGACACTTCTCCACTCTTGGGGTTCTTCCTTAGCTTAATATGAAACATCCTACGACCTAGTGAGTTCATAGCCTTCATGCATGACAACACAATAGATAAATCATTTCGTACATTTTATCATTTTAAGTAAACAACATTTAGAAACAACTCGGGTACCCGTGACCCCATCACTCTTATAACTTCAAAACCCTGCACAACGATTCGAGAACCGTTGGCATGCATCTTCCCGTGAACCTCAATCTTGCTCAATCCGAACAATGTTATTACGAGAGTAATATATTGCATGAAAATCTTTTCGTATGAGACAATTCTGAAAAATTTACCGACACAAAGTAAACCAGTCGGTTCTCGCACTCAATTGTATGACATCAAAAAGTCAATAAGCATTTTGGTTATAAGTGAATTGCAAGTAACCATTTTCTTGACCCTTTTTGTAACAATCTAACTTATCATTAAAAGTGTGGAATACTTTGCAAATCATTTACCTCAACATTTCAATGTGCGACGTACTGAAATCGCTTTTTCTTTAAACGTGCACTCGTACAAGCTGACTCGTTTTGTTCAAAGTTGACATTTACATTCTTATTTTAAATCGTGAAAACTTCATGTTACATAAAAGAACGCCATGCATGAGACTCTATTTGCAATTAAAGGCTACTCACTCTAACAAGGTCAACCGCTTTACTTACGCAACTTATCCTCGACACTCCACCTACGACCGATGGTCGTCCTTTCGGTCACGCAACAACTTGCTGAACACACTTTCCACATCTCACTTACTCAACCCTTTCATACTATTTCGCTTTGACCAACTATCTCACTTTCCACTTCTATATGCTTTCATTTCACTATAGGTATCTTATTTCATTTACTCTATCCTTGAAAAGCTCGAATAAGAATTCAAAGCTCCATTGACACTTCCAAGATTTCGACATCGTCCTTTCTTACCATCCCGACCGATCTATCCCACGATTTCTAGAACTGGGACTCTCCCGAAACAGGAGTCTTACTCAAACTCAACATCCATCCTCTCCGAATCCACGAAGAGCTACCTCTAGACGACTCATAACATTCTATGCAACATTCTTTATCTACGATGTATACATACATCACATCATAGGTGACCTCTCAAGAAACTTCCCCAACAAGGGGTCTCAGTCTACCCCTCAGGGATCTTGTTGACAATCTAACGTACTGGAACACGACATGAGCACTAGATAGGTTAATAAGGTAGGTTAAGCACATACATGTACCTGTAAGTTCGCAATTTCACTGGCCAGGTGAAATCTCAAACTTACCTTACATAACAGTCCTCAGTATCCTATTAGTCCTATCTCTATAATATTGTCCTCCTAACGCATTTCTTGTATCTACATTAGTGCCCTCTTAACGCATTTCCTGATTCTCAGTTGTGATTTCTACTCCCAAGTTTAAGTTTAGGCCCGTCCGGTCACCTAAATCCCTTAAACTATGGCTCTGATACCATTTGTAACATCCCAAGAACATAACAAGATAACCATAGCATTAAATCATACTCTTGTAATAAAACTGGATCCCAAAATTCTGTTACATCATTCCCAAACTAAGGTTGGCAGAAACAACCTATACACAACTAAGAACAACTGCTACTACAAGTGGTATCGACACTGTCTCTAGCTGCATCTGTACTCTATCATGCTCTTACTCACTTACTTGAGCCTCTTACTACTTGTTTACCTGAAAATGGTTTAGTTTGAAAAGCGAGGGTTAGACCGAAAGGTCTAGTGAATTCCCTCCGGAAACAACATATATAAACATTGGGAAAATCGTTTATATCACCAAACTTCACATAACGTCAAACATGGTACTGCACCGTGATGAGGACCGCATAAACTAACCACGATCGGGGCCCAAGCAGACTCCCCTCTCACCGCGATCGGGGCCCAAGCAGACTCCCCTCTCGCCTCGTATCGGGGCCCAAGCAGACTCCCCTCTACCCGAATAGGAGGGAAACAGATTCCAACCTATCGGCTCATCATCCATGTCCAAGGGATCATCGGATCCCAGAGCATACCGATCCCACGGTGCAGACCGACTCCACATAGCATACATAACATGTCATACTTCATACAACTTACAATCTCGTAAACCATATAATCATTTCATCATGCTAAATATTCTTTGAATAAAGTATGAGCTTTCATGTAAAAACATGCATATCGATTTGGTAAACCTTTCGTGCTCAAAGTGAACCATTATCAGTAAAAGAACAATTAACACATTGCGTCGTAAATAGGTTTAGGGAACTCACCTTGATTGTCGTACAATGCACTTCCTAAACACCTTCAAGCTACACCCACCGAACACCTAAGGCAAAAGATCCACATCAGGTAAATAGCTCAGCCTCATTGTCTGGATACCCTTTTCTGGATGCTATACTTATCCGGACGCTACACTTTTCCGGACACTGAATTTATCCGGACACTACACTTTTCCGAACACACCACTTATCCAGACACTACACTTTTCCGGACACATCACTTATCCGGACACATGCAACATATCCGAACACATGCAACATATCCGGACACCTTCAAACGCTGGTGTCCGGAAAACGCTGCTGTTCGAACTTAGAAATTCTAAAACCGATTTAAACTCCGATTTAAGCCATTAGTTTGATAAGACAACTATAAGGGCTCATCCACCAACCCCAAACACCCACTTAATCCATCTTTAACCCTCTTAAATCGATTTATTAAGACAAAACCCAAGAAACCCACTTTTTAGGAAAAAGTGATTGAAAACTCAATGAATCTCCCCATTCAGACTTATGAATCTAGAACAAGTGAGAAAGGATTCACACAACAATAAGGAAGATGAAATTAGAACGGGTTACCTTGACGATTTCTTCTCTTTTGATTTCTTCCCCAAAATTCCTTTCTCCTTCTCTTTTCTCTCTTAGCCGCCAAACACACAAAGAACACCTCCAACACTGATTTTTAGAACAAAAGGGGGGGTTTGCCATAGGGATTTGAGGCCATACATACTATCCACTAATTTCCCTAAGGCCCCTCAAGTCCAACTTTCATTCTTTAAACTTCGACCCCAAACTTTCGATACTTACTTAGAATTTCGGGTTGTTACACGGGACAATGTGGAACAGGGTGACAACCCTCCAAAGGTTCAATCATGTTAAAATTTGTTGTTTGGAACGTTCGGGGTCTAAACTCCCCGTCAAAGCAAAAGGAGGTAAGGGAACTAATTCATGCAAATGGTCTTTCTTTCTGCACATTGATAGAAATGCATGTAAATGGGGCTGTCTTGGGCGATGTTTGCAAAAAAGTTGTGGGTCGGTGGTCGTGGAGTTCAAACACTGTTTTGTCGGCTAGGGGTACGCGCATAGTTTGTGCATGGGATGCTAAAAGGATAGATGTAATGGTCCATGAGGTGCACCCCCAGTTTATGAATTGTCAAATCCACATTCGGGGGGAGGCCCTCCCGTTTTTCTTATCGGTGGTTTATGGTGAAAATAACGGATTATTACGACGCCAACTATAGTCGGGCCTTCGAAAGTTCAAAGTCATGATTGGTGCTCGACCATGGTCAATTGCTGGAGATTTCAATGCAATTCTTTTTCCACATGATGGGTATGGTGGATCTTCTAGACGAAATTCTGATATGGAGGAGTTCTATTTATGTATGGAAGATATAGAAGTTTTTGATTTACATTACACGGGTGTTCAGTACACATGGGCTAAAAAACCGAATGGTGACGGGGGAAATTTACAAAAACTGGACCGTATTTTAGTTAATACGGAATTCACGTCTCGATTCCAAGATGCTTCGGCAACCTTCTTGCCTAGGGGTATCTCAGATCATTTGCCAGGTTTGCTGTCTTTTAAGGGTGGTTCTTACAGGAGGGTTGTGGGTTTTAAATTTGATAACATGGTTACTTCTTACCCTGATTTCTTGAATGTGGTCGAAGAGGTTTGGTCCAAACAGTATAAAGACCCAACTAAAATTAACAGGCATTTCAATAATATGGAATATCCCAAAATCGAGGTCTCAAAATTTCATTACAATAATCAAGAATAGGTTTGCGGAAACAAGCTACACAACTGAGAAATGCTATAATAAACTAAAGTGCCACTACACTATCCGACTTCTTTCGCTAAAGCCCAGCCTACTTGCCCGAGCCTCTCGATGTCTGCTTACCTGAAAAGGTTTTAGTTTGAAAAAGCGAGGGTTAGACCATGAGGTCTAGCGAGTCCCTCCCAACAGTTATCAAAGCATTTTAAACAGTTCACCATTTCAGTAAATAAAACATCCATACTAACTCATTTAAGAAAAATCGTACACGGACTAAAATCCGCCTCCTCGCAAATTGACACCCTGAAGCCACCCTAAGGTGCCGACGAGTCAGCCTCATGCTGCCTTATGGGGTCGCGCCACCCCTGGCATAAAGGGACTACTTTCCCGCATGAGCACTGGCGGGACTACTTTCCCGTCTTAGCCAATTTACGTCTCCCCAATGTATGCATACATTCACAATAAAGTTTTAAACAACATTCAAACATGTGAGGCATAAATGTATAACATGGCATTTCTCGTCATAAATTTCGCTTTTGGAAAACATATTAAAAGCCACATTTTTCGGTTTAGAAAACTCACCTAATAGCAAAACTCTTCCCTACTTCAAGTCTCGCACCGACCGCACACCTAAGCATAATTCATCAATTAATTAAGCGCGCCTTAGATTTCAGATCCTAAGACCCTCCTCATAACTTAGACTCAACGGATACGTTTCTAAGTCTAACTTCCAACATTTCGACTTTCAAACTATAACCCGAACCTCAACCAACCTCAGCCCAATTCACCCGAAATGGGCCTGCCAATCAGGGCCCAAAAGCCCATATCTGAACTAAAATTGCACCACCCACTAATGGCGAAAACCAAGCTTTACGCCACTAACACTGGCGCAAATTCTGACTTTGCACTTCCTACACTGGCGCAAATCTCACTTTGCGCCACCCACACTGGCGCAATTCTCACTTTGCGCTACCCACACTGGCGCAATTCACACTTTGCGCCAACAGCTTCAGAACGGCTATTTCGCACAGGACTTTACTGGTTCGAATTTTCGACACAGACTGAAACAAATTCGATTTAGACCGAAAGAACCTGCTATTAAAACCAATTTGAGGAAGTCCCCATTGCAAAATAATCATTCTAAATCACCTCTTAGGCTAGACCGATAATCCCATTAAACCGAAAAACAAAGATTCCCATTTGCTTAGCATTTCAGCATCAAAAACCAGTTTCTTAATCCCAAATTCTGATTTCTAACAATTCTCATACTCAAAAGTATAAAAGCAACCATTCCCATGGTGCTCAACACACACACACACAGCCCTCAAAATCGGTTTCTAACCCCGAAATAGTAAAGCTAAGGAGAAGAGGGTTTGCTAATGCTTACCTAAATTAGCTGCAAGAAGAATCCTCCTCACTTCCTCTCAAACCGCAAGAAAAATCGCCAAACCAGAAGCCTTCTCTTTCTCTGCGTTTTTCCTTCAGCCGCTACCCCTAAAATGGAAAGAATGAGATGTTCTCCTAGGGTTTTGTGCCCTCTTAAATGATCTTTCAAATAAATACAAACTGGTCCCTCAGCTCCCCTTTTATTTTAAACTTAACACAATCTTTATGTTTATTTCACTTCGGTCTTGGTTGTTACAAACAGGTACATGGATCTTTTATGTATCAGGTTATGCAACGGTTGAAGGCGCTTAAGGCCCCTTTACGTCGATTGCAGGGAGCGTATGGTAATGTATCTAAGTGTACTGAGGTGTTGAAGGCGGAGTTGGGTATCATTCAATTGGCATGTGATAAAGAACCTGAAAACGAGGGGCTTAGGGAGGATCTGGCTCATCTTCTTTTGGCCTACCAGCAGGCTTGTATAGATGAAGAAATTTATTTCCGTCAACATGCAAAAGTAAACTGGCTGAATGAAGGTGATGGAAATACTAAGTTTTTCCATAATGTTGTTAAAGAGAGAAGGAGTTCACAGCTGATTTCATCGATAACTGATTCTTTGGGGACTTTTGTGCATGGCGATGACGTCGTGGAAGCATTCAGGAACCATTTTCACTCTATTATGGGGGTGGAGGATGCTCATGTGTACCCTTCGATGCCTGCTAACCTTTTTGTTCGTAAGCTTTCTCTTTCTGAGTCCCTTCATATGATTCGACCGATTTCGGACGACGAGATTCGTATTGCGATGTTTAATATTGGAAACGATAAAGCCCCGGGGTCGGATGGTTTCACGTCAAAAAATTTCAAGGCTGCTTGGGGAATCATTGGAAAGGACGTTACCATTGCTATTCATAATTTCTTTTATCGTGGCTTTCTAGCAAAAGAATTAAATCATACAATTCTTTGTCTGATACCGAATGTTTCTAATGCCTCGAGGGTCACCGATTTTCGCCCAATTGCTTGCTGCACGGTTCTGTTTAAATGCATTAGCAAAATTATCTCGGATCGTATGAAAGGATTTCTTGATGGGTTAATTAACCCGGCGCAGTCGGCCTTTATTCCGGGCCGGAGGATCTCAGATAATATCCTTTTGGCACATGAACTCGTGGCAGGATACCAAAGGGGTGTGCCCCCCCCCCCCCCGATGCGCTTTTAAGATTGATATTAAAAAAGCCTATGATACGGTATCCTGGAAGTTTGTGATCACTATGTTGCAAGGCTTGGGGTTCCACCCGGCTATAGTTAAGTGGATTGAGCAGTTGCTTAGCACGACTTCGTACTCTTTAGCAATAAACGGTGAGACTTCGGGTTTTTTTAAAGGGAAGAGGGGTCTACGCCAAGGGGACCCTCTTTCGCCTTATTTGTTCACGATGGTTATGGAGGGTTTCTCCATGCTCTTCTCTCAATGCATTGAGGAAGCGCCTGCCTTTGGATTTCACCATGCTTGTAGTGATCCGGTCATCACGCACCTTTGTTTTGCTAATGACTTATTTGTTTTTACTAGAGGAGATGTTCACTCTGTGGAGGTGTTGAAGCGGGCTCTTCAATTGTTTCGTACAAAGTCGGGACTTTCCCCTAGCCTAGAAAAAAGTGAAGTGTTTTTTGGCAATGTGGCGAGTGAGTCTAGAACGACCATTTGGGAATGTCTGCCATTTCGTGAGGGTATGTTCCCTATTCGATACCTTGGAGTACCTCTTGCTCCGGTGCGTTTAAAGGTGGTGGATTTCAATGCCTTGGTGGTTAAGGTGAAAGGTAGGATACATAACTGGAAAGCAAAATTTTTATCGTACGGGGGTCGTCGGCAATTGGTACGTTCTGTCCTGCAGTCATATTAGATGGCTGTGTATGTTCTTCCTGCAGGTGTTATTCACGAGCTTGAAAGCCTGTTTCGTGACTTCCTTTGGACGCAAGGGGATCCATCCCGTGGTAAGTGCAAGGTGGCATGGGTCGATGTCTGTAAACCTGCCGAATGTGGGGGTCTAGGTATAAAAAAATTAGCCTTATGGAATCGCGTGCTAATTTGTAAAAATATCTGGGACATCTTGCGAAAACGGGATTCTCTATGGGTCAGGTGGATATGGTCACGTTGCCTTCAAAATAATGGATTTTGGACTGTCCAGGTGCGTCAATCGTGGTCATGGGTCCTTCGGAAAATACTCGATATCAGAAGCCATGTGCGCCAATTTTTCATGATTAAAATTGGTAATGGAAGTAGTACAAATGCATGGGCTGATAAATGGTTATTTGAAGGCGTGTTATCGAAAAAAAATTCGTTTCAAATGTTTAGCTCGGTTGGCCTCTCGATAAACAGTTCGGTACAAGATCTTGTAAATACGATTGGAGCGGTTTGGCCACCGGCGTGGGTGGTTAGGTGGCCGGTGTTATCAACGATTGTTGTCCCGTTGTTGACAATTGATGAAGATCGGGTCTTTTGGGTCGGCTCTAGTAATTCGTTCCAGGAGTTTTCGGTTCGGTTGGCGTGGAGTTCTCTTGATGATTCGAGTGGGTCGATTCCATGGTGCAACATTGTATGGCATAGTGGTTTTATTCCTAAGCATGCTTTATGTGCATGGCTTGCATGCTTACGACGGCTCCCAACGCAAGATAGGGTCTCCATTTGGAAACATGACCCTCTTAACATGAAGTGTTTATTCTGTAATCTTTGTGCAGACTCGCATGACCATCTCTTTTTCCAATGCTCATTTTCGGTGAAAATTTGGCGGATCATTAAGAATGAAGTGGGCTTGCAAGGTTTCCCGGAAAGGTGGGGAGATATTTTGGCACAATTCTCAAATGGTGTCCAATGGAAGACATTGCAAAAACTAGCTTTTTCGGCAACCATCTATAACATATGGCGGGAGAGAAACAATAGGCTTTTTGAGAGGAAATACAAGAAAGTGGATATGATTACTAAGGATATTGTGCTCCTTCGGATGGCATGGAAGAATCGTAACAAAGTCCGGTTGATTACTCATGGTGGAGAATGATTTTCTTGGGTCTAGTTGTTGTTGGGTTTGGTGGTGGTTTGTATGGTTGTTTATTTTCTTTTCGAGTTTGTATAGGTCGATTAGCCTGTTTGTTTTTTGGGTTCTTGTTGCTTGGTATTGTGTGGGTTCCAAGCTGTGGTTGGCCTTGGTGGCTTGAGTCGGTGTTGTCTTGAACGTTTGTTTGTCTTTTCCTGTTTTTAATATAGTTGCATGGGCTTCCTCTTAAAAAAAATCAATATATATATATATATATATATATATATATATCAATATATATATAAAGGAGAATGTTGGAGAGAGAGTTAAGGAGAAGACTTCATTCATATTTATCTTTTTTCTCATAATTTTGAATTATTGTTAAATCATTTCAACACTTTAAATGCTAAAGCTTTTCATTTTCTTTTTTAATTTAAATTAAAAATCATTTGTACTTTCGTTTGTAAACTAACAATCAATCAATATTCAATATATATATATAAAGGAGAATGTTGGAGAGAGAGTTAAGGAGAAGACTTCATTCATAATTATCTTTTTTCTCATAATTTTGAATTATTTTTAAATCATTTCAACACATTAAATGCTAAAGCTTTTCATTTTCTTTTTTAATTTAAATTAAAAATCATTTGTACTTTCATTTGTAAACTAACAATGATTATAAATTAAAACTTTCATCAAATTCTCTAATTTTTATTTATTTTTTATAAATTTTACTTAATTAATTTTTTTTAATTTACATGATTCGTAACTTAATGGGCAAAGCTAACAATGTTTATAATATAACTTTTTTATTGAGTAGCTAACAATAATAGTAAATAAAATATTTTATTTCAATTTTTATATTTTCTTAATAAGCTAACAATGAATATATATATATATATATATATAAAGGAGAATGTTGGAGAGAGAGTTAAGGAGAAGGCTTCATTCATATTTATCTTTTTTCTCATAATTTTGAATTATTTTTAAATTATTTCAACACATTAAATGCTAAAGTTTTTCATTTTCTTTTTTAATTTAAATTAAAAATCATTTGTACTTTCATTTGTAAACTAACAATGATTATAAATTAAAACTTTCATCAAATTCTCTAATTTTTATTTAATTTTTATAAATTTTACTTAATTAATTTTTTTTAATTTACATGATTCATAACTTAATAGGCAAAGCTAACAATGTTTATAATATAACTTTTTTATTGAGTAGCTAACAATAATAGTAAATAAAATATTTTATTTCAATTTTTATATTTTCTTAATAAGCTAACAATCAATATATATATATATATATATATATATATATATAAAAGAGAATGTTGGAGAGAGAGTTAAGGAAAAGGCTTCATTCATATTTATCTTTTTTCTCATAATTTTGAATTATTTTTAAATTATTTCAACACATTAAATGAAAAAGCTTTTCATTTTCTTTTTTAATTTAAATTAAAAATCATTTGTACTTTCATTTGTAAACTAACAATGATTATAAATTAAAACTTTCATCAAATTCTCTAATTTTTATTTAATTTTTATAAGTTTTACTTAATTAATTTTTTTTTAATTTACATGATTCATAACTTAATAGGCAAAACTAACAATGTTTATAATATAACTTTTTTATTGAGTAGCTAACAATAATCATCAATATATCAATATAAAGGAGAATGTTGGATAGAGAGTTAAGGAGAAGACTTCATTCATATTTATTTTTTTTCTCATAATTTTGAATTATTTTTAAATCATTTCAACACATTAAATGCTAAAGTTTTTCATTTTCTTTTTTAATTTAAATTAAAAATCATTTGTACTTTCATTTGTAAACTAACAATGATTATAAATTAAAACTTTCATCAAATTCTCTAATTTTTATTTAATTTTTATAAATTTTACCTAATTAATTTTTTTTTTAATTTACATGATTCATAACTTAATAGGCAAAGCTAGCAATGTTTATAATATAACTTTTTTATTGAGTAGCTAACAATAATAGTAAATAAAATATTTTATTTCAATTTTTATATTTTCTTAATAAGCTAACAATCAATCAATCAATATATATATATATATATATAAAGGAGAATGTTGGAGAGAGAGTTAAGGAGAAGACTTCATTCATATTTATCTTTTTTCTCATAATTTTGAATAATTTTTATATTATTTCAACACATTAAATGCTAAAGCTTTTCATTTTCTTTTTTAATTTAAATTAAAAATCATTTGTACTTTCATTTGTAAACTAACAATGATTATAAATTAAAACTTTTATCAAATTCTCTAATTTTTATTTAATTTTTATAAGTTTTACTTAATTAATTTTTTTTAATTTACATGATTCATAACTTAATAGGCAAAGCTAACAACGTTTATAATATAACTTTTTTATTGAGTAGCTAACAATAATAGTAAATAAAATATTTTATTTCAATTTTCATATTTTCCTAATAAGCTAACAATGCTTATAAATCAAAAAAATTATTAATTGATTCTATTTTTTTAGTAAGGTAACAATGTTTATAAATAAAAAAAAAAATTTAGTAAAGTAACAATGGTTATAAATCAAAAATTTTATTCAAAAAAATCAATTATGTGTCATTCAATATTATATATAGTAAGATATCAATCCTTATAAGTCAATTGTAATAATATATTAAATTTTATAAGCAAAATGGTTCATTGGCTAAACATATTTATTCGAAAAATGTTTATCGTCACCGTGCAACGCGCGGTGCACACCACTAGTAACTAAATATAATGAAATTGCATTTCAAAAATAGAGTATTTAACTAAAAGCATATGAAACGCTCTTTTTGGACATGGACTACACATATATGAAAAATATTAATAAAAAAAATGATTCATATTATCAAAAAAAACTACTTGTCTTCAATCGTTACTGATCCAAACACAAACAATATATAAAAAAAAGTGAAACCGGCGATTCATAAAAAAAAACTAAAAAAATCATCCAATTGTGAAGCTTCCGAACAACCCAATAAAAAAACAGTTACCCACGATTATGACGCAACATACAATTCCTAGAATCATGGTTAGCCATGGTGTTGTAATTCTTGCACATGTGTTTCAGCCTTTTTATTCTTCGTCTTGGCTTTCTCCAACGTACCAATCAAACGTTTTTCGGTTCCACACCCCTTGTTTCGTATACCGACAGGGGGTAAAATTTGAACATTCCAGGAACATCTACTCCATAACAATTCCTGAGCGCATCGAATCTGTCATCAGTAGGACATGTCAAAATATTATCAACATCGAACTCAGCCGTCACGTTGTCAAGAATATCACCAAATCGGTTAAGTTTACCGGTGTCATTCCTAAGACGACTAACAAGCATATCCATTTTCGAATACAAACCATTAATCAAAATCTCTTTCTCAACATCGACTTCACCATATCTAGCCCGAGCCGCTTGAACTTCCACATGTACCAAAGACCTAGTCCATCTACGAGATATATAAATATCGGGGATGGCTACACAATCGTCATTTAGCAAAACTTTGAACATATACCTACCTACACATGAAACCATTACGAACAAAGAAATTGCATTCGCATTGCATCATATTGGATGATGTATTATGAACAACCTGTCAAAAACAGTACTATTATTACAATACTTAATATGGAAATATAACATTAAAAATATGAAGAAAATACACAACCAAACGTAATTAACTAATTCGTACCTTATAGCATCGTTTAGTAACAGAGTCTCGGTTAATTTCCCTTCCTTTAGCTACTCAGATGTTTCAGTTCGCTAAGTTTGAAAAGTCCAAAGAGCGCAGACTAGCCACGGAGCTTGGATACGGAATGCCGTCGGGTACTGTTAACTTCCCCACCATTCTGTAACTGTCACCTGTAATCCGCACAGGTGTGTCCGCACCCCCCTGAGTGGACGAGAAAGAAAGGATTTCTCGGAGCAACCCCCCAGGTTCCAGACACCCAGGAGTCATTTCATATTCTTGTGTAAAACACGATAAGTATACACATCACCGTCTTCTCCGATCAAGACTATTCCACAATATAGGACAACTTTCTTAATCTCCTTCCGCACTTGAAAAACATAGTACGCGTGTACACCTCAACTGCATGTCTCTCAATCAACAACGGAGTTGCAACACGAGGGAACGTGTTCTTGGTAACAAACTCCAATGTCCGATGCTTGTTTCTTTGCCTCTCAATTGCACCATCAAATGCATGCAAAAACTTCACCAAATCATTACGGTAATGTGCATATATTCTAAAAAGGCGTGAGAGTTCTCTGACCTAGAAGTCGTCCTCATCAACCCGGACATGGGAACATCCTTATAGTAAGCTGGTATCCACGACTGCCTAATTTCATACATATCACTCAACCAATCATTCCGATGCAAATCATAATCGTCGATAATATTACCCCACTCCAACTCAAACTCTTCGGGTTTCATATGAGTACTCCAAACCAACTTATTGAATCTTCTTTTGAATGTGGTGTTACAATAATAAACAAGAGATTAACATAATATGAAACTTGTATGAAAAAACCAAACTCATGAACATAAACTGACCCTCTTGTCGAATAAAACTTGGAGTTCCAGAATTATGGTTTGCTTCGTTGTTACAATAATCATCAAGAGCAATGCGATCTTCATCGCTGTCAAATCATACTTTGTGATTATCATCAACATCCTCAGCAACATCATCTGATTCAAATGCATCGGTCAGCATATAGTCTGTGAAAAAATCTGAAAATCTATGTTCATCCTCAGAATCATCAAAACGTTCTTGATTTTCCATGACAGCAATCGAAAACTATGAAACAAACTTGATTACGAATACTGGAATGATTCGAAAAAAACAACTCGATATTATTAACAATAAAATCGGAATGGATATCAATTAACACAATTAACTAATGAACCGTTTCCTAAAAAACAGCTAAATAGATACCTTCTATAATTGGAATCGGGCTAAAAATGAATATATGGACAATACTACCCCTGTCGGCTATTACGATATCTGATGGGTGATATTGGTTTACAAAGTTTACATAAAAAAAGTTTACATTTGAAGATCCCTCTCTCTCTATATATATCTATATAGAGGTACACAATTTTGTAAACTTTTTTTCGTGTAAACTTTGAATTTCATAGGTTTTCTTGATGAAATTGTTTATTTTGATAAAATTGTTTCATATCATTCATTTCTTGATGAAATTGTTTCATATATTTTTGTTTTTTATGTAGTTTCATATATATTTTTTCATTTCTATGAAACTGTTTCATATATTTTCTCAGTTGATGAAACTTTGTCTTTTTTACCTAAAAAACACAAATATATGAAACAATTTCATCAAGAAATGAATGATATGAAACACTTTCATCTAAATAAACAATTTCATCAAGAAAACCTATGAAATCAAAAGTTTACAAAGTTTACAAAGTTTACACACATTTAGAAGTTTACAATTTATTATCCCTCATTATGAGTACCATGCATAAAAGTAACACGTTCGTGCATAAAATATATATATATATATATATATATAGGGAAGGGTTCAATTGAGAAGTCTAAATATTTTGAGAAATAGAGAAGTAAAAAAACACGGGAGTGTTCATATATGAACGTTCATATATAAACAGTCATATATGAACGTTCATATATGAACGTTCATATAACAGTCATATATGAACGTTCATATATAAACAGTCATATATGAACATTCATATATGAACACTCCAACGTTCATATATAAACGTTCATATAACAGTCATATATGAACGTTCATATATAAACATTCATATATGAACACTCCCCGTGTTTTTTTACTTCTCCATTTCTCAAAATATTTAGACTTCTCAAATGAACCTAACACTATATATATATATATATATATATATATATATATATAAAAGTGTACCATGCATATTCTTCACAACAAAATGTAACAGGATCGTGTATCGTCCTTTCATGCATCATCCAACATGCATTTCATATTAAATAAAATATAGCATCCTCAAAACTCATTGCAATCATATAAATAACGAAACTTACGTGTATCCCAGTTAAAAGTCACATGAAACTCACCTCAATTAGCGTCGATTTACTCCTCACTTGATGACCCCAATCCTACACGGAATCATAATAATTTCCTTAAGTATACGTTTTAATAAGCAATCGATCACTCGTCGATCTTTTAAACGGGTCCTAAAACTCGACCCATTATTTTCTAAATCGTTAACTAATGAGACATCCCCATTTTATCATCAATATGAAGTCAACATATTTTATACACGTTATAATATGCCCACGTGCACACATAACCTACTGTTCTAAACCCATTTGAGTTTTGATCACAACAACACCATACAATTCCAATATGTTTACATATTTTGTTTATAATATTCAACCACCATGCGCCTTTCAAGCTTTGCCAAAGCACTATTGCGTGGTGCCTCTTTGTAAAAAAACAACAGAATACACACATACCTATACCTATATATAATTTATAATATATATATAATACGTACTCACAAATCCTAAAAAGCCACCATCTATTTTAAAGGGCTATTATAGGACACTATTCAAGGCCATTTATATTTATATAATATAATATATCATCTAGACATTTGACTTTTAGTGGTTCTCAATCAATTGACTACAACTATATATATATACACACACATTTGAACGATTTGACGGGTCTCAGCCTATGGACCGCAATTTTAATATTCCACCATACACATGGTCACAAAATCAATACAAAGGCACTTTCAATTGACCACAGACACAATACTTCCATTTAACTTTGTTGTGTGTTTTTGTGATGTCACGCATCCCTTTACCCCCTCCCCATGGTTGTAGAACTCTGTATCAATTGGCCATCTCTTACTTAAATTCATGTCGTAAATAAAGACTCATCATATGTTACATGGTTCATCAATTGCATAAATCAATCTCACACCATTGGGACAACACTAACTTAAGGAGGATACAAGTTTCATACCTTGATTTGCAGGTCTTCTTCTTCAACTTGACCAACCCAAACCTTGCTCTATTCTCTGTGGAGTTCTTCAATCCTCTTCTCTCCCACTTTTTCAATGTGGTCCCCTCACCTAAGATAGGCGTATACAGAGTTTTAACCCTTCCATCCTGTTGATTACTCACTCACAACTGCTCCCGCCCTCCTAAATCGCAGTCGTAAACCCCCCCTCCCAACGTTCTAATCAGACATGAAGAAGTTCAAAGAAAATTCCATGGGACTCCACTTACTCTCAAGTTGTAATATAATTGTCATGGGCCCCATCCAACTCTCTAGTTTCAATATTTCCTTTTCTTTTATCCATCCCACGAGAATGGCACACATTCCTTAGTTTATTTATTTATTAACTGTTTTTTCTTTTTTTTAATCATATTTTTAGAGTGTTACAACTCTTCCCTTCTTCTAAGAATTACGTCCGAGTAATTCACAATTCATTGAATAAATGAGGATAGTTCACCCTCGTTTAAGCCTCGGGTTCCCACGTCATCTATGAACCTTTATGGAACATCCACCTAACCAACAGTAAAGGAATGCTTTTATTCCTTAGCTTTTTAACTTTTCGGTCCAAAAATTGCATGGGTTCCTCTATATAACTTAACTTATCATCTACTTGAACATTGTTCAATGCCACTATGGTTGTATCGCCCGCCAAACATGTTCTCAGGTTCGATACGTGAAACGCGTTATAGATTCTTTTCAACTCTTCCAGTAACTTGAGTCGGTAAGCTACTTCACTAACTCTCACTACAATTTCGAATGGCCCAACGTATCTTGGACTTAGTTTTCCTCTCTTACCAAACCTGACTATCCCCTTCCAAGGAGATATCTTTAACATCACTTTATCCCTGACCTGAAACTCTAAAGGTCGTCTCCTCTTATCTGCATAACTCTTTTGTCTATCTTGAGCGGTTTTTAGCCGATTCCTTATTTAGACCACCTTGTCGGTCGTCTGCTGAATGATTTTTGGCCCAACAAGTTGCTTCTCTCCAATGTCGGTCCAACAAATTGGTGTTCTACATTTTCGTCCATACAACGCTTCAAAAGGCGCTTCTTGGATACTAGTGTGATAACTATTATTATAAGAGAATTCTACTAATGGTAGATGATCGTTCCAATTGCCCCCAAAGTCTATCACATAAGATCGTAACATGTCTTCTAGATGTTTGAATCATTCGCTCACTTTGCCAATCCGTTTGTGGATGGTAAGTTGTACTCGTATTCAATCTTGTACCCATTTCCTTCTGAAAGCTCTTCCAAAATCTCGACGTAAACCTTGTATATATATCAGATATAATCGACAATGGTACCCCATGCCTTGATACGATCTCGTTGACATATAGTTGGGCTAACTTTTCTAACGAACATGATTCTTTGATGGGCAAAAAGTGTGCAGACTTAGTCAGCCGATCCACGATTACCCATATCGCGTCATGGCATCTCAACGTTTTTGGTAACTTGGTGACAAAATCCATGGTAACTCGATCCCACTTCCAAACTAGAATTTCTATTTGTTGTTTCTGGTGTTTTTTCTTTACTTGCAAACATGTCAATCACTTCTCTACGTATTGGGCTACTGATTTCTTCATTCCCAGTCACCAAATAGCTTTCCTTAATGTTCTTGTACATCTTATCGCTTTCGGGGTGCATTATATACGTAGACTTGTGTTCCTCATCAAGCATTGTTTCTCTCAAGTCTCCTAACCTTGGGATCCAAATCCTGTCCTTGAATCTTCTAACTCCATCTTTCTCAATCTCAAGTAACTTAATTTGCCCGACCATTCTTCCACTTTCACGTCTATCATCATAGCACGAACTCTCAAAGGTTCGACTCTCTCTTTCCTGCTTAAAGCATTGGCGACCACGTTTGCCTTACCGGGGTGGTAATGGATTTCGCAATCGTAGTCCTTCAACAGTTCCATCCATCTTCGTTGCCTCATGTTCAATTCTTTTTGGTCGAATAGGTATTTTAGGCTCTTGTGATCTGTAAAGATCATGCATTTTGTCCCATATAGGTAGTGTTGCCATATCTTTAATGCGAACACCACGACTGCCAGTTCCATGTCATGCGTCGGATACCTCTTCTCGTGCTCCTTCAACTGCCGAGATGCATAGGCTATCACCTTTCCTTGCTGCATCAGGACACATCCCGGTCCTTGTTTTGAGGCATCACTATACATGACGAAATCTTATGTCCCATCTGGTAAGCACAATACTAGTGCACTACTCAATCTTTCTTTCAGTTCTTGGAATGTTTCTTCCTACTTATGGCTCCATTTAAACTTTGTAGCTTTCTTCGTCAACATCGTTAACGGGGTAGCTAACTTTGAGAAGTCTTGAGTGAACCTTCTATAGTATCCAACCAATCTGCCGACCTCGGAGGTTCCTATTCCATCACTGCTTGGATCTTCGCCGGATCTACCGTCATCATTCAGAAGATGGCCAAAAAAGTGTACCTCTCTAATCTAGAAGTCACACTTTGAAAACTTAGCATACAACGTTTCCCTCTTTAACAACTCTAAGATTGTTCTTAGGTGCCCTTCGTGTTCTAATCGACTATTCGTATAAATCAGGATGTCATCTATGAATACGTTCACAAACTTGTCCAAGTACGGTCTCGATTCATCAAGTCCATAATTGTTGCGGACGCGTTAGTCAACCCAAAAGGCATGACTAGAAATTCGTAGTGATCGTACCTCGTCCTGAAAGCCGTCTTCGGAATATCTGCTTCCGACACCCTTAACTGATGGTAACCCGACCTTAGATCGATTTTGGAGAAATAACTTGCCCCTTGAAGTTGATCGAATAGATCGTCGATCTTAGGTAGTGGGTACTTATTCTTTATCGTGACTTTGTTCAGCTTACGATAATCGATGCAAATTCGCATCGTGCCATCCTTCTTCTTGACGAACAGGATCGGAGCTCCCCACGGTAAAGATCTTGGTCGAATGAATCCCTTTTCCATCAGTTCTTGTAGTTGTTACATCAGCTCTTGCATCTCGGTAGGCACTAACCTGTATGGTGTCTTTGCAATCGGCGTTGCCCCAGGCACCAAGTCGATCTTGAACTCCACTTGCCTTTCTAGCGGAATTCCGAGCAAGCTTTCTGAAAATACTTTTGGATACTCTCTCACAATAGAGACATCCTCCAACTTCCGTTCTTGTGTCACGTCGACGCCATATGCCAAATAGGCATCACATCCCTTTCGCATGCACTTACTCGCCTTAATCATTGATATGATTCCTATTTCACCTTTCTTTTTTTGCCGTAAACATGCAACATGTTTCCATTCGGAGTTGGTATCTTAATCAATTTCTTATTACAAACAATTTGGGGCTCATGGTTAAACAACCAATCCATGCCTAGAACTACATCAAATCCACCTAAACTCATAGACATTAGCTCAACTGAAAACTCATTGCCGTCTATATTGATCGTGCAATCCTCAACAATCTCATTTATTTTTATCCGACCCCCATCAGCAGTTTCTACAACATAACTTTTATCTAACCTTTTGGCATCTCTACTCAAACAAGGGAGAAAAGTAGTAGAAACGAAACTTCTAGTAGCGCCAGAATCAAATAGAACATGAGCACAATTATCATTAACAAGGAAGCATAGCTGATACGACGTCAGGTGTTTCCTTAGCCTCATCGAGCGTCATAGTGGATGCATGTCCTCTAGCTCGCGGTATTTCCTTCTTCTCGTTACCACTTTTACTTGAACCTCCCCAACTGACTTTAAACTTCCCACTGGACCTTTCTGAAGCTTTGGGCAGTTAACCCGAAGATGCCCTGGTGCTCAACATTCATAACATGCTCGTTGGTTTGGGCATTCACGTCGTGTATGCCCTGGTTTCCCACATTTGTAGCAACCGGTGCTCCCCACTCGACACTATCCCAAATGCCATTTGTTACATTTCCCGCATGGAGGACTTCTCATTTCGCTTCCTTTGTGTCTCGGTCCCGGTCCTAACTTGCTAACCTTCAGCCCTTTACTCGACCCCCCATTTGCGTTTCATATCTCTCTTTGTCTCGACTGGGGCATCACTACTCTTCTCAGATAACTTTGTTGTCTCAAACGCTTTAAGAAAAGTCTCCGGGTGTGTTACTTCTACATATCGCTTGATACCCTTCGGAAGACCCTAAATGTAGCGATCTACTTTTTGTTGCTCGGTTTCAACTTGATGAATTGCAAATCTCGCTTTCTCAGTTAACTTATTGGTATACTCCTGCACCGAATCTAGACCTTGTTCCAGTTGTAGGAACTCAGTCTCTAGCTTCATCACATCAATCCTCGAACAATACTTTTTAGTCATTAGTTGTTTCAAATTTTCCCTAATCATCGAGGTTGCCTCTGCAATTCCTCTAACGGCTTGCTCCAAGCTCCACTAGTGTAAAGCAACGGTTTTGAAGGTGGTAACAGCAAATCGCACCTTCTGGTCAGGTAAACACTGGCACGTCTCGAAACAGTTTTCCATCTTATTGAACCAATCCATCAAGTACAATGGACCTTCCTTACTAGTAAACTCTTGTGGGCGTGTGCATGAGAATGTTTTATAACTACATCCTCTCTTCCCAGTATTGCCAGTCACGTTCTCCACTTGATCATCTTGTTTGTTTTGGGTCTCATCCGACCCTTCCTTGCTTTTCTCTTCATTCTCTCTTTTACGTCTCATCCCATCCATGTTCAACATCAATGTTGGCAAGGCACTTTATAGAGCCTAGGCAATTTCGTTTGCTAGGTCAGCACGGGTAACAGGTTCATCATCCTGTCCAATAATCTCATCATCGAGCTCGTCCACATCCATGACCACGACCAAACGCCGAGCTCGCTTGCACCGAGAGAGTCGCACCCTCACTTCTGGCCTAACCTCTACCTCTTCCTACGCCTCTACCCCTGCCCCTTCCCTGGCTTGTTGGCACACTCAGTTCCAGCTCATTCACACCCACATTAACATTCATGTTTTCTTCACTGACTGATGTTGTCCTTCCCGATCGTCTAGACATCTTGAGTTACTGAAAAAAGGTAACATATACTTTAATTCATAATCACTCCTACCTCATGGTTCTAAAGAACATTATAACATAAAATCGTATGCTCAAAACAACATTTCCATTACACATAACTCATAAGTGTTTATACATCGAAAATGAATAGTAAGAAAATACATCCCAGAACCAAACGATTTAACACCAACACTCAAACATCTAAACTAGAAACTAACACCTTCTACTAAAAAAAGTAAAGATAGAAAATCCATAGACACCATCTTCTGTAATCCATCACCATTCGTCATGCTCATCCTCGTCCTCGCCATCATCATCCTCATGGTTTTGTTGCCCATGAAAAGCCGGCTCCTCAACTCGGTAGTATCGTATGTTGAGCCATTGTTCATAAGGCTGAATTGGGTTGTACAGGTATGCAAACTCAGCATTGGGTCCCTACTGGGACCAATCAATCCATTGACCGATAAACATTGTCGTCATTGAGTATGCATCCCACATGACCTCTCTAAAGTACCAAAACCAATGAACAACCCTTGCCAACAACGACCTTGCCGCTATGCGTGCCTCACGTCGGGCCATCCGGTAAGCCAAAACAGCCATAAAGTTGTGAAACTGCAACTCTTCTTTGTAGTCATTATAATTTCGGATCACGGTTACAGGGACTAAAATCCTCCTTGTCGCATGCTCGACAGGCTGTTCTACAACCTCATACTCGACACCGGCCTCTATCTGTCTCTCTAAAGTCTATTCCTCTGAGTTACTTGCCGAGTGCGTCGTGCTTACCATTTCTCCTACAAAAGAAAGTAAATTAAGTCACTAACTTGATCAAGACTTAATATGGTCACTATCATAGTCGTCAACCTCAAGTCATAAGGTTTAAGCTTAGGCTAGATCATAACCTATTTCCCTTAAACCTAGGCTCTGATACCAACTTGTTACACCCTTAAAACCAACGGGGTCATAACGAAACGTCAACACTTAAAACATACGTTCATCAAAATAAGTTGCAGCGAAATATTAAACATTACATCAAATAGTCTTTTAAGAAGACATGAAGTACTAATCAACAACCCAACAACGTAAAATTTAAAACCAAACATAGGTAGTCTACTAACATAAACAGTCCTCAAGCCAGACCTTTGCCCTTATCGACCTCGAACTTTCCTGATACTGAGATACACGCTCAAGTTAGCTTTACGCTAAGTGAGTTCATGGTTTTCGCAATGTCATCCATCAATTATAAAGATAAATCAGATACAAGTAGACATTCATAACAAAATGTAACACATTCGTGTATCGTCCTTTCATGCATGATCCAACATACTAACATGCATTTCATAATAAATAAAATATAGCATGCTCAAAACTCATCACAATCATATAAATAACGTACTTACATACTTGTGTGTATCCCAGTTAAAAGTCACATGAAACTCACCTCAATTAGCGTCGATTTACTCTTCACTTGATGGCCCCAATCCTACACGGAATCATAATAATTTCTTTAAGTAAGCGTTTTAATAAGCAATCGATCACTCATCGAATTTTTAAATGAGTCATAAAATTCGACCCATTATTTTCTAAATCGTTAACTAACGAGACATCCCCATTTTATCATCAATACGAAGTCAACATATTTTATACAAGTTATAATATGCCTACGTGCATGCATAACCTACGTTCTAAACCAATTTGAGTTTTGATCACAACAGCACCATATAGTTCCAATATGTTTACATATTTTGTTTATAAAATTCAACCACCATGTGCCTAGTGTGTGGTGCCTCTTTGTAAAAAAACAACAAAACACACACATACCTATACCTATATATAAATAATTTATAATATATATATATATATAATCCATACTCACAGATCCTAAAAAGCCACCATCTATTTTAAAGGGCTATTATAGTACACTATTCATGGCCATTTATATTTATATAAAATAATATATCATCTAGACATTTGACGTATAGTGGTTCTCAATCAATTGACTACAACTATATATATATATACACACACACTTGAACGACTTGACCTGCAGGGTCTCAGCCTATTGACCGCCATTTTAATATTCCACCATACACATGGTCACAAAACCAATACAAATGCACTTTCAATTGACCACAGAAACAATACTTTCATTTAACTTTGTTGTGTGTTTTTGTGATGTCACGCATCCCTTTACCCCCTCCCCATGGTTTTGTTTAAATTGGCAATCTCTTATTTAAATTCATGCCGTAAATAAAAACCATCACATATTACATGGTTCATCAATTGCATAAATCAATCACACACCATTGGGACAACACTAACTCAAGGAGAATACAAGTTTCATACCTTGATTTGCAAGTCTTCCTCGCCCCAAACCTTGCTATATTCTCTGTGGAGTTCTTCAATCCTTCTCTCTCTCTCTCTCTCTCTCTCTCACTCACTCACTCTTTCAATGTGGTCCCCTCACCCAAAATAGGCGTAAATAGGGTTTTAACGCTTCCATCCCGTTGATTACTCGCTCACAACTGCTCCCGCCCTCTTGAATCGCAGCTGTAACGCCTTCCCCACGTTCTAATCAGACGTGAATAATTTAAAAAAAATCCCATGGACATCCACTTAGTCTCAGGTTGTAATATAATTGTCATGGGCCCCAATCCAACTCTCTTGTTTCAATATTTTTTTCTTTTATCTAGCCCACGAGAATGGCCCACATTCCTTAGTTTATTTATTTATTAATTTTCTACTCAGATTTTTAGGGTGTGACATGTGAGGCATGCGTATTGATGTGTTTTTCCACCGAATCGCCCTGAGGTGCGACCTTGCCATGGCACAATCGACATGCATGGTCGCACAAGGTGTATCGTGAGACGATACTCCCAATGGTGACCTTGACATGCTATAGTTCCACTGACATTGTCGCTGGGCACTATAGCTTGCCCCGTACCACGATTTTTTCGTGCAATTCGCCCTTATTAGCCCTTTACTCCTTAAAGAAGGCACTCCAAGCTTTCTAAATTACACCAACTAATCGAGTGGACATAACCCTGCAACAAGGCATAGACTTTTGCTTACCGAACTTTTCGGGTGTTACATTGCACTGATCACTTCTAGCTGGAAGCCACACAAACTATTAGTCCATAATTCTTGGTAGCTAATACTGAAACTGTTAGTCCCAGATGGCTAACCAAGTATTGTAGAAAGGGGGGGTTGAATACAATACTCAAAATTTTCAAAATTTTAATTCTTTATATTGAAAATCTTTCAACAAAAATTACACATAGAAAACTTAAGATTGTTGCGAAAAAGAACAGATAACTATTCTAACAATCTTACACAAAGTATACTAACAAAATAACTAAGAACACTTAGAACAAAGCTATAAAGTTTTTCAAGCAAACTGGTAATTCTTGCACTTAGAGAAATCTTCCAGTTTGCGTAGAATATCAAGAGCACACAGTAATCTTCAAGTCTCTCAAGATGTTGGACATTTCTTCTGCATGTAGAGGTCTTCCTTTTATAGTGACAAGGAGTGTGCAAGCATTGAATGCTTGGGACACTTGTCATCTTCACACTTGCTGAGGATGTTGACTTCTGGAGAGTTGTGAAGTCCTTGTCACCTTTTACAAGGAACAGTCAGAAGAGCCCATGCATGAGAAAAGAACTTTATATGGAAATGGATAATAAGACAAAATTTCACTTTATCCATGTAGAAAATATCTTCTCAATTTGTCTTCTAAAGATTGCACCACCGAAGGAAACTTGGGATATGTGACACATCTTTGGAGAAAGCATCTTTGAAGCTTCTTTGAGATCCCACCGATGATAGCCTTGGGATATGTGACACATCTTTGAGATATGTGACATCATCTTTGGGATATGTGACATCATCTTTGGAGAAAGTATCTTTGAGACTTCTTTGAGATCCCACCGAAATTGGACTTCCATTGGTGGGATTCTTTGGCCGAAACAGAGAGAGATTTCGGTGGAGAAATGTCCACCGATGTGTGAGAACACCATCGGTGGACAATGACTTGTATGTGTTGAGAAAAGATCTTTCACTTCCACAATGAGAGAATCTTTAATCTTGACTTTGGTTGATCTTTGACTTCACCAAACATTTGCTATCTTGTACAAGCCATTACAAAGAACCATGCATCCAAAATTTCTCTAAGTATAAAATGTTTTTCAAAGTATAAAAGGAGATCATGAGGTCATCTTCAAATCTTGATGACCCAACAGAAACAGGGAGTGAGTCGATCCCAACTATTGTAATAACCCCTTGGTGTGGATGGAACATAACCCCAAAAGGCTATAGCAACAAGTAAACCGTGCAAGTATACATGGCTTACAAGTATCGTCCAAATCAAGTAATAATAGTAAGTAATAACATATGTCGTACCAAAGAGTTTTTAAAAGTAAGAAGAGTAACCAAGTCAACTTTAAAGCAAGATGTCATGAGTAAAATCAAAGTAATATCTTTTTGAGTGTTGGTAACTAAATACTGAAATGTAAGAATAAGTAAAAGATAGTATGAGTGCAAGCTCAGGTTGGATTTTAGCTAATAGAGTGCAATGCACATTGCTACATTATCACAAGGGTGCTGCAACAATATCTCTCTACAACACTACTAGATTGAACGACCTTCCAAGGAAGTGTAGACTGTATGTTGGGAGTGCATTTGTTGATGCATCAAGAACCATTTAGTGCATATCTTCTTTTCCTTCCATATAGTTTCGCAACCCATAAAGTTGTTACAACTCTCTATAACCCGTATAACACACCTAACATAAATATTTGTGTTGTCTTAACTCTAAGTCCAACTCATCTGAATAAAATAACACTTGTCAATTTGTCAAAGATTACAAGATGAAAGACTTAGGGGCCGTTTACTTAATCACTTACCCGGGTAAGTGCTTACCAGTAAAATTCAACACTATCACTTACTTCCCGAGTAAAATTTTAGTCCACAAAAATGGCATCGTATGCAACAATTTAACCGGTAAGCGCTAACCGCTGTAAGAGTCGTCGCACTCACTTACCGGGTAAGACTCTCGGTTATTGCTTTCGACTCTCGGTCCTTGCTTCCGCTCTTACCGGGTAAGATTCTCGGTCCTTGTCATATTCATCCGGTAAGCTAATGTGACTTGGTAAACACTTAACCGGGTAAGCGTTTTATAAACGGCTCCTTAATCTCACAACCTTCATTTACACCCACACTAAGGTGTTTAGCCTTATATAACTGATTTTAATTTTGTATTTATATTAAAAGTATAATAAATTTTTGTATTTAATTTTAGACTCATTTTAAATATATCGATGAGATTTTTTTATTGGTGCAATTGTAAAACAATATACCTATTTTTTTTAAATATAATTTAGGTAAAACATTGCTAATTAATTAATACGATAAAAGTGTAAAATTAAAAAAAACTAAACAATAAAATAAAATAGATATAAAACCTTGACTTTTAACCGAAAGGTCACAAAATTATGTTGTTTTTACTTTCAAGTTCCATAAATAATAAAATATAAAATAATAACGAAACAAACTCAATTCATTAATTTAAGGATATAAAACACACAAAAAAGAAAAGAAAATTATACTATACTATTAATATAAATAATATTCATCAACTTTCATGGATAAAATAAGAAAATTGTTGAAGTTTCACATAGGATATACTAGCCTTATCCCATCAATATATGTTGTAATTATTGTAAATATGAAATGTTTAGCCTTATCCCATCAATATATGTTGTAATTATTGTAAATATGAAATGTTTAGATAACGTATGGATAACAATTTACTGTAGATAAATAGTATCAATTTACTGTAGATAAATAGTTTTCTTGTAGTATAAATACTCCTTCATTGTAAATGAAAAACATATCCCTGAATATACTTTCATAAGCATTTGCACTCTCCAAACTTTCTCTCATCACTTTTCTAGAAATCTCTTAATCCATTGCAAATCTAGAGGTAATCTTTCTTAATTTATAACACGTTATCAGCACGAGCCTCTACCCAACTGAGGTATGTATTTCCTTAATCCTATATATTGAGAAAGTTGATAAATCCTTGTTATAAACATTATTGTTACTAACATAATAATGTTTTTCGTTTATGCTTATACTAACTTTTATTTACGAGTATTTATTTTTATGGTCAAACTAATCTTATTTATGGTTTAATGTTTATACTAACTTTTACTGATTTTATGTATTAATTATCTCTCTCTTTTACCTACTTATATACAACGGCTATATATATATAACCGTTGTATAACGGCTATATATATAACCGTTGTATCTCCAACAGCTATATATATATATATATACCCTATAAATAAACCTTTAAATTTCATTACTCATTACACAAATAACTCTTCTTTCAAGTTCATCTAATCAAGAAGTTTTTTTCTAAAGATGCTTCATCCCGTTACAATCCTTGCTATTGTTATGATGATATTTCTAATTATCACTTCCAGTAATCTTTCGCCTAATGAGTTTTATCTTTTCTTAATCATATTTGTAACTTTGGCTCTTCCACTTCTTTGCATGGCAATAATAATAGATATATATGGATTCTAATTTTTTCTTGTTGTCTGATAGTTACAGTATGTCGAATCTTTCCAAAATTGAATTTGCGGCTCTCGATGTGAAAGGCACAAATTATATGTCATGGACTATAGATGTCAAAATGCATCTTGAATCTATGTACCTTATTGAATCCATAGCAGAAGAAAATAATTGCGCGCCAGCATCTAAAGCAAAAGCCCTCATTTTTCTTCGGAAACATATTGACAATATGTTAAAATATGAATATCTCACTGTCGGTGATCCAAGCGATTTATGGAAAAAACTTAAAGAAAGGTTTGATCACCAAAGTGAAGTTTTACTTCCGGCTGCAAGAGATGAATGGAGGAATTTAAGATTCCAAGACTTTAAAAGGGTGAATGACTATAATTCTGCTTTGTTCAGGATATGTTCACAACTTAAGTTTTGTGGAGATGAGATTACTGAAAAGGACATGTTGGAGAAAACCTACTCCACGTTCCATGCATCAAACATTACTTTGCAACAACAATATCGCTTGCAGAAATTTACAAAATATTCTGAGCTTAATTCATGTTTACTTGTTGCAGAACAAAATAGTGAGCTTTTGATGAAAAATCATCAAACACGTTCAACAGGTTCATTAGCATTTCCTGAAACAAATGTTACACGTCCAACAAATTCATTAGCATTTCCTGAAGCAAATGCTATAAATAATGATAATACTAGAAATAATTTCCGTGGACGTGGACGTGGCCGTGGACGAGGTCGTGGTTATTTCGGTCAAAATAATTTTTATGGTCGAAACCAAAATTCTGACCGAGGCCACCCTTACGGTCGTGGACGTGGTTATTATCGTGGTCGTTGGCAAAGAGCAAATAATTATCATGCTCCACAAGAAAATAGAAGCCAACCACAAAATAAGCTCAAAATGACAAAATATGATGATGGATCAAGTCATTCACAAGACCCTGAAGGTTCATGTTATAGATGCGGTAGCATAGACCACTGGTCAAGAACGTGCCGCACACCTCAACATCTCTGTCAGCTTTATAAGGAATCTCTTAAAGGAAAAGAGAAGGAAGTAAATCATATGGACAACCTGCAGTTGTCCAATACTGTTTTAACAATTTCTGATTTCGCAAATAATATAGACAACCTGCAGTTGTCCAACGATGATTTCAATAATTTTGATCTCATAAATCATACAGACAACCTGGAGTTGTCCAACAATGATTTAAATGATTCTGATTTAGTTGACTATGACGACATTTGATTTATGTAAATGTCTATGTTTTTTTTCTTTTCTGTAACCATGTATTCCCTGTTTCGATTATATAATGATCCTTTTATTCTAATAACTTTGTCATATTATTTTATAAACTCACAATTTGTTTAATATTTGAAGTTTAATATGAATTCCATCGGAGCACAACATCAAGCAAACGTTGGAGACTTATGTATACCGGATAGTGGTACCACGCACACCATCCTGAAAGCTAAGAAATATTTTTCTGAATTAAATCTAATAAAAGGAACCATAACTACTATATCAGGTCTGCAGACTTAATGGAAGGAATAGGTGTGGCTCGTTTCCTATTACCAAATGGTACAAAGTTCATTATAAATAATGCTTTGTTTTCTCTGAGATCGAAAAGAAATCTATTAAGTTTCAACGACATATATCTTAATGGATTCGATACTCGAACTGTGACCTCTGAAAATGAGAAATATATGTATATTATTGATCAGAACCGAGTGCTAGAGAAACTACCAATACTTCACTCAGGTTTACATTATACATATATAAATATGGTTGAAACAAATATGGTAGTTAAAGAAAAATATTGTGATCCTGCGATATTTAGTTTATGGCATGACAGATTAGGCCACCCCGGATCAACAATGATGCACAGGATAATTGGAAGTACACATGGACATACATTGAAGGACCAGAAGTTCTCTCAAATGGGTAAAGTTACTCCATGTACATCTTGTTCTCTTGGAAAATTAATTGTGAGACCTTCACCATCTAAAATTGAAAAGGAATCACCTATGTTTCTTGAAAGAATTCAAGGTGATATATGTGGACCAATTCATCCACCAAGTGGACCATTTAGATACTTCATGGTCTTAATAGATGCATCCAGCAGATGGTCTCATGTTTGCCTATTGTCAACTCGTAATATGGCATTTGCAAAATTCCTTGCTCAAATTATCAAGTTAAGAGCACATTTTCCAGATTATTCTGTTAAAAAGGTGAGACTTGATAATGCTGGTGAATTTACATCTCAAGCTTTCAATGATTATTGCATGTCTGTAGGAATTGTTGTTGAACATCCAGTAGCTCATGTTCACACACAAAATGGTTTAGCTGAATCATTAATTAAACGTCTTCAGCTAATAGCTAGACCATTAATAATGAGAACAAAACTTCCAATTTCTATATGGGGTCATGCAATTTTACATGCTGCATCATTAATTCGCATGAGACCAAGTGCATATCACACATACACTCCTGTGCAACTCGTTTCTGGTCAAGAACCAAATATTTCCCACCTTAGAATTTTTGGATGTGCAGTATATGTTCCTATTGCACCACCACAACGCACAAAAATGGGTCCTCAAAGAAGGTTGGGTATATATGTTGGATATGAAACATCTTCTATAATAAGATATCTTGAACCACTAACGGGTGATGTTTTTACAGCACGTTTTGCCGATTGCCATTTTAACGAGGCTATGTTCCCTGCATTAGGGGGAGAAAAGAAAACCCAAGAAAAGGATGTTTCATGGTGTGAACCATCACTGTTGTATCTTGATCCTCGCATGAAACAATGTGAAACAGAAGTACAAAAGATAATTCATTTGCAAGAAATTGCAAATCAATTACCTGATGCATTTACTGATACAAAAAGAGTAACAAAATCTTATATACCAGCTGTGAATGCTCCAGCTCGAATTGAAGTCCCAGTTGGACAAACAAATGATAAAATCAATGAAAAGTCTAAAGCACGCCTGAAGCGTGGAAGACCATTGGGTTCTAAAGATAAAAATCCCCGGAAAAGAAAGGAAGCTGAAATTGCAATTGGTAACGAACAAAGTGTTCCTGAAGAAACACAAATTCCCCCAGAAGAGGAAATGAATGATAAAGAGGTTGCAATCAATTACGGGTGTACGAAAACATTATGGAACATAAATGAAATGAGAAATATCGATGATATATTCTCTTATGCTGTTACATGTGATACTTTTGGAAATGATGATCCAGAACCAATATCCATCATTGAATGTCAAAACAGACATGACTGGGTTAAATGGAAAGATGCTACTCAGGTTGAACTAGATTCCCTCAATAAACGAAAGGTTTTTGGACCTATCGTTCTCACGCCAGAAGCCGTGAAACCTGTTGGGAACAGATGGATTTTCATACGAAAAAGAAATGAGAAAAATGAAATTATTAGATACAAAGCCAGACTTGTGGCTCAAGGTTTTTCTCAACGACCCGGAATTGATTATGAAGAAACATATTCTCCTGTTATGGACGCAATTACTTTTAGATATTTAATAAGCTTAGCAGTCTCTGAAAATTTAGAGATGCGCCTTATGGATGTTGTTACAGCTTACTTATATGGATCACTTGATAGTGATATCTATATGAAAATCCCCGAAGGATTTAAAATGCCTGAAGCATTAAGTGCAAAACCCAAAGAAATGTATTCAATAAAGTTACAAAGATCTTTATATGGGTTAAAACAATCTGGACGCATGTGGTATAATCGTTTAAGCGATTACTTGATAAGTAAAGGTTATATAAATAATCTTATTTGCCCATGTGTATTTATTAAGAAAACAACATCTGGATATGTAATAATTGCTGTATATGTTGATGATCTAAATATCATTGGGACAAATAAAGAGATCCAAGAAGTAATTGTGATGTTGAAGAAAGAATTTTAAATGAAAGATCTTGGAAAAACCAAATATTGTCTTGGGTTACAGATTGAGAATATGCACAATGGAATTCTTGTGCATCAATCAAATTATGTTGAAAAGGTCTTAAAACGTTTCAATATGGACAAAGCAAATACTTTAAGCACTCCAATGGTTGTTAGATCACTTAACATCGACAATGATCCTTTTCGCCCTTGCGAAGAAAATGAAGAGGTTCTTGGTCCAGAAGTACCATACCTTAGTGCAATTGGAGCACTTATGTATCTTACTAACTGTACTAGACCTGATATTTCTTTTGCAGTGAATTTGTTAGCAAGATTCAGTTCATCTCCCACAAAGAGACATTGGAACGGAATCAAACACATATTCCGATACCTTCGAGGAACTGTTGATTTAGGTCTATTTTATTCTAACAATTCAAAAGAAGGTTTGATTGGTTATGCAGATGCAAGTTATTTGTCTGATCCTCATAAAGCTAGATCTCAAACTGGATATGTATTCATGAACGGAAGTACTGCTATTTCCTGGCGATCTCAGAAGCAAACACTTGTTGCCACTTCTTCAAATCATGCCGAAGTTATTGCACTTCATGAAGCTAGTAGAGAGTGTGTTTGGTTGAGATCAATGACACAACTCATATTGACTTCATGCGGATTTGAGAAAGACAAAATTCCAACTTTGATCTATGAAGATAACGCAGCATGTGTCGCACAAATGAAAGAAGGATTTATCAAGAGTGACCGGACAAAACATATACCTCCAAGGTTCTTTTCATACACTCAAGATCTTATAAAAGATAATCAGATTGAAATGAAATATATTCAATCGAGCAACAACGCTGTGGATCTTTTCACAAAGGCACTACCGACTGCAATCTTCAGAAAACACGTTCACAATATCGGTATGCGACATGTACATAACATGTGATGATTCATGGATGTCAACATCAGGGGGAGTCAACTACCAGCTACACTCTTTTTCCCTTAGCTAAAGTTTTTTTCCCACTGGGTTTTCTTTAGCAAGGTTTTTAATGAGGCAGCACATCATGGTTGAACTTCGTTTTGAAATTGTCATCCAAGGGGGAGTATTGTAAATATGAAATGTTTAGGTAACGTATGGATAACAATTTACTGTAGATAAATAGTATCAATTTACTGTAGATAAATAGTTTTCTTGTAGTATAAATACTCCTTCATTGTAAATGAAAAACATATCCCTGAATATACTTTCATAAGCATTTGCACTCTCCAAACTTTCTCTCATCACTTTTCTAGAAATCTCTTAATCCATTGCAAATCTAGAGGTAATCTTTCTTAATTTATAACAGTAATGACATTACTTATTTTCTCAAGTCTTTTAATATTATAAGGGGTGTTTGATTCATATAATAGAATTTAATGAAAATGGAATTTATTAAAAGAATTTGAATTTGAAGGAATTGAAATGAAATTTGACCATGTATTTTGTTGGTAGAAATTTAATTCCTTAACTTAAGCCAATGAATGATGAATTCCTTAATTTGCGGAATTCAATTCAAAGGATTCTATCATTTTTATCATGCAAACTAAACATATGATTTGGAATTTGGTCAAAGAAATTTACCATTTCAAATCCTATCAAATTCCGCGAACCAAACAGTCCCTTAGGGTCAGTTTGATTTGTAGGAATGTAATTTATTTGGAGGGGGCTTTGGATTTCAAATCCATTTCAATCTTGCATTTGATTTCTAGGATTGTCTTAATTTGAAATCCCTAAAACATAAGATTTTAAAATTCCATGGGGATGACTAGGATTTCAAAGAATTTCGTAAAATTTATATGTAATAATGTTTAAAAATATCTTAAAAATATTTGTTTTCTAATAATCAATTAAATAAAAGGTAGATATATTATTTTTATGACTTTTATAATATATTTTTTTAAATAATAGAATTCAAATTCATTCCAAATCTACGAACTAAGCATACAGAAAGATTTCAAATCCTCTTCAAAACCAAATTCCTGTATAAAATCTAATTCAATCCATTTTATTGTTGCAATCAAGTGGACCCTAAAGGGCTATTTGGTTTATGGAATTTAAAGGATTTTGATGAAATTAGAATGATAAATTTCTTTGACAAAATTCTAAATCCTATGTTTGGTTCACATAATGAAAATGATGAATTCCATTGAATTCCACAATTTAAGGAATTCGTCATTCATTGGTAAAGTGAAGGAATTGAATTCCTATCAACAAAACGCATGATCAAATTCTATTAAATTACATTCTAATTTATCCAAAGTCAATTTTTCGTTGATGGATTCCAATTTCATCAAATTACATTCTACAACCCAAACATCCTTATTACATCTAAGGGGCCGTTTACCAAACGCTTTCTCGAGTAAGCGCTTACCAAGTCATGTTACCTTTGTAGATGAATATGGCAACAACAAGGAGCGTTTGATTCGTTAAATGTTTTCTGATGGAATGAAATCTGTTAAATGAATTTGACTATGAAGGAATTGGAATGGAATGTTATCAGGTTTGACCACCTATTTGGTTGACATACATTAAAATGGAACCTGTTAAAGGATTTGGAATTTGTTTGTTTGGATCACATAATATAGCTTTGGAATTTGGTGGAATGTGTGGAAGTCAATTCCATTCCATAGGTAACCAAACGCTCGAACGGAATTTGGTCAATAGAATTGATCATTCCAATTCTGGTGGGATCCTGCGAACCAAACCCCCTATCTTACCCGGTAAGAGCTAAGGCAAGAACCGAGAGTCTTACCCCGATAAGTGATGGCGAAGATTCTTACTATGGTTAGCGCTTATCGGAACAATTGTTGCATACGGTACCGTTTTGGTGGACCAAATTCTTACTCGATAAGTAAATGATAGTATTGAATTTTACCGATAAACGTTTATTCTGAAAAGAATTTAGTAAACGGTGTTGGGATAATCTCAATCATACCTCAAGTACTAGATATGTAAAGAGGGCAAAGATGAAAAGGTGTGACATTTCATATGAAAAGGTGTGACATTTCATATGAAAAGGTGTGACCTTTCATATGAAAAGGTGTGACTTTTCATCCTCCAACCGCCATAACCGAACAATTACAATGGTTCATTGGCACCGGTTGATCTAGTATAAATAGGAAGCATATGTAGCAGATTTGAATACACACACAAAATTCAGATTCTCTCATATTCTCTCCTTGTTCTTCATTGTTCTTCAAGAAGGAAACATAGTTTGATTCGTCGGGTTCGAGACTTCGATTCTTGAACGGATTGTTGTATCCTCTAGATAGACGTCCATTCTCTACGGTACGAGGGACGAATTTCTGTCTAAGGACACTGCTTTGCAGGCCTCAATCCAACAAACGTTCTTCTTCAAATTTGTGATCAAGAAACTCGAGTTAGTCATTTTCTCCTTGAAACTTTGATTATGTAACTTATGATTATATGTAAATTACATACATATATATAGATATAAATTCAGTATTTCATTTGATTCAAGATTGTGTGTTACGAATTTCAATTCGTGTATATAAGTTCTAACAATCTTAGACAGAAATTTCGTTGACAATGGAAAACTCTTCGTTGTTGAAATCGAGTGTGGAGAAACCCGAAAAATTTAAGGGTTCCGATTTTAGAAGATGGCAACAAAAGATGCTCTTCTACTTGACAACTTTGAAAGTGTCTAACGTGCTTACCGATCAAGCACCGACACCGCCGGTTGGAGAAGGAGAAAACACCCCATCCCAAATTGAATTGGCTATGTTCCAACGATCCTTGGATATTTGGAACGCAAACGAATATAATTTCCGGAATTTTATCCTTAATGGTTTGGATGATGGTCTTTATGACATTTATTCATCCTTCAATACGGCAAGAGAAATTTGGGAGTCGTTGGAATCAAAGTACAAGACGGAAGTCGCTTGTTCCAAACGATTTATCGTGGGCAAATTCCTAAACTATAAGATGACGGATTCCAAATCGGTCGTGAAACAAGTAGAAGAAATGCAAATCTTGGTCCATGAATTGGAAGTCGAAGGTATGGGCATCAACTCTAACTTTGTTATTGGTTCAATTATTGACAAGTTACCTCCATCCTGGAAAAATTTTAAACTCTATCTTAAACATTTGTCCGAGGATATGAGTTTTGAGAAATTGATACTCAAACTGCGGGTGGAGGAGGACAACCGGATGAACGAGAAGGCGGATGCAATCTCGTTGGAACCAAATGCAAACATGGTTACCGGAAACTCATCAAAGTCAAAGTTCCAAAAAGGAAAGGGAAAGGCGATGGGTTTCAAGCAAAATCTCAATGCTTCATACCCACTATCCGTACAACGAAGGCCTTTCAAGAAGCCTGTGATGAGTTGCTGGGTATGCGGAAAGCCAGGGCATCGAGCGAAGGATTGCCGCCATAGAAGAGACCATGGTGGTCCCGGAGGAGGAGGTGCCGGTGGAAACCCCCATCAAGCCAACGTGGTCAATGCTCCAAATCAATTCGTTGGAGTAATTGAGGCTTTTATGGTTACAAATGTGACCGATTGGTGGGTTGATACTGGTGCCACCAAACATATTTGTAACTCCAAGAACATGTTTTCCACATACCAAAAAGTTGATGATGAAGAACCCATGTATATGGGTAATGCCACGACCACGAAAGTTGAAGGGAAGGGGAAGGTGAATCTCAAGCTTACATCGGGGAAGGAACTTGTGCTCACCAATGTCTTGCATGTACCGGTTATTACAAAGAACTTGATTTTTGGACCCACACTTAGTAACAAAGGATTCAAGATGGTGTTTGAATCTGATAAATTTGTGATTACTAAGGGTGGGATGTATGTTGGAAAGGGCTACCTAAATGAGGGGCTCTTCAAACTTAGTGTGATGAACAATGATGATGTAAATATTGTAAATGTTGTAAATAGCAATAAAACCGCAGGCTCTAGCTCTGCTTCTATGTACATGCTTGACTCTTCTTCCCTATCGCATTCCCGTCTAGGACATGTTAACTTCCGATCCTTACAAAGGATGATAAAACTTGGGTTATTACCCAAGTGTTCCATGGATAACAAGACAAAATGTGAGGTATGTGTTGAGTCTAAATACTCAAGCCATCCACATAAATCTGTTGAAAAGTCTAATCAAGTACTTGGACTTATCCACAGCGATTTATGTGATTACAAAGCCACACCCACACGTGGAGGAAAGAACTATTATGTATCATTTATTGATGATTGCAGTAAATATTGTTATGTATACCTAATACATACCAAAGATGAAGCTTTGAATATGTTTAAGACATACAAGGCTGAAGTTGAAAACCAACTTGACAAAAGAATAAAAATTCTGAGATCCGATAGAGGAGGAGAATACGAGTCTAAGGACTTTGCAGAATTTTGTTCTCATCATGGCATAGTTCACCAAACAACAGCTCCCTATACTCCACAACAAAATGGAGTAGCCGAAAGGAAAAACAGAACATTGAAGAACATGATTAATTCAATGTTGATTACTTCGGGAGCACCACATAGTTTGTGGGGTGAAGCATGCTTAACTGCAAATATGATACTTAATAGAATTCCTCATAAGAAAAGCGATTTAATAGAATTCCTCATAAGAAAAGCGATAAGTCTCCTTATGAACTATGGAAAGGAAAAATTCCTTCCTACAAAAGGATGAAAGTGTGGGGTTGCCTTGCAATAGGCGGGTTAACACCCCCCCTAAATCTAACCGCAAGTGTACGGGTCGAAGTCAAGTAATAGTACTGAAAGTAGGAGTATCGAACACAGGGAACTAGGAACTAAGTATCACAATGACTACAATTGCTATTAACTGAACTATCGAAATGTTGAGTTGTGATTTATAACTTGATCTAAAAACTAAAGACGACTAAAATAATACTAGAATCGCTTAACAGAAGGTTTTGGAAGGACTTTTGATAGAGAAAAAGGTCGAGGATTGGATTCCCTATGGTTATACTACTGATGAACGAATACCCGAACAATAATTCTTACCGACTATTTTTCTATGAACCCTAGTTTATAAAAGTCACTGTTATTCTTTCTCAAGCAAAACAGATTTTATTTCAAGACTGTAGGTGTTATCTCTCGATCCACACCTAGGGTTTTAAAATACATTAAGTCAACTATGCTGAGCGGAAAGTGATTCGGCTATCTCTGCCCAAATCATCTTTTCCGGTATTTGATTACTTGATCTAGTTCTTAATAAATTTTCTCAAACTTAATTAAACACCATGAGAGTCAATTGGAGGTGATCAGACTACAATTGATAATGAAAGCTGAATTCAAATACTTCATAGATTAAATCGAGTAAAAATAATCGTTCGTGTACACGTCATCCATCATAAATCCATAGTTCCTCCAACCCCCAACATCTAAAGATTAGTTCATGTTGGGGTAAACAAAAACACGAGAATTAAAGTAGAAAGTGGTGTGTGAAATCATGGTTGTCGTGGTAACTGTAAATAATGATGAAATCCCTTCTCTCTCGGCTATGATTTACTTCGCGTGGTGAACTGTCTTCAATCCGTCCTCTCTCGTGGCTCCAAAGTACGTGGAAATACTCTGAAAATCGCCCTCTCGCTGCCTCCCGTCGCACATGTCGTGATAATGACCTAAATCCGAAAAACGCAAAAGTATAGAAAACGTCCAGAGGGTTACGCGGTTTTACCCGCGGTTTGCAAACGGCGTGGAAAACCGCGCGTCTTCTTTTTTGGCTCTGGGTCGGGTTTGGTTCGAATCTGGTTCGCGGATCTGGGTCGGTTCTTGGGCTTTCCATTGGGCTTCATTCTGGGCTCTCTTTTGGGTCTTTTCCGCTCCTTTTCTCGATGCTCGTCTTATTTCGGATAACCTGCACAATTCACTAGATAGACCGTAAAATCTCGCCTTTTTGCTTAAAGACAAGCCAATCTCATTGGTTTATGGATTGAAAATAACGCCAAAAAGTGGCGTTATCAACAACCCCAAACCGAGCGTTGCTTTTCCTCAAGCAATTTAGCGATAAAAATGTCAATAAAGCATATATCCGTGAAATAATAACAACACAACTCTCAATCGGTACCACGTAATGCACTGGTGATTTCCCAAACTCGTGAACTCTTATCTCATCCTAGCCTCATTCTTATGATGTTTGATCTATGGCCTTCCATTGCGAGTTAAACTCGTGACACCTCCGATTTCATTAGGGTTGTACTAGGTCCAGACATACTAGGGAAGACATTTCGCCTCGACCCTACCTCACGGGATACTCTCCTTGCACTCGAACCTAGGTTATCGCACATGTTGTCATGTATAGGAAGTTATGTTTAAGAATACTCAAAAATCACATGACAACTTTAAAGAAAGACGCACAGGTGTCCAAAAATTGATCTCAGGAAGGAATCAAGTAGCAAGACAGGGAATATCAGTAAAGGTGGTAGCATACCGTAATCACGTTTTCCAAAAGATCATCCAGGTCTTTATAGGGGTTATAACGGGGCTAGGGTACCGGCTAAGAACGAAGGGTAACACGGTTCAAAGATCCTTGGTGTATCAAACATTAACAGTTCTGAACTTCATCACATTCTATCTTATTACTTGGCCCTTTTGTCACTATCGGAGTCACTTTGACTCTCTTATTTTCTGCTGTAAATGAAATCTAAACTAACTGCTCTTTTTCTCTTTTTTTTTTTGGAACTTCATTGGTTCTCTTTATTCAGCTTGGGGCTGCATTGGCCCTCTTTTCTATCTATTTTCATGACTGGCCTGTATTCTTTCTTTTCCGCTCTCTCTATTTCAGTTCATTACCGCCTCTGTTTGACACACTTTCGGATGAGGTTGGCTAAAGCTTTTGGCTCGGGTTTAAAGGTGGTTTTAGAATTGGAAAAGGTGAGTGTTTGGCTTCAAGAGGGGTTTTGGTTGCACACAAATGGGTAGAAAGGTATGATAGCTAAAAACGGTTAACATACACACAATGCCTGGAATCATCTCTTACGGTCCACACGATATGGTCTACTATACCCTTACCCAATATCCCGATGGCCGTCTTTGCTACTTAATGCGATATTATAGCGAGATCACTCTATAATCACGACAAGGAATTCGAAAAAGTGTATATGATTTTCGTGTTTAAATCCCTCGAAATGAAAAACGTCTTTTAGGCTCAAATCTCGCTCTCGGGTGGTCTCCACTAATGTCCCTAGTCATGCCTTTCCCGGTCCTTCCCTAATGGTCACGTTTCAGTCACAAAGTTCTCCCCACAATGGTTGGTCTCAATCATTCAAAAACAAGAAAGTATTGGCTACCATGATCTAACCATTCTTAAGTATGGGACATCAACGTGCATTAACGGGGGCCCGCTTGGCAACCCCAAACCTTAGCCACACATTGTCCCCAATGTGCAGATAAGTGATACATAATGCGATAAAATTGGTGTGTGTTATTATTACATTCATCCGACAGAAACAAATAAAAACAGTACAGAAGCATCAAGAACATAACGAATCAAAAGAGATCACGAAAACAAACCCATCTACTGGCGGGAAGATGATGATGCGCCCCCGTCTCGCCGGCCTCTAACTCTTCTCCGATCTTGTGGCTGCGCTGGCGGTGATTGTGGTGCTGGTGGGGCTGGAAATCCAGCTTGGGCGAGGCGGTAGTCAAAGCCTTCCAAACGGGTGTCGTAGCCGTCCATACGCAGGTTCAAGTTGCGGAACCCGAGGTCCACATTTGCATTTATCCCGCTAACCTGCGTCGTCATGCGCTCCATAAATCAACGCATATAAGGAGGCGTGTTGCCGCCGTGAACGACCTCCTCCGCTGCTGGTGCCTCCGGATCCAAAGCTGGATCACTATCCGAGGCACTCTCGGATGACAGATGGACCGGCTCGGCAAGATGCCTCATCTGAAAATGTGGGTCTGCTCGCCTCTTCTCTTCTAATTTCCTCGCCGCCGTAATTTGGTGCTGATATTGTGTCTTCGTGAAGTCCTTCATCGTCGCGGTGAGGCGTCCTATTGGGACACCGGTTTCCCTACAAAAATGAGTTATCAAACAAGGAAACAGTAGAATACCGTTGAGGGTCATACCGGCGTCTAGTATCTCCATCCAGATGATGTGGCCGATATCCATCGGCAGATTGTTGTGGAGGAAGTAGAGGACCTCCGCCACTTGGCTGTCGGCGGTGGTGTTGTGTGTAGACGGCTTTAAAGAGGCCTTGACAAACAGCATGAGGAACGCGATATCTGTGTGCATCTCGCTTTTTAAAATGTGTTGGTCCATCTTGTTCCATCCCGTGTGTCCGTTCCGCCTTAGAGAGGCGGCGATAATCGGGCTCAAGCGCTCCCGAAATGCTTGGTTCGGAGATAGACCGTAGGTGGCGCTCAGCTCGGCCCGGCGGGGGGCGTGGAAGTATGCATCGATGTCGGTCGGAGAGATCCGGATCTCCCTATCGCCCATCCTTACCATGCATCGGTCGTGGTATACTGCCCGGATCATACAAGCATAAAATTCCTTTACTGTTTCAACGCAATACATGGGTGGAGTTTGAATGAATCCTTCCCAGGATTGTTGCTGTATGATCTCCGGCACTCGTGATCCGGCCGGTAGGTTCGCCAGTCTGATGCCACGTTCCCCGAAGGGAGTGCATTCGTTCAACTGCATCTGCTCGTGGCGCACATTTTTGTCGGGGTTCTCGTGATCGAACGTTGCCCTCCGGTTGTTCGGATGGATTCGCTCATAGTCCGGAAATGAAAGGTATGTGCTCGGATGGGTCCTCATATCTGCACAAGTAAATGAACTCAAATGAGTTAACGCGCTCATAGCCACCCCAAACCTCGGTAAAACCGAGGTTTGCAAAGGGTCAAATGTGAGTGTGTGAATTGTGAAAAGGAAAGCACCCCAAACCTAAGTGAAACTTAGGTTTGTTGTATCTCATTTTTCTTACGTGTACGTACAGATAAAAACTCACAATTCCCATGCATGCAGATTATTAATAAAATACTGTTTAGCTCATGCATTTGGACCACCGTCACCACAAAATTCCCTAGTGCATACATCTAAAAATCTTCACTGATTTACACCAGTGACGGATAACATGACGACCCCAAACCTAAGTGAAACTTAGGTTTGCCTATGCTTACACAAAGAGAAATAGACCCACCAAAAAAAACGTAGGGACTTTATGTTACCAAGAAATCCCCATTTTACTATGTATGCACAAAAAGGAGACTATTCCACAAAACCACAGATCTTACCCTATTTACCCCCCTTTGACTTCCCAACAAGTTCCCATCCCAGATTTTAAGCACATAGATCCTCACAAGGACAAGTACATACCAGTTGCATCAAAAACACTATTCTCATGTCAGATTCATATCATACAACAAGGCATGTCCTCATATTCGAAGCATAAATCATCATAAGTGCACACATTGTGAGAAATCAGAAAAAAGGGGGGAATAAGCATAACAAAACTTGAAAGCAAGAAATGAAAGACCAGGCAAATACTTACACCACATCATCATACACAAAGACCAAAACTTAAATATGAAAAGTTACATACCTTGGGTCTTGAAGAATGGAAAGCACAAACTATTGATAATGGAGAAGGGGGCCTTGAAAATCGATGGAGTTAGATAGAGACTGAGAGAAAATCGTGAGAGAGAGAGAGAGTAGGGTTGCAGAAAATTGAAGAAGAAAGAAAAAGAAATGAAAGGGAGATGACATAAAGTGAGAAAAGACTGCACAAAAAAACAAAACGAAACGCGCGGCTTTCCACGCGGTTTACAAACCGCGGGAAAACCCGCGTAACCCTCTGTTTCAAAAAGCCTCAGAGAGCCCCGCGGTTTTCCACGCGGTATTGAAGCCGCGTAAAATCCCGTGTATGTCTCTGTTTCGAACCTCTTCAGGAAACCCCGCGGTTTTCCACGCGGTATTGAAGCCGCGTAAAATCCCGCGTATCTCCCTGTTCACTTTTTCAATTTTCGATTTTTTTTAAAAACACACTAAAACGAAATTAAAAAGAAAACAAACCTCGGTGGGTTGCCTCCCACCCAGCGCCTTGGTTTCGGTCGTGGCTCGATCGTCCTTCCGATTACTTTTTTGGTTCATCCAAGTACATGGTTTCTGACACCACCGTCTCTCCTCTATAATATGGTTTCACCCACTGGTCGTTCACTTTGAAAGTCGCCCCGTCTTTTCCTTGTAGCTCCACTGTTCCATACGGGTATACCTCCTTGACGGTGAACGGTCCGGACCACTTAGACTTCAACTTTCCTGGAAATAAACGAAGACGTGAGTTAAATAATAAAACACTCATACCTGGAACCAGTACCTTTTCACGAATTCGCTGGTCATGGAATTTCTTGGTCCGCTCTTTGTAGATGGCCGCGTTCTCAAATGCATCCAGCCGGATTTCCTCTAATTCACATAGTTGCAATAATCTCTTCTTCCCGGCTGCATCTAACTCCATGTTCAGTTTCTTGATCGCCCAGAATGCTCTACACTCGAGTTCCACTGGTAGATGGCATGATTTCCCAAACACAAGTCGGTACGGTGTGGTTCCAATCGGGGTCTTGTATGCCGTCCGATATGCCCACAATGCGTTGTCTAACTTCAGTGACCAATCCTTCCGTGATGAGTTCACTGTCTTTTCCAAGATCTGCTTCAACTCTCTATTGGAGACTTCTGCTAAGCCGTTGGCTTGTGGGTGGTATGGTGTAGTGACTTTATGCTTCACCGAGTACTTCTTTAAAACTGCTTCTAGATAACAATTACAGAAGTGACTCCCACCATCGCTGATCAGTACTCTCGGAACTCCAAATCTCGCAAAGATATTCTTCCGTAGGAACTTAATCACTACTTTGGAATCATTTGTAGGAGTCGCGATCGCTTCCACCCACTTTGACACGTAGTCCACCGCTACCAAGATGTACTCATTTCGGTGTGAGTTAGGGAATGGTCCCATGAAATCTATGCCCCACACGTCGAAGAGTTCGACCTCCATGAAGATCTGCATTGGCATTTCATCCCTCTTGGTCATGTTACCCCGTTCTTTGGCACCGATCACACTTAGAGATGAATTCACGAGTTTCTTTGAACATAGACGGCCAAAAGAAACCCGGCTGAAGAATCTTTGCCACTGTTCTATCGGTGCTAAAGTGGCCTCCACATTCCAATGTGTGGCAATGGTTGAAGATATTGGCCTTTTCTTCCTCCGGGACACATCTCCGGATCATTCCGTCGGCACATGACTTATAAAGATAAGGCTCGTCCCAATAGTACCTCTTGGCCTCAAAAAGAAATCTCTTCTTTTGGTGGGAGTTCATCTGATATGGCATTACTCCTCCCACCAAATAATTGACTATGTCTGCGAACAAAGGCTCAGAATGACTAACCTTGAAAAGTTGTTAATCCGGAAACGAATCGTTGATGATGGTTTTATCTTTCCTTTGCTCCTCACCTCCCTCAAGTCTCGAGAGGTGATCCACCACCGTGTTCTCGGAACCCTTCTTATCCAGAATTTCCAAGTCGAACTCTTGGAGTAGAAGTACCCAATGGATGAGTCTCGGTTTAGCATCCTTCTTGGCCATTAGATGCTTTAAAGCGGAGTGATCGGTGTAGACAATTACCTTGGCCCCCACTAGGTATGACCGGAACTTCTCGCAAGCATAGACGACCGCTAACAGTTCCTTCTCAGTAGTAGCATAATTGAGCTGAGCATCATCCAAGGTCTTACTCGCATAGTAGATCACATGCATTCTCTTATCCTTCTTTTGACCCAATACCGCTCCAACAGCGGTGTCACTCGCATCACACATCAAGGTAAATGGTAAGCTCCAATCCGGTGCCGTGAGGATCGGTGCAGATATTAACTCCTTCTTTAACCTGTCAAAAGCAGATATACACTCATCAGTGAACTCGAATTTAGCATCTTTAAGCAATAAAGAACATAAAGGCTTAGTAATTTTAGAAAAATCATGTATAAACCGCCGGTAAAACCCGGCATGCCCCAAGAAGCTTCGGACTCCCTTGACGGAGTTCGGGTAAGGAAGATTCTCGATCACCGCTACTTTTGCCTTATCTACTTCAATTCCGGCTTTGGATACTTTATGACCAAGTACGATCCCCTCGGTCACCATGAAGTGACACTTCTCCCAGTTCAGTACCAAACTCGTCTCTTCACATCTTTGTAGGACAGCTCTCAAGTGTTCCAAACATGTATCGAATGAAGGCCCGAACACGGAAAAATCGTCCATAAAAATCTCGATCGTCCGCTCCACCATGTCAGAGAAGATCGCCATCATACACCTCTGAAAGGTTGCTGGAGCGTTACATAAACCGAATGGCATCCTCCGATAGGCAAACGTACCATATGGACATGTGAATGTCGTCTTATCTTGATCCTCGGGTGCTATTGGTATCTGATTATACCCGGAATAACCGTCTAGAAAACAGTAGTACTCGTGCCCGGATAGTCGCTCCAACATCTGATCAATGAATGGAAGAGGGAAGTGATCTTTCTTTGTAGCATCGTTCAGCTTTCGGTAGTCAATACACACCCTCCACCCGGTAACTGTTCGGGAAGGGATCAGCTCGTTGTTGTTGTTTCGAACAACTGTTATACCACCCTTCTTTGGTACTACTTGAACCGGGCTTACCCATGGACTATCCGACACCGGATATATAATTCCATCATCAAGGAGTTTTAGAACCTCCTTCCGGACCACTTCTTTCATAATTGGGTTGAGCCGACGTTGATGTTGAACTACCGGTCGATGCCCTTCTTCAAGATTGATGCGGTGTGAGCAAAATGTCGGGCTTAAACCTTTCAGATCAGCTATCGTCCATCCAATAGCGGCTTGGTGCTCTCTAAGAACCCGGAGTAGCTTATCTTTATTTGCAGGATTCAGTTTAGACGAAATGATTATCGAAAGCGTGTCTTTCTCTCCCAAATATGCATACTCAAGATGATCGGGCAGCGGTTTGAGCTCAAGTTTTGGTGGTGTCTTCGACGAAGGTTCGGACTTGGGGATTGGTTCTCCCAAATCTTCAATGACCGGTCTTCTCGGGCCTTGGTATGATGGTGTTGCATTTAATTGCATCACGCTCTCGCTTTCCGGATTAGTATCAGTACCCATCAAGACATTGTTCAATTGGTCATCGGAAACTTGTAAGCCACACGTTTCTTTAATCAATGAGTCCATTACATCTACCCGGTAACATTCATTTGGTCCCATGCTTTGCTTTGTTGCCCGGAAGACATTGAAGATAGCTTCTTCATCACCCACTCTCAAGGTGAGCTTTCCTCCCTTCACGTCGATCAATGCCCCTCCCGTGGCCAAGAATGGTCGGCCCAGTATAAGCGGTATCTCTTTATCCTCATCCATGTCGAGGATCACGAAATCCACTGGGAGATAAAACTTGTCCACCTTGACAAGCACGTCTTCAATTACCCCATACGGGTACTTGATGGATCTGTCAGCAAGCTGTAACGTCACACTAGTCGGTTGCACTTCTCCAAGTCCGAGTTTCCTGAAAATAGACAAGGGCATCAAATTAATACTTGCTCCAAGATCACACAAGGCTTTACTAAATTCCGAATTTCCTATATTAACAGGGATAGTAAAACTCCCTAGATCCTTAAGCTTCGGGGGAAGCTTATGTTGGATAATCGCGCTGCACTCCTCAGTAAGTGCAACTGTCGCATGCTCCTCGATCTTCCTTTTGTTAGATAAAATATCTTTTAAAAACTTCACATACGAGGGCATTTGTGCCAAAGCATCTGCAAAAGGGATGTTAATATGCAATTTCTTAAAAACTTCAAGAAATTTAGAATAGTTAAGATCTTCCCTGTGGGCTTTAAGCCTATTTGGATATGGCACTTTCGGAATTGTCGGCTTGACCGGTGTTTGCTTTGGAATGGTTGCCTGCTCTTGCTTCTTCTCTTCACTCTTTGGGTTCTCTTCAATTACAACCTCTTCGTCAGTCTCTAACTCATCCAAATCTACCATCTCGTAATCTTCCCCTTTGGACTCGGTTTCCTTTGATGCTGGCTCTCGTGTCAGTTTCCCATTCAGCTCCTTGCCACTCCTCAGATGGATGGCCTTGCAATCTTCCCGGTTTGTCCTTTCGGTTTGACTCGGAAATTTTCCGGAAGCTCGGTTTTGTAGGGCTTCAGAAATCTGCCCCATTTGCCTTTCAAGCATCTTTATAGATGCTGTATTCTGATCAGTGGCAGCCTTGACTGTGTTGACCGTGCTGGCTAATCCTTCAACCGTGCTGTCCATTTTAGACATGAATTTCATCATCATGTCCTCTAGCCCCGACTTCTTCTCTCCGGACTGTCCCTCATTGAAATTCCGTTGGTTGTAACATGGAGGACGATAAACATTGTTAGTATTAGAAGAATTGGCAAAGTTAGAATGATTACCTTGTTGTTGACCGGGTTGCCCTTGCGGTTGACTCCATGCAAAATTTGGGTGGTTTTTCCAACCCTCATTGTATGTATTCGAAAACGGATCATTTCGTGGCCGATTGTTCCGATTTTGCATAAAGTGAACTTGCTCCGGTTCGCTCATGGGTGGTGCCATATCTGGCATACCCTCATCCATCATGAATGTGGATTGAAGAGAAGACCCCTTCATCTGACTCGTGAGTGCGTTCAGTTGAGCCTTTATGGCTTTCAGCTCGTCATTTTCTTGAACACTTGCTACCTTTCTGATAGAGGATCGTGGCGTGGCGTAGCTATGCTCGGCTAAATTCTCGATCAACTCGACGGCTTCTTCATACGTTTTGTTCATTAAAGCTCCACCCGCGGCAGAAGTGATTTCGTTCTTGAACTGCGTGTGAAGACCTCCGAAGAAAGTTTGGATGATCACCCATCCGTGCAACCCGTTATGTGGACACTTCTTTAACATGTCTTTATACCGCTCCCATGCCTCGTACAAGGTCTCTTGATCCCATTGCGCGAAATGAGTAATGTCAGCCATTAATTGAGCGGTTCTTCCCGGTGGGAAGAATTTCTGGAGAAACGCAGCTTTCAGGTCTGCCCATGTAGTGATGAGATCTGTTGGTAGGCCCTCTATCCAAATTTCAGCTCTACCCTTTAAGGAAAAGCTGAATAGCCTCAGTTTTATCGCGTTCTCCTCCATCCCATTAATCTTAAACGTGTTGCAGATTCGTTCAAATGCACGAAGATGTGCATGAGGGTCTTCAGTTGGTGCTCCCCCGAACTGATTTTGTTGCACCATTACGATGGTGCTCGGCTTGATCTCGAAGTAATTTGCCGCAGTGGTGGGTGGTTGGATCCCTATACGTGCGGCTGCCACATTCGGATTGGCAAACGACCGCATAGGCACCCTCTCCGGAGGTGGTGGAGGTGGGTCATTGCGAGGAGGTCTCTCGTCACCCATCTTCAGATGCCTTTTAACTTTTGTTTCTTTTCTTAAACGGCGGGCAGTTCTTTCTATCTCTGGATCAAGTGGCTAGATTTCCTTCCCTCGGGTCTTCTTTGGCATAAACCAATTAGTACCTGAAAAGAAGTAGGCAAAGTTAGTAATCCAGAAATTGAAAGTGGTGGAATAAAGTAATAATAAAAAAAATGTTCAATCTAATAGCGCTTATAGCTGGTAGTGCTATCAGTTGCAACTAGTTCCCCGGCAACGACGCCAAAAACTTGATAGGCGGGTTAACACCCCCCTAAATCTAACCGCAAGTGTACGGGTCGAAGTCAAGTAATAGTACTGAAAGTACGAGTATCGAACACAGGGAACTAGGAACTAAGTATCACAATGACTACAATTGCTATTAACTGAACTATCGAAATGTTGAGTTGTGATTTATAACTTGATCTAAAAACTAAAGACGACTAAAATAATACTAGAATCGCTTAACAGAAGGTTTTGGAAGGACTTTTGATAGAGAAAAAGGCCGAGGATTGGATTCCCTATGGTTATACTACTGATGAACGAATACCCGAACAATAATTCTTACCGACTATTTTTCTATGAACCCTAGTTTATAAAAGTCACTGTTATTCTTTCTCAAGCAAAACAGATTTTATTTCAAGACTGTAGGTGTTATCTCTCGATCCACACCTAGGGTTTTAAAATACATTAAGTCAACTATGCTGAGCGGAAAGTGATTCGGCTATCTCTGCCCAAATCATCTTTTCCGGTATTTGATTACTTGATCTAGTTCTTAATAAATTTTCTCAAACTTAATTAAACACCATGAGAGTCAATTGGAGGTGATCAGACTACAATTGATAATGAAAGCTGAATTCAAATACTTCATAGATTAAATCGAGTAAAAATAATCGTTCGTGTACACGTCATCCATCATAAATCCATAGTTCCTCCAACCCCCAACATCTAAAGATTAGTTCATGTTGGGGTAAACAAAAACACGAGAATTAAAGTAGAAAGTGGTGTGTGAAATCATGGTTGTCGTGGTAACTGTAAATAATGATGAAATCCCTTCTCTCTCGGCTATGATTTACTTCGCGTGGTGAACTGTCTTCAATCCGTCCTCTCTCGTGGCTCCAAAGTACGTGGAAATACTCTGAAAATCGCCCTCTCGCTGCCTCCCGTCGCACATGTCGTGATAATGACCTAAATCCGAAAAACACAAAAGTATAGAAAACGTCCAGAGGGTTACGCGGTTTTACCCGCGGTTTGCAAACCACGTGGAAAACCGCGCGTCTTCTTTTTTGGCTCTGGGTCGGGTTTGGTTCGAATCTGGTTCACGGATCTGGTTCGGTTCTTGGGCTTTCCATTGGGCTTCATTCTGGGCTCTCTTTTGGGTCTTTTCCGCTCCTTTTCTCGATGCTCGTCTTATTTCGGATAACCTGCACAATTCACTAGATAGACCGTAAAATCTCGCCTTTTTGCTTAAAGACAAGCCAATCTCATTGGTTTATGGATTGAAAAGAACACCAAAAAGTGGCGTTATCACAAAGGTTCAAGTACCTTTACCCAAAAGGACAAAACTTGAACCGAAGACCATTGATTGTGTATATCTTGGTCCGGCAAGTAATAGTGCTGCTTATAGATTTCTGGTCTATAAGTCAAACAATGAAGATATCCACAACAACACAATCATGGAATCAATTGAGGCTGAATTCTTTGAACACATATTTCCTTACAAGGATAAAGGGAAAGAAATCTCTAATCCAAGGAAGAGAGTATGTGAAGTAGAGAACACCGATAGTGTTGAGAAACCAAATGAAGAAGGTAAATCAAAGGCTCAAGAAGAAAACCTATAGCCTAGAAGAAGTAAAAGGGGAAAGATTTCTAAAGACTTTGGACCCGACTTCATGACATTCGTTGTCGATGAAGAACCTCAATCCTATAAAGCTGCCATGGACTCATCGGAGGCACCTTATTGGAAAGAGGCTATTCAAGGTGAGATAGACTCCATTGTTCAGAATAACACATGGAGATTGGTAGACTTACCACCGGGTCACAAGGCAATTGGTCATAAATGGATCTTCAAGCGGAAACTAAGACATGATGGTACTATAGAGAAATATAAAGCTCAATTAGTTGCCAAAGGTTACCGCCAAAAGGAATGTAACAACCCAAATCCCAGAACATACATCATAATGCATAACATTGATTTACAACAAAAGTTACATAACAAACCAAGTACGGTCTCAATAGTCTTGACATTACAAAATATATAAAAGCTTCCTAATCAACATCCATCAAAAGCTTCATACACTTCATCCTCTCCTGCCGATCCTTAACCTGGAAAACATATTTTTGAAAACAAAATGAGGGTTAGACCAAACGGGTCTAGTGAGTTAATCCCGGTCCTTTCCAAAATCATTATAAAACCTTTTATGTAAATCCTTTGTATCAAAATAGTTTAGATAAACCTTTGGTAATTCTTTCGTAAAATATAAACATACCACACGTATTTAAATACCAATCCAGACTCGTGCATCGTGTACATCTCATTCTCCTTATTCCTCCACAAATGGCCATATTAGTTGGTAGCAAGCCAACTAATAAATCAACAACCGGTCCGCTCACCGGAACCCGGCTACCCGTCGGTCCGCACACCGGAACCCGACTACTCACCGGTCCGCACACCGGAACCCGGCTACACACCGGAACCCGGCAACAAGTGCACTCGTGTAGTGCAAAGCTTATATAAATACAATATATATCTCATTACATCATATTGTCATTTATATACACATAATCATATTCCTACCACATAATCATCTCATATATATATACACATATATATGTATCCCAGTTCAAAAACGTTTTAAAGCAAAACTCACCTGAATGCTTACAATATGCTTCCAAACCTTTCTCCGAGCTATCCGATCCTTTATCCAAAATTCTCAGAATCTGAAACCATTTACATACAAATATCTCCTTACCAACTTATGTATAAGACTTACTAGTAGGTTATGGACTCTAGATACATCTACATAACTCTTATCCTCAAAATTACCCAAACATCCAAGTTATCCGGAAACCTCAAAGTATCCGGACAACTTTCCGGACAACTTTCCGGACAACACAAAGAATCCGGACAACTTAACTTTTCCGGACATCACAACCATCCGGACGACATCCGGATACCAAAGTAACCCGGACACTATCCGGTATCTCATTTCATCCGGAAAACATAAGAAAGGAGGAACTTACCCGGATAAAACCCTGTCCGGACACCTTCAGAAAGTCATCCGGACACCATCAATAAAACTACCCGGACACCTTCAACAAAACCATCCGGACACATTCATGGTGTCCGGAAAACTCTGTCGGTTTGCCCTAATTCGACCCAGAAATCCGCTGATTCATTACCAGATGTAATTCTAACTATTCTACTCCGATAGAAACATTCAGTTATCAATTATACACATAATATGTAAAGAAAACATACCTCAAACACTTCCAATGGATCAAATTGAATCCCTTAGCCAAAGAAACTTTATTTTCCCCTTTTTCTTCCTTTCTCCACAAAACACACACACATACCAAATCTGGATATTTTCTAATTGTGAAGATATCTGATTACTCAAGAGGTGATATGGACCATATTTGCATTCTTGGCTTAAATTATCCCATAATAACCCAAAGCACCCCTTAACTTAATAATTCATCTAAACTTACCCTAAATATTAACTTTAAGGTTAAATAAACTTAACGGAAAGATATTTTTAACTAACGAACTTACCCGGGGTATTACAAGGAAGGTCAATATTTCTTTGACACCTATTCACCGGTAACACGAATCACGTCCATTTGGACATTGATGGCTATAGCAGCAATTCACAACCTACACATACATCAAATGGATGTGAAAACTGCTTTCTTAAATGGTGAATTAGATGAAGAAATTTATATGCAACAATCGGAAGGTTTTGTGGTAAAAGGTCAAGAGAATAAAGTATGCAAACTTGTGAAGTCTTTATATGGACTTAAACAAGCCCCAAAGCAATGGCATGAAAAGTTTGATAACACTCTTCTATCAAATGGTTTCCAAATTAATGAGTGTGACAAATGCGTATATGTGAAACAAAGCAAGAACGCATGTGTCATAATATGTCTATATGTAGATGATATGCTAATAATGGGGACCAACTTGGATGTAATCAATCAAACCAAGAAGATGTTGCACTCCTCGTTTGATATGAAGGATCTTGGAGTAGCAGATGTAATTCTTGGGATAAAGATCCAAAGAGATCATAACAGTTACATTCTGACTCAATCTCACTATGTTGAGAAAGTTCTTAGGAAATTTGGTCACTATGATGATAGACCGGTAGTCACTCCTTTTGATCCTTCAAGCCAACTTAAGAAGAATCAAGGAGAGAGTGTGTCTCAATTGGAATACACTCAAGTGCTTGGAAGTTTGATGTACATTATGAATTGTACGAGACCGGATCTAGCATATACCGTAAGTAGACTTAGTCGATACTCACATAACCCAAGTAAGGATCATTGGTATGCACTTATAAGAGTGCTTCGATATCTGAAATACACAATGAACTATGGGTTATACTATACCAAATATCCTCCCGTACTAGAAGGATATTGTGATGCAAACTGGATTTCCAATCATTCTGAAAGTAAGTCCACAAGTGGCTATGTGTTTACACTTGGTGGTGCAGCCATATCTTGGAAATCTTCAAAGCAAACCGTGAATACACGGTCCACCATGGAAGCCGAATTCGTAGCCCTAGATAAAGCTGCTGAAGAGGCAGAATGGCTTAAAAGCTTCCTAGAGGGTATTCCCTTGTGGCCTAAGCCTGTTACCGCCGTTTGCACACATTGTGATAGTATGGCCGCTCTTACAAGAGCAAATAATCAAATTTATAACGGCAAATCGAGACATATCAGGCGTCGCCACAAAACAATACGAGACTTGCTTAAGAATGGAATAATTTCCATCGATTATGTAAAGTCAAAGGAAAATATCGCAGATCCTTTGACAAAAGGCCTTAATAGAGAACAAGTCTCTTATACATCGAGGGGAATGGGCTTAAAGCCAATCCAATGAGTTCTACTCAGCGGAAACCTAACCTAGCAACATTGGAGATCCCATGGTCTAGGTTCAATAGGACAACTAGTTGAGGAAAACTCAAGACTGAATACACAGGTACGCCTATTCCTATGATGTTTATTTAGTGTATTTTCCGTTGATGATTTAAGGGTTGAATTCTTATTCTTAATAATACTGATAGCTTATTGGTGGAACACTACGGAATGTTCTTGATCAGTATTACCTATATGAGATTGATGTGGGGTCGCATCTTTGAAGACGGATATGGCTACGTCTTCTAAAATTCTCATGAAGAAAGGATTGTTCACGACCGAAATGAACACAACGGTAAGAGTCAACTATGCATAAACATGAAATGTGTGATATTCATTGCCTTGACTTACTACAAAACGTGGTTAGTTCAAGACTCTTCGTCACTACCCACAAAGTAGGTCCGATGAATACTCACTAAGAACGGTTCAAGTCACCTAGACACCTTTTTCTGATGCATTTCATGTTTATTTCCTGAATAAGAACAATAAATACTTTGAGAATATCTTATTTTCTATTCAAATGTGGGGTATTGTTAGAGTTTGAATAGAAATTGTGGGGTATTGTTGGGATAATCTCAATCATACCTTAAGTACTAGATATGTAAAGAGGGCAAAGATGAAAATGTGTGACCTTTCATATGAAAAGGTGTGACATTTCATATAAAAAGGTGTGACCTTTCATATGAAAAGGTGTGACTTTTCATCCTCCAACCGCCATAACCGAACAATTACAATGGTTCATTGGCACCGGTTGATCTAGTATAAATAGGAAGCATATGTAGCAGATTTGAATACACACACAAAATTCAGATTCTCTCATATTCTCTCCTTGTTCTTCATTGTTCTTCAAGAAGGAAACATAGTTTGATTCGTCGGGTTCGAGACTTCGATTCTTGAACGGATTGTTGTATCCTCTAGATAGACGTCCATTCTCTATGGTACGAGGGACGAATTTCTGTCTAAGGACACTGCTTTGCAGGCCTCAATCCAACAAACGTTCTTCTTCAAATTTGTGATCAAGAAACTCGAGTTAGTCATTTTCTCCTTGAAACTTTGATTATGTAACTTATGATTATATGTAAATTACATACATATATATAGATATAAATTCAGTATTTCATTTGATTCAAGATTGTGTGTTATGAATTTCAATTCGTGTATTTAAGTTCTAACAAACAGTGCCTTAACGATAATTACGTCGCATCTCTAGAGAATATTAATATAAATTTCTTAAAATTATTTTATTATGAAAGTATCACCGGTAATGAAACAAAGGTGGTTTTGAATAAGGATAGCTCCCTTTACGAGGCAAGAGGTGACCTAATTGCCGTTGTGTAAATAACTTTCCTTTTATAACGGAACAATGACAACACAAATCTAATCAGCACAAACGTCTTTCTTTCATCAACAACTTCACGGAAATAAAACACCATTGAATCTAGGGTTTTTCGATTATCAATCAGATACACCGACACAAATGGAAGGTCCGATCAACGGAGGAATGTTGTACCACGAGGTACAAGAGTCGAAGCTCTGTGCCGTCCATTGCGTCAACACGGTGTTGCAGGGACCTTTCTTCTCCGAGTTCGATTTGGCTGCTCTCGCCTCCGATCTTGATCGGAGGGAGCATCAGATGATGCTTCAAGGCCCCGCTGCTTCAGGAGGAGATGCTTTCTTGTCGGAGGAGTCGTATAATGTCTCTATGGATGGGGATTTCAGTATCCAGGTAAGTTTAATTCTGATAATCTTTGGTTTTTCCTCATTGGTATATGGAGATAAGATACGTATATATATTCTTTTATGCTTCAACTGATGAGTCTTGTATTGCTTTTCCATAACAATTGGGTAATTATCGATTGCGAAAGACTTGGATGTCAATATTAAGTGATTTTTGTTGAAACACGTTGATGGCATACGGTTAGGTTATTGGGAACCCTGGTTCATCTTTTATTCTGTAGGTTATTAAGGTTACATGTTACATCTTTGCTTGGTCTATCTATATGGTTCTTTCTTCATTCGTGTTGATATCTAATGTCAACTTGAATTAAGTTTGAGAAATGATCAAAACTTAAAAGTACGTAAGTGCATTTTCATCTTATCCCTGAGGAATGGTGGGCGTATGTGGATATGTCAGACAAGAGACTAGACTTTGTATGTTTTTCGTAATCCTAAACTAGCCAAATAGACATGAATGATACATTTTGAGTGTGCATATTGTTATGGTCCTTACAAATTATAATATCCATAGGCAGATTGTTATTATGAAATCTAAATACAGAGAGAACAACATATGAATACAAGAGGCATGCATTATGCATAGGCAGTATAGCATCAAACAATCAAAGAACATAGAACATTTGGAATGCCCATTAGTACATCACCAAAGGAGAAGATGGAAATGGAAAAAGGAAATATTTTATGATGGGTACCTATTGTACCAAGCAGGAAAGGGGGTCGAATACATTTCTTTCAAAAGTTTCTGGAATATACTGGAACTCATTCGTGGAAAATAAAATTACGGTAAGTTCTCAATATAAAAGATGGAGACACAAAAGTAGCGCTGAAAGAATGAACTTTATAGTAGTGCACATAACTCTCTTCTCCTACTGTCCTACATTCACTCTCGAGACTTCTCGAAATTGAGAGTCCACAAATAGAATGCTCTTTACAATGAAGTATAATCACTAAAATGGATTGAAGCACTATAAAAAGGGCTTTTGATAATCTTAGAAATAGTAAGGGGAAGCCCCATATTGACTTATCTTACTTGTCACAAAACTATGTATTTTTTAAATTATCACAAAGCCAAGTTATTAACTTCAATAAGTTAAGATCTATTCTTCAATATAATCGACCGTCTTTTTTTCTTAAGACTGAAATAAAGGATTTTTTTGGAAGACAAGGAATATTTCATTCCGAATTAAGACATAAGAAACTTCCAAATTATGGGTTCACACAATGGCTTACGAATCAGGCAAGTTGCCAGATTGTGAACCTGGACAAGTTACCAAACTTGTCAATAAGTTATCAAAGTTTGTTTATGAAGGAACATTACAATTTAAACAAATTGTGCTTCCCTCAAAGTGTATAGATATATAGTGCTTAATGGATGTTCGAAAGTTGCTAAAAGATGATAGCAGTTTCCCTTTGTCTTTTGAAAGCATGGAAGATGCCCAAGGTGTTGTACCTTGAGTAGTAAAAGTCGTTTGGCTAAATAGACAAATGAATGCCCTTTTCTAAGTCGGAAATCTATATTGATGCATCAAAGGGGTCTCTGAAAATTTTGACAATAACCGATGCATGTTCTCACAGACTAGATGCCGGTTTTTAATTGTTCGTGCTTTTGGGATGCTTTTTTGTAGCAACTTTGTAATTAACATTGTATGCTCTTAAGTGATTTTGTACTGATGCACTTAACATATAGAAGACATAAAACTTCATTCGTAAAGCATGACAATTTTTTATCCGATCGACATTTGGTATGATCATCGAGGTTGGTTCTTCTCGTCAAAGCTTCATGATCTTATCATCTTTTTTTCTTTTGAGTTATAAAGTTGAGGATAAGACGAGTTAAAAATGTTAGTAAACTTTAAGGGCTATGCTGTACTAGCGGTCAAAATATGAAATTGCAGTCAGGCTTTGATTTGAAATAACGGCTATTGCGATGGTAAAGCGATGGTATAGCAACCTAAGAAGAGCCGTTCTTATAATAATTATATATATATGTGTGTGTGTGTGTGTGGTAGCTGTAAATATAACTTAATAGCATGTTGGACTATAGTTGTGATTGAAATTGCATATTAATATGTATGTTTGGGTAGCTAAATACGTGCTCCTAACGATTAAGAAGAAATTAATAAACGCTAGCTTGAATTATATAGTCAAACAAACTAAACAAAGTAGATATGCATGAACAAAAATTGTGAAGTGAAGAGCTTGAAGTCGTAAAAAATTTAACCTGCAAGCTGAAATTGTGACTTGTGAACAGAATGAAAGAAGAGAAGAGACACGATTGAGAGTAGATACACGATTGGTCGTGAGAGTAGATATAGGAGTGGGAGATAAGAGATGTGAATTGAAATTTGATTCTTAACAATCTTTTTTCGAGTAGGAGGTGCGATTGAGAGAGAATCAGATGGAGAGATGGAGAGATGTTGATCGGTTGTGATTACTGATTCGTGAACAATGAACATAAATTTTAACTTAACCTCAAAGAGCCGAGCAATATAAAGAGCCCAACAAGTTGAGACCAACTAAAGTAAAAAACCAAGTAGAACAAAATTATGCTTTACACCGCTATTGTGTTAAGAGACGTTAAAAAATGCCAAGAGTTGAATCTTAATAGTTGAATACCTTGCGGTTTTCGAGAGGCTGCACTCTCTCCCCTATTCAGTTGCAGAGAATTGAGTTATAATGAATCGATATATATATATATATATATATATATAATATTTCAAAGTAGCCAATGAAGGTATTTAAAGTAATAAGTAAAAGATTCCTAGAATAAAACAAAAAAAATCCTAAAGCAAAGCAGATAAGGAATTATAATCAATTAATTATCTAGAAACTTGTGGACCCTTGATACATATCACATTATCACTATAAACCTTTACTGTGCTTTATCTTTTTTATTATTCTGTCCTTCCTCTTTTCTTCTTCTTGAATACGTAATTATATTATGAAGTCTATCAATACCCCCATCAACACTTGCATCTTGTCATCAACATGAAAAGAAGAAAATTGTATCTTCAACACTTCACAATCTTACCGGGAGGCTTCAAATACCGGTGAATTATTCCTCAACTTCATTCGCTTGCTTATTAAGGGGTCTCACCCCTTGACATATACCCCCTGTCTCTTCATGGCCTATCCCGCTCCCGATATTATATTCTTCTATAATTCTTGTATAAACCTAGCTTTTCAACTAACAACGTGGCTATAAAGTTGAGTGAAGCCCCACTGTCAATCAAAACAACTACTCTTTGACGGGTTGACCCACATTTTCTAATTTCATGGTCTTTGGTGTTGACAATCCTACTATTGTATTCAACGAGACTCCCTTGTTTCCCTCATATCCCTCCTTATCACCCTGTTCACCTAGCTACCTTTTGGGCCATTCATTCTTGCTAACATCTTGTTCTTTTCTTCTATCGTTTGAGCTAGTTCCATGACCTTTCTCAATCCCTCCGGTGCCAAGGTGCGAACTTTTACCCTGATTAAAATTGACTCACAAGAACATCATTTGGAATCCCTTCTAATGGTGCTACCAACGTAACAAACCTCCTTTTGTATTCCGCCACTGTGCCTTCTAATGGACAAGAATTGCTCACATAGAGATCCCTCTCCTGTATGTCTGAACTGAAGAAGAATTAACATTTTAATTTTCCCACACCTTCCTAACGATTCTCCTCTTATTCTCCTACAAAGCCACAACAGGGTGTCTCTCTCAAATGAAATAACCGAGACTTCTAGTTTTTTTCATTGGTTAGTTTATTAAGAGCAAAATACCTTTCAACCCTTAGTGTCCAAGCGTCCGACCTGTCTTTTTAAACACAATAACCCTAGTTTCTTCTCCCTTAATGCAAGAAATCTACTTGTTTCATTGATTTTGTCTCCACGACCGTCCACCCCTTTTGGTAGTTCGTTTGTTTTTGCTTTCGTTCCCTCCACCTGTTGGAGCCGTTCTTCTCAAAGCCTCTTCTTGCAATAGCAACATTGTTTTCATTTGTTTCATCATGTTCTGCATGTTGTCGTTCAGCGAGTTTACCTTCGTTTGGACCGTTCCCAAGCTTCCCTCCACCTTGTCCATCTTCGGTATTACGGTCGAGTATGATTAGCTTGAATAGTAATCGCTTGGATAGTAATCACGTGAACAGTACTGTGAATACTAGTCCTCGACATCAGTGTTAGGCTCTGATGCGATTTGTTAAGAGTCGTAGAAATGCTAAAAGTTGAATCTTAGTGGCTGAATGCCTTGCAGCTTTGGAGAGGTTGCAATCTCTCCCTATTAAATTGCACAGAATTGAGTTATAATGAATCGATATATATATTTTAAAGAAGTAAACAATGAAGGTATTTAAACTAATAAAGTAAAAGTTTCCTAATAAAATGAAAGCAAAATCCTAGAGCAAAACAAATAAGGAAAGATAATCATCCAGAAACTTGTGGACCCTTGATACGTATCACTTTTAACCTTTGCTGTGCTTTATCTTTTTATTATTCTGCCCTCTTCTCTCTTCTTCTTTTTGAATACGTATATATACTCTAAAGTCTATCATACTACAACTGAAAGTTGTGGTCAAAATGTGGCGAATAGCGTCGCCGTTAGCGGCATCATGATTTCGCACTACTATTCCCCAGAAGACCGCAAACCGCTATAGCGGCGTGATTAACAACATAGTTTAAGGGGCATGCATGTTACTTTTAAACTAGCTTTGAGTTTATGGGTTAAAACCGGACCGAGTTGATACATAGCATAATTCAGTTTTTCAAGCCTCAAGAGACTTAAATAGGCTAATTTTTATCGTAGGCTTTTATCATATAGAGATAGTGATTGAGTGAGTATGGGAACACACAAGGGTACTACATGTTTTTCTAATAAACAAGAGCATTTTCATGCGAGAGCTCTACGCAAAGCACCGCCGAGGGCAAGGCAACACTAGCTCACACGAAGTTTAGGTATGAAGGAGGCTCAATTAAGTGATGAAGGAATGGATGAGAGGACACGTCTAGCATCAAGGTCACAATTGCTTTAGCCAAGTATTAAATAATTCATGATCGAAACAAGCACTGTTGTATTGACAACCATTACAGTATGAGGATCTTGTCTTGGAAAGAGAAATTGAATCAGTTCCTTCAAATTATATATATTATTACTTTTACCAACCAGTAGAAGTAAATTTGTTGAAGAAAGCCAAAAAATCTCAAGTTTGAGAACTTAAAAAGAATTGATTCAAGGGAGTTGTGGCTGGTTAAGGTTTTTTAAAATTTGTGTGTTTGGTTTACTTGATATGTGTTCTAGGTTGTATAGTATCTGTAGTTAAATCTTTTCTTAACAAGAATTCAATGGTTTTAGGCATGTATATTTCGGGAATGTTCTCAAACACCTTTCACTAGAAGAATTCTTTTAATGTCTGTTTCATATACGAAATATGGATACGAGAAGGCTGGTATACTTGCCTAGGTGCCAAGGCAAGGTGAGGCGAGCACAAATTTGAGATTAGGTGGCGACAGGACAGTGTAAGCTTTCTTAAGGTGCCAAGGAGTTTGAGTATATATATTTAATTGGTGCATGTTATATACGAATAGTTCCTATGTAATATTAAGTGCTCTAGAATTCTTATAGCAAAGTAAAGTATATATATTAATTATTGAATATTACTGTTAACAAATATCAAATGACTATAGGGGTCTCTATGTAACTTTGGAGAGGCTACAGTCCAAAACTAACTTTATGATGTCTTCTGAAATTTAGAAGTAATAATTGTTCTATTGATGGTTATACTTGCTAAAATATAAATGGTTCCCAAATATATAATACTATTTATAAACTGCAAGTCTGAAAATAAAGAAGTCATCATATATGCTGGATATAGGCAGAGGGAAAATAAAAGGTATATGTTGGATGTTTCAGGTGAATATTGAGCTATTGGACATGACTTTGGAGGAGATTGATGGTCACTGAAGGACTTTTTAGATGTGGTTGATGGTAACAATCATGATTGCCAAACCAAACTATCTTTTGATCTAGTTCTATTCAACAAGACGTCCACCTTGATGCTAGGGCGTCCATGGTAACCCTTGCATTACCGAGGTGCATGCCTAAACACTCCAAACTAACACAAGCCGACACCTTACTACCTTTGTATTGACTTATCGCATAGGTGACACTTAGTGGATACTATAGTCTAGGTCAAAGATCTCTACCTTTTTGACTCGACAAATTAAATTTTATCTGCCAAAGTGAATTTTAATCTAAGATTCTTGTCTTGGTAGTTGAAGTTTGATTGGTTATAATTGTGCATGGTTTTGATCATGTATGGTTCACATAACTACCCATTCTAACATCAAAACAAGAAAAAATGAGCAATATTTGAAATAAGTCCCTAGAAAATTGCTAAGTAACAAAACTCGTAAAAATAAATGTTAATCTCCTTAACATTCTACTCAATGCAGCGTCTTTTCCTTATAAAATCATAAAAAATGCGATTATTGAGATGTGGAAGACTAGACCATTATTTATACTAGCAAGCAACTATCCTTAAACAAAATGCATTTTTAGGTGAGGGTTATTCTCACAAGCAGGGCATCTTCACAAACAGCCACTCTACTCTTGAATGTAGTGGTCAGGTCTGATTACATCCAATCCCTCCCTGAGCCCACCTTCTGGTGGGATATATTGGGGTGAAGGGGAGAATGGCTTGCCATAAGGAAAATATGAAATACAACATTGAAACAAGAAAAAATGAGCAATATTTGAAATAAGTCCCTAGAAAATTGCTAAGTAACATAACTCGTGAAGATAAATGTTAATCTCTTTAACATTCTACTCAATGCAGCGTCCTTTCCTTAAAAAATCATAAAAAATGCGATTATTGAGATGTGGAAGACTAGACCATTATTTATACTAGCAAGCAATTATCCTTACACAAAATGCATTTTTAGGTGAGGGTTATTCTCACAAGCAGGGCATATTCACTAACAGCCACTCAACTCTTGAATGTAGTGGTCAGGTCTGATTACATCCAATCCCTCCCTAAGCCCACCTTCTGGTGGGATATATTGGGCTTGTTTGGTTTGCCTTGGTTAGATGAGGGGTCATTCTTACAAAAGGAGATAACACATGAATACAATTAAGCAAAAAAACCCCAACTTCACTGCACATACGAATTAGAAATACGTAAACTTAAGAGTCTCATGGACATTCTTAACCCATGAATTGCATTGAATGTCATGAAATGATAACAAATTCAGTCTCCTCATACAGTTAAAAACAAATGGCTCGTGAATCCCCTAAGAACAAGCTTATAAATTAGTATTTGTCAGTGTTATCAAAGGCACACCTAGGTCCAAGGTGCAGTGATGGTCGTGGTTAGGGCCTTGCTTTGGCTGATGCAAGACATGTTCGATGAGGTGAAAACCTTGGGCTTGAGACACGAAATGAGGTGAGGCCTGTTCACATGTGACGACTGAATTTTGAAATATAAATAGAAAAAGTTTTCTAGGGTATGTATGTAACAACCCACACCAAACAATCATGCCAAAAGCTACCTCTTTAATTCAAAACGCCAAAAATGGCTCAACATAGTCACACTATCAAGATTACAGGCTGGGTTTGCGGAAATAACCCTAACTACAGCTGAGAACATAACTACAAAATAAAAAGGGAAAGTCTTCTAATCCTTCTATACGCAAGCTTCGACTCACGTCTAGCCAATCCTCTAAACGAGCTCTCGGCTACCTGCTTACCTGAAAAGGTTTTAGTTTTGAAAAGCGAGGGTTAGACCATGAGGTCTAGTGAGTTCCCTCAACTCAAGGCCACGCCATAAATATCACAATTTATAAAGATAGCTGTTAAAGGAGTTCATACAAATTTAAAACGATACACTCTCAACATGATATGCACACAATGACACATGCTACTGGCACACGCTATAGCCACACACACCGTGACAGCGTAATAGGACACACACCGCCCATATATGAAACACATTCATATATATATAGATATTATGGGACACCCCCCCCCATTTCACATCATAGCCATAGCATGTCTACACACATTAAGATCATTCATTTCGCTACACACACTCTTCATTTCGTATTTAAAAGCAGTTGATAAATATGCAGTTAAATACGTGTATAAATAATCATACTTGTATAAGCTTTGGGTTTAGGAAGACTCACCTGGCGTCCACGCTACCACGTTCTTACTTGAACCCGCTATCCTCTAACTGCACACCTACATTTTCACCCAACACACGAGAGTGAATACGTCCCTCAACTACTCACGCAACATACCGACTCCCCGGGTACTCTACCTAATTTACCACTGACAAAGCAGAGTCCCGGACACAAGCAATCCGGTTCCGACTTCCGGACTCTCCCTTCCGGGTTCCGGTCCCGACTTCCGGACTCTCCCTTCCGGATTCCGGTCCCGACTTCCGGACTCTCCCTTCCGGATTCCGGTCCCGACTTCCGGACTCTCCCTTCCGGGTTCCGGTCCCGACTTCCGGACTCTCCCTTCCGGGTTCCGGTCCCAACTTCCGGAAATCATCCGGATTCCCACCCTTGTCCGGATCTATCCGGGAAACTCATCCGGACTCGGGCGATTTCCAGATTCACACACCAGACACGAAGTACTCACTGAAATACATCTCTAGTCCCAACTCGATCCACCACCGATTGGTTCTGGGACCTTTAGTTGCATAAACTAACACCCTTAATCGTTTCCCACCTAGATTAATACATAAATCAATCAATCACCTATCACTTTACCCAAAAAGGGTTACATCCACTTAGAACTCAACTAAAACAAATCCAAAATCCTCAAAGCTGAAAAAGATTAAGGAGGGTGAGTATTACCTTGAAGGAAATGAAGATTCACACCTCAATTGCTTCAGTTTCCAAGCTCTTCTTCCAAGATTGCAAGAATTCTTCACCCCCACAAATGAACTCTAGCCGCACCTTCCAAATATGAGGAATGGAATGAGGGATTTGGGTTTTAACCCTAATTTCATATTTACACCAAAGTCCTCCCAACTTACATTTCCCACACTACTCACACTTACTTCATTAATCACTTCAAAATAGACCCGGTCATTACATGTATTAGAAAGAAAAACATATACTATGTCTGTTACTTCCGTCCATACTTTTCTTGCAGCAGTGGCAAAGGTTCTTAGATGACTAACAAGCAACAACAATGACTTGACAACGACATGTTAACACATCGATTTTTTCTTTTCACAGTAGGCCCTTTTGATTCTTTTGTGTTTCGATTCTTTTTCTACCGTAAGGCGACATGGACTTTTTTTTATCATTAGTCAGCTGTAGTAGATTGTTCATCTGTAGTTACTAGCGAAAATAATTGTTATTTTGTTTGCTCATTTGCTGTGTATAGGAAGTATGCATACATGTGATAAACTGATAATTTATAATCTTGCACTTCGTTTTCACTTGTCACAACCGATGTACAGGTCTTACAACACAACAAAAATTAAGACTTGGAAATCCTTGTTGCTATACGGTAGAGAAAGAATCTAGGGTAGAGAAGAATCGTGTGTTGATGTTTTGTTGCTATTATTACTTGTTTATCGATTGAAGAAACCCTACTGCTGTTTAAGAATCGACAGACCGACTTATAGACATAGTATTCTTTTTCTTTCTAATACATGCCCTAGGAAACCTCTCTTATTTATAGTTCTGAGACTCAAGGCGCCTCAACCCTCATGTGAAGAGCCCTTGGTCTCATGCCTCTAGTCTAGGTACTTGTCTTAAACCAAGGCGAGGCATTAACCCTTCACCTTTAGCCCTAGGTAATTGTCTAGGCATGCCTTCGATAAATCCATTGTAGTTGCTGGTTCTATTGTTAATTCTAATGCTATAACAATCTTATGTTCCATTGTCTTTACCCTATTCAAGTTGTGGGTTGTATTCATGGTTTCATCTCTTGTTACAAATTCAGTGCCTTTTTTTTGAAAGGCAATAATATTAAAACAGGGGAGAACCCCAGAGCAAAACACAGACAATACTAGAAAGAAACACATTCTGCCAGGAGCAGAATGCAACAACCGACAACTGACAGCCTACCCACTACCGAAAAGGAGCTAGAAAAAGCAAACAAAACTACACCAAACCCAAAGCCAAAACACGAGCTAAACAAACATTAAGGCTGCCAATTAGAACCACATAACCAGTCCATCCAAGTCGGTTTATTGCTCTTGACCCTGTTCGCGATCCAGAGAAAGGAGGTTGTCTGAATTTCAAAAAAAATCTCTTGAATGTCGATTCGAGCCCCTCTTTCAAAGACCAAATAATTTCTCTTCTTCCAAATTATGAAGAGGGCAGCCCATATGATTGCTTCCCTTATCGAATCTAGTGATCTTGCCCCACCGTTGCTACCATTGCACGGAATTAGATCCTCGACCGATCTTCTAGATTGGGGATTCCCTCCACACCAAGCAAAAATTTTATCCCATATCTGCACACAAATAGAGCATTCTAGGAAGCAGTGGTTTAGGGTTTCAACCATGTTGAAGCATTTAGGACAAAGCCTAGAGTCTAAGTCAAGGCCCCTTTCATAGAGGACTTCCTTAACGGGTATCCCTCCCTTACACATCCTTCATATGAAAACGTTGACTTTTTTCGGCTCTAAAGAACACCATCGAGTATTTCCAGCCCCATTATGATCATCCAACAGCTTAGAGTCTAGCAATTAGCAATTTTTTCACAGTGAAGATCCCAGAAGTATCTATATCCCAAACCCACTTATCGGTACCTCTTGGATTAAGCGAGATTGGAAGCAACAACCTTGATAGATCTTCAAACTCTTTACTTGCTCTACCCCTAAGGAGTCTACCCCAAGTCTACGACCAACCTTCATCCCCGGCTGGGACAGTTCTATCCCGTAACTTGACCTTTTTCTCCCACTCCAAGGCCCACAAGCGAGGGAATCTATCTTTTAATCTACCGCCCTCCAGCCAACGATCAGACCAAAAATCGATATCAGCCCCATTACCGATGCTTCTACTAAAAGAATCCATGAAAGATAACCCGAGATTCTCCATTTCCCTTACCGCTTTTATCACTCCTCCCCAAGCTCCCCCAGACTTTCCCCTATTAAGTCTACCATTAAGACCACCATCTGTACCGTAAATACTCGATATGATTCGGTGCCACAATGTCCCTTCCTCCGATTTGAATCTCGACACCCATTTTCCAAGCAAAGCCAAATTAAAAGCCCGAATACTCCCCACTCCCAGGCCCCTCGATTCGGTATCACAAATCACTTTATCCCAACGAACCCAGGCCGGAGAGTTCCCCAAAAAAATTTCCTTCTAATTCTCTTAATGCTTTGCACAACACATATCGGAGCACGATATAAGGAGAAGAAATACAAAGGAAGACTATTCAGCACAGATTTAATTAACGTAAGCCTTCCACTCATCGAGATAAGATTTCGGGTCCGGCCGTCTAATCTTGATTTAAGCTTTTGAATAACCGGCTGCCATGATGCTTCTCGAGTCATTGAAGCTCCAACTAGAAGGCCCAAATACGTGAAAGGAAGGGAGCCCGATCGCAATTAATGATGGTTGCCGCTTCTTCGATAGCCTCTTTTTCAACACCAACCCCAAACAACTTGCTTTTCGAGAGATTAATTCTTAAGCCCGACGCCGATTGGAAGCAAATAAGTAAGGTTTTTAAGATCTTTAAATTTCTTCGACACCACTTCCCAAAGAACAGCGCATCGTCGGCAAATTGAAGATGAGACACTTCAATTTTTTCGCGACCCAATTTCACCCCTTCAAATAGCCCGTTTGGTTTTTACTCTTCCAAAGCGACACTCAAGCCCTCCATCGCTATAAGAAATAAAAACGGGGAAAGGGGATCACCTTGTCTGACGCCTCTTTCAAGGTTGATTTCTCTCGTAGGGGAGCCGTTGACTAGTATAGAGACCGAGGCAGATGAAAGGCATGAATTGATCCATTTGCACCATCGATTCCCAAACCCCATTTCCATCATTCCTTCCAAAAAAATTCCAATTGACACAATCAAAAGCTTTCTCGAAATCTGCTTTAAAGAGAAAAGCTTTGTGACCAGCCTTTTTTATGGAATTCACAGCAACATCAGCCACAAGAATGCCGTCTGCAATATTTCTACCTTCAATAAAAGCTGTTTGAGTGTCGCTAATTACCTCCCCTATTACAGCTTTCAACCTCTTTGCCAACACTTTAGCGATAATTTTGTAAAGGGCCCCAATCAGGCTAATGGGACGAAATTCGCTGAAGTACATCGGGTTACTAACCTTTGGGATCAGGGTCAAAAAAGAAGAATTGCATCCTTTGTTTAACACCCCTTTATCCCAAAACCACTCAAAAACCTTCATCACATCCGACTTGATCGTATCCCAAAAAACCTTGAAGAACTTGAAGCTGAATCCGTCTGGGCCCGGGGCTCTTGAACCTCCACAATCTTTGATCGCTGACCAAACTTCGGATTCCGAGAATGGGGATTCGAGTGCTTCAGCTAATTCTCTAGGCAACTTTTTGAATTTCGAACTAATTAGCCTAGGTCTGCAATTATTCTCCGAATCTTCTTTGAATTTGCTGCTGAAAAAATTGAAAGCCGCTTCTTTTATTCTTCCGGGATCTTCAAGCCAGACCCCGTTACTCATTATGCCAACAATAGAGTTTTTCGACATTCGTCGCTTGAATAACGAGTGGAAGAAAGTTTTGTTCTTATCGCCTTCCACCGCCCATTTAACCCTTGATTTCTGTTTCATCATTAAGGTGTGTCGTCTCTCCAAATCCAGCTAAGACGTCCTTACCTTATTCCATTCTTCAATCTCCCTTTCTGACAAGTCCGATTGTTCGGCTAATAATTCGAATTCATTGGCTTTGCTCTTGAGAGTCTCGATTTCAGACTTGAGATGCCCAAACTTCGATTTGCTCCACTCTCTGATTTCTTGTTTGACTCTCTTCAGTTTGTCTCTAATAATTTTGTCGGGATCTGAAGAGTGGGTCGCTGAGTTCCACGAATTAACAACCAGAGGCTGGAGTCCTCGAGCCAAACATTAAAAAACCTGAAAGGTTTCGCTCCGAAGTCTCTGTTTGAAGACTTAAGCAAAATCGGACAGTGGTCAGAGAATTTCCTCTCTAGACCCACCACCGAAAGGTCTGGCCATAACGACACGAACTTGTCATTAATCAAAAACCTGTCCAACTTGCTGAACCTTTTCCATTATCCCCGACTCTAGTATAACGCCTGCCTCCCATTGGAATCTCGAAAAGACCGGAATCCTCAATAAAATTGTTGAAATTCTCAGCTGCCTTTTGATTGAAGGATGAGTTTTTCCTTTCCCCCGTCTCTCTTACTTCATTGAAGTCTCCGTAAATACAGCAAGTGCCTTGGGGATGACCCCTACCTCCAAATCTACCCCGACCTCGTTCTCCACCTCTCCCTCTTGTTTCGGTCGTCATTTCCTGGATATTTATGGTTCTTGGATTTGTTCTATCGGGATTTCCTTCTTCATCTCTATTCATACGTTCTTGCCATTCTGTTAATTTTCACAGGGTTAATATCTATGCTGTTAATATCGTATATCGGTGCCATATCGGTCAAGGACCGATATTCGATATCGGTGATATATCGGTCCAAGAATATCGGTTCATATAATATTTTTTAGAAATATATATATAATTATATAATATATATATATATATAATTAAGCCCTTAACAATATAAAATAGTTTTTGATGAGCAAGAAGCAACTAAGCTTAAATAAGTAGTTTTTATATAATCTAATAATCATAATCATAATTCATAAATAGCCATAAGCCCTTAAGCTGCAGTTCCTCATCATTCTTATGTTCATAGAGGTCGACTAGAATCATGAAAAAAAATTAAAAGAGATTCACAGGTTACCACAGGTTCGTGAACAGAAGAAGTGAAGAACTGGATCGTGAACTGAACAGAAGAAGGTCAGCAGGTCAGCAGCAGCTTGGTTCGTGAACAGCAGAGAAAAAGAATCTGTTGGGAACTTGGGATGCTTGTTGGTTCGTGAACAACAGAGAAAAAGAATCTGCTGGGATTCTTGTTGCCTTGTTGGTTCGTGACTCGTGAGCACTGAGCAGATCAGCAGAAGAAGTGAAGAAGAAGAAGAAGAAGTGAAGAACAGAAAAAACGAGTACGGGAAGAAAAGAAAAGGAAGGAAGCATTAAAACCTAACTAATAAATCAGTAAAAAACAGGAAAATAGCCTCATTAATAAGCCCACACCGTAAAGCCCAAAAAAAGTCCCAAAAAAAAAGTCAAAAGGAAAGTCTTACAAACGATATATCGGCCGATATATTAACCTCAATATCGGCGATATATCGGTACATATCGGCGATATATCGGTACATATCGGCGATATATCGCCCACCGATATAAAGACCGATATTTTGCAAAGAGATATCGCCCTATGTCCGATATCCGATATATCGCCGATATCCGATATATCGCCGATATATCGCGATATTGACAGCATAGGTTAATATACACATAAGCACATACCCCATATAATAAGGTACTCCAGTTCAAACTTGTACTTGTAAGTTCATAATTACACTGGCCAGATGTAATTTGAAAATTACCTTACATGATGTTCCTTCTACCTTTTATATTTAACATCCCAAAGGTTCTAAAATATTAGGGACATCCTACTTCACATGCAGTTTAAGTCTACGTATGGATCGGAATACCTAAATCTCTTAAACTAGTGCTCTGATACCATCTGTAACAACCCAACCCAAACATACATCATATAACATATCATCATTTCATAACAAAAGATACATATTAGATCACATACGGTCCCTTAGTCTCAAAACTATACAATACATGTTTCAGTACAAACTTTTCGCTAATAATTTACATTACAACTAACGAGACTATAGATACAAAACACTTCATGAAACTCCATAAACACACCGCTTTCGAAAAACAAATCATCATTTATCTTTTCCTCTGCTCTTACTTACTCCTCGACCTGGAATACATATTTTTGAAAACAAAATGAGGGTTAGACCAATTGGTCTAAGTGAGAAAGTCTCTGTCAGTTTAGTAATCATTTTGTAAAAACACAGATATACAAGTATATGAATACCAAACATGACTCTTATGCAATGTGTACAATTCTTTCACATGGCCATATTAGTTGGTTGCGCTAAACCAACTAATCAATTTACTCCGCTGCACTACAATACTCCGCTCCACCGGCCCCAAGTCCGGCCAAGGTGCACTCATGTAGTGTAATGCTTATATAAATACAACATACATATCAATATATCATATTTCAATCATAAGCACATCATCACTCTACCTACCACATAATTATCCGGTATATATGTATTCCAGTTTGAAAATGGTTAAAGTAAAACTCACCTGAAAGCAATACCACAATTAACACCTTTTCTTGAAAACTTGGAAGAACCTTACTTTTCTATCAACTTTCCAAAATCTGAATTACACAAAAATACAAATAACTATTTATCACGTAAAACTCAATGACAGGCCAAGAATCCACAAATGTCTATTTATCACACCCTTATCCACAAATGTCCCTCTTCGACGACTTAGCACGGGGTCCCGCTACCCGGTTAGCGAGTGGGGTCAAGGGGCAACGCCCCGAGAATTTTTTTAGAACTGAAAGAAGTCATAAAGCTTCCGGATATGTAATCCGGGAACTTATCCGTATAACTCATCCGGAAAACCCTTATCCGGAAACCATTCCGGAAACCAATTCCGGAAACCGGGAGAATCCCGTAAAAATAAACATCCGAAAAAAACTAGGAGTCCGGATACATTTGTACCCGGAAAACTCATCCGGAAAACTATCTGGGAACCATCCGGAAACTTATCCGGGAAATGATCCGGGAAACTCATCCGAAAAACTATCCGGATATCATCCGGAAAATAATAATCCGGATGTATCGTCTCCAACCCAGAATCAATCGAACACAATTTAAGAATCAAAATTGAAGATTCTAAACCGATAGAACTCTACTACTATCGATTACAAACACAATTTGAAAAGGAATACATACCTCAAATCGACTTAATCAGACTTGATCCTTGGCCCTAATCGACCGATTCTTTTCTCTTGTTTTCTCTCGGCTCAAACACACACACACACACTTTGAAGACCGACTCAACATAGACATAATAGGAGAAGTTGATTTCTTTTATACTAATAAGAAATTGCTAATAGGGTTTCTAACTAACCAAAATAACATTAACACCCCTAAACTTCCAAACCTCCCCGAACCACTAAACGTAAAATAGTAATTAAACAACTAGCTTACCCAGGTTATTACAGAGGCGTACGCCTCAAGGCGGTCTAAAATCGCACCAGAGGTGGCGCCTCTCAATCCCCAGACAAGGCGTACGCCTCGGTCGTTCGAGGCGGTGATTGATACGCCTCTCTACCAAGGCGGTGATTGATACGCCTCTCTACCGAGGCTAAATTATTTAAAGAAATGACCAAAACCTTCTCTATTTTTTTGAAAACCTTGTTCTTCTCCGGTTTTCTAAGTCCTATCTGAACTCGTCTATTGTTCTTCGTGAGTTCCAGTTTTCTCACGTTTTCTTTGCATTTTCTTCTTCGATTCTTATCGGTTCACAGAAGTATTATGTATATGTATCTACTGGATACATTTATTTTATATTTAGTCTCTACTACGTGTTAGGGTCACAGTCACACTTCTACTTACGCTTTGTTGATATTTAATATTTTTTCTTTATGAGATGTGAGGATATTCATATATACATATACATACATGTATGTGATGAATAGATCAATAATTTTTTTTCTTTCTTAGTACATGTACATGAGTACATCTATATTTCGTGGTTGAAAAACGTATATGTAAATTCTTCTAGTAATAGTTATATATATATATATATATATATATTTTGTTTAGTACTCAAGTGTCAAGTGTGTGGTGTATATATATTGCATGTATTTTCTGAGCAGAAGCACTGGAATGCATATTGGTGTATATATATTGTGTAGTGTATATATTTCCACCTCGGGGCTTACGCCTCCGACCGCCTCGAGGTTTACACCTCTCCTCATTGAGGGAAAACGCCTTGAGGCACGATTCCGCTTTTTTAAACCTAGGTTGTATTTATAATGACCGCCTATTTTAAACTTTTTCGTAATAGAATTGTTAACTTGTCTGACAACGGACTACTTGTTTTGTATGCAAATTATTTCTTAGTTGAAATTGTTAGGTATATTTTAAATTTTGTTACCGAAGATATATTTATATGAGAACACACATATATACATACTAGTTATGTACCTATGCAATTAAAAGGTGCGATCACTAGGATGCAATATCTATCATAAGCTGAGGCCCTAGAATGAAAAATTAATGCAATTCTTCATTACAATCTGAAATTTATGTTTGAACAAAGTAGAAGTTACAATCATCTAATAACACAAATGACTTGATATGCTAAATTATTTCATTTTCTTTGTTTGTTGGAAACACGGGCTTCTAGAGATAAATTTAACTATATGATAAATTTTTACAACACACATATTAATCTCTCAAGCCACCCTCTATTACAATTTACACCCACACTCTACAAAGATTTAACTCATCTTCACTTTATAACAAGAGGAATAAGAAAGAAATAATCAAATATTTAAAATGCATGATAGGGGTGCTTTGAAACCAAAGCCTTGGACCCCTTTAATAGGCACAGAGTGCACTCCACCTTTGTTGATCCACCTATATGAGATTTGATTTCAGCCAAAAAATCTCTACAAACTATAACTCTGCATTAGTGATTTGTACTTAATGTTCCATGTTGTACTATTGAAATTTAAGAGTTTTACCTAAATGCTTTATAAGACAGGATATATATGTGTATGTGTGTGCATATATATATATATATATATGTAGTATGTATCTATGTATGTGTGTGTAGATATCTTTAATTTATACGCTTCACTCCGTTGTGTGTGTGTGTGTTGGGGGGGGGGGGGGGGGGGTGCACCTCTCCATGCAACCCAAGGACACTTTTGTGCCTTATGCCTGCAATAGCAGTGGTATTTGTTAAAAACACATTATGCTAGAATTGTTTATGAGAAATTCTTTTCTAATTTCATGTTAGGTAAAAAACTTGAGGGCTTTAACCCTTTGATTTTTCCACTTGGTAGGAATTAGTACTTACTAGCAATATTTCTAACTTAGGGCCACCAAATGCTTACGGGTAAACGCTTATCGTCAAGAGATATCACCCTTACTTACATTATAGTGTAACGTTATTGACCATCAAAATGGATTGTTGGTAAGCGTCTTAAACCCGATAAGTGCTTACCGGGTAAGAGTCGTTTCTCTCACTTAGCGGGTAAGACTCTCGGTTCTTGCCATGCCTCTTAAGTTTTACCAGGTAAAATTATTGGTCCGTGCCATGCTCAGTCAGTAAGGTAATTGATATCGGTAAACGCTTACGCGGTAAGCGTGTTTAGTAACTAGCCCCTAAGATATCAATGTAAAATTACTCATATACCTGAGATGTGCCATACCATGGTCCAGCTCCACAAAATATATATAGTCCATGATTTAGGTCTATGGCAAGGACAATTGAAGTGTAGTTTATAAGTTTATTCCTCAATTGGCTTTAAGAATATAAGAAGATTCTCGTGACTCGAGCAACATCTACTCTCAATCTTTGGTAGTTGACCATCATCACAGTAGAGATCCTGAAGATTCCAACTTGCAAGTTAGATAACATTGATGTAATAAACTTATCCCCTCGACTACTATTTCTTCAATTTAGTATGTTATTGCTAAAGGAATGTTCAACTGTTGGCATTTAAGGTCTGATTATCATAAGTCATATACGCATATTCTGTATCATTTCATGTACTGAGCGTCCAACTTACTTGTTAGTCTTCATTACTTGTGTTGGCATTATCCTCCGGTAATGGGAGGTGATTGATTTTGCTGAACGAATATAAGATCCAACTTTATCCGGTAATGGGAGGTGATTGATTTTGCTGAACGAATATAAGATCTAACTTTAGAGCCATTAACATGATTTTTTGCGATGGGTTTTAGGCTTGTAGATGCTTGGAATATATCCAGTGCAAGTTTAAGTTAAGCTTTAAAGCATGGCTGCGTCCATGACTGAGTGGATTTATGAGTACTGCGGAGATATTCATCAATTCTGCACGCATGTGGTGAATGTTGTATTCTTGTACAGTTGACCAAAGACTTGAAATAGATTTGTCGGTGTATTCAGGGTTGGTGAAATTAAGCTTATTGATGTCCGTCATACATTGACAAGCCTTTTATAATTTGTATCTGATCAGGCTCCATATGGCTTTAATTATTTTAGCTTTGTCATGGGATAATGTGGCAACTAAGTTAAATTCAACTATCTGCAAAATTGCAACCCATCACGCATGTACCCCTACACAAAATGGAAGCTCATGGTTACCTCAACTAAGCTTACATTGTATAAGAAGTTATCAACGTATACTGATAAATCCAACAAGAAGCAACTTTTAATATTAATCCTTTGGTTCTTCGCTTGAATTGTATAAAATGTTGTCAACAACACTTTAGGGGCAATCTGGTCATTTTAACAATTTTTCATTGTCTTGTTCCAGTCGTACCAAACTCAGGATTAACAATTAGTCATGTCCCATCTAGTAAGCGCACCAAACCCTACCTAAGGGAATCAGTGCCGACTTGTATAAATGTGCTGAAGTCCCTCATGCATTCAGTGCCAGAGTTCTTCACGGAAACAACCGCTCTACTCTTCTTCGCGATGGAGGTCTAAACGGAACTAGACTAGTTGTCTGTTTATTTTTTATACTATATTTATGAACATTCATACATAGTTGTCTGTTTATTTTTTATACTATATTTATGAACATTCATACATAAATGTCATAGTATATTTATTAAAATCCGTGCATAATTTTTATGCTATGCTTATAAACATTTGCAATTCTCCAGTGCCTAAACATATCATACCGGAGCATAAATCGTAACCGTCTAGTAAGAAACATAAATCTAACAAATAAAGGTTTGCAGGTGCTACAGAAGGCATTGGAGGTGTGGGACCTACAAGTGATCCCCCTGCACAGTCCAGTAGCCGAGCCAGCTCAGGTCGACCCAGAACTCGAGAACGCATTTATATGCCATTTACAAGACCATTGGTTCTGCATCAGGAAGGTGAACGGGGAATGGTACAACTTTGACAGCTTATATGCAGCCCCTGAACATCTCTCCAAATTCTACCTTTCTGCTTATCTCGATACCTTAAAAGGTTTCGGATGGAGCATCTTTCTGGTCAGAGGTAACTTCCCGAAAGAGTGTCCCATGACATCTGGTGAAGCTTCCAATGGTTACGGTCAGTGGTTGTTGCCAGAAGATGCTGAACGAATTACCAAATCCTGTAATTCAGGGCAGCGGCAGCAACAGCAAATGCAGCAGTTACAGCCTCAAAGAACTCCGCCGCCAACGGAAGATGAGGACTTGAATGCTGCCATTGCCGCTAGTTTGAGGGATAACAGCGGTGAAGTTGGGACCTCCGGGAATGATGATGATCTGGCGGCGGCCATAGCCGCCAGCTTGAAGGATTCTTCACCACCGGTAACCAGCTTGGTGAACAAAGATTTGGATGCTGCTACACCACCGATTGCCACCAGTGATACTACAGCGGTTGCAGGTGCCGCCAGTGGCGAAGGCGGCAGTACAGCGGTTGCAGGTGCCGCCAGTGGTGAAGGCAGCATGTCGGAAAGTGAAAGTAAGAAGGCGGGGTTACAAGATAAGTGAGAGGAGAGTTGGGGTAGAAAGAGTTGTGTTCCTGGGGTTAAAATGTGTGTGCATTATTACACATACTTGTTTTGCTGAAAAAGGAAGACATTCCTTACCCTCTGCTTTTATTGTAAAGACTTGTCAATTTGTTTGACTTCTATATCATGGATGTATAAAGACTTGAGTTAACAAAATAAGACAAATGGTTCTTTTTTTTATGGTAAATTGTAGCAAAATACTTTGTTCAGGTTTTTGTTTTTGGGATGTATTTTCAAAAGCTGTAGAAAATACTGTGGTGGCATTTTGTTCATAATGTGGAATCTATCAAATGAATTGGAATGGAATTTGATTAGAAGTTTAGGATTGACCAAGCGGTAGGTTGGCAGAAATTGGAATGACGAAATACCTTTTAATGCCATTTTCATGTTTTATTGCTTAAGTTGTTAATGCTATATAGTTATGAAATTATTGATCATATTAGTTGATAGTGGTAGTGGTGGTGGTAGCGGCATTGATGATGCAGGTGGTGATGGTGATGGCGAGGACGCGAGTAGTGGCGGCGCTCGACGATGGTGATATGGCAGCGACAAAGGTGGTGGTGGTGGCGGCGTCGATGACGAAAATGGCGATAGTGGCGGCGACGACAATGACAATGGTGGTGGTGGTGGTAATTGCGGTGGGTTGGAATAGATCAGAGTAAATATAACGACATAATAGTCTTTCTCATAAATTGAAATTTCTTTCCAACACCCAAGGGCATTTAAATTCCGTCATATATAGAATTGGAATTCGGTAATAAAACTCAAACAATGAACCAAACGCATAAATGAATTTGTTCAATGAAATTGATCATTCCAAATTCTTCAAATTTCGCCTAATTCCAACTAGCAAAACTCCACCTATATCTTTGCAATTAACAACCGTATGTCTTTAACGTGATTAAGAGAATAGTTTATACTTCTTAAATATAAATTGAACTTGATATAACCTTTTAACAAAAAAAAATATTAGTACATTTTATTAAACTTTCTTGTTTGAGGTGTCTTGTCGTAGATATTAAAACAATGTAATTAAATCGTTGGGCATGTTGCCTTTAGAACATGAGTTTCATCTTCACCAGTAAAATATAGCTTTTTGTTGCTTCGTGTGGATATTTATCGTTAAATTTGTCGATTTACATACAAATAATAGTCAAATATTGTTCTCGGTCAGGTTGTTTTATTATTTGGCCCAAAAATGTCACTTTGAAAGATTTAAGGACTATTTTATAATTTATCTAAAGTTCAAGGGTCGAACTTGCATAAACCCCTTCCAAAAATTGTTGCCAAAATATAATGCCAAAAAACTCTTTTGGATTCACTCGTAAGTCGTAACAATATTTTTGTTTCTAGGTAGAAATAAGAAATAAAAAATAAAAACTTGTTTCGACTCCAAAACTAGTCATTGATATGTAACACCCTAAAAACTGGGTAAAATTAAAACCTGCGGAGTTACGAAATTTTATAGCTAACATAGAAAGGAATCACCCAATAAGTGGAGAAATAAAGTATGGCGTTTACAAATCAGATGTATGAGCAATTAATGGTTCAACAACCAAATAATCTAACCCAACAAGTCTTAGATTACATTCGGGTGTTGTCTAATTGCTACCCAAAAATCAATGTTGACAAACTATCATGTACGTCTCTATATACTTCCAAAAATGCTATTCTCCATCACATCTCTTCACTCAAGTTCGAGGAGCCCTACCACTTGGAAACCCTATCAACATACCCCAAGAGAAGAAGTGTTAGCTTAACACGATAGAGTAAGAACCTAACAATTTATAACAATAATAGTAATTTGAGGTACAACTAGGAAACATAATAAACCCCATGGTAAAAGTCATTGAACATCCAATGCTTCAAGTGTTGATGGAAACTTGGAAATCAATAAGCCATTGCATAAGACAAAGTAGTCACATAATCGTTAGTAGTAAAATCACATATCAACAATAAGACGGAAACAAGCGCAACCCCGAGGAATCTATAACTTGTGAGCCCTCAATTTCAACCACTCCATGGGTCACTCTAAATCCACAAACAAGCACTTTGGAATTACACCTTACTGCCCATGAGACGATGCCCGACCATATAGGTCCACATCTTACTTATCATGGAACCCGATGCCTATTCCGTGCTACGACTCTAGTGTCTATGGATCCATTACACTCAAATGACATACTCATACTACCATTAAGCCAATAACATCATTACCGCATGAATAAGCTCACAACTATGAACTTTAATGAACACATATCCAACATAAAGTGTATTCATGAAGAAGAAATATAAGGTATTAAGAGCCATGAATTCCAAAGTTGATAGTTAGTCATTTTTCCAACATTAGGACTCCCTTTCATAATGGTTACATCAAAATTTCAACATTTATCAAAACCCTAATTTTGACCTAAAATGGTCAAAATCGCTTTCTAAGTGAAGTTGCAAGTCCAAGACATCATTCATAAGTAAAACAAGAATCACCATTTATTTCACCCTTACAATCCATTTAATTCAACTCTACCTTAAGATTTCTCAAAGCCCCTTTTGGTTCCAAAGATGGAATTCATACAGGGTCGTTACTGATATTTTGGTGGTCCGGTGCGAAAAATTAAATATGCCCTTAATTTTTTTATATTATTTATTAAATTATTTCTTACTACATTTATCTAATAATAAGTCATCGACTACTTATTTTTGAATTTGAACAAATTGTTCATCTTTTTTTCTTTTTTGACACTAAATTTTAATTTTTAATGTTATTATGTTAGTGTTGATTCTTTAACTTTTAATTAATGTTACTCTTTTTTTTAAACTTTCACAACTCCTTCAACTTGGGGTTTGTGAGTGAGGTAGGACCGTAGAAAAATAATTAAATATTCAATGAAAATAATCAACAAATACTAAAGAGCTAAATGCTATTAAATATTCAAAGAAAACATAAGATAACTCGTTAAAAAGACACTAAACAACAAAAGTTATCCGGAACATCTCTATCAACTATTTTATAGTTTTTTCAAAAAATAGACCATCTAAATTTAAAGTCTTTAAGAAAATTCCATTCAACTCGTGACAAATTAACAAGTATTGTATTTTAACAATTTCAACATTATTTATGTTATTAAAATATTTTATACATTTGTCATATCAAAACGCTTTTAAAAAATATTATACAAAATTCATATTTTATTTTAACAATTTCAACATTATTTATGTTATGAAAATATTTTATACATTTATTATATCAAAATATTTTAAGAAGATATTATACAAAATTGAAAAATTAAAATATGAATTAGGAATTTTGTATCTGAATTTAGAGGATAAATTATATAAAACGATTATATATTTAAATAATCTTTTAAAAAGAAATATCTATACTACTTTATAAAAATTGTATAATGGTTATTTTCTAAACTTTCAGTTTTTCTAAAAAAACAGTTATTTTCTAAACATCAGTTAGTCTTCTCCCCGATTACCTGGTTTCCACGACATAGCTTCAGTTTCTTCTCCCCACGATCCCTCCACTTCCTCCAAAACCACCCTAATTTCTCTCCTCTACTCCCCCTACTTCATCATCATCGTTTCTTATTAATCATGAATCATAGCATCATCAAATTCTCCTTCTTACCAGATGAAGATCGAACCAGAGAGGCAAATTCAAAATGCAAACGAGTTCTCTTCAAACCCTAATCATCCACCGTCTAGCTCTCTGCCAAGAATTAACACTTCGAATCGTCATCTTCTCCCTCCGCCGTTGTTCTTCCTTCTCCTTCCCAAATCTGGTGTCGATTCCGTTTCAAGATGACGGTTGAAGGTCTCGAGGTGCCTGCACATCTTATTTCTTCCGCATTTCTCTTCAAAACTTTTAGGGTTTCTCTTTCAATGTTGCATTTTACATCTAACGTGTTTCTCTTTAAGACTTTCAGGGTTTCTTTTCACAAGAGATTCGGCTTGTGTTGCATAGGCTTCATCACACAATTCATGGTTTGTTCTTCCTCCACTCTGTCTATTCGACACACTCTTGAATTTCAATGATTTCTCCGTCGATTTTGATTGGCATTCTTAATGAGGGTTGAGCAGGGAGGGAGCGTTGGATGCGAAGATACACCCATAATCTCTGTTCATTATTCTTTTGACCTACTAAATTAGATTTTCCTACAAATCTATCTTTGAATACATGAGTACATTTAATAAGTTATCTGTACATGTTTTCCCGAATCGCATTGGATTTTTTTTGCAAATATTGTTATCCAGGGGACACATTCTCTTGGATTCTTAATGAGGAATTTAATAGACAAATGCTTGATGGTCTCCATCCAATTAGCTTAAAGTTTAACACTCCAATGCATTTTGTCCGACAGGTAGTGTCTTCAATTTATATGTTCAATCCCAGTTCGATTTGATAGTCAAGGGAGGGAAATGAGTGTGTTTATTGGAATGTTAAACTTCTTTTTCTTTTTGAATTTCAATTTATGGGTTGAAAACTAAAAATCTTCAGGATTTTCGGTACGCGTTGCTTTAAGTTTTAACCGGAATATGAAGAAACCCCTAATTTTTTAATGGGTATAGTCGCTTTCACTTCGAGTTGCTCCAGGTATGTGTTGTTTTAAGTATAACCGGAATATGAAGAAACCCCTAATTTTTCGAATGGTTGCATTTGTTAATATTCGAGTTGCTCCAAGTATGCGTTTTTCTGTTTTATGTTAGCAGGAGCTGAGAATGTTGTGTGTATGATGCAACATTAGATGGGAAAACAGTTGCTGTTAAGAATTGCTATGGTTAGTTTTTATTCTTACCTGTGTACCCCCCTCCCTTAATAACATTATTTCGATAAATTGAGGTTATATACTTATGTAATTAAAGATTCAAAGTTTCTCCTAAGTTGAAGTTTCAAAAAAGTTTATCATATACTCTTGATAAATATTTGGAACTATTCAGTGAAGTTTATAGAGTTTGCATTTTTCAGTGGTCTTTTCCTTTCATTGACCTCTCATTGGTTTTGGTTGAACAATTTATTTATGTGTGTATTTTGTTTTTTATATTTCTGTTTTGATAAATTTGTTGTGTTGACTTATATTTGACCGTGGTGCTACCATTGTTGTGTTCTTATGGTAGATTTATTTATTCATCTTTATTTTTTGGAATTTTGTGTTACTCAATGTTTTCATCATAGAAGACAATGTTTCTTTTTGAAAACTCTTACCATATTTTTCTTACAAGTGCTTTTACTTTCGGTTATGCATGAACATCAATTTCTAATTTTCTTTTTTCGATTATAAGTTGCAAAAAGTACAAACTATTAATACACAAGTCGATTATTAAAAGCTAAAAACTACCAATGTTTTGAGTTTGAAAATCCCATTATCCATCAATTCCATTTCAAAATCTTTGACGAATCGACCATATTAACCTTCAGTTTATATACTATCCAAGTTGCGATATTAAAACCACATAGATCCATAAAATTAACATTGAGAAAGAAGGAAATAGAACAAAAAATGAAAATGATTTGTCATTTCGAGTTCTTAGTTTTGATTTCGAGATCTTTCGCGCCGCATCGCGAGCGGGTACGTGATATTTTGTTAATTTTTTCTAACATCAGTTCGCCTGAGCTTTGCTATGACAATCAATAAAGCTCAAGGACAAACAATTCCAAATGTAGGAGTTTATCTATTCCAAATGTTGGAGTTTATCTACAGGAATCTGTATTCTCTCATGGCCAACTTTACGTAGCATTATCCAGAGGTATATCACGAGGAACTACGAAGGTATTGGTGAAACCGTCTAAAAGAATTAATCGTCGTGGAGTCTATACATCAAACGTGGTGTATCAAGAAGTTTTACGCGATCAGTAAGGTACAAAAACTATCGATTATGTAACATTTGTTAAATTATGAGTATATATTTTTTAATACCACTAAATCAAAATGTAACTTGGTTCCGCATTCACTTTTCACACTAGGCGTTCAGATGTATATTCAGATACAATGCTAGGATATGCAAACAACATCCTTACAGTTGATGGTATCAAACTATGCATCTAATGTTCGATTTTTGGTCGATTTTTTCACCGATTTGTGTTGGATTGGCTATTGCATTATGAATTATCTTAATTTTTCAGTTATTCCTCTTTGATTGAGAAGTGAGCTCTAATGAGACCTATGCATCAATTGAATTTTTTGAGACATATTTAGCTCATGCCTATTTCATAAGAAATAATACAAAACATGTAGCAAGATTGAGGATTTGAGTATTTGGTTTCATAATCGAATTGCGTCTCGCTGCATCGCGCGGGTACGATGACTAGTAAGTAAAGAAACAGTTAAAGGTTTATACTTCATTCTAAAATCTATAAAACAAAGCTAAGTTGTTTGGATAAAAAACGAGATAAAAAAAAGTAAACTTTCTTAGCGCGGGATTCGAACACTGGGTACAACTTACCGCTTAACCTCTAAACTCTTGCCATTGCGCTGGAACAGTTTTTGTTTAAAATTTTGTATTACATAATTTATATGGTAAGTTTATTAAAAGTAAAAAATCGAAAAATTATTCCGAGGCCCCCGACGATCGGAGGCCCTGTGCGGTAACACCTATTGCACACCCTAAAGAACGACCCTGAATTCATACAATAGAGAACAAAAGATGAAAACAAGTTAAAATTCATAATTATAATAAACACTTAGTTGTGAGAAGGAAGAAAACTCACCTTATAAGGTTTTATAGAAAACCCAAACCCTAGGCGAATAAATGGAGAACTCTAGCAACATGGAAAGACTTGGGTTTAGCTCAAAAGCTTGAGATAACCTACCAATAATAATTAATGACCATGAGCTTAAGTAGTTGGAAGAATTTATGGAGGAGAGATGTTGAAACATGAAACCCTACCTTTTCCTAGAGAGAAAATCGTGCCTTGAACCTCCAGAATGTCACCAAAATGAGTTGAAACTCGGCTGCCCTCGTATTTAAACCCCCAGGCTACCCGCGACGGTGACAACGCGAAAGTGACATGGTCACTATCGCCGGGGCACTCTCGCCCGCTACCCCACAACTTGCGGTACATTCCGCGCGGAAGTGACACCCGCGATAGTGCCATGGGCATTCTCGTCGGGCACTATCGCCCAGGTGGTACCGAGCCCCACCTGGTCCATTTTCCAGTCCCAAACTTGATTCCCTTTAAGCCCCGATTTAAGGTAGATCGATATAATTGCATTACCATTCAATTGACTAGAAATATAATATCATACAAATTTTCAGGGTGTTACAAGCCTCCCCAACTTAGAAATGATTTCGCCCTCGAAATCTTAAGCTATACAAACAAGCGGGAATACCGGCGCTTCATGTCTTCTTCCGCCTCCCAAGTCACATTGGTTCCCCGGTGGTGCTTCCATTGCACTTTGACCATAACCACTTACTTGTGTCGAAATTTCTTAGTCGTCCTTTCCAAAATAGCTTCTGGCTCTTCGACACAACGGTTGTCATCAACCCGGATCTCCGACAACGGTATCACACTTTCTTCTTCCGCTAAGCATTTCCGTAAGTAACATACATGGAAGGTTGGGTGGATGCCGTCCATCTTCGATGGTAAATCCAATTTGTAGGCTTGTGAACCCACACGTTCCAAAATGGTGAATGACCCAAGGAAACGAGGACTTAACTTCCCTCGCTTTCCGAAACGAATCAAACCCTTCCAAGGGGATACCTTCAACATTACCCGTTCTCCCACTTGGAACTCTACCGGTCTTCTTTTCTTGTATGCGTAGCTCTTTTGTCGATCTTGGGTCGCCTTCAAACGTTCTTTAATGATTTTGACTTTATCGGCCGTTTCTTGAACGATCTCCGGTCCGACAAATTATTTCTCCCCCGCCTCTAGCCAATACGCGGGAGTCCTACACTTTCTCCCATACAAAGCCTCAAACGGTGCCGCCTTCAAGTTCGAGTGATAACTATTGTTGTAAGCAAACTCTACTAACGGTAGATGAGTATCCCAATTGTCCCCAAAATCGATTACATATGCCCTTAACATATCCTCCAAGGTTTGGATAGTATTCTCACTTTGTCCATCCGTTTGTGGGTGATATGCCGTGCTCAAGTTTACCCTTGTACCAAGTTCCTCTTGCAACGCTTGCCAAAATCTCGACGTGAACCGACTATCCCGATCGGAGACTATGGATACGGGCACACCGTGCCTTGAGATCACTTCATCAATATAGAGCTTTGCCAACTTGTCCATCGACAACGTTTCTCGCATCGCTAAAAACTGTGCACTTTTCGTCAACCGGTCCACTATCACTCAAATAGTGTCGTGACCTTTCAAAGTTTTCTGCAATTTGGTCACAAAATCCATTGTGATTTTCTCCCACTTCCACTCTAGGATTTCTAAAGGTCGCAAACTGCCATAAGGTTGTTGATGTTGAGCCTTCACTTGCGAGCAAGTCGCACAACGCTATACGTAGTGTGCCACGTCCAATTTCATGACTGGCCACCAATAATGTAACTTCAAATCTCGATACATTTTGGTGCTTCCGGGATGGATGGAGTACTTGGACTTATGAACCTCGTCCATGAGTAGCTCCCGATTTCCACCGATCTTGGGCACCCACACACGCCCGTTGAACAACTTAACTCCACGGCTATCCTCCGTTAAGAGTTGCTTTTGCTTCACCATTACCTCTTCCTTGAGATTCTCTTCTAACAAGGCTTCGGATTGCGCCACTCTAATCCGTTCCATCAGACTCGACACGATGTCAATCCTTGAGAGGTTGGCACGTAGACTCCCACTATACTCTTTTCGACTCAAGGCGTTGGCGACCACATTGGACTTACCCGGATGGTAAAGCAATTCACAATCATAATCTTTGAGTAACTCCAACCACCTCCGTTGCCTCATGTTCAACTCTTTTTGATCAAATACATACTTCAAACTCTTGTGATCAGTGTACACCGTATATTTTGTGCCGTATAGGTAATGACGCCACAACTTTAAAGCAAATACCACCGCGGCCAACTCCAAATCATGCGTAGGGTAGTTCTTTTCGTGCACCTTGAGTTGCCTTGAAGCATAGGCGATCACCTTTCCCCTTTGCATTAACACGCACCCCAAGCCCATCTTGGATGCGTCGCTATATACCACGAAATCTTCCGATCCTTCGGGTAAGGATAAAATTGGTGCTTCACACAATTTCTTTTGTAGAGTATGGAATGCTTTCTCTTGCGCTTCGGTCCACACAAACTTCACGTTTTTCCAGTCAACGCCGTTAACGAAGAAGCAATCTTAGAGAAGTCTTGAATGAATCTCCGGTAGTATCCCGCCAAACCTAAGAAACTTCGAATCTCACCCAGACTCTTAGGAGGTTCCCAATTCATCATTGCCTCGATTTTGGAAGGGTCCACATTCACTCCGTCTCGGGTCACCACATGACCTAAGAATTGGACCTCGCTCAACCAAAAATCACACTTGGAGAACTTTGCGTATAACTTCTCCTTTCTTAGGACCTCCAGCACCTCTCGTAGGTGAAACTCGTGGTCCACTTCGTTCTTGGAGTACACTAAGATGTCGTCTATGAAAACGATCACCGACTTATCGAGGAAGGGTCGACACACCCGATTCATCAAATCCATGAACACCGCCGGTGCATTTATCAACTCGAAAGGCATCACTAGGAATTCGTACTGACCATACCGCGTTCGAAAAAGCCGTCTTTGGAATATCGTCTCCTCTAACCTTTACTTGATGATAAACAGAACGTAAGTCGATCTTTGAGAAACATCCCGCTCCTTGAAGTTGGTCGAACAAGTCGTCAATTCTAGGCAGTGAATACTTGTTCTTCACGGTCACCTTGTTCAACTCTCGGTAGTCGATACACATCCTCATAGTGCCATCCTTCTTCTTCACAAACAAGACCGGTGCTCCCCAAGGAGATGAATTCGGCCTTACAAACCCCTTCTCCAAAAGCTCTTGGAGTTGTGCCATCATCTCTTGCATTTCAGACGGAGCCAAACGGTAGGGAGCTCTAGCTATCGGAGCCGCTCCCGGTACCTAGTCTATCTTGAATTCCATTTGACGATCCAGTGGTAAACCCGACAAGTCTTCCGGAAATACGTTGGGAAACTCGCGTACCACCTTCACGTCCTCGAGCTTCTTCTTTTCCAATTTGGCATCGATTACTGTGTATCCCAATATGATCAAACAACCATGAATTTACACAAGATCTAGAGAAAGAGAGTAGAGAGAGAAAGTAGATCTCGTATTCTATTAAGCACACTATTACAAGATGTGAATTATGCTCTAAGTGTGTTATGGAATTGTTACAAGATTAGTCAAAACAAAGCTATTTATACCTAAGATCTAAACAAGACATTAAGCTAAGTTTGACTTTCACAAACACATAATACATTGACTTTGACTTTCACAAACACATAATACATTGACTTTGACTTTGACTTTATCATTAAATCTTGAAGACATATTTTAGACTTAACAATCTCCCCATTGGATTCAAGATTTAATCATTTTGAGAACATCAGTCTTTGGCTTGTCAAAGTCAACTTGTCACAAAATCTTCAGACGGGGATCTGGCGGAGATTTTCTTTCTTCGATTTGGAGAATTTGTTTCTTCACACAAGGCACTTTGGTACTGATAAACACAAATTTAAGAAAAAGAGATCACAAGATGATCAATCGATTTTTCTTAAACTCTTGAAGAATTCTCCCCTTTTTTCTTTCTTTGATTTGAGAAATTCTTGCTTCAGTAATGATATTTACAATATAGCACAAGTTTAAGAAAAAGAGATCACATGATGATCAATCGATTTTTCTAAAACTCTTGAAGAAGAATTCTCCCCCTTTTACTATCTTGAGACGGAATCTTCTTTAAACATTTCTCCCCCTGTCATGAAATTGAATCTTTGCCTTGAAAGCTCTTTGACATGAAATTGAATTAAACATTTCTCCCCCTTTTTCGATGAAAGTGAGCATCATGATCATCGAAAACCTTCTTCAATTTCAGTCGCGTCTTTGATAATCATTAACAATCTCCTCCTTAATGAACAATCTTGCTCCCCCTCAAACTAAGAATTCTGGAGCAATTTGATTTCTCCCCCTGAAAATATGCATATATTTCATTTAGGCACAGTAGTTGAAAAATTTATTCAAAGAAAATAAAATTCATTGAACTACATTTTATAACTACTACCATTTGATCATTTGAAAACTTTACAAAAGAAATCCAACTTAATGAAATTTAACAGATTTTTCAATCAAATGAAATCAAATGCATGTGTTTGGATTCAAATACAAGACATCATTGCATATCAAGTTAAAAATGTTCAGTTTCAACCCCTTTATTAAATCTATTTGGTGTGCTAGCATGCGAAATATGATTTGCAACAATCAAATGTACTTCTGAAACCTATAAGAATACTTTGCTCTTACTCACACTATATGACTGAAATCAGAATTTCCACAAATTTATAAGTTTATCGCGACATTGTAATTTCCCCAAGATATACGAGATGTGTGCTCATTGGCATCTTTTATTTTGTGCACACTGGCGTCTTTTATTTTGTGCACATTGGCATCTTTTTATCAACAGGTTTATTAAGACTAAGATACACCGTAAACGTAACTTTCTATCTGGTTCTATAGCAGGATTTAAGTCAGCCAATCCCAGACCAGTTGGCCTTAGGGGCTAGGTGTCGAGCACCCCTTGGAACTTACTCTCCCAAACCAGAAAGGCTACATCGATATATCCTAATCCCATCTGTACCAGTAGGACATGGCTTTCTATCTGGTTCTATAGCAGGATTTGGGTCAGCCAATCCCAGACCAGTTGATCTTAGGGGCTAGGTATCGAGTACCCCTTGGGACTTAATCTCCAAAACCAGATAGGCCACAGGCACAGACTTTCAAACCTAATGAATTGATTTTTTTTATTGCATCTCAATCACTTGGTTATAAAACTTTGTGCTTCCCTCATATTTTCATTTCCATTCTTCATTCTGACAATTAGGCTTTGTGAGCATCGTATTCTATATAAGTCTAGATTTACACAGTTTTGCGCATATATCAAAAATTTCATTCATGTTTTGCTGACCTTTCGATTTATTTCAGAAGTGAAAGTTGAAACAAATATAACGCAGATAATACAACAATACTTGTAAAATCATCTTTTAGCACACATTTAATTCCATGAATGAAAATTGAAAAATTTCATCTCATTGAATTAAATTTGTTGAGATTCAAATTTTCAAAGCAGTAGAAATGAAACATAATGCAATGTTACCTTTCACCACTTGTTCCTTGAATTGAAAGATGTGACAGTTAAGGATATCACCTGATAAGTATGAGTTCTAAACTGATTTGTTTAGAAGTCTTAGTCTTTGAAGTACGGGTCCTGAACTGATGTATTCAGAAACCAATAACTGTGAAATCCGGGTTCTAAACTGATGTGTTTAGAAACCAATTCTCTTTACTCCCCCTTAATGGCACAAGTAATCTTCTTCCGAGAGTTCAACGCTTTGCTTCTAAATCTGCAAAAACAGATTAAGTAGATTTTGGTACCCAACGTGTCTTGGGTCCTGGCTTGTTAAGCGGAGCTCTATCAGAAGGAAAATGATAAGTACCGTACCAATATTGAGCAACATTATTTTTAATAAAATCATTAGTTCCACAATAAGAACAACAAAAATTCTTTTGTGCTAACCTGATTAACTGATTTGCGGAATATAATGAACCAGGTTTAGCAAAAGATTTACCTTTCAGGTTAGTGTTCTTGTTGGGAACAGATGATTTTGGTACATCTTTTTCAGGAGTCGTACCTTTTACTCTCCATTGCATGTTGTCTTTCTTGTATGAAGGAAGATCAACAAATTGAAACTAGGAAGAATTTTCCACTGAGTGATCATAGAAGAGATTAGACGGACGAATTGGACATTCAGAATAGCGTTTGGATTTGTTAAGTGACTTCACTTTGTAGTGTAAGTTGTTCCGTTCCTTGGTCACCAAATCAAGTTTCTTCTGAATATCAGACTTAACCAACTTCTCTTTCATGATATCAGTTGATAACACAACCAAATTCTTTGTCAGCTTTCGTATTTCTTGCTGAAAAATCTTCCTTTCAACATGAAATTCGTCTTTAACACTCCTGGCTTGAAAATCAGCTTTCTTCCTCTTTTCTAGCTCTTCACTTCTTTTATCTAAGTCCTTTTGAAGCTCAGAAATTTTCTTTGACAATGTCGCATTCTTAGCTTCAAAGACTTTCCTTGTATTTTCATTCTCAATCCTTTCCTTCTCCAATTTTTCTTTTTCAAGAAATAAAACTTTCTCAAAATATGAATTTTGTGTGGAAAGTTTTCTGCATCTGAGTTCAAGAGCTTTCTTTTCTTCATTTTCTTTCTTCTCCGTCTTTGAAGCTTGTTCAAGTTCCGAAACTTTCTGAGAAAGAGAAAGAATTTGCTTTGTATAGCACTTTTTGTCATTCAAGCGATCAGCCTTTTCTTTTCTGACATTTTCTCTTTCCACTTTTAGGAGCTTTTCCACGTCTGACAGCTTCTTTGTAAGCTCAATAACCTTTTCTTTATCCTCTTTCTCAACTTTCTTTTCTTCTTTCTTTCTCTTAAAAGCAACTTCAGATCCAAGCATTTGCTTTGTTAATTCATTCCACATCTGCATTGGGTTGTTTTTGAAACATTCAACACGGTTGTAGATGTGTTGCGGAAGTTTGTGAATTGCGAAGATCAAGTTGGATGAAGCTTCCTTGTCGGTTTTCATTCTTTTAATCTCTTCTTATGTAAAATCATTCTCCATTTTGTTTCTGCTCATTGGACCTTCGAAGAAAGATTTTATCATATTTTCACCATTTTCTCTACTTGAAATAAAGTCGATGAACGCAACAGTCCATTGTTCAAAAGCGGAGTCTTTGATCAGCACCGGAGGTAGATTCATGATTGAAAATTTAATCTGAAAAATTCAAACAATTAACAATTAGTAAAACTCGAAATTTTTTCTAAGTCTGAAACTCTCCACAGGCAGTGGCACAAAGCTCAAAATGCGCCAAAGACTGTCGCGCAAAGTATGAAATGCGCCAATGAGGGTGGCGCAAAGTGGAAAATGCGCCAAAGAAGGTGGCGCAATCTGAACTTAGAAAAATTCGAACTCTAAAACTCTTCACTGATGCTAGCGCAAAGTATGGAGCAAAATCAAATCAGATGGTAATTCTGTAAGAATCAAGCAAGCAAGTAGCTTAAACTAATTAAGCAAGCAAGCAAGTAGCTTAAACTAATTAAGCAAGCAAGCAAGTAGGTGAAACTAATTAATTGACGATATCGAAGCAAGCATGTAGGTGGCGCAAAGTCTAAGCGCAATATGGCTAAGCAAGCAAGCATGTTGGTGGCGCAAAGTGGGTTATGTGGGTGGCGCAATTCAGCAGTTTACTTTGACTGAAATTTCACATTTGACTTTCTTTCTTCTTTCTTCTTTCTTCACGTAGCAAAACCTGCAACTTGGAATAAACTCAAACTAAATTCTTTTGACACGTGTATTATGGATTAAAATCAATCATAAACATATTTTAATAACATTTCATCAACAAATATGGATCAAAAACTCAGATTTGAATGATTTTTCACGAGAACAACTCAAGAACACCAAGAACACCAAGAACTCAAAATTTTCAAAAATGAGATTTAGACATCAAAACTTGAAACAAATGATTGAATCATGTCTAAAACTTGTTTTTGAATGAAAAATCACACAAAAATTGATCAAAACATCAACAAATCTCAAAATCCAATTTTAAAATTTTCACAGACTCCATTTTCTCAAGAACACCAAATTTTCAAAAATCCTCAAATTGATCAATTCTTGATGTATTTTTGCGAAATTGATGATGCAAATCTTGTTTAGAATGATGGAGAAACACTTTGCAATCAAAATCAAACACAAAAACACACTAAAAATCCATAACCCATTTGTGTTCTTCAAGTTCTTCAAAAATGGTGGATTTCTCCAAAATCTTCAAATCTTCATCAAATCTTTGAATTAATCAACCAAACTTTGCAGAAATGTTAGAAAATCAGTTTCTAACACGATGATGTGAACCAATTTCGCTGAAAAACGCTGAATCGAAATCTGGAAAACCGATCAGACTGTTACGAACGAACCGAACAAAATTTGAAAAATCTTCAAATTGAACCTCAAATCTTTGAAATTAGCTGTCGATCCTTGAATAAGATTTGTTCCTCTATCAAATACGAATCCAACGAACTCTAAAACCTAGCTGTAGAATAAATCTCAAAATTACAAGAATTTTAGAAAAAGAGATTTTCTTGAAAAGATCAAGTAAATCGATCGATTTTCCTCAAAAACCTAACAAATTTGATCTCAATTCGTGCAAATTCTTCAGCAGATCTTCAATAACTTGCTCTGATACCAATTGTGTGTCCCAATATGATCAAACAACCATGAATTTACACAAGATCTAGAGAGAGAGAGTAGAGAGAGAAAGTAGATCTCGTATTCTATTAAGCACACTATTACAAGATGTGAATTATGCTCTAAGTGTGTTATGGAATTGTTACAAGATTAGTCAAAACAAAGCTATTTATACCTAAGATCTAAACAAGACATTAAGCTAAGTTTGACTTTCACAAACACATAATACATTGACTTTGACTTTATCATTAAATCTTGAAGACATATTTTAGACTTAACAATTACGTATGCTAAGAAGGACGTACACCCCTTGACTAAGCATTTGCGTGCTTTCAACATGGAGATGATTGCTACATCCCCTTTCCTTCGATCGCCATAAATGACCACAAAATCTCCACCCGAAGAAGGTATGCGAATCAACTTCTTACCGCATAAGATCTCAGCTTGATTCTCGGCTAACCAGTCCATCCCGACTACCACGTCAAATCCCTCGATTACCATTGGCATTAAGTCAATAACAAAGTTCTTTCCTTCGATTTCTAACATGCAACCCCGCAAAATATCCCGAACTATAGCTTCCTCTAAATGACTAGTGGGCATAGACAACTTTTGACAAAAGGAGGTCGACACAAACGAAAAACTTGCACCCGAATCATCTAACATACGCGTAGGTACGGAGTTTAGAAGAAACGTACCCGACACTACGTCCGTCGAAGCCTTCGCCTCCTCGGTTGTCATCTGAAAAGCTCTTCCCGTTGCTCTCGGAGGCTCTACCTTCGGTCCTCTACTTCCTCCCACCTTCAGCTTCGGGCAATCCCTTCTAATGTGACCCGACTCCTTGCACTTAAAGCACATTGTTCCCTTGATGGGACAAGAATTGATTGAGTGCCCGGTCTTGCCACACTTATAGCACTTTCCCAGAACAACATTGCATGGGCCGAAGTGCTTGCTCCGACACTTGGAGCACCACCTAGCCTCTCTCTTTAGGTCGTCTCCCTGGTAATTGTTGTCAAACATTCTCGGTTTCTTGAAGGGTACGGATTTCCCTTCCCATCTCCTCTTCTTTGTCCCGGCCATATGCATCTTCCACCAATTGAGCTTCCTCCACCGCCTCATGAAGAGTAGAGGCCTTAGACACTCGGACCATGGTCATCATGTCCGATGGAAGACCCTTGATGTAGGCCTTGATATTCTCTTTCTCTGTCGGGAACAAATATCCCACCAATCACAGCTTATCCATAAACAAACGGTTGTAGTCTTTAACCGTCAGGTTTCCTTCTTCAGATTCCGGAACTCCTCCTCGATCCGGTCCATAGCTCTCTCGTTGCAATATTCCTTTAACACCTTTTTCTTGAAGGTTGCCCAGCTTAGTTTGGCCAACACCGCGGCCTCTAGAGACGCGGAGTAGACATTCCACCACGTGAGAGCCACCCTTCTCAACATCTGAGAGCCAAACTTCGCTTTCTGGCTTTCCCCACACTCACTAGTCTGAAACGCTTGCTCCATTTCCCGTATCCAGTTCATACAGACAACCAGATCATCTGCCCCCTTGAACTCGGGTGGTCTTCAGCTCAGGAAGATCTTCAAGGAACAAACCTTCCCTGCTTGCCCAGTCTCCGTTGTACTGTAACATCCCTTATCCCATATACACGACATATCACACAATATAACACAATTAGATATAACAAACAAACTTCACTTTACTTGTACGGTCCGGTAGTCTTTTACAAATAGAAAGAAAACATTTGAAATACAATCCTTGTGCTATTTGCATCCATAACACTTAACATTCCATTACAACTACTAAATAAGTCAAAAGCTTCGTCTTATAGTCTTCCTTACTAGCCATCCATCTCATACTCTACTTACTTGCCCTTACTTGATCCGCCACCTGGAATACATATTTTTAAAACAAAATGAGGGTTAGACCTGTTGGTCTAAGTGAGAAACCCCTGTTAGTTTAAAAACCATTTATATAAACTTCATTCATATAAATCACGCCACATAATTACATATATCCAATTAAGCTCACACATCGTGTACCTTTCTTTCTCATTTCCTCCTGGCCATATTAGTGGTAGCAAGCCAACTAATAATATACAACGCTGTACAACATCTACAGCCAAACAACGCTATACAAGTTCTATAGCCAATCACACCGGTCTTAAACCCGGCCAACGTATTATAACACGTTTATAATACACATGTAAATACAATATCTCACTATATTGTAATTCGCATATACCATACATATAAACACATAATCACTAATTATCACATTCCCAAACCATACGTATGTATTCCAGTTGAAATTACTTTTAAAGTAAAACTCACCTGATTGCTTATTAACACGTTTCCAAGTCTTCTTAACCGGTTCAGCCTTTTACCCAGAATTCACAAGATCTGTAACACATAGATACAGACATCTCTTTACCACATAAAACACATAAGTCTTACTAAGGCTAACAACTCTAAAGAGCTCAAACCCTCAAATGTTGCCCCCAAACTCGTACTCAAGTCAAGACTACAGGATAGTCAGTCCTCATTCACTCCCTATCTAGTGGTTAACAAAATACAGGTTACTGGATACTTGACAGCATCTAAAACTCTCAAAAATGGCCAAACAGCAAAAGTATCCGGATACCACAAGTTACCCGGACAACATGACTTTTCCGGACAACATGACTTTTCCGGACAACTTGACTTTTCCGGACAACTATAGAAAAGAGAGATTTTCCCGGATAAAGGACTCGTCCGGACACCTTCAAACAGTACCCGGACAACATCAACAAAACTACCCGGACACCACCAACAGTGCTATCCGGACACCTTCAACGTATCCGGACACCACTGTCGGTTTACCCAAAATTCACCCAGAAATCGGCTGAGGTTTACACCAGTTCGATTATGTCGATTCTAGACCGATAGAAACAATCTACTAACCATTATAAACATAATTAGTAAAGGAAACATACCTGTAACTACTTCCAATTGCACCAAATTGAAACCCTAATTCTAAAACCTCTTTTCTTCTTTTTTCTTCCTTTCTCCACAAAACACACACACACCTTATGATAATATCTGATTTTCTGATTTTTATGAATTATCTGATTTACCAATAGATAATATCTAACCAATATTTATCCTCTAAACCCTAAACTATCCATTAATGACCCAAAACACCCTTAACTCCTAATTTAACCCAAACTTACCCTAAACTTCCAACTTTAAAGTTAATTAAATTTAACGGAATGGGGATTTAACTAACGGACTTACCCGGGGTATTACATCATCTCCCCCTTAAGAGAATTCCGTCCCGGAATTCGGTTAGGCAAAAAGGTGAGGGTATTTGGTTCTCATTTCCGATTCGGATTCCCACGTGGCATCCTGACCTCTATGATGCCTCCACTGAACCTTCACTTGCCTGATCTCCTTATTCCGCAGCACTTTGACTTTATGATCAACTATTGCTTCCGGTTCTTCCACATAATTCAGTCTTTCGTCGACTTGTATCTCTGGTAGGGAGACTGCCTAATCTTGAGTAACTAAACACTTTCGGAAGTTTGATACGTGAAATGCATTATGAATTCTGCACAACTCTGGTGGAAGATCTAATCTATAAGCTACCTCCCCGATCCTTTCAGTGATTGCAAATGGTCCAATATACCTTGGGCTAAGCTTACCCTGTCGACCGAATCTGATGACTCCTTTCCACGGCGAAACCTTTAACATTACGTAATCCCCAACTTGAAATTCCAACGGCTTTCGACGGAGATCAGCGTAACTCTTCTGTCTATCTTGAGCCACTTTCAATCTTTCTCGGATCTGTGTAACCTTATCGGCGGTTAACTGAACTATTTCCGGCCCCGCTAACTGTTTCTCTCCCACTTCGTTCCAACACAGAGGCGTTCGACATTTCCTACCATACAGTACTTCAAACGGTGCCGCTTGTATGCTGGAATGATAACTGTTGTTGTAAGCGAATTCGATTAACGACAAATGCTTATCCCACGATCCCCCAAATAGAATCGAATCCCTTCGGAGTTCTTGGTAGCTTTGTGATAAAGTCCGTGGTAATCTGCTCCCACTTCCACATAGGTATTTCTAGTCGTTGTAGTTGACCAAATGGCTTTTGATGTTCGATCTTTACCTTCCTACAAGTATCACACCGTTCTACATACTGAGCAATCCCTTTTTTTATCCCCGGCCACCAATAGAATTGCTTTAGGTCTTTATACATCTTGTTTGTACCTGGGTGAATAGAGAAACGGGATTGATGAGCTTCTTGTAAAACACGATCACGTAACCCACCTAAACGAGGTACCCACACTCTGTTTCCCAGACACAATAACCCCCGATCATCTTTTACTAGCAATGCTGACATCCCCGCTAACCGTTCTGATTTCAGATGTTCATCCTGATAAGCCTCCACTTGACACTTCTGCAATTCGTCAGATATGTTGGGTAGGAGTTCAGTTCGTATTGAAATAACTTTTATTGTTCCACTCCTTTCTTGACGACTGAGCGCATCTGCCACTACATTCGCCTTTCCCGGGTGATAAAGGATTTCACAGTCGTAATCATTCAGCAATTCCAACCATCTCCTTTGTCTCATATTTAGTTCCTTCTGATCAAAGAGATGCTGAAGACTCTTGTGGTCAGTATAAATCTGACATTTGGAACCATACAGATAATGTCTCCAAATCTTTAACGCGAAAACGACTGCAGCAAGCTCCATATCGTGCGTAGGATACTGCCGTTCATGATCCTTCAGTTGGCGAGAAGCATAAGCTATAACCTTTCCACGCTGCATAAGCACACAACCCAATCCCAATTTAGACGCATCACTGTAAACGACAAAGTCTTCAGAACCTTCAGGTAGTGATAGAATTGGCGCGCTGCATAGTTTCTCTTTCAATATTCTGAATGCCTCGTCCTGTTCCGCTTTCCATTCAAACTTCAAATTCTTTCGGGTCAGCTTAGTCAAAGGCGTTGCGATACGAGAGAAGTCCTTTATGAATTTCCGATAGTAACCGGCCAAACCCAGAAAACTGCGTACCTCGGTTGCAGTCTTGGGCTGTTCCCACTTTTCAACTGCTTCTACTTTCATCGGATCGACTTGTATACCTTTCTCAGAAACCACGTGCCCCAGAAATTGTACTTTCTGTAACCAGAACTCACATTTTGAAAATTTTGCATACAACCTTTCCTTCTTCAGCAGCTCTAGAATCAAACGAAGATGTTGCGCGTGCTCTTCTTTGGATCGAGAATAGATAAGAATATCATCGATAAAAACAATTACAAATTTATCGAGATACGGCTTACATACCCGATTCATCAAATCCATAAAGGCAGCTGGAACGTTCGTCAATCCAAATGGCATTACTAAAAATTCATGATGACCATACCTCGTTCGAAAAGCAGTCTTTAAAACGTCTTCTTCTTTAACCTTCAGCTGGTGATAACCGGACCTTAGATCAATCTTGGAGAAATAGCAAGCTCCAACTAACTGATCAAAGAGATCATCAATTCGGGGTAGCGGATACTTGTTCTTTATCGTGCGCTTATTCAATTCTCGGTAGTCAATACACATTCTCATCGACCCATCTTTCTTTTTCACAAATAACACTGGTGCTCCCCACGACGAAGAACTAGGTCTGATGAAACCCTTATCGGATAGATCTTGTAGTTGTGCCATCATCTCTGGAGGTGCCAAATGGTACGGTGCACGGGCTACAGGAGTGGCTCCAGGAATTAAGTCCATACCGAACTCGACTTGTCTAACTGGCGGAAGACTGTTCAAGTCTTCAGGGAATACTTCCGGGAATTCACTAACGATAGGAATATCTTCCATCCTAATCTTTTCCGGCTTAACATCTATCACGTAAGCCAAGTAACTCTGACAACCCTTATTCACACACTTACGTGCCTTTACTAGTGATATAAGACAGGACTGATGATTCCTACGATCACCATAAATCACTACCGGTCCTCTCTCAGGCAATACAACATTTATTATCTTCTTGTCACACACTATATTAGCCTGATTCTCAGCCAACCAGTCCATTCCCACTACTACATCAAATTCTATCAAAGTTATAGGAAACAATTGTATAGGCACTCCACACCCCTCTATATTAATCACACAACCATCAAATACTTCACTAACCGACACTTGGTTGTCATTTGCTGTATCTACTAATAGAGAATGATCTAACATTTTAGGTTTCAAACACAAACAAGCAGCAAATGCAGGAGACACAAACGATCGGTTTGCACCGGAATCAAATAACACCTTAGCACGTGTAGAGTTTATCAAAAATGTACCTGTGACCACATCTGGAGTTTCCTCCGCTTCTTTCTCAGTCATCTGAAATGCGCGACCTCTGGTTACTGGCGGTTCCAGTCTTGGCACTACTAGTTTAACATTTGCTGGCCTGCCTGATGACCCACCTTGCTGCATCCTCCCTCGCGGACAGTTTGACTGGAAATGATCCGGAGAATTGCATAAGAAACATAGCCGCGTTACCTTACAATCCTTAATGACGTGCCCAGTCTTCCCACACTTATAACATGCTCGCAAATCACCTTGGCAGTTTCCTTGATGGACACGATTGCACTTCGAACATGGTCTTTCCGCTGGTCGAAACGGCGGACGGTTATCATACCTCTGAAATCGGGACCTCTTCGGATCATATTGTGGTCCTTCCCACTTTCTCTTTCCGATACTCTTATCTCCCGTATCCCTTCTCATATCTCGTTCAACATTTTCCGCTGCATCAACTGCAGCTGAAAAGGTATCGGGTCCCTTTGCAGTCACTAACCTTCTAATCTCTGAGTTCAACCCAAAGATAAACCTTTCTATCTTCATCGCTTCTGTAGCGACATAGTATTCTGCAAATTGAGATTTTTCCAGAAAGCTAGCAGTATAATCTCGAACGGATAAGCTTCCTTGTTGCAAATTCATGAATTCTCCTTCCAGTTGTTTAACGGCTGCTTGGGGACAAAATGCGTTCCTGTAGACTATCACAAATTCTTCCCAAGAGAGGGTAGAATAAACATCGGGTCCTTTTGAATGAATAAACGATTCCCACCAATACAACGCATCTCCTTTCAACATGGCTGCCCCGTACAATACTCTATCTTCGTCCGCACACTTACTCGTTTTAAAAATGGCTTCAATTTCCTTCATCCACCTCATTGCTTTCACCGGATACCGATCCCCTGAGAATGTCGGAGGCTTGCGGCTAAGAAACATTTTGTAATCACATTTTCTCATTACCGGTAAGACCGTTGGGGTAATTGGCATCTCCTCTTCAAGAGTAGGGTCTGGTCTTTCTGTTTCAGTATTATGAGCTTGGTTGAGCATAGCTTGAATATTGTCTTGTAATCTCCCCATTTATGTCATTAAATCAGCTCTGGTAATGAAATCCGTACTATTTTGTTGAGTTCTACCTCCGGTTCTACCTCCAGCTCCACCTCGAAGTCTACCTCCAGTTCTGCCCCCTGTTCTGCCTCCCCTGTCCCCTGTTCCTACTGGCGGATTAGTTCTGTTTGGATTTCTTCCTCCTCCTCGATTCGAATTTCTTGTACCACTTGCCATTCTGTAGATTTAAACAAGATTAATATACACATAAGCACATACCCCATATAACAAGGTATTCCAGTTCAAACATGTACCTGTAAGATCACGATTACACTGGCCAGGTGTAATATGAAATTACCTTACATGATGTTCCTTCTACCTTTTATACTTCATCATCCCAAGGTTCTATAATGATAGGGACATCCTACTTCACATGCAGTTTAAGTCTAGGTACAGATACAAATACCTAAATCCCTTAAACTAAGGCTCTGATACCATTTGTAACATCCCTTATCCCATATACACGACATATCACACAATATAACACAATTAGATATAACAAACAAACTTCACTTTACATGTACGGTCCGGCAGTCTTTTACAAATAGAAAGAAAACATTTGAAATACAATCCTTGTGCTATTTGCATCCATAACACTTAACATTCCATTACAACTACTAAATAAGTCAAAAGCTTCGTCTTATAGTCTTCCTTACTAGCCATCCATCTCATACTCTACTTACTTGCCCTTACTTGATCCGCCACCTGGAATACATATTTTTAAAACAAAATGAGGGTTAGACCTGTTGGTCTAAGTGAGAAACCCCTGTTAGTTTAAAAACCATTTATATAAACTTCATTCATATAAATCACGCCACATAATTACATATATCCAATTAAGCTCACACATCGTGTACCTTTCCTTCTCATTTCCTCCTGGCCATATTAGTGGTAGCAAGCCAACTAATAATATACAACGCTGTACAACATCTACAGCCAAACAACGCTATACAAGTTCTATAGCCAATCACACCGGTCTTAAACCCGGCCAACGTATTATAACACGTTTATAATACACATGTAAATACAATATCTCACTATATTGTAATTCGCATATACCATACATATAAACACATAATCACTAATTATCACATTCCCAAACCATACGTATGTATTCCAGTTGAAATTACTTTTAAAGTAAAACTCACCTGATTGCTTATTAACACGTTTCCAAGTCTTCTTAACCGGTTCAGCCTTTTACCCAGAATTCACAAGATCTGTAACACATAGATACAGACATCTCTTTACCACATAAAACACATAAGTCTTACTAAGGCTAACAACTCTAAAGAGCTCAAACCCTCAAATGTTGCCCCCAAACTCGTACTCAAGTCAAGACTACAGGATAGTCAGTCCTCATTCACTCCCTATCTAGTGGTTAACAAAATACAGGTTACTGGATACTTGACAGCATCTAAAACTCTCAAAAATGGCCAAACAGCAAAAGTATCCGGATACCACAAGTTACCCGGACAACATGACTTTTCCGGACAACATGACTTTTCCGGACAACTTGACTTTTCCGGACAACTATAGAAAAGAGATATTTTCCCGGATAAAGGACTCGTCCGGACACCTTCAAACAGTACCCGGACAACATCAACAAAACTACCCGGACACCACCAACAGTGCTATCCGGACACCTTCAACGTATCCGGACACCACTGTCGGTTTACCCAAAATTCACCCAGAAATCGGCTGAGGTTTACACCAGTTCGATTATGTCGATTCTAGACCGATAGAAACAATCTACTAACCATTATAAACATAATTAGTAAAGGAAACATACCTGTAACTACTTCCAATTGCACCAAATTGAAACCCTAATTCTAAAACCTCTTTTCTTCTTTTTTTCTTCCTTTCTCCACAAAACACACACACACCTTATGATAATATCTGATTTTCTGATTTTTATGAATTATCTGATTTACCAATAGATAATATCTAACCAATATTTATCCTCTAAACCCTAAACTATCCATTAATGACCCAAAACACCCTTAACTCCTAATTTAACCCAAACTTACCCTAAACTTCCAACTTTAAAGTTAATTAAATTTAACGGAATGGGGATTTAACTAACGGACTTACCCGGGGTATTACATGTACCCAAACCATCAGTAGGAATTCCATTGCCAGTGCCTCCAGATCTGGCCACTACGATGTTCTCGGCAACCATTGCGTGCTTACGGTTGTTTCTTCTATGATTTCAAGAACCGTTCTTGTTGTTGGGCCATGGCCTTGCTCATGGCCTTCATCATACGATCCATCATGAATGTCTCGACTGTTACCTCTTCCATAACAGGGTCAGACGTTTCTTTGTCATGGTGGGGGATGTGCTCAGGTTCCCTTCCCAAGATGGTGTTAACCGGTGGAGGTTGTGTTGTCGTCGTTACCCTTGGTTGGTCGGCTGTAGATGCCGTAGACTCATGGCCATCAAGCCTATTGCGAGTGTTAACCATTGGAGTCTGCCACACATTCGAGAATGAGGTGAGAATTAGGCTATAAGAATTTAAACATAACGAAACATACTATTACATTCATCAATCATCATAACAATAGTAATCTAAGCATACTCACGTAATGATACATTCATAATAGCAGTAGCTAATTGAAATTATGAACATACTTCACATAAGGATTCTCGTTACCAAGGTCACAACTTTCAACTTATGTACTTCCGTCGACTATAAGACCATCCTATCTTAGGAGTTCTACCCAAGCTCACCAATCCATACTTAATCTTTTCAGCTTAAGTCTAGGAACTTAACATCATACCTAGTTCACCTAAACTACTGCTCTCATACCAACTTGTAACACCCTAAAAACTGGGTAAAATTAAAACCTGCGGAGTTACGGAATTTTATAGCTAACATAGAAAGGAATCACCCAAAAAGTGGGGAAATAAAGTATGGCGTTTACAAATCCAAGGTATGAGCAATTAATGGTTCAACAACCTAATAATCTAACCTTACATTCGGGTGTTGTCTAATTGCTACCCAAAAATCAATGTTGACAAACTATCATGTACGCCTCTATATACTTCCAAAAATGCTATTCTCCATCACATCTCTTCACTCAAGTCCGAGGAGCCCCACCACTTGGAAACCCTATCAACATACCCAAGAGAAGAAGTGTTAGTTTAACACGATAGAGTAAGAACCTAACAATTTATAACAATAATATTAATTTGAGGTACAACTAGGAAACATAATAAACCCCATGGTAGAAGTCATTGAACATCCAATGCTTCAAGTGTTGATGGAAACTTGGAAATCAATAAGCCATTGCATAAGACAAAGTAGTCACACAATCGTTAGTAGTAAAATCACATATTAACAATAAGACGGAAACAAGCGCAACCCCGAGGAGTCTATAACTTGTGAGCCCCCAATTTTAACCACTCCAGGTATATACATTAGGTCATTCTAAATCCACAAACAATCACTTTGGAATTACACCTTACTGCCCATGAGACGATGCCCGACCATATAGGTCCACATCTTACTTATCATGGATCCCGATGCCTATTCCGTGCTACGACTCTAGTGCCTATGGATCCATTACACTCAAATGACATACTCATACTACCATTAAGCCAATAACATTATTAACGCATGAATAAGCTCACAACTATGAACTTTAATAAACACATATCCAACATAAAGTGTATTCATGAAGAAGAAATATAAGGTATTAAGAGCCATGAATTCCAAAGTTGATAGTTAGTCATTTTTCCAACATTGGGACTCCCTTTCATAATGGTTACATCAAAATCTCAACATTTATCAAAACCCTAATTTTGACCTAAAATGGTCAAAATCTCTTTATGAAGTGAAGTTGCAAGTCCAAGACATCATTCATAAGTAAAACAAGAATCACCATTTATTTCACCCTTACAATCCATTTAATTCAACTCTACTTTAAGATTTCTCAAAGCCCCTTTTGGTTCTAAAGATGGAATTCATACAATATAGAACAAAAGATGAAAACAAGTTAAAATTCATAATTATAATAAACACTTAGTTGTGAGAAGGAAGAAAACTCACCTTATAAGGTTTTATAGAAAACCCAAACCCTAGGTGAAGAAATGGAGAACTCTAGCAACTTGGAAAGACTTGGGTTTAGCTCAAAAGCTTGAGATAACCTACCAATAATCATTAATGACCATGAGCTTAAGTAGTTGGAAGAATTTATGGAGGAGAGATGTTGAAACATGAAACCATACCTTTTCCTAGAGAGAAAATCGTGCCTTGAACCTCCAGAATGTCACCAAAATGACTTGAAACCCGGTTGCCCACATATTTAAACCCCCAGGCTACCCGCGATAGTGACATCGCGAAAGTGACATGGTCACTATCCCCAGGGCACTCTCGCCCGCTACCCCACAACTTGCGGTACATTCCGCGCGAAAGTGACACCCGCGATAGTACCATGGGCATTCTCGCTGGGCACTATCGCCCAGGTGGTACCGAGCCCCACCTGGTCCATTTTCTAGTCCCAAACTTGATTCCCTTTAAGCCCCGATTTAAGGTAGATCAATATAATTGCATTACCATTCAATTGACTAGAAATATAATATCATGCATACAAATTTTCGGGGTGTTACAATAAGAGAAATTGTCATCTCGTTGCACCACAATTCACATATGACAACCAACAAACCGGTGACAGAGGTTGCCATGGCACCGTTGTATAGAAACCTGAAGCCGCAGCTAAAGTTCCTTTTTTCGCGCGTTAGTATTATCGTGTTTTTTAAATAGTTGTTATTCTCGTTTGAACACGACTCTCTTTATATATATATATGTATATATATAGGGGAGGTTTCTTTTAGAAACCAGTACATTGTTAGAAACTCTAGAAACCACCTTACAACCAATCATTTTTAAGAAACTAATTAAAATTAATTCACTTATTTAACAATTCGGCAGGGGCATTATAGTCAATTTATAATTTTGTTTTTTATTTACTTATTTAGTGTATCCCATTAATAATGGCAATTTACTTGATTATAGGGATTTAGTTAATAAACCATTTAATTATCGTAATCCCTCCCATTTTTCTTCATATCCTTTTTCTTCTATATCATAACATTTCCTGCAGATCCTAACGTTTCCTGCAATTCTTTTTTCTGGTCGACAAACGAAATATCCAAAAAACCCAGAAATCATGAATCCTTAAAATCATCAACCAGAAATCATGAATCCATATAAACCTATGAAGCCAGAAACATGAAACCATATAAATTCATGAACCCAGAATCATGAATACAAACTAACCCAGAAAATCATGAAGAAAAACTAACCCAAAATCATGAAGACAAACAACCCAGAAAAATCTAAACCCAGAATCATGAATACAAGAATGAATACAAAATCTAAACCCAGAAAAATCTAAACCCAGAATCATGAATACAAACATGAATACAACCCAGAAAAATCTAAACCCAAAATCATGAAGACAAACAACCCAGAAAAATCTAAACCCAGTGACTGCGACGGCGGCGATGGTGCTTGTGGTGGACAGCGGCGGTGGTGGTGGTGCCTGTTGCCGCCGGCGGTGATGGTGGTGGTGGACAGCGGAGGTGGTGCTTGTGGTGGACAGCGGTGGTGGTGGTGGTGCCGCCGATTTCTTCCATCTTCTTCTTGCAACCATGGATGCTTTCTCTCTCTCTCTCTCTCTCTCTCTCTCTCTCTCTCTCTCTCTCTCTCTCTCCTGATTTGGTAAACGGAAGCTTATGGAAGAAGCTTTTATGATTTCTCCCGATTTTGTGGGATATGGGAGACGCTTTATTTTTTGACAAATATGCCCTTACAAGGGGCTTTTGTTTAGTAAAATAATTACAAAAAGTAAAGTAATTACAATTTATGCCATTGGTGATTTAATCTTATGGTATATAGTTAGGTTGCATAGTTTTCACAAATGCAGTGGTTTGCAAAAAATACCACCCCTATATATATATAGAGAGAGAGAGATCTATCTATCTATATATAGAGAGAGGGAGAGACAGAGAAAGACGAGAATAGAAGTTAAGGCGAGAAGTGTAAGAATGAATTTGGATTTGTGATCACTTTTAATTAGTGTTGATTTAATGGTTCAGATTAATCTCAAAATATCCATGCACCTTAATGATTTTTTTAAAAATTATCTTTAATTAGGATTAATCAAAGAGAGGAGACCCCTCCTTACCTTTTTCTAAGATAACTACTAAACAAATTATATATATATATATATATATACATAGAAAGGTTCAAACGAGGAGCGTAACAATTTACGAGAAACGCGAGGAGCACCTCCCATGTACAAAATCACATGTGATTCACAACAAAATCATATGTGATTAAAAAATGCAAAGCGCGCGGTTTGTCCCGCGGTTTGTACTGTGAATCACATGTGATTTTGTACATGGGCGGTGCTCCTCGCGTTTTCTTAAATTGTTACGCTCCTCGTTTGAACCCGCCTCTCTCTCTCTCTATATATATATATACATAGAGAAAGGTTCAAACGAGGAGCGTAACAATTTACGAGAAACACGAGGAGCACCTTCCATGTACAAAATCACATGTGATTCACAACAAAATCATATGTGATTAAAAAATGCAAAGCGCGCGGTTTGTCCCGCGGTTTGTACTGTGAATCACATGTGATTTTGTACATGGGCGGTGCTCCTCGCGTTTTCTTAAATTGTTACGCTCCTCGTTTGAACCCGTCTCTCTCTCTATATATATAGGTGGGTTCAAACGAGAATGGATGCTATTTAAAAGAATAAAGGAATAACTCTCAACCAATCATTTTTAAAAATAATTCCGAAAATAATACTTTTCAAAATTAACCTTAAAAGGGTATTAAGGTCATATTATGATATAAATTAATTTAGGATAGTGTTGACTTCCTAAAAATAAGGAGTCACAATATCTCACCCAAATCAAAATCGTATATATCAAATAAAATTCCTGTATTTGAGTGTTCATCTTGTTTTGTTCGGTTGTTCAAGCAAATCGTGAATATGCAACCCAAAATCATAGATGATTATATGATAAATCAGTTGGACATATTGTTTAGATATAATATGCAACCCAAAATCATAGATGATTTACTGTAAAGAAAATTGGATACATTGTTTAAGTGTAATATCACTCATGATTAACAATATAAAAACACAAAATTCGTGATAGAATATCACTTGTGATAATCAATAGACAAACAACAATCACATAATATCACTTGTGATTAATAATTGAGAAACCTAAAATCTGTTATAGAGAAACCTAAAATCACATAATATCACTTGTGATTAACAATAGAGAAACATAAAATCACTCGTGATTAACAATAGAGAAACCTAAAATCACGTAATATCACATAATCCAAGCACACACACAACACACATATAAGGATGAATGGAATTAAATTAATGAAAGTGGCCTAAAAAGTGTTGTTCCAATTGCAATCAAGATGGTGACTCTGTTCATAAGCCTAATCGTGCATCTTCTTATTCGCAATATAGTAGCAGCGGATCCCTTAGATCCGGCCCGAATTCCGGGTTCGGTCCCATCCCTAGATTCATCTTTCTCTGTTACGAGTCGGAGGTGATGGTGGTTTTGTGGGTGTGTTTTACAACGGAGATGGCAAACCCAGTCGCCGGAGAGGCAATCCTAGTCGCCTGAGATGGCTAAACTCAAAATCAAAACCCATATTCAATTGGGAATTAAATCAAAAACCCAAATTTAAAGTTAAAACGGAAAATCGAAATCAGAGATAGATGCAGAGCAACGATTTGGTCTTTATGTAGTTGAAACACAAATCGATGATTGTGAGGAACTCCCATGGAGGCCGTGATGGTAAAGAACTTGCTGGAGATGATGGTAAAAAAAGAGGATTTGAAATCTGGATTATGATATGATTTGATTTGGATGAGAAATAAGGGGGATTTGAAATATTCCTAAAATAATCAGAAAAAATCGGTTGACGTTTTTGCCCTTTTAATCAAATTTTTGAAAATTATTTTTAAAAATGATTGGTTGAGAGTTGTTCATTTATTTTTTTAAATAGTTGTCATTCTCGTATGATCCCCTCTCTCTCTCTCTCTCTCTCTCTCTCTATATATGGTTTTGTTAAAAATATAAAACATTATATTAAAAAAGGTCGATAGGGTTGGAGAGATGGAAATGTAGTTACCTAGAAGTTGCAAATCGCTAGTATCCAACCTTCAATTTACATTATTCTCTAAATCATTGCTACCATCCATCAACTAGAAAACGCCCACACCTTTACACCTTTTAACTTCTTTTTTATCATATCTCATAAATAATTAAGGGTGCCATTAAATTTATAAGCTTTAAGTTTATTATCATACATAATTAACACCAATTAATAGGATCACGAGTGTACATTCATCGTTTCACATTCCATACAATTATAAATGATTGAATATTTGACCGAATTATATAAATTAAATATTTTGAACCAATTAATTATTTAACGACTTCAACTAATTATCTATATAATTACCTTAAAATACTACTTACTCATAAGTAAATATTCATATAAATCAAACGGTCAACATAATTTATATGCATAATTCATAACAAAACAGATATTATATATACACAGTATGCCTAAAAAGGTGCATAGCCCGAAGTCATGAAAGGGGATTTAACTTTAAATTGAGAGTAGGACTCCTACTCCTTTGAATCAAAACTAGTAGTAAGTTGTGACTTTTTGTGTAAGCAGAAAATGGTTTAATACAATAATATTGTATGTATTATGGCATGTGTTAATACGTCAGTCACATTAGAGCAAAATGAAGCGTTAGTAGCGACAGTCACGGTGGAAGAAGTGAAGGCTGCAGTTTTCGGAATGCACCCCGATAAATCCCCGGGGCCGGATGGAATGAACCCGGGTTTCTATCAAAGATATTGGGATATAGTCGGCAATGACGTGGTCAAGACGGTGCAAGATTTTTTCTTGACAGAGGAGCTGCCGACTAATTTAAACCAAACCGACATTGTCTTAATTCCGAAAAAGAAAAGACCCGAGATGATGGGGGACCTTCGGCCAATTTCATTGTGTAATGTACTGTACAAAATCATTTCTAAAGTTGTTGCAAATCGACTTAAGAAGATTCTCAATCAAATTATTTCGCCCACCCAAAGTGCTTTTATCCAGGGTATGCTTATAACTGATAATATTATGGTCTCGTTTGAAGTTCTTCACTATTTGAAGAGGAAGAAGTTTGGCAAGGAGGGTTATATGGCACTTAAACTTGACATGAGCAAGGCTTATGATCGGCTAGAATGGGATTATGTGTGTGCGGTCCTCAGCCGTATGGGTTTCCAGGAAAAATGGATACGTCTTATTCGAGCTTGCATTAACTCTGTAAGTTATCTGATTGTTCATGGGGGGAGGGAAATAGGCCCTATTTTTCCATCAAGGGGTGTAAGACAAGGAGATCCTCTATCCCCTTATTTGTTCATTATTGGGGCTGAAGGATTTTCGATGCGATGCGTCACTACGAACATAATCGCTGGATACACGGGTGTCAGATTGCTAGGCGAGCCCCAATCATTTCACACATGTTATTTGCTGATGATAGTTATCTTTATTGTAAAGCAACGTGTCGGGAGGCGAGCATGATCAAAGAGATGCTAACAACGTTTGAACGAGCATCAGGGCAAAAAGTAAATTTTGCTAAATCTTCAATATTCTTTAGTTCAAACACTCAAGGGCGAGTTAAAGAGGAGATTTGTGCGGAGCTGAGCATGGCTGAAGCTAACGAGAACAATAAATATTTGGGTCTGCCAAATACCATGGGAAGGAACAAAAATGTGATTTTAGGCTTTCTGAAAGAGAGAATTGTTTGGGTAAAAAATCACACCCTCGACCGATTTAACATGACCCATGATCAAGGATATCTGTTTGGGAAAAATTTCACAAGTCTCGACTACGACCAAGGTAAGGAAAATACTTATTCCCTTCTCCGTAACGAAGGTGAAATCATAGTATTCTCTCTCGTGTCAAAGGATTATATAAAAAGTCTTTTTACCCCACGACACTCGACCTCGACGTCGCCTACTTCGCATGACCGTCGCGTAGAATCATGCGACCTCGACCGACTAACGCGTTATACGACTGTTATGTTTTTTCAATGATTAATGCAGGAGTCAAAGTCATTAATGGACAACGGCTATAACCGACGAAATCAGTTATGAGCATCTAATCCCACATTGAAGACGACGACCGTTACAACAATCATCAAAGATCTTAATGATTCAATTAAAGTGCCCGAAGACTATAAATTCCAAGCTCAATCCTCAGTTCAAGGGACAACGAACAACACAGAGAGAGAGAACAAGAACATCGAACAACAGGCACAAGTACTCGAACTCTGAAGAACACTCATTCGAAGCAAAGGAATCACCCATAGAAGATCGTTCTCAACACACGGTTTAAACACACGACGCACATTGTTTTACATTAGAAAACACTTGTAACTTTACATTTCGAAGTCTTTCCTTCATCTGTATTGTAATCTCTATACGATCGACACCTGGAACACCAAGGACATCGCCCCTGATTGGCGACCATAGTGCAGCGACGACATCCACTGTCGTCCGCAGGTTTTTTCCTCGTTGAGGTTTTTCCTGCGTCATCAAATTCTCTGTCTCGTTTATATTTTTGTCTTTGTCGCACGCCTTTGTCGAACGATTCCTTTCTTTAGTTGTTAAAGACTTAAAGTCCACATCGACCTTAAGTTGTCCCTTTGGTACGATTTTTGGCATTAACAATATCTACGACGGCCATACCCTCGACCGACAAGGGTAATACCCATTATTGCCATATCCCCGTCATACGATAATTGGTTATTAAAAACATCTTGCGTCAATAGTCATTCAAGATAGTGTCTTTACATCTCGTGATCGCACGTCACGTGTCGCATGTTACACGTCGCACGTCACACATCGCCAGTCACATGTCACTAGTCTTATGTTTCTAGTCTTACATCACTAGTCTTACATCGCCAGTTACGTGTCGCCAGTTACGACTCGTCGGTCTTACGTCGACAGTCTCCTGTAGTCGGTCTTATATCGCTCAAGTCATGCGAAAGAATTATCCTGACATCCTGGTCATGCGACATGGTCTTACGACCTGGTGGTCTTACGACCTATTCCTACAACATTATCATCTTGGTCTTACGACCTAGTGGTCTTACGACCTAGTCTTACGACATTTTCATAAGATCATTCTTATATTAAAATAAGGTCTTACGAGACATTTACAGTCATATACCTGGTCGTGTATTTCGGCGACGGTTCTATGCTCCATAAGACCGATGTCTAGAACTCAAGATGGTCTTACAATTACACTAACCATTAATGGTCAACAGCCGTTTATTCTGTTCATTAATGCAGGTCTACAAACAATTATGGTGCAACGGTCAGTAACGGACGAGCTCTGAATTATATTAAAGACTCGACATTGGTTACAAAACCAATCATCAAAGCGTATTTATTACCAACAGAAGCTATATAAAGGCCCCCGGTGATCAATCTGGAGGAGAGGCGACATACATTCAAACTAAGACTCAAATTCTACATTTCTTTCAAGGCATTGGAACATACCTCACTTAAGCAAAGTTTCGCACGACGGTAGGTCGAAGCACCCGACGACGGCAGTTCGAACCACACGATGACAGCTCATTTTGCACGTTTTACGCACGACACATGACTTTTACACACGACTGAGTACATTTTATCTCTTATTGTAATCTGTTGTACACATATCACTTGTTACAAAAGGATTATCGCCCCTGTTTGGTGACTATATTGCACCGTCGGCTCTAACACAGTCGACCGCGGTTTTTTCCCTCGTTTTGGGGTTTTCCGCGTCACCAAAATCTCTTGTTTCGTCTACATTTTCTTCGTTATTTTTCTTGTTTATTTCCATGGTACAACCTTTAGTTGATAAGGTCCGAAACAAACCTTAAATCGTATTTTTATACAATTTTCGGCATAAGACAGTTTAGTGCGATTTTTGGCATTAACAGTTTGGCGCCATCCGTGGGACCCAACTAAGGAAATCTTTAGAAATAAACATCGTATTACTAACGTTTCCTCTTATGTAGATCTTCGTTTTCTATTTGTCGACTTCAAGTCTTGACCACACGACGAAGATCCAAGCGGAGTTGGAAGACACTGAAAAAAATGCATAGTCAATATATCGCATGTATCGCATCATCCGAGGGGCTCGGGGGCACGGAACACCCGTCACAAAATGGGAAACACCATATTTTTATTTCAAAAGTCCTTGGAAAAAGGCGCTTATCGACTCCAAGTTACGGTAACTGTGACATCCCACTTGGATGGAATATGGTATAACAACGCTATATATATACTCTAAGTATATTTTCCTTGTTCAATTATTATTATCTAACATATAAATGTTGATTTAAGCATCAAAGGATCATTGGTCAAACCATCGACCACCCCCGATTTTACATTCCAGGCTCGCAAAATATATAAATACAGGTCTTACGATTTACATAGTGAGAAACAAAAGTCTCTACGGCTTAAAACGCAGGTCTTACGATTTATATCGTGAGAAACAAAAATCCCTATGACTTAAAACGCAGGTCCTACGATTTATATCGTGAGAAACAAAAGTCTCTAAGACTTACATCGCAGGTCTTACGATTTACATCGTGAAAAACAAAGTCTCTACGACTTAAAATGCAGAGTGTAATTTATAATCGTCAATCAAAGACGATTTACATTTTTAAATCTTATGATCGCCAGTCATGGCAAATGCAGATTGTAATTTATAATCGTCAATCAAAGACGATTTACATTTTTAAATCTTAAGATCGCCAGTCATGGCAAATGCAGATTGTAATTTATAATCGTCAATCAAAGACGATATACATTTTTAAATCTTATGATCGCCACTCATGGCAAATGAAGATTTATAATCGTCAATCAAAGACGATTTACATTTTTAAATCTTAAGATCGCCAGTCATGGCAAATGCAGATTGTAATTTATAATCGTCAATCAAAGACGACTTACATCTTATGATCGCCAGTCATGGCAAGTGCAGGTTGCAATTTATAGTCGTCGATAAAAGACGACTCACCTTTTTTCTTACGATCGCCAGTCATGGCAAAACACAGGTTAAAATTATCGGTCGCCAATAAAAGCGACTCGCATGTTGAAATCTCATGATCGCTAGTCATGACATATGTCGTCAATAAAGACGACTTATACATTGAATCTCACAATCACCAGTCATGGTAAGACGCATGTCAAAACGCAAAAGTCGCCAATAAGTGCGACTCGCACATTTTAATCTCAGGATTGCCAATAAAGGCAAGTCACAAGATTAACCGTATAATCACGAGTAAGGTAAAATTTTTACCGTTTATCACTAAAGCAAAACTTACACAACGTAACACAAGTCTATAACGACTGTATCGGCTCGAAACGCCATATCGTAGGTCTCTAACGACCGTATCGGCTCTAAACGCCAGATCACAAGTCTATAACGACTGTATCGGCTCGAAACGCCAGATCATAGGTCTCTAACGACCGTATCAGCTCTAAACGCTAGATCACAAGTCTATAACGACCGTATTGGCTCAAAACGCCAGATCATAGGTCTCTAACGACAATATCGGCTCTAAACGCCAGATCAAAAGTCTGTAATGACCGTATCGGCTCAGAACGCCATAACATAAGTCTTTAATGACTGTATCACAAGATTCTTAAATTTTATCTTGGTTCGATCATCCTATGATCGTCGCCCAGCTTTATTTCGGCCCAATCGTCTTACGATTGACTCCTGATCCATACGTCTCATTTTGATCGATCATCATTAGTTCCTTGTGTTTTAAGATCGTCTTACGATCGTCGTTAGTTTTTCATCCTTCACATTAGTGGATGAATGCCACAAGTAACTTGCGCATTAAAGGTCATCTTTCGATCGTCGCAACTTACTTAGAAAACATTTTTCTTAACAGATGAGTCATTTGTACACTGTCGACCGGTCTCCCAATTCAAAGCTGACCAAGTCGATTTTCTTCTAAATGATCCAATTAGCAAAAGTGACACATCTCCGTAGCAACACATTTTACTTTGGTACGAGATATGAAATTCAAATGGCTTTGAAATTCAAATCTCGGGGGGCTAACTGTTTGGGTAAAAAATCACACCCTCGACCGATTTGACATGACCCATGATCAAGGATATCTACGACGGTCATACCCCCGACCGACAAGGGTAATACCCATTATTTCCATATCCCCGACATACGATAATTGGTTATTAAAAACATCTTCCGTCAATAGTCATTCAAGATAGTGTCTTTACATCTCGTGATCGCACGTCACGTGTCGTATATTTCACGTCGCACGTCACACATCGCCAGTCACATGTTACTAGTCTTACGTTACTAGTCTTATGTTACTAGTCTTACGTCACTAGTCTTATGTCGCCAGTTACGTGTCGCCAGTTATGACTCGTCGGTCTTACGTCGACAGTCTCCTGTCGTCGGTCTTATATCGCTCAAGTCCTGTGAAAGCATCATTCTGACATCCTGGTCCTGCGACCTGGTCTTACGACCTGGTCTTACGACCTGGTGGTCTTACGACCTATTCCTACAACATCATCATCTTGGTCTTACGACCTAGTGGTCTTACGACATTTTCATAAGATCCTTTTTATATTAAAATAAGGTCTTACGAGACATTTACAGTCATATACCTGGTCGTGTATTTCGGCGACGGTCCTATGCTCCATAAGACCGATGTACAGAACTCAAGATGGTCTTACAATTACACTAACCATTAATGGTCAACAGCCGTTTCTTCTGTTCATTAATGTAGGTCTACAAACAATTATGGTGCAACGGTCAGTAACGGACGAGCTCTTAATGATATTAAAGACTCGACAGTGGTTACAAAACCAATCATCAAAGCGCCTTAAATGCCGACAGTGGTTACAAAACCAATCATCAAAGTGTATTTCTTACCAACGGAAGCTATATAAAGGCCCCCGGTGATCAATATGGAGGAGAGGCGATGTTAATGCCAAAAAACGCACAAAAGTACAACTTGAGGTTGATTGTGGAGCTTAACAACTAAAGAAAGAAATCTCTCGACAAAGCGTGCGACAAACACAAAAATATAAGCGAGACAGAGAATTTTGGTGACGCGGGAAAAACCTCAACGAGGAAAAAACCCGTGGACGACAGTGGAGATCGTCGCTGTACTATAGTCGCCAAACAGGGGCGATGTCCTTGTGTTTCAGGTGTCGATCGTACAGAGATTACAATACAAATGAAGGAAAGACTTCGAAATGTAAAGTAACAAGTGTTTCGAATGTAAAAACAACGTGAGTCGTGTGTAAAAGTAAAGTGTCGTGTGCGAATGTCGAGCGTCGAGAGCGATTCTTCGAGAGAGGGTTCTTTGCTTCGAATGTTCTTCTAAGTTCAAATGGTTGTTTTCGGTGTTTCTCTGTTGTATTCGTCTTATGCCAGTGTCCGTAAAATGATGATTGAACTTGTTATTTGTAGTCTTCGGGTGCTTTAATTGCCTTCTTTACTACTGCATGTAACAGTCGTAACGGTCGTCGTCTTCAATGCTGTTAACGACTTTTGCCGGTTATAGCCGTTGTTCATCAATGTCATTAATTCCTGCATTAAACACTGATCAAACGTAACAGTCATATCGAACGTTAGTCGGTCGAGGTCGCAAGGTCTTATGCGACGGTCGTGTGAACTAGGCGACATCGTGGTCGAGTGTCGTGAGGTAAATAACTAACGATTTGACTTTTAACCAAGGGCTAAAGTACTATGATTTTACCTTGCTGTGGAGAGGTAAGACAAGGGTTTTCTTTACTTCGGTCGTGGTCGAGACTGGTGAAATTTTGCCTAAACAGTTTGCCCCCAAAATTTGAAAAAGTGGAGTGGCAAATTCATATTTCAAAAAGTTTTTTTTAAATTTTGCTTGTCGGATATCTGGAGTTATGACATGTGTCAAAAATTACCTTTAGTTGCTTCGGAACTGAATCGGTTGGATTTTAACTAAAGAGGGAAGTCGAAGAGAGGGTAAAGTCATGACGTCATGCTGATGGTTGACGCACGATTATGCTAAACAGCTGCCTTTGCCAGGTGTCGTCGATCCGGGTGGTCATGTTAAAAGACGGGACGCGTGGCGATCGTCAAGGGATCCGACGTGACACGATCGTTCACATAAATAGAAGCCTTTCAGCAGATTCTTTTACTCCACGACTTTAAGAGAAAGATTTCTTCTGACTTATCGGTGTTTCTTCATCGAATCCTTTCCAAAATTCACAAAGATCTTCGATTTGCCTAGAGCTTTGAGGCACAAGTTTTTTGTTTTGGGAACTTTTGTGTAATATGTTGATGGAGCCTGAAAATAGGATTCCGACGACTTTTAGAGTTCTTTTTAGCAAAAAATTCCTTATTCATCATTGGCTAAGGTATTCATGCTAGATTTTGAACATCGGCTCGGTCAATCCCCTAATTCCGGGGATATCTCGTTTTTCTATTTACCTCCTTTATATCTTTTCAGGAGAAAAAAGGTGGTGATCGCGATTGACGCGATGCTCATGGATCATGCGCATCTGGCGATGATGTTTCTGCTACCACGTCGACCCTTTCATCAGCCGGCAAGGGCAAGGGTGCAAAGACGGTAGAGGGTGAGAAGGAAGTCACGATGGTCAACTTTACATTGTCATCGGACCTCTTAGCTGACATTGTCCTTGACGGGACGGAGTCACGTCCGCATCTGGGGAAATATCAGCTCCTATCTTTCGAGGAGCATTTCCGAAGGATCTCTATCGAAGAGATGGGATCGCGTATAGCCATACTGGCGTTCTTTGTGAGTTTTTCTTTCGAAACTCGTGTTTCCAATGTTTAACTTTTGTCGGGCGTTTGTTTAACATATTCCTTTTGTATTTTACATATATTTCAATCTTCTTTCGCTTGAAGTGCGAAGATAGAGAAGTTGTTGGACCAGAAGTCGATTGTCAAGAATATCGTATTCCTTCCTCCAACTTTAACATTAATCTTAAGAGCCGCATTCTCAAAATACTGCAGACTCACCTTCGTAACGTGTCGCGGTGTAAGGTGCTGGGAAACAACTCCCGATTTCATCTTACCTACTCGTTTGATCCTTGCATAAGCGCGCTTCGGGGCTGACGAAGATTTCAAGGTCGAGACTCCGGGCAAAGATGCGACCGACACTCTTCCCTAGCCTTAAGATGGATTTCCATTTTTGTTTTTCACGTTCGAATGTTGACGATCGAGTTATCTAATGTAACTATGAATGTAGTTTCTTTCGAACGTCAGATTTTTCACCGTTCATTACAAGCAATTATCGAATATATTTTCAATCGTATAATCATACTTGTAAATTGTATATAACCGTAGGTACGTGCGACTATGGCTTTTTATTGAAAGATAGCAACTAAAACACAAGTCGTATAAGCAATCGTGCGTTCGAAGCGTACATTTAGAACATGAGATTTTTCTAAGTTAAAACACTTAGATTATGGGTCGATTGTACAATTAAACCGTGCGCTAAATCTAGATCACGCGTCATATCGTGTATTTGACTCGAATACTTTATGTTATACGATCTTGTGAAAGTCAGGTGATAGACTTATGACGTGCGATCCTGCGATAGAGTATTGTCAAAGGTTGGTCGTTGGCTAACCAACGACCCTCCGATGCTTAAGTCAGTAATCGTCGTGGTGAATAAAATCGTATGAGAGAAAAGGGATTTTTAAAAGAAATACCTTTTTAGATGCGTTGCGTTCCAACTACGTGGGATTTCTTAGTTGTCGAGGGTTTGGAGCCGATAAGCCCCTTTACCCACGACTTCAGATATACGATAAGGACCTTCCCACTTAATGGAAAGTTTACCTGCATTGAGCTTGAGTGTTTTGGAATACTCGACGGAGGACGTAGTCGCCTTCTTGAAAGACGTTGATTCTGACATTTTTATTGAAATGTCGCTCGACCGCCTGCTTCTGCGAGGCCATTCTAATCAAAGCTGATTCTCTAAGTTCTTCGAGGGCATCGATATCGTATCCTAAATCGACCAAGTTATGATCAACTGAGGTATGCCTCGAAGTCGGGAGTTGGACCTCGATCGGCAAAACTGCTTCACAGCCATAGACTAGAGAGAAAGGGGTTTGTCCTGTGGATGTGCGGGGTGTCGTGCGATTTGCCCACAGGACGGAGGGAAGTTCTTCGACCCATTTTCCCTTTGCAGCTTTTAGCCTCTTCTTGATCGAAGTAATAATGGTCTTATTGCTTGATTCAGCTAGTCCGTTGGCTTGGGGGTATCTGGGAGTCGAGGTTGTCAGCTTAATGTTTCTATCTTCACAGAACTGTTGAGTTCTGTCGCTGATGAACTGGGATCCATTGTCGTAGACAATTTCGGATGGAATCCCAAACCATCATATGATGTTAGTCTGAATAAAAGAGACCACTTCTTTGTCCCTAACTTGGGAAAAAAGCAGCCGCCTCGACCCATTTGGAAAAGTAATCTGTAAGCACAAAGAAGAATACCTTTTGTCCTGGGGCAGGCGGTAGCTTACCGACAATATCCATTCCCCACCTCATGAAGGGCCATGGGATAAGTGTCGAGTGCAAGGGTTCAGAGGGTTTGTGATACATACCTGAGTGTCGTTGACAGGGGTCACAGTTCTGGACATACCTGATGGCGTCTTGTCGCAGTGTTGGCCAAAAATACCCTTGTCGAGAGATACGACTGGCTAGACTGCGACCTCCCGAGTGGTTGCCACATTCTCCATCATGCATTTCTTGAAGGATTTTCTGGACCTGATTTTTGCTAACGACGCATCTTAGGTTTAAACCCGTCGATGATCGTCGATAGAGCCTATCTCCGATCATGACATATTTGGACACTTTGAATCTGATCTCCCGAGCTTCCATCTTGTCTTCTGGGAGTTGGTCGTGCATAAGAAAATTTCGGATGTCGTACGACCAATCATTTTCTTCGTCTTCGATCTGGGTGACATCGATATTTTCGATGGACGATGTCGCCAGATGGATCATGGGAATAGCGTCGAACATTGGTTCGACCAAAGCAGACCCAAGGTTTGCTAAAGCGTCGGCCTAAGTGTTCTGGTCCCTTGGGATCTGTTCAATAGAAAAAGATTTAAACTTTTCGGATTTCTCTTTTGCTACCTTTAGGTACGCTGTCATTTTTGAATCCTTGGCTGCGAATTCTCCATTAATCTGGTTTACCACTAGGAGAGAATCGCTTTTGATATGTAACGCGGTTGCCCCCGAGTCATAGGCCATATTCATTCCCATGATCAGGGCTTCATATTCAGCTTCGTTGTTGGTGGTTTTGAAGTCGCATCGGATTGAGTATACCATTTTGCCCCCCTGTGGCGGCTTTAAGACGACGCCTAGTCCTGAACCTCTAACATTGGACGATCCGTCGACATGTAAGATCCAAGGCACGTCATCGTGAGTCGCCACAGTCGACACTTCGAGCTCTGCCTCTTTCTCCAATCCAGGGCTGAAACCAGCAATAAAATTTGCCAAGGCTTGCGATTTGATCGCAGTCATGGGTTTGAAATCGATGTCGTAACTGCAGAGATATATGCTCCACTTTGCTAAGCGACCTGTTAACTCAGGTTTCCTCAAGACAAACTTAAGAGGAAAGTTAGTCACGACAGTAATAGGATGTGATTCAAAGTAATGTCGTAATTTTTTAGCAGTTGAAACTAGTGACAAGAGCAATTTCTCCATAGAGGAATACCTGGTTTCTGCATCCAAGAGAGATTTACTAACGTAATAGATCGGCAATTGTTGCTTTTCATCTTCTCGCGCCAGTACGGTACTTACTGCGTTTGGACTAACAGCCAAATATAGTTGCAATACCTCGTGATCGTGAGGTTTTGATAACAAAGGAGGCGACGTCATGTACTCCTTAAGCCTTTGCAATGCCTGCTCATGACCGTCGGTCCAGTCGAAGCCTTTGTTCTTCCTGAGGACATTGTAAAATAAATGGCATTTATCGGAAGATCGAGCGATAAACCTGTTCAAAGCCGCCACCCGACTGGTGAGTTTTTGGACTTCTTTGAAATTTCTCGGGGATTTGATTTCGATAATGGCTTTGATATGGTCAGGGTTAGCCTCGATTCCTCGACGAGTGAGCATATAGCCTAAGAACTTTCCAGCGCTGACACCGAAGGAACATTTCGTCGGGTTGAGCTTCATGCTATACTTCCGAAGGACGTCGAACGATTGCCTTAAGTGCACGACATGGTCGACTGCTTGCTTCGACTTGACGAGCATGTCATCGATATAAACTTCCATCGTGTCGCCAAGGTGATCCTTGAACATCTTATTCACCAGACGCTGGTAGGTAGAACCTGCATTTCTCAGTCCAAAAGGCATAACCTTATAACAATAAATACCTTGATCTGTCATGAATGCAGTTTTCTCTTGATCCTCGACGTGCATCAGGATCTGGTTGTATCCAGAATAAGCACCCATGAACGTCAATAGTTCATGCCCCGCTGTCGCGTCGACCATGGCATCGATGTGTGGCAATGGAAATGGGTCTTTTGGACAGGCTTTGTTGAGATCGGTGAAGTCGATACAGACTCTCCATTTGCCATTTTTCTTTGCCACGACCACAGCGTTAGCAAGGCAATCAGGATATTTTACTTCGCGAATCTTTCTTGTCTTGAGGAGATTGTCGACTTCGTCATTTATCACCTTATTTCTTTCAGGAGCAAATTTCCTTCGCTTTTGCTTGATGGGCTTGAATGACGGATCGACGTTGAGCTTATGGGAGATGACATCAGTATCGATACCGACCATATCTTCATGCGACCAGGCAAAACAATCGGCATGTTCCTGCAGGAAAGATGTTAGTTTGTCTTTAATATAGGGATCGAGGGAGGATCCTATAAAGACTTTTTGATCAGGTTTGCTCTAATCCAAGATGATTTCTTCCAAGCAATAGTCATCAACTATCGTAGGGGAATCTTGTACATCCTCAAGCTCTTCGTGCACCTGGGCCATGATTTGTTATGGATTTTCGAAGCCTGCCATTCTCCTGAAAAAGAAAACAAAAGAAACTCCAAGAAAGCGTTAGTGGGACGCACGTTGAGATTGATTGTGGAGCTTAACAACTATAGAAAGAAATCTCTCGACAAAGTGTGTGACAAAGAAAAAAATATAAGCGAGACAGAGAATTTTGGTGACAAGGGAAAAACCTCAACGAGGAAAAAACCCGCGGACGACAGTAGAGATCGTCGCTGTACTATGGTCGCCAAACAGGGGCGATGTCCTTGTGTTTTAGGTGTCGATCGAACAGAGATTACAATACAAATGAAGGAAAGACTTCGAAATGTAAAGTAACAAGCGTTTTGAATGTAAAAACAACGTGAGTCGTGTGTAAAAGTAAAGTGTCGTGTGCGAATGTCGAGCGTCGAGAGCGATTCTTCGAGAGAGGGTTCTTTGCTTCGAATGTTCTTCTAAGTTCAAATGGTTGTTTTCGGTGTTTCTCTGTTGTATTCGTCTTATGCCAGTGTCCATAAAATGATGATTGAACTTGGTATTTGTAGTCTTCGGGTGCTTTAATTGCCTTCTTTACTGCTGCATGTAACGGTCGTAACGGTCATCGTCTTCAATGCTGTTAACGACTTTCGCCGGTTATAGCCGTTGTTCATCAATGTCATTAATTCCTGCATTAAACACTGATCAAACGTAACAGTCATATTGAACGTTAGTCGGTCGAGGTCGCTGTTAATGCCAAAAATCGCACCAAAGGGACAACTTAAGGTTGATGTGGACTTAATCAACTAAAGAAAGGATATTTCGACGAGACGTGCGACGAGGGAAAAAATAAACGAGACATGGGATTTAATGACGCAGGAAAAACCTCAAGCGAGGAAAAAACCTGCGGACGACAGTGGGTGTCGTCGCTGCACTATGGTCGCCAATCAGGGGCGACGTCCTTGGTATTGGCGTCGGCCGTACGATGATTACAATACAAATGAAGGAAATACTTCGAAATGTAAAGTACAAGAGTTTGAATGTAAAAACAGGTGTTTGTCGTGTGTGAATACAAAGTGTGAACTTCTGGTCGAGGGCGGTTTGTCGTGCGTCGAGGGCGATACTTGAGCTTTCCTTCGAGTGTTCTTGAGTTCGCTGTAAGGTTCTGGCTTTCAGTACTTGATCTCCAGAGTTTGAATGTTCTTTTCTATGAGTTTGGATGATTTTCTCTGCTGTTTGGTGATGTTCGCTGATGTATACTGGATGTTAACTGATGTCCCTTGAAATGAGGCTTTAGCTTGTCTTTTATAGTCATCGTGTCATTAATTAGCTCCATTAATGATTTGATCAACGGCTACAACGGCTGGAAACGGTCGCCGGAGTGATTATCCATAATGCTCTTCGTCCGTTACGGCTGCTTGCTGTTAATGGCTTTGACTCCTGCATTAAATACTTAACAAACGTAATAGTCAAGGTTAACGTTAGCTTTGGTCGAAGGTGCAATGATCTTACGTGATGGTCGTACGGGACGGGCGATGCTATGGTCGAGCGTCATGGGAGACGTACTACTTACCTTTTACGGGAGACGACAGATGTTTTCTGGGTTCTTGTCGAGACCTTGTCTTAATACAAGATTTGGATTATAACGTGCGTCTTACCTGCTCTGGTCGTGGTCGTACGACGTGATTTTTTTCCCAAACAGTTTGCCCCCAAAATTTGAAAATTGAATGTCAAATTTAAGTTTTAAATTTTGTCAATCAGACGCATAGGGAATAAAACAAGAGTTAGAAATTACCTCAATCGCCTTGGAGCTAGACTGGTCCGTTTCTAACTGAACGAGAAGTTGAAAAGGGAACGAGGTCGTGACGTCATACTGACACACGATGATCCTTACCAGCTGTCGAGGACAGGTGTCGAAGATCCGGGCGGATATACGAAAGGACACGGACGCGGGGAAATCATCCAGGGATTCGACTTGATGCGATCGTTTGTATAAATAAAGATCACGACGGATCTTTTCTTGCTATACTTTTGAAGTGTTTATTTGGGAAGAGATTTCTCCTTGATTCCTTTCCATTCTTCGTCCGAACATACTCGAATCATTGCAAATCTTCAAACCGCAGTTGAGAGCGTTTATATAAGACCTTGTTCTGTCCTTTGATTCACAATGTCGACGGAGCCTGCTAGTCTTATCATGAATCACATACACTTAGATGCTTTTAGGAGTTTAGCAAAAATTCCTGCAAATGTAGAGTTGCGGTGTCCGGGGATTGTTCGTTCTAAGGATTGCCCTGAGGGATATCTCGTTTTGTACGAGTATCCTTTTAAGATAGGGTTTCAATGGCCATTTTCTGGTTTAGCCAAGTCGTTCATGCAGGATTTCGATGTGTCACCGGGACAATTGATGCCCCAACTTTGGCGAGTTTTGCTGGTTATTGAGCAAGCGTCCGCGAAATGGGAGTCTCTTATGATCATGAATGATTTCTTGGTTGCGTACCAAGTTAAAAAGGAAAAGAACTGGCGTTATAGTCCTTATTCTAAGTTCAAGGGTGATCGTGCTTTGGTTTTGGGAACTGGCGTCAATGATCGTGGGTGGAAGTCGAGGTATGTATTTGTTCTTACCGAGTCGTTGGATTCCAGTAGCGATTGGATGCGGTCAGACTGGAATGAGACAGGTATGCTTCGTTTGTTTCTGAGTTTTATTTATTTTTATGACTTCTATTTATCATTCTCCTCTTGTCGCCTTCAGAGATTCGGTTTGACGAAGTGAGACCGACTGCGGATTCCCAGGCTAAGATCAACAAGTTCTTGAGTCTTAGCGCTGATGACCGATCTTTCGTTTCGTGGCAATCGGCGGTCGAGGACGAGGATGAGGACGTGATAGAAGAAGGAGATGAAGACGTACAGGAAGAGGCGACTGGTAAGTGTACCATAGTTTATTTTATTTCGTTTATTCTATCTGTCTAACACTTCATGTATTTCCTGATCAGTGCCGACCGAGAGGAAATCGGTCTCTAGGGCGAGAGGGAAGTAGGTTATGCGTGCCCTTCGGGGTGAAAATGTTTCGACAGCTGGGTCGAGCGAAAAGAGAACCCGGAGGACAGTCCTGAGGGAACAGTCGTCGAGGGTTGATAACTCACCGGGAGTTGTTTTGCCTAAGAAGGCGAGGGCGTCATCTAGCCGTCTTGGCGTGATGGACGCGACACCAGCAAGTTCTGCGCCTCTGGCGACGATGATGAAACCGGTGTCTCAAGTGTCGATCTCAATGTCTGCCGACAGGGGTGAGGGATCATCGGCCGAAGTTATGACGGTCAATTTTACATTGCCGTCTGACTTTATGGCGGATGGTGTCCTAGACGGGACGACGTCGTTTCCTCATCTGGGGAAGTATTTGCTCCCGTCTTTCGGGGAGCGTTTTCACGGAGTTTCGGCCGGAGAGATGAGATCTCGGGTTGCCAGTCTGGCGTTCACGGTGAATGTCAATCTTTCATGACTTGTGTAATCTTTGTCGAATGTTCTTGAATGCACCTTTTATTTTTCACAGACGTTCCAATCTTCCTTGGCGTTACATGCTGAGACGTCAAGAGTTGAAGATCTGGTGGCGTCTGCTCTTGAGAGGGAAGCTGCAGCGTTGGAAAGGGAGAGAGCGGCTTTAGATAGGGAGAAGTTGGCCATGGCGCGTGCCGATGAGCTGGCCGTCCAACTTTTCGATGCTCAATATGAATTGCAGGAGATTCGTGCGGTAGGAGTGGCAGATGGAGGCCCTCAGGTCGGGACTTCGGGCGGGGATACGACCAATGTTCCTCCTGTCGTCTAGAATTTTTTCTTTCCTTGTTGTTTTTGCCATTTGACCTATCGGGGGTTGAGTATGTATATGATGGTTTATTTAATGAATATATATCTTTTGCTTATGCTTTATTCGAATCACGTTTGATTATAAAGTCGAACATAAGATACATATGAAATCATGCGACTAAGGCACTCATTGTAATACGATGACAAGAACGTAAAACAAATATAAAAACACGCGATTAAAGCATCCATTCAGTGTATGTAAGTTAAGAAACTTAGGGGTAAAGTCGTTTAGACTCTGCGATCGTACGACCAGATTGTACAGTGAGTTTGTATCGTATGCCCCTATGGAGGGATGATCAAGTCACAGACCTGATCATGTATGTCGTGCGTCCCTGCGAATTTAAAGTCATATAGTAGACTTAGTGATTATTGTCGTGCGATCCTGCGATAAAATGATGTCGAGGGTTGGTCGTTGGCTCACCAACGACCCTCCGATGCTTAAGTCAGTAGACGTTTTGTGAGAAAAAATCGTATGAGAAAGAGCTAGAAAGAGCTAGAGAACGTACCATTTCAGACTCTCTCTATTTGCCCCCTGTCATTTATTACCGTATCCTTTTTGGGAGGAAAATATAGGTTTTAAATGACAGAATGACACGGAGAAATATTGTCCTGCGGTCGACTATGTTGTCATGCGACGAGGCACCATAGTAGATTTATCCCTGTGGAAAAGATATTAATTTAGGGATAGAAGAAACAAACATGTCGAGAGCCTGATCTTGTGACTTTAGTTTATTTTCGCGGCTTCAAGGTAGACTTGTAGAACTCACGAGCGACTTTTGGCTCACTCTTGATCTCCTGGATTCCCCATGGCGTCGGGAATTTCAACATTTGATGATACGTCGAAGGAACAACTTTCATATCATGGATCCATGGTCGTCCTAAGATGATGTTATAGGCCGACGCACAATCGATGACACTGAACTTGGTCTACTTGTTGACTCCACCGGCGTAGACGGGCAAGATTATCTCTCCAAAGGTGCTCGTCGCTTCTCCATTGAAACCGACCAAAGTTGTCGAACGTCGGGTGATTTCTGAGCGATCAATTCCCATGGCTTTGATAGTGTTGAGAAAAATGACATTTGCTGCACCCGTAATTTTCGGATAAGCATAATTTCGAATCAGTGTGAAAATCGATCTCTTAAGAAAATATGAAAAATAGAATTTTGGATTAAATCCTAGATTTTATGGTCTTGTTGGATGAGGAATTCAAATACGAGTCCAACGGTTCTTTTCGGAGCGAAAACGGAGCTATAACGAAGAAGTTATGGCCAAAACAGTGTTTAAGGGGAAACCGGGTGACCAGTGCCCGGCACGCATTGTGGCACTACTTTACTAGCGCGAATACCCGCGCGGAGCTCCTGATCAGCTTATATACGCGAATTTCATCCCTCAAACTTCATTTCTTCATATCTCTTTCATTTCAACTCCGATTTTGATGATTCAACTTGCTATGGTTCCGTTTTTGAGAGCTCTTCAAGGATCTAGAAAGAGTTTGGAAGATCATTGGATGATTCAAGGTTGTTTGGTGGTGGTAAGTCTCGAATCTCCTTCCTTTCTCTCCCAAATCGTTTTCCCTTTTCTCCCTCACAAAACCCTAACCGATTTTGGGGTTTCTCTTGGAGATTGATGCGTTCCTTACCCATTTTATGCTATTGATTTCATCTATAGATGCAAGAGCAAGTTTCATCCACGACATCTTAGAGATTTTGGGGTTTTCTAGGTTTTCATCAAAACCTAAGTGGTGAGTTCATCCTCCTAGCTTCTATACTTTCATATGAGTTATAAATGTTCCATTGATGATCTCCTAGTGTTTTGTTTCTCCAATTTCGATTTGGATGATTTTGGAGAAGTTAGGTTAATATTGGGGTTTTGGTTAAAATGGAGATTTTGATATAATATGTTGGGGAATGGTTTTAAAGTGGTTGAATATGAATATTCATAGTTGGAAGTTATGAATTTAGGTTTTTGGAGGTTTCGGCTTGAGGATACAAACTTCGTCAAAGGAGCTTACGTTGGAGAAATCTAGATTAGCCTAATCTAGCAAAGGTGAGTTCAAGTTAATTTGCGAAAACGTTGTACATGCCAAAATAAGAATTTTACAAATATGTGTGTTTTACTTGAAAATGTATGAGGTTGAGTTATTTGAATGGTTTAACTCTTTTGAAGTGTTTATCTTCATAAATGTGTAAAACACCCGTATTTGGGGCTTTTGAATATTTGGATGGTTAGAAACCATAAATTGTCTTTAAAAGATTAATTGCTCAAAACGAGGTTTGTTTGATGGTTTAATCATGTTAGTGTAAATGATTTTAATAAACCATTTGGAAAAATGCACTTTTAGTGTTATGAGTCATTTTGAGAATATTAAGGGTGTGAGTCCTTTGGGAAAACCCTTTTGTTTAATCCGTGTTGAGTTTTGGGGTTAATGATGATTTCGGGATACGTGTTTTCTTAAACAATGTTTAAACGCGTTTTATGCGATGATGACCGACATTATGGGTCTTGCAAGCTTGGAGCACTTTGCTCGATTTTGACTTTGAGATAGTCTTGGGACATTTGTTCGGTTTAAATGGCTCGATGTGTAGTCTTATTTACGGGTTGCTTTTATTGCACCGTGTTGCATATTATTGCACGTTGTTGATATTTACATGCTCATGGTGGAGTCTAGGATGTGATGCTTAATTGCATCTCATTTGCATGATTTGGCGTTGATAAATGATCATTAGATCTTTGAGCAGAGGGCTCAGTTTTGGACTCGATTGAGTCTTGAGGGCATTCGCCCGGTTTTAATAAGCTCGACGTGAGCTTGGGGTTTGCATTGCATGAGTTGCATCATATTTGAGGTTTACATGATTTGAATGCATTGGTTATTCTTTTGAGGTCATGTATAAATTTTTTAAAGTTAAGTAAGCTTGTTTTGGATGGTGGGTTTGCCAAGGTAAAGACCTAGTATGGTTGAACTTGGTGGTTTTAAATGGACTAAAGACCTAGTATGGTTGATGTCTAAGAGGGGCTAAAGACCTAGTATGGTTGATGCCGAAGACGGACTAAAGACCTAGTATGGTTGATGTCTGAGATGGACTAAAGACCTAGTATGGTTGATGTCTAAGATGGGCTAAAGATCTAGTATGATTGATGCCGAGGATTGACTAAAGACCTAGTATGGTTGATGTCATCCGTTTTCCACATCCAAGTAGCTTACTTGCATTTATTTAATCGTGGTTTAATTTATGTGTTTGCCACATTCGATGAGATCGGGTCTCCCCCGTCACCGAATGGTGTTGATTTCGGGTATTTTATCTATTCACATTGTTGAGGTTATAATACATGCATATGGATTGTTTTCCATGATTGATGGACGGATTTATGTTACATTCTTATTGGATGTTTTAACTGCTGGAGTTTTATTTTATGGTATTTGGATTTTAATACATTTTACGTTTGCGTGAGTTTTGCTTCGTATTTTGTTTCCAATGAAAGATAACATTTAAATGGATGGTTTCCATGCTTTACGGGTTGAGTATGTATTGTCAATCGTACTTGAAGGTTTTGCCTAAAACTAGATTTATTCACGTATTTGAGTGGGTTGGGATTCTCATCTCATTTTGGAAAACGCTTTACACTTTTTCGGGAATGGTTTCCATGGAATTTGAGTGCGTTGGAAAATGAGTCATTTACGCCCGCTTGGGAAACCCTTTTGGAAATGATAATCTTGTTGCAAACTTTCATTTAAAGATTTATTTGAATCATGACTAAAACTACTAACTTCCGATTTATGGTTTTATTTAGTTATGATAAAATGCTTGAACTCACTAGGCGTAAGCCTAACCCTTTTTATTTGTCGGCATGTGCAACAGGCTCAGGTTGGGGTAGCTCTAGCTACATTGTGAAGTGGCGAGTGCTATTAGAGTGCACGAGAGGTGACTTAATTAGTGAAGTCTTCCGCAATTGTTTGGACTAGCAACTTGTGTTGTGTTATGTAGCACCCGATTAAGTTATTTTATCGTGGACTTATAATGTTTTAAATTCCGAGGTATTTTAAGGAATGAATTGTAGAAGTGATTATATCTAATTTGGTTATTTTATTGAATTTTAAAGTTAGTTGCTCGTTCCAAATTTGAGGGTGTTACAGCTGAGCTGCCCCCGTCGATCAAGACTCGACGCGTTAGGCAGTTTGTAAAACCCGTGTCCCGGTTTGGATATTTCTTTATTATTTATGGTTTCAATATCGTTCTCTAAACGAATTTATATTATCGAGTTTTGACGGGGAAGACCAAAAGTGAAGAGTTATTGTGATAGAGGGGCTAAATGGGTAAAACCTAAACTAGTTGTAAGGAATTTGAAAGAGAGGGACTAAAGATGTTTTTTTTGGTAAACGTTTGCATGGGATCGGCTTTAAGCAAACCGACCCCCTGCTCTCTTATTTGTGACTTTCGTCTCACGCAAGTAGCACCCACAGGAAACCCTAGTGCCGTCGCCATCCTCCCTTCCTCCTTGCTGCCTTCACCATCGATCATCCCATCACCACCGGCGGCGTCGCCGTGGTTTGCTGCCGACGAGCGAGAGAGAGAGAGAGAGAGAGAGAGAGAGAGGAGGAACCAGCGATCGAGAGGAAGCCGGGATCTCATTGTGGTTGCGGTTTCGTTGTTGTTGAGAGGTAAGTTCCTTCTTCTTCTTGCTTCTTTCTCTTTCGTCGTCGTTAGTTCACCGCGAAACCACCACCGCCGCCGCAGCTAGGGCTGCCGCCGGCATTGCTGCCATGCACCATCGGTGCGGTGGCTGTGTCGCGCGTGGTGGCGGCTGCTAGGCCGAGCATGGGTGTGGGTGAGGCCCGAGTTGTTTTGTTAGAGTGTCCCGTTGCTTCGCCGGGTTGTTTTACCGAACCACCACCACCGCCGGTGGTGGCTGCCGCTCCCTCGCCGCCGCTGACCACCACTGCCAGGGGTGGCAGTGGGTGGTGCTGGTGTGGTCCAGACCTGAGATGCCTAAAACCCTAATTGCTAACCCTGATCCGTGACCCGATCGCGTAAACCCGAAACGAAAAATAAAGTTATCATTTTATGTGGTGATATCGGTTCTGCCCCTGTTTTGTATTGGCCATAACTTTTCCGTCGTAGCTCAGTTTTAGGCGAAACTGGTGCCCACGGTTCACATTCTGTGTCGGGCACATTTTTCGTGTTTTAGCGAAAACCTGGTTAGGCCTCTAGCTAGGTGCAAAAGGGCCGTTTTTGCAGCAGGTCCGAATCTGCCAGCCTTACGTTTCGATCTTAGAATAATCGTATAAAATCGTTAGAACGCGTATAATATGTCCCTGGAAAGCTAAGACCTAGACCCTCCTGTTTGTGGGATTTAATTCCTGGATTAGTGGGTCTAGGGAGGGCTAAGCAGATCCCGAACAGACCTGCAGTTTAGGCCGAAAAGATGAAATGTCCTTCGTTTAATCTTATGTTTATGATTGAGGGTTGGGGCTTCGCGTTGACACTTTGTAACACTTCTTTAGGTGACGAGAAGTAATCTTGGAGTTGGCAAGTTTGTGTGGTCAGTTGGGAACTTCTGCAACGCTTTCGAGGTGAGTTCTCTCACTGCGTAGAATAGGGATTACATGTACATCGCGGTAGTTTCTGTGTACTAAGAGAATTGTTGTGTGTACTGGCTGAATTGTGGTGCGTAGTACTAGGTTGAATTAATGTCTGGCATAAATGAGTGTTATATACATCTCGGTGGGACCGAGGACTCGGTGGGACCGAGGACTCGGTGGGACCGAGGAGTGGTGTACAAGTGTTGCGTGATCTCGGTGGGACCGAGGAATTGTGTACAAGTGTGGTATGAACTCGGGGAGACCGAGGGAAGCCTACACGAGTGTTGTGTGAATTCGGGGAGCCGAAGGATACATGTGAAGGTGTTCTTGCATATGTTTGCTTGTACCTTTTAACTGCTTGTGTTGGTTGTGTATGTGCGGATAGGAGTGGTGTGTATATAATTGCTATCTGCGTATGTGTTTGAATTCACTAAGCTTCGTGCTTACTCTTTCCCTATAAATTACTGTTTCAGGTTCGAGTGGCAGTAAGGCGTGACGGTACACACTGGCGCGTTGAGACTTTCGGCAATTTCATTGTGATACATTATGTTTTATTATTTACATTTTCCGCTGTGTTAATTGGTTGGTTATTTAACTTAACGAGTTTTGGGAAAACGTTTGATTGGATTTAAATACTTATGGTTTGTTTAAAATAAAATAGTATTTTTAAAAGTTCAAATTTATTGTAATTTTTGGGACGTTACAAGTTGGTATCAGAGCACAGCTTGAGCGAATCGAACACATTTCGGTGTGTTTGAACTCAAGTTTGCGGCTCGGGATTTTATTTTCCTTTTAAAATTTTGAGAAAATAAAAGAAAGGGAAGGTACGTTTGAGAAATGGTGACCGAAGGCGCAGTGTGTACAGTCAGCCGATGCCAAGGGAAAAGGTAAAGTACTTAGTGTAATTTATTGCTTTCTAGAACATAGGAGTATGTATGCTAGACTGCTTGATGCTTATTACACTGTACTGTATGTTTGTTGCTTGCTGATAGGAATTTATGCTAGACCTGATAGGTTGTTAAGTGAATGCCTCATAAGTTGTATGCAGTAGGAACCAAATAGCCTTAGAATGTTGGATTTAGTTCTATTGCGCAGCTTTTGTTTGAGTCCAACCGTTGTAGGATAGAATCTTTTATTCGAAAGTTTATCTGATTTCACACTGTATGCAACTGTGCATTCGCGAGGCGACTCGTCATGACTAGTGGGGATTCCGTCATAGCAAGGGTAGTGGAATGGGGTGAATTTCCTAATGAACTATGAAGAATGTTGACATATGTTGGTACGGGCATATGGGTTAAATGGTCGGCAAGGAACTACCTGGGCACTTCGGGACGGGACTCGAAACGAGTAAGGATAGGTGTGGAAGGTAGTAGTAGAGCTCCTACTATCTGAAGCACAGGATCCGTGCTCAAGTCGGGGAAAGTCACGGAGAATCCGAGGAGTTGAGCATGAGCGTAGTTAGCAGGATTTATTGTGTGCTAATCACTCGTTGTAATATCTAACCAGAATGGCCATCACAAGGAGGAACAACAATGGTAAACCTACTAGTACATGTGTGTACTTGATTTGCTTTGATGTGATGATCGTTGGGGTAGTGAAGAAGGTTCTAAACTAGTAGTCGTTGGAATAGAAGGACGATTCTAGTATTAATCACTTGGAGTGACGATAAGGATGAGGTTTGTTTTAAGTAGTCCATTTCGGGTCAAGATTGATGGTTGTGCTAGAATCATAGGCTTATTGAGCCGACTTTGAATTGAGGAAAAACCTTAAGGATTATCTGACGTAATTTCCCAACTTGCCTAAGAGGTTTAAATGTCCGGATGACGATTGTGGACCAGAGAGTTTTGGAGGGGTATGAGTCGAGACGTTGAATGCCGACTGAGTCATGCACAAAGTTATTTTGAAAATAAAATTGCATTAACTAATTCTTGTGTTTCCAATCCTTTTATGGATTGTGTTTTGGAATTTTGGGAAATGTTCAGCACACACACAAGATTTCGAATTATGGTTTTGAAAGTACATGAAACCGTTTTATCACGGGAGTTGCAAACTTTGTTAGAATTTGTTTCATTTTGTTATTTTCCAACGGTTCTTTCGGGTAAGATGATATCCGTGTTTTGTGGCGTTTAAAATGTTGGGCAAGTGGCTACGGCTTGTGACTTTAACATTGGAACTCCTCCACATATGTTAGAGTTGAGACGGAAGGTTACATTCCACGTTGTCTGTATAAAACTATTTTGGTGATTGTTTAATATGAGTTTATTAAACAATGTTATTTTATGGTTTTACCGTAGAAAGAGATGTTTGGGATTTTGGCGTCTCATTCATGATTTTGCTTTTAACAATTTGACTTTGGGGGCACAATGTATGGTGCTATTTTATTGACTTAGAGTCATTGAGTTCGTTGAGGTTCATGAAGTTTGTGTTACTAAGTATTTTATTGCAAATAGTTCAGTGTATGGATTGATTTATGCGTGACTTAAGTGATGCATGGAAGAATATTTTGGTAACTTTTCATAATGAGTTGTTTGGTGCGCTTTTAGTCAGTTAAATGTTTTATTATCATTTCTACGAAAATGTTTTAGTTCCTTCTTGTCGGAATGAAAGACCATTTGGTCAAGGGAGTGTTTTAGTGTTGTGAATATCATGCATACGTATACAATGTGTTATATTTTGAAAATATAAATGCGTAGATTGTTGACATTCGGTTAATTTAGAATTGCCGATTATTTTGGGAAAATTAAAAACTTTTGCTTCCGAGGAAACGAGTATTTTGGGCATTTTTGACAAATACATTGTTGTGTGCAGTTGTGTCAGGAATATTTTGCATGTGTGTCATTGCAAGAAATTTCTAAGGAAGTGTTACAAACTTGCATGCCTACCCCCAGTTTGAGATTTTATGAGGGTTTAGTCGATATTTTTATATGATGGAAGCGGATTGGTTTCTGTCTTCAAGTTTGAAACTTACACAAGACAGTTGTGTTTTAACAAAAATATATTTGTAAACCGTTTCATCGTTTTGTATGACTAGCTGACGTGCGTAAAAATTTGTTGGTAAACCCTGTGCCACGACATTTTATGATTAAAAAGAGAAATTTTGGGGTCAAATGTCGTGGAACTGATTTTGAAATTATGTGCACACTTTTGTCGCACCCTGTGTAAGGTCGAGCTTTTACTTTAAGTACATGTCATGAGTCAATCCATACTAGAACCGTGGCGGTTCATTTTTTTAAAGGAATTATTTATTTCGCTTTGCGTTTTGTGAGTAAACTGAGCTGCAATGGAATGATTTTCAACATGATTTTCATATGTGGGACGAGCGTGTCCATTTTTGCGTAACTACCGATCTGGTAATAGTAGTTTTATTGCATACGATCTTTTTGAGATGAGAAAAAATAAATCTTGACGTTGAAAATATTTTGTAAATGATTTTGTAAACCAGTTGGGAAATGCGCTTTTAAGTGGTATGTGTCATTTTGAGAATTTTAAGGGTGTGAGTCCTTTTGGAAAACTAGTTTGTTAACCCGTGTTGAGTTTTGGGGCTAATGTTGATTTTAGAGTATTGCTTGCTTAAACTTTATTTAAACGCGTTTTTGACCGACTTATGGGTCTAGCAATCGTGGAGCATTTTGCTCGGTTTTGACTTTGAGATCGTCATGGGTCAATTGCACGATTTTAATGGCTCGACGTGGAGTCTTGTTGATGGGTTGTTTTTGGTTTCACAGTTTTGCATTTATTGCACGTTGAGTATTTACATGTTTGGGTGAGTGAGTCATTCCGGGATAGGCATGTTGTTGGTAGACTGTTTTGCATTGGATCCTTGGACACGTTAGTCAGTCGTTGGTAATGGTCGGTTGGGTACCTCGGGGTGGGACCCCGGTATTCATGTGTTATGACCTTGACTTTCCAGTAGGCACTAGGAGGATATAGTCTTGAGCACTTACCTGGGAGGTAGATCCAATGTGCCGGGCCTTGAGGCGTTACATGAGAGGTAGACGTCAAGGTGTATCCTCGATTCGGTGTAACTTGGCTTCGTAGAGCGAGTGTGGAAGATACGTCGATGGTGGAAGGTTGGGTATTCCACGCGTGTTGGTACTGTAGGCCGAATAGTATCGGTTAAGGGAATGATGCCCTTTGTAATTAAGAGAATAAATGCGCAGTCACCTATTTTTGAGGTAAGTGGTATATTTAGGTGTCGACTTTTGGGCTTGAGGCCAAACACCTTTAGTGTAATCGGAGAATTGTAGCCGATTTTAAAATAATTATGGTGATGGTAGTAGTAACCCTAAAATACTCACTTGTGATGAATGGTTATGGTGGAATGACCTTCGTAGGTGATTATAAATTTACTGGTTTGATGATTCGTGTGAGATAAAATTTTGGGAGTCTATTAGAACTCGTGGAAGTTAATCGATAGTTAATGGTAGGAATGATCGGATTCGAGTATCCTGTAGGGTATATTGGTGAGCAACTTTAGGATGGTTAGAGCTTGAAATTTGAATCGGGATGTATAGAATATCTAAGGTTGGGGGACAACCGAAGTCGTTTGACTAGGAATGATTCCAGTTGTTGGAGTGTTCTTCCGATAATAATTTCGGTGTACTTGAAGGAGTTTTGTTGGTAAGAAAAGTATTCGATAATTTTTTTTTTACGGTGTGAGAAAATGTAGATTCCAGTTAGGGATGTCGCCAAGCGTATTGTTCAGACTCTTGAGGATATTCAGATCGACGAGCGGCTTAATTATGTGGAGAAGCCGATCGCTATTATTGAGAGGAGGACGAGGGCCTCGTGTAGCAAGGTAATTGGATTGGTGAAAGTCCAGTGGAAGCACCGAAAGGATTCCGAGTGGACTTGGGAACCTGAGGTTGAGATGCGGGAGAACTATCCGGAGCTATTTGCGGACGTAGACTTCGAGGACGAAGTCTAATTCAAGCTGGGGAGAGTTGTAAAGCCCGTGTCCCGGTTTGGATATTTCTTTATTATTTATGGTTTTAATATCGTTCTCTAAACGAATTTATATTATCGAGTTTTGACGGGGAAGACCAAAAGTGAAGAGTTATTGTGATAGAGGGGCTAAATGGGTAAAACCTAAACTAGTTGTAAGGAACTTGAAAGAGAGGGACTAAAGATGTTTTTTTTGGTAAACGTTTGCATGGGATCGGCTTTACGCAAACCGACCCCCTCCTATCTTATTTGTGACTTTCGTCTTACGCAAGTAGCACCCACAGGAAACCCTAGTGCCGTCGCCATCCTCCCTTCCTCCTTGCTGCCTTCACCATCGATCATCCCATCACCACCGGCGGCGTCGCCGTGGTTTGCTGCCGACGAGCGAGAGAGAGAGAAAGAGAGAGAGAGAGAGAGAGAGAGAGGAGGAGGAACCGGCGATCGAGAGGAAGTCGGGATCTCGTTGTGGTTGCGGTTTCGTTGTTGTTGAGAGGTAAGTTCCTTCTTCTTCTTGCTTCTTTCTCTTTCGTCGTCGTTAGTTCACCGCGAAACCACCACCGCCGCCGCAGCTAGGGCTGCCGCCGGCATTGCCGCCGTGCACCATCGGTGCGGTGGCTGTGTTGCGCGTGGTGGCGGCTGCTAGGCCGAGCATGGGTGTGGGTGAGGCCCGAGTTGTTTTGTTAGAGTGTCCCGTTGCTTCGCCGGGTTGTTTTACCAAACCACCACCACCGCCGGTGGTGGCTGCCGCCCCCTCGCCGCTGCTGACCACCACTACCAGGGGTGGCAGTGGGTGGTGCTGGTGTGGTCCAGACCTGAGATGCCTAAAACCCTAATTGCTAACCCTGATCCGTGACCCGATCGCCTAAACCCGAAACGAAAAATAAAGTTATCATTTTATATGGTGATATCGGTTCTGCCCCTGTTTTGTATCGACCATAACTTTTCCGTCGTAGCTCGGTTTGAGGCGAAACTGGTGCCCACGGTTCACATTCTGTGTCGGGCACATTTTTCGTGTTTTAGAGAAAACCTGGTTAGGCCTCTAGCTAAGTGCAAAAGAGCCGTTTTTGCAGCAGGTCCGAATCTGCCAGCCTTACGTTTCGATCTTAGAATAATCGTATAAAATCGTAGGAAAATCGTTAGAACGCGTATAATATGTCCCTGGAAAGCTAAGACCTAGACCCTCCTGTTTGTGGGATTTAATTCCTGGATTAGTGGGTCTAGGGAGGGCTAAGCAGATCCCGAACAGACCTGCAGTTTAGGCCAAAAAGATGAAATGTCCTTCGTTTAATCTTATGTTTATGATTGAGGGTTGGGGCTTCGCGTTGACAATTTGTAACACTTCTTTTGGTGATGAGAAGTGATCTTGGAGTTGGCAAGTTTGTGTGGTCAGTTGGGAACTTCTGCAACGCTTTCGAGGTGAGTTCTCTCACTGCGTAGAATAGGGATTACATGTACATCGCGGTAGTTTCTGTGTACTAACTGAATTGTTGTGTGTACTGGCTGAATTGTGGTGCGTAGTACTAGGTTGAATTAATGCCTGGCATAAATGAGTGTTATATACATCTCGGTGGGACCGAGGGCTCGGTGGGACCGAGGAGTGGTGTACAAGTGTTGCATGATCTCGGTGGGACCGAGGGCTCGGTGGGACCGAGGAATTGTGTACAAGTGTGGTATGAACTCGGGGAGACTGAGGGAAGCCTACACGAGTGTTGTGTGAATTCGGGGAGCTGAATGATACATGTGAAGGTGTTCTTGCATATGTTTGCTTGTACCTTTTAACTGCTTGTGTTGGTTGTGTATGTGCGGATAGGAGTGGTGTGTATATAATTGCTATCTGCGTATGTGTTTGAATTCACTAAGCTTCGTGCTTACTCTTTCCCTATAAATTACTGTTTCATGTTCGAGTGGCAGTAAGGCGTGACGGTACACACTGGCGCGTTGAGACTTTCGACAATTTCATTGTGATACATTATGTTTTATTATTTACATTTTCCGCTGTGTTAATTGGTTGGTTATTTAACTTAACGAGTTTTGGGAAAACGTTTGATTGGATTTAAATACTTATGGTTTGTTTAAAATAAAATAGTATTTTTAAAAGTTCAAATTTATTGTAATTTTTGGGACGTTACACAGTTACCGACTGTGAGCTGAATGATTAACCCATCATGATGCTTCTGATACGAGTCGCCCAAGTCGACGTGGTCGAACACAATCTTCATAGCTTCTAGCTCCAAATCTCCTTTGGGTCTAGACGAGCGAGGAATAGGCCGATCATCGGGCGCCTGACTGGCATGACGCTTGGCCGCTGAATACGTCAGACCACACACATCTGAACCACCGGTGATGCAATTGACGACTTTCGCGTGCTCGGGGGTCGACGGTCGATGGCCATTAGCTGGAACAGCGACATCGTCGATGATGTCCTTGAGATTTCCTTTCGAGAAATGATATGCTAATTCCTTCTTCAATGCGATACAATTGTCTGTCGCATGACCATGATCGGCATGGAAGTCGCACCACCTTGATTTGTCCTTCTTAGCATCGTCCAGGTCGGACTTCTTTGGCCATCGAATGGTAGCTTGTGTACCTTTCAGAACTTCGACTAATTCCTTAGCAGATCCTTTGAATCCGTAAGAGGATATCTTGAGGTACTGAGTGAACTTAGTCGCGGTCTTGGCCTCTGCTTTCATCTTGAAACGAACATTTGAAATTTGGCGCGCTGGCTCTATTCTGGAAACAGCCTTTGTCTTGAACTCTGGCTTTCTGACGCCTAACGACTTCTTGTCATCAGTGTGTTTGCGACGAAAGGCGGCATCATCCTCGACCCTCATATATGCCAAGGTTCGAGCTCGGACGTCTTCGAAAGTCTCTGGGGGATACTTGGTCAGGTCGGTGTATAGACCCGAACTATCGTCCAGACCACGCTTATAGGCTTCGATCGCGGTTTTTACGTCGCAATTCCGGATGCTGATCATTTCGGCATTGAATCTATTGAAATAACTTCGAATAGACTCATTGGTCTTCTGCACGATATAATACAGATCACTAGTCTGCTTTTCCATCTTGCGACTGCTGGCGAATTGCCGGGAGAATTGGTTGACCAATTCGGCGAACGACCCGATTGATTTGGGTTTGAGATTGATCAACCACTGGAGAGCTGGACCAGTGAGAGTTGCCATGAAACTCTTGCACATGCATACTTCCTGGTACATGTGTGGAATTGAGATCGTCCACATGAGCTGCTTATACTACGCGACGTGCTCAGTCGGATCGGTCACACCCGAATACTTGGGAGTAAAGGCAGGAATGTTATACTTCTTTGAGACCTCGAAGGTGGCGATCTCGTCGATGAAGGGCGACGCCTGATACCCTGAGCGAGGCTCGACGTCGACAGGCACGGCTGCCCCAGGCAACTTGGCGAGCAAGGATAGGACGCGCTCATTTTGGTCTTCTAACATCTTCAAACGCTGGGCGACGAGATCGTTAAGATCAGGATTTGCCCCTGTCGAGGGATTGGTCCCTGGACTAGTGCTATTACCATGTGACGAACCATTGGTATCCCCGTTGAACGGGACGAAATATGGCTGCGATCCATAGTGGAATTGCTGCGGTCCATTCTGAAACGGATGCGATCCTTGCTGGAAAGGCTGCGATCCATCGTGGAGTGGCTGAGATCCACCTTGAGGTCCATTCTGAAATGGCTGCTGAAATGGTTGCGACCCCTGCTGGAAAGGCTGCGACCCTTGTAATGGCTAAGACCCATTATTCACGGGTGGTGGCCTTATGTGCTGAGGAGGAACTGTCCCAAACTGAGGATTTGGGTTGAACGTCCCTGGCTGTTGATTCTGCATGAACGGTCCTGGATGCTGATTCTACGCGGATGAACCTGGATTCGGGACAAATGGTCTAGGGCCATTCTGGTCAAACGATCTTGGAATTGGGTTCTGCACGAACGGCCTAGGACCATTTTGAGGCCCAAGAGGATTTCTTAACCGCGCGATCTCCTCAGCTGCTCTGCGATTCTGCTCTGCCATTGCATTAAGCTGATTCCTGGCGACTTCGAGCTCCTGATACATCTGAGCAACAGCTTGCTGCGGATTTCCAGGGGCTGCCATTGTTCCTGTAATAGAGAGCGGAAAAAACTCCAAGAAACTGTTAGTAGGGTGCACGTTCGTCGAGGATTTTCTCTAGATGAGGTCCCACGGATGGCGCCAAACTATTAATGCCAAAAATCGCACCAAAGGGACAACTTAATGTCGATGTGGACTTAATCAACTAAAGAAAGGATCTTTCGACGAGACGTGTGACGAGGGAAAAAATAAACGAGACAAGGGATTTGATGACGCAGGAAAAACCTCAAGCGAGGAAAAAACCTGCGGACTACAGTGGGTGTCGTCGCTGCACTATGGTCGCTAATCAGGGGCGACATTCTTGGTACTGGCGTCGGTCGTATGATGATTACAATACAAATGAAGGAAATACTTCGAAATGTAAAGTACAAGTGTTTGAATGTAAAAACAGGTGTTTGTCGTGTGTGAATACAAAGTGTGAACTTCTGGTCGAGGGCGGTTTGTCGTGCGTCGAGAGCAATACTTGAGCTATCCTTCGAGTGTTCTTGAGTTCGCTGTAAGGTTCTGACTTTCAGTACTTGATCTCCAGAGTTTGAATGTTCTTTGCTATGAGTTTGGATGATTTTCTCTGCTGTTTGGTGATGTTCGCTGATGTATACTGGATGTTAACTGATGTCCCTTGAAATGAGGCTTTAGCTTGTCTTTTATAGTCATCGTGTCATTAATTAGCTCCATTAATGATTTGATCAACGGCTACAACGGCTGGAAACGGTCGCCGGAGTGATTATCCATAATGCTCTTCGTCCGTTACGGCTGCTTGCTGTTAATGGCTTTGACTCCTGCATTAAATACTTAACAAACGTAATAGTCAAGGTTAACGTTAGCTTTGGTCGAAGGTGCAATGATCTTACGTGATGGTCGTACGGGACGGGCGATGCTATGGTCGAGCGTCATGGGAGACGTACGACTTACCTTTTACGGGAGACGACAGATGTTTTCTGGGTTCTTGTCGAGACCTTATCTTAATACAAGATTTGGATTATAACGTGCGTCTTACCTGCTCTGGTCGTGGTCGTACGACGTGATTTTTTGCCCAAACAGGCGCAAGGTCTTATGCGACGGTCGTGTGAACTAGGCGACATCGTGGTCGAGTGTCGTGAGGTAAATAACTTACGATTTGACTTTTAACCAAGGGATAAAGTACTATGATTTTACCTTGCTGTGGAGAGGTAAGACAAGGGTTTTCTTTACTTCGGTCGTGGTCGAGACTGTGTGAAATTTTGCCCAAACAGGCGACATACATTCAAACTAAGACTCAAATTCTACATTTCTTTCAAGGCATTGGAACAAACCTCACTTACGCAAAGTTCCGCACGACGGTAGGTCGAAGCACCCGGCGACGGCAGTTCGAACCACACGATGACAGCTTATTTCGCACGTTTTACGCACGACACACGACTTTTACACACGTCTGAGTACATTTTATCTCTTATTGTAATATGTTGTACACATATCACTTGTTACAAAAGGATTATCGCCCCTGTTTGGCGACTATAGTGCACCGTCGGCTCTAACAAAGTCGACCGAGGTTTTTTCCCTCGTTTTGGGGTTTTCCGCGTTACCAAAATCTCTTGTTTCGTCTACATTTTCTTCGTTATTTTTCTTGTTTATTTCTATGGTACAACCTTTAGTTGATAAGGTCCGAAACCAAACCTTAAATCGTATTTTTATACAATTTTCGGCATAAGATAGTTTAGTGCGATTTTTGGCATTAACAAGAATAAAGGGACACATTCAGAGTTGGGAAGGCAGACTTTTATCAAGAGCAGGGAAGGAGGTTCTTTTAAAGAATGTTATTCAAGCATTACCAGCGTTCGCCATGAGTGTTTTTCTGTTACCACAAGAGATGTGTCGGGACGTGGAAAGGATGATGGCAAAATGGTGGTGGCAAACGAAACCAAATCAACGTCGGGGGGTGGGCTGGATGAGTTGGGAGAGGTTGTCCAGGCATAAGCATATGGGTGGGATGGGATTTCGAGACTTGAGGGATTTTAATCTCCCTCTTTTGGGTAAACAAGGTTGGCGGTTGGTGACATAGGAGGACTCGTTGATGGGAAGGGTGTATAAGGCCCGTTACTTCCCGTCGGGCAACTTTCTATCTGCCAAACTTGGTTATAACCCGAGCTTTATTTGGCGGAGTGTTCTTGAAGCTCAAGACATGGTGCGGGCAGGGGGTAGAAGGAGAGTGGGGCGAGGGAAAGACATCAACATTTTAGACGAACCATAGCTGCCGGGAAGGGAACATCCATATGTCACTTCACACCGTGCGGGGCTGGAGGGGAAACGAGTCATGAACCTGCTGGACGACATGGGTCAGTCATGGGATGAAGACATTTTGCGGGACATGTTCAACGTGCGGGATAGAGATCTGATTCGCAACATCCCGTTGAGTAATACATGTAGGGAAGATGGGTGGCAATGGACCAAGGAAGTATCAGGTAATTATACTGTTCGTAGTGCCTATAGTCTTATTCAAGAACGAAAGGGCCGATGGCACCCAAATGAGGATTCTCGGGTCTGGAAACGGTTGTGGAAGCTCAAAGTGCCCCCAAAAGTGAAAAACGTTATGTGGAGAGCGGTTTCGGGATGTCTGCCTACACGGGTTCATCTTCGGTTTAAACATGTCGATGTTCCGATGGATTGTCCGATGTGTAACGCAGCGTCCGAAACCATTATGCATGTTCTGGTTGAATGTAACTTCGCTCAAGGTTGCTGGAGTATATCTGGACTCGATCGAAGTATGGGTGGCGATGGGGCAAATGGGTATGGTGCATGGTTTCATAAAGCCATTTCTGCGGTTGCGGATGAGATTATGAGGAAAGTAGTCATGCTATGTTGGGCTATTTGGAAAGCTCGTAACGATAGAGTTTGGAATCAGCAAAGTACACATGAGAACGATGTGGTGAGAAGATCTTTGTACCATTTTACACAATGGATAGATGCTCAAGATAAGGAGAGGTTTCCACATCAGAGCCTGTTGACTGATGTCGATGGACAGGAGGTTTGGTGCAAACCTCGAGCGGTACGATAAAGGTAAATATTGACGCCACCTTGTTTGAGGAACATGGGAGATTTGCGGTTTGTTGTGTTTCCCGAGATGATGTAGGAAGGTTTGTTCGGATGAGGAGAGAGAGTAGACAAGGGACGGTGGAGCCAACGTAAGCGGAAGCAATTGGTCTTAAGGAAGCGTTGAGTTGGATTAGTCATACAGGCTGGGGGCAAGTGGTGGTGGAAATGGACTGTCTGGTCGTGATCCAAGCCCTTAGAAGTAGTATGGATTTCAATTCGTCGTTTGGCTCCATAATCCAAGATTGCAAGGCCATTCTTCGTGATGTTCGGAATGTTTCGGTTCTTTTTGTGAAACGGTCTGCAAACACGATTGCTCATTGTATTGCTAGGGATTTGTGTTTTTATCCAGACTGTGTCAAGGATGAATTTCATCTGCCTCAATGTTTCTTGTACTTATTCGATTCCGTTAATTAATGAATAAAGTTTCTTTAGAGTTCAAAAAAAAGGTGTCAACATCAATAAATAGCGAATTCAAGCATTCTTTTTATAAAATTTTGGTGTCAAAAGTATATATATATGTAATAAAATTCCAACTTTTAAAATATATAGGGTCAAGAGACACCCACCTCCTCTTCATAGATGATCCATCCATGCACAAGAAATTACATGGGTCCAACTTACCTTGGAATTTCACAAGTTTATATGTTTTGACGAGATGTTTAATATTATAGACATGTATAAAACTCGATGTCTCATTAAATCCAAAATTCCAAATTAAACATCTTACATTTAGGGGCTGTTTACTAACTGCTGACCAGACTGACTCGGTCAGCAAATCTGACTCGGTCAGTGGTCAGATTGTTTACTAATTATCGGATCTGACCGAGATCTGACTGAGAATCTGACCGAGATTTGTCTGAACCAATTCCAAAATTAAGCTGACCCGGGTCAAATTTTTATTTTTTCACACTGCGAGCCTGCCTCCTCCTCCCTCTCGTTCTCCCTCATCGTTCCTCCTCCATCGCTGTCGCCGTCGCTCCACACCCTCGTCGCACCACCCACTCGTCGCTCAAAATGAAAAGAAACAAACTAGAAACTAAAAATCGATTCTCTTGTAAACAAACCTTGATTTAACAGTTTCTGAGCAGTCTCATTAGGATCCATGTTGGTCTCTTTAAGGGTTACGTAAATATCAACATCAGAATGATTACCAACGATTTCTTTAATCGATTGAATCGTTTTACGAATACCAGCCGATAGATTCTGTGTTCCGTTCCCCCCTTCGATTCGCGAACCGGAGACCATCTCCAAAACGGATTGAAACCCCACAACCAACAAGAACACAAAGAACACGATGAAGATGGAAAAATGTGTATGGATATAGTCGATTATCAACAGATGATATATGAATCGAATGTCGAAAGGATTGAAACTGAAACGGGTTTTAAGCAAAAACAGAGAACGACAGAAGAGAGGTAAGAGTTTTGAGGAGCGAGGGTTTTGGAAGATGATTTTAGGGGAAAGAGAGGATGAATTGCGCTATTTTTTATTTTTTCAATTTGGGGTTTCGGATCAAAAAAATCCCCCCAAATTAGTGCCCATCTTCTCTCCTTATTGGAAGTCAAAATTACTTGCCATTTGGATTTTCTTTTTTTCTTTTTTTTATAATAGAAATAATTACATTTAATTTAGCATATAATTACATAAGGGTTAAAATGGTCATTTTTTGTCGGTAAGCACTTACCAAAAACCACTTGGTAAACAATCTTACCCGGACAGCACTTACCGGAGACAACACTTACCCGGGACAGCACTCTTACCCGGACATCACTTACCCGAAAAGAGCAAGTATACAGCCCCTTAGTGCATATGCATTAATATATCTGAAGGCTAGACCAAATAAGATCATTTCCAATGGGGTCTCTATTTTTCATACTAAATTTAGTGTAATAAATAGTATTACACTATATTTGGTGTAACACTATTCATTTACACTACTTTTTACACTATTTTTAAAATATAGTGTTATCCATTGGAAAAGATTTACTATTAACACTAAAATTTACATTACTTTTTACACAATTTTTTAAATTTGGTGTAAATTTTAGTGTGACTCATTGGAGATGCCCTAAGTATGTCTAAAAGTAAGGAGTAAGACTAGTTACGTTGACATCGAGCAATAGTTTATTTGGACGTTTTGTATTCCAGATTGCGATACACGACTTTATGTTTAATATAAGCCAAGTATAGCTTCGGAAACAAGGGTGCAATAAAATATGTAAAAGTAAGTGTTTAAGACATGTTTTTAATAGTTTCTTTACAATATATAGAACTACAAGTATGATTATTAGGTATCTTTTTGCATAAAATACCTAATTAATTAACTCTGATATTTGTATGTTAATGTTATTTTTAGCTGATAGCTTTTTCTGTTAAATTTGCTCAACAAAAACTTTTTGGCATCCCCTTTAAAATTACATTTTAACGCTCCAAAGCTTATATATATAAACCAAGTAAAAGAACTCCAAAACTAAAGAAAAGGAAAACTAACCCACAGGCGAAACAAAAACCATTAGCTTCATATATATTATATATATATAAAGATTCGTTTTCTTCATGGAAGTTGCAACTACATTAATAAACAAAACCCGACCCACCAACAACCCTCTAACTATATATATATATAGCCTTAGGTTCAATAGAGAAGTTCAAATATTTAGAGAAATAGAGAAGTGGTCTTGGCCATTTATTCGGTCAAGATCGGTTATAAATGGTCAAAAGTTGCGGCTTTGACTGGTCAAAAGTTGCGGCTGTTCCAAAAATAGAAGGGCAATTTCGTAACTTTTACAAAAAACACGGGCTGAGTTCATATATGAATCTGTGTGATTCATATATGAACCTTTGTGTTTCATATATAAAACTAATTAACTGTAGGTTCATATATGAATCAGTTGAACCAATTAATTGATTCATATATGAATCTTTGTGTTCATATATGAACATTTGTGATTCATATATGAATTTTTTTAACTAATTCATATATGAACATTTGTGATTCATATATGAATTTTTTTTAACTATTTGTCATATGAACAAATTAACTGATTCATATATGAATCACAAAGGTTCATATATGAATTAGTTAAAAAGAGTTTATATGTGAATTACAAAGATTCATATATGAACGTATAGTTCATATGTGAATCACACAGATTCATATATGAACTCAATCCGTGTATTTTTTTACGAAACTACCCCTCTATCTTGTGCAGACCACGCGAGTAATTATCCGTTGCTTCTCGGTCAAAGCCGCCGATCTTGACCGAATAAATGGCCAAGATCACTTCTCTATTTCTCTAAATATTTGGATTTCTCTATTGAACCCTTCCCTATATATATATATATATATATATATATATATAGGAAGGATCATGCGAGAAGTTAAACATTATGTGAGAACGCGAGAAGTGTGATATCATATATGATTACACGGCTTGTGGGTGTGTTTAATCATATATGATTAAACGTCTATGTATTGCCAATGTAACATGTGTTTAATCATATATGATTAAGCTTGTGTATCATATATGATTAAACACTTCTCGCATTTTCGCATAAGGTTTAGCTTCTCGTTTGAACCCGTCTCTCTCTCTCTCTCAATATATATATATATATATATATGGGTGGGTTCAAATGAAAACTCATTTTCAATTGTGCAGATGAGGACAAGTCACAACCATTGATCAAGATTTGGAAAACTAATCAATGGTTAAAACATAATGAAACCAATTAAGAAGTGATTAGGGACAAATCTGGAAATTTGAATCAACGCCTACCATCTTTGACTTTTTATTTTCTTTTTTAATTAAAAAACTTTTACCTCCTTAAAGTTTAAAATAAATTATCTTAAAAATTAATAATATTTTAATCAAACAAATTACATCAAAAAAACGAGAATTTCGTGCTCTTCGATATGACATCCATCTCGATATAGTTTTTTCTTCATTTTAACCGTTTTTACGTGAAATGCTATGTATGCGTTATATTCAGTATGAATATGTATGCACGTTTCTTGGTGTCCATATTTAGTATGAATAACAAAGGGGAACGTTCATTCACTATACATGACGAATAACACAATATTAAAAATGAATAATACAACAATCAAGATGAATAATACACGAATTCCTGATTCATGTATTATTAAACATGAATCGTGTATTAATCACCTTGAATGTTGTATTATTCATCTTGAATGATACATTATTTATGATGATGAATGATACATTATTCATGATGAATAATATATGAATGACCCGTGAAGGTGTGAACACATGACACACTCTCTTTTGTTTTCCGATTCACAACCGAAACTTGGTTATGAACATCTCCAGGTGTTCACATTCAGTATGAATAACAAATGTGAACGTTCATCCACTATTCATGATGAATAATACAATATTCAGAATGAATAATATAGTATTCGGGATGAATTATATAACATTCAGGATGAATAATACACGAATTCATGAATCGTGTATTATTCACCCTAAATGATGTATTATTCATACTAAATGATACATTATTCATGAAGAATAATACATGAGTGACCCGTGAAGGTGTGGAGACGTGACGCGCTCTCTTTTGTTCCTCGGTTCACAATCGAAACTCGATAGGTTCCCGATTCATCTCGATGGGTATTGGATTACGGTAATGAAGAACACGAAGCCTTAGGACGTTGAAAAAAGTGTTGTAGAAGGTGATGTCGAGTTACGGACTTACGGTGTCGAGATGTTGTACACACTTGAACGTACATAAATATTTGAATATAACACATATATGACATTTCACGTAAAAACGGTTAAAACAACAAAAAAACTATATCGAGATGGATGTCATATCGAAGAGCACATAATTCCTGTTTTTTTGATGTAATTTGTTTGATTAAAATATTAGTAATTTTAAGTTAATTTATTTTAAACTTTAAGGGAGGTAAAAGTTTTTAATTAAAAAAGAAAATAAAAAGTCAAACATGGTAGGCGTGAGCTTAAATTATCTTCCCTTTTTACCCATAATCACCTTAATTAATAATTTCAATTAAAAACTCTATTTAATATGAGTCATTGGATCAATAGAGATGAAAGCGCCAAGATCCGTCCTCATGTGCACAATTGAAAATGAGTTTTCATTTGAACTTTCCTCTCTCTCTCTCTCTCTATATATATATATATATATATATAGTCAGGTTCTGGAGAAAATCTTAAAAACGAGGAACATCCTGGTAGCCTTCATCCGGAGGGTATGCACTTGTGTGTAACACCCTCAAAATTTGAGAGAACAACTACTAAAAGCTTCGATAAAATAACCAAATGAGGATAAAAAGCTTTTCTACAAACCATCCTTGGAAACACCTCAAAGTTTAAAACGTAACAACTCCCACAATTAATAACTCAAGTCATACAACATGACCAAATAAAGTCGGATGTTACTTAACCCAAACACAAGTTGCTATTCCCAAAATAAATGCGGAAGAATTCACTAAGCAATTCATCTCTCGAGCACAAGCACTCATCTTTTCACAGTGTCACTAGAACTATTCCCAACCTGAACATGTTGCATATGTTGACAAATAGAAAGGTTAGGCCAACGCCTAGTGAGTTCAAGAGTTTATGTAACACCCGCACTTTTGCAAACCGTTAAGCCTCGTCATTATTAAAGATTATTGGGTTAGTCACCTCAACACTATTTTAATCGTGAAGACATTCATATGTATATCGTTGCCCTAGCCTTTTAGCATGCATACGAGTCGTTCGGGTCAGTTTTTGATGTTGGGTACTTGCGGTACAAGTCATGCGAGAGTGACATGCGAGAGTGCGACTGGGCACAATCGCATGGCACAATCGCCAACAATGTACCGAGGGTGGTTGAGGTTTGAAGGAGAGTGACATGCGAGAGTGCCATCAGGGCACAATCGCATGGCACAATTGCGAGTTTTGTACCGAGAGTTTGAGGCTAGCCGCGAGAGTGACCGACGACCTTGACACAGGGAACTATCGCCGTGTCACAATCGCCCGCGAGGTCTGTGGATATAAAAAATCTTCTTGTTCGATTTTTCAGCCACTTTTTACAAAAGTCAGATTAGGGTTTGTTTGAAGAGTTACTTTGGACGATTTTCTTCTCCCCATTAGCCTCTCTCTTCATTTATTGAACTAGGGTTCCTTGATTGCATTAAATTCACTTCAAGAAGCATATAGGGTACATTTAAGAGTTCTCACTCTTGCTTGGAAGCTACCACCTCAAGTGTTCTTCTCCATCTCTTAGGGTTTCTCCTACTTTTCTAGGTTTTTGCTAGAAAACCTAGATTGTGAGTACAATGAACCCTTAAACATCAATATCATGTGAATTATAACTATTGTTTAACTTGTTTTCTAACATTTTCCTTGAAATATGCTATTTTGTGACATTAAGCTCATTTCTCCATGTTTTGGGATTTGGGGCTTAATGGTGAGGTAAAGGGGTATGTAGAAGCATAAACTACTTGGATCATACATTTTCATGATGATTTTTATTTTGGGAAAGTTATGTCTTAATTTAGGGTTTTGAGCTTAATGATTTGACTTATGGCTTAATGAAAAAGTATATGGCTTAATAGGGCATCTTGTCTTAATAAGCATTTTCACATGTATTATTACATTATTTTCCATGTCTCATGTTTATACACATTTTTGGATGAGGATATGCTTTGGAAGTATACATATGTGGAAATACGTGCTTAATGGTAGGGGTGAGCATCGGAACTGGGTACCCGTCTTTGGAACCGGAACCGCTCTGGAACTGCCGGTTCCAGAACCGGAACCGATGTGATTGGTTCCGGTTCTTAAAATACGGAACCGATTAAGACTGGTTCCGGTTCTGGTTCTCATTTTTTTGGAACCGTTACCCGCTGGGTACCCGGTCCCGCTATTTAAAAAAACTATTTATATATTTATTACATTTAAATATTTAATGATGTGGTATTAGTTTTGTATCTTTATTAGGTGTTTTATTCGTTTTCATCCAAGTGTTTTATTTGAGGCGTTGACGACTTGACGTAAAGACGTGAATTGTTATGGATGTCGTTTTATTGATGTCAAGACTCAATACTCGAGAGTTTCTAATTTATTTATGTAATAATTAGTTTTATCGGATTATTTTTCACCATTTATTGTATTTATTACTTTATGTTGGTAGTTTATAGTTTGCAATGGATTAAAATTACAATTTTATTGTATGAATTGGTAAAAAAAATAAAAAAAAGTTGACATTGGGTACCCGGAACCGCCGGTTCCGGTTCTGGTTCCAAAATATAAAGAACCGATGTAAGCGGTTCCGGTTCCAGTTCTTTCATTCTAGGAACCGCCGGTTCCGGTTCCATGAATTTTAGCCGGGTACCCGGTTATGCTCACTGTAACGACCCAGACCTTTTTCGAAGAGTTTTGCGGTTGGTGTGGAGTTTTATATAAAAGTAGAAGTTGAGGGGCCAATTGGTAAATAAGAGAGGGAGTATAAAAGAGCACAAAACCCTAGACAACCTTCCCATTTCCTGATTTCATTGTGGTTGTCGGCTGAGATTTTGGAGCGAAAAGGATACTTGAGTTTTGAGGGTTTTTGGTGCATTTGAAGAGAAGAATCATCAAGTCTTGGAATCACAATGAGGAACTGGATTGGAATTCGTTTCTTGCAGTAATCTAGCAGGTAATCCTTAATCCATAACTCCATTTAAGATTCATCTGGTGATTTTCGAGTTTGAGAGTTTTCTTGCAAAAGTTGTTTAAGACCATTAAGGGAGATTTAGGCACCTTTGGATTGTGTTTTGTCAGTAAAACCTTGTGGGAGTTGGTATTAGAACTGTATGTAGTTAATCGTCACTTTATCCTTCTGTTTAGTGAGCATTTAGCAAGATTTCAAGCATTAAACTCGAACAGCGCTTTACCCGGAAAGCTTCTTGCGATGCAGGTGTCCGGAAAGCTTCTTGCGACGTAGGTGTCCGGAAGTTTGTCCGGAAAGCCTCGAATGTTAAAGGTTACCGGGTAGAGTGTCCGGAAAGCTTAAGTATCCGGTAAGTTTAAGTTTCCGGAAAGTAGAAATACCCGTAATGTAGAGTTATCCGGGAAACAGAACTTGATGTAGGAGTCATTAAGTAAGCATATTTTGGGATAATTGGAAGTTTAAAGAACTTGATGGATGTATTAGTCAGAATGTGGTGGAATAGATGTGAATCCGTAAAGAAGGTGAGTTGTTGCTTATGTGTGAGCGAATTGTCTGAGAAAGTAAAAGTTGGAGTTTAAAGAATGTATAGTGACGTCGAACTCTGGTGTCAATTCGAGGTGAGTTGGTCGAAAGCCTTAAGTTAGAATGTTAGTGCAACCGTTTGGTTATGTATAGTGATGAGATAGCTTTTGCAGCTTGGGAATTGTCGGAAGAGAGGGGCGAGTAATGGTGGTGGCAGTGCTACACGCTAACGTGGGGAGGTGAATACAGTATGTTGGATTAAGTAAGTAATCGGAAGTAGTAAACTTGCCAGTAATACCGATAGGTGCAGTGTTGTGTAGACTGTCCTTGGTAAGTGTGCGAACTTTGGAAAGAGTATTGAGGAGGGAAATTGGGTATGTTTTTGTGCAGGAAAGAAGTGGGTAAGACGACTGAATGAGATAAGTTAGTGACTTTGTGAGAAACGTTCGAACGAACCGATCGTTCAGTGCAAGCTATTGAGAACAGTAGAGTATGATCGTGGTTACCCCTCCTAGTTGAGTGGGAGTAACCAAAGTTATGATTATACGACTGGACGCTTGTGGCAAGCAGTGGGAAATTATGAGCCTTCAGGATAAGATCAATTCAGATAGGTGAGTACTCAAATAAGGAATTATAGAGGTTTCCTACTATTAGACACGTTAAGTGTGAAATGATGAAGTTGTGAGAACGTACGATTTAGTTGACATGTTGTAGCCAATGTGATTCGGGAAAGGAGTATGATTTGCATAGACGAATGTCGGTTGGAAGAAGTAATCTAGAAATTTCAGGTATACGAAGGAGAGGCTCATGGGTGTGAGCTTGTCGGGATGTACAAGGTTGGCCTGGTGCCAAGTTGTCAGTGAGCGAGTTTTCTTGGTAGAAGATTCTCGTTGTTGTGACGGGAAATTTATGCCGAGTCCTTTCTCTTAAGGAAGTATAAATGTATGAAAGACCTTAATTAGACGTGTTTAAAACTGTGAGTCCCGATGTGTGGACGGAGGCGCGGTTGGCCTTGGCTTTTTCAGGTAGTTTTAAGCAAGTATAGTGATCGAAGAGGGTACAAGTAAATAGTGCAAGATGGCACGTTTTAGCAAGTGAGGACTTTCCGAAGGCGGTTTCATGTATGAAGTGCGGTTATGTTTCCTATCTGAACGATTTGGGGCAGCCGAGTAGAACTGAGTGGTTGGATTGAAAACATAAGACTGTGGAACCTCGAGAATTGAGAGGTAGGTAAAGTGGACTACGTCTGTGGGCCAGTCGGAGTTATGAAAGTTGAATAGATAGTGGGCGATCTTGAGGCACTAGATGAAATTTTAAGAAGAAATTCATAGTGTGATGCACGTCTCTTTTATGGAGAGACGATGTGGGAAGTGAGATGATGACGACCTTGAAATAAGTACAGGCGATAAGAAGTTGACCTTGTCTTTAGTGAGCAAGTGAGAGCAACGACATCCAAGTTAGACTTGCCGGAAGAAGTAAGAGGAGTTCATCCAACATTCTTGTGTCAAATCTGAAGAGATGTTTGGGCCGAGACCGGTGTAGCCATCCCATTAGAAAATGTTAGCATCGATGAGAGACTATCGTACGAAGAAGAACCAATAGAGATTGTGGACAGCAAGGTTCGGAAATCTAGAATAGAGAAATTCGGCCAGTAAAAGTTCTGTGTAGGTATCGTAAGGGGGGCGAGAGGCAACGTGGGAGGTAGAATCTAATATGAAGTCTAGGTACCCTCTCCTTTTCAAAAATGGAATTCCGGGGACGGAATTCTTTTGAGGGGGAAGTGTTGTAACGACCCAGACCTTTTTAGAAGAGTTTTGCGGTTGGTGTGGAGTTTTATATAAAAGTAGAAGTTGAGGGGCAATTGGTAAATAAGAGAGGGAGTATAAAAGGGCACAAAACCCTAGACAACCTTCCCATTTCCTGATTTCATTGTGTTTGTCGGCTGAGATTTTGGAGAGAAAAGGATACTTGAGTTTTGAGGGTTTTTGGTGCATTTGAAGAGAAGAATCATCAAGTCTTGGAATCAGAAGGAGGAACTGGATTGGAATTCGTTTCTTGCAGTAATCTAGCAGGTAATCCTTAATCCATAACTCCATTTAAGATTCATTTGGTGATTTTCGAGTTTGAGAGTTTTCTTGCAAAAGTTGTTTAAGACCATTAAGGGAGATTTAGGCACCTTTGGATTGTGTTTTGTCAGTAAAACCTTGTGGGAGTTGGTATTAGAACTGTATGTAGTTAATCGTCACTTTATCCTTCTGTTTAGTGAGCGTTTAGCAAGATTTCGAGCATTAAACTCGAACAACGCTTTACCCGAAAAGCTTCTTGCGACGCAGGTGTCCCGAAAGCTTCTTGCGACGCAGGTGTCCGGAAAGCTTCTTGCGACGCAGGTGTCCGGAAGTTTGTCCGGAAAGCCTCGAATGTTATAGGTTACCGGATAGAGTGTCCGGAAAGCTTAAGTATCCGGTAAGTTTAAGTGTCCGGAAAGTAGAAATACCCGGAATGTAGAGTTATCCGGGAAATAGTGTTATCCGGGAAACAGAGGTGTTCGGACAGTTGTGGTGTCCGGTAAGTAGAAACGTCCGGGAAGTAAGAGTGTCCGGTAAGTGGTATCCAGACAGTTTGGTTAGTCAGCTTATGTGTTTATCCTTTAACTCAGGTAGATCGTTTGGGGAGTACAGAGCAAGGTAGGAAGGAAGTAAGCATATCAGGTGAGTTTTCTAACTAAAATACGTGACTTTACAACGTGTTTTCTTTGAAAGTAAATACATGATGACAAATGCCATGTTTTATTCTTATGCTTTTGACTATATGAAAGTTGTTAAAGTTTTAAATGAGATTTATGAATGATTTATGGGGTGGGCCTATCCCGTGTGTGATTTAGTTTTAAATGGGATGTATGCATACATTGTTTGATTTGTAAATTGGCCAAGTCAGGGGAGGGGGGGGGGGGGGTATGGCCCGCCAGCTCGTGTCGGGAGGTGTGACCCGTTTATGCCAAAGGGTAGTGTGGCCCCACGTAAGGCAGCATGAGACTGACTCGTTGTCACCTTAGGGTGACTTCAGGGTGTCAATTTACGAGGGGCGAACCTTTATCCGTGAACGATTTTATATGAACAGATTTATGATGATGTGTTTTCTGAAAATGGTAAACTGTTTTAAATGATTTTGAGAACTGTCTAGAGGGACTCACTAGACCTCATGGTCTAACCCTCACATTTTCAAATTAAAACATTTTCAGGTAAGCAGATAGTAAAGGCTCCGGTTAGTGAGCAAGCGCAGAATAGAGTAAAGATACAGCTTCAGGCAGTGCCACTCATACTTTTAGTGGTAGTTATTCTCAGTTGTGTATAGGTTGTTTCCGCCAACCTAAGTTAGTTAGACAATTGTGATGAAATTTTGTGGACCCAGATTTGTAATTGTTTAATATTAATGATTTGTACGCTTTATTTAGATTGGGTTGCTACACTCACCCCTACTTAATGGGATGGTTGGACCATGTCTTATAAATGTGATGTATATTGATATGTACTACTTGGAGTAGTTGCTTGATGGTATTTACAGCTTGGATGAATAATTAAGTAGGCATTAGGAGGATATAGTCTTGGGCGCCACCTTGGAGGTATGCGCCCAGATCCACGCCTTTTTGTTAATGCCTTGGAGGTAGTCCCAATGTGCCAGGCCTTGAGGCGTTACTCGTGGGAGTAGACGCTAAGGTATATTGTCTATTGCGGTGTAACTTGATTTGGTGTTTTGGGTCTCCCCCATTGATTCCAAATTATGAATGACCATATTTATAAACCATGTTATGAACTATTGCATGCTATAATATTTGAACAACTCAATAGGCTCCTTGGCCTAACAATTGTTGTGTTGTTTTACGTGTATCTCAGATCTTAGCGGTGCCACCTTTAAGAAGGCTTAGTTGGGAGCATGTGAGCTTGGGGGTACGCTTGGGATGCCGTTGGTAGAAGACTAAATCGGATTAGAGATGACACCCTTTTGTAATCTTATTTCTTTTATAGATAGTAAATTAATCGGTTGTTGTTTGCTTTCCGATATTATACATTTGTATTTAAAATAGGCATTTGTATATTCCCCTTTTGGGGAAGCTCATGCTATGGCATTGTATAATGCTCTTTCGTTTTATGAAAGTTTTTGTTTACCCCTATTTTTAGGGTGTTACAGTTTACATCATGATTAAATAATTCGTTAGACAAAAAGTATGTAGCTTAAATCATGATTTCTAAAAAGGGATTTGTATTAAATATACCAACAACACAGTGTCACTTTAGCATGTCACTTTCGCCCAAAATGTACCGAGGGCCAATTTTCCTATGCGAAAGTGCCATGTGAAAGTCACACTGGCATGTCACTTTTGTAATCTTGTGCATGTTACAAATTAGTTGTATGCACAAATGCATACCATGGAGGATAAGTGAGAATTTGATCAACTTACGAGAAGATGATAAGTTCTAAAGACGAACACTTAATCACATTTGATTAAACATATCCCTTCACATGCAACTTGGTGAACACGACAAAACGTCGTGGGAAAGGTCGCTCGCTATATACCAGTCAACACGACATATGTTTAATCATATGTGATTAAGTGTTTGTATCACATTTAAGAGATAGCATCGAAGTCTGAAATCTGAATTTACCTATTTTATACCACAAAAATTCAACTTATTTAAATACGTCAATTGAAGTAAGCATCAATGATTGAAGGACAAAATGGAAGAAAAATGATGTTGGCAGATTTGCAAGGCTGTGGAGTTTTAATCATATATCACACAACGAAGCTTCGATTTAAGTGATTCAGGACGTTTTGGAAAGCCAACACACAAATCTACGATCTTCGTGTTTTGCGCTTTTGCAAATTCGGGATGCATCTGGGCCAAAATAGATGTTAAAATAAAAAATGTTTGAATGAATCAGATTAAGAGCTTAAAATGAAAAAACAAAACAAGGCCTAAATGTGCTCAAGGATCCAGATCTCTTCTTATATTATCACCTTAACTCATATTCTCACACGATCTTTCGTCTTTGTATGTTTTGAGCTTAATCGGGAAAACACTTAACTTTTTTGAAATTAATGAGATCCATCATAAATCGTTAGTTTAAGATACTTATGTTATTTATTAAATAAAAGTTAAATCATTTTTTTAGGAAAGTCAAGTTCCAAAAATCTATCTCTTCCTCCTCGTTCTCCATAACATACGTGCACATACACACACCCACATCTAATTAAGTGTGTACACAATGTAAACAATCTTAAAAAAATCCTTACTAGAGTGTTCACAATGTGTTCATAAGATTCACATGATGTTCACAAGTGGTACGCTTAAGTTTAGTTTGCCGGTTTCGTCGATGTTCATAAGCTATATATCAGATCTAGTAGATTTATAGTGTGTTCACGAATTATATAATAGCATTCATCAAAAAGTGCTCATAACGAGTTCAACTTATGTGCACATTCAATTATGTGTGTACAAAAGATGAGAGAGAGTTTTTTAAAATATATCAGATTTTATTTTCAACCAACTTTTTCTAGTTTACATTGTATCTCTTAAATTAAAAAAGTGACGGTTGTATATAATATATAATGTGTATATGTATATTTTAGATTGTAGTCTTTAATGATTTGATGATGGTTGATAGATGTTGACCGGAAAGAGAGATTCTTTGGAGTGGAGAATTTGGTTGCATGCTTCTCCAGTGTAATCATATGTTTAGCACCGCTCATGCCGTCAACCACAATTACAAATTAACCCTTTAATTTCATTCCTACTCCTTTTTTTCTTTTTCTTTATAACTAATCCAACATTTCATCAATTGCAATAACTTACTTTCAGGGCCGGTCCTGAGATTTTGGTCCCACCAAAGACTTGAAGTTGCCTCTCACAACAATTCTTCAAACCACTCGAGGTTTCTCAACCCTTTGATAAGTAAACCCATCATCAAGTCATGACTCCAATCATCAACCCATGTTCAAGTCATTCTCCAAGTCATTTTCTCAACCATTGGAAATGCTCTTAGGCAAGATCGATTTATTGAAAATTGGATTGGACCGTTTCTGCAATTGAAGTGATGTTGGAGTTGGACACAGGAAGGACACAACTGGAATTTAGGCTTAACATCTCTTTTTAGGCCCAAAAGAATACTAAACTGAGCCTACTAACAGAAAGCTGGACTAAATTTTTGATGCCCACCAATTTTTTGATGCCCTGGGCCGTCGCCCCACTGGCCTAGGCCCAGGGCCGGCCTTGCTTACTTCACATTAAAAATTGCATAAAAAGACTTCAAGAACATCTTCAACAGGTTTGCTAATATTTCTTTTTATTATAGAGTATAAAAAGTTAAAATCTCTAAAAAGAAAAATTATATTCATCTCCAACAACTACTCTATATTAGCAATCATAACAGTAATTATATTAATAAAATATTTAATACATTTAATAAAATTATATTTCACATTCCTACACATTTAATTTCAATATCTTTTATTAGGGCTGTGAATGAACTGAATGTTCAACGAACCGTTTGACGGGAAGTTCATTTATGTTCGTTTATTTAGTAAATGAACGAAAATGAACACATTTTCTTGTTCGTTTAGTTAAATGAACGAACATGAACAATGATATAGTTCGTTCATTTACATTCGTGAACATTCTTCATTTATGTTCGTTAATTCGTTTATGTTCATTTACATTTGTCTATATATATAAACATGTTTATGTAGTATGACATTAAAATATCTAAAGATGTTGTAGCCTACTGGTCGGTAACATCCTGGGGGGTAAGTGGTGGAAGCCCTTACTACCCGGGTTCGAATCCAGGGGTGAGCACGCAGCGGATATCAAGGGTCGTGGGCCGAATCGTGGCTAGGTCGAAGGGCGATTAGTCTGGACTTAGTTCAGGATACCCCCGAAATGCAATTGCCTTTAAAAAAAAGTATGACATTAAAATGTAAACTTTAAACCCAAAAGACTTTTACTGGTGGAAAAAAGAATAAAACATTTTTTTTCTCTCTCTCTATAAAGTTTTAGAGATTTCTCTAAATTTATAGATTTTCACAATCTCTCTCACAATTTCTCTATTTTAGCATACAAGATAACAAAACCGTTGAAGAGAAAATGTGCAGAAAATACCTCTTCTCTTTATTTTAGCCTAGTTGTTGAAGATACGTCAGTAAAAAATTCTAGAATTGTATTTATAAAAAAAATAGAAAATACTATAAAAATTAATACCACTATTGAATATTTGAGAAAAAATGTTCCATGAGAAGATGGTTATAACCTTAGACAAGCCCACAAGGGTAATGTTAGATGTTACCTTATTTATCTTTACATACAATAATTTAAAATTTATCTAAAATTTAAAATTTATCTAAAATTTAAAATTAAAAGTTAAAATCTTTATAAAAATAATAACCAATTCTATCAGATTCTCTGTTTAACATCAATACTTTTAATGTTAGAAGTAATCAATCACATGAATGATATATGTATATATATGGACAAAAATTAGAAAGAAAACAGTAATTCTTATATATAAAATTAAGTGTTTACATAAGATAACATACAATCAACAGAAAAACAATCGACAATACTTACTTGATTAGAAGATTCTCGTAGAACTCTTGGTATCAATTAAAGTCTGCACGTGAAGCAGTGTCTTAAGACAAAAATTTCGTCGGTATAGCGCCTGTCTTGAGGATACAACAATTGAATTCAAGTTAGACTTGAATCTACCGAATCAAACCATGTTTGATGATGGAAAAGTCAATGAAAAAGGAGAGGGAAAACCAAGTAATTCGTGGGAAATAAATCAGATGATGGAGGGAAAAAACGCAGGTTTATACATGCATTCCTAACTGTCGGTAACCACCAGTGGCCAACTAAGGCCCTTATCTTTGACATTTAATACATATATGTCATATTGGTTGTGCAGAAAATCAACCGATCCAATAAAAACCAACCAATCCAATTAGAATCGAGACCTTGATTGGATATCCAATTGTTATTGGATCGGATCGGATCAAAATTTTCAACATCCAATTTGGATCGGTCGGTTCTTGGATGACAGTCCAAAACCGACCAAAACCGAACTGAACCGAACCGATTCACCATCCAACCATCCATCCAATTATCAACCAACCACTCATCCGGTTATCATCCAACCACCCATCCGATTATAATCCAACTACCATCCAATACATTATAATTCAAAGTTTCAAAAATAAAAAGTTTTTATTTTCAAAACATTATAATTTAAAAACATTTATAAAAAATAAATGTCAACCGAAGAATACCCCTCTGTCAAAACATAAAACCTACACTCCAAGACCCAAACTAGTAATTGATTCATTAAATGCTTAAGTGTTGAAATTTATCAAATAAGTTTACTTTTCTCTTGCCTCTTATGTGTGACTAGTTTTTCTCGTATCTTTTCACCAAGTTCCAACATTTAATTGGTAGGAATAAAATAAAGGGATGTTTCTCTGTTGTGCAATTTATTTTGGGGGAGTTCTCTAAATTTAGAAAATTTCTTTCCGTAGTCATATTTTCTTTATTTTGAAAGAAGTTTTGAGAAATCTGGTGTAATAAAAATTTGTCTAAAATCTTTAATTTTTCTATTTTAAAAAATGTATTGGAAATGCTTTAACTATAATGAAATGAAGATCCAATGTGATATAGATATTTTAATCAATTTTTTTTTAAAAAACTACATTTTATTGAGTTGTTAGCAATGATGGGGAAGGAGTACTTGGCTAGTTAGGGTTTGAATTTGGTAGTGCTACTCAATAGAAGGTTATAATTATTGCTTACTTCCAATAAAAGTAACATCATCAAAAGTTTTCAACCATTTTCTTTACCTCTTTCCTATAATAGGTGGCTTTAGATAGGAATTTTTTATAGATTTTTTGATGGCAACAAATAAAGTGTATTTTTAACTTTGGGGTTTTAGGTCAATTTATGTACATCAATTAATCTCTTAGGTGTCGGTGAATGATCTGGAGTCATTGTAGGTGAATCTCCATAGTCGCAAGGATTTTGGCAGTGCCTAAATTCGAACTGGAGAAAAATGAGGTTTCAACTACATCCTCTGAGTTTTACTAGTACACCACAATCCAAAGTGCTAAATATAGGTTTCTTTCAAACAATAGATTTCTTTATTGAGTGTTAAAGTCGGTTTGAAGATGTTTTGTTGAAAACACTACTAATAAAAAGCATACGAGTAAACAGTGGTGGAACCCCATAGGGGCTTCTAGGGACCATGGCACCCTCACTTTTTTACTCATATACTATACATACCCTATAAAAATGTATAAGACTGGTTAGTTGAAGTGGTTATTGTTGGGTTTTGTTCAAAACAAGATTTCAAAAATCATAAAATATGCAACAGAAGCTTAAAAACTTTGAACAACATTAAAATATTTAACACCCATCAAGGATCCATTTGCATGAACATGAAAGATTAAAACACATACATAGGGGGTTTTAGAAAGTACAACCTTTGTAGTCTTTTGCAAAGTCTTCTAGTTTGATGAAGATGGAGATGGCAAGAACTCAAGGAAGAGTTCCTCTAGAGAAGTCCACCAACAAGCTCCAACACCTTGATGTATGCTAGTACCCTCTTATAGGGTTGATGCAAAGCAACTTCTAATTCAAGTGTACAATATACTTGAATATTAGAAGAAGCAAAAAGAAAAGCACACACTTGTGTGTGTTCTTGAATTCGGCCGAAATGGAGAGAGGAGGGAGAGAGAGAGAGAGAGGGCCAAAAACAAGTGTTGTCATTTTCCATAAGGGTTCTCTCTCTTTAATTCAAAAGCACAAGACCACATGCAACTCCTATTGGACCACAAAATGGTCCAATGAGGTTTGAGCCTTCTCATGCAATATTTCCTTTTAACCCTCCAAGTTTTAAAATGGTTAAAACACAATTTTAACTATTTTAAACTTTATCATTTAAGTCCCTCCTATTAATTCTAGTTTAATATGAGTCCATCATATTATTTAATAAACTAGAATAGAAGATTTTGCATCTAATATTATGAATCATATTCATTAATATTTTCAAGAATTAATTAATATTTATCAAGAATCAAATTCTTATAAATATCAATTCAGTGTCTACTTGTTGTTCGGTGTGACCCTATAGGATCATATATTACCGGTAATATTATTTTATAATCATTCTTGAGCATATAGAACCAACAATCTCCCACTTGCTCAAGATTGTATTATAGAATGATATAGACAGTGGTGGACGTCTAGCAACATCTCACTGCCGCCAGCAATGTATGACTGTAAGTGCCATTCAACAATCATCCAATTCCCACAAGCTCATAGCTTCAATTGATGTATAAGGTGTGGTATCAGTTATCCCTTCGTTTGGACATCATGTTGAACATGAGACATGGATCACTATCATTCTCATCTATTGTTCAACTTTTGGTAAGGCGTCTTAGATGTCTCACTGTTAACACATTGAGAGAAACAAAATCCCATCTTGACTACATACGCCTCTCATACAGTTCATGTCATGCCCAATGATGGCCTTTATGGCTGCCTTTTTCAAGAACAACGGTTAACCATATCAAAGCATAACATTCTCTACACTTGAGTCCTAAATATGCATCTCAGGTCGAAGGATACGGAGATACTACCTTAATTCAAGACTCACTTATGACGACGATCCATGAGGTGATCTTGAAGCGGGTCAGGTCCAATACTTGTTCCCTAACAAGTACCTATGAACTTGGTTGCAACACTTTGCCACTTTTACTTTTAAATATCAACCAATCCAATTCATATTAGTCTTACTTCATAGTTGCTCCCACAACTATGATCTACTATGGACATTTAGAATAATTAATCTATTCAAGGATTTAAACATGCTAATATAGAACACAACGAGTATGAAAAGATCATATCTTATATATCTAACTAAATACTATACTTGTTGCTTAACCTGTTCCAATATCCAAATACTAAATTCAAATAAAATCCCATCACTAGAATAACGAAGTCCTATAGCTCAAACATGACACTTCAAGTTTAGCTTATGAAAGGAGCTTCGTGAATGGGTTCATCCAGAAACTTTATTTGAGTAAACTTTGTGAACACTAACATCTCCATTTTTAAATTTATTCCAAATATAGTTAAATGTTTGGAGTAGATGCTTGGTACTCTGATGTGAGATAGGGTCCTTTAGCTTGCGTAATGGCACCCACATTCTCACAAGGATTTCTAGATGATCCTGAATGGGAGGCATCTACCTAGCTTTTCAATGAACTCTTTCATCCAAGCATCTTTCTTTTGCGGCTTCTAAAGCAGCAGTGTATTCTTATTTTGTAGTGTATTATGCAATCTTACCTTTGCTTGGAACCTTTTCAAACGAACTACTTCTTTATTCATAATGAAGACATTTCCCTTTTTGTGATCGAGAACCTTCTCGATCTTTCTGGAAGCTATCATCAGTGCAACATTTTACTATGATCTTCTTCCAACCCTCAGTTAAGGAACACTTCCTTGGTTCTTCGTAAGTACCTTAAATTGTTCTTAGTAGTCATCCAAATTACCTTCCCTCGTATTTCGTTGGTATCTTCTTCTAATGCTCTAAAGCATTATGACATACTCGATCTAGTGCATGTCATGGCATATATGATAGATCCAATTGCCGAAGCATATGGAATACTAATCATTTTATCTAGCTCAGCCTTTGTGCTAGAACATTGAGACATGCTCAAAATGATGCCATATCATACTTGTAAGAAACTACTTTTAGAGCCTTGCATCTTGAACCTTTCAAGATTATGTCAACATATGCACTTTTGACTTAAACCTATAAGTCGTCTTGATCTAACTCTAAAGATCTTTATTTCAAGAACAAAATTTGCCTTTTCTAAGTCTTTTATTAAGGAAATACTGTCCGAGCCAAAACATGATGTTTTGCCAAGTCGGAAAGTTAATTTCCAAATACTAGTATGTCTTGCACATACAAGATTGGGAATCTTACTGCGCTCCCACTAGTTTTAGTAAATGCATGAGTCATCTTATATTTTGATGAAAATTAAACTCTCAATTTTCTTGTCAAAATGAAGACTTCTGCTTTGTGATACTTGTACTGATCCATGAATGGATTGCATCTCAGTGTTCATAACTCTAAGCCACTCATCAGATTCAGAATCTGATATAGCACTTCAGTACTTGATGGGCTTACTAGAAACCTATCATACATCATTCTTCATTAGTCATGAGAAATCGATATTTCTTGGATTTCTGAATGATTCCACTAGATTTGCGAATACTTGGTGTTTTTACTAAGTTCTTGATCAATCAAATTGCTCAGTTTCAACAACCTTTGTTTGATAACCAGTGCCAACCAATAAGTGCATGAGGTTCTTGATTTCCTTCAAGTTCCTTAAATATCCCATTTGCCTTGCCCATTAAAAACTTGCTTTCTAAGAACTTGGCTTTGGAACAATAAACAATTTTATTGTTTGTGGGATTGTAGAATCGGTACATAAAACAATTTATAGTATATTCTACAATATATGCATTTGGTAGATTTTGGGTCGAGTTTTCTTGAGCTTCATAAACCCACACCTTCAACTAAGAATAAGGATGAAAAACTTTCATACGAAATCTTATTAGGTGTCTTGTCTACCTTTTGGTTGGTGTCAAAAGTACGCTTTACTTTAACTAGGGCAGAATTCTGGATTTATATAGGAATAGTACTTCTATTCATCATAGAGCGAACCATATTTAATAGGGTTCGGTTCATCCTTTCGGATATACACAATTTCTAAGATGATCCAAGAGTTCTTGGTTTAGTTACTTATCCTCCTATATCATAAAAGACTTAATGGTCCTATTGAGTTGTTTTTCTTAATCTTCACTTTGAAGCAACTTGAATCACATCAAATGTTTCATGCTTATGTTTCATAAACATAACTTCAATGTTTGAAATCTTCAGTGAAGATATTGTTTTACCTATCACCATGTCTAGACAAGGTTTTGAAAAACCACATACATCAATATGTATTAATTCTAACAAAACCTTTTCTTCCCTTTTCTAAAATTAGAGAAAAGAGCTATATTTAACTTATCAAGATCGCATATATCAAAAGAAAACATTTTCATTTGACTTTAAAATACCACACTTTTGAAGTTGAGATATGCGTTTAAAATTTTCTTGATTAAGTTGATTATTTCATGTGTATACTTGATTCAAATCACATTTGAGTCTTATGGTGTTTACGTAGAACTATGTTTTAGAAGGCTTTTGAGATTCACTTTGTTATTCAATTAAGAGAACTAGTTCTCGAAATAGAATAATTCATTTTGAATATGAATATAATCGTTTCCAAAACGGTTAAGTGAATTTCATTCAATCAATAAACATGTGACTGAAAAATAATAATTTAGTCAAACTGAATTTAAACATTGTTTGAAACAAAATTGTTTAACAATACAAGCCATATGGTTTCATAATAAAATCTCCTATAAGCTTGGTACGCAAACTTGCTTTCTTGCTTATATGGATCACCATTTTGCTTGTCTTTCAGTCATTTTACCTTTCTTGATTATCTGTAACACATTACAAAAGTGAGTTCTACACTTAGTATCAAATACACAAGTGTAAGATAGAAAGGTAAAAGTTCTATTTAAACATAGATACTTGAAGGACTCTCATTCGTTATAAAGCTTTCATCTCATAAAAGGACAATCTCTTCCTCCATGACCAATGGTGCCTCATCTACCATATGTAACTGTTACCATGGGAAGATTTCTCTCAAAAGTCTCTAGCATCGTATGCAGTTCTGGGACTGAAATCTTCTCGAGGTCTATATTCAGATTCTCAACAAAAACATCAAATGCTTTGGTCAGAGATTTGAGGATCACATCTACGGCTTTCCCATTGGAATAAGGATAGCCAAGTCTATCCAAATAGTCAAGGTGTGTCCTCAGCTTGTGAATATGAGAGCTTGCGTTTTGGCCTTCCTCCAATTGTATCGAAGCGTTCACAGACCATATACATTTGGTAATAGACCCTTAATGGGTTTACCGTGTCAAATGCCCTCAGTGGAAACATTTCCATTCTTTCTAGTAAGGATGGAACCATGGTTTCAAGCATAAGACGTGATACATCGATTGAGTCATCATTATGTTTCAATCAAGTAGCGTGAGCTTCTATGGAGGTAAGGGGAGGTTCTTGAGGACGAGGTACGATAAGTGCATATGATTTGTTTTCACGTCTGAGAACGTGTCTCAATCTGTGAAACCAAATCGGGAAGTTCCGAGTGTTTAACTTTTCTTCGTTAAGAAAAGCTCTCAGGGATGTGTCAATCGTAGGGTTTGCATTTTGGGTCATCTACAAGATTTAACAAAGTTAATATAGTATTTTCAATATTAATTATTAAGAAAATTAATTACCCTTTCGTTTTCTAAAAACATTAATTTGCATATAATCTAGGATCCAACGTTGCAAAACAAATGAAACGGTTAGGTGACCTTTATCCCGTCCATTTAATCCAACACGGTAGGTAACGTTTACCAATTACATCCAAATGTAATTCCTAGTTTTATGGGATCCTTAACAACGTTTTGTTAATTGGCATGTTTGATCCCATCTATGCCTTGGGTTTCTAATGCTTAGGTGACCTTTATCACAAAAGATTCCCAATCAAGTCATCCTACTAGAGACAACGTGTGAAACTCACATCCATGCGGTTATGTGACCTTTTTCCCACAAAGACATAAGAATCACCTCATCCATCTCAAGACAATCCAAGTGATTAGGTGACCTTTATCCCACAAGGGTGTCATAGTGACGTATTGAGTGTTTCTCAAAAGGACGGCATAGACTTGCATTTTAAAAGGGATTTATATGTTTTACAATTCTAGTTTTGAAAACATTTTAGTATCATGTGTTTTGTAAGCATTCAATAATACATGGTACCCTTTTTATTTGAAACTTACTTCTCATCAAATGGTTCCTATTAGTTTAAATAAAATCTCAATTTTATCAACTAATTATATGTCATCAATTACTAATATCATATATTAATATTTGAGTTTGATTATTCTAAGAACCTTTTATAGTCTCTTAATAAATATTTTTATTAATTTAGACTATGAGTTTGAATGAGTTTTTAAAATCCCCATTTAAAATCTCAATATATTTTTAAACTCATAGTACCATATTATTGCATGCATCCAATATCACATGGTACTTATTGTTTAAAAATCATATTTTTCTTTTATTGATTCTTATAGTTTAAAATAAAATCTCCATTTTATTAACTAATTCGTTGCGGTCAATTTTAAACTAATATCCTATATTAATGTTTGAGTTTGAGCGCAATAGAACCAATTTTAGTCCTTTTAATAAAACAACCTTTTATTATTTAGACATAGAGTTTGGATGAGTTTTTATAAAAAAATTAACTCATTTTACCATTTCAAATTTTTTTAAGAGTTTTAGAATAAAACTCCTTTTATTTTAAAACCTCAATTTTATCATTTTACATTAAAATGTTATTTTAAAAGGCCAAACTCCAAAAGATGATTTACCTTTTATGTTCAAAATATTATCTAGCATGCAAAATCCTATTTCAAACATACATGATAATATCAACATAAAAAATATAAAATATGTAGAAAGTGTATAAACCAAGCCAAAATCTAGTGACAATTCTTGTGAATCAAACAAGAATGTCAAGTCCATTCCTAAGGGACAAGATGACCAAAAAAAGTCTTCATTGCTCCCACTTGCAAGAACATCCAAATGCATGCAAAACTTCAAGGAACTCCATGGTGTGGTTTGCATCTTGAAGATCTCCAAGTGGTCTTCATTCTTCAAACTTGTTACATTTTTATATATAAACTAATCTAACATTAATCTATCATTTATAAAATTAACAAAAAGAAGAATACCTATTTACTATTACAAAATTTATGAATAAATAAATATTATAACCATTTCAACAAAAACAACACAACCATTAACACAAGGGGTCTTGGCTTGTTTATACACATCATTTACATACAACAAAATTAAAACAAACACTTTGTTTTTCTAAGGCAACTTTTATGACCAAAATTGCATGTAAATTTTTAGTCACATAAACTAACAATTATAATTTTTTTTGCCAAAGATGCCATGTATGAACTTCTTCATACAAAATGAAAAATCACCCATGGCTTCCAAAAACCAAGTATTTTTCATATAAACAAAAAATCTAAACATGCATGCAAAAGAGGCTCTGATACCACTTGTTGGGTTTTGTTCAAAACAAGATTTCAAAAATCATAAAATATGCAACGGAAGCTTAAAAACTTTGAACAACATTAAAATATTTAACACCCACCAATGATCCATTTGCATGAACATGAAAGATTAAAACACATACATAGGGGGTTTTAGAAAGTATAACCTTTGTAGTCCTTTGCAAAGTCTTCTAGTTTGATGAAGATGGAGATGGCAAGAACTCAAGGAAGAGTTCCTCTAGAGAAGTCCACCAACAAGCTCCAACACCTTGATGTATGCTAGTACCCTCTTATAGGTTTGATGCAAAGCAACTTCTAATTCAAGTGTACAATATACTTGAATATTAGAAGAAGCAAAAAGAAAAACACACACTTGTGTGAGTTCTTGAATTCGGCCGAAATGGAGAGAGGAGGGAGAGAGAGAGAGAGCCAAAAACAAGTGTTGTCATTTTCCATAAGGGTTCTCTCTCTTTAATTCAAAAGCACAAGACCACATGCAACTCCTATTGGACCACAAAATGGTCCAATGAGGTTTGAGCCTTCTCATGCAATATTTCCTTTTAACCCTCCAAGTTTTAAAATGGTTAAAACACAATTTTAGCTATTTTAAACTTTATCATTTAAGTCCCTCCTATTAATTCTAGTTTAATATGAGTCCATCATATTATTTAATAAACTAGAATAGAAGATTTTGCATCTAATATTATGAATCATATTCATTAATATTTTCAAGAATTAATTAATATTTATCAAGAATCAAATTCTTATAAATATCAATTCGGTGTCTACTTGTTGTTCGGTGTGACCCTATATGATCATATATTACCGGTAATATTATTTTATAATCATTCTTGAGCATATAGAACCAACAGTTATCACCCCTATGTTGTATCCTATAGATCATAGTCTCAAATACATTCTACAACAAATTTTTAATTTTGGTTATTTTTTGAATTCAACTCCAACCGCCTTTTTGTAGACTGAATCATAAATCATTACCTATATTATTAATTATTACATATATATAATAAATTATTATTTTTCTCTTCTAAACATTTCATTATAAGATTTCTCATTAGTGGGATATATTAAAAAAATATTTCGCTTAATGTATTCATCTTTGGACAATTCTCCAAATTTGAAGAAATTTACACACTTTCTCTTGTGTTCTCCATTTTAGAGAATCTGTTGGAGCAAGAAGATGCTCAAAATTTCCATTTTCTTCATTTTAGAGAAGTTGTTGGATATGCTTTTAATATCAATTATATATAAAAATTATTTTTTAAATAGAAAAAAGAAATGATATTTAAAATGACCCCTTAGTCTTACATTAACAAATTTTCTCTAAAATTTATTGGATCATAGAAAATACAAAAGAATTTACATGCATATCATTGTATCTATAAATTTTTGTCATATTATATTTCGCTCCCCCAATATAACGGTCGTGTTCCGCCCCTACGAGTAAACTATGAGAGTATACCTCTTATTTAACATTAAATTTGTTGCGAAAACTTTTGTCGACATTCATTCAATACCTTAACATTGAGTGTGTTCACTTGACATATGAGATATGTGCGTTGAATAATAAAACCAAGTTTAAAATGAAAATCACAAAAAAGTTGATAACCATGAAAATCAATGATCAAGTGTTATTTCAAAATCGAAATAATGCAAGCGAATGTACATTGTTGTTTCAAATGAAACAAAAATAGATGTTAAAAATAATCACTATGTGAAATAACACCTCAACTCCAGATCAATGCAAAAGAAAGCATTGTATTTTTACATGCATTTCTTTATAATGTGAAACAACACATGAAAACCAATTTCCATATTTCTTATTTTTTTATGATTCTTATTTGATTAGTCCCATCTTACCCCTAAAGATGAATTTTATAATTTTGAGACTACAAATATAAAAAAGCATAAACGTCGAGGCTCTAGCGTGGGAGAAATGTATTTTACAAGATTCAAATTCTATTCACGTGCCTAAAATATACATTTCATAAACTTTGGTGGGCGCCAAACTGTTTATGCCAAAAATCATCCTTTTAGGTCGATGTGGAACTTAACAACTAAAGAAAGAAGTCTTTGACGAATCACACGATAAACGGCAGAAAATAAAGAAGACACAAGAATTTGGTGACGCGGAAAACCCCTGTCGAGGGTAAAAACCGCAGACGACAACTAGGTCGTCAGTGCACAATAGACGTCAATAAGGGACGTCGTCCATGTGAAACAAGTGTCGAGAGTACAAACGATTACAATAAGATATAAAGTAAACTTAATCGTAAGATTCTATTGTGTGTCATGAGTGAAAGCACTACGTCGTGAGCTTCTTCAAAGGAAAATATTGATGATTGCTTGAGTGCTTCAAGAGTGCTTTTGGGAATTGCTTGATGTTGAAATGTGAGCCTGAACTGTAACACCCGTAATTGGGTAAGTACAATTTCAAGTTAGTGTAGAAATCGATCTTTTAAGAGAAATAACGGATATATGAGTTTGGGTTGAGATCCTAGATATTATAGTTTGATTGGATGAGGAATTCAATTGCGGGTCCAACGGTTCTTTCCGGAGCAAAATCGGAGCTAAAACGAAGAAGTTATGGCCAAAACAGTGTTCAGTACCTTCTGGGCGAAAGTGCCATGCGAAAGTGACACTGACACTTTAGCATGTCACTTTCGTAGAGGAAAATTAGCCCTCGATACATTTTGGGTGAAAATGACATGCTAAAGTGACACTGTCACTTTCGCATGTCACTCTTGCGGGCGGGTGTAGTGCATAAAATCCGATTTTGAGCCTCTTTCTTCATTTGGTCATATCTCTCATTTCTACTCCGTTTTTGGCGATTCAAATTGCTATTATTTCGTGTTTGAGAGATTGTCAAGGATAGATTGTTAGCTTTGGGAATATCCAAGGTTATTTGGTGGTGGAGTGGAAGAAAATATCAAGAGCTCATCAACATCCCCTCCATCTTCAAGAAAATTAGGGTTTTCTAGGTTTTCATCAAAACCTAAGTGGTGAGTTCATCCTCTTAGTCTCTAAAATTTCATATGAGTTATAAATGCTCCATTTATGACTTCCTAGTGTTTATGTTTCTCAAAATTCATTTTGGATGATTTTGGGGAAGTTAGGTCAAATTGGAGTTTGGTCAAAATGGAGATTTTGATGTAAAATGTTTGGGGAACGATTTTAAGTGTTTGGGAATGAATACTTATGGTTGGAAACTTGTGGATCTAGGTTTTTGGAAGATTTGGCTTGAAGATTCAAGTTTATTCAAAGGAGCTCAAGTTTGGGGAAAATCTAGATTTAGCCTAAATCTAACAAGGTGAGTTCAAGTAGATTTGTGAAAACGTTGTACAAGACAAAAATGTCCATTTAAAGTGTTTTTGTGTTTTACATGAAATCATCAATTGTTAAGTTATTTGGTGGGTTTTGATTACTTGAAGTGTTAAATTTTATAAACCATGCAAAACACCCACATTTGGGATTTTTGGGTAATTAATTTGAGAAATGAATCACAAAAGAAAGTATTTTGATGAGTTATTGCATAAATGAAGATTATTTGGTAAAAATGCACTTTTAGTGTTTGTTGGAATATTGCATAGTTTATGTCATGATATGTTTTTGAAAATACGAACGTGTGGGATTTTGGGCTTTGAATAAACGAAACATGCATGAAAGTATTTTGATGTTTTGCCCTATAAACGAGGATTGGTATAATTGCTCTTTTAACGTGTATTGTGGGAATAAGTATATAGTACGTTACGGGACGGTTTGAAAGTGTAAACGACGTGAGTTCCTTGGAAAAAGGGTTGTCCTAACCCAATGTTTTGTTTCAGGTTATTCATGGATTTAATACAAGTGCTGGCATAAGCGTGTGTTGTTACGTTTGATTTCACATTTATGATTTTTAACAAGTCGTCATTTGATTAGTCGAGCTTATGGCTCGGTATTTGATTACATTGAGTTTTGGGGACTTTTGTCTAGTTTTGATAGCTCAATGTAGAGCTTTGGTCATGATTTATATTTATTTGAGAATTACATGTTTTGAATGCACTTGTTCATTCGTTTGGAGTCATGTAATGTTTTAGACCTTATTGTTATGGATCCATAGGCACTTGAGTTTTTACGTTCAATGATGGGACGCTAGTTTCCATCATTGTAGCACGAAATAGGCATAAGGTTTCATGGTAAGTAAGATGTGAGCCTATATGGTCGGGAATTGTCCCATGAGCAGTAAGGTGTAATTCCAATGTGCTTGTATGTTTGTGTGGATTTGGACATCTCAAAGTATAGACCTAGAGGGGTTGAATTTGAGTCTCCACGGGCAACAGATCCAGAGGGGTTGAGCTCGATATGTCTTATTAGTATAATCCATGCATTTTGTTTTATTAACATAGATATGTGGCCTACTTTTGTGTTCCGCCACGTTTAATGTAACCGGGTCTCCCCCGTCGCCGAAAGGTGTTGTTTTGGGTATTGAGTTATATTATCCATGTTTTCGGTGACATTTTATATTTAAAGATTGTTATCTATGAGTATGGGTTGAGTATTATGCCCCATCCGTGTTTGGATATTTCGGGATGTAAAGTTTTTCCTACGATTTCATAATTTGGGAGTTCATTTACTATTCACATTTGAGTGAGTTTTGGGTTGAGTTTATTTTACGAATGAATGTTATATATTGGGGTTTTGTCTTTAAAATGGTATGTATTGGAAAACGTTTATATTGGTGTTGCCATCACCTAAAATATTTTTGTTGGAAAACGGGTCGTCCTCATATTTAAAGTAAATTATTTTGAATTTCATGATTTAAGTTGCTCTCGTTCTTTTTAACGATCTATATAAATTTGATGAAAACACTTCAACTCACTAGGCGTTAGCCTAACGTTTTTATTTGTCGACATGTGTAACAGGTTCCGGTTTGAGAATAGTACTAGTGACACCGTGAAGGGGTGAGAGCTAATTGTATGCACGAGTAAGGATTAGCTTAATGGAGTCTTCCGCATTTTTTTGGGAATAGCAAGTTGTATTTGGGTTAAGTAACACGAGACCATATTTAGTCTTGGTATGGTTTAAGTTATTGAATGTTGGAGTTAATTTTATGGTTTAAAGTTGAGGTATTTCCAAGGATGGTTTTGTAGAAAGGATTTTATCATCTATTTGGTTATTTTATCGAAGTTTTTATTTAGTTGCTCTTTCCAAATTTAAGGGTGTTACAAGTTGGTATCAGAGCTTAAGTTTGAGAAAATTAGGTATTAATTTTGGATACCTAGACTCAAACTAGCGTTCTAAAGTGAATGAAAGTGGAATTGCACCGTTAGGCACTCTAAGTGGAGCCAATTTTTTTTGAAATTGTGATCTATAATAGTACATATAATAACACTAACAATAGATAACAACCACTTTTTTTGTTAACTTAAGAGAGCACGTATCAATTTAAAGTGGGTCTACCATTAAAGCAATTTTTTCTGTTGAGATAAGTCGATTTTGAGCAGTAGCTAGTGCACAGGATTTGTGTGTAGGTACGCCCGTAATCGTTGGTGTATCTATGGATCTTGTGGATCCCAAATTAGTGCAATAATGAAGAAATCAGTAATTAATAGCAATAAACACAGTTGATTTCAATACATCATCTATATATCATTCATTCAAAATAGCAAACCATTCAGAGAGTTTTTCAGTACGATTACAATGGTTATGAAGGATTTCTCTCTTCGAAGCTCTCTCCTAACCTAAAACTCTCATAAACTAAACCATATATACCTAGGGTTTAAGCTTCAAGCCCATGGCCCATTAAGCTAAACTAAGCCCATTTAACAATTAAAGGCTTTTACAATTAAGTGAACAAACTTTATAAATCTTTATATAACTTTCTAATATGTAGGACATTTATGGTCCTAACAATCTCACCCTAAAGTTATATAAAGAAAAAATTGGTCTTGAAAACTTCAGATCTTGATCTTTTGTCCCTCTTGAGTCTTTGAAACACTTTGGTGTTGCTTGTCTTCATGTCTTTCTAGACTCCCCCTTGAATAAAGCACTTAGTCTTTATATCTTCAACTTTATCACCAAATTCAGTGAACAATAACCTTGACTGAGTGCACGAAGTGAAGCTTTCAACTGTAGGAACTCAACACATCAGATAAGCACACACGAAAGATAATGTGTGAGTTATGTGACATTCCACAGTGCGACTTCAGTTTAAAATAAAGAATTTGTCTTTGAACCGTGCGAGTTGAGTTTTCTTTCACCTTTAGATTTAAGAACTTGTAGAACCAATATGCTCGAAGGAGAAAATTATGATTTGTAGCGAACACCACTTGATAAGGGATGAGAAGAATTGATCACATGTAAACAACTTGAACTCTTCATGGAATTGTTTAAACAACAGTTACTCCCCCTCAACTTTTGCTAACTCCCCCTCAACTTGATAATCGATGTCTTTGAATCTGTATCATTTCTCCCCCTCATGATGAGTAGGAGCATCCGTAGCATCATGTAATTTCAAAGACAATACCGGTGAGTAGCAGAATATTAGATAAAACCGTTAAGTAACCAATGTGGGGTAAATATCTAACACAGAAACACAATAGTAACTGTTATCACATCAATTAAAATAATTGTGTGGCCTATGTTCAGAGTCGGCATTGGGGTATCTCTTATAGGACTTCCAGTTATCACTGAAGTAAAATTATTTGAAAATTACTACTCAAACTGTTCCAGCAATATCACGAAGATATGCGATTGGAATTACAAAGACTCGTGTCTGTGTGAAATAAATAAATTATATCTGTTTGGCTCAAATGTTGATTTAACCTGGGACTCAAGTTAAAAATCAATTGGCGCATTGATTAGAATATGAAGTTCAGAGACTGGAGCTGATGTCTTCCTTTTTCAATATCTAAGACCTCCGAGTGAGGAATAGATAGATTATGTGCTAAACCTCCGTGAATATATGAAACAAGCATCTTTTGTGTAATACCCTAGGTAAGTTCGTTAGTTAAATTCTAGTTCCGTTAAATTTATTTAACTCTATAATTGATGTTTAGGGTAAGTTTAGGTGAATTTATAAGTTTAGGGGTGTTTGGGTCATTATTGAGAAGTTCAAGGTCTAAATTAGTAAATATGGTTTAATATTATCTCTTAAGGTATCCAGATATTTTTCATAAAGCAGAAAACATCCAGATTAGTGTGTGTGTGTTTTGAGAAGAGAAGAAGAAGAAAGAAGGGTCTTGTGGCTAAGGCTTCAATTTGGTGCACTTGGAAGTGATTTGGGGTATGTTTCCTTTGTGTTTTATGTCTGTAATTGCTAGTAGATAGATTCTATCGGAGTAGAATCATCGATTTCATGTCTGGGATTGATTCAACCGATTTCTGGGTAAAAATGGGGTAAACCGACAGAGGTTTCCGGACACAATATGAATGTGTCCGGTAGTTTCTTTTGAATGTGTCCGGTAGTTCTTCCTTGCAGGTATCCTGTAGATGAAGTGTCCGGGTAAGTTCCTCTTTCTATAGTTTCCGGTTGAAATTAGTTACCGGATGGTGTCCGGATTGCTTTGGTTTCCGGATGTCGCCCGGATTGTTTAAGTTGTCCGGATTATTTTGTCATCCGGATTGGGTATGTGTCCGGAAAGTTGTGTTGTCCGGATTGTTTGGGTTGTCCAGATAGTCCTGTGGTGTCCGGAAACTTTAGCTGTTTGGTCATTTTTGAGATTTCAGATACTTTTGAGTATCCAGTAGCTTTGTGTTTTGTCGACTCTTGGATAGAGTATGTATGAGGACTGGAAATATTGTGGACTCGACTTAAGTTCGGGTTTGGGGGAAACATTTGAGGATAAGAGTTAGATAGATTTATCTAGAGTTCTTAGCCTTAGTAAGTCTTATGTGTTCCATTTTGTAAAGAGATATTTGTATCTAATTGTTTCAGATTCTGTGAATTTGGGGTGAAAGCTGAATCGTTTTGAGAAAAGCTTGGGAGCGTTTTGATAAGCAAACAGGTGAGTTTTACTTTAAAATGTTTTCAAACTGGAATACATATATGTGGATTGACAATGTGATAATTGGTGTAATTATGTGCATATGTATAAAGTATGATATATTGAAGTGTATATTATATTTATACAAGTATTACACTACACGAGAGCACGTTGGTCGGGCTTAGGACCGGTGGAGTTGGCTGTACGAAGGGACAGCGGTGTTGGCTGTATTTTAGTACATCGGAGTAAATTTATTAGTTGGCTCGCAACCATCTAATATGGCCATGGAAATGAGACAGGAAAGTACACAATGCATGAGTCATAATTGGTATTTATATTTGAATGATGTATATGGTGTTTGTGCAAACGGTTTTGAACTAATAGGGATTTTCTAACTTAGACCACTAGGTCTAACCCTCATTTTGTTTTAAAAATATGTATTCCAGGTCGTGGATCAAATAAGAGCAAGTAAGAAGGATAATCCGTGAATAGCTTTTGGAAGATATATGTTATGAAGATCAATACGTGTTTGTAGTTATAACTTTGTTGTTTAATAGCAAAAAGTTTGTGATGAATTACTTATTATGGTTGTAAAGACTAAGGGACCGTAAATGTAATATGATGTATCTTTTGTTATGTAACGATGTTATGCAATATATGTTATTTGATGCATGTTTGAGAAGCGGGTCGTTACAGATGGTATCAGAGCCCTAGTTTAAGGGATTTAGGTATTCGGATCTATACCTAGACTTAAACTGCATGTGAAGTAGGATGTCCCTATTATGTTAGAACCTTGGGATGATAAGTATAAAAGGTAGAAAGAACATCATGTAAGGTAATTTCAAATTACATTTGGCCAGTGTAATCATGAACTTACAGGTACATGTTTGAACTGGAAAACCTTATTATATGGGGTATGTGTTTACGTGTATATTAAACTTGTTGAAATCAACAGAATGGCAAGCGGTACTCGAAATACGAATAGAGAGGGAGGAGGAAATCCTAATCGAACGAATCCAACAGTCGGGACAAGGGGAAGAGGGGGAGAACGAGGTAGGGGCAGAACAGGAGGCAGAGTTCAGTCGTGAGGTACAGAATTTGTTACAAGGGACGATCTGACCGCTGAAATGGGAAGACTGCAAGCAAATATACAAGCCATGTTTAACCGAACTCGTCACACTGAAACTGAAATACCAGATCCTAGTCTGGAAGATGAGATGCCCATTACACCTACTGTCATACCGGTGCCAAGGAAGTGTGATTTCAAGATATTCTTAAGTTGCAAACCTCCAACCTATTCAGGGGAAAGAGATCCGGTGAAGGCTATGAGATGGCTAAAAGAAATAGAAGCTATCTTCAAGACCAACAAATGTGCCGATGAGGATAGAGTGTTATACGGAACATCGATGCTGAAGGCAGATGCCCTATATTGGTGGGAAGCTCTTATTACATCTAGAGGGCCGGACGTGTATTCTACTTTAACTTGGGAGGAATTTACCATATCTTTCAAAAGACAGTTCTGTCCTCAAGCAGCAGTTAGACAACTGGAAGAGGAATTTATGAATCTGCAACAGGGTAGTTTATCGGTTAGGGATTATACTGCTCGTTTCCTGGAGAAGTCTCGTTTCGCAGAGTACTATGTTGCCACGGAGGCACTGAAGATGGAAAGGTTTATCTTCGGGTTAAAGTCAGAAATCCGAAGTCTAGTGATTGCAAAGGGACCGGAAACCTTCTCAGCTGCAATAGATGCCGCGGAAAATGTGGAACGGGATAGAGGAAGAGATGTTGGTGATAAGAGTACTGGGAAAAGAAAATGGGAAGGACCACAGTATGATCCAAAGAAGTATAGATTCCAGAGATTTGATAGTCGTACACCTTTCAGACCAGCTGAAAGACCTTGTCCAAAGTGCAATCGTATTCATCAAGGAAATTGCCAAGTTGATCCTCGAGTTTGCTACAGGTGTGGAAAGACCGGCCATATTTCTAAAGACTGTCGGGTAACTAGATTTTGTTTCTCATGTAATTCTCCTGATCACATTCAGTCTGATTGTCCACGGGGGAGAGTACAGCAGGGTGGTACGTCAGTACGACCAACGGGTGTTAGACCGGTAGTACCAAGGCCAGAGTTACCAAGAGCTAGGGGTCGTGCCTTTCAGATGACAGCACAAGAAGTAGAGGAAACTCCTGATGTGGTTACAGGTACATTCTTAATAAACTCTACACGTGCTAAGGTGTTATTTGACTCCGGTGCAAACCGATCGTTTGTGTTTCCTTCTTTTGCTACTTTTATGCATTTAAAGCCTAAAGTGTTAGATCATGCTTTAATGGTAGATACTGCAAATGATAATCAAGTATATGTTAAAGAGGTATTTGATAGTTGTGTGATAAATATAGATGGGTGTGGAGTACCTATCCAGTTGTTTCCTATAGCTTTGATTGAGTTTGATGTGGTAGTGGGAATGGATTGGTTAGCCGAGAATCAGGCTAGTATAGTTTGCGATAAGAAGTTGATTAATGTTGTCTTACCTGAGAAGGGACCGGTAGTGATTTATGGTGACCGTAGAAATCATCAGTCTTGCCTTATCTCTATGATAAAAGCTTGTAAATGTGTTAGTAAAGGCTGCCCGAGTTATTTAGCTTATGTGATAGATACTAAGCTAGAAAAGAATAAATTGGAAGATATTCCAGTCGTGTGTGAATTTCCGGAAGTTTTTCCAGAAGATTTGACTAGTCTTCCGCCCGTTAGACAAGTAGAGTTTGGTATAGATCTGATTCCTGGAGCCGCTCCTGTTGCCCGTGCACCGTATCGTTTGGCACCTCCAGAGATGAAAGAGATGATGACGCAACTGCAAGATCTTTCAGATAAGGGCTTCATCAGACCCAGTACTTCACCGTGGGGAGCACCAGTGCTGTTTGTGAAAAAGAAAGACGGGTCAATGAGAATGTGTATTGATTATCGGGAACTGAATAAGTGCACAATCAAGAACAAGTATCCGCTTCCCAGAATTGATGACCTCTTCGACCAATTAGTTGGAGATTGCTATTTCTCCAAGATTGATCTAAGATCTGGTTATCACCAACTGAAGGTTAAAGAAGAAGACGTTCTGAAAACTGCTTTCCGCACAAGGTATGGCCACTACGAATTCTTAGTGATGCCCTTCTGTCTGACGAATGCCCCAGCTGCTTTTATGGATTTATTGAATCGGGTATGTAAGCCGTATCTTGATAAATTTGTTATTGTATTTATCGATGATATCCTTATCTACTCCCGATCCAAAGAAGAGCACGCACAACATCTTCGTTTGATTCTGGAATTATTGAAAAAGGAACAGTTGTATGCTAAATTTCTAAATGTGAATTCTGGCTATGGGAAGTTCAATTTCTTGGGCATGTAGTTTCTGAGAAAGGCATTCAAGTTGATCCAACGAAAGTAGAAGCAATTAAAAAGTGGGAACCGCCGAGAACGCCAACGGAAGTACGAAATTTTCTGGGTTTAGCCGGCTACTATTGAAAGTTTATACAAGACTTCTCTCGTATCGCTACGCCTTTGACCAAGCTGACCCGAAAGAATATAAAGTTCGACTGGAAAGCAGAACAGGATGTAGCATTCCGAATATTGAAAGAGAAACTCTGTAGCGCGCCGATACTGTCACTACCTGAAGGTTCCAACGACTTCGTTGTTTATAGTGATGCTTCCAAACTAGGATTGGGATGTGTACTAATGCAGCGTGGGAAAGTTATAGCTTATGCTTCTCGTCAACTGAAGGATCACGAACGGCAATATCCTACACACGACATGGAACTTGCAGCAGTTGTTTTCGCGCTAAAGATTTGGAGACATTATTTATACGGCTCTAAATGTCAAATTTATACCGATCATAAAAGTCTCCAAAATCTTTTCGATCAACGGGAATTAAATATGAGGCAAAGAAGATGGTTAGAACTGGTGAATGACTACGACTGTGAAATTCTCTACCATCCGGGAAAGGCAAATGTGGTAGCTGATGCACTGAGTCGTCAAGAAAGAAGTGGAACAATAAAAGCCATTGCACTACGAGCCGAACTCCTACCTAACATCTTTGACGAATTAAAGAAGTGTCAAGTAGAAGCCTTTCAAGAAGAACACTTGAAACCAGAACGGTTAGTGGGTATATCAGCATCACTCGTAAAAGATGATCGTGGGTTATTGTGTCTGGGAAACAGAATTTGGGTGCCTCGTTTGGGTGGTTTACGTGATCGGGTACTACAAGAAGCTCATCAATCTCGTTGCTCTATTCATCTAGGTACGAATAAGATGTATAAAGATCTACGACAATTTTATTGGTGGCCGGGAATGAAAAGAAGTATTGCTCAGCATGTGGAAGGTTGTACCACTTGTAAGAAAGTAAAGATTGAACATCAAAAGCCTTTTGGTCAGTTGCAACGTTTAGAAATACCTATGTGGAAATGGGATCAGATTACTACAAATTTTATCACGAAGTTACCAAGGACTCCGAAAGGATTTGACGCCATTTGGGTGATCGTTGACAGGTTGACAAAGTCTGCTCACTTTCTACCGATAAAAGAACCTTATTCATTAGAAAGACTAGCCAAATTGTACATTGACGAAATAGTAACTCGACATGGAGTTCCAATCTCGATTATTTCTGATCGTGATAGTCGTTTTACTTCAAGGTTCTGGAGGAGTTTTCAGAAATAAATGGGGACGCAAATAAAGCTAAGTACAGCGTATCATCCTCAAAACGATGGTCAGAGTGAACGAACGATTCAGACTTTGGAAGATATTCTACGGGCCTGCATTGTTGATTTTGGGGGATCGTGGGATAAGCATTTGCCGTTGATTGAATTTGCCTACAATAACAGTTATCATTCCATCATACAAGCGGCACCGTTTGAAGTTTTGTAGGGTAGAAAATGCCGAACGCCTCTGTGTTGGAACGAAGTAGGAGAGAAACAATTAGCGGGGCCAGATATAGTTCAGTTAACCGCGGATAAGATTACTCAGATTCGGGAAAGATTGAAAGTAGCTCAAGACAGACAGAAAAGCTATGCTGATCGACGCCGAAAACCGTTAGAATTTCAAGTTGGAGATTTCGTAATGTTAAAAGTCTCGCCTTGGAAAGGAGTCATTCGATTTGGCAAGCAAGGTAAACTGAGCCCAAGGTACATTGGACTGTTTGCTATCACAGAAAGTATCGATGAAGTAGCCTACATGTTAGATCTTCCGCCAGAGTTAAGCAGAAGCCACAACGCTTTTCAGGTATCAAATTTTCGAAAGTGTTTGGTTACGCCAGATCAGGCAGTTTCTCTACCAGATATACAGGTTGATGAAAGGTTGAATTACGTGGAAAAACCAAAAGCCATTGTTGACAGTAAAGTCAAAGTTTTGCGGAATGGTAAGGAGATCAAGCAAGTAAAAGTTCAGTGGCAACATCATTAAGGGCAGGATGCTACATGGGAATTAGAATTAGAAATGAGAACTAAGTACTCGTACCTTTTTACCTAACCGAATTCCGGGACGGAATTCTTTTAAGGGGGACATGATGTAATACCTCGGGTAAGTTCGTTAGTTAAATTCTAGTTCCGTTAAATTTATTTAACTCTATAATTGATGTTTAGGGTAAGTTTAGGTGAATTTATAAGTTTAGGGGTGTTTGGGTCATTATTGAGAAGTTCAAGGTCTAAATTAGTAAATATGGTTTAATATTATCTCTTAAGGTATCCAGATATTTTTCATAAAGCAGGAAACATCCAGATTAGTGTGTGTGTGTTTTGAGAAGAGAAGAAGAAGAAAGAAGGGTCTTGTGGCTAAGGCTTCAATTTGGTGCACTTGGAAGTGATTTGAGGTATGTTTCCTTTGTGTTTTATGTATGTAATTTCTAGTAGATATTTTCTATCGGAGTAGAATCATCGATTTCATGTCTGGGGTTGATTCAGCCGATTTCTGGGTAAAAATGGGGTAAACCGACAGAGGTTTCCGGACACAATATGAATGTGTCCGGTAGTTTCTTTTGAATGTGTCCGGTAGTTCTTCCTTGCAGGTATCCGTTAGATGAAGTGTCCGGGTAAGTTCCTCTTTCTATAGTTTCCGGTTGAAATTAGTTACCGGATGGTGTCCGGATTGCTTTGGTTTCCGGATGTCGCCCGGATTGTTTAAGTTGTCCAGATTATTTTGTCATCCGGATTGGGTATGTGTCCGGAAAGTTGTGTTGTCCGGATTGTTTGGGTTGTCCGGATAGTCCTGTGGTGTCCGGAAACTTTAGTTGTTTGGTCATTTTTGAGATTTCAGATACTTTTGAGTATCCAGTAGCTTTGTGTTTTGTCGACTCTTGGATAGAGTATGTATGAGGACTGGAAATATTGTGGACTCGACTTAAGTTCGGGTTTGGGGGAAACATTTGAGGATAAGAGTTAGATAGATTTCTCTAGAGTTCTTAGCCTTAGTAAGTCTTATGTGTTCCATTTTGTAAAGAGATATTTGTATCTAATTGTTTCAGATTCTGTGAATTTGGGGTGAAAGCTGAATCGTTTTGAGAAAAGCTTGGGAGCGTTTTGATAAGCAAACATGTGAGTTTTACTTTAAAATGTTTTCAAACTGGAATACATATATGTGGATTGACAATGTGATAATTGGTGTAATTATGTGCATATGTATAAAGTATGATATATTGAAGTGTATATTATATTTATACAAGTATTACACTACACGAGTTGGCTGTACGGAGGGACAATGGTGTTGGCTGTATTTTAGTACAACGGAGTAAATTTATTAGTTGGCTCGCAACCATCTAATATGGCCATGGAAATGAGACAGGGAAGTACACAATGCATGAGTCATAATTGGTATTTATATTTGAATGATGTATATGGTGTTTGTGCAAATGGTTTTGAACTAACAGGGATTTTCTCACTTAGACCACTAGGTCTAACCCTCATTTTGTTTTAAAAATATGTATTCCAGGTCGTGGATCAAATATGTAATACCCCGGGTAAGTTCGTTAGTTAAAGTCACGTTCCGTTAAAATTGAATTAATTTTATAATAATATATTTAGGGTAAAAATTGGTTAATTTGTAAGTTAAGGGTGTTTTGGCTATTAATGAATAGTGTAAGGGTTTAAAGGGTAAATGTGGATAGATATTATCCTTAGAATATCCAGATGTTTCATATTACTCAGCAAAAATATCAGTTGTGTGTATGTGTTTTGGGAGCAAAAGGAGAAGAAAAAGAAGAAGGCTAGGTTAAGACATCATTTGGGTATTTGGAAGTGAATTTAAGGTATGTGTCTTTACAAATTATGTTTATAACTGCTATTAGATTGTTTCTATCGGTTTAGAATCAGCAAAATCGAACTGGTGTAAACCTCAGCCGAATTCTGGGTAGAAATTGGGATGAACAGCAGAGGTATCCGGACAAGTTGAATGTGTCCGGGTAGTTTTGTTGGTGGTGTCCGGGTAGTCTTGTTGTTAGTGTCCGGACGAGACTTTTATCCGGGTAAGTTCCTTTTTCCTATGTTTTCCGGATAGAATAAGATACCGGATAGTATTCGGATTACTTTGGTGTCCGGATGACGTCCGGATTGTATAGGTTGTCCGGAAAAGTCATGTTGTCCGGAAAAGGCATTCTGTCCGGAAAAATGGTGTTGTCCGGATAAACTGTGGTTTCCGGATACATTAGCTGTTTGACCAATTTTGTGATTTCGGATACTTTTGAGTGTTCGGTTATAGTTTCCAAATGTATTTTGCCCCTTGACCCCATCCGCTAACCGGGTAGCGGAACCCCCGTGTTAAGTCGCCTTAGAGGAACATTTGAGGATTTGAGTTCTTTAGAGTTGTTAGCCTTAGTAAGACTTATGTGTTTTATGTGGTAAAGAGATATCTGTATCTAATTGTTACAGATCCTGTGAATTCTGGGTAAAGGACTGAACCTATTTAGAAGGCTTGGAAACGTGTTGATAAGCAATCAGGTGAGTTTTATTTTAAAAGTATTTTTAACTGGAATACATATACGTATGGTTTGGGAATGTGATAATTGGTGATTATGTGTATATATGCGATATATGTGAATTATAATATATTGAGGTATTATATTTACATGAGTATTATGATGTGTCATAATACGTTGGCCGGGCTTAGGACCGGTGTGTTTGGCTATAAAATCTGTATAGCGTTGTTTGGCTGTAGATGTTGTACAGCGTTGTAAATTATTAGTTGGCTTGCAACCAACTAATATGGCCAGGAGGAATGAGAAGGGAAGGTACACGATGTGTGAGTTCAAATTGATATATTTGATTGTGCTGTGTGATTTATATGAATAGGGTTTATATAAATGATTTCAAACTAACAGGGATTTATCTCACTTAGACCATTAGGTCTAACCCTCATTTTGTTTTAAAATATGTATTCCAGGTGGCGGATCGGGTAAGAGCAAGTAATTAGAGTAATCGAGGGATGGCTTTTGTGAAGGAATATATGAGGAAGATTTTGGCATGTTTAGCAGTTGTATTAAAATGATTAAATGTTGTGTATGTATTTAGCATGAAGTTGGTAGTAGAATGGTTTCTTCTGATTGTAAAAGACTAAGGGACCGTACTTCTAATATGATGTTTCGTTTGTTATATCAATGTTATGTTACATTGTGTGATTTATTGTGTATAAGGGATCTGGGTTGTTACAAAATAATAGAAAGTAAGAAGGATAATCCGTGAATAGCTTTTGGAAGATATATGTTATGAAGATCAAGACGTGTTTGTAGTTATAACTTTGTTGTTTAATAGCAAAAGGTTTGTGATGAATTACTTATTATGGTTGTAAAGACTAAGGGACCGTAAATGTAATATGATGTATCTTTTGTTATGTAACGATGTTATGCAATATATGTTATTTGATGGATGTTTGAGAAGCAGGTCGTTACATTTTCTGAGATACTTGAGTGGCTAGGTGGGGTGACATGAGTTATCGACATTGGGTCCATGTCTGTTTCAATATTCATCTCCAAAGAGTGAGAATGAATAGATTATGTGGTTACCCGGATAACTGACTCGGTTTGGTAAGGACCAATAATTCTTTTAAGTCCTGTCACATCCTCTCCAAATTATTTTCACTCCAACCTCATCTATCAAGATAGACCCCTCACTGTTGTCTATAATTGGATGTGTTTCTTGGGTAGGTCCTTCCGGTTCTGGATATACCATAGAAACAATATAATTCCTAACACTCCTTTCATGCATCGATTAGAACAACTTAGTAAATAGTGAAGTACGAGTTCTAAACTGAAATGTTTAGAAGTCAAAGCATTTAAGAACGAGTCCTGATCTGAGATGATCATCAATATCATTTGAAATAGAGAATTTCAATAAACAAAATCAAGCGCTAAACAGAATGACTCATTGAGCACATTATGATCAAAAAACAAACAATGAACAAAAAGTTTAATTATGAAGAACAAGTCACAAATAATGTGTCAGATAAGAACTGAATCATGAATATGAAATGACAAACGACGAAAACAAATTGGAATTCAAGAGAGTGTACTTCCAACGAAAAATCAACAAACATATGAGACATGGAAATAACTAAATCAAGAAAATATAACACGTGGCAATCGTGGAAGTTAGAAGCGAAGAAAAACAAACACGAGTAAGTTTTTCAGAATAAATTACCACGGTCTTTGAATTCACAAAAAAGGCATTTATGTGACAAATACCTGATACTCCCCCTCAAATGTGGCAAAACCTTTGAATGCAGTCATGTGAAAAGTATATTCTGAACTAAACGCACATGACATTCCTGCAAAAGAGATCAGAAGGATTTTGGTATCCATACTTTGATGGATCCTTGACGGTTAGATGCCCTATTATAGTGAGGTTCGGGGATACTATAAGTACCATACCAATGAGATTCATATTTTCGATCAACAAAATCATTCAAATCACATGCAGATTAACAAATACAATCATGAGAAAGTTGAAGCAACTGTTGAATTGAGTGAACTCTTAAAGGAAAAATCACATTTTGTTCAACAGAAGTATGAGAATGAATCGCATCATGATTATGATTGCATGTCCTAACATGCGAAACTGACTTAAATGAATTTGTATTCGTTGTGCTTTCATTTGTCTTTTTCACTACCCAAACTTGTTTGAACCCTTTTCTCCGACCATTATTATCTGAAATATCTTTAAAGTCATGGTCAGTAGAGCTTGAGTAGTAGGGATGTCTATCTTGGGGTCGACCAGTTTGTTTCCATTTCTGTGAGATCCTTTTGGGTGTAGAATTATTTGTAGAAACGTCGTTCACAGACCTGGTTTTAGGTGCGGATGTAGAACATTCGCCCTTTTGAAATTTGACCGATCGATTAACCATCTTTGAAAGAAAATCGATATGACTCGGAAGAGGTTTATCAAATTCAAACTTAGAAAATTCCTCATCTGAACAAATGTTAGAATTCATGAACGTTGAAAAATTAATTTGATTTATAGATAGATCACCAGTAGAGGAAGGAGGTGAGGAACAATTAGGAACTGTGTGTTGCAGAGAGTCGGTTGCGAAAGCTTTTTGAAAATCAGAGTTTAAATTCTTTGGCAAGCTTATCACTTGAGGTCCTTTTCCTTTTGTTGGAGAAATCTTGCCAATAAAGGCTTTACAGGAAGATGTATCTGACGAGTTGGAGGAGGCTTCAGACAGAATGACTTTCTCGTTTTGAAGTCGGTCAAACTTCTTTTGAAGTTCTCCCTTACTAACCTGCTCTTTCATCACTTCTGTTGCCAAGGCAGACAGTTTGGATGTAAGACTGTTGATTTCTGTCTTAAGAGCTTCCTTTTCCTCATTAGATACAGTTTCTGCTTTTATGGAATTGAAATTCTCAAGTTTTAGCAAAAGCTCTTGTTTTTCTTTTTGAAATTCACTCATTTCCTTCTCAAGTGACTCCTTTAACTCGACTATTTTCATTTCCAAAACTAGAGGTGAAACATAGCGTTTAAACTCGTCCGTCTCAGTTTTAGTTTCAGTTGCTAGGGCCTCATCCTTTTTAGAGGAATCCTTCGGCTTTACAACTTTGTAGCCGTCAAAGTAGTCATTTGAAAGGTACCGGGACTTCTTTTTCTCATAAAAGGTGTTAAGCAGTTCATACGCAAAAGGTAATTGCATTTTAGTTGTATGTTTGCGTTTATATTCCTCAGTTTCCTCTTCCTTCTCCTCGAGAGGTCCCGTCCATATGTATTTATATTCGTGGTATTTTCTATCGAGGCCAAATAAATTAAACTCGTATAAAGTAGGCCTCATTGTCAAAACCCTTTTCAAATAATGTGGGTTATCGTACCCAATTCCCCATTCTCTGTTGAAGTAACGAAAATCCTTCGGTTTGTTCAGATGTATCGTTTGATCAGTTTGACCTCGTTTATAAAGTTTAAGTTCAAGGTCTTGTGTTTTTGAAACAAGCTCTTTGATTTCTATTTGAAGAGGAGCATTGATAGACAATCTCAGCTTTCTCATTCTCACACTGATCAAGCTTTGCAGTTATTTCAGATATCTTAGCTCTAAGGTCTTTAGGTGCAATGGAAAGATTTGCACACTTTTCCTTTAAATAAGCATTATCAGACTTAAGTTTCTCTGTAATCTTTCTTTGGACCTCTAACTTCTCATTTAAAGTGGATATTTCAAGCAACTGTTCGTTAGAGGTAAACATATAGGACTCTACCTTTTGACTAAGTAGTTGAATCTGATTGACTAAAGTGTTATGAGTTGGTAGACATACCTGACAAGATTCTCCGATGGATGGAGGAGTTCTGTGTTTGCCCATTGTTAGAGCATCTCGAGACATATTGAATTGCACTTAGATGATCGTCAGACAGTAAGGTTTGATTCAAAAATCAGACAGTATCAAGAATACCCAAATGTCCCCCTTCGGCGACTTAGCATGGGGGTCTCGCTACCCGGTTAGCGGGTGGAGTCAAGGGGCAACGCCCTTGCGGGGTCTGGAGGCAGCGCCCCCAGAATTTTTTAAAAAACTGAGAGTTCAGAAAGCTCCCGGATATGTGATCCGGATAGGGAATCCGGAAAAAAGGAATCCGGATGAAAGTGTCCGGATAAACAAGTAACCGGAAAAAAGCTTACCGGATAGAGATGGATCCGGAAATATGTTACCAGGAAGAAGAGTGATTCAGATAGCTTGGACTTACCGGAAGAGGCAGTGACCGGGTAGTGGTCTGGGAAGTGAGACTTACCTGATGAAGTTACCGGAAAGGCTTACCAGATACTTTATTACCCAGAAAGAGACGTTGTCCGGATGGAATGGACTTACCCAGGAAGAAATTGAACTTACCGGATGAGGTTGCATTCGGATACAGTACCCGGATGGAACGTCCGGACAGATGCACGTCCGGATAGGGTCGAAATAAGGAAACTTACCTGGATAAATTAGGATCTTCCGAATACGGTGGCTGTTCGATAAATCGGATCATGGTTCGATTAGGGTTGCTCGATTTCACTCCTATAAGGTTAGATTTCGATCAAAACACAAAAACAAACAGACCTAAATCGATTTCTAAGTAAAATAACTCGATTTTGATGGAAAAATTTGAAGCTTTTCAAGAACAGAGACAAAAAACTAAGAAAGCAATTTTGCTTAAAACATCACTCAAACGATCGAATTAGGTTCTAAAACTTTGCATAAACACTAATAACACTATTATGAAACGATTGAGACGAGTAGAATCAAACAATTTTACCAGAATCACGAGAGTGAAATTTTAGAACAAGAACAGTCGATAGAAACTTACCAGAAACCTTGAACCGATTTGTCTATCTACTCTGATACCAATTGTGGATCCCAGATTAGTGCAATAATGAAGAAATCGGTAATCAATAGCAATAAACACATTTGATTTCAATACGTCATCCATATATCATTCATTCAAAATAGCAAACCAATCAGAGAGTTTTTCAGTACGGTTACAATGGTTATGAACGATTTCTCTCTTCTAAGCTCTTTCCTAACCTAAAACTCTCATAAACTAAATGTTATATACCTAGGGCTTAAGATTCAAGCCCATGACCCATTAAGCTAAACTAAACCCATTTAACAATTAAAGGCTTTTACAATTAAGTAAATAAACTTTATAATTATTTATATAACTTTCTAATATGTAGGACATTTATGGTCCTAACAGATCTAGGACGACGACATGGGTGTGATGTTTCTGGTGTGGGGGATATCGTAGAGTCAACTAGGGTTTACTGTAGAGTAAAATCGTATAGGTCCACAAAGTGGCCACATTATTCCCACAATAGTGGTGCAAGTATACACCAGACGGCCTTTGGGCCGGGTCTTGGGCCAGCTGAAAGGCTGGTTGGGCCAGGCATAGCCTGGGCCGAGTCGACGGGGATTAGTAGGTGGCGCCTTAAGTGGAAGCCCGATACCCCGGGAACGTGTGTGTGTGTTCTACTGCCGTTCAAAAAAAAGCAAACACCAGACACGATGATCGCTTTCAATAAGTAAAGTCGTAAAAATACCAAGATTGTATCTACATGGATTAGACTTCAAAGTTTCGAGGAGAATATGCCGATTTCAATAAGAGAAAGAATAAAATATTTTGAACGACTTTGGTTCTTTTAACAATGAAAACTAAACAGGTAACTAAGATGGGTATGAGTGTAAGTTTCACTTAAGACAATTGTAGTAAAAAAATGGTCAGAAACTTTATGTCACAAAAACACTCAATAAAGATCATGATCTCTCGTTTATACACCATGCCCATAAAGTCACCATTATTCAAAAGGTGCTTAGGTTGTAATAAAACCTTAGAAAATCATACAAAACCTGTATATCTACGTGATTATCAAAGACTTTCTCAAATCTTTGTGCATCACTTAAGTCGTATTTCGAATCCGTCCATCTCTGGGCCAAGATATAGTATTAACAATTCAAGGTGATTGACTTAACCATGTTTAGTTTAAGTTCCAAATGAAGTGACCAAGCTTAAGAGTTAGCTATAAGAGCCACACCCAAGTGTTGTCTACTAGTCTTAAGTTTAACTCACACCCACACCCGTAAAGGTGCTTAGCGTATAATAAAAATGAAGATTATGGTAGAAGAAGAGAAATACGTGAAAAATACTTTCATAAAATTAAGAGTTATTGTCACAGTGGGCAAACATTGGACAAAAATGAACTACGAAAAAATAAATACGAGACAAGAATTAAATGCGTGAAGTTAAATTCTACACTAAAACTTCAGATCCTCAAGCATGAGAATAAATGTTTGAAGATGAAACTCAGATTCTTCATGATAATGAATGCTCCCCATGCCTTCTTTTATAGGTCAAAATGATGAAAATATCCCATAGATACTTCTTTGATCTCTTGGATACAAGATGACACTATTTACATATCACCAAAAGAGATTTCTAGGGATTTTATTTCTTCCAAAGTTATCCAAAATCTTCAAAACACTGCTCCCGGTGTCTAGTCTAAAAATAGATCGGCGGTGCCCACAATGGGCACGATTGCAGTCCAAATATTTAACCCAAAAGTGATGCATATAACCATAAAACATCCTCAACAACTCTAGATAAAATAAATTAATAAAAAGAAGAACACAAACACATAAAAAGGAAACACAACTAAAAACGAAAGAAAACTCACACAAATAATGTGTAAATAGCACTCAAAAGGAGAGTATCCTTTACCAAGTCAATTTTTTCTTATTAGTCTCCATCTTGTAGGCTGTGTTCAAATTTAAGTCACCATATTCGTTTTAGTCGGATAATGGTTCTCCAATAAAGTGTGTGTGTATGTGAGTGAGGGGATTTTGTTGAGGGGTTGTCTAATAAATGACAAACTAGTTGATAAATCGATAAGTCATAAGGTAGATGTTAGTTGAAAAGATAGTTGTTCGTTAATAAGCTACCTGATAAGTGATAAGATAGTTGATAAAGTATTTATGTTTGGTAAAATCTAACTCATAAGCTTGATGACAATATAAATATATTTAAAGATGTATATAAAGAACATTTATGTAAAATATAAGGACATAAACGAAAAAATGAAAACAATCACACTAAACCGTCTAGGGTATCTTTTCAAAGAGGTAGTTAAAACTTAACAAATTGTGTGTTTACAATAAATTGAAATAATAATGGTTAAACCCAAAAGCAAATTATAACATAAATTTACATGTTTTATCTCTAGATAATTGGTTTGAGGTTCGGAGCATATAAATAATGAACACATAATAAACCAAGTAATGTTAAAGTTGGGATAATAAGATATTGAGGTTGATTTAATAAAACAATACAGAAAAACTAGATATTGAGATGACTAATATTGAAATGGATTTAATAAAACAATACACAAGACACTGAAATGATTTTTTTTTGGTTTTGTGTAAGATCCCACATTGATTGGGGAGGGGAACGAAAGTTGCCTGTAATAACCGGTATCTTAATTGTAAAAGAATTGGATGGTTAGTGGTTTTTATCAAAAGGTCTAAAGTTCAAGGACCTATTTGTAAATAGTGGGAAAAGTGGTTAAAACCCTAAAACTCTACTCTCTTAATCATTTGTGCAACTGTGAAGGATAAGAGGGAGAGAGAGAGACAGACAGAGAGAGAGAGATAAAGAGCAATGTGAAGAGCGGGTGAAGCTGGAGGTGAGATTTTTTTAAAAGAAATCAAGAAGGGTGTTGGATTGAGGTGATGTCTGTGTCAATCTCCATTCAAGGTAATCTCTAATGCTAACTCTTATCATTTGATTGTTGGTGAGAACGAGTTTGGGGAGTTTTAGTAAGAAATGGGTTTAATCGATTGATTCATTAAGTGTTGGGTTTTATTTGTTGAGTTTTGTTGTTGGAAAGCGTTAGGAGGTTTGGACTATTACTCCTATCGACTTAGAGACATAAAAAGGGTTTGGGATTGATTAATCGCGTAGTGGGGATCCAACAGTTCGTATCATCCGGAAATCGCCTGTATCCGGATAAGAGAAATATGGATATGTCCGAAATCTGGAAGGGGAATAGAATCCGGTTATTTGCTAAACCTGGATGTGTCATTATCAGGTATGTTTCCGGATGTGTTGTTTTCCGAGTGAGTTTCGAATCCGGATAGGAGTCGATATCCGGATATGAGTGAAAATCCAGATAGGGTATTTTTTGGATGGACCAAAACTCGGACGGGGCAAGTATCCGGACGAGAGGAAATCCGGACAGGGAACTATTTTTCGGAGGGTGTCAAAATATGGATGAAGTTATCCGGTAATTTCATAATCTGGACCAGTGAGAATCCGGACCCGGTTGATTTGCTTTTCGTGGGTAATCGTTAGTTCTTGGGCTGAGTCCGGGCTGTATTTTAGAGGGTCTCTTAAGAGAGTTGAGAGACGACCATGAAGGATGATCGGGTGACTTATCATGCTCATTTTTATATTTAAATCGTATGTGTTTGATTTAAGGACCAGAAGCTTAAGTGAGAAGAACTAAGTCGAGACAGTAGGTGAGTATTTCTAACTGAAAATGTGTTGACTTACGTATTATTTTAACACACATGAGATGTTATGAAACTGCATGTTTTACCTTGTTATGGAACTGCATGTTATGTTATGTTGAGAAAGTTGAGTTGTTATGCATGCATACATTTGGAAGTGGACATGTTATGGCTTAAGTCAGGGGTGTGTCCCGCCAATGCTCATACCAGGGGGCGTGTCCTGTTTATGCCATGGGGGTGTCTCCCAGTTAAGGCTGTGTGAGCCAGACACATTGTCATGGATGTGCGTTACTCCAGTGTGTGTCATTTACATGTGTAGTTCATGCGTTTGAAATTTATTGTTTTAAACGTTGAGACTTGTTTATAAATATTTATAAAATGTTATAAATGATGTTTATGGTGCAAATGTTTATTATTAGATGGAACTCACTAGACCTCATGGTCTAACCCTCGTTTTTCAAAAACTAAACCATTTTCATGAAAACATTTTGTAACACCTTGAAAGTTACATAATTTTGTGTGTTTTATTATGGAGAAACGTTTAAAATATTGGAAGATGTTAGTTTAAACGTTATGTCGTAATTTAGTGACGACAGATCAAAAGTGTCATTGATCAAAGCTTTTAAGCTAATTTATAACGAATGGGAATTTGGGGTTAGTTTCATTAATTTGGGTAGTTTTGGGTTAAATAGTAAAATTGTGAAATTGAGGTCTAAAAAGTGAAGTCGGCTGAAATTTGAGATTTATCTCAATTTCTTGGTTTAGAGTCGGTTTGAAAGGCAGAGAAGAAAATCAATTGCAGGGTTGCTTTCGGTAAGAAATTCAATCAACTTCTCCAAGTTAGTTTCTTGAGAATTGGTAATCACAAGTTAATCTGCTTTCGTTTAGGTTACTGATTTGTGTTGGTGAAAGAGAAATTGAAATTTGGACTTCTGATTTTGGTTTGACAGATTTCGAGTTCTACAGGTGAGTTCATCTTACTTTTGAAGTTATTGAAATCGAAATTGAATGATTAATATGATTCTAAACTGCCTAAGTGTTTTGGAAATACTTTAGTGGTAGAAATTTGATTGAGAATTGAATTACTATGGAAATTTGAGATGAAAATCGAGTACAGGTCGAAGTTTCCGATAAGTATCAAAATTCTTTGGTTTCTTGATGTTATCGGATTCCTTGGGTTATCCGGATGAATAGATTAGAGTTTTTCGATAATACTCGGATAAGGTTTCCGGACCCAAAATCTCGGATAGTTAATTTTCTGGATATTACCCGAATTACTTTGGTTTCCGGATGTTACCCGGATTACTTGTGTTTCTGGTATGTTTCCTGAAGTATCCGGTAAGTTGTGCTTCCCGGATATAAGTCCCAGATTATGTTTTCCGGATACCAGATCCGGATTGTTTCCGGATTTCGGCAGTTTCCGGATATGAGTTCCGGACACTTAGTCCGGATAGTTATCCGGAAGTGTCCGGTAAGTAGTGAGTTTCCGGTAATTTTGACAGGGGACATTTTAATTATTTGGATTTCAACTTTAGTATTATGAATAAAATTATAACTCAAGTGTAAGTATAATACGAATTGATATGTGTTTTGATTTGGTATTGTTGGTCCCGAAGGCCTATACAAGTTTGTAGAAGGGGGGGGGGGGGTTGAATACAAACACACAGATTTTACTTTTCTAAATTGTTTATTGATAAATCATTAACAATTTACAGCTTGTTGCGGAAACAAGATTAAGGATAAACCTAAATCTAAACAAGTTGGAACACTAAGGTTTCTTGCACTAAGAGAGATAAGGAAATTACTAATAATAACCTATCTTGAGATAAGAGATTGAACTTTTCCAGAGTTAGCAAGTTACTTCAAATGAAGTGGGTTCATCTCTTTATATACTGCATGCATTTAATGCAAGTCAGTATACACTTTACACGTGTCATCAGCTGGTTGGTTGCATGTCATTGACCTTGGTTGACAATCTTAGTAGCCGCATGGATGAACAGTGTAGTATCAGAGTGGTTGTACGATTTCAGACAGTCGGAGGTTCTTTTCTGACATTTCGTACGGAGTCGTGCAAGGGGGGTTAAGACAAAAGTACTTTGTACGGAGGACTTCATGATCAGCTTTCGTTGATTCAGAGCATTATCATTTTCTATTCAACGAATGATAAAGTTCATCGGTAGCTGAAGTCTTGTACTTGATACTTCACATTGAGTGGACAAATCTGAGTCTTCGCTGATCCGCATCAGTTCATTAGGAGACTTGTCGCTGGTTCTTGAGCTTGATCTTCGACTTCAGCGTAGAACCTTTGTTGACGTGAAACTTGCCTTCAGGAATCATAAGTAAACAACTAACTTATCAGCGATCATCATAATGACTGAACAGACTCAGAGCATTAATGGTGAACAGTGTTCGCTGAATGTTTAATTTAAAGAGCGAGAGTTCCTATCAGCGGTACTGTAAGATCTTAGTACTTATCAGCGATAGTGAAACTCTGATACATATTGTTTACTTACAATTTTCACTAAGTATAAGAGAGGGTCATTATCAAATCACTGAGGGTTTGGATCAGCAATCTCCCCCTATTTGATTATGACATAGCAACAAAGAAAATTGCTATTTAATGAAAACATAAGGATAAAAAGAACTCATAAAATATTTGTCCCTTTTACTGTTTTCTGGGATCTTTTCAGTACTGATGGAGTAAAGTACATTCGCTGAAATCTTTCTTTAAAACTTTGAATCAGGTTACAAAGAGAAATGGAAAGATTACAAGTACAAGCGAAATAAATTACAAGTACAAAAGAATAACTGATACAATAGAGAAAAGGGCGATCATATCAGCTTGTAAAGGGTTCTTCCTTGATGAGAAGTTCATCAAGGGTCTTTGATGTGGGAATCATCCAGTCAGGGACGGTTACACCTTGTTTTTTTTATCAGAGCTGCTTAATAAATCAAGGGCTTCAGGTGTCTAGCTTTGATGTCGCGTCTGACTTCACACCAGTATACGAGATCTCTGAGTTGTTCGATGGGAGCGATGTGGAGCTCAGAGATACGTTGAAAGTGATGATTTCCATAGTAGTCTAAAAAGAATATACCATAGGGATCACTTACAACTGTGCCAGGAATGAATGTTTCTCCAGGTGGTAGGGAGGTGTCAAGCATTGAGAGATCGGCATCAGGGCCAAGAACTTCATCACGAGAGAAACCAATGCCCGTTTCATTCCGAATAGGAGGACCTGAACCAGAGACTTTCTTTTTCTTATCAGAGACTTTTCTTGGTTGAGGAAGAGTAGGAGGAATATCCACAGCAGATGAAAGCAGGTCGATCTGTTTGTTTAAGATCTTCTCGACATGGCTTTTGAACTTTGAGCGCGATCCCTGAATGGCTAATTTTGTTTCTAACCATTCAGAGAGACCAAACTTTTCTAAGGTAGCAGCATAGAAGGTTTGCTTGGTTTTGTCATCTCTGTAGACATCCACTTCAACAACAGGAACTTCAGCGTACAGTCTTCCTCTGATGTTTGCCTTGATGATTTTGGATGGTCTAGATCGATAGGTCAGCATTTGTTTAGCCCATTCCAAAGTCGTATCAGAGACCTTAGTCTTTTCTCTAACGATCTCTTGAGCATCATCCCATAGCTGACGTTGAACATCAATGGGAACTCTTTTCAGCTTGGGGTCTTTTATTGATCGTTGAGTAAGCTTGATGGCGTATTCTCTGTCTTTTTCTTCAGCTTCCTTTCTTTCAGCGATTAGGCGTTCAGCTCTGAGGTGTTCCTTGTATTCCTTTTGGGAAATTCTGAACTTTGGAGGAACTGAAGGAAGTTGATCACGCCTCAAAATGATTCGCTGATCCTTAAATTGCTTTATTATCTCCTCTCTTCTTTTCTGATCCTCTTCACTTAGCTTTTGAGGAGCTAAGGAAGGTCTGTGTCTGTGCGAGAGTAGCTGTTCTTCTGGTTCATCAGTCTTAGAGTTCAAATCTAAGACTGGGATTATTTCTTCAGCAGTAGCTGGTATTATTGGTGAAGTCGCAGTTGTGGAACCTTCAGCGATATCCTCAAACAGGGGAGAGGACTAGCTGAAACACAGCGATCTTACAAGTAAGAACTTGGGTAGAATCAGAGAGAGAAAAATTGTTCAAGTGTATAGGCTTAGGTAGTAGAACTGATAGTGTATGATAGATGAGGGATGGAGTGAGAGATGTTTAGTGTACCTGACAAACCGGCTTTTCAAGCAAGATCGTCAGATTGTCATCTTCAGCGACGCTTTTGCCTTTGCCTTTCTCAGCTCCAGAGGCTGAGGGCTTTGTCTTTGTCCGCTCCCCTGAAGGTTCATTTATCGAGATTCCCTTAAGAACTTTGATCTTCGGAGCAGGTTTGACGATAAAGAAGTCATCGTCATCTTCGTCATCATCATCATCATTCTTTGGAGAAGAGGATGGTTCATTATCAGGGATGTCGACGGCTTCATCATCTTCTGCTTCAGATTCGGTTTTATCAGCTTCTTCTTCGAGTTGCTCCCCCTCAGATACAGAGGCGAGCTTCTCGGTTTCCTCAGGGTTTTCATCTCCCTGAGGTCCAGCGGTGGTTTCTTCAGCATCCTTCTCTCCCCTGATAGATTCATCATGGGAAAGGTCTTCAGCGCTTTTGGAGAGATCTTCAGCGCTCTTCTCCCCCTCTTTTTCATGATGACTAGGGGAGGAATGGGTTGATTCAGCAGCTTTGGTAGGTTCTCTGTCTTCTTGGCCAGAGATACCTATACAACCTTCAATCTTTGCTATTTTGTCTTGAAGGCCAGAAATAGCAGGATTGATCTTCTCCAGCTCAGTGCGATCCGCCGCTGTGAAATTGTCAGATGTAGGGACAGGGGCAGGAGCAGGAGTATTCGCTTTGTGTAGGAGCTGCTCGATCATCGTTTTCATTGAACCAACGTCGGTCTTTACAGAGCCTAAGTCAGTCTTTACAGTAGACATATCTCCCTCTAGTTGTCCAACCGATGTCTTCAGCGTTGTGACCTCGCTGGACATGGATGAGACTGAATTTTTGAGAGAGGTGTAGTCTGTGTAGATGTCAGCGAGCACCTTGGCGAAGTCGCTGAGAGTGTTATCAACTTGCTTCAAGTCATCTGTGGAAGCCTTCTTCTCCACCACCGTTGTCAGCTTTATAAGATTCTCTCCAGCGTTTGTTATAGCTGTAGAGTTATTTGAAAGAGTAGTGGTGAGACCTGTCAGCTTTGTCTCCACGGACTTCAGAGAGGCGTGGATGTCTCCCAAATTAGGACCTGTAACATATAAGAACTTGTGAACATAGGAAAGCTCAGAAGTTTGGGGTTTAGTGACAGTGTTTATGGGTTGGTGTGTACCTGCAGGAGGATTGATGAACTCGTCAAAATTACGGGTTCCTGAAAAGTGTTCCATGTCATCTTCAAAAGTGCCCATGGATTGTTCTGCAGGTCCTGTCTTCATCATTCCTGGAGAATCAGCTTTAGGTTCCGTAGAAATGATGGCAGCTCCAGCGAGATCTGGAGGAGAGACCAAATGAGTAGAGGGAGGAGCGAAGGATAAGAATAGGGGTTGGTTTCTGAGTTCAGCGTTGGATTCACTGACAATCACTTCATCAGTCTTTTGAGAGACTGAAGGAGGTTGGGTAGGTTCCAAGTTAGTAACCTCATCGTTTAGAGACGCTGAAGTTGGGATGGAATGGATGGGTTGTTCAGGTGTGGCAGAGCGTACCACTGAACGTTCCTTCAGCTCTGCAGAAAGAGCTGAGGAGTCTTCAGCATGAGATTGCTGGGGTTGCTCCTTTGTTTTCTTGATCCTTTTAGAACCAAGTGGGGTAGATGAATGTTTCCTTTTCTTAGAAGGAGAGGATTTTGTGGCCAGGGTATCAGCGATGGGTATTGTCGCTGAAGGAGCCACATAATTAGAAGAAGAAGGGTTGAGAAGAGTCAAGAGTGTAGAAAGACGTACCTCATTCACCATTGGTTTGAAGTCGAGTATCTTTGGGCCGACCTGAGAGAGTTTCAGGTCACCATCAGTTGGGTAGCTCTCCTTCAGGCCATATTGGAAGATGGCGCTGATGAATCGAGGGTAAGGAACCCATGGAGGTCTGTCAGTGACGGTGTCCACTCTTAGAACTAGGTCATCATAGATAATCGATGCCCCGTCTATGTTGAGACCTTTCAGCAGTGCATATCCCATTGCTTGCTGAGGTTTAGCGGCTTGGTCAGAGGAACCGCTCTTTGCAGTCATGCAGCTGATTAGATGAGCGAAGATGAAATTCATCTCGCTGGGCATTTTCGATTTCTTGATAATCGTCAGCTTCTTCTCGGCCTTCATGTGTCTGCCGATTTCCCATACATAGCCCATTGCATCGAAAAATGCAATGATGGCTTCCCTGTCTGAGTTTTTCTTGGGGTCAGGGAGGGGAACGAATGGTTTTTCCTTGGTAGCGATGGGAAGGCTGAGAGCTTTGCGAATAATGGCAGGGGTGATCTTCATGGTGCCATATTCGATATCGCAGAGGATGCAATCGATTGTTTTGGAGGGGTCTTTGGCTGAAGGTAGTTGAGAGTGTCTGGCCGAGTACCAGAATTGTGATAGCAAAAGCTGATGTGCAGGAGGTGTTATGGTCAGGGCTGTGGAGATGCAGCAATTCTTTAGGAAATTCACAACGTTATTCAGATGTGTGACTTGCTTTCGAGGAGGAAACTCGAGAAGCGCATAGAGGTTGTTCACCTTAGTCCAATCCAGTTTGTCAAGGGCAAACTTGACTTGAGGAGCCTTGAGGATGTCCACTTTCTCAGAATCAGCGGAGATGTTCTCAGCGGTAGCAGGAATGTCAGACGTTGCCATTTCTCTGTATTATCAGTTTAACCAAAGATGTTAACAAATAAGAATTATCTTAATGTGGAAAGATTTTCCATTAAGATGGTTCAAATTTTATCCATTTCATTCAGACACAAATGTCTTAATGAAGATTAGGGTTTTTCTTGATTTTAAGAAACGAAATGTAAAACCCATTTATTCTTGTTATCCAGTTTTCTATGAAGAATTAGATTCTGGAAACGAATGAAGAACAAGTTTAAGATTTTCGCATTTAAACTTGAAGAACAAATGGTTGTGTTCATAAAACCATGAAAGAAAATGATTTCATTTTAAGAAGTTCTTTTGTTTGATCTTGTTAAAACAAGGAAAAGATCGGAAACAAGTTATACGCATTTGGTAATAAATAAGAACATATTAACCTTGATGTTTGATGAAGAAGATGATGAACAGTTCTTTGAAGTTTTAGAAAGCACAAATGCAACAGTGAATTCTTTCTTGCGGAGGAAGATTGATCGCGTAAAAGAAAAATATAAACCACGAATTTGTTTATATAGAGAGATTAGAGAGAGAAAATCTTGAGCGGGAAAAGATTTTCATCATGACACGGACACGTGTTTGCATTTGATTGGAAGTTTGAACGAGACGTGCAAACGTGTGTCAGAAAGAGAAAACGTGTCGGGGTTTATCCGTTGCAATGACGTCACAACTGTCCTTTCATATTCTTTTAGGATGACTCTGAGGTTTTGAAAACTCAGGGACTCTTTTATAAACATGAAGCACTGAATGAAAATATCAGTGATGGTTTTAAGAATTTTCAAAATATCGCTGTTAAGGAAGAGATATTCAGCGATGCAATTTGTTTTGAAATCTTGCATTTTCATGCGATTGTCAGAGAGAGAAAACATACCTTGATATCAGCTTAACCAAGTTTTATTCAGAGAGAAGATGATTGAATAGGTTATATGAGTTGATTTTATCCTATCGCTGATAAATGTGAACCGTTGAGGATTTTACCCTTCAAAGTTCAGCATTCCAAGCTCGCTGATGAGAAAGTTGAATCTTGTCTCATCAAGAGGTTTGGTAAATAAATCAGCTAACTGATAATCAGTTGGGATAAAATAAAGTTCTATATCACCATTCATCACATGATCTCTGATAAAATGATATCTGATTTCTATATGTTTGGTCTTTGAATGTAGTACTGGATTGTTTGCTATAGCGATGGAACTTGTGCTGTCGCAATAGATTGGAATTTTGGAGAGCTGAAGATCATAGTCTAGTAGCTGATTTCTCATCCACAAGACTTGAGAACAACAGCTTCCAGCAGCTACATATTCAGCTTCAGCTGTGGAAGTGGACACTGAATTTTGCTTTTGACTTGTCCAACTTACCAGCTTTCCACCCAGGAGCTGACATCCTCCTGTGGTGCTTTTCCTATCCAATTTGCAACCTGCAAAATCACTATCTGAATAGGCGGTTAGATCGAATCCTGAATCTTTGGGATACCAAAGACCTAGGTTCGCTGTACCCTTAAGGTATCGAAAGATTCGCTTTACAACTTTCATATGAGATAGCATAGGTTCAGCTTGATATCGTGCACACAAACATGTTGCATACATAATATCGGGTCGGCTAGCTGTAAGATACAAGAGAGAGCTGATCATCCCACGGTACATCGTGACATTAACAGGTATTCCCTTTGAATCCTTGTCAAGTGTCAGCGGTGGTGCCATAGGGGTTTTCATAGCTGAACTATGAGTTAAATCAAATTTCTTCAGCATATATTTAACATACTTTCCCTGATTGATAAAAGTTCCTTTTTCAGTTTGCTTAATCTGAAGACCAAGGAAATATGTTAGTTCACCCATCATGCTCATTTTATACTCATCTTTCATTCTATCAGCGAAACGAGTACAAAGCTCAGGGTTAGTAGAACCAAATATAATGTCATCAACATATATTTGAACTAGAATGATATGACCTTTCACTTTTCGAAAAAATAGAGTTTTGTCAATCTTACCTCGCTCAAATTTTTCAATATGGAGATAAGTAGAAAGAGTGTCATACCATGCACGAGGAGCTTGCTTCAAGCCATAAAGTGCCTTATCCAGTTTATAAACATAACCTGGACGCTTAGAATCTGAGAATCCTGGAGGTTGTTCCACATACACTTCTTCATTCAGCTCTCCATTCAGAAACGCTGACTTAACATCCATCTGATGTACTTTGAAGTTTTTGTGTACAACATATGCTAAGAATAGACGAATAGATTCAAGTCTTGCTACTGGAGCAAATGTTTTGTCATAATCTATACCTTCCAATTGTCTGTATCCCTGAGCAACAAGACGAGCTTTGTTGCGGGTTACAGTACCATGTTCGTCCAACTTGTTTCGATAGACCCATTTAGTGCCTATTACTGTTTTATCAGTTGGTCTCCGAACAAGTTTCCAAACTTTGTTTCTTTCGAATTCAGTCAGCTCTTCTTGCATTGCGCTGACCCAATTTGGATCTTTGAGGGCATCATCTATTTTCTTTGGTTCAGTTAGAGAAATAAAGTTAACAAATAAACAAATATTACCTGCACTTCGTCGAGTTTGAACACCAGCGTTTGGATCACCAAGAATTTGATCAATTGGGTGATTTATGGTCCATCGCTGAGCCGGAGCATAAGTCGCCGACTCATCTTGAACTGGAGGAGCTGAAGATGAGGCTTCAGCTACTTCTGGAGTTTCAGTTAAGAGAGGAATACTTGCATTTGTCATTTCATTTACTGATTGCTGAGAGATAGATGGAATGTCTGAGGCATTTGGTTCAGCGGTAGGTATAGTGTTTATAGGAACAACTGAGACCCATGATGTTTCAGCTTCACTATTCTGCATATTTGGAATGATAGGACGACTATCATCTTCTACTGGATGAGCATGAGGAGTGGGAATATCTTCTGAATCACCAAGATGAGAAAACATCCATTGATTCAGTTCTTCAGTATCAGCGGACGGTTTAGATTTCGCTGAACGGGATTCGTCAAACGTGACGTGAATAGTTTCTTCTACAGTTTGTCTTCTACGATTGAAGACTCTGAAGGCTTTGGAAACTGAGGAGTATCCAAGAAAGATTCCATCATCAGCCTTAGGATCAAACTTTCCAAGAACATCTCTGTTGTTCAGTATGAAACACTAACATCCAAAGATGTGAAGAAAGCTGATTGAAGGCTTTCTTCCATGAAAGAGTTCATAGGCTGTCTTTTTGAATCTTTTAACTATCAGCGACCTGTTTTGCGTAAAACAAGCAGTGTTGACAGCTTCTGCCCAAAACTGAGTAGGCAGGTGAGAATCGCTGAGCATTGAACGTGCAGCTTCAATAATTGTTCTATTTCTTCTTTCAGCGACTCCATTTTGTTGCGGTGTTCTCACTGAAGAGAAGTTGTGAGAAATACCCTTACTCTCAAGGAAGGAATCAAGAGAACTGTTTTTGAATTCAGTCCCATGACCACTCCTTATTGAGCGAACGGTCAGATTGTTAAGGGTTTCCATCTTCCGAACAAAGGTGATGAGTTCTTCAGGGGTGTCACTCTTAGAACGGAGAAACATTACCCAAGTGAAGCGAGAGAATTCATCAACTATGACCAGCGTATATTTCTTTCCAGCGATGGATTGTTTGTTTACAGGGCCAAACAAATCCATATGGAGTAGTTGTAGAGGAGATGACACTGAGGAAACTTGCTTAGATTTAAAGCTTGCTTTGGTCTGCTTCCTTTTTTCACACGCTGAACATAAAGACTCTTTGGCGTATGAATGCTGAGGTAGACCAGTGACTAACTCTTTTGAAGAAAGAGTGTTCAGTGTCTTGAAATTTAGATGAGATAGCCTCTTATGCCATAGCCAGTTGACATCAGATGAGGCCTTTGAGAAGAAACATGAGTTCTCAGTGGTTGTTGAGTCCATGTTTATTACATAAACATTTTCCAAACGATAACCGCTGAGAGCTATCTTCTCCTTTTTGTCAGCGACAAAGCAGGATTCCTTAGTAAAGATTACTTTGTTATCCATGTCGCAAAGCTGACTGATGCTTAGAAGATTATGCTTCAGCCCTTCAACATATGCGACTCTTCTGAAGGAGGTTGTACCATTTGAAAGTACACCATACCCTCGGGTATGTCCTTTTCCATTTCCACCGAAAGTTACAGAGGGACCCTTCTCTTCCTTGTATTCAGCGAGCAGGCTTTTCTTTCCAGTCATGTGTCTAGAGCATCCGCTATCGAGATACCAGATACCCTTCTTAACCTGCAATACAAAGGAAGATTAGTTTTTCTTGGGTACCCACTTGACCATGTATACACATTTGTCAGCGGAAGTAGTTGGAATGGAAGATTCAGCAGTCTTCGCAACATTTGAAGATTCAACTTTGTCTTTCTTCACTTTGGTTAATTTCTTAACTTCAGTGGTAGGATTCACCTTGACTTGATTTGCACCAGGGTTGGTCTTCTTTGCCTTGGGGGCAATCTTCACCTTAGCTATCTTTTCAGCTTTGGTGGCTATGGGACACTTACTAGCAATATGATCGGTAAGTCCACAGTGATAACATTCCCTATAACTAAAAATAGTTCTACGACCATTTGAATGCTGAGCTTTTGATTTCGAATTAGAAGTGCCAGCACCAAGTAAACTATTAGCTTTAGAAATGGGACAAACATTCAGTTCTTCAGATTTCTTACCAAGGACATCCACTCTGAGTCTAGGAGTAGATCGCTGAATAGATCCAGAGATCTGCTTCCTTGATCCAGAGGGATGAGTCACTGAAGCTTTAGAAGCATTCAGCTTTGGTACTAAGGTACCCTTCTGAGGATTCTGGTAAATAACAATTCCTTTACCTTTGTCTTTAGAGACAGAGGTAGGTTTTTAATAAACCATTTTCCCCTTGCCTTTTGAGGAGGTAGGAGTTTCCTCAGGGATTGGTGTAAAGGACGAGGAGCACTGAGAAGATGAAATATCAGCGACTGAGGATACGAACATTCCAAATTTAAGCATTGAACGCTCAGTGGTTGGTTTTGGAGTATCATATTTGTAACCCAAACCACGTTTATCACTTAGGGGAATCTGAGACTTTATTATCTCAGTGACCTTTGTTGAAGAATTACACCATCCTTCAACAGTAGCTTTTTCAGCTTTTAATGCAGCGATAGCTTCTGCTCGTTCGATTTTGACTAGCTGATTTAAATATACTTGATCTTTAAAATCATCTTCAATTTTAGAAAGATTTTCTATTTGAAGGTGGCAGTTTTTAAGCTTTTCAGCGAGATCAAGGTTTTGGTTTTCAACCACAGTTTTGCCGTTCATGGCTTCGTATAAACTTCTAGTCAAGAGATCGATCTTACGGAGACTATCAGCTTCATCAATATTTGCAATATTGGTAAAGAAGGAAGGTGATACCTGAATAGCCGATGTTGAAGTGGAGGGAATGTCTGAACTTTCTTCCTCTTCTTCAATCTTGGCCATAAGACATAGATTTGCTTCATCATCTTCAGAGTCAGATGATGATGCTTCTTCATCAGAAGCAGCCCAATCATAGTTAGCCATCAGGCCTTTACTCTTCTTCTTAAAGCTTTTCAGCTTAGCATATTTTTCTTTCAGCTTTGAATATTTGTCATCTTTATTCCTTGGAACAAAGGATTTCTTTGTAAAAGCTGAGGGTCTAGAAACTTTCTTAGACCTGCACTCGTTAGCGAAATGTCCTGTCTTTTCGCAGTTAAAACAAGTAACAGTAGCCTTATCAACAAAAGCTGATGATCTAGGCTTGTCAGTTATGGAAATAGGTTTGTTCTTTCTAAACATTTTCTTTTTGGCAAATCTCCTGAACTTCTTAGTTAGGAGAGCCAAAGATTCATCATTATCTGAATAATCAGAATCTGATGACCTTTCAGAGTTACTTTCTAACTCAATGATAGTGACCGAGGGTCGCTGAGTAGAAGGTTCCTCTGAGATTAACGCAACAGGGGTGCTTTTGGAATCTTTTACAAGATTCTTCTTAAGATGGCTCGATTGCTCATGATTCAGCAACGTTCCATATAAGGTTGAAAGGGTCATTGATTTTAGATCCTTTGACAGCTTGAGACACATAGAATAATTGTCCCAGCTTTCAGGTAAACATTCTAGAAACTTTGTTAGTACTTCAAAGTTAGAATATTCCTTACCAACAGTTTTCAGATCTATAATTAAACAATTAAAACGTTGGTGAACTTCAGAGAGAGATTCATTCTTACCAGAAATGAAGCTTTCGTATTGTCTTACGAGGTTGATCTTTCTTGAGTCCTGGACTTCAGACGTTCCTTCATACTGAACACATATTGTATCCCACATGGCTTTTGATGTTTTCAGATTCATGACGGAATGGTAGACTACGTCAGGAAGAGCCATGGATAGTATGTATCTGGCTTTTGTATCTATAGCCACTTTCTTCTTATCTTCGTCAGTCCATTGAAAGATTTCCTTAGGTACCAGCCTTTCTGGAATAGCAGGTCTATTCTCAGCGGCTGGAACAGCAGCATCAATTCTTACAGGGATGAATGGACCATTCTCGAGATAGTAAGGCATAGTAGGGTCTACACCTTCTAAGAAGAGTGTCATCCTATTTTTCCATAAGTTGAAGTTATCTTTGGAAAATCTAGGGGTTTTAGCAAGAGAACCATTGTCTATATAATTTGTGTTTGTGTTGGTGGCCATTTTCAGATAATAGCAAGGAAGAGAAATATCTTAGATTAGATATTGTTTATGAGATTAAACAAATCTGCTCTGATACCACTTGTTGGTCCCGAAGGCCTATACAAGTTTGTAGAAGGGGGGGGGGGTTCAATACAAACACACAGATTTTACTTTTCTAAATTGTTTATTGATAAATCATTAACAATTTACAGCTTGTTGCGGAAACAAGATTAAGGATAAACCTAAATCTAAACAAGTTGGAACACTAAGGTTTCTTGCATTAAGAGAGATAAGGAAATTACTAATAATAACCTATCTTGAGATAAGAGATTGAACTTGTCCAGAGTTAGCAAGTTACTTCAAATGAAGTGGGTTCATCTCTTTATATACTGCATGCATTTAATGCAAGTCAGTATACACTTTACACGTGTCATCAGCTGGTTGGTTGCGTGTCATTGACCTTGGTTGACAACCTTAGTAGCCGCATGGATGAACAGTGTAGTATCAGAGTGGTTGTACGATTTCAGACAGTCGGAGGTTCTTTTCTGACATTTCGTACGGAGTCGTGCAAGGGGGGTTAAGACAAAAGTACTTTGTACGGAGGACTTCATGATCAGCTTTCGTTGATTCAGAGCATTATCATTTTCTATTCAGCGAATGATAAAGTTCAGCGATAGCTGAAGTCTTGTACTTGATACTTCACGTTGAGTGGACAAATCTGAGTCTTCGCTGATCTGCATCAGTTCATTAGGAGACTTGTCGCTGGTTCTTGAGCTTGATCTTCGACTTCAGCGTAGAACCTTTGATGACATGAAACTTGTCTTCAGGAATCATAAGTAAACAACTAACTTATCAGCGATCATCATAACGACTGAACAGACTCAGAGCATTAATGGTGAACAGTGTTCGCTGAATGTTTAATTTAAAGAGCGAGAGTTCCTATCAGCGGTACTGTAAGATCTTAGTACTTATCATCGATAGTGAAACTCTGATACATATTTTTACTTACAATTTTCGCTAAGTATAAGAGAGGGTCATTATCAAATCACTGAGGGTTTGGATCAACAGGTATGCACTTATGCTAGGAAGTGTAACAGATCCATAGACACTAATTGTTTTTGGTAAACGTGGAATAGGCGTGGCGCTTAATCGTAATTCCAGTTGATTTGAGATGAGGAATAGTGTAACACCTCGAAATTTCCATAACTATTTTGTAGTTATTTTGGAAAATGTTTGAATAAATGGGAAGAAGTTATTATGAAAGTTATGTCCTAAATTATCAAAGGGCCAAAAGTGTAGTAAGCCATTTGTTTGAGGGCTAAATGGTAAATTGTGGAAATTAGACATATAAGCTAGAAGTCGGTTGAAGATTTGAGAGTTATCTCAAATTCTTGGTTTAGAGTTGGTTTGTAAGCAGAGAAGAAAATCAATTTGCAGGGTTGCTTTCGATAAGAAATTCAATCGATTGTTCCAAATTAGTTTCCTAAAATTGGTAATCACAAGTTAAATTGCTTTTGTTTAGGTTACTGAATTGTGTTGGTGAAAGAGTTATTGAAATTTGGATTTCGGATTTGGTTTCATCGAGTTCCAGTTCTGTGCATCTCTTCAGGTGAGTTCATCTGCCTGTTTTGTTTTAATAAAATTGATTGCTGAATTGATATCTCTATGAAATGATCACTAAAAGAGTTATTGGGAATTTTGGAATAAAAATCGTATGAATTAAACTAGGTATCATCAAATCTAGAAGATGAATACACCAGATACCGGATAGTTCTAGCTTCCGGATTGTTTTTACCGGATGCGGTTTTCGGATGGTTCCGGACTTGGAGTCCGGATACTTTTTCCCTACGTTACCGGATTTCTTTCGAATCCGGATTGCTTGTTGGACTTGGTTCCGGATTAGTTTACCGGAAAAGTTTTCCTGTATATTTCTGTGCAAGGTAGTACTGTTCAAATGTTTTATGAATATGAAACATATTTTGATTTTAATAGTACGAACATAATTATAACTCGACTGCGAGTATGATACGAGTTGATACGTGTTTTGAGTTGATACACACACATGCTAGGAAGTGTAATGGATCTATAGGCACTAGCATTATTTGATAAATAAGGAATAGGCCGGGGGCTTAATGGTAATTCCCATTTAGTATTGTGATTGATAAACGAGGAATAGGCGTGACGCTTAATCGTAATTCCCGTTGACTTGGAAATGAGGAATAGGCCGGGCGCTAATGGTAATTCCCATTTCGTATTGTGATGTGAAATCGTGGAATAGACAGGGGGCTTAATTGTAATTCCCGATTTCTATGGGAAGATAAGGGATAGGCATGGCTCTTAATTGTAATCCCTACTTCCACTCCAAGAAATAGGCATGGCGCTAATTTTAATTTCTTTCACATGAGCAATAATCTTGAATTTGCGGTGATTCGTAGTGGTGGTCTTGAACATGATAATATGACTTACTTAGTGTTTGTCATACTCATGGAGTCGGGTATTATCCCCGTCATCTAAAGATGTTATGTGTATAGTAAGAGTTTGTTATCAGGTTAATTTATATGCTTTATTTACAAATTGGTTTTCAAAGCTTATAAAGATTTTGATTTGAAAGTTGGATGTTCTCACTAGGCGTAAGCCTAATCTTTTCAAATTAATTTTTCTTACCAGGTACTAGCTCAGGAAGGCATAAGTGACGAGGGATATCAGAGTTATATTTTTGAAAGCGTGATGAAGAAGTTAGTGTAAATGAAGATGTTTTGGTAGATTGCATAGACAACTCGTATAATCTGATCTTAATGTTAAGGATTAGATTAGTAGGTTGTTTTTGTTAGTCCAGTTGTACATATGAATCTTCGTAACTAATTCTCCATTTATGTATGAAAAGTTTGGAAGATGTTGTAGAATACTTTGATAAATTCAAGATTTAAAATTTACTGTGATTTTAGGGTGTTTCAGTTTGGTATCAGAGTTGTAGTTTAAGTGAACTAGGTATGATCATAAGATACCTAGACTTAAGTTGAGATGAATAAGTTATGATTTGTGAGATTGGGTAGAAATGCTAAGACGGGATAGTCTTAGAGTCGACGAAAATAAGTGAATTAAGAACTGTAAAGATGGTAACGAGGATTCTTATGTGTAGTATGTTCATAATTTCAATTAGCTACTATTATTATGAATATATTGTTACGTAAGCATACTTGTTTCTAATTGTTATGGTAATTAATGAACGTAAAAGTACGTTTCTTTGTAGTTGGGTTGCGTATAGCCATTTCTTATGGTTATTCTTATGTGTTGCAGCAGAATACGATGGTGAATACACCAAACAGATCTCCTACTTCTTCAGAAGATAGGGCGGCAAATGAATTTGTTGAAATTCAACCTGAAATGGATGGAACTAATGTGAGTCCACCAAGGCCACCCATTCTGGGAGAAAGAGGGAGTCAAACGCATCGAGCGAATGTCGGTACTTCTAACCCGGTGACGACGAAATCCACTATGGAATCCCGTATGATGGAGCCCTTCAGTGATTTGATAATGACTCTCAGAAATACTTAGTGAAAATTGTAAGTAAACAATATGTATAAGTGTTTAACCATCTATGAAAATATACTAAGTCTGTTTAGTATAGCTGATGGAAACATGTACTTTAAATTTATGCTTCAGCGATACATGTACATCAGTGAGCCCTGACTAAACACTGATGATCGCTGATAGTTCTATCTGTTATTGTTTGCTTATGATCCCTGAAGACAAGATTCGCGACAACTGAGTTCAAAGTTGAAATCGAAGACCAAGCTGACAAACGAGTGACTAAGTCTACTAGTGACCTGGCGCGGATATCAGCGAAGCCAAGACTTGTCCATTTCACGGGAAGTTTCAAGTAGAAAACTTCAGCGAACGCTAAACTTTATCATTCACTGATAAAGATCAAATTCAGCGATCGCTGATAATGAAGCCTGTTCTACATGTTACTTTTGTCTTATCTCCTTGCATGCCTTGTACGATTTGTCAGAAGGACATCCCTTTGTCCAGGATCATACAAACCACTCTGAAACTACACTATTCATCATGCGGCCACTTGGATGTTTGCTAAAGTCAAATCCATGCAACCAACCAGACGCTGCCACATGTAAAGTTGTACTGACTTGCATTTAATGCATGCAGTATAAATAGGAAACCCTACTTCATTTTTGAAGTGCCTTGCCTTTCCTCGCTGAACTACTTAGTGCTAAGAAAATTTCTCTTTAGGTTTTCTTATTTTCTCTCTATCTTTTCTAGTGCAAGAAATCTGTGTGATTCTCATAGTTTGTTTAGCTTAGGATTTATACTTGATCTTATTCCGCAATAAACTGTAAATTGTTTGATATATATCAAAAAACAGTTTTAAAGATAAAAATCTTGTGTTTGTATTCAACACCCCTTCTATAAACTTGTTAACCCTTCGGGTGCGTTTGGTACATGGACAGGACAGAACAGAACAAGACAGAACAGGACAGGACACGACAGAACAGGACAATTGTTCAGCGTTTGGTAAGACATAAACAAACTGGACAGGACAGAACAAGACTGATTAAATGACCAATTTACCCCTTGTTTTTTTCCAAATAAACAATCTAAAATGAAATTAGCCACATCCTTCCACTAAAACTTGAACCAGTTTGCAATTTTGAACAAAATACTGAACCAATTTGTAGTGGTGGAAACGATTTGTAGAATCTGATATGTGGAAACGTGAATCGATCCGAGAAATTGATTCTGATTTTGAACTGGTTCTACAAATCTGTGGAATCGTTTTTTTGTAGTTGTCTAGAATCACAAATATTGCAGAAATTAGTCAACGTATTACATACATAAACATCATGAACAATGATTCAAACCAACAATCACAGAAATCACAGTGGGAAGAAATCAGTGTGGAAATCGCAGGTAAGAAGTCAGTGGAAGAAATCAGTGTGTGGAGAAGAAATCAGTGTGTGAAAATCGCAGTGGGAAGAATTCGATTACCTATGGAAAAGTCGAGATGAAATCAAAAACCTGATTGAGAAGAAGTCGATCAACGACATTGAAGCTTGAATAACTTAGGTTTAGCTTTTTTTCCCTTCTGGTCGATTACTTCGATTTCAGTGGTGAAGGAGACATGAAAGAATCGATCTCTGTGGAGAGGAGAGAGTGGATTGAGGGAGGATATTAGGAGAAGTCCAGATTAGGGAGATGAAGTCCAGAGGAGGGAGACGAAGTCCATAAGAGGGAGACGAAGGTTTGAGGGTTATTTTGTCTAATAGAGCCTGTTCTAGTTAGTTCCAGGGTAAATGGTGGAAAACGCGTATTCCAATATTGTTCTAGTTAGTTCAAGTTTGTTCCACTTATGTTCATGCCAAACATAGGACAAGCTTGTTCTGTTATGTCCTGTTCCACCTTGTCCTGCGTACCAAACGAACCCTTCGCGACCAACAAGTGGTATCAGAGCAGATTGTTTAATCCTATAAACATGATCTTACTTGTACTCTCTTCCTTGCTATTTCTTCAAAATGGCTAACAACACAAACACTAATTACATAGATAATGGCACTCTTGCCAAACCTCCTCGATTCAGCAAAGATAACTTTAATATTTGGAAAAATCGAATGATGCTGTTCTTGGAAGGTGTAGATCCCACTATACCTTACTACGTTGAAAATGGACCACATGTTCCTCATGTGATTCATGGTGTTGTTCCAGCCACTGCGACTACTCCTGTTGTTCCTGAACGAACAATCATCAGGGAAGTCTCTCAGTGGACTGAAGAAGACAAGAAGAAAGTGGCCATCGACACCAAGGCTAAATCCATCATCTCCATGGCTCTTCCTGATGAAGTCTACCATTCCATCATGAATCTAAAGAGCTCAAAGGCCATGTGGGACACTATATCTGTTCAATATGAAGGTACTGCTGAAGTCCATGACTCTAGAAGAATAAACCTGGTAAGGCAGTACGAAAGTTTCATTTGTGGTAAGAATGAAACTCTTTTTGAAGTACATCAACGTTTTAACTGTTTAGTTATAGACTTAAAAAATATTGGTAAGACCTCTGCTAATTCTGATATCCTGACAAAGTTCTTAGAATGTCTACCTGAAAGTTGGGACAACTATACCATATGTCTTAAACTATCAAAGGATCAAAAATTCATGACCCTCTCTACTTTATTTGGCACTATGCTCAATCATGAGCAGTCGTGTCAACTTAAGAAGAATCTTGTAAAATATTCCAAAAGCACACCTGTTGCTTTACTCTCCTCAGAGTATGTGCCCACTCAGCGATCACCTCTCACGATCACTAAAATGGAATCAAACTCTGATGATTCATCAGAAGCTGATCCTTCAGATCTTGATGAATCTCTGGCACTCCTGACAAATTCTTTCAGGAGATTTGCCAGAAAGAGTAACTTCAGAAGAACTAAACCTCTTTCCCTCATTGACAAGCCTAAATCTACTCCTGTTGATAAGGCTACTACTACCTGCTTTAACTGTCAAAAAGTAGGGCACTTCGCTAGTGAATGCAGGTGTAAAAAATCTCTCAAAACTTCTTCTTCATCCCACAAGAAATCCATTACTCCTAGGAGTAAAGATGATAAGTACCAAAGGCTCAAAGAAAAGTATGAAAAGCTGAAGAGCTACAAAAATAAAGGCAAAGGTCTGATCGCTGAAGATCATGAGGCCAACTTCTGTCTAATGGCCGAAATCAAAGAAGAAGAGGAAGAACAATATGAAATTCCCTCTACTTCTGCCTCTACCTCTCAGGTATATCTCTCTCCTACTATTTCTCCTGCTCTCATTGAAGCTGGTAGACTTCGTGCTATCGATATTCTGACTATTGATTTATATGATGCCATGAATGGCAAGACCAAGGTTGAACAAGTAAATTTAAACTTAACTGAACAACTTAAAAACTGTCATCTGAAAATTCAAGAGCTTTCAAACATAGAAGAACATTTGAAAGATCAGGTCTATGTGAATCAAGTCATCAGTATCGAGCGTGAAAAAGCTATCGTTGAACTGAAAGCTGAGAAAGACACTGTTGAAGGATGGTATAAATCCTCAACAAAGATCACTGAGATACTAAGTGCTCACATCCTTGCTAAAGACAAAAGTGGTCTTGGTTACAAAGTTGACGCTGAGGAACCAACCACTGATCGTTCCATGCTCAAATTTGAAATGTCCGTGTCTTCGATCCCTAACACTTCTTCTTCTCAGTGCTCTTCTTATTCTAAAACTCCCATCCCTGAGGATAAACCTACCTTAATTTCTAAAGGTAAAGAAAAAATCGTTGTTCAAAAACCTCAGAAGGGTACCAATGTACCTAAGCTGAAAGCTTCAAAACCTTCAGCTAGCCATCCCTCCACTTCTAAGAATAAGATCCCTGAATTCGTTCAACGATCTACTCCTAAAATCAGAGTGGATGTCACTGGCAATAAATATGAAGAACTTATAGTTACTCCGATATCTGATGCCAAAGGTATTCTCAGTGCAGGCCCCGCTCATTTAAAATTATCTAATAAGCATGCCTATGGTTCTAAAGCTACTTTTAGCTATAGGAAATTTTATCACTGTGGACTTACCGATCACATTGCTAGCAAATGCCCTACAGCCACCAAAGCTGATAAATTAGCTAAGGTGAAGATCAATGCCCCCAAGGCAAAGACGACCATCCCTGGTGCAAATCAGGCTAAGGTGAAAACCACCACTAAGGTTAAGAAATTAACCAAAGTGAAGAACGTCACTGACACTGAGTCTTCAAATGCTGCGAAGACCACTGATCCTTCTTCATCCTCTGCCACTAACTAGTATGGACCCATCGTAATGTGGGTGCCTATTCAAAGCTAATCTTCCTTTGTTTGCAGGTCTTGAAGGGCATCTGGTATCTCGATAGCGGATGTTCTCGACACATGACTGGTAGAAGAAACCTGCTCACTGAATATAAGGAAGAGAAAGGTCCCTCAGTGACCTTTGGTGGAAATGGCAAAGGATATCCCCGAGGGTTTGTTGTACTTTCTAATGGTACTACAACCTTCAGAAGAGTCGCATACGTTGAAGGACTGAAGCACAATCTTCTTAGCATCAGTCAGCTATGTGATAAGGACTACAAAGTTTGCTTTACTAAAGAAGCATGCTTTGTCACTGATCAGAAAGAAAAAAATCGCTCTCAGTGGATACCGCTTGGAAAATGTTTATGTCATAAACATGGACTCAACAACCACTGAGAATGCTTGTTTTCTTTCTAAGGCCTCAACTGGCTTTGGCATAAAAGGCTCTCTCATCTCAACTTCAAGACGCTGAATACTCTTTCTTCAAAAGAGTTGGTTTTCTGGTCTCCCACAAAACTCATACACTAAGGAATCTCTTTGTTCAGAGTGTGAGAAAGGGAAACAAACAAAAGCAAGCTTCAAGACCAAGCAAGTATCTTCAGTGACATCTCCACTTCAACTTCACCACATGGATTTGTTTGGCCCTGTCAACATTCAATCCATTGCTGGAAAGAAATACACATTGGTCATTGTAGATGAATTCTCTCGTTACACCTGGGTGACGTTTCTCCGTGCTAAGAGTGACACCTCAAAAGAACTCATATCTTTTGTCAGGAAAATGGAAGTCCTAAACAACCTCACTATTCGCTCAATAAGGAGTGATCATGGCACTGAATTCAAAAACAGTTCCCTTGATAACTTCTTTGAGAGTAAGGGTATTTCTCATAACTTTTCCTCAGTGAGAACACCACAACAAAATGCCGTCGCTGAAAGAAGAAACAGAACGATCATCGAAGTTGCTCGTTCAATGCTCAACGATTCGCATCTTCCAACTCATTTCGGGGCAGAAGCTGTCAACACTTTATGTTTCATGCAGAATAGATCGTTGATTGTCAAGAGGTTCAACAAGACTGCCTATGAACATTTTCATGGAAGAAAACCATCCATCAACTTTCTTCATATCTTTGGTTGGCAGTGTTTCATATTAAACAACATAGATGCTCTTGGAAAGTTTGATCCCAAAGCTGACGACAGAATATTTCTTGGATATTCTTCTATATCCAAAGCCTTCAGAGTCTTCAACAAGCGAAGACAAATTGTAGAAGAAACTATTCATGTCACCTTTGACGAATCCGTTCAGCGAACTCAAGACCCTCTGCTAATAACGAAGAACTTAATCAGTGGATGTTTTCTCACTTTGGGGATTCAGAAGCTAATCTTAACCCTGACCCTAAGGTCAACAATCCAACTGTTGATGATGATCCTGTCATCATTCCCAGCATGCAGTCAAGTGAATCTGATTCCTCTTTTTGGGTTTCAGTTGTTCCCATCAACACTATGCCTGTTTCTAAACCATCAACCTTTGATATTCCATCTACTTCTCAGCAATCAGTGAATGAATTTTCATCTGAACCTCTACTTATCTTGCCTGAATTACCTGAGATCGCTGAAGCCTCTTCTTCAGCACATCCAATTGTTCACTCTGAGTCAGCGGTTCCTGTTCCTGCTCATCGATGGACTATAAATCACCCAATTGATCAAATTCTTGGTGATCCAAATACAGGTGTTTAGACTCGACGTAGTGCAGGTAACATTTGTTTATATGTTAATTTTATTTCACTAATTGAACCAAAGAAGGTTGATGATGCCCTCAGAGATCCGAACTGGGTCAGCGCTATGCAAGAAGAGCTGACTGAATTCGAAAGAAACAAAGTTTGGAATCTTGTTCCAAGGCCATCTAACAAGTCAGTGATAGGCACTAAGTGGGTCTATCGAAACAAGTTAGATGAACATGGAACTGTAACCCGCAACAAGGCTCGTCTAGTTGATCAGGGATACAGACAAGAGGAAGGTATAGATTACGACGAAACGTTTGCCCCAGTGGCAAGACTCGAAGCCATTCGTCTATTTCTGGCATACGCTATTCATAGAGACTTCAAAGTTTATCAGATGGATGTCAAGTCAGCGTTCCTGAATGGAAGGCTGAATGAAGAAGTCTATGTTGAACAACCTCTAGGATTCTCTAATCCTAAGCATCCAGGTTATGTCTCTAAGCTGGATAAGGCACTGTATGGTCTGAAACACGCACCACATGCACGGTATGACACTCTATCCTCTTTTCTCCTTATTGAAAAATTTAAGCGTGGTAAAATCGACAACACTCTTTTTTTTCAGATATATGTCGATGATATTATATTTGGTTCTACTAACCCTTCTCTATGTACTCGTTTCGCTGAAACAATGAAATCTGAATATAAAATGAGTATGATGGGTGAACTGACTTATTTCTTTGGACTCCAAATCAAGCAGAATGATAAGGGTACCTTTATCCACCAAGGTAAGTATGTCACAGATATGCTGAAAAAATCCGATTTAACTCAAAGCTCAGCTATGAAAACCCCTATGGCACCTCCATTGACACTTAACAAAGATCCTTCAGGGAAGTCTGTTAATGTCACTGCCTACATAGGGATGATCGGCTCACTTCTTTATCTTACATCTAGCCGTCCTGATATTATGTATGCAGCTTGTTTATGTGCACGATATCAATCTGAACCCAAAGAATCCCATCTGATCGCTGTAAAGCAAATTTTCAGATATCTGAAGGGTACCTCCAACCTAGGTCATTGGTATCCCAAAGACTCAGGGATCAATCTAACCGCCTATTTAGATAGTGACTTTGCAGGTTTCAAGCTAGATAGAAAAAGCACCACAGGAGGCTGTCAACTCTTAGGTGGAAAGCTGGTAAGTTGGACAAGTAAGAAGCAAAGTTCAGTGTCCACTTCAACCGCTGAAGCTGAGTATGTTGCTGTTGGAAGCTGTTGCGCTCAGGTCTTATGGATGAGAAATCAACTATTATACCATGACCTTCAACTCTCCAAAATTCCAATCTATTGCGACAACAGTAGTGCCATCCCTATAGCCAATAATCCAGTGCTACACTCAAAGACCAAACACATCGAGATCAGGTATCACTTTATCAGAGATCATGTGATGAATGGTGATATGGAACTTCACTTTATCCCTTCTGACTTTCAGTTAGCTGATCTTTTCACCAAACCTCTTGATGAGACAAGATTTAACTTTCTCATCACCGAGCTTGGCATGCTGAACCATGAAGAATAAATCTTCATTGGTTATGCATTATGTCAGTGATAAAGAAAATTCTATATCCTTATTTATCATCTAATCTCTAAACAAAATTGATTCGCTGATACTAAGGTATGTTTTTCTATACCTATTCGATGAAGCTTACTTCAGTGATTCGTTTGAAATAACAAAGTTCATTGATATTTCTTATCAGTGACACTTCTTTTTAAAATCCTCTATGATGTTTTTCAAAACCTTCAAGGAAACGTTTTTTTAAAATGAAAAGACAGTTTTCTATATGACATCATCAAACGGATAAACCCTGACACGACTTTTTGTCTGAGACGTTCGCCCGTTTCGAATTCTTGTCCAATAATCTTCGTGGGATGTGTCGCGTGTCATGATGAGTACCTTTTCCTGCTCATCACTTTCTCTCTATACTCTAACTATATAAACTCTTCATGTTTATATTTTTACCTTTTACACGCATATACTCTCTCAAGCAAGAAAAACATTTTGCATATTTGTTCTTGGATTTTTACAACCTGCTTCTCAAATCTTCAATCGATCTTCAAACAAGTTCTTACTTTTAAATCCATTTCTCATATTAAATCTTTTCCAAAACTTGTTTTTGATCACATTTCTTGTTCTAAAAATGATCAAAACAAACGTCATTCACATACGATCATCTTCTTCATGATTTTATGAAATAAAACTTAAAAAATAGTTTTTCTTATTAAGTTTAAAACAAAATCTTAAAGTTGATTTTCATAGGTTTTTCCAGAATCTATTTCTAAACGGAAACTGGAAAACCCTTCTTTTAAACAGTTTTACTCTCTATTCAAAACTAGAAAACCCATATTTTTACTGTTTCTTCCCTAAAAAGGAAACTGTAAAACCCTAAAACTTCAAAAACCCTTATTTTGGATAAAACATTTCCATTTAAAGAAGTTTCTTCATTATTCTTTTTCTTTTTTTTCTACTCAGAAATGGCTTCCTCAAACATCGTTGCTACCACAATTGCTTCTCCTCCAGTCATGACAAGGGCTGAAAATCTGAAATGTGAACTGAACCAGATCGTCCTTGCCTCGAACAACCCTTATGCCCTGCTGGAATTCCCAAAGAAAAAGCCAGCCCCACATCTCACTGACGCTGTCAACTTCATCAAGACATGCCCCTTAGCTACTACTATGACCATCAACCCCCTGCACATCGCAACCTTTTGCAACAATTCTGGTACACTGCCCATCATACCACTGCAATCTGTAAAAGAAATGGAAAGGAATACTCAGTGATTGGGTTTCAAACCGAACTGGGTAAAGGGGCCATTTCCCCTTCAGCCATCCGTCAGGTACTAAACCTTCCTGGAAGTACCAAGATAAACCCCTTCGTCCCTCTCATTGACCCAAATACCACAGAAGGTGAACAAGAGCAGATAGCCTTCCTTGATCTCCAGAACTACTCATGGGACAAGACCCGGACCATGAAGGACGACAAGAAACTCACTAAAGTCCCCAAGAATAAAATGCCCGCTGACATCAACTTCATCTTCGCCCACGTCATCAGCAGCATGACGGCCAAAACAGGCTCTACTGATCAAGCTGCCAAGACTCAGTTAGCCATGGCCTACTCACTGCTGAAAGGGCTGAACGTGGACTATGCCCGAATCATCTTTGAAGACCTGATGGACCGGGTCGAGAAGCCTGAGAGATCTTTCAACTGTTCCCTACCCCCGCTTTATAAGCGTGATAGGGTTATTTTATTAACCCTATTTTAGCTATGTTTTCCCATTAATTTTGAGCTCAATCCCACATTTATCGCTTTATTTATAGTAGTTTTTAGTTAAATGCAATGAAAATAAATATTAGATACGTTTCGTATTTAATTACAAAAATACATCTCAAAACACAAAAATAAGTAAGTTTTATATATATTTTGTAGGTACATGAATACGGCCGTTTTTGAAGTCAAATCTGGATCTTGAAGGAGGACAGATCACGAAACTTAAAGTGAAGACTTCGATTTTTGGGCCGATGGTTGGCGTTGTTTTGAACTATGGAGAACAAACTTTTGGGCTCGATATAATGTATGATGGGCCGAACATATAATCTCGAATGGGTCGGTTGTTTACGAATTTTGGTTGGGCCGTTTCTCATTTTTTGTTGGGCCGATGAAACCATTTTGAGGGCCGGATGTTGTGTACTGTTCATGGGCCGAAGACACTACATACCCATGGGTCGGATCTTATGACCCATGGAGCTCCATATTCCAAACTTAGCCACCAAGCAACTCAATTAGTATAAATAAATGTATTAGGCTAGTAGTTTAGTGTGCCTTGTATGCCATTGCTTGGATACTCATGTTACTAATGGCTCGGTTTTGAGAACATGTAGCCGATCACTACATTCGAAGAGCCGAAGTCCACGGTTTGGTATTTTAAACGTTTGGTTTGTAATCACAATCTTAATCCATCAACTACATCTTAATGTTACGTAAACTTTAGTGTTAAAACTCTTTTCCCTAAACTCTTGCTAAACTTGGTTTTCTTAACTCTGAACTCAATCCTTAATCTTTAAACTTGTCAACTTTTCAAACTCACCTTAGTTAAATTTAATTGCTTTCAAAATCACGTTTTTAATTAATCTTGCAAACAACTCACGGTTCTCTTTTCTCAACGTATTCTCGACTTTTGATAAAACTTGGTTCTGGCGTAATCTCACTTGCAATAAAAGCCGAAAGTCTGAATTAATCACTTTGGATTCCCAAGTAAAATTGGTTCACGATTTGGTAAGTGATTTCACAACAGTTCCATTTTTCTCGTCTTAAACGCACGTTAAATTTAGTTTCTATAATTAGTCCGTTAACAAACCCGCAAAGAACTCATCAATAACTCTTCGCTTTCAACTTACATTTAAGACAAGATTTTCCCATTAGCTTAATAATCTCGTTTTAGTAAACCTTAGTTTTAAAATCAATGGTTAACTTTCTCATCAACTTTGTAGTAATTAATGTTACATGCTTTAAAATTCACTCCTTAATTGTCATAAGTAATTTCCTTTAGCAACTTGGTAACTTGTGCAACAAGTCACGACGTTCCACTCAAGTAAGTTTCATTTAATTAACGTATTGTCCATTTCCATTATTTGTTTTAAAACTCGTAAATCTTTTATAATTGGAATCTGAACAATGATGGACTAATCGCCTTAGTTCGGGGTATAAAGAGAAATTGGGACCAAGACTAATAAAAGGATAAAAGGGTGTATCGTATGGTATGATTGTCTGACGTTATTTAAATCAAAGTTATATTTTGTGGTGGATCACAATTGACCAACTGACAATTGGTACGTTGTATCATGAAATATTCGACATTTGAGATAACTGAGGAATACCGTCTCACCTCGATATCTAATTATTAATCTAATCCCAATGGATCTTTATACCCCGTGCTTCCCTCTTATAACTGTTAATTTTAATTAGTTGTTAATCACAAACCTCCAACAAAAGATTACCTTCGCATTCGCCATCTGAAACCTGCTTTTTACAAATTGGACCTTTAAAAGGGAAACTTTTCCACGCTTCCCTGTCGGATCGATATTCGGTACTTAGTAACATTATTACTTGTTACAAGACGATAATAGACTGAGATGTATACTTACGTCATGGTTTATTTCTGACTGATATTGCTGATAACACACTCTGGTGTGATATTACTTTTGTTTTACAGGGTAGTGTCTGCTAGTCAACAAGTTTTTGGCGCCGTTGCCGGGGAAGCAAGCCAGAAGTTTTTTCTTTACACAAGTAAAATTTTTAAAAGCAAGGTTTTCTACCACAATTTTGAGAAAAGAAAAAAAAATTATTTTTAATTATAGTGCATGCCAAGGTTGTCGTACGGTGAAATCTTCCAACTTGATCCTGACATTGAAAGAACTTTTAAACAACGAAGAAGAATTCAAAGAGCTAATCGAGTCTTAAATTTTTAGAGATGTCTGAAAGTGATTCTTCGTCGGACCATGAGGACGGTCCTCCGTTTGGGCCTGATGGGCGGCCTATTAATGAAGAAAATCTTGAAAATCCGCAAATAAATAATCTTGACGATGAGGAACAAAACATTTTTCGGTTAGCTAATTCTAAGGATGGTGGTATTATGTCTTACGTTGTTCCTGTTTTAACTCTATTACATTCAGGAATTCTTAAACCAACTTTGCAAGCTCGCCACTTTGAATTAAAACCAATAATGTTTCATATGCTTCAAACTAATGGCCACTACGCTGGTTTGGCATCTGAAGATCTTCATTCTCATTTAAGGTCTTTCATGGAAATTACAGACTCTTTTAAGCTTCCTGGTGTAGAAGACGATGCACTAAAATTAAAACTTTTTCCATACTCTTTAAGAGATAGTGCACGGTCTTGGTACAACTCTATGAAGCCAGATTCTATAGTTACATGGGCCCAAATGGCGGAAAAATTTCTAAAAAAAATATTTCCCACCCACGAGGAATGCTAAGTCCAGAAACGCAATTTGCACTTTTAAACAAATGGACGATGCGGTTGTTCCTGATGCATGGGATAGGTACAAGGAGCTTTTGAGAAAATGCCCTCACCATGGCATTCCGTACTGCATTCAGTTAGAGACGTTTTACAGTGGTTTAAACATCACTGCAAAACAAATGCTCGACGTTACTGCAAACGGAGCTTTCACATCTTGTACCTATAATGAGGGATATGATATTCTTGAAAGAATTTCTAACAACAATGGTCAGTGGGCTGATCCACGTGCATTACCACCTAGAAAAACAACTGGAGGAGCACAAGATCCTGATGCTTTAGCATTGATATCTACACAGCTGAATGACATGGCATCTTTGATTAGAAACCTTAACGTTGTGTCAGTCAACCCTGTCATGCCTCATGCTACTGTTCAGTCTATCCAGTGCACATATTGTGGTGATGGTCACAACTTTGAACATTGTCCGGGAAATCCTGAGCGTATCAATTATATAGGTAATAATAATAATAATACTAATAACTATAATAACAATAACAAAGGAAGACCCTTTTCTCAGACTTACAACCCTGAGTGGAGGAACCATCCTAATTTTTCTTGGCATAGTCCTTCATTAAATCCACCACCACCTAAATTGCAAGGTCAAACCCAACAATTTTATCAAAGACCTCAAAACAACCAGCACACGAATTTTCAAAATAATCAACATGCTTTTCAACAAAAGTCAAACCACCATGCTGAATCATCTACTTCCTTGGAAGCAATGATGAAGGGATTTATATCACAAACTCAGGCATCAATTAAAAATCTGGAGACCCAAGTGGGTCAAATGGCTTTAGAGATAAGAAAACGTCCTTCCGGTTCTCTACCTAGTGATACAGAAATACACCCGAGAATTGGAAAAGAGCATGTTAAAGCTGTAACTTTGAGGAGTGGTAGGGATTTACCAGAAAACATACAAAAAGATTTAATAAAGTCAAGTCAAGCAGAGCTAGAAAAGAAAAACACGGTTTTAGACTCTGCTAAGACCAGTGGAATTATTGGGCCAGAAAACACTGTTGGGCCCAGTAACATCATTCCTATTCCAACAATCCCAATGTTAATACCTGAAGACCCTAAGAAAGATCAAACAACCACAGACAAGCCTGTTGTGGATGTGTCACAAACTGGTGACAGTCCCAAAGTTCCTGGTAAAATTAAGATAGACAAGACCTCACCACCAGTTTCAACACCAACTTTTCAAAAGACTACATCTCCTACTACAGTTCCTCTTTATATTCCTTATCCCCAAAGGATGAGGAATGAGAGAGATGAACTGCAATTCAAAAAGATTTTAGATGTTTTTAAACAGCTACATATCAACATACCTTTGGTTGAAGCCATTGAACAAATGCCAAGTTATGCAAAGTTTTTGAAAGATATTTTAAGTAAAAAGAAAAAGTTGAATGAGTATGAGACTATAGCTCTGACTGAAGGTTGTAGTGCTTTGTTCTCTAATAGAATCCCTCCAAAGATGAAAGATCCTGGAAGTTTTACCATCCCATGTTCCATAGGAGGTAAAGAAGTAGGGCAAGCTCTATGTGACTTAGGTGCCAGTGTAAACCTTATGCCTTTATATGTATTCAATACCGTAGGCATAGGTGAATCTAGACCCACAACTGTATCTCTATTATTAGCTGACAAGTCCATAGCTTGGCCTAAAGGTAAAATGGAGGATGTCCTAGTACAAGTTGATAAGTTTATTTTTCCAGCTGATTTTATCATCCTAGACTTTGAAGCTGACAAAGGCATTCCCATCATTTTAGGAAGACCTTTCCTAGCCACTGGAAGAACTCTGATAGATGTCCAAAAGGGTGAACTCACCATGAGAGTTCAAGACCAACAAGTGACCTTTAATGTGTTGGACTCCCTTAAGTATCCAGAAGAGAGAGAAGAATGTTCTACCTTAAGTTTGATTGAATCTTGGTGTCTAGACCAAAATTTTGGGGAGGGAATGGAAATGGAAGAATCTGATAATGAAGAAGAAAAGGTAGAGTTTGATGACTTAGAAGACATACATGCCACCTCTGATGTTGAAGTATTAGAAAATAAGGACAGGAAAACTCTTGTGCCTTCCTTAGAATGTGCTCCAGACTTAGAATTAAAGCAACTTCCCTCACATTTGAAATATGCCTTTTTAAGAGAACCAGGGAAATTGCTAGTCATTATTTCATCATCCTTAGAAGCTGACCAAGAGGAAAAATTGGTGAACATGTTGAAACAACACACCAAGGCCATAGGATGGACCATTGCTGATTTGAAGGGCATAAGCCCTACAATTTGTCAACATAAAATCATTTTATAAAACAAAGATTTCACCTCTGTTGAGCCTCAAAGAAGACTCAACCCTATGATGAAAGAGGTTGTTAAAAAGGAAATTTTAAAATGGTTGGATGCTGGCATAATCTATCCTATTGCCAGTAGTACTTGTGTCAGTCCTGTACAGTGTGTACCCAAAAAGGGTGGAGTTACTGTGGTAACTAATGAGAAGAATGAACTTATACCTACTAGAGTAGTGTCAGGATGGAGAATCTATATGGACTATAGAAAGCTTAATCAGGCTACCCAGAAAGACCATTTTCCATTGCCTTTCATTGACCAGATGTTAGACAGACTAGCAGGTAAGGAGTTTTATTGTTTCTTAGACGGTTACTCCGGCTACAATCAAATTGCCATTGCACCGGAAGACCAGGAGAAAACAACTTTCACCTGCCCTTATGGCACTTTTGCCTTTAGAAGAATGTCTTTTGGACTTTGTAATGCACCTGCCACTTTCCAAAGATGTATGATGTCTATTTTCTCATATATGATTGAACAGTCCATGGAAATCTTCATGGATGACTTTTCAGTTTATGGGACATCATATAATCTATGTTTACAAAACCTTGAAAACAGTCTTAAAAGATGTGAAGAAACAGATTTGGTTTTAAACTGGGAAAAATGCCACTTTATGGTTAAAGAGGGCATTTCTTAGGGCATCTCATCTCCAATAGAGGTATTGAGGTTGATAAAGCCAAATTAGAGGTAATTGCAAAATTACCCGAACCACCCACTGTTAACGGTATCAGAAGTTTCTTAGGACATGCAGGTTTTTACAGGAGGTTTATCAAAGATTTTTCTAAAATATCCAAACCTCTGTGCTCACTATTACAGCATGACCATGTTTTTAATTTTGACGATGATTGTAAAAAAGCTTTTAAAATCTTGAAAGAATCATTGGTCACTGCTCCTGTAATAGTGACTCCTGATTGGTCTTTGCCTTTTGAAATAATGAGTGATGCTAGTGACTGGGCTGTTGGAGCTGTTCTAGGACAAAGAAAAAATAAAGTTTTTCACTCTATTTACTATGCTAGTAAAACTCTCAATGAGGCTCAAATCAATTACGCCACTACTGAAAAAGAATTATTAGCTGTGGTTTTTGCTTTTGAAAAATTCAGATCATATTTGATGGGTGCCAAAGTGATTGTGCATACTGATCATGCAGCCGTCAAATATCTTATTTCAAAAAAAGATGCAAAACCTAGGCTAATAAGGTGGGTCTTGTTAGTACAAGAATTTGATTTGTAAATCATTGACAGGAAGGGTGTAAACAATCAAGTGGTTGACCACTTGTCAAGACTGGAAAACAAGAACACACTAAACACACTAATGATATAAGTGATGTTTTTCCGGATGAAAGGATCTTAGTTGTGCAACATACTGCAACACCTTGGTTTGCAGATATTGTTAATTACATAGCTTGTGGGATCATTCCTAAGGAATTTAATAAGCATCAAAGAAAGAAACTCATATTTGATTCCAAGAAATTCCTTTAGGATGATCCATTTTTATTTAAGATTTGTGCAGATCAGGTGACCAGAAGATGCATCCCTAAAGAGGAAGTGGCATCTGTCCTATATCACTGTCATATAGGACCTTGTGGAGGACATTTTGAAGGAAACAGAACAACTGCAAAGGTATTACAATCAGGTTTGTACTGGCCTACCCTAAATAATGATGCCTACAACTTTGCAGAAAGTTGTAATGAGTGTCAAATGAGTGGAAATATTTCTCAGAGTCATGAAATTCCTTTAAATGAGATTTTAGAAGTAGAATTATTTGACGTTTGGGGTATTGACTTTATGGGACCATTTCCACTGTCAAATAACTGTGCCTACATCCTGGTGGTTGTTGACTATGTGTCTAAATGGGTGGAGGCTATGGCCTGTCACTCTAATGATGCTAAGATAGTTATCAAATTTCTCCAAAAGCACATCTTCACTAGATTTGGCACACCATGTGCCTTAATTAGTGATGAGGGCACCCATTTCATCAACAACCTATTAGAGGAAGTCCTGGACAAGTACAACATTCAGCATAGGGTGGCTACTGCATATCGCCCTCAAACCAATGGTTTGGCTGAGTTGTCCAATAGAGAAATCAAAGGAATATTAGCTAAGGTATTCAAGCCACACAGAAAAGACTGGGCATCCAAACTGGATGATGCCTTGTGGGCCTACCGGACTGCTTACAAAACCCCTATTGGAATGTCCCCGTAAAAATTAGTTTTTGGGAAAGACTGTCACCTGCCAGTAGAATTAGAACATAAGGCCTATTGGGCCATAAAGGAACTCAACATGAGTTTGGACGAGGCAGGAAAAAGAAGAGCCCTGCAACTTTGTGAGTTAGAAGAACATAGGAACTTTTCTTATGAAAATGCCAAACTTTATAAAGAAAGTACAAAGAAATGGCATGATAAGATAATCAGTCCAAAAGAGTTATTTGCAGGACAGCATGTCCTACTGTTCAACTCCCGACTCAGGTTGTTTCCAGGAAAACTAAACTCTAGATAGACAGGACCGTATCAGATTGCTAAAGTTTATCCCTACGGTGTAACTGAATTGATTGATCCAGAAAAAGGGACAACGTTTAAGGTAAACGGACAATGAGTAAAACCATTTGTTGAGCCTTCAACTCTGATACAACAGCATGTGGAGGTCGTCCACTTTCTAGAGTAACAATAAAAAAATATGTATATATAATAATAATAGACAATACAAGAATACAAAAAGAAATAAAATATATATATATATATATATATATATATATATATATATATACGTAGTTTATTTCTAAAACAAGAAAAATATAAATAAAAGTTATAAAAATAAAATAGTTAATTTACTTTAAAAGAAATAAAGAGAGGTTTACAAAAAGATATAAATTTTGGGGAAAGGCAGAGTTTTGAGATAAGCGTTTCAATCAAGAGAGGAGTAAGAAATTTTCGGCCCTTGGCCAAATTTTTATAAAAAGAGAAGTAACCAAATCATAAATCGAAGATATATGCCGAACAACTGAATTTTTACTGGGTCTCGATTAATATTTTTAGTCAGCCCACACTCAAAATAGATTTATAATCAGTTGGGCCGGTTATGTTTTTCTTAGTTGGGCTTCTAGATTGTTTTCTAAAAAAAATAAACTGGGCCAAGAATACTCGGCCCAGTGTCCGATTAATGTTTTTTTAGCCCAAATCAACAATACAAAGAGAAGAGGATTTAAACTGATTTTGTGTTTAACTAGATTTGTTTTCAGCAATTCAATCTAACTAAATTAATAAACTATTCTGGTTACTGTAGTAGCAGTGTACTATTTGGAAGCATTAAATGTTTGTACTTGATTAAGGTTTAACATGCAGACAATTTTTTCTTCTTCATACGAAAATCAAACACACACACACACTACTATCCCTTCTTCTTTGTTGGAATTAGACACTGCCACCGCCGGATTTTTTTCTGTCAGCTCAAAGATCAGCTCACCCTCTCCTTGATTACGTCACTCGTCTCTCTCTCTCGACCTCTCATCTCCCTGTATAAAAACTAAACCCTTCCTTTTTCTATGGCACGATCAAGAAAACCCCACAAAACCCATAAAGTTATTTCTGTGAATCGAAGAGTTACCAGAATCCAGACCCGATTTTTACTTTCGAAAACCCATCTACGCACAAAAACCCAGAACACACCGGAGAATCTCTGCTATGGCCGCCGGCAATGGAAAACCTTCGATACCGCCACCGCCCTTTTCTCCGGCGAATCATCAGCGCACAGATGCTCATTCCACGCTTCGAGAGTTTGCCGCCGCGGCCGAGCGATTTATGCAAGAGTCGTCATCGTCTCAGCCCCACACACCAAAGGTATACTCGAACCCTTTTTTCGCAGAATATGTGGACCGAAAGCCAAAAATCCTTGATTTTAACCCACTACCAAGCTTTGTGACCAGAGTACCATCTGGAGGGTATGATCCAACTTATTTAGCTACAAATAAGTTTTTGATGAACTATGGTCCGAGACCCATGTTCTATCGACCCGATATGCGACCACCTCCAGGTTTTAAGTATGCTCGGTTTGCTCCGAGATACATGCACCAACAAGCCCCTCAACCTTTGATTTCAAATGCGGTAGTATTAAACTCACAAGGAAACCCGATCTCAAATCAACCCTCAGCTTTTCAACCCTACAATCCCGGTCGGGCATCCTTGACTTCTAACCCCAGATTACCACCCGTGGCACCTACTGCCGTGCCTACGGATCATCAACAAACAGTCCCTCAACTCACCCTCGGAACACCTAATGTATCCCCTACACTCGCAAAACCCACTCCCATCTCCCCTAAAAGTGCATCTGAATCTGACCCAGTTACACCCATTTACAAATACACACGAAGGATAAAACCCACTGGGGAAAGTAGCATGCAACCCATTGAAAAGCGAAAGGTTTGGGTGGAGATCGAAGATGGTGAGGTCGTTGTTTCGGAGGAAGACGTGGATAAGTTGGCAGAAGAGAAGGAATTAGAGAACTCTCAAAGAGTTCGTGTTATGGACAAGGGCAAACAAAAAGTCGGTACCTCTTTAAACCCTAAAATTATTCGTTATGATTTATTTTCATGCCATGAGGCTTTGCTTAAATTTCCCACTTTAGCACGTAAAATATGCCGTGCACCACGTGGATTTCATGTTAATGCATTACTTACACAACATCACATTGGTTATTTGATCACAAAATTAGGTTGGGAGACTTTATGTGAACCACCAAGTCAATATAATATTGATTGGGTGAGGGATTTTTATAGTGAACTGTCCGTTACGGATGGTGTAGAAATCCTTGTTAGACAAACCAAGGTTGACTTTTCGGCCACGACCATCAATAACCTTTTGGGTATTGTCCCACCTAAACATTTCGAATTACAACGATTGATCAAATATATAACCAATAAGGATCTGGATGATATTTTAGAAACAATAGCACATAAAGGATCCGAGTGGGAATATACCGGAAGTTCACGTATTATTAGCACACGCTATTTAAAACCGGAGGCAAATGTCTGGTTTTTCTTTGCATGGTTAGAATTTTGATTTTGTATTGCATCCTTAAGGGACACAGATTTGATGTTGGACGTCTCATCTCCAACAATATACGTGGAGGTGTTGACCGGTGCAACGCTAGAATGTCCCATCCGTCCATAATCCACACACTCATGAAAAATGCAGATGTTAGCATCCTATCCACCGATACTTTTTCAAAAGAAAAACTAGTTATGGAAAAACAAAATGTGGATAGATTGATGCGTAACAACACGTGTGTGCATTCGGACTCGGATAAATCTGACAGTGATGGAATTGCTTCTTTGGAGGCATGTCTCCAGTCACTTAAGATTGAGATGAGGACAACACTTAAGGAACACCAAGTGTTAATTGCGAAACAAATCAAACAGCAGGAAAATGAGAGGAGTAAGAGGACTGATGAGATAGATGCGAGATTGAGGAGAATCGATGGCATGCTAGTTAGTTGGCTGAAGTTTGAGAAAGCAAAAGATGACGTAACGAGAGGTATTTTGACAAAAGAGCACCCGGAGATTGCTAAGACTCTACCGCCATTTCTCATCCATTTGTTGTGGGAACCTGTTGAGCGTACTCCTACTCATCATGAGTAGGACAGGTTCAATTTCCCGCTTTTATCCCTTTTAATTTTAGCGCACTTTAATAATTTGCACTTTAATTTCATTGCCTAGATTCAGTATTTTTGTATTGTAAATTTGGAGTAATTTTTGCTTGACATTTCCATGTGTTGATTTCATGTTTTGAGGATTGTTGTTGGCATGCTTGTTTGATAGCCAGCGTAAAACGGAAAGTTTTCTCAACTGCACATTCCATGTCACTAGAACTAGCCTCCGGATTTTTGTTTCTAATTTTTGTTAAAATCACTTTTGCAACCACACCATACACAAAAAGCCATTTTTTTCGCTTGATCAATGGTTGTCCAATGAGGACATTGAACCCTTTTAAATTTTCGGGAGGGGAAATGATATGGTAACTCACGTAAAAATTCGAAACCATATCATTTAAAGTGCACACCCCTTTGCAAAATACAAAGCACCCACAAAAGAAAAAAAAAGAATTAACAATGCAAAAAGAAGCAAAGCTTCGCATTTGTTTTTCCTCACATCAATAAAGTGTCAAAGACACCGAAGGGACCAATGTGTCTCATCTCGAATCATCAAAAGAGAAGGCAGAAAAATTGTGCCAAATTTGAAAATTTGGTAAAAATCACCATTTTTACCAAAACAAAAAGCTAAACACTCACTCCCGATACCGGTTGCATTATGATTTTAATTAAACAAAAATTTTGCGGCTAGCCTATGGATTGACATTTTTTGTGAGTAAGTTGAGAGATGTCATTTTACAAAGGGCTATCGATACGTGTTATGTGAATAACGTGAATCAAATGATGATTGAGATACATGTTAAGAGATTGGGAAAATTGCGGCATATTTACAACAAATAAAATAGCTCAAAATTAGTTTTTCTTAATAAAGTTGCTTGTGGACAAGCAACAGTTCGAATTCGTGGTTGTGATAGGGTTGTTTTATTAACCCTATTTTAGCTAGGTTTTCCCATTAATTTTGAGCTCAGTCCCACATTTATCGCTTTATTTATAGTAGTTTTTAGTTAAATGCAATGAAAATAAATATTAGATACGTTTCGTATTTAATTACAAAAATACATCTCAAAAACAAAAAAATAAGTAAGTTTTATATATATTTTGTAGGTACATGAATACGGCCGTTTTTGAAGTCAAATCTGGATCTTGAAGGAGGACGGATCCCAGAACTTAAAGTGAAGACTTCGATTTTTGGGCCGATGGTTGGCGTTGTTTTGAACTATGGAGAACAAACTTTTGGGCTCGATATAATGTATGATGGGCCGAACATATAATCTCGAATGGGTCGATTGTTTGCGAATTTTGGTTGGGCCGTTTCTCATTTTTTCCTGGGCCGATGAAACCATTTTGAGGGTCGGATGTTGTGTATTGTTCATGGGCCGAAGACAATACATACCCATGGGTCGAATCTTATGACCCATGGAGCTCCATATTCCAAACTTAGCCACAAAGCAACTCAATTAGTATAAATAGATGTATTAGGCTAGTAGTTTAGTGTGCCTTGTGTGCCATTGCTTGGATACTCATGTTACTAATGGCTCGGTTTTGAGAACATGTAGCTGATCACTACATTCGAAGAGCCGAAGTCCACGGTTTGGTATTTTAAACGCTTGGTTTGTAATCACAATCTTAATCCATCAACTACATCTTAATGTTACGTAAACTTTAGTGTTAAAACTCTTTTCCCTAAACTCTTGCTAAACTCGGTTTTCTTAACTCTTAACTCAATCCTTAATCTTTAAACTTTTCAAATTTTCAAACTCACCTTAGTTAAATTTAATTGCTTTCAAAATAACATTTTTAATTAATCTTGCAAACAACTCACGGTTCTCTTTTATCAACGTATTCTCGACTTTTGATAAAACTTGGTTCTCGCGTAATCTCACTTGCAATATAAGTCGGAAGTCTGAATTAATCACTTTGGATTCCCAAGTAAAATTGGTTCACGGTTTGGTAAGTGATTTCACAACAGTTCCATTTTTCTCGTCTTAAACGCACGTTAAATTTAGTTCTGGTGATTCAGAAGATATTCCCACTCCTCATGCTCATCCAGTAGAAGATGATAGTTCACTATCATTCCAAACATGCAGAATAGTGAAGCTGAAACATCATGGGTCTCAGCTGTTCCTATAAACACTATACCTGCAGTTGATCCAAATATCTCAGACATTCCATCTACCTCTCAGCAATCAGTGAATATAATGATAACTGCATCCATTCCTCTCTTGGCTGATACTCCCGACGTCGTTGAAGCTTCATCTTCACAAGATCAAGTTGAGTCAGCATCTCACGCTCCGGCTCAGCGATGGACCATAAATCACCCAATTGATCAAATTCTTGGTGATCCAAACGTTGGGATTCAGACTCGACGAAGTGCAGGTAATATTTGTTTATTTGTAAATTTTATTTCACTAACTGAACCAAAGAAGGTAGATGATGCCCTCAAAGATCCAAACTGGGTCAGCGCCATGCAAGAAGAGCTGACTGAATTTGAAAGAAACAAAGTTTGGAAACTTGTTCGAAGACCAACTGACAAAACTGTGATATGCACTAAATGGGTCTATCGAAACAAGTTGGACGAACATGGTACTGTAACCCGCAACAAAGCTCGTCTTGTTGCTCAGGGATACAGACAAGAGGAAGGCATAGATTATGACGAAACATTTGCTCCTGTAGCAAGACTTGAATCTATTCGTCTATTCTTAGCATATGATGTACACAAAAACTTCAAAGTACATCAGATGGATGTTAAGTCATCGTTTCTAAATGGAAAGCTGAATGAAGAAGTCTATGTGGAACAACCTCCAGGATTCTCAGATCCTAAGCATCCAGATTATGTTTATAAACTGGATAAGGCACTTTATGGCTTGAAGCAAGCTCCACGTGCATGGTATGACACTCTTTCCACTTATCTCCATATTGAAAATTTTGAGCGAGGTAAGATTGACAAAACTCTATTTTTTAGAAAAGTGAAAGGTCATATCATTCTAGTTCAAATATATGTTGATGACATTATATTTGGTTCTACTAACCCTGAGCTTTGTACTCGTTTCGCTGATAGAATGAAAGATGAGTATAAAATGAGCATGATGGGTGAACTAACATATTTCCTTGGTCTTCAGATTAAGCAAACTGAAAAAGGAACTTTTATAAATCAGGGAAGATATGTTAAAGATATGCTGAAAAAATTCGACTTAACTGAAAGTTCAGCTATGAAAACCCCTATGGCACCACCGCTGACACTTGATAAGGACACAAAGGGTGTTCCTGTCAATGTCACGTTGTACCGTAGGATGATCGGCTCACTATTGTACCTTACAGCTAGCCGACCCGATATTATGTTTGCAACATGCTTGTGCGCACGATATCAAGCTGAACCTAAGATATCCCATATGAAAGCTGTAAAGCGAATCTTTCGATATCTTAAGGGTACAGCGAATCTAGGTCTTTGGTATCCCAAAGACTCAGGATTCGATCTAACTGCATATTCAGATAGTGATTTTGAAGGTTGCAAAATGGATAGGAAAAGCACCACAAGAGGATGTCAGCTCCTGGGTGGAAAGCTGGTAAGTTGGACAAGTAAGAAGCAAAACTCAGTGTCCACTTCCACAGCTGAAGCTGAATATGTAGCCGCTGGAAGCTGCTGCTCTCAGGTCTTGTGGATGAGAAATCAGCTACTAGACTATGATCTTCAGCTCTCCAAAATTCCAATCTATTGCGACAGCACTAGTGCCATCGCTATAGCCAACAACCCAGTGCTACACTCAAAGACAAAACACATCGAAATCAGATATCATTTTATCAGAGATCATGTGATGAATGGTGATATAGAACTTCATTTTATTCCAACTGATTATCAGTTAGCTGATCTGTTTACCAAACCTCTTGATGAGACAAGATTCAACTTTCTCATCAGCAAGCTTGGAATGCTGAACTTTGAAGGATAAAATCCTCAGCGATTCACATTGATCAGCGATAGGATAAAATCAACTTAGATAATCCATTTCATCATCTTATCTCTGAATAAACTTGATTCGCTGATATCAAGGTATGTTTTCTCTCTCTGACATGTCGCATGTAAATGCAAGATTTCAAAATAAATTGCATCGCTGAATATCTCTTCCTTAACAGCGACTTTTTGAAATTTCTTAAAACCTTCACTGATATTTCTATTTAGTGCTTCATGTTTTCAAAGAGTCCCTGAGTTTTTCAAAACCTCAGAGACAACCAAGAATATGAAAGGACAGTTGTGACGTCATTGCAACGGATAAACCCCGACACGTTCTTCTTTCTGACACACGTTTGCACGTTTCGTTCGTTCGCCAATAAAATGCAAACACGTGTCCGTGTCATGATGAAAATCTTTTCCCGCTCAAAGATTTTCTCTTTCTAAAATCTCTATATAAACAAACTCTTGGTTTATATTTGTTTTTTACGCGATCAAATCTTCCTCCACAAGAAAGAATCCTCTGTTGCATTTGTGCTCTCAAAAACCTCAAGAACTGTTCATCATCTTCTTTATCAAACATCAAGGTTAATATGTTCTTATTTATTACCAAATGCGTATAACTTGTTTCCGATCTTCTCACTTGTTTTAACAAGATCAAACAAAAGAACTTTGTAAAATGAAATCATTTCTTTCATGGTTTTATGAACACAACCATTTCATAGTTGTTCTTCAAGTTTAAATGCAAAAATCTTAAACTTGTTCTTCATTCGTTTCCAGAATCTAATTTCTTCATAGAAAATTGGATAACAAGATTCAATGGGTTTTACATTTCTATCAAAAATCAAGAAAAACCCTAATCTTCATTAAGACATTTTTGTCTGAATGAAATGGATAAAATTCGAAACATCTTAATGGAAATTTCTTTCCACATTAAGATAATTCTTATTTGTTAACATCTTTGGTTGAACTGATAATACAGAGAAATGGCAACTTCCAAGACTCATGCCACCGCTGAGAACTTCTACACTGACTCTGAAGAAGTGGATATCATCATGGCTCCACAGGTTAAGTTTTCTATGGATCAACTTGACTGGACCAAGATAAACAACCTCTCTGCGCTTTTCGAGTTTCCTCCTCGAAAGCAAGTTACACATCTGGATGATGCTGTAAATTTCCTTAAGAATAGCTGCATTTCAACAGCCCTGACAATTACACCTCCTGCTAGTCAGCTATTGCTATCCCAGTTCTGGTACTCTGCCAGACACTCTCAGCTACCATCCGCCAAAGATCCCTCCAAAACAATTGATTGTATCCTCTGCGATACTGAATATGGCACAATAAAGATCACACCAACCATCATTCGCAAAGCTCTAAACTTTCCCATCGCTACAAAAGAAAAGCCTTTTGTTCCATTCCCTGACCACAAAAAGCACGCTGACAAAGAAGCTCTTATTGCATTTTTTGATGCAATGGGCTATGTATGGGAAATTGGCAGAGACAAGAAGCCTGAGAAGAAGCTGACCCTGCTGAAGAAATCAAAAATGCCCAGCGAGATGAACTTCATCTTCGCTCACCTTATCAGCTGCATGACTGCCAAGACCGGCTTCTCTGATCAAGCCGCTCAACCTCAGCAAGCAATGGGATACGCTCTGCTGAAAGGTCTACACATTGATTGGGCATCTCTCATTTATGATGACTTGCTGCAAAGAGTAGACTCTGCCGCTGACAGACCTGCATGGGTTCCATACCCAAGATTCATCAGCGCCATCTTTCAATATGGCCTGAAGGACAGCTACCCGAAAGAGGGAGACCTGAAACTCTCTCAGGTTGGCCCTAAGGTGCTCGACTTCAAACCTGTCGAAAATGAGGTACGTCTTTCTACCCTTCTCACTCTTCTCAACCCTACTTCTTCGACTTCTGTGGCTCCTTCAGCGACTATACCCATCGCTGATACCCCGGCCACACAATCCTCTCCTTCTAAGAAAAGGAAACACTCTTCAATCCCACTTGGTTCCAAAAGGATCAAGAAAACCAAGGAGCAGCCCCAGCAATCTCTTGCTGAAGACTCCTCAGCTCATTCTGCAGAGCTGAAGGAAAGTTTTGTGGTACGCTCTGCCACACCCATTCAAACCATCCCTTCAATCCCGGCTTCAGCGTCTCTAAACGCTGAGGTTAGAAACTTGGAACCTACCCAACCTTCTTCAGTCTCTCCAAAGACTGATGAAGTGATTATCAGCGAATCCAACGCTGAACTTAGTACCCGAACCCAATTCTTATCCTTCGCTTCTCCCTCTACTCGCTTGGACTCTCCTCCAAAGAATACTGGAGATGCCATCATTCCAGAAGCCTCCGCTGACGCTTCTCAAAGAATGATGAAGACAGGACCTGCAGAGATCACCATTCCTCACGGAACTTTTGAGGAAGATATGGAACATTTTTCAGGAATCCGCAACTTTGACGAGTTCATCAATCCTCCTGCAGGTACAAATCAACCCATATACACTGTAACTAAACCTGAAACTTCTGAGCTTTCCTTTGTTCACAAGTACTTATGTGTTACAGGTCCTAATTTGGGAGACATCAACGCTTCTCTGAAGTCCGTGGAAACAAAGCTGACAGATCTCACCACCACACTCTCCAACAACTCTACAGCTGTAACCACCGCTGGAGAAAATTTGACAAAGCTGACAACGGTGGTGGAGAAGAAGGCTTCCACAGATGACTTGAAGCAAGTTGATAAGACTCTCAGCGATTTCGCTAAGGTGCTCGCTAATATCTACACAGACTACACCTCACTCAAAAACTCAGTTTCCTCCATGTCCGGCGAACTAACAACGCTGAAGACATCTGTTGGAACACTCGAGGGAAATATGTCTGATGTAAAGACAAATGTCCAAACTCTGACAACTGACTTAGGCTCTGTAAAGACCGATGGTAGTTCGATAAAGACAATGGTCGAGCAACTGCTGAACAAAGCCAATACTCCTGATCCTGCTCCTGCACCCGTCCCTGAAACTGAAAACTTCACAGCGGCGGATCGCACAGAGCTGAAGAAGATCAATCCTGCTATTTCTGGCCTTGAAGACAGATTAGCTAAGATTGAAGTTCGCGTAGGTCTCTCTGGCCAAGAAGACAGAGAACCTACCCATGCTGCTGAATCTACCCATTCCTCCCCTAGTCATCATGAAAAAGAGGGGGAGAAGAGCGCTGAAAACCCTTCCAAGAGCGCTGAAGACCTTTCCCATGATGATTCTATTAGGGGAGAGAAGAACGAAGACCTCACCTTCGCTGAAGAGGGTGAGAAGACTATTGAAGCGGAAGCAGCCGTTGGACCTCAGGGAGATGAAAACCCTGAGGGAACCGAGAAGCTCGCCTCTGTATCTGAGGGGGAGCAACTCGAAGAAGACGCTGAAGAATCCGAAGCAGAAGATGATGAAGACGTCGACATCCCTGATGATGAACCATCTCCTTCTCCAAAGAATGATGATGATGACGAAGATGACGATGATTTCTTTATCGTCAAACCTGCCCCAAGGATTAAAGCTCTTAAGGGAATCTCGATAAATGAACCTTCAGGGGAGCGGACAAAGACAAAGCCCTCAGCCTCTGGAGCTGAGAAAGGCAAAGGCAAAAGCGTCGCTGAAGATGACAATCTGACGATCTTGCTTGAAAAGCCGGTTTGTCAGGTACATTAAACATCTCTTACTCCATCCCTCCTCTATCATACACTATCAGTTCCTCTACCCAAGCCTATACACTTGAACAATTTCTCTATCTGTTTCTACCCAAGTTCTTACTGGTAAGATCGCTCTGTTTCAGCTAGTCCTCTCCCCTGTTTGAGGATATCGCTGAAGGCTCCACAACTGCGACTTCACCAAAAATACCAGCTGCCGCTGAAGAAATAATCCCAGACTTGGATTTGATCTCTGAGACTGATGAACCTGAAGAACAGACTCTCTCACACAGACACAGACCTTCCTTAGCTCCTCAAAAGCTAAGAGAAGAAGAACAGAAGAAAAGAGAGGAAATAATAAAGCGATTCGAGGATCAGTGAATCATTCTGAGGCATGATCAACTTCCTTCAGTTCCTCCAAAGTTCAGAATCTCAAAAGATGAATACAAGGAACACCTCAGAGCTGAACGCCTAATCGCTGAAAGAAAGGAAGCTGAAGAAAAAGACAGAGAATACGCCATCAAGCTTACTCAAGAATCTGTCAAATACCCCAAGTTGAAACGTGTTCCCATTCAAGTCCAACGAAAGCTTTGGGAAGAAGCCCAGAAGATCGTGGAAAAGAAAACTGAAGTTTCTCAGACCACCCTGATCTGGTGTAAAGAGAAAATTCACTTCAGATATCGTCCAGCGAAGATCAACAAGGTATTCATCTCTGGAAGAACCTCTATCGGAGTACCTATTGTTGACATCAAACTTTTCAGAGAAGATGGCCAATCTGAAGCCTTTCGCGCTGACAGTGTAAAAAGGTATGGTCCCTCTGAATGGCTGGAGATGAGGTTAGCTATCCATTCGTCACAATCTAAGTACAAGGATCATTTCGAAAAGCTGATAAACAGACAGATCGACTTGATATCTTCTTGTGTGGACATTCCTCCTCTTCCTGATCTTAAGCTGAAAAGAAAAAGGGCCTCTCCAAAGAAGAAACGTCAAGATTCAAACTCAGGTCCTGTCATACGAAATGAAACTGGAATTGGTTTCTCTCGCGCTGAAGTGCTTGGTCCTGACCCTGATCTATCTGCCCTTGACATTTCTTTGCCACCATGTGAACTTTTCGTCCCTGGTAAAGTCATCAGTAATCCTTATGGAATATTCTTTCTCGACTACGACGGACGTAAAGGTTTTCAACGGATCGCTGAGCTTCCAATCACTCCAATCGAACAGCTCAGAGATCTCATCTACTGGTGTGACTTCATAAAAGACATTCAGGCACGACACCTAAAACCCTTGATCTTTGAAGAAGCGCTGAACAAAAGAAAACGAGGCGTAACGGTTCCTGACTGGATGATCCCCACTAAAAAGACCCTTGATGAACTTCTCATTAAGGAAGAACCTCTGTAAGCTGATAAAATCGCCTCTTTCATCTATTTTATCAGTTATCCTTTTGTACTTGTAATTTATTTCGCTCGTACTTGTAATCTTTCCATTTCTCTTTGTAACCTGATTCAAAGTTTTAAAGAAAGATTTCAGCGAATGTACTTTACTCCATCAGTACTGAAAAGATCCCAGAAAACAGTAAAAGGGACAAATATTTTATGAGTTCTTTTTATCCTTATGTTTTCATTAAATAGCAATTTTCTTTGTTGTTATGTCATAATCAAATAGGGGGAGATTGTTGATCCAAACCCTCAGTGATTTGATAATGACCCTCTCTTATACTTAGTGAAAATTGTAAGTAAACAATATGTATCAGAGTTTCACTATCGCTGATAAGTACTAAGATCTTCCAGTACCGCTGATAGGAACTCTCGCTCTTTAAGTTAAACATTCAGCGAAACTGTTCACCATTAATGCTCTGAGTCTGTTCAGTCATTATGATGATCGCTGATAAATTAGTTGTTTACTTATGATCCCTGAAGACAAGTTTCACGTCAACAAAGGTTCTACGCTGAAGTCGAAGATCAAGCTCAAGAACCAGCGACAAGTCTCCTAATGAACTGATGCGGATCAACGAAGACTCAGATTTGTCCACTCAACGTGAAGTATCAAGTACAAGACTTCAGTTATCGCTGAACTTTATCATTCGCTGAATAGAAAATGATAATCGCTGAATCAACGAAAGCTGATCATGAAGTCCTCCGTACAAAGTACTTTTGTCTTAACCACCCTTGCACGTCTCCGTACGAAATGTCAGAAAAGAACCTCCGAAAATCTGAAATCGTACAACCACTCTGATACTACACTATTCATCCTTACGGCTACTAAGGTTGTCAACAAAAGTCAATGACATGCAACCAACCAGCTGATGACACGTGTAAAGTATATACTGACTTGCATTAAATGCATGCAGTATATAAAGAGATGAACTCACTTCTTTTGAAGTAACTTGCTAACTCTGGACAAGTTCAAATCTCTTATCTCAGATAGGTTATTATTAGTAATTTCCTTATCTCTCTTAGTGCAAGAAACCTTAGTGTTCCAACTTGTTTAGATTTAGGTTTATCCTTAATCTTGTTTCCGCAACAAGCTGTAAATTGTTAATGATTTATCAATAAACAATTTAGAAAAGTAAAATCTGTGTGTTTGTATTCAACCCCCCCTTCTACAAACTTGTATAGGCCTTCGAGACCAACAGTGTTAACGGCATCCACTTCAGGGAACCCTGGGCAAGAAGACAGGGTCCCTGAGGAAACTGTTGTTGTTGCTGCTACAGATGCTGCTATTACCTCCCCCATTCAGGTGAAGAGTGGGAGAAGAATGCTGAAGACTTCCCCTTGAATTTTAAGAAGGAGGAAGAGAAAAATGAAACTAACCCTCAGAAAGTTGATCATCCTGAGGGAACCGCTGAAAGTCATTCTTCTTCTGAGGGGGAGCAACGCGAAGACCCTTCTCACGCTGAAAAAGAAATAGACCTCATCACTGATGATGAGGAAGATGAAGAAGAGGAGGAAGAATAGAACATAGATGATGAAGAACCATCATCCCATCCTTCTCCCAAGGATGATGATGATGATGAAGAAGAAGAAGGCTATTGGTTTTAACTTGAAGTCATCAAGGCCCCTGCTCTGAAGGGTGTCTCCATCAATGAACCAGGGGAGGGGACCGCTGCAAAGTCTCCTGCCAAGAAGACTCCGCAAGGCAAAAGCAAGGGCCTTGCAGATGACAATTTGGCTATCCTCTTGAAGAAGCCAACCTGTCAGGTATGCTACTATCTCTTCCCTTACACTGCCTCACTCCTCTACCCCTTCTCAATTTCTACCCTACTCCTCCTAAAACCTCTAAACACTTAGCCTATTCTTTCTCTATCTCTTTTCTACCTTTAATTGATCTAACTCAATTGATCATTTTGTTTCATCCAGTCCTCTCCACTGCTTGAGGATGCAGCTGAAGCTCCCACTGCTCAACAAATAATCCCAGCTCTTCAAGCTGAAGAACAAATAATCCCGGTCTCTGTCCTGAATGAGACTGATGAACAAACTGAAGAAGAACAACAACTTTTTTCACATCCAAGAAGACCTTCTCTACCTCGTCAACGGTCAGATGAAGATGAACTCAGAAAAAAAGAAGTTATGGTCCAAAAGCTAGAAAGTCAGCGACTCGTACCTCACCACCTCAAATGTCTGACTCAAGGCCGAGAAGATCCTCGCTGAACAACAGAAGACTTAGCTCAACGATAAAGCCTTTGCTATTGAGCTTGCCAAATGTTCAGTAAAGGATCCTCAGCTGAAGAAACTTCCCCTCAGAGTCCAGCAACAACTGCTAAAAGAGGCTGGTGAGAAGAAAGAAAAGAAGGTTCAAGTCAGTGACTCCACCATGGCCTGGTCTAAAAATAAAGTCCACTTTAGGAGTTTACCAGCAAGAATAAAACGTATAAACCAGAAGGGGAGGACTGTCAAAGGTGCTGCTATAGTCGAAGTCCAGATGATCAGGGAAAACAGAGTGTCGAGAACCTGTTATCTCTCAGATTTGGAGAAACTTGGGCTTAACGAATGGTTGGAAATTCGGGTTGCAATGCAACGATCTCGATCAAGCTACAACCCTTGTGTCGAAAGTTCTATTAACAAGCTAATCGACCAAGTCTCTTCAGCTGTTGATTTGCCTCTTCCTCCAGCCATCCAACAAAAATGAAGTGCTCTAAAGAAGAAGGCTCCACCATCTTCAGGCCCTGTTATACGAAACGAGACTGGTGTTGACTTTTGTCGTAAACCTATACTTGGTCCAGATGCTAATTTTTCAGGCCTCAACATCTCACTGCCACCTGCTGAAGAATTTGAAGCTGGAAAAGGTGGTCAGTGAACCTTATGGCATCTTCTTTCTTGATTACACTAGTCACAAGTGCTTCCAATGCTTGTCTGAGTTACCCATCGCTCCTATCGAACAACTCAGAGACCTATTATATTGGTGTGATCGCTCCTTCCTTGGAACATTCATGAAACCCCATATGTATCGTGAAGCCAAACGAAGACGGGAACAGGGAGTAACAATCCCTGATTGGATGATTCCAAAGGCTGACACCCTTGATGAACTTCTCTTCAAGGAAGAACCTGAATAGCTGATAGGATCTCTTGTAATTCTTCTATCTTATTAGCTGATAACTTTTGTACTTGCAATTATTTTTCACTGTACTTATAATTTTTCAACTTCCATTGTAATCTTGTATTTACGAAGTAATGAAAATTTCAGTGAAGTACTTTACTCCATCAGTACTAGAAAAGATCCCTGAAAACAGTAAATGGGACACGTATTTTATGAGTCCTTTTTATCCTTATGTTTTTAACTTAACATTTTTTCTATATTTCTTTGTCATCATCAAATAGGGGGAGATTGTTGATCTAAACCCTTCAGTGATTTGATAATGACTCTCAGAACTACTTAGTGAAAATTGTAAGTAAACAATATGTATCAGTGTTTCACCATCTAAGAAAATATATTGAGTCTGTTTAGTATCGCTGATGGAAACATGTGCTTTAAATTTATGCTTCAGCGATACATGTACATCAGTGAGCCCTGAGCCTGTTCAGTCTCACTGATGACCGCTGATAGTTCTATCTGTAATTGTTTACTTATAATGCCTGAAGACAAGATTTGCGACAACTGAGTTCAAAGCTGAAATCAAAGACCAAGCTGACGAACGAGTGACTAAGTTTACTAATGACCTGATGCGGATATCAGCGAAGCCAAGACTTGTCCATTTCACGCGAAGTTTCACGTAGAAAACTTCAGCGAACGCTAAACTTTATCATTCGCTGATAAAGATCAAATTCAGCGATCACTGATCATGAAGCCTGTTCTAAAAGTTACTTTTGTCTTATCTCCTTGCACGGCTTGTACGATTTGTCAGAAGGACATCCCTTTGTCCAGGATCGTACAAACCACTCTGCAACTACATTGTTCATCATGCGGCCAATGGGATGTTTGCTAAAGTCAAATCCATGCAACCAACCAGACGCTGCCACATGTAAATTTGTACTGGCTTGCATTTAATGCATGCAGTATAAATAGAAAACCCTACTTCATTTTTGAAGTGCCTTGCCTTTCCTCGTTGAACTACTTAGTGCTAAGAAAATCTCTCTTTAGGTTTTCTTATTTTCTCTCTATCTTTTCTAGTGCAAGAAATCTGTGTGATTCTCATAGTTTGTTTAGATTAGGTTTTATACTTGATCTTATTCCGCAACAAACTATAAATTGTTTTATATATATCAATAAACAATTTTAAAGATAAAAATATTGTGTTTGTATTCAACCCCCCCCCCCCCCCCTTCTACAAACTTGTATAACCTTTCGGAGCCAACTGTGAATACACCAAACAGATCTCCTACTTCTTCAGAAGATAGGGAGGCAAATGAATTTGTTGAAATTTAACCTGAAATGGGTGGAACTAATGTGAGTCCACCAAGGCCACCCAGTCTGAGAGAAAGAGGGAGTCAAACGCATCGAGCGAATATCGGTACTTCCAACTTGGTGACGACGGAATCTACTATGGAATCCCGTATGATGGAGAACATGATGCGAGTCATGAATAATGCACTGACTCAACAACAAGAGATGTTTATGAAAATGCTGAATGACCGAAGCGTTGAGTCGCAAAGACCGGAGTTGGGTACTGGTACTGTAAATCCACCGGCTAATCCAGTGCTAAATGTTAATAGAAGAATGGAGAAAGTTTGTTCCTACAAGACGTTTTAGGGTTGCAAGCCACCAGAATTTGCTGGTTCTGATAATCCAATTGCATGTATGAATTGGATTAAGGAGATGGAACAGGCATTTAGAGCATGTGAATGTGACGATCAAAGGTTAGATACGGATCCCAGATGTTACGAGGAAATGCTTTGACCTGGTGGAATATCGTGACATCAACGGTGACGGCTCCAGTTTTGGCAGCCATGACATGGGAGTCATTGAAAAGAAAGATTTTAGAAGAATACTGCAACGATAAAGAAATGGATCTCATAAAAGAAGAGTTTCGAACGCTTAAAAAGGGTACTTCTTTAGTAAGGGAGTACACTCGTGTATTCCTGGAGAAATTGAATTTAGTGGGGCATGTGGCCCCAACTGAAAAAGAAAAGATAAAGGCGTATCTGAAAGGCTTACTAGCGGATATGATGTCCAGAGTCAGAAATTCCAAAGCCTTGACTCTGAGAGAGACGATTGAGGAAGCAAAGATTATAAAAGAGGTATATGCAAGAGATAAAGCTGAGAGGGCTCAAGTAGGAGAAAAGAGAAAATGGGAAGGTCGATCTGAACCTTCGCAAAGAACGAAATCTTTTACAAAGAACACTCATTTTGAACCTCGTCGGGAACCGAATTGGTGTCAGAAGTGTAAAAGCAAACATTTTGGTCTGTGTCGATTGGCTCCACTAGAATGTTACAAGTGTGGTAAGAGTGGTCACACTATACGGAACTGTCCTATCCAAGGCCGACATGTTTTGAATGTAAGCAGCTCGTTCATTACCGAAGGGATTGCCGAAAGTTAAAGAGGAGCGGGAATCAAGAGAGGAAGCCTAATACTCCAAAACCAATGGGCCGAGCTTTTCACATGATGGCGGAGGAAGCTAAGGAATCAACGGACGTGGTCTCCGGTACATTTCTTGTTAACTCTATTCCTGCACGAGTATTATTTGACTGTGGTGCCAATATGTCTTTTATATCGCGATCGTTTTATCAAACGTTAGCTATGCCTTTCACTACCTTGAAAGATGCCTTAGTAGTTGAAATAGCTAACGGGGGTTAAGTCTTAGTTCGTGAGAAACTTGAAGGCTGCACCCTTATGGTAGAAGGAAAGGAATTTCCAATTGAGTTGATTTTGATGGAAATTTGGGGTGTGATATAGTTGTTGGTATGGATTGGTTGACAAGCAATCAGGCAAAAATTCTGTATGCTAAGAAATTAATTCGAATCCCTATGCCCAAAAATGATGTTGTACTCATTTATGGGGAAAAGAGAAAAGGGGAAGTTCAGTTGATTTCGATAGCTAAAGCGCGTAAATGTCTGATAAAAGGATGTTCATCCTACCTAACATATGTTTTGGATGCTAAAGTAGAAAAGAAGCGAGCGGAGGATATAAAGGTAGTACGTGAATTTCCAGATGTGTTCCCCGATGATCTTCCAGGCTTACCACCAGAACGACAAGTAGAATTCAGGATTGATCTTATTCCAGGAGCAGCACCAATAGCACGTGCACCGTACCGCTTAGCACCGGCCAAAATGAAAGAAATGATGTCTCAATTGCAAGAACTGCTTGAAAAGGGTTTTGTTAGGCCCAGTTCATCACCATGGGAAGCTCCAGTGTTATTTGTCAAGAAGAAGGATGGCACTATGAAAATGTGCATCGACTAGAGGGAGTTGAATAAGGTGACCATTAAGAATAAATATCCACTCCCAAGGATTGATGACTTATTCGATCAACTTCAAGGAGCGGGATGTTTCTCACGGATTGATCTAAGGTCAGGCTATCATCAAGTAAGGGTAAGGGATGAAGATATTCCAAAGACGGCGTTCAGAACAAGGTATGGGCATTATGAATTCCTCATGATGCCTTTTGGGTTGACAAACGCTCCCGCTGTGTTCATGGATTTAATGAACATGGTGTGTCGACCATTCTTAGACAAGTCATTCATCGTATTCATTGATGACATACTTATTTATTCGAAGGATGAATCCGATCACGAATGTCACCTACATGAACTCTTAGATGTTCTGAGAAAAGAGAAATTGTATGCAAAATTTTCAAAGTGTGAATTTTGGTTAAAGGAGGTACAATTTCTTGGACATGTAATTACATCTGAAGGAGTCAGAGTGGATCCGGCTAAGATAAAAGCGATGATGAATTGGGAAACCCCAAAGAAAGCATCAGAGATTCGAAGCTTTTTAGGCCTAGCATGCTATTATCGGAGATTTATACAGGGTTTCTCTAAGATCGCATCTGCCCTGAAAATTTTGACACGGAAGAATGTAAAGTTTGTATGGATTGAAAATAAAGAGTCAGCCTTTAGGACTTTACAGAAGAAGTTATATGAAGCTCCTGTTCTTGCACTACCAAAAGGAACAAAAGATTTGGTGGTATATAGTGATGCGTCAAATATGGGTTTGGGGTGTGTATTGATGCAACGCGGCAAAGTAATTGCTTACGCATCAAGACAACTCAAAGGAGCACGAAAAGAATTATCCTACTCATGATTTAAAACTAGTAGCCATAGTATTTGCTTTGAAACTATGGCGACATTACTTGTATGGAACGAAGTGCACACTGTTCACTGATCATAAGAGTTTGAAACATGTCTTTGATCAGAAAGAGCTGAATATGAGGCAAAGGCGTTGATTAGAACTACTTAAGGATTATGATTGTGAATTGCATTACCATCCTGGTAAAGCAAATGTTGTGGCTGATGCCTTAAGTAGAAAAGAATACAGTGGATGTTTGAAAGCGACTAACACCAGGATTGATGTGATATCGAGTCTGATTGAAAGGATCAAAGTGGCACAGAAAGCGTTATTAGAAGAAAATCTAAAAGAGGAAGTAATGGTTAAGCAACGTCTTCAACTGACTGAAGATGGTCGCTGAGTCAAACTGTTTTAAGGCCGCGTTTGGGTGCCAAAGATTAGGGGAAACCGAGAGTTACTTCTTGAAGATGCCCATAAGTCCAAATATTCTATACATCCTGGAAGTACTAAGATGTATATGGATTTGAAACTACGCTATTGGTGGACAACTATGAAGTTAGATGTGGCACAATGTGTAGAGAAATGTGTGACATGTTCGTTGGTAAAGGCGAACATCAACGACCTTATGGGAGTCTACAATCTCTAGAGATTCCTGAATGGAAATGGGATAAGATTGCCATGGATTTTGTGACTAAGTTACCAAGAACATTAAAAGGTAACAATACTATTTGGGTAATCGTGGATCGCTTAACTAAAAGTGCTCACTTCTTACCAATGAAAAAAGCTTCACCGATTGATAAGCTAGCCAAGTTATATATTGATGAAGTAGTATCAAGACATGGTATACATGTGTCTGTAGTTTCTGACCATGACAGTCGATTCACTTCGAGATTTTGGCAGTCACTGCACGAGGAATTGGGTACTAGAGTAAATCTGAGTACCGCATATCATCCAGAAACGGACGGGCAAAGTGAAAGAACAATTCAGACCTTGGAAGATATGCTCAGATCTTGTGTAATTGATTTTGGAGGTAACTGGGATACACATTTACCCTTAGTGGAGTTTGCGTACAATAATAGTTATCATCCTAGTATCGGAAGGGCACTCGAAATTGTGGAGGTAACTCGAAATGTAATTGATTTTGGAGGTAACTCGAAATGTAGAACTCCAGTGTATTGGTTGGAAGCTGGAGAAAAGCAATTTGCTGGTCCTAAAAATGTGCAATAAATGGCAGATAAAGTGAAAGAAATTCAGAAACACATGAAGGCGGCTCAAGATCGACAAAGGAGTTATGCCGATCTAAAAAGAAGACCGAAAGAATTCCAAGTTGGGGAGCGGGTGATGCTAAAGGTATCCCCGTGGAAAGGTATTATAAGATTTGGGAAGCGTGGGAAGCTAAGTCCTCATTTTCTTGGGCCTTTCACTATAACCAAGAGAGTAGGACTTCAAGCATATCAGTTGGATCTTCCACCCGAGTTTGTTATCTTCGGAAATGCCTAGCCGAAGAGGAAAATATTATACCACTTTCTAAAATAAAAGTGGATGAGAGAAGTCGTTGTGTTGAGGAACCATAAGAAATTTTAGAAATGACGACTAAGAAGCTACGACATAAAGAAGTGATCATGGTTAAAGTACAATGGAAACATCATAGAGGTGCTAATGCAACTTGGGAATCTGAAGAGGATATGAAGAAAAGATTTCCTCATTTATTTACCTAACTTTGATTTCGGGGACGAAATCATTTTCAAGTTGGGGAGATTTGTAACACCTCGAAATTTCCATAACTATTTTGTAGTTATTTTGGAAAATGTTTAAGTTAATGGGAAGACGTTATTTTGGAAGTTATGTCCTAAATTATCGAAGGGCGAAAAGTGTAGTAAGCCATTTGTTTGAGGGCTAAATGGTAAATTGTGGAATTTAGACATATAAGCTAGAAGTCGGTTGAAGATTTGAGAGTTATCTCAAATTCGTGGTTTAGAGTCGGTTTGTAAGCAGAGAAGAAAATCAATTTGCAGGGTTGCTTTCGGTAAGAAATTCAATCGATTGTTCCAAGTTAGTTTCCTAAAATAGGTAATCACAAGTTAAATTGCTTTTGTTTAGGTTACTGAATTGTGTTGGTGAAAGAGTTATTGAAATTTGGATTTCGGATTTGGTTTCATCAAGTTCCAGTTCTGTGCATCTCTTCAGGTGAGTTCATCTACCTGTTTTGTTTTAATTAAATTTATTGCTGAATTGATATCTTTATGAAATGACCACTAAAAGAGTTATTGGGAATTTTGGAATAAAAATTGTATGAATTAAACTGGGTATCATCAAATCCAGAAGATGAATACACCGGATACCGGATAGTTCCGGATTCCAGATGGTTTTCCGGATTGATTTACCGAATAGTTCTGATTCCGGATGGTTTTCTGGATTGATTTACCGGATACCAGATAGTTCCGTATTTTGGGTGGTTTTCCGGATTGATTTTACCGAATGTGGTTTCCGGATGGTTCCGGACTTGGAGTCCGGATACCTTTTCCCGACGTTACCGGATTTCTTTGGAATCCGGATTGCTTGTTGGACTTGGTTCCAGATTAGTTTACCGGACAAGTTTTCTTGTATATTTCTGTTGGACTTAGGTATGGCTCTTAATTGTAATCCCTACTTCCACTCCAAGAAATAGGCATGGCGCTAATTGTAATTTCTTGGACATGAGCAATAATCTAGAACTCGCGGTGATTCGTAGTGGCGCTCTTGAACATGATAATATGACTTACTTAGTGTTTGTCATACTCATGGAATCGGGTATGATCCCTGTCATCTAAAGATGTTATGTGTACTGTAAGAGTTTGTGATCAGGTTAATTTATATGCTTTGTTTACAAATTGGTTTTCAAAGCTTATAAAGATTTTGATTTGAAAATTGGATGGTTTCACTAGGCGTAAGCCTAATCTTTTAAAATTAAATTTTCTTACCAGGTACTAGCTTAGGTTGGGATAAGTGACGAGGGATATAAGAGTTATATTTTTTAAAGCGTGATGGAGAAGTTAGTGTAAACGAAGATGTTTTGGGAGATTGCCTAGACAACTCGTATAATCTGATCTTAATGTTAAGGATTAGATTAGTAGGTTGTTTTTGTTAGTCCAATTGTATATATGAATATTCGTAACTAATTCTCCATTTATGTATGAAAAGTTTGGAAGATGTTGTAGAATACTCTGATAAATTCAAGGTTTAAATTTTACTGTGATTTTAGGGTGTTTCAAATTGGCCCAGCACTTAGTGGTAATTCCCATTTCGTATAGTGATGTGAAACATGGAATAGGCATGGCTCTTAATTGTAATTCCCGTTTTCTATTAGAAGATAAGGGATAGGCATGGCTCTTAATTGTAGTCCCTACTTCCACACCAAGAAATAGGCATGTCGCTTAATTGGAATTTTCATGGACATGAGCTGTAATCTAGAATACGTGGTGATTCTTAGTGGCGCTCTTGAACATAATATTATGACTTACTTAGTGTTTGTCATACTCATGGAATCGGGTATGATTCCCGTCATCAAAATATGTTATGTGTACGGTAAAAAAGTTTGCGATCACGTTAATTTATATGCTTTGTTTACAAATTTGGTTTTCGAAGCTTATAAAGGTTTTGATTTGAAAATTGGATGTTCTCACTAGGCGCAAGCCTAATGTTTCCAAATTAAATTTTCTTACCAGGTACTGGCTCGGGAAGGGATGTGAAGTGAATGAGCGGATAGTGACTTTTGGAATCATAGCTTTTGGAGGTGAAATGGAGGGATTAGTTTATAACGAAGATGTTTTGGAAGATCACCTAGACAAGCCTTGTAATCTTATCTTATTGTTATGGATTAGATTAGTAGGTTGTTTTTGATAATTCAGTTGTAAATAAAAAATTTCGTTACTAATACCCATTTATGTATGAAATTCTTGGAAGACATTGTAGTATATTTTTGATAAATTGAAGGTTTAAATTTATTGTGTTTTTAGGGTGTTTCACATTTAGTAGAAGGTTCAAGTAAGGGAAAGGCGAAGATGTAAGCAGGAAGAGTTTTGGCTAGAAAGATAGAAATAGTTATTTCCTTATTATTCCATACTCTATATAGCTAAATTCTCAATTGTGTAATAGGTTGTTTCCGCAAACCTTCTTATGTACTCGTATTTTGAGATGGTTTTGGGGTCATTTGTTGATAACTCTCTCAGTGATTTGATGATGACCCTTAGAATACTAAGTGAAAATTGCAATTAACATCTGTAAGTATGAATGTTTCGCCATCAGCGATAACATGAGTATTAATGTTTCATTATCAGAGATAGCATGCTGAGTCTGTTCAGTATCGTTGATGATTTCAAATGTAACAGTGTTGATTGTGATCTCTGAAGACAAGTCTCGTGACTAAGGAGTTAATCGCTGACATCGAAGACAAAGTTGATGAACAAGGACAAGTCTACTCATGATCTGATGAGAACATCAGTGAAACCAAGACAATTCTACACACGCGACAATTCAAGAAGAAAGCTTTAGCGATAGCTGACTTACAGCAGGCATCTCTGATGGAAGACCTTATCAGTTAATCGCTGATTATGAAGCTTGTGCTTCAAGAATTGTTTTGTCTTATCTTTTTGCACATAAGTACGGATGAACAGAAGAAAGTTTGCTTTTGTCCAAGATCGTACAACCACTCTGACATCTACAATGTTCACCATGCGACCCAAAGCATGTCTTGATAAAAGTTAGAAGCATGCGCCCAATCAGATGCTGACATGTGTAAAGTGTTTCTGCCATGCATTTAATGCATAGGGTATAAATATGAGCAATACTCCTTCATTTTGAAGGATTCCCTGACCTACTTCGTGCATGTAGAAAACCTTTTCTACATATCCTTTGTTTCTAGTTTCTTAGTGCAAGAACACTTTGTGATTCTCAAGTGTGTTTAGATTAGGTTTACTTAATCTTATTCTGCAACAAACTATAAATTGTGTTTGATTTATCAATAAACAATTTAGAAAACTAAAATTTGTGTTTGTATTCCACCCCTCCTTATACAAACTATTCCTCCTTGTATAAACCCTACGAGACCAACAAGTGGTATCAGAGAGGATTGTTTAATCTCATAAACAAGATATTGGTTATACTTTTCTCTTCATTGCTATTCCTCAATTGGCATTAAACACAAACACAAACTACATAGACAATGGTTCTCTTGCAAAACCTCCTCGATTCAGTAGAGATAATTTTAATCTCTAGAAGAATCGAATGATTCTTTTTCTAAAAGGTGTAGATCCCACTATGCCTTACTATGTGGAAAATGGACCCTATGTTCCGTTTGTCCTATCTCCTGCAATTCCTGCCACTGCTACTACCCCTGCCATACCTGAAAGGGAGCTTATCAAAGAAATCTCTAGATGGACTGATGAAGACAAAAAGAAGATAGCCATTGATACCAAAGCTAGATCAATAATATATATGGCTCTACCTGATGAGGTTTATCATTATGTTATGAACCTCAAAACGTCTAAAGCCATGTGGGACACAATATGTCATCAATGATGAGCAATCGTGTCAGCTTAAGAAGAATCTTGTAAAAGATTAAAAAGATTCCAAAAGTACTCCTATTGCTTTAATCTCTTCTGAAATGATGCCCTCTCAGCGGTCCTCTGTTACTATCACTGAGATTGAATCTAACTCTGATGATTCATTAGGAACTGACATGTCAGAACTTGATAAATCACTGTCATTCTTGACAAACTTCTTCAGGAGATTTGCAAGAAAGAGTAATTTCAGAAGAAACAAACCTCTTGTTATTACTGACAAGCCAAAATCAACTCGTGTTAATAAGGCAACTACTATTTGATATAATTGTGAAAAGAAAGGAGACTTTGCTACTGAATGCAGGTCAAAGAAAGTCTTCAAACCTTCTTCATCCTACAAACATTCTTCATCCTCCAAATCCAGAGATGACAAATACCTTAAAATGAAGGAAAAATATTTGAAGTTGAAAAACTTCAAGAAAAAAGGTAAAGGTCTAATCGCTGAAGAACATGATTGGGCTGATTCTGATGAAGAATCAGATTCAGATGAAGAAGATGAGGCCAACCTATGTCTAATGGCCGATATCCAAGAAGTGAAGGAAGAAACCGCTTATGTTTCCTCTACCTCTTCCACTTCTCAGGTATCTATCTCCTCTAACCCAACTCTCATTGACGCTGATAGACTTCGAGCTATCGATTCGCTGATAGTTGATCTATATAATGCCCTAAATGACAAAACACAAGTTGAACAACAAAATCTTGATTTTAAGTGAACAACTTAAAAAATCTCATTTAAAGATCCAAGAACTATCTAATATAGAAGAAAGTTTAAAAGATTAGGTTTATGTAAATCAACTAATCAGCATTGAACGTGAACAAGCTATCGCTGAACTGAAAGCTGAGAAAGCTACTGTTGAAGGATGGTATAAATCCTCGGCAAAGATCACTGAGATAATCGATGCTCAGATCCCTGTCCATGACAGAAGTGGTCTTGGTTTTTGTACTGACAAAGAAGAACCAAGCAAAGATCGTTCCATGCTTAAGTTCTGAATGTTCGTTTCTTCCATCCCTGACACCTCATCATCTCAGTGCTCTTCTTCTACTGTTTCTATCCCTGAGGAATCTCTATGAGTCCCAAACTCAAGGAAAAAGGAAAACCTGTTTTTCAAAATCCATAGAAGGGTACCAAAGTGCCAAAGCTGAAGAAGAATAAATCAAAGCCTTCGGCTAATCAATCTTTCATTTCAAAAGTTAAGATCCCTGATCATGTTCAGCGATCAACCCCCATAATAAAGGTTGATGTAAAAGCTAAAAAATCTGAAGAACACAAGGTTCCTCCGATATCTGATGCTAAAGGCAATCTTGGTACATGCCCTGCTCATTTAAAGCTTTCAAATAATTATGCCTATGGTCCTATAGCTTAAGTCCTAAAGCTACTTTAAGCTATAGGAAATGCTATCACTGTGGACTCACGGACCATATTGCTAGTAAGTGCTTCACAGCCACCAAACATGATAAATTAGCTAAGGTGAAGATGACTGCCTCCAAGGCAAAGAAGATCACCCAAGATGAAAAACATGCCAAGGTGAAAAATACCAGTAAGGTTACGAAATTAACCAAAGTGAATATTACCACTGACGCTAAAAAAATCAGATGCCGTGAGGATCACTGATCCTTCCACTTTCTCTTCCACTGACAAATGTGGACCCATAGTAAAATGGGTACCAATTCAAACTTAATCTACCTTCAGAAGAGTCGCTTAGGTAGAAGGACTAAAGTATAATCTTCTTAGCATCAGTCAGCTATGTGACAAAGACTACAAAGTATGCTTTACTAAGAAAGCATGTTTTGTCACTGATAAGAAGAAAAAGTTGGTCTCGGCGGTTATCGTTTGGAAAATGTTTATGTTATAAACATGGACTCAACAACCACTGAGAACATTTTTTTCTATCCAAAGCCTCATCAGATGTTAACTGGCTATGGCATAAGAGGCTCTCTCATCTCAACTTCAAAATGCTGAACACTCTCTCTTCACAGGAACTAGTCACTGGCTTATCTCAGCACTCATATGCTAAGGAGTCTCTTTGCTCAACATGTGAAAAGGGAAAGCAAATCAAAGCTAGTTTCAAATCCAAGCAAGTGTCATCAGTGATAACCTCTTTAACTCCTTCATATGGTTTTATTTGGCCCTGTCAATATACAATCCATCACTGGAAAGAAATATACTCTTGTCATAGTAGATGAATTCTCTCGCTATACCTGGGTAATGTTTCTCAGATCTAAGAGTGACACTCCAGATGAAATCATTTTATTTGTAAGAAAAATGGAAGTCCTGAATAGTATGACGGTTCGCTCAATAAGTAGTGATCATGGAACTGAATTCAAAAATAGTTACATTGATAACTTCTTTGAGAGTAAGGGTACACTGTAACAACCCGATTTCCCATAACATAAAACATATAACATATATTGCATAACATCGTTACATTCATAATAAAAGATACAAAATAAGTCACGTACGGTCCCTTCAGTCTCGAAACTACAAAATACATAAAACCTCCTAATCAACATCAGTCATCAAAAAGTGTCATACTCTTTATCCTTTCCTTTGCCGCTATAGATTCCTCGACCTGGAATACATATTTTTTTAAACAAAATGAGGGTTAGACCAAACGGGTCTAGTGAGTTAATCTCTTTTCTTTCAGAATCGTTATAAAACCTTTTTATATAAAACCATGTTTCAAAATAGTTTATATAAAACCTTTTGTATATCAAAATAGTTTATATACAACCTTCGTATCAAATCATACATATACCGTAAGTATATAAATACCACATATACCACACGTATATAAACACCACATCAAGACTCGTGCATCGTACTCAACTCATCCTTATTCCTCCTCCCCATGGCCATATTAGTTGGTTGCACGCCACCTAATAATTCAACAACGCTGTACGACAATTACAGCCAACAACGTCGTACGACAATTACGACCAACACTTATGCCGACTATTAGTTTCGGCTAACGTATACTCGTGTAGTGCAATGCTTACATAAATATAATATCTCATTATATTATATTTAAAAAAACATGATCACACTATTAACACATTCTCAATTATATCTCAATATATGATATAACCACGCCATCACACATATCCATCTCATATATATATATATATATATATATATATATATATATATATATATATATATATATATATATATATATATATATATATATATATATATATAAGCACATATATATATATATATATATATATATATTTCACAAATTCTCAATCCACATATACTCATCTCATATATATAAACATATATATATATATATATATATATATATTTTATCCCAGTTGAAAACGTTTTAAAGTAAAACTCACCTTGATTGTTTATCAAAACCTTCCAAGCTTTTCTCGAGAAATCCAATCTTTCACCCAAAGTTTACCGAATCTTGATCCTTCACAAATTGTTTCCTACAATTCAACTAATATGAATATGCTTCCTTCTTCTTTTTCATTTTTTCTCGATTCCTCTCCTTTTTCTCTCTTTGCCATGAACAACATACACACCCACATATATAAATATCTCTCTTTTTAATCTCTCTTCTTTTCTCTTACTGAATTCAACGCGCACACACATATATACTAAATATTACACTTGCTTTTTAGAGTGCCACCTCACTCTCTCTTTCTCTTATCATGACTAGGGCTGTAAACGAACCGACCGAACACGAACGGAGGCTTGTTCATGTTCGTTCGTTTAACTTAACCGAACAAACGAACGAACACGAACGGTAAACGAACGAGATTTTTTGTGTTCATGTTCGTTCGTTAAGAATTTTTGTTTGTTCGTGTTCGTTTATGTTCGTTCATTAAGAGTTAAACGAACATAAATGAACATGAACGAACTTAAATGAACATAAACGAACGTAAACGAACGACTTTAAATGAACATAAACGAACGAACTTAAATGAACATAAACGAACGAACCCAAATGAACAAAAAAACCACCATACTCATCATTCTGTTCGTAAAAAAATACCTTAACAAAATGAAAAACCGGGTTAACTTAGGAAGTATGAAAAATAAAATCTAAAAGATCAATTTACTTGATGATTTTACACATTAATTTCATATTATATAAATATGTTTATGTATAAACAAGCATAAACGAACATAAACGAACGAACATTAACGAACATAAATGAACGAACGAGACCATTGTTCATGTTCGTTCAGTTAACTAAACGAACAAAAAAACATGTTCATGTTCGTTCATTTATTAAATAAACGAACTTCCCGTCGAACAGTTCACGAACGGTTCGCTGAACGTTCAGTTCGTTTACAGCCCTAATCATGACTCACCACACCCTCAATATGACACTTCTCTCTCTCTCTCGACTAACACCACAGACACATATTAAATATCACAAAAGTGAGACACCTCACACCATACTTAGCCAAACAACCCTCCAACTATCTTCATTTAGCAAGTTTAATCCCTCCAACTTCCAAATTAAATTAAAGTTTACCCTTAAACTTATAACTCCATAAAACTAATCCCAAATTTACCTTAAAATTAAAATTATAAAATTACGTAAATTAATAACGTACCCGGTTATTACAACATCTCCCCCTTAAAAGAATTCTGTCTCGGAATTCAGTCAAGCAACAAACGAGGGTAACTACTATCGAATTGATATCAAATTCTTTGAACACATCAAAGTGTTTACGGAACTCCCAAAGGACTTTTTACTAGACCAACCGCATTACTGCTTCAAGTTTACTATTTGTTCCCACTTCAATATTTGAAACCAAAACATCAAGAGTTTTAATTCCACACAAAAATTCCGCCCCTTTAAAACAACGATAATCACCAACTTATTAATACTAACTACTTTATTTGAACTTTACACATATCGTCCGCAATTTACTCAATTAATCCATCCCCCAAAGTCGATCCAAATCTTAAAATAACCATAGTCGAAAATTTCTGCCGAATCACCTACTAATCAAATCCCACGAAGGTTCAAAATAACCCGAAAGTTTACTTATATCACAAAAAGAAATAACTTATACTCATATGAATCTAATCTAAATAACACAACATTTTATGCTTACTCGGAACATTTACCACGCTAATACTACTTTTAACTCCACCGGCCTTTCACTACAAACGTCGTGTTCTACATTTTTACAATACTAACTCGAAAACATAATCATACACTTTCAATATAAAACTTGCTTAGCAATTACAACCTATTTCTTATACTCTTCCATGGAATAAAATATACTCAACAAGAATCATTTTATATCACGGATAAATTTCTTAGTTTTATCAAACCCGTATACTTCTTCCTACCATTTCCATTTCTCATGCTAGCATAACATAACCACGATAATCCCACATCAATACTTAACTGCACTTGACACCAAAATCATTCATCAAATTAAAATAAAGTCTAATTAGCAACTTAATTTCTCGAATATTAATAAAACACAATCTCAAACATTTCAATTATCTCAATAACCTCACCACCATAACTCATACCGACTTCCATCCAATAATATCAATACCAATTCATTTCTTAATAAAATAACAACTCGCTATCACATCAATTTCTTACATCTCCAACTTAGCATAAAAATATTAACACAAATCCTTAGACATTTGATTCACTTAAACCGCTCCACAAATAAAATTCATCAACACCGGCCTCACATTACTTAACTGATATAATTACCAATTCATCCCATAATAATTCCACTACAAACTAAGCCGAAAAGAATTTGTTACAACTCCGTCAAAATTATTAAAAAATCTCTTGTTACTAATCATATAACTCATTAACGGCTTAACATGCAAAGTCTAGCATAAAGTCTAAAACAACTTTTTAACTTAAACAACTCCATAAAGAAAGTTCATCAACATTAATCTCACCTTACTTAACCTTAAAAATCGCCAACTATTTACATAATAAATCTACTACAAACTACACTACAAAGTTCATCACACTACCATAAAATATTTATTGAGCATTGTTTTCTTCCCGCTAATCATAACACTCAATAATATAATATAAATGTTCTCTCCTAGCTTAAGTCTAGGTTATCAGCAACCTAGTTTCTAACCTTGCGACCTACTATCGCCAACGCTTCCCCCACATTAATCCACTTTTGATCTATTCCGGTGTTTTCTAATGGTACAACCATACTTGTTTCGGCTAAGTCCTTCCGCAGAATTGACACGGGAAAGGTCGAATGAACTCTCACTATGTGTAACCCTTCATTACTAAGGCGCATACCAACAATTTAGTACCCTTTTGCCTACATTAACTCTTACTTCAAGAAGAAAAAACCCGCGTGATACAAACAAGGTATAAAATCTCAAATCAATCATACCAATATCATTCACACATCTAGACTCCAGATTTGTAGATCATGTCCCAAACTAGTGGTTTCACACAAAATTTTACTATTCTTAAAAGAACGTATTTCACCGACGTTAACGTCCCAACAATTCAACACCCCAAAAATAACGACATTCTACTCTCCAATAGATTACATAATCAACTTGGAGTATCACCTTAACTCGTAGTTAAACTTTTCTCCATGGACTACTCCCAACTCCACCGTCACTTCTCTAATCCAAAATACGTCTAAGACAGACAACACTTTCTTGCATTAATTACAGCGACCACAAACCTTAGGTTACAATTGATTTCCACACTTGCCACAACATCACTCTCGTACTACTACCACGTCCTATCCAATGGTCCTTCACCCCGATCATTACATTCGACTACTTTCTTCCATTCTCTTCTCAACATAAAACACGTTTCCCCAAGGATAGCTCACTAGGAGGTGCTCACTCTAGACCAATCCTATGAGCTAGCTTTCTTTCACCTCCAAACCAATCGCACGCACCCAATTTCAACAATTACTATACTTAACCAATAATTTTACCACACCTCATATCAGGAACTTAACCGAGTTAATCCGAAATCACACTCAATGCTCGAAACAACCACACACTTTTTCATTTCTCAAATATCATTGGCATCTTCTTTCAAAACGATAATAAACAAATTGGGTCCACACCATACACCCATCCCCAAAATATAACAACCATAAAAACATCTTATTAACAAAATCCGTACATCTTTATTTCACCTCGTGCCTCTTTCAGCACAAAATATGTCATCGTGCCTCTTTCAACATACAATTATATATATATATATATATATATATATATATATATATATATTTATTTATATATATATCACAAATCATCAAACACATTTGAAATTTTATTCATAACATAAACTTTAACATTTGGAGGCATAACCTAGCGTTTGAAATACTGAATTATACACAACGCCACATTCTACACTTTTGCAATATCTTTCCAAAATTCTAACATGCACTTTCAATTTGAAAAATTGCTAACAATTGCAAGTGTTAGATCATTCATTCCAAATTAAACTACCAACCACTTTCGTTCTCATAAAATAAATTTTATTACCACCTTGAACAATCTTTCAAATCCAAACACATATGATAACGGGTTATCACCTTTGATCACTAATAGCTTTTCCTTACTAATCATTCCCAATAACACTCTTCACTTTCTAGTTTCGATCATCCTTGATTTCTCACTTAAATTTATCCCAAGCAATATCATAATGAATAAACATACCAATTTCAATATCATCCAAAATATTTGTTACACTATTGCTAAATTAGAACCAACCTCTTTTCACACCAAATGCTTCCAAAGCTACACTCTTACTAATCCTTCTCAAAAATAAATCATACACTCCCAATATAAAAATTTGTTTAACAAACGAAAACTTTAAATCAATCACCCTTCTAGATAGCGTCAACAATCACACTAAGTATAATCGACACAACACACTAAATTGTCACCTTCATGACAAGGTTAAGACTTCACACACTACCGTTATTCTTCACATCTAATCATCATGTTTCACACACTACTATTATTCTTTGCACTCTAGCCATCACACTCCGCATACCAATAAGATCAGAACAACAGTAATTAAGCACACTCATCTATATCTCTAACATAATTATTAAATAATTTTCTAATGCAGATATGCAATAAAATAATGAAGACACAATTGATCGGTTTGCACCGAAGTCAAATATCATTTTAACACGTGTAGAGTTTATAGAAATATACCTGCCTTCGCCTCTATCCAAACATCGAGTCCGACTTGCCACTCGGTTGATTTCAACAAGGTTAATATACACGTAAGCACATTCCCAATATAATAAGATATTCCGGTTCAACATGTACCTGTAAGATCATGATTACACTGGCCAAGCGTAATTTGAAATTACCTTTCATGATGTTCCTTCTACCTTTTTATACTTAACATCCCAAGGTTCTAAAATAATAGGGACATCCTACTTCACATGCAGTTTAAGTCTAAGTATAAATCCAAATACCTAAATCCCTTAAACTAGGGCTCTGATACCATCTGTAACAACCCAATTTCCCATAACATAAAACATATAACATATATTGCATAACATCGTTACATTCATAATAAAAGATACAAAATAAGTCACGTACGGTCCCTTCAGTCTCGAAACTACAAAATACATAAAACCTCCTAATCAACATCAGTCATCAAAAATCGTCCTACTCTTTATCCTTTCCTTTGCCGCTATAGATTCCTCGACCTGGAATACATATTTTTTAAAACAAAATGAGGGTTAGACCAAACGGGTCTAGTGAGTTAATCTCTTTTCTTTCAGAATCGTTATAAAACCTTTTTATATAAAACCATGTTTCAAAATAGTTTATATAAAACCTTTTGTATATCAAAATAGTTTATATACAACCTTCGTATCAAATCATACATATACCGTAAGTATATAAATACCACATATACCACACGTATATAAACACCACATCAAGACTCGCGCATCGTACTCAACTCATCCTTATTCCTCCTCCCCATGGCCATATTAGTTGGTTGCAAGCCAACTAATAATTCAACAACGTTGTACGACAATTACAGCCAATAACGTCGTACGACAATTACGACCAACACTTCTGCCGACTATTAGTTTCGGCTAACGTATACTCGTGCAGTGCAATGCTTACATAAATATAATATCTCATTATATTATATTTAAAAAACATGATCACACTATTAACACATTCTCAATCATATCTCAATATTTGATATAACCACGCCATCACACATATCCATCTCATATATATATATATATATATATATATATATATATATATATATATAAGCACATATATATATAAATATATTTCACAAATTCTCAATCCACATATACTCATCTCATATATATAAACACATATATATATTTTATCCCAGTTGAAAACGTTTTAAAGTAAAACTCACCTTGATTGTTTATCAAAACCTTCCAAGCTTTTCTCGAGAAATCCAATCTTTCACCCAAAGTTTACCGAATCTTGATCCTTCACAAATTGTTTCCTACAATTCAACTAATATGAATATGCTTCCTTCTTCTTTTTCATTTTTTCTCGATTCCTCTCCTTTTTCTCTCTTTGCCATGAACAACATACACACCCACATATATAAATATCTTGTTATAAATTAAGAAAGATTACCTCTAGATTTGCAATGGATTAAGAGATTTCTAGAAAAGTGATGAGAGAAAGTTTGGAGAGTGCAAATGCTTATGAAAGTATATTCAGGGATATGTTTTTCATTTACAATGAAGGAGTATTTATACTACAAGAAAACTATTTATCTACAGTAAATTGATACTATTTATCTACAGTAAATTGTTATCCATACGTTACCTAAACATTTCATATTTACAATACTCCCCCTTGGATGACAATTTCAAAACGAAGTTCAACCATGATGTGCTGCCTCATTAAAAACCTTGCTAAAGAAAACCCAGTGGGAAAAAAACTTTAGCTAAGGGAAAAAGAGTGCAGCTGGTAGTTGACTCCCCCTGATGTTGACATCCATGAATCATCACATGTTATGTACATGTCGCATACCGATATTGTGAACGTGTTTTCTGAAGATTGCAGTCGGTAGTGCCTTTGTGAAAAGATCCGCAGCGTTGTTGCTCGATTGAATATATTTCATTTCAATCTGATTATCTTTTATAAGATCTTGAGTGTATTAAAAGAACCTTGGAGGTATATGTTTTGTCCGGTCACTCTTGATAAATCCTTCTTTCATTTGTGCGACACATGCTGCGTTATCTTCATAGATCAAAGTTGGAATTTTGTCTTTCTCAAATCCGCATGAAGTCAATATGAGTTGTGTCATTGATCTCAACCAAACACACTCTCTACTAGCTTCATGAAGTGCAATAACTTCGGCATGATTTGAAGAAGTGGCAACAAGTGTTTGCTTCTGAGATTGCCAAGAAATAGCAGTACTTCCGTTCATGAATACATATCCAGTTTGAGATTTAGCTTTATGAGGATCAGACAAATAACTTGCATCTGCATAACCAATCAAACCTTCTTTTGAATTGTTAGAATAAAATAGACCTAAATCAACAGTTCCTCGAAGGTATCGGAATATGTGTTTGATTCCGTTCCAATGTCTCTTTGTGGGAGATGAACTGAATCTTGCTAACAAATTCACTGCAAAAGAAATATCAGGTCTAGTACAGTTAGTAAGATACATAAGTGCTCCAATTGCACTAAGGTATGGTACTTCTGGACCAAGAACCTCTTCATTTTCTTCGCAAGGGCGAAAAGGATCATTGTCGATGTTAAGTGATCTAACAACCATTGGAGTGCTTAAAGTATTTGCTTTGTCCATATTGAAACGTTTTAAGACCTTTTCAACATAATTTGATTGATGCACAAGAATTCCATTGTGCATATGCTCAATCTGTAAACCAAGACAATATTTGGTTTCTCCAAGATCTTTCATTTCAAATTATTTCTTCAACAGCACAATTACTTCTTGGATCTCTTTATTTGTCCCAATGATATTTAGATCATCAACATATACAGCAATTATTACATATCCAGATGTTGTTTTCTTAATAAATACACAAGGGCAAATAAGATTATTTATATAACCTTTACTTATCAAGTAATCGCTTAAACGATTATACCACATGCGTCCAAATTGTTTTAACCCATATAAAGATCTTTGTAACTTTATTGAATACATTTCTTTGGGTTTTGCACTTAATGCTTCAGGCATTTTAAATCCTTCGGGGATTTTCATATAGATATCACTATCAAGTGATCCATATAAGTAAGTTGTAGCAACATCCATAAGGCGCATCTCTAAATTTTCAGAGACTGCTAAGCTTATTAAATATCTAAAAGTAATTGCGTCCATAACAGGAGAATATGTTTCTTCATAATCAATTCCGGGTCGTTGAGAAAAACCTTGAGCCACAAGTCTGGCTTTGTATCTAATAATTTCATTTTTCTCATTTCTTTTTCGTATGAAAATCCATCTGTTCCCAACAGGTTTCACGGCTTCTGGCGTGAGAACGATAGGTCCAAAAACCTTTCGTTTATTGAGGGAATCTAGTTCAACCTGAGTAGCATCTTTCCATTTAACCCAGTCATATCTGTTTTGACATTCAATGATGGATATTGGTTCTGGATCATCATTTACAAAAGTATCACATGTAACAGCATAAGAGAATATATCATCGATACTTCTCATTTCATTTATGTTCCATAATGCTTTCGTACACCCGTAATTGATTGCAACCTCTTTATCATTCATTTCCTCTTCTGGGGGAATTTGTGTTTCTTCAGGAACACTTTGTTCGTTACCAATTGCAATTTCAGCTTCCTTTCTTTTCCGGGGATTTTTATCTTTAGAACCCAATGGTCTTCCACGCTTCAGGCGTGCTTTAGACTTTTCATTGATTTTATCATTTGTTTGTCCAACTGGGACTTCAATTCGAGTTGGAGCATTCACAGCTGGTATATAAGATTTTGTTACTCTTTTTGTATCAGTAAATGCATCAGGTAATTGATTTACAATTTCTTGCAAATGAATTATCTTTTGTACTTCTGTTTCACATTGTTTCATGCGAGGATCAAGATACAACAGTGATGGTTCACACCATGAAACATCCTTTTCTTGGGTTTTCTTTTCTCCCCCTAATGCAGGGAACATAGCCTCGTTAAAATGGCAATCGGCAAAACGTGCTGTAAAAACATCACCCGTTAGTGGTTCAAGATATCTTATTATAGAAGATGTTTCATATCCAACATATATACCCAACCTTCTTTGAGGACCCATTTTTGTGCGTTGTGGTGGTGCAATAGGAACATATACTGCACATCCAAAAATTCTAAGGTGGGAAATATTTTGTTCTTGACCAGAAACGAGTTGCACAGGAGTGTATGTGTGATATGCACTTGGTCTCATGCGAATTAATGATGCAGCATGTAAAATTGCATGACCCCATATAGAAATTGGAAGTTTTGTTCTCATTATTAATGGTCTAGCTATTAGCTGAAGACGTTTAATTAATGATTCATCTAAACCATTTTGTGTGTGAACATGAGCTACTGGATGTTCAACAACAATTCCTACAGACATGCAATAATCATTGAAAGCTTGAGATGTAAATTCACCAGCATTATCAAGTCTCACCTTTTTAACAGAATAATCTGGAAAATGTGCTCTTAACTTGATAATTTGAGCAAGGAATTTTGCAAATGCCATATTACGAGTTGACAATAGGCAAACATGAGACCATCTGCTGGATGCATCTATTAAGACCATGAAGTATCTAAATGGTCCACTTGGTGGATGAATTGGTCCACATATATCACCTTGAATTCTTTCAAGAAACATAGGTGATTCCTTTTCAATTTTAGATGGTGAAGGTCTCACAATTAATTTTCCAAGAGAACAAGATGTACATGGAGTAACTTTACCCATTTGAGAGAACTTCTGGTCCTTCAATGTATGTCCATGTGTACTTCCAATTATCATGTGCATCATTGTTGATCTGGGGTGGCCTAATCTGTCATGCCATAAACTAAATATCGCAGGATCACAATATTTTTTTTTAACTACCATATTTGTTTCAACCATATTTATATATGTATAATGTAAACCTGAGTGAAGTATTGGTAGTTTCTCTAGCACTCGGTTCTGATCAATAATATACATATATTTCTCATTTTCAGAGGTCACAGTTCGAGTATCGAATCCATTAAGATATATGTCGTTGAAACTTAATAGATTTCTTTTCGATCTCGGAGAAAACAAAGCATTATTTATAATGAACTTTGTACCATTTGGTAATAGGAAATGAGCCACACCTATTCCTTCTATTAAGTCTGCAGGACCTGATATAGTAGTTATGGTTCCTTTTGTTAGCTTTAATTCAGAAAAATATTTCTTAGCTTTCAGGATGGTGTGCGTGGTACCACTATCCGGTATACATAAGTCTCCAACGTTTGCTTGATGTTGTGCTCCGATGGAATTCATATTAAACTTCAAATATTAAACAAATTGTGAGTTTATAAAATAATATGACAAAGTTATTAGAATAAAAGGATCATTATATAATCGAAACAGGGAATACATGGTTACAGAAAAGAAAAAAAAAACATAGACATTTACATAAATCAAAAGTCGTCATAGTCAACTAAATCAGAATCATTTAAATCATTGTTGGACAACTTCAGGTTGTCTGTATGATTTATGAGATCAGAATTATTGAAATCATCGTTGGACAACTGCAGGTTGTCTATATTATTTGCGAAATCAGAAATTGTTAAAACAATATTGGACAACTGCAGGTTGTCCATATGATTTACTTCCTTCTCTTTTACTTTAAGAGATTCCTTATAAATCTTACAGAGATGTTGAGGTGTGCGGCACGTTCTTGACCAGTGGTCTATGCTACCGCATCTATAACATGAACCTTCAGGGTCTTGTGAATGACTTGATCCAGCATCATATTTTGTCATTTTGAGCTTATTTTGTGGTTGGCTTCTATTTTCTTGTGGAGCATGATAATTATTTGCTCTTTGCCAACGACCACGATAATAACCACGTCCACGACCGTAAGGGTGGCCTCGGTCAGAATTTTGGTTTCGACCATAAAAATTATTTTGACCGAAATAACCACGACCTCGTCCACGGCCACGTCCACGGCCACGTCCACGGCCACGTCCACGGAAATTATTTCTAGTATTATCATTATGTATAGCATTTGCTTCAGGAAATGCTAATGAATTTGTTGGACGTGTAGCATTTGCTTCAGGAAATGCTAATGAACCTGTTGGACGTGTTTGATGATTTTTCATCAAAAACTCACTATTTTGTTCTGCAACAAGTAAACATGAATTAAGCTCAGAATATTTTGTAAATTTCTGCAAGCGATATTGTTGTTGCAAAGTAATGTTTGATGCATGGAACGTGGAGTAGGTTTTCTCCAACATGTCCTTTTCAGTAATCTCATCTCCACAAAACTTAAGTTGTGAACATATCCTGAACAAAGCAGAATTATAGTCATTCACCCTTTTAAAGTCTTGGGATCTTAAATTCCTCCATTCATCTCTTGCATCCGGAAGTAAAACTTCACTTTGGTGATCAAACCTTTCTTTAAGTTTTTTCCATAAATCGCTTGGATCACCGACAGTGAGATATTCATATTTTAACATATTGTCAATATGTTTCCGAAGAAAAATGAGGGCTTTTGCTTTAGATGCTGGCGCGCAATTATTTTCTTCTGCTATGGATTCAATAAGGTACATAGATTCAAGATGCATTTTGACATCTATAGTCTATGACATATAATTTGTGCCTTTCACATCGAGAGCCGCAAATTCAATTTTGGAAAGATTCGACATACTGTAACTATCAGACAACAAGAAAAAATTAGAATCCATATATATCTATTATTATTGCCATGCAAAGAAGTGGAAGAGTCAAAGTTACAAATATGATTAAGAAAAGATAAAACTCATTAGGCGAAAGATTACTGGAAGTGATAATTAGAAATATCATCATAACAATAGCAAGGATTGTAACGGGATGAAGCATCTTTAGAAAAAATCTTCTTGATTAGATGAACTTGAAAGAAGAGTTATTTGTGTAATGAGTAATGAAATTTAAAGGTTTATTTATAGGGTATATATATATATATATATATATATATATATCTGTTGGAGATACAACGGTTATATATATATATATATATAGCCGTTATACAACGGTTATATATATATAGCCGTTGTATATAAGTAGGTAAAAGAGAGAGATAATTAATACATAAAATCAGTAAAAGTTAGTATAAACATTAAACCATAAATAAGATTAGTTTGACCATAAAAATAAATACTCGTAAATAAAAGTTAGTATAAGCATAAACGAAAAACATTATTATGTTAGTAACAATAATGTTTATAACAAGGATTTATCAACTTTCTCAATATATAGGATTAAGGAAATACATACCTCAGTTGGGTAGAGGCTCGTGCTGATAACGTGTTATAAATTAAGAAAGATTACCTCTAGATTTGCAATGGATTAAGAGATTTCTAGAAAAGTGATGAGAGAAAGTTTGGAGAGTGCAAATGCTTATGAAAGTATATTCAGGGATATGTTTTTCATTTACAATGAAGGAGTATTTATACTACAAGAAAACTATTTATCTACAGTAAATTGATACTATTTATCTACAGTAAATTGTTATCCATACGTTACCTAAACATTTCATATTTACAATATATCTCTCTTTTTAATCTCTCTTCTTTTCTCTTACTGAATTCAACGCACACACATATATACTAAATATTACACTTGCTTTTTAGAGTGCCACCTCACTCTCTCTTTCTCTTATCATGACTCACCACACCCTCAATATGACACTTCTCTCTCTCTCTCTCGACTAACACCACACACACATATTAAATATCACAAAAGTGAGACACCTCACACCATACTTAGCCAAACAACCCTCCAACTATCTTCATTTAGCAAGTTTAATCCCTCCAACTTCCAAATTAAATTAAAGTTTACCCTTAAACTTATAACTCCATAAAACTAATCCCAAATTTACCTTAAAATTAAAATTATAAAATTACGTAAATTAATAACGTACCCGGTTATTACACACACCTCAGCAAAATGGAGTCGCTGAAAGAAGAAACATAACGATCATCGAAGATGCTCGATCTATGTTCATCGATTCTCATCTTCCTACTAAATTCTGGGCAGAAGCTGTCAAAACTGTTTGTTTCACTCAAATTAGGTTGCTGATTGTCAAAAGATTCAACAAAACTGCCTATGAACTTTTCTATGGGAGAAAGCCATCTATCAACTTTCTTCATATCTTTGGTTGTCAATGCTTCATCTTAAACAACAGAGATAACCTTGGAAAATATGACCCCAAAGCTGACGATGGAATATTTCTTAGATACTTCTTAGTGTCCAGAGTCTTCAACAAGAGAAGACAAACTATTGAAGAAACCATCCATGTCACATTTGATGAAACTCGTTCAGCAAATTCTAAACCTACAGCTGAAAACGAAGAATTGAATCAGTGGATGTTTTCTCATTGTGGGGAACCAGAAGCTTATTTCAATCCCGATCCTTAGGTCAATAACCCAATCGCTGATGATGATCCTATCATCATTCCCAGCATGCAATCAAGTGAAGCTGAATCATCCTCTTGAGTATCAGTTGTTCCAATAAACACTTTGCCTCCTTTTGAACCCTTAATTTCTGAAAATCCATCCACTTCTTCTCAGCAATCAGTAAATGAAATACAATCTGAACCTCAGCAATTATTGCCTGACATACCTGATATGTCAAAAATGCATAATTTACCTAAAAACATCATTGTTGAAGCCTCTTCTTCAGCACTTCCAGAAGTCCACTCACAGCCAGAATTTCAAGCTCTAGCTCAGAGATGGACAATGAATCACCTAATCGAACAAATTCTAGGTGATCCAAACGCAGGTGTTCAGACAGGACGAAGTTCAGGTAATATCTGTCTCTTTGTAATTTTTATTTCGTTGATTGAACCTAAAAGGACCGATGATGCCCTCGAAGATCCAAATTGGGTCAGCGTTATGCAAGAAGAGCTGACTGGGTTTGAAAGAAACAAGGTTTGGAATCTCGTCCCCATACCATCTGACAAAACTATTATAGGTACCAAATGGGTGTATCGAAATAAGTTAGATGAACTTGGAACTGTAACCTGAAACAAAGCTAGATTAGGGCATCTCCAATGTATTTCTTTATTTTACTCTCTATTATAGAGAGTAAACTAGAGAATATGTTAAATCTTCTCCAATGTATTACTCTATGTTACACTCTAAAAGAGAATATTCCAATATAATCTCTTTTATATTGATTACATATATTTTCAATAATACCCTTATATTTATTAACTTTATAAATTGCATCCTTATATTTTTATTTTCACAATACCCTTATATTTATTAACTTTATCAGATTATTTTAACGACGTTATAATTCATATTTAATTTCGCATTAAATTATCAAAAATCAAATTTCATTAAATAAAAATGTTACATTTTCACCACACGTCTAAAATTAAAATACATAAGCATTTAATCGGAATTAGAAAATCTTTCCCATAAATGATCAACTAAGGCATCCCGAAGTGCAAAGTGAGATTTTTTATCCTTAATTTGTCTATATCGAACAAGATATTGTTGGAATGCATCATTATCATTTGTCATCATTTCGACCTCTATTGGTGGTACTTCTCTTATAACTTCAATCGGCACATCGAGATCACGTTCGTCGTTGATAAGTTATGTGTTTATCATTTGTAATGTTTTTATGTTAAAATATGTGTTAATGACATGTTTTAATTAAATATGTTATGTTGTAAATTGTTAAAGTTTATTAGTTTTTTAAATAGTTGGATAAATTTAAATTGAATTTAAAACTTAAAGAAAAATATAATTCTAGTTTATTAAAGATGGTATTAGACAACAAATAAAATAAAAATACAAGAATCTAAAAAATAGAAGGACCATTTTGTAATTATCAAAAGGTTAGAAAAAAAACGGAGAGCATGAATAGTAACTCTCTATATATAGAGAGCCACTATTCATTTCTCTATTTTAGAGAGTAAAATAGAGGGTTCATTGGAGAGGATTTAGAGAGTAAAATAGAGATAGAGAGTAAAATAGAGAGTTCATTAGAGATGGTCTTAGTTGCTCAGGGATACAAACAAGAGGAAGACATAGACTATGATGAAACCTTTTCTTAGCTTATGCAGTTCATAAAGACTTCAAGGTTCACCAAATGGATGTTAAGTCAGCATTCCTAAACGGAAAGCTGAATGAAGAAGTTTTTGTTGAACAACCTCCAGGGTTCGCTGACCCTAAGCATCCAGAATATGTCTATAAACTGGATAAGGCCCTCTATGGTTTAAAACAAGCACCTCGTGCATGGTATGACACTTTATCTTCTTATCTTATCGCTGAAAATTTTGAACGTGGAAATATTGATAACACATTGTATTTCAGAAAGGTCAAATGTCATATTATTCTTGTTCAGATATATGTCGATGAAATTATATTTGGATCTACTAACCCATCTCTGTGTACTCGATTCGCTGAACGAATGAAGAAAGAATATAAGATGAGTATGATGGGTGAACTAACATACTTCCTTGGACTTCAGATCAAGCAGAACGATAAAGGTACATTTATTCACCAAGGTAAGTATGTTAAAGATATGTTGAAAAGGTTTGATCTTACTCAAAGCTCAGCAATGAAAACTCCTATGGCACCTCTACTGACACTTAACAAGGATCCAAATGGGAAACCTGTTAATGTCACTACCTATAGAGGAATGATCGGCTCTCTTTTGTATCTTACCGCGAGTCGACCCGATATCATGTATTCTACCTCTATTTGTGCACGATATCAATCTGAACATAAAGAATCACATCTGATCGCTGTAAAGCGAATATTCAGATATTTGAAGGGTACACCCAACCTAGGTCTTTGGTATCCCAAGGACTCAGGGTTCGGTCTAACTGCATATTCAATGATTTTACAGGTTGCAAACTGGATAGAAAGAGCAGCATGGGAGGCTGTCAGCTCATAGGTGGAAAGCTGGTGAGTTGGACTAGTAAAAAGCAAAACTCAGTGTCTACCTCAACTGTTGAAGTTGAGTATGTAGATGCTGGTAGTTGTTGTGCTCAAGTCTTATGGATGAGAAATCAACTCATAGACTATGACCTTCAGCTATCAAAGATTACAATCTATTGCGACAGCACTAGTGCCATCGCTATAGCAAACAATCTTTTGCTACACTCAAAGACAAAACACATTGAAATCAGATATCATTTTACAGAATCATGTGATGAATGAAGACATAGAACTTCATTTTATTCCAACTGACTATCAGGTAGCTGACCGTTTTACCAAACCTCTTGATGAGACAAGGTTCAACTTTCTCATCAGTGAGCTTGAGTTGCTAAACCTTGAAGAATAACTCTTCAACGGTCAAGCATTATGTCAGTGATTAGATTCTATATATGATACTCATCTCCTTATCTCTGAGTAAATGTTCTTTGATACTCAGGTATGTTCTCTATCCTAACTCACTGAAGTTTTCTTTCAGCGGGATGTTTTTCAAAAATAAAATCGATCACTGACATCTTCTATCAGTGATCCCTTTGAAAAATAAAAACTCATCACTGATATTTCTCGTAGGTGATTCTTCTATCACTGACATTTCTTATCAGTGATATCTTTTGAAAAACGAAATGACACCTTTTGTTTGACGTCATTCTAGATGATAACCCATGGCACACATTTTCTCTAACACGTTCATTCGTTACACTTTTTGACCAATCAACTTCGTGGGACGTGTCCGTGCCATGATGAGCCTTTTTCCCGTTCATCATTCTTTCTCTCTCCTGTCTCCCCTATATAAACAACACTCGTTTATTTTTCACTCTTTACACGCACAAACTCTCTCAGGCAAGATTACTCTGAGCAAACAAAGAACTTAAGAACTCGAACTTCAAAACCTCAAATTTCCAGGTTCTTATTCTTAAAACATATGCACATTGTAAACAAAAACCTCTTTTTGATCTTAAATCTTTGCTAATAAAGATCAAAAACCTGTTTCTCTTCTAAAATCATCTTTTTCATGATTTTCTTTTAAAACCCTGAAAAGGTTTTTTTAAAACTGTTTTATAAACTCTTCTCTCTCATCTTAAATATAAATTTCCAGTTTTTTTCCGAAAAAGGAAACTGGTAAAACACTTCTTTATACCATTTTCATCTTGTTTTGAAACTGGAAAACCAACTTTTTACCATTTTATTCCCAAAAAGAAAACTGTTAAATCCTCATTTTCTTATTCTTAGAATTTTCTTCTATAACCTTCTATACAAAGAAACTTTCTATATTCTTCTCTTTTGTTCTTCTAACTTTCTAGAAATAGTCTCACAAGCAACGTCGTTCGTGAAATCAAAGAATGTCAAATTTGACATGTCAGCTGTCCAGTTCGTTGGGAACAATCACTTTGCATTGCTGACATTCCCCAAAAAGGCAAGAACAAACCATCCCCACATCGAACAAAAGCAGTGAACCTGTTAAAAAATTCTCCTATTCATTATACACTGACGGTCTCTTATCCAACCCACAAACATCTCCTACAACAGTTCTGGTACACTGCTGAACGTGCTGAGAAAACTCTTCCATCAGGGAAGAGTGTCACTGTGATCTCTTTCCAAACTGAACATGGTGAGGGAAGCATAACCCCCAACGGCATTCGCTCATGCCTCAAACTACCCATCAGCAGACCCTTCGCTGACACTCCCTCTGATGAAGACCTCATTCGTTTCTTCGACCTCATGGAGTACGAATGGGAAACGAAGCACAAATCAATGGACAGAAGACTGACAAAGATCGTTAAGGCCAAGATGCCGTCAGAACTCAACTATCTCTTCACCCACTTCATTCAGTCCATGGGTAGGAAAACTGGGTCGATGGACCAGGCCAGTCGAGTTGCTTTGGACATCGGCTACTCGGTCATCACTGACCACAACATCGACAACGCCAGGCTCATCTTCGACGACCTGATGATCAAGGTCGAGATACCTGACAGGGAACTCAAAGTCCTTTATGTGTGCTTCGTCTCAGCGCTCATGCAACACTTTCTCAAAGAGCTCTACCCGACCGAGGGTGATTATCAACTCCCAAAACTCGGGGTTCCCATCCTCGACGTGGAGCGGGTTGATAACGAGGTTAGTATCACTGAACTCAAATGCCTCTTCTACCCCTCTTCTTCTTATTCTCTTTTTGCAGCGATGCCTACGGGTCAACCCCCCGTGGATTCCCAAGCTGTAACAACCACCTATTCTTCAAAGAGGAAACAATTTGAAGCCCCTCTTGGTAAATCTAAGAAGACCAAGAGACCTTCAAAGAAGAAACCCCAGCAGCAACCAACAACAACAACATCAGGGCTTGCCTCTTCACAGGCAACCCTGGAAACCTTCGTGGTACGCTCCGCCACATCAGACACCACAACAACTGCTACAGCCATTCCAATAACCGATGAATCTATGATGGTATCTACCCCACCACTTTCAGTGCCTCAAAGAACTGAAGAGATAGTTTTTGGCAATGCCAGTGCTTCTCCGCTACGAAGCACTAACATCTTCTCATCACTCGCTTCTTCTCCTACCAATTTCCTTAGTCTACATAACTACTGCACCGGTGACTTCGATCGCTGACTCAAGAGCATCCCTTCTCAGGGATTTAATGCGACAGAATGTAGGACTTGATGGTCTCCCTCTCGAGGATCCTCAGGATATACATGTGTCCCAGACTCCTCTCGAGCGGGACATAGAGGTTTTTGGAGGGAATCAATTTGATTTCTCCCTACCCCATCAGGTACATCAAATATCTAAGCCCGAGCATACAAGTGCTCCATCTTCATTTTATCTTACAGGTCCTACTTTGGAGACCTTGAATGCCTCTATCAAGGAGGTCAGCGATAACGTGGCCTCACTCTCCACTGATGTCAAGAACAACATCACTGTCGTGAATGTTGTCGGCTAGTCGCTGAATCAGCTCACCTCCTCTCTCTCTTCTAAGCTGAGAACTCTCAGTTGTCAGCTCTCACAGAGGAGGTGACCTGAATAAAGCAGATGTTGTTGCGAACACAACTTCCTTACAATCATTGAGCAACACCGTCAGCTCACTCCCACCTTCTGTCACTGGCCTTGCACTAAGGTCGAAGCAAACAACGGCCTCCTCATTGATATTATGGCCAAGTTGAAGGAACCAGTTCCTGCTCCCACTCCCTCCTTCACTGACAAAGATTGCACCGCCCTAAACATGGTTGCTGACTTTGTCCTTGAAGCAACGAAGGCCATCCCTGGCCTAGAAGCCAGGGTGGACAAGCTGGAAGTTGATGCTCCTTCCACCTCAGCAGCAGTAAATGCTGACGCTACTCTAGTCAACCCTCCCCCTAATGATGATGACAAAGAGGGGGAGAAGAACGCATAAGACCTCCCTCGTGCTGAGGGGAGGATTTGAATAAAGAAACGCAAACCCCTCCTTCTTCCTCCACTTATACTGAAATAGTGGAAATTGCCTCTGACGAAGGGGATGGGGAGGAAGAAGAATAGGATAAAGAGTTGGAGTTAGATGAATCCAAAAAGGACTTCGGAGGCGTTGATGATGATGACGACGACGATGAATCAATTATGTGGTTCAACCCCAAACCCATCTGCGTTCCTCCTCTAAAAGGAGTTTCTATAAATGAAGCAGGGGGAGATATGAGAAGACCCTAACAAATAAATCTTCCCAAGGCAAACAAAAACAAATTATTGCCAAGGGAAACCTGAAGATTTGCTTCACATATGAGGGGGAGAAACCATCTCTGGTATGCCTCTCCATCATTCTTTTCCCTGCTTCTACTCATGCTCACCTTCGACCCCTGTTATATACTTAACCATTCTTTATCTATCCCTTCCAAGCCAAACTCCTTGTTCTTTGTAACCAGCTAGTTTTCTCCCATGCTTGAGGGATGAGCTGCAGATCAGCAACATATAATCCTAACGACTACTGTTGATGAAATAATCCCAGTTCTGTCTTGGAAACTGATGAACAAGAAGAAGAAGAAGAAGAAGAATTATTGAGTCACCCAAACAGACCCTCACGACCAATCCAAAGGTCTGAGGATGAACTACAAAGAAGAAGATCAACAATCCTTCATTAGCTAGAGAGCCAACGGCTCAAGATCCCTTCTCAACAAGGTACTACCACTAATGACCTTGGATTCCTGACCCCGGAAGAACACGAAAAATCTATCAGAGCTGAGGAGTGTATGCTTCCTACCAAAAGGATGCTAAACTTTCCCTTAAGGTAGCGCATAACTCAGACTCTGATAAGAAGCTGAAGAAGAATCCTATCAGAGTCCAAGAGCAACTACTAAATAAAGTTGAGACGGAAGCCCTAAAAGAAAAGGTTGTCAGTGACTCCCAGTTAGATTGGTGCAGAGAAAAGATTAATCACATATACCATCCAAGCACAATCATTGCTGTAAACGTAATGGGTATGAGCAAAAAGAAATCAGCGTTGGTGACAATCCAAGTTATCAGAGAGAACAACTCGTCGCAAACAGTGTATATATCTAAGTTGGAGCTATGTGGATTTGATGAATGGATAGAGATCATAAATGCAATACAAAAATCCAAGTCCAAGTACAAATCCCATGTGGAGAAGTTCTTGAACTTTCTTATCAACAAGGTCTCAGCGAGAATGGAGTTACCTCCCCCCTCCTGCTCTTCTTCGACCTCTGATGAACATGCCCATCGAAATGAAACATGTATCGATTTCTCAAGAGAAGCAGCACTTAGACCACCACCTGACCTATCAGCTCTCGATCTATCACTGCCACCAGGAGGTTCCTTCAAACCTGGTCAAGTGTTAGGTGACCCTTACGGAATCATCTTCCCTGATTGCAATGGCATTCTACGCTTTCAAAGAAATTCAGAGATTCCCAACTGCCCAATTGAACAACTCATAGATCTTGTCCACTGGTGTAACTTGTCAAGACCAGGTATCTTTCTCAAAGCCCATGTCCTCAAAGAAGCAAATCTTAGAAAACAACAGGGAGAAAAGGTACCTGACTGGATGATCACTGAAGGAGACTCATACGACGAAATGTTTTTCAAGGATGAACCACTCTGGCTGATAGATTATGTTCCTGTAACCTTTTATAATTTATCAATATTACTTTTAGTACTTGTATAATTCTTTCACTTGTACTTGTAAACTTTCAATTTCCCTTATAAACATATTACGATTTAATGAAAGTTTTCAGTGAAAGTACTTTACTCCATCAGTGGACACGCAGCTATACATCCTCTTTATCTTTATGTTTTAATACTTAGCAATTTTCTTATGTTGCTTTATCATCATCAAATAGGGGGAGATTGTTGATCCAAACTCTCTCAGTGATTTGATGATGACCCTTAGAATACTTAGTGAAATTTGCAATTAACATATGTATGTATTATGTTTCGCCATCAGCAATAACATGTGTATTAATATTTCATTATCAACTATAGCATACCGAGTCTGTTCAGTATCGCTGATGATTTCAAATGTTACAGTGTTGATTGTGATCTCTGAAGACAAGCCTCACGACTAAGGAGTTCATCGCTGACATCGAAGACAAAACTGATGAACAAGGACAAGTCTACTCATGATCTGATGCGGACATCAGTGAAACCAAGACAAGTCTACACGCGCGACAATTCAAGAAGAAAGCTTCAGCAATAGTTGACTTACATCAGGCATCGCTGATGGAAGACCTTATCAGTAATCGTTGATCATGAAGCTTGTGCTTCAAGAATTGTTTTGTCTTATCTCCTTGCACACAAGTACGGATGAACAGAAGAAAGTTTGCTTTTGTCCAAGATCGTACAACCACTATGACATCTACATTGTTCATCATGCGGCCCAAAACATGTCTTGATAAATGTCAGAAGCATGCGCCCAATCAGATGCTAACACGTGTAAAGTGCTCATGCCATGCATTTAATGCATGGGGTATAAATAGAAGCAATACCCCTTCATTTTGAAGGATCCCATGACCTACTTCGTGCATGTAGAAAACCTTTTTCTACATATCCTTTCTTTCTAGTTTCTTAGTGCAAGAACACTTTGTGATTCTCGAGTTTGTTTAGATTAGGTTTACTTAATCTTATTCCGCAACAAACTGTAAATTGTGTTTGATTTATCAATAAACAATTTAGAAAACCAAAATTTGTGTTTGTATTCAACCCCCCCCCCCTGCCGCCCCTTCTACAAACTATTCCTCCTTGTATAAACCCTACGGGACCAACAACGTTTTGGCGAGATATTTATATTTTACTGTTTATGCTTGTTTTGCTGAGTTGGGTTGTTACATTGCCTTATTAGGGACTTGATACATTCTCTATCATATGCGTTAAAAAGTCGTGAGTCCAGGTTCGTGGACAAAACAGACAGTATATGGTACGGCTGGTAGGGGATGTTACAGATAGTGTCAAAGCTGGGAACCGGACTGGTGTGCAAACAAGGACACTGAGATCCCTAAGGGGTGGATTGTAAGATCCTACATTGGTTGGGGAGGGGAACGCAGACTGCCTTATAAGGGACTTGATACCTCCTCTATCGGGCGCGTTTTAAAATAGTGAGTTCTGGTTTGTGGACAAAGTGGACAATATCTGGTACATCTGGCCTCAAATGTTACATTTTGGTGGGAAAAAAATCAAATGTGGGGGTCTCGTAAAAGTTTAATGAATTCTTTAAGAATGAAAACAAGCCATTTGTGAATGATAGAATATTTTTTAAAGCTAAATCAAGGTTTTTTAATCTTTTAACTAGGGTCAAGAGACCCCATTAGCTTACATGATGCTCCGCCACCGAGTGTATGATATTAAACAAGTTAAATTTGGTTATATGCAAAAACTTATAAGATAAAAAAATCATCTTACAAAAACTGTGCATAAGGTAGCAACGTGCCACAAGGTTAACATGGTGTCAAATAGGGGTGTCAATTTTGTACCGAGACAAACCAACCAATTCCCGTACCAATCATACCAATTTAATTGGTACCAATTTAGTTGGTACCAACCTAATTGGTTGGTATACCGTACCAACTATTTAAACTTGGTTGGTACGTGGTATTAGAAGTCGTGTACCACTGTAATACCATACCGTATCGACTTATTTTTTAATTATTTATTAATTAAAGTTTAATCAATAATACAACATATTTTGATTTATTAAATTTTAAATTATCTTGTTTTACATTTTGTTAAAATTGTAATACAAATTAACCACAAAGGTTGTCGCGTACTGGTTAAGGCCCTGGGGTGTGGTGGGATATCCCATCTGCCCAGGGTTCTAATCCAGGCGTACACAACAATTGTGGCCACTGAGGTTTAATCAGGACTAATGTCTTACGGTCATAATTTGCCAAGGGATTAGTCTAGGCATAGCCTAAGATACCCTTTCCAAAAAAAATTGTAATACAAATTGATATATAGAACTTGATTAATTTCATTCGCTTATCCTTAACAACTTTGATAACTCGCCTACACCTCCACTTTTCATGGTCCATTCTCGCTCCTTAGTTGTCGCATGTATTAGACTATTAGTGAATGTTTGTGTTATATGAAGATTATTTGAATGTTTGTATAGGTAATGGTACAACACATATCAACATGTTATCAATGTTCGACGTGTTCAGTGCATCTAGATCTAGTTGGTAAAAATGTCAATCTAATTAATTCATAATTCAATTTTTGAGATGTTGGTACAAAACCGTACCAACATGTACCAACCGGAAAAAGTTGGTACCAATTTAGTTGGTACCAAGTATAATTGGTTGGTACATTGTATAAGATTTTGTATACCAATCATAACTGGCTTGTACATGGTATATGGAAAAAAACATGGTACCGTATCATGTTCACCCCTAGTGTCAGAGACGGGTGTTGAGTCACGACGACTACCATGGTCCATGGCTAGTCTTTTATTGATCACTGCATACGTAGAAAAATTTAAAAATTTTATGTTTGAACACCATCAAACCAATAAAAATGAGAACCAACCTAACCTAAGACCCTCTCGCTTTATCAAAACTATACAAAACAATAAAATAAAATAGAATGACAAAAAATAAAGCAAATTAAAGATGAATTAAGTTTGAGTTCTTGCTTTCAAATTCGAGGTGTATCACGTTGCATTACATGAGTACACTTTCAAAGTTAGGGTGAAAACATATTTAAATTTAGAAATACATGTTATAAAACAAAAATGATATGATGTTACATATGAATCTATATCTATATCTATATCTATATCTGAAGTAGAATAATGGAGAGATGATGTGGCATGTTGAGAGAGCTTCATTCATAGTTTTCTATTTTCTCATTATTTCTCATTATTTTTAATAAAATTTGTTATTGAACAACCAAACCTTTCATTTTTCTCTTTAGGTTTTGAATGTTTTTAAATATTAAATGTATTTATAATCTATATCTATCTATATATCTATATCTATCTATCTATATATATTATAAAGCAGAATCCTAAGTTGATGGCATGGCTGCTTCTAAGGCCGACAATACATGCTTTCTTTTTTCTCAATTTATGTGAATTTTTCCTAATTTTCTTTGTAACTCCCAACCCTTCGTCTCCTGTTGAACCCTCTTTCAAATCCTACCGTTCTCTTTTTTCTTTTAACACGAGACGCTTCATATCCTCTCTTTTTCTTTTAAACTCGAGACCCTTTATATCCTCCTTCACCAAATTTTGAATCTACTGATCATCTCTTTTCTTCATTTCTCAGCCTAGGTTTTTACTAATATCCGAAGGTTCACATCATAGGTCCGTTGATATAAGAGAACGTCGGTTTTGATGCAACCACATACAGGAACAAGTCGATGGAGAGGTAATGTAACACCCTAAAAATCAGGGCTAATTTGAACCTCCAATTACAACGAGTTATGATAGAATAACATTCAAAACTTTCATATAAGAAAGGAATTAACCGTAAGGAGTCATATTTACAAATACTGAATTCTTCAAATAACCTATTAATCAAATCATGTCACTATAATTAGATTAACTAAGTTATCTAAGTAATCCATTAAAATCTCCTTTCGTTAATTAACTTCTCCGCTATCTCAAAACGCTCGTCCCACATCCCTTTACCTTCCTGAGCTAGTACCTGGTAAGAAAACATCATTTGAAACGATTAGGCTAACGCCTAGTGAAAACATTCGGTTTCAAAATAATACTTTTAAAAATCAATGTAAACAAGTTACAATAAACCTGGTTACCCTTTTTCTTACCACACGTATAACCATCTTTTGATGACGGGGTCCTACCCGATTTCAAGAATATGACCGACACTAAGTCAGTCTTTGTATCACATTCCAGAGCCACACTACGAATCTCCATGGATTCTAGATTAATGCTCAGATCCAAGAAATCGCAATATACACATGCCCATTTCTTGGAAAAGGAAATAGAGATTACAATTACACATGCCAATCCCTTCTTTTCCTTAGAAATCGGAAATTACATTTTGTAAGTACAGGATCTAATCTTACAATCAATATAGAAAGCAGTAATTGAGAAGTTGTATGATCAAGCCCAATTGTATTCAATGATGAACAGAATTACAGATCTAAGAGAGAGAGAATCTCAAAGATTACAAAGAATGAATACAAAGATATACGGGAAAATCAATCAGTTAGCAACGTAGTGCTAACCACTATTTATACTGCAACGGAAATATTAAAGCTACAATACAAATAAGAAAGACTAATAAGAACATAACACGTGTCCTAATTAGTTTACTAAATACTAAGTAAAGTATGTAGTCATAAGTTCTGAACAGGTTGTTCAGAACTTCTGAACATTCTTCTGATAACGCTTCTCAGAGCTTCTGACTCTTTCTCTCAGAACTGACTTCTCTTCTCAGATCTCCGACTCCTCTACTCAGAACATCTGAGTCTTCTTATCAGATCTTCAACACTTGGTTTATTGACAAAACTTCAGATCTAACAATCTCCCCATTTTTGTCAAATAAACTTGAATTTTGCATCATCCAGTTCTTTCAGAGCAGGAACAATTTTCTGAAGTAGCACATTTCTCAGATTAAGTCTCTTGTCAATCTTAGCAATTATTTCTTGGATAACTTCCACTTGTTGATTGATTGCTTCTTGAGTTATATTTGCTTGCTTCACTTTCAGCATCTTTTTCTCCAAATTGTGCTTTATGATCCTTAAAGTTCCAGAACAGTATTTTGCAGTTTCCTTTGCTCTGAAGAAGATCTTTCCACTTTTGTTTTTCAAAAACACTCCCAAATCTGGAAATTTGTGAACGCTTCCAGTCTTTAACACCTTTTTCTGCTCATGATCTGTATTGGGATTTGCCAGATAAACACATGGCTTTTGTAAATACAGAGCTATTTGGAAATCTGTATAACAGTGCCACCTTAAGATATAGAACATGGCCTCAATCACCACACTTCTTGCCTTCCTTTCATTTCTGTCTTTGCTTGACTCTTTGAAGCATAGAAAGCTGTGTAATCTGTAGAAGTCAACCACTGATAGTCTCTCAAAATCTGCATCAGTAAAGTAATAAACCTTGCCATCTTCTCTCAGAACTTCAAAGGATAAGTACTCCATCTTTCTGAATTGTTTGACTTTCAGTTCTCTGATTCCTGTGATTAAGAAATCTGAATAAACAACTTGCTTTGACTTGCTAAGACATCTTGATTTTTCTGCCAACCAGATCTGAGTCTCCTTTGGTCTATCATAGTACACATCCAAAAATTGTATCTCTTTAGGTTTGAAAAACTCTGGTAAATCAAATTCAAGAAAGTATCCATTCAAATCAATTGACATTTCATCTTCTCTTGGCTCAGATTGTTCAACTTGCTCAATTCTTGTTATCTGCACATTCTGAGGAGTTGTGTCCTGAAGTTCTTCAATTTCATCTGAAAGAATTTCATTTACTTCATACTCAGCAGGAAACACAAAATCACTATGTAACATCTTCTTGGGATTAACTTCAGATAGCAACCATTCACCACAACTTCTTATCTTTCTTCTGAGATTCAACCTTCTTTTCATAGAGTTTACACACTTTTTCTTTAAATTCTCTCTTTCAGTTTTAGCACTTACTTCCATTTCAATCAGTAACCAACTCAGAGTTGCATCACTATATTTTACCAGTTCTTTTAGTTTGAACATTTCAAGTCTCTCTTAAACTATATATGCAAACCCTTCAGTTTCCATTCCTTCATTTACAAACCCCTTCAGATATACATCAAGTCCTGCAATATTTGTTGGACATCTCAGATTGCACTTTACTTTTCTTCCTTCAATGGCTAGTTGAAAATCATACAAATACATATTTCTGACATAGATACCCAGAAGTCTTCTGCATTCAATTTCCATTAAGGCTTCTTCAGTACTAGAAAAGAACTTGACTAGAAAGATTTGATCATCAAGTGTTAGTCTGTGGAAATCAAAACTGGACATGGATACCTTTGTATTCCTTTCTTTCAGCACTTCCATTCTTACAAATATCAAACCATTGAATTCTTCTTGTTGGAACATCAGAACTTTCTCAATTCTTTTCTGGATATGCAGTCTTGAGTCAGGAATTCTGAATCTGGTTGAGGCTTCTGTATAAATCATCTGAGCTCTTTCATCCATGAAACCATCAACATTGCTCTCTAAAAGCTCATATTCTCCTTCTGTGTGGTAGAGGTTTTCATACATTTCCTCAAGAAAAATGTCATCATGAAATTGTCTGGCCAAAGGTACATCACTTAACTCCAGGATAAAATCACATATAGGTTCTTCTAAAATCTGTAAGTCAATCTTGGGAATCTCAATTGGTTTTCTGAATACATACTCAGAAGGCATAAAGTAATCTTCTAATTTCTCATATTCTTCTTCTGTGTTCATCTCATCAGCATAGTTATATCTGAACTCATGCTTAAAATTCTGAGAATAATCAACAGTTCTATTTTCTTCTCCCAACAGATCAATAGGCCTTATCAGTTTTACCCCTTGTTGAATTTTCTGAACATCAAGTGCTCTAACTACCTCACTTTGCATTATTCTGATCAATTCTTTACTCAACCTTCTTTCTTCTGATTTAGAATCCATCACATTTTCTTTATTATACACCACAATATCTGTACACATGTTGACCACTTCACTTTCCACTGTCTCTTCTGATCTCAATACAGATTCCTCAATAGCTTCAGTTTCATCTGAGTTTCCTTCCATCTCTGTGTCCTCTGAGTTTCCTTCCATCTCTGTGTCTAAGTTTAATTCCTCTGTTTTATCTGAATCACCACCATCTGTACTTTCCAACTCCATTTCCTCTGTATCTGAGCTATCAATCTGAACTATCTGAGTCATTGCCTTTATATTTTCCTGTGATTGATCTTTTGAGCTCTTTGTACTAGCTAAGTGCATATCTGCTATTTCAAAATCTTCTATGCCAATGTCATCGTCAGAACTTAACCTCTGTCTTTTCTCCCCCTTTTGATGATCATGAGGTTCATTATCATCAAACTTTCTTTTCAAGTTCTGATTTGAAGTACCTTCAGGTTCAGCTTCTGCAACAGGAATAGGATCAAGAGGCTTTGAAGTAGAAGCCAGTGATACACTCAGTGCTTTCAGTATAGATTCCTGCATACCTTGCATTTGTTTTAATATATCTCTTTGAAAACCAGACATTATATCCATGATCTCCTTTTTATGAGAATCCAAGGATTTCTTTACATCATCTACTTTGGTTTCAACAGAAATCAACTTTTTCTCCAACACAACTTTCAAATCTGACACCTCATCATTCAAATCATCCACCTTCTTCTCCAAATTTTCTACTTTTTCCCCCATCTCCTTGTTTTGTTTCTGAATCTTTTCAAATTCAGAAGAGTCTAACTGTGAACCTGAACCAACAGATGGTCCAGATTTCATGTGCCCAGAGGGCTCATGGCCTGTAGATAACACAAAGTCATCTTGTACAACAGATGCACGTTTGAATGAGGCTTTTGTAATGTTCACCTCACCATGATTTCCATCCAATCCTCGACACCCAACATTAGGTATGTCTATGAATGTTGTTTCAGGAATACGAAATTCCTGATTTGTGCAAGTGTCAGAAGGAATTTCAAGCTCAATATGAATAGGACTGTGATATTCAGACTCAATGTGTTGAAAAATAGATTGGGATTTATCACCTCCCTCCAAATGAGTTTGGGATGGTTCCCTGGATTTGTGTGAAACAGTAGCATGTTGAAATGCTTCTGAGTGGGTATGGATGGGTTGTTCAAGATCCACCACTAGGTCCATGGTGTTTGTTTCAATATTGGACACCAAGAATTGTGAACCAATAGCAGTTGTGGTTACCTGGTCAAGATTAGCTGGTTCAGAGGCATCTCTTTCTGTTTGAACCTCTGTTAACAATCTCTCATCCTCACCACCCTCATTCCGTTTTTCCTCACCAAGTCTAACCAAGCTCTCAGAATTTTGCCCCTCAATTCTCTCAGAATGTTCACCCATTTGAACATCCTCCCCCTCTCTAATTCGACTAGACCCCTCACCTCTTATCTCAGGTTGGTCCTCTTGGGTAGGGATTTGAGGTAATTCAATTCCCATAGAGGTGCAATAAGCTTTTAAAATCTCACTCTCCCTTGGGATATAATTCCTAAGTGATTTTGGCAACAGTTTATGATTTGGATAATTTTCAAGTCTAGTAACTGATGTCATCTTACCCAAGTAGAAAGTAGGACCATGCTCTTCATTTGATCTTCTAGATATGGTTCTATTTTCCTGCATTGCATACCAGATTACAATTTGCCAATACTTTATGTAAGGTATGTATGTCAGAGGAGCATCCTTTGTTTTCCTCTGAATTGCTTTCTGATTTTTCTCAAAGGTATTCTTCATGTCTTCCCACAGTATAGAAGTGTAGTCATAATGCCTATTCTTCACTAAACCTTGAAAGATCTGAAGAATCTGTTTAGAACCTTGATCAGCAGAACTATTCTTCCCTGATAAACACTTATTTACTACATGAAAGAAACAAGCCCAAATAGGTGGCAATTTGTTCCTTCTGAACAAACTGAGAGTCCTCAATCCTTCATTGTATCCCAACTTCATAAACTCTGCTATTAATTCCTCTGTTAAGGGTGAGTCTTCAAAATCTGTCCTTCTTTGTACATCACCTTTCTCTGGTAGATTCAGCATTTCTCTTAGTGCAGAGATAGATAAGGCAAATGTCACTCCTCCAATTTCAGACACAAACTTATTATCTTCTAACCTAAGATGTTTCCACCATTGTTGTATGTACTGAACAGGAACATTTTTGCTTCTTGTAAACCATTTTCTATAAGGATGATGTTTGAATAATTCCATGATAATTCTGTGTTCAGGTTTAAATCGACTTACCTCAAACAATATAACACAGTTATTTTCAGATAATTTCAACCATTCACTCTCAGGAACAACCCTTTCCACGAAAATAGGTCTATCTGACATAATCGACCCTGCAGCACTCTGTTCATGTTCAATATTAATGTTTACCTCATCTGCATTTCCTTCTGATTCATCCATTTGTTCATCTTCTTCATCATTTCTTATTGCCTCTTCCTCTACAGCTCTATTCTGTACTTCATCATTATCCGAATCAGATGAATCCATTATCGATTTTGTAGAATGTAGAGAAATTGGGCCACTCCTTCGTATTCCAGACATGATTTAAGAAGAAAACAAACTCAAAGAACTCTAGATTTGATTCGTATCTCACTTTTCGCTCTAGAATTTGAAAAGATTTGAAATAGGGATTTTAAGACCTATTTAAAATCCGCGAAGTTGAAAGGTTTAACGGAAAAGCGAAATCAATGTTATAACGGAGTCAACACATTTGAAATGCCATAGAGGATTTAAATGAAATGCGTGGCATAATCAAACAAATATGAAGCTGACACTTGTTAGTGGATAGAATTTTGACTCAAGTCAAAGATCTGAATAACACGCTCAGATGTTTTGACTTTCCTTTATCAGAAGAATTTTGCCTTGTAACCAAAATGTCATTTAAAGTCAACTTCTGACAAATATAAAACATCTTGATTATTCAGAAGAGGTTTGAACAGATAGAAACACTTTTTATCATCAAAATTTTGTTCATATTATGATGATTTTCAAAAAATCATTTAAAATCTTATATCTGAATATGAAAATTTTTAATTCAGATATAGTTTGAACAACAAAAAATTTATCATTAAAAGCTTGTTCTTCTTAGAATGATCAGAGATAAGAAATGAAAACAAATCTTTTAAGCATCACAAAAATGATTTCCAAACAAAAACTTTTGATGCTCCCCCTTGACTTGAGCATGCATTTGACTATTTATGATACATAAAGATGAGATAAAAAGATAATAGAAGAAGCATAATCCACACAGTTGAAGTATTTGTATTTCTCAAAAATAAATTTTTGAAAGTTAGATTGCTGAAGTATTGACTCAGAATCTCTGACCTTAAGACTCAGAAGTTCTGAACTCAAGACTCAGAGGTTCTGAACTCAAGACTCAGAAGTTCTGAACTCAAGACTCAGAAGTTCTGATCTTAGTACTCAGAAGTTCTGAACTTAAGACTCAGAGTTCTGAGTACACTACTCAGACAATTTTACTTAGAAAAATTTAGCATTTTTAAGAAAAACAAATATTTTCAATTAGTCAGATTAAGCATTCCTATTTTACATATGAGAAAAGAGAACCTTTTGTGATCAAGAGGCTTTGTGAACAAGTCAGCCAATTGATACTTTGTATGCACAAAGTGCATCTCTATAGTTCCTTTTTCTACATAGTCCTTTATAAAATGATACCTCACATCTATATGCTTAGTCTTTGAATGTTGAACAGGGTTCTGAGTAATGGCAATTGCACTTTCTGAGTCACAATAGATGGGAATCTTGTTAAGCTGATATCCATAGTCCATGAGTTGTGTTCTCATCCACAATGTTTGAGAGCATGAAGCAGCAACAGCAACATACTCTGCTTCAGCAGTTGAAGTGGACACACAATTCTGCTTCTTTAATGCCCAACTCACTATTTTATCTCCCAAAAAGTGACAAGCACCAGATGTACTCTTTCTGTCCAACCTACTTCCTGCATGATCAGCATCAGTGAAAGCAGTCAATTTGAAATCAGTTTCTTTTGGATACCATAAACCTAGATCAGGTGATCCTTTGAGATATCTTAAAATCCTTTTGACAGCCAACATATGTGATTCTTTTGGGTTAGATTGAAATCTAGCACAGAAACAGGTAGAAAACATGATATCTGGTCTACTTGCAGTCAGATAAAGTAATGATCCAATCATACCTCTATAGAGTTTGATATCTGCTGAAACACCTTTGAGATCAGCATCTAACTTTATGTTAGTTGCCATAGGTGTTCTCATAGAAGCACAATCAGACATTTTGAACTTTTTTAGAATGTCTCTGACATATTTTCCTTGATTTATAAAAATACCTTTTGGTAATTGTTTGACTTGAAGACCAAGAAAAAAATTCAGCTCACCCATCATGCTCATTTCAAATTCAGATGACATGATTTTTGAAAAATTATCACATAATTCTGGACTGGTAGAACCAAATATTATGTCATCAACATAAATCTGAATCAGAATTAAATCATCACCCTGTTTCTTTAAAAACAAAGTTGTGTCAATCTTACCTTTCTTGAACCCTGAACCTAACAAGTGTTTAGTAAGAGTGTCATACCAGGCTCGTGGTGCTTGTTTTAGACCATATAAAGCTTTGTCTAAAATATAAACATGATCAGGGAATTATGGATCAACAAAACCTTCAGGTTGATGAACATACACTTCTTCATTAAGTTTGCCATTTAGAAAGGCTGATTTGACATCCATCTGATACACCTTGAAGTTTTTGTGTGCAGCATAGGCCAAAAATATTCTGATTGCCTCTATTCTTGCCACTGGTGCAAATGTCTCATCATAATCAATTCCCTCTTGTTGACAGTATCCCTTAGCAACCAATCTTTCCTTGTTTCTGATGACAACACCTGACTCATCCTTTTTGTTTCTGAACACCCATTTAGTTCCAATAATAGATTTACCTTCAGGCTTTGGAATGAGTCTCCAAACTTTATTTCTTTCAAATTGGAGCAATTCCTCTTGCATTGCTGAAATCCAGTATGGATCCTCTAGGGCTTCATTAGCTTTCTTTGGTTCAATCACACTTAAGAAACCAGCAAACATTGCTTCATTTGTTGTAGCTGATCTGGTCTTTACTCCTGCTGATGGATCACCTATTACTTGATGAATAGGATGATTTTTAGTCCATTTATTTGCACTAGGGAGTACATCAATCTCTGAATAATTGTTGTTTGCATCATTCTCATCAATGATTGCTTGTAATTCTGAACTGTCCCCTTGTTCGGATGTATGTGTAGAAGTTACATCCAAGTTTGGATTCTGAGCAATGAAGTCAGAATTCTGAGTGACTTGTTCAGAGTTCTGAGTACAAGAATCAGAATTCTGATTACAAGGTTCAGAATTTTCACCACTTGTATTTATCAGATTTGGACATTCCTCTGATGGACCTTTGTCAGAAATTACAGTTGATTGAACTATTTCTGGATTCCTATTTTTCATCTCTTTTACCATCTTTGGGTTTTCATATTCTGCATAAGAATCAGAAATCAGTTCTAGAAAAGCATCCTTAAACAGTAAATTGAGTTCTGAACAAATAGGATTAGATTTTGTATCAGAAGTCATTTTTGTCTTGTTCTGCATGAGTTCTGAACTGTCTTGTTCAGAAGTCCTCATTCTGGCTTCATCAAAAGTTACATTTATACTCTCCATCATCCTCTTGGTTCTTCTATTGTAGATTCTGAATGCTTTGGAAGTTAAAGAATAACCCACAAAGTATCCTTCATCTGCCTTTTTATCAAATTTGGCAAGATTTTCTCTGTCTTTAAGAACATAGCACCTGCAACCAAAAACATGAAAGAATTTGATTAATGGTTTTCTTTTATTTATCAGTTCATAAGCAGTCTTATTTAATCTCTTATTGATTAAAGTTCTGTTCTGTGTAAAACAAGCAGTTGCAATTGCTTCAGCCCATAGGAAGGTAGGAAGATTTGAATAAGCCAGCATTGTTCTCGCAGCTTCAACTAGAGTTCTGTTTTTCCTTTCAACAACACCATTTTGTTGAGGAGTTTTGACAGCAGAAAAATTGTGAGAAATTCCAGAACTTTCTAAAAAATTCTGAAGAGTCTCATTTCTGAACTCTGTTCCATTATCACTTCTGATTTTCTGAACTTGAAGTTGTAGGAGAACTTGAATCCTTTTGATAAAATTTATCAATGTAGTAGCAGCTTCTGACTTAGCTCTTAGGAATTCAACCCATGTGTATCTGGAGTATTCATCAACAATCACAAGCATATATTTCTTTCCTCCCATAGACTGAACTGAAATAGGACCACAAAGATCAGTATGAATCATTTCTAATGGTGCTTTGCAAGATGAGTCCATTTTTAATTTGTGAGAACTCTTTTTCATCTTGCCCATTTCACAAGCTGAGCATAACGATTCTTTTTCAAATTTAATCTTTGGTAAACCTTTAACCAGATGTTTTGCAACAAGATTATTAAGATCTTTGAAATTCAGATGAGAACATCTTCTGTGCCAAAGCCAGCATTCATTTGCAGTTGAGTTTGATAAAAGACAAACTGTATTTAATGTTTTCAATTTTGAAAAATTAACTACAAATAAGTCCATATGTCTTTTAGCCCAGAAGACTTTAACATCATTTTCAGTTAAAATCATGCAACCTGTTATTTGAAACTTGATTTGACAAAGACTGTCTAAAAACTGACTTATGCTGAAAAGATTATGTTGTAATCCTTCAACATAGAAAACCTTTTGGATAGTCAGATCTCCTTTAGTTAAATCCCCATAACCTTTAACTTGACCTTTGCTATTATTTCCAAAGTTTACTGCTCCTCCAGCCTTTTCTGTGAAGTTTGATAGAAAAGACTTCTGACCTGTCATGTGTCTTGAAGCTCCTGAATCTAAAAACCACACATGACAGCCCTGCAAAAGGATCAGTTAGTTTTAGGTACCCATTTTGGAATGGGTCCATCTTTGTTAGTTTTGTCATTGGATTTAACATTAGTACCTTTTACTTTCCACTCAAAATCTTTCTTCAAACACCACTTTCCTTGAACTTTTATGAAGTCAGAACATTTTCTGCTTACAAACTTGTTTAATTTCTTTTTGAAAGTTGTAACTTTTGATTTTGCAACATTTTCAACTTTCTTTTCTTTTATCTTTTCTTTCTTCTGAGTCTGAGGAACAGAAATTTTCTTCTTTTCTGTATTCTGAAGAACAGAAATATTTTTCTTTTCTGAATTCTGAATGTCTTTTCTTATGTATGAAACAGAAGTTATTTTGACTAGACATTTATGAGAATATTGGAATGAATCATTTTTACATCTAACACAAACAAGATTTTTCTTTGCAAGTGACAATAAATCTGAAACATAGGTCATTTCATTTTTATTGATACTGTTCAGAGTACAATTGCCCTTATTACAAGAATTTTTAGCTTTGAGTTCAGAAGTAGATTTCATTCTAAGCTTCTCAAGATTCCTTTTCAGATCATTCAACTTTGCAAGATCATCTTTCCTTTTGCTTTCTTCTTTTTCTGAAAAATTCAACTCCTTTTTGTTAGAAGAATTAGATGATTCACCTTTTTCATATGTACTTGATTCATTAAAGAATTTATCATTTTCTTTTAGAGCATTAATTTTAAAAAGATCATACTCAGTCTTTAGTTTTTCAAGCTCTGTTATTTTCTGAATAAAAATATTCTTTTCTTTCAAAGCTTCTTCAAGTTTAATATCCACCTCACAGTAATCATTTTCAAGTTCATCATAAGCTTTCCTTAAGTCCTTAAGTTCTTGACTTACAAGATTAAACCTCTTTTCAAGTTCTAAAAATTCATCTGACTTTGTTTCAGAAAATCCAGTTGAATCAGACTTCTGACTACCTGAGTCAGAGTTCTGATTTACAGACTCAGATGTCTGATCTTTAGACTCAGAGTTCTGACTACAAAGTTCAGAATTCTGACTAGAAGTTTCAGACTTCTGATTAACTGTTTCAGAATCTTTACTTGTGTCAAATATGTTCTCAATGTCATGGTATGAAAAACTTGGTTGTTTATTTTTGTAGCTGACATTTAAAGAATCATACTTGAATTTAGTATCATTGTATTTTGGCTTCTCATCTGTTGGTTTAGAAACTTCTTTCTTAACCTTTTCTTCTGAAACAACTGACTTTTCTGTTTTAGACTCGGAAATTTTCTCATCTGACTTTTTAGAGTTTGGTCTTTGCAAATTGTCAGAACTTGTTATAGAACTAGCAGGTCTTATGAAAACTTCAACAATTTCTGGGATTTTTGGCTTAGGAACTTGAAGTTTTTCAAAATCATACAAGTTGATTGGAGTTCTTTTTAAAGTGACATTTTCTTCCAATCCCAATCCCTTCTTTGGGTTGTAAAATCTTGTATCTTTAACATTGCTTATTAAAAGATTTAATGTTTGCTGAGTCTGACCCCTTTTCAAATTCAGATCTTCCAATTCTTTGATTTTGGTGTATAAATTCTTTCTTTCCTCAAATAACATATCAAATTTTATTTGTAAATCACCTTTTTCATCCTTTATTTTTGAAAACTCAACTTTTAGTTCAGAGATCTTTTTCAACAATTCAGAATTTTCATCTTTAACTTTCTGTTTCTCAGTCTCAGATTCTTCATATTGTTCTTTTATTACTTCTTTTTCAATTCTGAACTTGTTAACCAAATTTCTTTCTCCTTTTATCTGTTTTCTTAGATTAGCAAATTCAGTTTTCATTTCACCAATCTGTGTCATTAACTCTATTTCAAGTGAAGAATGTACCTCAGCAGATGACTCAGAATCAGCATCTTCAAAATCAGAATCATCCTCATTCCTCATTTTTGCCATATAGCTTTGCATCTGTGGAAAGTTGATATGATCATCTTCATCAGAAGTGTAGTACAACCAATTCTCCTGTTCAGCCAATAAAGCAATTTCATCATCTCTCTTCTTTGCAAGCTGAGCCTTCTTGGTGTAGTACTCATAGTCTTTCACAATTTTAACTCTGCAATCCTTAGCATAGTGGCCAGATTTTCCACACTTGAAACACAGATTCTTTTCTTTTCTCTCTTCCTTCTCTTCTTTGTTTTCTTCACTTCTCTCTACTCTCTTTTCAAACTTATTTTCTTCTCTGTCTTCTTTCTTCTTATAATCTGAACTCCCAACTCTCTTATAATTTCCTTGAAATCTACCCTTCCCATACCTCTTGTTGAAAGTATTTGTCAGCAAAGCTAGCTTCTCAGCCATTATCTTGATATCTTCATCATCTTCTGATCCTTCTTCCTTGTCAGATTCCTCCAGACTTGGTATCTCTGATAGATATGCAGTCTTTTTGGGTGCTTTGATTGCTTTGGACTTTGATAAGAATGCTAACTGATCAGCAACATTTTTCTTCTCTTCCACAACTAACTTGACAGAGTCTTCATGTTGATTAAGAACACAGAACAGATCATTTAAGTCTTCTTCACACATATCCTTGTTCATTTGCAGACTTATGGCAAATGATGACCATTCTGAATTTAGACTGTTCAGAAATTTGTAATTTATTTCTGACTTCGTTTTCTTCAGTCCATTTCTTCTCAAATCATTTAGAATAGTACAAAATTTACTGTATGTCTGTGTCAAACTTTCTTACTCTTTTGCTTTGAACCTTTCATAAGCATTTATGCTTTGATTTAACTTTGCTTTAATAGATCTCACAGTTCCTAACATCTGCCTTTCCAATTCGTCCCACATTTCTTTAGCTAATGATCCACTGTCAATCCTGTTAAGAACCTCATTTGGGACAGCCAAAGTCATCAAAGTAATTGCTCTTTTGTCGATAGCATGCCTATTCTTCTGTTCAGCTGTGTATTTGGAATAATTCTTCTTCACCCTGGTCGCTGGAATTTCTGGAGTTGTCTCTGTAGCAGGGGTTGCAGCAACATCGATATACACTTCAATTGGACCTTCTCGAATAGAGACCATAAGATTTTCATCAATGTTGTCTAGGAATTGGATCATACGAATTTTCCATTGCTGATACTCTTCTGGTATAAGAACAGGCGGTTTGGTTTCAGATCCCATGGCTAGATATTCTTTAGAAGACATGATTGTAAGAAAATTCAACAGAAAGACAAATTCGAGTTTCTTGATCGAAATGTAACAGGTAATTCAAGAATTTCCAAGAATTCAAGAACTAGCCCTAGCAGCGGAATCGATTTTTGAACGAATCAAGAAATCTTCAAGAAATTGATCAATCGATCTTCGCAATCACAATCTTGAATGAATTTGTTTGTTGATTGGCTCTGATACCAATTGTAAGTACATGATCTAATCTTACAATCAATATAGAAAGCAGTAATTGAGAAGTTGTATGATCAAGCCCAATTGTATTCAATGATGAACAGAATTACAGATCTAAGAGAGAGAGAATCTCAAAGATTACAAAGAATGAATACAAAGATATACGGGAAAATCAATCAGTTAGCAACGTAGTGCTAACCACTATTTATACTGCAACGGAAATATTAAAGCTACAGTACAAATAAGAAAGACTAATAAGAACATAACACGTGTCCTAATTAGTTTACTAAATACTAAGTAAAGTATGTAGTCATAAGTTCTGAACAGGTTGTTCAGAACTTCTGAACATTCTTCTGATAACGCTTCTCAGAGCTTCTGACTCTTTCTCTCAGAACTGACTTCTCTTCTCAGATCTCTGACTCCTCTACTCAGAACATCTGAGTCTTCTTATCAGATCTTCAACACTTGGTTTATTGACAAAACTTCAGATCTAACACATTTATTCCATGATTTCTCACACACATCGGAATAACGATTAATCCTCATCTATTCCACGTGTTCATAACCACTAGTGCCTATGGATCCATTACACTTACTACACACCTACCTAGTATCAAACTAGCACAGTCTTTAAGCCTAACACACTACCATTCAACTGTAAGTATGTTCAAGCTACTAGGATTGTATTTCAATTCCTAGATCGTACCCTTTCAGAAGTCAGCAAAACTTAAAGTTACCAAGTACTTAAAAGACCCCGGAAGAAAATAGTTTCCGGACACCTCATTCTGACCAGATATCATAACTTTCCGGATACCACAACTTTCCGGGTAAGGCATAACTTACCGGGTATTTATCTAATCCGGATGACATCCGAAAACCAAGGTAATCCGGATACCATCCGGTAACTAAGTTTATCCGGAAACTACAAGAAATCAAAACTTACCGGATAACTTTGCCTTGTCCGAAAACCTTCATATAGAGGTTTCCGGATACTATCATTTTATCCGGAAACCGCAACCTGCAGCTCAAAATCTCGATCCAGATTCATGTCTGTTTCATTCAGCTTATTCTAAACCAATCCATTCAGTGCCAAAACAGTTTATACAGATATATTAAGGTTTAATATAACAGAAAACATTGATTTGTACAAAATGAATGAACTCACCATTAATGAAGAAAACCCCACTTTACTGCACAAATCAAAACCCAATTTGCTGATAATGATTCTGGAACCTATTCAACAAACGGATTCGTTTACAACCATACATCTATAAAAAGTTTTGTTTGAATCCATGGTAAATTTCTTACCAATTTGAAGACCTAAACTTGATTTCCTTCTCTTCTTTCTCTTTTCTTTCCCTCTATTCTTTCTCTATTCTTTCTCTCTCTTTCTCAACCGACTCAGCCAAGATGATTGAGATATTTTCTCAATCAGTTTCCTTTATTAGCTTACACCTCATTTCCAAAATTTCCAATTACCCCCCTCAAGTTCCAAACTTCCAAAAATAGCAACAAGCTTTGATCACTTGAATTTTAACACCAAAGAATTATATAATTACAAAATAATCCAAGGTTTAAACTAAAATACAAATAGCCCCCTATTCGCATTAAAATAATATTATGGAAAATTCGAGATGTTACAATACTCCCCAACTTGAAAATGATTTCGTCCCCGAAATCAAAGTTAGGTAAACTAGTGAGGATATCTAATCTTCATAACTTCTTCCGACTCTAAAGTCACATTAGCACCTCGATGATGCTTCCATTGTACCTTTAACATAACCGCTTCCTTATTATTACGTAACTTCCTAATCGATCTTTCCAAAATTGCCTCTGGCTCTTCCACACAGTGGCTCTTTTCGTCCACCCTTACATCAGTAAGTGGAATCACATCGTCCTCTTCGGCTAAACATTTCCGAAGATAACAAACATGAAAAGTATTATGGATGCCTTCCAATTCAGGTGGAAGATCCAACTGATATGCTTGCAATCCAACTCTCTTAGTGATGGTGAAAGGTCCTAGAAAGCGAGGACTCAACTTTCCACGTTTGCCAAACCTTATCACACCTTTCCAGGGGGATACTTTAAGCATCACGCGCTCCCCAACTTGGAATTCTTTTGGTCTTCTTTTCGGATCAACATAACTCTTTTGTCGATCTTGAGCTGCCTTCATATGCTGCCGAATTTCTTTCACTTTGTCAGCTGTTTGTTGCACCAGTTCCGGACCAGCAAACTGTTTCTCTCCGGCTTCTAACCAACACACCGGAGTCCTACATTTCCGTCCATACAAAACTGCGAAAGGTGCTCTTCCGATACTAGAATGATAACTATTGTTATATAAAAATTCCACTAAAGGTAAATGCGCATCCCAGTTACCTCCAAAATCTAATACACACGACCTGAGCATATCTTCCAAAGTTTGAATGGTTCTTTCGCTTTGCCCATCAGTTTGCGGATGATAAGCAGTGCTCAAATTAACTTTCGTACCCAATTCTTCTTGTAGTGACTGCCAAAACCTTGAGGTAAACCGACTATCACGATCCGACACTATAGACACCGGTATACCATGCCTTGACACCACGTCATCAATATAAAGCTTTGCCAATTTATCTATTGGTGACGCTTCTTTCATAGCCAGAAAATGAGCACTCTTAGTCAATCGATCCACGATTACCCATATAGTGTTGTTACCTTTTTGCGTCTTTGGTAACTTCGTCACAAAATCCATGGTAATCTTCTTCCACTTCCATTCCGGAATCTCCAAAGATTGGAAACTTCCGTAAGGCTTTTGATGTTCCGCTTTTACTAATGAACATGTTCTACACTTTTCTACTATTCGCGCCACATCCACTTTCATAGCCGGCCACCAGTAGTACAATTTTAAATCTCTATACATCTTAGTACTCCCAGGATGTATAGAATACTTAGATTTATGAGCATCTTCGAGAATTAACTCTCGATTTCCTCCAGCCTTAGGCACCCAAACACGACCTTGGAATAGTTTAATTCTACGGCTATCTTTACTCAGTTGAATATGTTGCTTGCTCATGACTTCATCTTTCAGATTCTCTTCCAATAGAGCCTCCGCTTGTGCCTCTTTTATCCTTTCAATTAAACTGGATGTCACATCAATTCTAGTGTTGGTCGTTTTCAAACACCCACTATACTCTTTTCTACTTAAAGCATCAGCTACGACATTTTCTTTACCGGGATGGTAATGCAATTTGTAATCGTAATCTTTAAGTAACTCTAACCAGCGTCGCTGTCTCATGTTTAACTCTTTTTTATCAAAGACATGTTTCAAGCTCTTGTGATCAGTATAAAGAGTACACTTCGTTCCATATAAATAATGTCGCCACAGCTTCAATGCAAAAACAACCGCTGCTAATTCCAAATCGTGAGTAGGATAATTCTTCTCATGCTCTTTAAGTTGCCTTGATGCATAAGCAATCACCTTGCCACGTTGCATCAATACACATCCTAGACCCATCTTTGAAGCATCACTATACACAACCAAATCTTCTGTTCCTTCTGGTAAAGCAAGAATAGGAGCTTCACAAAACTTTTGACGTAAAGTTTTGAAAGCCGATTCTTGTTTCTCTGTCCAAACAAACTTCACGTTCTTTCGAGTCAGCACAGTCAAAGCAGAAGCAATCTTTGAGAAGTCTTTAATAAACCTTCGGTAGTAACCGGCTAAGCCTAAGAAACTTCTTATCTCAGACGCACTTCTTGGTGTCTCCCAATTTGTCATAGCTTCTATCTTTGCTGGGTCTACTTTGACTCCCTCCGAAGTGATTACATGGCCTAGAAATTGTACTTCTTTTAACCAGAATTCGCATTTTGAGAACTTCGCGTACAATTTCTCTCTTCTCAACACTTCTAAGACTTCACGAAGATGATGTTCATGATCTACTTCAGTCTTTGAATAAACAAGTATGTCATCAATGAATACAATGACAAACTTGTCCAAGAATGGTCGACATACTCTGTTCATCAGATCCATGAACACAGCTGGAGCATTTGTCAACCCAAATGGCATTACAAGAAATTCATAATGCCCATACCTTGTTCTAAACGCTGTCTTAGGGATATCTTCATTTCTTACCCAAACTTGATGATACCCTTACCTTAAATCAATCTTTGAAAAACATCCTGCACCTTGGAGTTGATCGAATAGATCATCAATCCTTGGAAGCGGATACTTGTTCTTAATAGTTACTTTATTCAACTATCGGTAATGAATGCACATCCTCATGGTGCCATCTTTCTTCTTAACCAACAAAACCGGAGCTCCCCAAGGTGAAGAACTCGGTCTAACAAAACCTTTATCTAACAACTCTTGAAGTTGAGTCATCATCTATTTAATTTCGGTCGGCGCTAGACGATACGGTGCACGTGCTATTGGAGCCGATCCAGGGATAAGGTCAATACGAAACTCTACCTGTCATTCAGTCGGTAGGCCGGGAAGATCATCGGGAAATACGTCCGGGAAATCACGTACCACCTTAATATCTTCCACTTGTTTCTTTTCTGACTTTACATCTAAAACATACGCCAGATAGGATGAACATCCTTTCATTAAACATTTACGCGCTTTTGCAACAGAAATTAACGGAACTTCCCCTTTTCGCTTTTCCCCAAAGATGAGTACATCATCCTTTTCAACCATTGGAATCCGGATTAATTTCTTTGCACAAAGTATCTCTACCTGGTTGACTGTCAGCCAGTCCATACTCACAATTACATCGAAACCTCCAATTTCCATCAACAACAAGTCGATCGGAAATTTTGTTTCCCCCACCGAAATAAAACAACCCTCAAGTCTTTCGCGAACTAAGACTTGACCCCCGTTAGCTACTTCAACTACTAAGGCATCTTCCAAAGTAGTGACAGGCATATCTAACTTGTGAAAGAACGACTTGGACACAAACGACAAATTTGCACCACAATCAAACAAAATGCGCGCAAGAATAGAATTAACGAGGAATGTACCCGAAACGACGTCTTTCGATTCCTTGGCCTCATCAGCTGTCATATGGAATGCCCGACCCGTTGGCTTTGGAACATTTGGTTTCTTGCTTTGATCTCCACTCTTTTTCAGCTTTGGGCAATCCCGACGAAAGTGACCCGGTTGTTTGCACTCCTGGCACGTTAATCCTTGTACCGGACAGTTGCTCATAATATGCCCACTTTTACCACACTTGAAACATTCCAATGCTGTCACCCGACACGGTCCATAATGTTTACTCCTACACTTTGGACACCAATTCGGCTCACGACGAGATTCATAATGAGCACTTTTACCAACTACCTTTGATTTCTGAGAAGACTCTGACCGGCCCTCCCATTTTCGTTTTTCTCCAACTTGGGTCTTTTCTTCTTTATCTTTGGCATAGATTTCTTCCATCGCTTTATCTTCCTCAATTGTCTCTCTTAACGTTGAAGCCTTGGCATTTCGTACACGGGACATCATGTTCGCTGGCAAACCTTTCAAATATTCCTTTATCTTTTCTTTCTCAGTCGGAGCCACATGCCCCACCAAGTTCATCTTTTCCATAAAAGTTTCAGTATACTTTCTAACCGACAGATTACCCTTCTTAAGAGTCCGAAACTCTTCTTCAATTCTATCCATCTCGTTTTCATTGCAGTACTCTTCCAATATCTTTTTCTTGAATGACTCCCAAGTCATAGCAGTCAAGACTGGAGCCGCAATTGTAGCCGTCACTACATTCCACCAAGTCAGCGCATTACCTCTTAGCATTTGAGATGCAAATCTTACCTTTGACTTTTCATCGCATTCACAAGCTCGGAAAGCTTGTTCCATTTCCCTGATCCAGTTCATGCAGGCTACTGGATTATCTGCTCCGATAAACTCTGGCGGTTTACAGCTTAGGAACGTTTTATATGAGCAGATTCTTTCAACTCTCCTCTCTACCTCTATCCCAGGGTTACCAACTGGATTTATTACCCCGGTATCAGTTCCCGTCCTACGTAGCTCCGTACTTCGATCATTCAGTACTTTCATGAACATTTTGGCTTGTTTTTCCATCGCCGTGTTCATCATTCTCATCATGTGGTCCATCAGACGAGACTCCATTGTCGATTCCGGCGTTTCTTTATCGGCAGTACTGGTACCCGTTCCGTGTACCTGGTTGTCCGTGCCTCCCATAGAAGGTATTCTCGGCGGACTCTCTTGGGTTCCAGTCCTTTCAGGTTGCTTTTCTCTTGACCAATCAATCATGGACCTATCCATCGAAGAAATAGGGGACAATGGCGGCGTATTCACCATCGTTCTGATATAACACAAAGGAATAACCATAAGAAATGGTTACACATATCTAGACATACGAAACGTACTTTACCGATTATTAGTCACTGTAACAATTTAGAAACAAGCATGTTTGTGTAACAATATATTCATAATAACAATAGCTAATTGGAATTGTGAACATATTATACATGAGAATCCTCGTTACCATCGTTACAGTACTAATTTCACGTATTTCCGTCGACTCTAAGACTATCCCGTCTTAGTACTTCTACCCATATCTCACAAATCATAACTTAATTTATCTCAGCTTAAGTCTAAGCATCTCATTAGCATACTTAGTTCACTTAAACTATTGCTCTGATACCATATTGTAACACCCTAAAAATCAGGGCTAATTTGAACCTCCAATTACAACGAGTTATGATAGAATAACATTCAAAACTTTCATATAAGAAGGGAATTAACCGTAAGGAGTCATATTTACAAATACTGAATTCTTCAAATAACCTATTAATCTAATCATGTCACTATAATTAGATTAACTAAGTTATCTAAGTAATCCATCAAAATCTCCTTTCGTTAATTAACTTCTCCGCTATCTCAAAACGCTCGTCCCACATCCCATTACCTTCCTGAGCTAGTACCTGGTAAGAAAACATCATTTGAAACGATTAGGCTAACGCCTAGTGAGAACATTCGGTTTTAAAATAATACTTTTAAAAATCAATGTAAACAAGTTACAATAAACCTGGTTACCCTTTTTCTTACCACACGTATAACCATCTTCTGATGACGGGGTCCTACCCGATTTCAAGAATATGACCGACATTAAGTCAGTCTTTGTATCATGTTCCAGATCCATACTACGAATTTCCATGGATTCTAGATTAATGCTCAGATCCAAGAAATCGCAATATACACATGCCCATTTCTTGGAAAAGGAAATAGAGATTACAATTACACATGCCAATCCCTTCTTTTCCTTAGAAATCGAAAATTACATTTATTCCATGATTTCTCACACACATCGGAATAACGATTAATCCTCATCTATTCCACGTGTTCATAACCACTAGTGCCTATGGATCCATTACACTTACTACACACCAGCCTAATATCAAACTGGCACAGTCTTTAAGCCTAACACACTACCATTCAACTGTAAGTATGTTCAAGCTACTAGGATTGTATTTCAATTCCTAAATCGTACCCTTTCAGAAGTCAGCAAAACTTAAAGTTACCAAGTACTTAAAAGTGACCGAACAACATGAGTTTCCGGACACCTCATTCTGTCCGGATATCATAACTTTCCGGATACCACAACTTTCCGAGTAAGGCATAACTTACCGGGTATTTATCTAATCCGGATGACATCCGGAAACCAAGGTAATACGGATACCATCCGGTAACTAATTTTATCCGGAAACTACAAGAAATCAAAACTTACCGGATAACTTTGCCTTGTCCGGAAACCTTCATACAGAGGTTTCCGGATACTATCATTTTATCCGAAAACCGCAACATGCAGCTCAAAATCTCGATCCAGATTCATGTCTGTTTCATTCAGCTTATTCTAAACCAATCCATTCAGTCCCAAAACAGTTTATACGGATATATTAAGGTTTAATATAACAGAAAACATTGATTTGTACAAAATGAATGAACTCACCTTTAATGAAGAAAAACCCACTTTACTGCACAAATCAAAACCCAATTTGCTGATAATGATTCTGGAACCTATTCAACAAACAGATTCGTTTACAACCATACATCTATAACAAGTTTTGTTTGAATCCATGGTAAATTTCTTACCAATTTGAAGACCTAAACTTGATTTCCTTCTCTTCTTTCTCTTTTCTTTCCCTCTATTCTTTCTCTCTTCTTTCTCTCTCTTTCTCAACCGACTCAGCCAAGATGATTGAGATATTTTCTCAATCAGTTTCCTTTATTAGCTTACGCCTCATTTCCAAAATTTCCAATTACCCCCCTCAAGTTCCAAACTTCCAAAAATAGCAACAAGCTTTGATCACTTAAATTTTAATACCAAAGAATTATATAATTACAAAATAATCCAAGGCTTAAACTAAAATACAAATAGACCCCTATTCGCATTAAAATAATATTATGGAAAATTCAAGATGTTACAGGTAAATATGAGAATCTACTCATCTCTCAGCTTGGGTTTTTACTAATATCTGAAGGTTCACATCATAGGTCTGTTGATATAAGAGAACGTCGGTTTTGCTGCAACCACATACAGGAACAAGTCGATGGAGAGGTAAATATGAGAATTGTTTTTTTGTTATTTTTTCGATTCATGTTGTTTTCTTGAATGGCTTTCAACTCGTCAACTCACCACCGCTACTGACCTACTGCTACGGAGAACAATGTAGAGGTAAGAGAGGTGGCGGAGGAGAAGAATTTCAGTTATAGTGAGAGATGGATGTGTAATACCAGTAAATACAGTTTCCAATTCAATCGCTTCATGTTCAGCGGCCTCACTTCATGTCCGATTTTCTCCGATTTAATGTAACCTCTCTTAACCTAAATGAATTAAATTAATTAATTGTGCAATTCTTCTTTTATTATTTTTGTAAAATTTTGTATGTTTCATGAGGTATTAGTAGTTGTACTTTGTCATTTTTAGCAATATGTAAAGATTGTGTGATGAATTGTACTAGAACTAATTTAAAGTCAGTATTGTGTTGTTGGTTGAAATTCAATCTTTATTTCTTTTAAGATTGATTGAATTCAAGCAAAAAATTGAGTATAATTCCCCTCTTGGTTTATGAGGATAGTATAAATTAAGTGTTGTGTTTCTGTTAGAGCTGAACTTGAGGATTTGGGCACTTTATATTTTACACAGGTCCAATTTTTGGGTTTAGGGAAATTACCCCTCATTATAATATCATGTAGATGTTGATCACTACTTTTTCATCATTATTAGAAAACAAGTTCAACCCTGAATAGGAGCTAAGTAGATATGCCTAAGATATACATGTTGGACTAATTTTAGTTCTACATGATTTGTTATTCTTCCATGTTATGCAGGTAGATGTTCAAACTTTACATTAGACTACTAGCAACGACTTTCATATATCCGGTTCTTTGGCTTAAATCTGTTTTAGATGCGTCATTTTATGTGCAGTACGCTTCTAAAATATGTTTTTATCGTCTAATCTTGATTTCTTATGTTTTTTCTGCGGATGGTGAAAACAGGCATGTATATTGGCCTAAATTTAAATTTTAAATGTGTCTTTTTTATTACCGTACATAAAAAAATCTGTTTTCCTCTCTAATTTTCATTTCTTATGTTTATATTATTTCATGAATCGGAGTTTGTTCCTTTGATTTTGGTACATGCATCGTGAAAAGGGACAAGTCGTGGATAGTATTAACCTTTTGCCAAGTGCTATGATGTAACGACCCGGATCAAAATCGAAGGATTTTAAGTCTTGGGTGTAGTATTAATAATAATGGAAGTAGAAGGGCTGAGTGGTATTTTGAGATGAGGTATAAAAGGGCACAAAACCCTAGGGAACATTCCATTCTACTGATTTTAAGAGTGTGTGTCGGCTGAAATTGTGAGAGAAAGAAGAGTAGAAGTTTGAAGGCTTTTGGTGCATTTGAAAGAAGAGAATCATCAACTTTGGAATTTGAAAGAAGAATCAGCATTTGGAATTCGTTCTCGCAAGCAATCGACCAGGTAACACTCTCGTACCATCGTTTAATCTTTGGTTAAGTAAGCAGATTGGTTATTTTGGGGTTTCTGTTTAAAAGTGGAGTTTGAAGCTTAAATGAGAGAAATCGGGTTCTGTAGTGTGTTTCGATTGCTTAGAACTCAGTAATTGGTAGGTTTATTGATCTTGTTGCTATTGTTAATCTTTTCTTCGAGAAAATCGAGCTAATCTTTGGAGTTCGATCCCAAAAAGGGACCAGGTCGACGTCCGGAAACCTTCTTGGACGTCCGGAAACCTTCTTGGGCATCCGGACTCCTTGGTGGTTGGAAGGTCTCCGGATGAGGGGATTGTCCGGTTAGGAAAGTTATCCGGGTAGGGATAATTGTCCGGATAAGTTAGTTGTCCGGATAAGTTAGTCATCCGGATAAGTTAGTCGTCCAGATAAGCTAGTCGTCCGGATAAGGGTTGTTGTCCGGATACTTAGCGGTATCCGGAAAAGTGTGATTACCCGGTAACCTGTCCGGAAAAGAGTAGAGTAGCAAGTGAGAAGTGTCCGGATAGTTCTAGTCAGCTTATAAATCTGTCCCTTCGTTCAGGTAGACATTTTTGAAGCAAAGAGCAGAGTAGGGAAAAAGCAAACGAACGTACCAGGTGAGTTTTCTGAACTAAAATGTGTGACTGTTAAAGTGTTTTCAAAATGTGTTTGAATGATGAGAATTGCCATGCTTCATTATTATGCTTTAATTGCATGAAAGATGTTTAAAGTTGTATAAGGAATGTATGCATACAATGTGATAGACGTAAACTGGCCAAGACGGGAGAGTAGACCCGCCAGTGCTCGTGCGGGAGAGTAGACCCTTTATGCCAGGGGAAGTGGCCCCAATATAAGGCAGCATGAGACTGACTCGTTGTCACCTTAGGGTGGCTTCAGGGTGTCAGATTTTGAGGGGCGGACCATATTCCGTGAAATCGTTTTTATATATGAGAATAGTTTTATTAAAGATTTATGCTGAAAAGATAAACCGTTTTATATGCTTTATAACTGTTAGGAGGGACTCACTAGACCTCATGGTCTAACCCTCGCATTTCTTTCAAAATAAAAACCTTTTTAGGGAAGCAGGTGATTAAAGGCTCGAGCAAGTGAGCAAAGTTAGGCAAGGAGGATCGTTAGTATAGCGACACTATTATTCTATTAGCATTTCTCAGTTGTGTAGGTTGTTTCCGCCAACCAAACTTTGATTATTGTATGAAATTTTGAGACGCGATTTTGGGATGATTGATTTAAATTTTGGAATGTTTGTTTAAAATTGTTGAGTTGTTATATTTGGTATCGGAGCCATAGTTTAAGGGATTTAGGTGACCGGATGGGCCTAGACTTAAACTTTGGGTGTAGAATCACAACTGAGAAACAGGAATGCGTTAAGAGAGCACTATTGTAGAAATAGGATTGATAAGGTACTAAGGACGGTCATGTAAGGTAAGTTTGGGGTTACACCTGGCCAGTGTAATTGTGAACTTACAGGTACATGAATGTGCTTAAACTGCCTTATTACTCCATTGCTGTATTACTAAATGAGTATGGGGTAGTAAACGAGTCTTTCTTTGTTGTTGTGGTGTACCAGTAAGCGAGAATGACGGCTAGATCCTTGAGAAGTAGGTCGATTCCACTGGTGAAGGAAGCTCAGACTAAGAGCCTTACACCGCAAGAGGAAGCAGTGCGAGTTGAAGAGTTGTTAGAGGACGGACCAGTGGAACCTTCCCAAGCGGCGGCCACTCGTGGAATAGGCAGAGGCCGTGGGAGGGGTCGTGGAACGATGCCGAGGAAGGCGGTTACTGAGATAGGGGAGACAGCCATCAGAGGTAAGGGTAAGAAAAAGAAAGTGTCGGTCAGGCGTAAGGCAAAGAGTGTAGAAGAACCGGACGTGCAAGAGATATCCGAGGAAGAGAGTTCGGCTCAGGCAAAGAAAGCGAAAGCTAAGAAAGGGCGTAAAACTGAAACCGCACCGGCTTTCGTGACTGGGTAAACTTCAAAAGACCTTACAGGCCGTGTTGGATAATCAAAATAAGACAACGTCAGGAGAAAGAACCAAGAGCAGTACGGGGAAAAGGACTGAGGAGGGTAGCACACCGCGAACTGAAATCGGGAACAATTCGGTAACAACTCCGGTTATTGTTTCCAACCCAAAGGCAGAGAAAGGGTGTTCGTTCAAGACCTTCGTTTCGTGTAAACCTCCAACGTTCAACGGAGAGCGCAACCCTGTTCTAGCTTTGAAATGGGTTCGTGAAATGGAGTTAGCTTTCGATACTAATAAATGTGCTGAAGAATATAAGGTACTGTTTGCAATGTCAATGATGAAGTCTGAGGCCATCTATTGGTGGGATGTTGAGACCGGTGGTAATGGATCAGAAGTATCAAAAAGTATGTCATGGGAGTCTTTTGTTAAGAGGTTCCGAGCTCAGTTTTGCCCTTTGGCAGCAGTCAAGAAGTTAGAGGAGGAGTTTCTGGGTTTGGAGCAAGGGTCCATGTCGGTTCAGGAATATACGTTGAAGTTCATTGAGAAAGCCAGGTTTGCTGAATTGTATGTGCCTACTGAAGAAAGGCGGATCGAGAGATACATTTACGGACTGAAAAGTAGCATAAGGGAACTGGTGCAGGTGAAAGGTCCAACTACCTTTCAGGCTGCGGTAGATACAGCAGAACTGACTGAGAAGGATAAGATTAGACAGATGAACGAAAGAGTGGGAGATAAGCGTAAGTGGGAAGGACCAACCCGGGAGAGTAAGAGGCCAAACACAGCGAGACCCGAGCAGCGGGTGGGGCACAGGTCAGGTGAGGGGCTGTGTGGTAAGTGCAACCGGATGCACAAGGGGGAATGTTTGGCGAATAAGGGCGGTTGTTACAAATGCGGAAAATCGGGGCACATGTCCAGGGATTGCCGCAGTCCGAAGACCTGTTATCATTGTGGGTTGTCGGGTCATGTCAAGTGGGAATGTCCGCAACTAAGGAAGGGGGAAGGTGGTAGTAGCGGGGGAATAGACACTGAGAAGAATGTGGAGCCGGCTCGCGCCCGAGCAAGGGCTTTCCACATGTCGGCTGAAGAGGCGGAGAACACGCCTGATGTGGTGACAGGTACTTTTCCTATAGACTCGACTTTTGCTAAGGTATTGTTTGATTCGGGGGCCAACCGTTCGTTTGTGTCGCCCAAGTTTATTCAAAAATTGCAAGTGAAACCCAAGAGGTTGAACTTTGGGTTCGAGGTAGAGATAGCTGATGATTGTCGGGTCTGGGTAAAGGAGGTCTATGAGGGTTGCAACATAGACGTGGATGGTCACTTGTTCCCATTGAGGTTGTATCCCATGGGGATGGGGGAGTTCGATGTGGTCCTAGGGATGGACTGGTTAGCGGATAATGACGCTAGCATAGTTTGCAATAAGAAGCTAATCCGTATTCCCTTGTCCGATAAGAAGGAAGTAGTAATTTACGGGGATCAACGAAATAGGCAGTCGTGTCTGATTTCGTTGATGAGAGCTAGACGATGTCTGGTAAAGGGGTGTTTGGGGTATCTAACGTATGTGTTAGATGCTAAGAAGGAGAAGAGGAGTGTGGGGGATGTGCCCGTAGTGAGTGAATATCCGGAAGTGTTTCCGGATGACTTGACGAGTCTGCCTCCGGATCGCCAAGTGGAGTTCAGAATAGAATTGCTACCTGGGGCGGCACCGATTGCTCGTGCGCCCTATCGGTTAGCAATAGCGGAGATGAAGGAGATGATGGCGCAGCTCCAGGAATTACTCGACAAAGGCTTCATTCGTCCGAGCTCATCGCCTTGGGGAGCACCGGTACTTTTCGTTAAGAAGAAAGATGGATCTATGCGAATGTGCATAGATTATCGTGAGCTCAATAAGGCAACTGTGAAGAATAAGTACCCGCTTCCGAGGATCGATGACCTCTTCGATCAGCTACAAGGTGCGAGCTACTTCTCAAAGATAGACTTGAGATCGGGCTACCACCAGTTGAAGGTGAGAGAAGAAGATGTGCCGAAGACAGCTTTTCGTACGAGGTATGGACACTGTGAGTTTTTAGTCATGCCCTTCGGGTTGACTAACGCGCCGGCAGTGTTCATGGATCTGATGAACCGATTGTGTAGCTCACTGTTGGACAAATGCGTGATCGTCTTCATTGACGATATCTTGATCTATTCTCGTACCCGGGAAGACCACGAGAGGCACCTTCGAGCAGCGCTAGAGCTACTTAAGCGTGAGAAGTTGTATGCAAAGTTTTCAAAGTGCGAGTTTTGGTTAAGAGAGGTTCAATTCTTGGGCATGTAGTGTCGGCGGACGGCATCAACGTAGATCCTGCTAAGATTGAAGCCATTAAAGCTTGGGAGGCGCCAAGAATTCCATCGGAAGTGAGAAGTTTTCTCGGCTTGGCAGGTTATTACCGGAAGTTTATCCAAGACTTCTCGCGGATAGCTTCGCCATTGACCTCCTTGACAAGAAAGAACGTCAAATTCGTATGGGCTGAAGCGCAAGAATCTGCGTTTTGGAAGTTGAAGGAAAGTTTATGTAGTGCACCGATTCTATCGTTACCTGACGGATCGGAGGGTTTTGTGATATATAGCGACGCTTCCAAATTTGGGTTGGGGTGTGTGCTGATGCAGAACGGGAAGGTGATTGCCTACGCCTCCCGGCAGTTAAAAGAGCACGAAAAGAACTACCCCACTCATGACATGGAGTTAGCGGTTGTGGTGTTCGCGTTGAAAATCTGGCGACATTATCTATATGGGGTAAAGTGCCAGATTTACACCGATCACAAAAGTCTGAAACATCTATTTGATCAGAAGGAGTTAAATATGAGGCAGAGGAGATGGATGGAGCTGTTGAACGACTATGATTGCGAGATTCTTTATCACCCGGGTAAAGCTAATGTGGTGGCCGACGCGTTTAGTCGAAAAGAGCGCGGAGAACAGACCAAAGTTGTGGCTTTCAGAGTCGAGGCAACCTCGAACCTCCTTGGGGAAATTAAGAAATTTCAAGAGGAAGCGTTATTAGAAGAGAATGTGAAGAGCGAAAGAGTCATTGGAATTACATCACTGTTCGAAGTCAACGGTGGTGGGTTGAGGTGTATGAAAGACCGAGTGTGGGTTCCCAAGCTGGAGGACTTAAGAGTAAGCATTTTAGAAGAAGCGCATAAGTCGCGGCTTTCCATGCATCCGGGAACGAATAAGATGTATCGAGACTTGAGACAGTTCTACTGGTGGCCGGGGATGAAGAAGGATATCGCTCATTTCGTGGAGCGGTGTGTGACATGTTTGAAGGTTAAGGCAGAACATCAGCGACCTTATGGAGAACTTCAGTCTACAGTGATACCGGTCTGGAAGTGGGACAATATCACCATGGACTTCGTCACTAAGTTACCGAGAACTCCGAAGGGTAATAATGCAATATGGGTGATCGTAGATATACTCACCAAATCAGCGCATTTCTTACCAATTAAGGAGTCGGATTCATTGGAGAAGTTAGCCCGCTTGTACATTAATGAGATAGTGACTAGGCACGGGGTGCCGCGATCCATAGTGTCTGACCGTGATAGTCGGTTCACGTCAGCGTTTTGGAGGAGTTTACAACGGGAGTTGGGGTCGCAATTAAAGTTAAGCACGACGTATCATCCTCAAACGGATGGGCAGAGTGAGAGGACTATTCAAACGTTAGAAGATATGCTTCGGGCGTGCGTAATTGACTTCAAGGGTTCGTGGGAAGTACACTTACCTTTGATAGAATTCTCTTACAACAATAGCTATCACGCAAGCATCCAAGCGGCACCATTTGAAGCCTTGTATGGACGAAAGTGCCGTACGCCGTTATGTTGGAATGAGGTGGGAGAAAGGCAGTTGACCGGACCGGAAATTGTACAACAAACAACGGATAAGATTGAAGTAATCCGTGAAAGAGTGAGAATCGCGCAAGATCGTCAGAAGAAGTATGCGAACAGAAGAAGGAAGCCTATTAAATTTCAAGTGGGAGACATGGTCATGTTAAAGGTCTCACCTTGGAAAGGAGTAGCGCGTTTCGGGAAGAAAGGGAAGTTAAGACCGAGATATGTCGGGCCTTTTGTTATCATTGAAAGGATAGGTGCGGTAGCCTACAAGTTAGATTTGCCAGAAGAATTAAGGAAGATTCACCCGACCTTCCATGTGTCGAACCTGAAAAAGTGTTTGGCCGAGGCCGATGTGGCCATTCCGTTGGAAGATGTCAGCATTGATGAGAAGCTAACATTTGAGGAGGAGCCAATCGAGATCGTAGACAGTAAGGTACGTAAGACGCGGAATAAGGAAGTTCGATTAGTGAAAGTTCAGTAGAAGTATCACAAGGGACGAGAAGCAACGTGGGAAATGGAATCTGATATGAGGTCAAAGTACCCTCACCTTTTTGAAAACGAAATTCCGGAGACGGAATTCTTTTGAGGGGGGAGTGTTGTAACGACCCGGATCAAAATCGAAGGATTTTAAGTCTTGGGGTGTAGTATTAATAATAATGGAAGTAGAAGGGTTGAGTGGTATTTTGAGAGGAGGTATAAAAGGGCACAAAACCCTAGGGAACATTCCATTCTACTGATTTTAAGAGTGTGTGTCGGCTGAAATTGTGAGAGAAAGAAGAGTAGAAGTTTGAAGGCTTTTGGTGCATTTGAAAGAAGAGAATCATCAACTTTGGAATTTGAAAGAAGAATCATCATTTGGAATTCGTTCTCGCAAGCAATCGACCAGGTAACACTCTCGTACCATCGTTTAATCTTTGGTTAAGTAAGCAGATTGGTTATTTTGGGGTTTTTGTTTAAAAGTGGAGTTTGAAGCTTAAATGAGAGAAATCGGGTTCTGTAGTGTGTTTCGATTGCTTAGAACTCAGTAATTGGTAGGTTTATTGATCTTGTTGCTATTGTTAATCTTTTCTTCGAGAAAACCGAGCTAATCTTTGGAGTTCGATCCCAAAAAGGGACCAGGTCGACGTCCGGAAACCTTCTTGGGCGTCCGGACTCCTTGGTGGTTGGAAGGTCTCCGGATGAGGGGATTGTCCGGTTAGGAAAGTTATCCGGGTAGGGATAATTGTCCGGATAAGTTAGTTGTCCGGATAAGTTAGTTTTCCGGATAAGTTAGTCGTCCGGATAAGTTAGTCGTCCGGATAAGCTAGTCGTCCGGATAAGGGTTGTTGTCCGGATACTTAGCGGTATCCGGAAAAGTGTGATTACCCGGTAACCTGTCCGGAAAAGAGTAGAGTAGCAAGTGAGAAGTGTCCGGATAGTTCTAGTCAGCTTATAAATATGTCCCTTCGTTCAGGTAGACATTTTTTAAGCAAAGAGCAGAGTAGGGAAAAAGCAAACGAATGTACCAGGTGAGTTTTCTGAACTAAAATGTGTGACTGTTAAAGTGTTTTCAAAATGTGTTTGAATGATGAGAATTGCCATGCTTCATTATTATGCTTTAATTGCATGAAAGATGTTTAAAGTTTTATAAGGAATGTATGCATACAATGTGATAGACGTAAACTGGCCAAGACGGAAGAGTAGACCCGCCAGTGCTCGTGCGGGAGAGTAGACCCTTTATGCCAAGGGAAGTGGCCCCAATATAAGGCAGCATGAGACTGACTCGTTGTCACCTTAGGGTGGCTTCAGGGTGTCAGATTTTGAGGGGCGGACCATATTCCGTGAAATCGTTTTTATATATGAGAATAGTTTTATTAAAGATTTATGCTGAAAAGATAAACCGTTTTATATGCTTTATAACTGTTAGGAGGGATTAACCTAGACCTCATGGTCTAACCCTCGCATTTCTTTCAAAATAAAAACCTTTTTAGGGAAGCAGGTGATTAAAGGCTCGAGCAAGTGAGCAAAGTTAGGCAAGGAGGATCGTTAGTATAGCGACACTATTATTCTATTAGCATTTCTCAGTTGTGTAGGTTGTTTCCGCCAACCAAACTTTGATTATTGTATGAAATTTTGAGACGCGATTTTGGGATGATTGATTTAAATTTTGGAATGTTTGTTTAAAATTGTTGGGTTGTTATATATGAATTGAATAACGCATGTAATTTTGCATTTGACATTTATTTTCTAAAGTTGACGTAAGGCCAACAGTATAGCTTTGTTTTGTATTTTGAGAACTGATCACATGTATGCAGATCTATACTTTAAACCATACCAACAGAGATTGATGTTGTTGAGTATGCAACAGTGGCTAAATGGTGCTACTGTTGATTTTTTCGGTGCTGCTAATATGGTGTTAAGGTCGTGGTTCTGGATGCAGTGGATGTTTGATGTTTTTTGAAGCTGAATTAAAAACTGAAGAAATGCACAGGTATGTGTAAGGGTGGCAGTTTTTTACAAAACCAACTAACATGTGTACCAATGTTGGCGGTTGGTAGTACCGTTCCAACTATGCAAACTTGGTTGGTACAAGGTATTGGAAGTCGTGTACGATGGTAGTATCATGGACCATGGTAATGACTTATTCTTTTTTATTAGTTCATGTATTTTTAGTGTATTGGATATTAAACTTTGTAACATTTTTTTTGAATATTTGAATGTTTGAAAGTTTTATTTTTTGTAGTTTTAAAATTCCTTAAATGTCACATCTGTGACCTAAAAACTGAAAATGTCACTCAAAAATTGAACAATTGACAAATTTTCGTATATGTAACGTGGAGTTGGTACAAACCTGTACCAACCAAAAAAATTGGCACCAGTTAATTGGTACCAAATAATGTTGATCGGTACATAGTATAAAATTTTGGGTATGTGCTTTAGCTACCTCAAGAACACATGCTTGCTTAAGTGGACGGCCTTGGTGAATTTAGAGATGAATTTGAGGCTTTTGAGGGTCATGATCTCTGCACCTGATGGCAAGGTTGTTATCATCATCGTTGTGGGTTAATGGTGATAAGGTTATGATTAGGTGTAAATGAATATATATAGATCATGATTTTGGAATTTTTTTTCATCGGAATGTATCTCTCTTGGGCTCATTTACTGTTCTGGTTTGACGAGCTATTCACGGTCTCAAGTGACACGTTTGAATTTGATTGTGCTGTATTAACAAATGTCATTTTTATGTATGTGCAATACTTATTTTTTCATGACCTTAATTTGCATTTCGAGATTTGGTTTTCCCTTAGTTTTCTCTGAAAAAGTTTGGAATTTGAAGGGTATGTTTCAACTGTTGAAACTTTATTTAAGGGTTGGATCAAACGGGATTTAAGCATGATTTTTAATGTTTGTGCCTTTGAAGAGTTATATGCTCTACTTTAATGGGTCATTTGATGTGGGGGTTATGCAAAGTGGTTACGAGAGGTTTGTGGCACTAACTTATTCTTCATACTGATGGTTAGTGTTATACATGGTTAATAAAAATGGGTATTGGGCTTCCTGGATTTGATACTTGGGAAGGAAGAGTCGTGTAATGTCGTGAATCTCTATTTTCTCTTTTAATAAATTGAGCGTCACGTTTTTAATAGAGGGTTTTTTTGTTGGGACCTTGGGTTTATAAAAGTGTGTAGGGAGGTAGGGCTATAGATCTAGACATTTGTTTACTGATATGTATGCTTATTCTTAGTTTGCAATTTGTTTTATTTGTAATCATGCATTGAAAATGTGAAAAGTAAGTTTTGATATTGATGTGTATAAGAAGAATATTAATAAATATGAGTGCATTTAATTCATCTCTCAATTTAATACAAGGTTTTACCCTTTTATAAAAGAAAACTCTCTTTATTCTTACAATATTAAAAGTTATTTTAAAGGAGATTTTCAGTTTTGGTAAAATATAAGATACAATTTATAAATGAGATTAAAATTAGTAAAATAAAATTTCAATAACATTTAGTAAAATTGTCTTATATGACATTGAGTATTTAGCAACTTTATATAATAGAAAATCTAGAAGAGAAAGATAAGGAGGAGCCTCGTTGAGACTTTAGAATTTTGTAAATTTTTTGATTTGTTTTAAAAATAAAATGTTGCACTAATTGATTCCCCTATTTCATTTTCTCATTTTTTCATTAATTTTAATCAATAAATTTTGTATACTTAGTTAAACTATAATTTCACAAATTCATCATTCACTAATTTTATTGTTTTTAGTAAGTTAACAATGCTTATAAATCAGAAATTATTTTAATGGAGTATAATTTTTTGTTATTTAATTTTAATATTTGTTTATTAAGTTAACAATGTTTATAAATTAAAATTAAAGGATTATAATATTTACTTTTATTAGTTAATAAGTTAACAATGATCATAAATCAAACTTTTATTCAATGAAAAACATATATGTTTATTTAATTTTTTCTATATAATTTTTTTTATTTTCTTACTAACCTAACAATGCTTATAAATCACAAGTTTTATTAAATAAGTCTCTTAACTTTTTTTTTATTTTTTTATTTTAGTAAGATATCAATGCTTATAAATCAAAACTTTTTTTAAACGCATTATGACGTGATCTACGCCTTACACAAAACACTATGAATTATTTCGTAACGATGGAGACGCGTTTTGCGCTATATCGGGCCATGGCGTGCTTTTTTAAACACTGATTCAAATATAATATGTTCATAAATTAAAATTGTTGTCGTATTTATCATCATATATAACATTTGTAAACACCGCGCAACGCGCGATACAATTACCTAGTATGATGATAAAGAGAATAAAAGGAAAGATGGTTTGGTCTTTATCAATTGTCTTTGGCTTTGCTTCTAATTCCGATCTTGGAATCTTTGTTTCCACCCCCTTCTTTTCTTTTCTTTTCCATCTCTCTTTTGCTTTATATTATCTCACAAACTGTCATTCTCCAATCCATCCATCCATCCATCTACTTGGGATCAACCAAAACCAAAAGGAACTATTACTTCTCTTCTTTTCAAGAAATCTGTCTTTCCCATTTCAAATTTCTCAAACGGTGTAGTTGTTATACACTTTTATTTACTCTAAAATCAACCTAAATTATTTACTAAAAATATAAAAAATAATAAGTCTTGATATTGATGTATGTGAGGAGGTATATGGAAGCATTTAATCTTGTGGGTTAACTTAACAGCAATAAAACTTGGGTATTTGGGGATCCTCTTTAGAGGTCGACGGTTCAAATATTGTAAGGCCACCAAAAAATTTGCTCACTGTTTTTCAGACCATCTCCAATGAACTATCTATTTTACTCTATAAAACATTTTCAATGAACGCTCTATTAATTTTACTCTTTATAATAGATAAATGAATGGTAATTCTCTAAATATAGAGAAATATTATTCATAATCTCTATTTTTTCTAGAGTAGAAAAAAGATATACATAAAATATTCGCTTTTAGAGTAAAAAATAGAATAATAAATTGGAGATCACATAACACATCTTTTATATTTTAATCTATAATAAAGAGTAAACCAGAGAATGATATTGGAAATGTCCTAAAAAACCCTGTGATTAATTAGTCAAACTGAAAAGAGACAAATGGCTAAAAAATATCTTAGCATCCGCAAAAGCACAAGATTTCCACATGTTTTAACTTTATAATATCAAATTAATTACAATCATTAAACTTCATTAATTCTTTAATGAACACAAATTAGTAATCCAATGTTTCTTATGAGCTAATGAAATAATGAGTCCTTTTCTGAAATCACCGATTCTTGACTTCAATCATTCAATGTTCGTTAAGATAGAAACAACTAATTTAGACTAAAAATCCAAACAAATATAAACGAATATGTAATTTAATTCATCAAAATTAATTAGCAAATTAACCCATTAGCAATCGCACGATTCCTACCAAAATGGGTGGTTTCATATACAGGTAATTCCTCATCACACTCTTGTAAAATGGACAAATGATCAAGCTCAAACAAATCCGAACTCGAATCACTCGATGTATCTTCATCGTCATTATAATCATCATCATCATCGTTGTATCTCGTAAAATCATCTTCATCACGGATGAATTTTTTACCACAGGGTCGCGAATCTTCATCGATAATTACACTCACCGGATAAAATCTAACCGTTCTCCGCTTTCCATTGTTGAGCTTCTCCCTTGATCTTCGAGAATTTTTGCTTAAACATGATCTTGTAAACGATGAAGCCGATGAACATGTGGTTGTTCTTTGATCAATCTTGTTGTTATCAAATTCCGATGAATTCGAATCTTTCTGTTTCTTTGAATTCCCATTTGCGAAAAGAGAATTGAGAAATGTCATGAGTCGAGCTCCCGGCGAAATGGGTTGTTTTACTTTCGTCAAGTTTGCATAAATCTTTAAAGCTCGAGCTTTTGATTTGATTAAAGCTCCATTTGTAGTTTGATCATCCTTTGAACAATAATCGAACTCCATTTTGTGATGTTTTTTGGAAAAAGCATCGGTTTTTATGGGTTTTGGTTTAGTGAAAGGGACGAAACAAGATGGTTTATGCGATTTGGAGTCGCAGAAACCATCGCGTTCAGAAAGCCATCCGAAGCTCGAATCAGATGAGCTCGACCCAGAACTGAGGAAAATTGGGTCGTTATCGAGGGTTGTTTTCCGGTGGAATTCCGGCAATGACGGTGGCCTCGTTCGGCCGGAAAAAGTTTTGGGGTTTCTTTTCATATCCATCCATTTCTCAACCAAAAAAGCTCGCCGGAGACTTGCCATTCCGTCGTCCTCCACCGCATTGCTCGCTTTTGCTCTGCCGCCGCCGCCATCACCGGATTTCTCGTCACCGTCATCCATGGAACGGTAGATTTCATCGAGAAGGGTGGAAGAAAACGATGGGTTATGTGTATTTTTCTTGGATTTGGCTTCTCTAACGGATTTATGATTCCAGCCGTACATTTTCCGATATGCTTAAAGGGTGTTGATTTGAGAAATGGATTGAATCGAGAAATGGGTATTTGTTTAGAGAGAGAAATGAAATGAGACGATGAACAGGTGTATCGAAGGTTTTATAAGGAAGAAGGAGACGCGGGTGCATGGTGGGTGGCCGTTGCTTCATCGGAAAATTCCTTAAAGATTTGCGGTTTTATTACCACATAAATTTCTTTCTAAATTGATGGCCAACAAATCAATTTATTGCATTTTTTTTGTTTAAATACTTATAAAAATGGTATTACAATTTTTGGGATAAAAATGATTATATGAAACTACAAGTTACTTCGGTAAATTAGTTGATAAGCTAGTTGGTAGCTGATAAACTAGCTGATGAATTGGTAGCTGATAAACTAGCTGATGAAAAATCACGTTTGATAAAATTAACTTATATACATGTAAAATAACCAAAAATGATATCTTAAAAAAATATCAATTATAATATTTAATTATAAAATTAAAATAATTTTATAATAGTATAATATGTTAATTAATATAACCAGTTTAATAAAGAAAAATTAAATAATATAATATGTTAATTAAAAGAATTTAAAATTTATTAATACATATATACTATAAAATTTGAATTTGTTAGACAAGTTTAAGAAAAAAATATATGTTAGCTTATGATTTTAAATAACTGTTACATATAATATGAAACAAATAATTAAATAATTATTAAAAACATAATAGTAGTTGATAATTAAAATATATTGATTATTTTTAAAAATGTATAAAAATAATTTACATGATTAACAATAACTCTAAATAATTAAAATTTAATAATGATGTATAATTAAAATTTAATTTAATAAGTTTTGATTAATATTAATTAATAATAATTAAATTTTAAAAATTAATATTAATTTATAATCGAAATTAATTTAAATGAAGGCATAATCGAAATATTCACAAAAAGTTACTCAAATATTAATTCAAAGCCTTCATACATTTATGATCACAAGTACAAATAATTCACTTTGATAAAATTTGTATGTTTAGCAACATTTTAATATAATATTTAATTACTTTTTAAGTTATAAAAAACAACAATCTTAACCACAAGGCTTGTGGCGTACTGGTTACTGGTTAAGGCTTGTGGGGGATGTGGCTAGTAACCCATCTACCCCAAGTTCGAATTCAGGCGCTTCCAACTTGTGGCCACTGGGGATAAACTCAGGGTTGCACGCTTTAGCAGTTGGGGCAATTGCCTCACCTTGCCGGGATTAGTCGGGGCAATGTCCTCGGATACCCTTCCAAAAAAAAAACAATCTTGTGCCTTATATATAACTATATATCAAATATATATTGTTAAGACGAAATTTAGCAACTTCAAAAGTTTTATTTTCATAGCACAAATTAACAAAAACTACATTATCATATCATTTATTTGTATATGACATATTTGGAAAAACATTATAAAAAAAGTCTTTCCTTGTTGTAATTTATTGAAATTTAATTAAGGGGTCGTTTATCAAACACTTATCCGGGTAAGCGATTACCAAGTCACATCACCTACCGGATTGGTATGGCAAAGACCAAAAATCTTACCCGGTAAGAGTGAATGAAATGACCGAGAGTCTTACCCCGGTAAGTGATGGCGACGACTCTTACCACGGTTAACGTTTACCGGGTGAATTGTCGTATACGAAACCGATTTGGTGGACTAAAATCTTATCCAGTAAGTAAGTGATAGTGTTAAATTTGACTGGTAAGCGCTTACCCGAGTAAGCAATTAGTAAACGACCCCTAAATGTATTAAAAAATGAACAAGACTATAAAAATTTCGGATTTATATTGAACAAATATAAATTACAACATTGACCGCCCACCCACCATAGGTTACCTTTATAGATGTAAGGTAACGATCATTCTTTTATCATGACCCTATGGCCTATGTTATGTATGTACATTTAAACGTAAGATTGTAAGGGCATCCACAATGGTAAACCCATTTCAAAGATTTGATTAAAAAAAGTTATATTAAAAAAATAGTGTGTCCTACCAAAGACTTGAAGTTGCCTCTCACGACAATTCTTCAAACCACTTGAGGTTTCTCAACCCTTTGATAAGTAAACCCATCATCAAGTCATGACTCCAATCATCAACCCATGTTCAAGTCATTCTCCAAGTTATTCTCCAAGTCATTTTCTCAACCATTGGAGATGCTCTAAGGTTTATTTTTTTGATGGGCCTACATAAATCACTAATAGCAAAACACACTATGTATTCTTGTGGGGTTATGTGAATCCTCTATTTAGATAACACTCACTCATATGGTCATAGTTAAGGGTTCTTTTGATTTGTTTTAAGGAATGAGAATGGAAATGGAAATAAGAATGCAAGAGAATAGAAATGAGCATTCTATTGATGTTGTTTGGTTAAACCAATATAACTAATAAAAAATGTTTTATATAATATTTTTAATACAAATACGTGACGCCCAACATGAAAATAAAAAATATTTTTCATTCAACATCGGGAAATGAATGGACGCATGAGAAAAAATAAATGAGCTAGAATAAAATTTTCATTCCCCCCTTTTGGTCACGAATGAAAATTAATGGGTTTGGAGTAATTGACCTATTATATTATATCAAACCAAACAGCAGTTTTCATTATCATTTTCATTCCTTACCCCTCAATACACTCAACCAAACACCTCGATTATAAAAATTTCAGTCTTTCATAGAACTAACACAACCTTATGGCTTATATCCACAATAAGGTGACTATTAGAGATGTAGCATCATGGTCATTTTTTCTTTTGACCATACGCTTGTAAAATTTGAACATAAATATTTGTTTTGTATGACTTGTAAAGCATTAACATTTTTTTACAAAAAGCTGAGTGAGTCAAGTATACCCCCCACATTATGGATAGATAGTCGATTGTGGGCCGGTTGAGGTTGCCGGTATCAACCTTTTGTACAAAAAGCATTAACAATAATCCGGTAAAATGCCGAATGATATTTATAAGATATGTGAATTCTCTCTTAATATAAGGCTACCTTTTTATATGCTTGTAATCTTGCAATTTTGCTCTAAAAACAAAACATGTATCTTAAAACCCCATTTCAAGAATAGGTAATTAAAATTATATAATAATTGCTAATACATGATATTGTACCTATTTAAAATAGATGCATACAAACCTAATCGCCACCAAAAGTGCATCTTATAATGGATGATAAATGGTAATATAGTGGTGGATAAGGATAAAAGGATGATAAAATTTATTGAGGTTTGAATCCTATCATCTACTTATATACTTATATATAGTCAGGGGTATGTATAACTAATGTACAAGTAGTGAAAACACATACTTGTTAACTTTCTACTTTGGTTTCTCCAGTAATTTTTTGTTTGGGACCCTATCAACCAAAAAAAAGTGTATCGAAACAACCAAAAAAACACTCTCGAAATCAACTGAAAAACCGAAAGTCTTTTGAAAATCGACAAAAAAAAAACTTAAAGTTCATTGAAATCGACTAGAAAAACTTAAAAAATCATTTGAAACGGTGAATTTAGGCTAAAAATATATTGAACAATTTTACTGGCATTTAATCTATATTAAAAGCTCGCCCACTAGAAATTTTTATTGAATCCACCACTCCTTATAACAATTGAGAAATTTACAATTGTAACTTGTCATGAGATTTTAATATGGGAAACCTAAGATCAACCATTTCCAGAACAATGTTATTTTTTTTTGGGAATAGTGTTCTAGACTATGCCTAAACTAATCCGTTGGTAAATTATGACTATAAGATCGCAGCTCTGATTAAACTTTAATGGTCACAATTGTTGTGTATACGTGGATTAGAATGTTATTTTGTTTACGGAGGTGATATAAACAAGAATAAGAAAACGAATCTCTAAAATAACTTATCATTAAATGTTTGAAAAATGGAAAGATTCTTGTTGATAATTGATATGGTAGGTACATATATGTTCACTTAATGTGTTGGTAATTGTTGATACAAATAATTCATATTCCTTTTCACCAACAAAATTCTCAAATTTATATATCTTGTTTTATTTAATAATTTATTTATCTTAAAATAACTATATATTGTATTTAAAAAGTTTATAGTAATAGTTTCACTCGGTTAGCATGGTAGGCATTAAATATAATTTTAAAAAATATTGTATGTTGTAAAAGAATTTTTAGCTTAAACATATTTTGGCTAGTATTAATCATCAATTTTTTTTTCCAAAATATACTAAAAATAGTAACAAAATGTAACAACCCAACTCAACGAATAAAGCATAAACAACAATAATTAAATAACTCGTCGGAACGGCTTCAAAATAACGTCTTCATACTACAAGTACATCAGAAGGTTGGCGGAAACAACCTATTACACAGCTGAGATTTCTAAAGGCTAAATCCGACATACTAGATATAGCTGCTTCCATCTAGTCCCAACCTCACGCTCGCGCTTACTCTTTGTCCTCACTAGAGCCTTCTACTTAAGTGCTTACCTGAAAAGGTTTAGTTTAGAAAATGCGAAGGTTAGACCATAAGGTCTAGTGAACTCCCTCAAATCAACAGTTCTCAAAACACATTTCAAAACAGTTCATAACTTTCATAACTTTCATAAACAGTTTTTAAATAAAACTTGCAAGTAACTTCACACTCGTAAATGGCACACTGAAGTCACTCGGAAGTGACAACGTGTCAGTCTCACACTGCCTTACTGGGTCACTCCTCCCATGGCATAAACGGGACACCCCCCCTCCCCCCCGGTATGAGCACTGGCGGGCCACACCCACCGACTTAGCCAATTTACGTCTAACCACAATGTATGCATACATCTCATATAAACATTCAAACAAGCAAAATCATGTGAATAAACATGGTATTTCTTCTCATTTACTTACTTCGGAAAACACGTTTAAAACACGTATCTTTAGTTAGAAAAACTCACCTGTCGTCCTGCAAAAAGTACTTCTCGCGAACTCTCCCGGTTTCTAGATGGAACACCTAAGAGGTCGATAAGATTTAGAATAATAAGGCTCACAATAACCTGACATATCCACAACACCTTACTTAACAAAATGACCGAACTCGGAGCCAAAGTCCCGGACTCCTTTTCTGATTCGGGTTCAAACCCGATCCCAGTCCATACCGGATCCCAAATTCGTTTCCACTCATCCAGTTCCGGTCCATTCCGGATCCGGTTCCACTTTCGGTTCCGGTCCATTCTGGATATGGTCCCGTCTTTCGGTTCCGGTCCATTCCGGATCCGGTCCCGTCTTCGCTCAGCGGCGTTAGTGACCAAAACTTCAATCCCAATCGACGTATATGGATCGAAATATAGAGAAATGCAGTGCAAGAATCGCTAACAAACCACAAGGGTGGTGGCGTGTTGGCAAGGGCTTGGGGGGATGTGGTGGAATATCCCATCCACCCTGGGTTCGAGTCCAGGCGTCAGCATTCTGTGGCCAGGCTTAGTCTCAGACGGCCGCTTTGTTTGTTTGTTTCCAAATTGCCAAGGATGTAGTCTAGGCAAAGCCTAGATGAACCTTATCCAAAAAAAAAGAATCGCTAACACACTTCTAACTAACATAATCATATCTTTATACAACCTAAACATCGATTAGGTCCTTGATTACTATAAGAACTCTTTAAACCATAAAACTCACTTGACACAACAGTAAGAGCATAAGATCATGGGATTACCTTTCCAAAATAATACTTGAGTTACTCTGCTGAAATCCTCCTCTTCCTTCTTCCAAGAACCAAATTGCTAGATGGATTTCTCTCTTCCTTTCTCTGCTATCTCCCATCCAAACCGCCAGCAAGAAGAATGATGAGCACTTAGGGTTTTGCCAAACCTTGTGGGTATTTATACCCCTTCCCATTTGTTTCAAAACAGCCCCTGAAGTTCCAAAACTCTTGATTCATTACAATAAAACCTTGGTTATTACAATACCTCCCCCTCAACAGAATTCCGTCCTCGGAATTCCATCGTCGAACAAGCTTGGGTATACTTAGACCTCACGTCCGTCACTACCTCCCAAGTTGCCTCTTGTCCTTTGGAATTACTATTGCATCTCCACACGGTCAAATTCCTGGTTTCTCAACTCCTTGACTTGACCTACGGTCAAAGATTGTCTCCAACACTACTACAGAGTTCCACTTCTCTTTCACATGCACCCTTTGCTAAAGTATCGCCATATCAACTTCCAACTAGCATCCTCAAATATAGAGACGTGTCACACCGGATGTCTTCCTCATAATCTCATCGGGCACCACAAGATCGCACACTATCTTTCCAACCTTCATAATTTCGACGGATCCACAAACGTGGTCCACTTCACTTTTCTCCCGACTGTACCACTCCCAACTATGGGAACGTCTTCCGCATCAAACTGCCCCTTTCTCAAACTCAAGGCTCAGAATTATGCTTTCCAATCCAACCAACTTAGTTCCACTCGGTTGCCCAAACCATTCTGGTGGAAAACATAGTCGTACCCCGTACTTCGGAACTTCCCTCGGTGAGTCACAACTTTGCTATGTCGGGCAATCATATATCATATACTTACAACCTCTCCGATCAACTATACCCGCTTAATATACCATCTGTAACATCCCGGGCCTACCGTACTAGATAATGTCCGCTTTGTCCACACCTGGACTCGCAGTTTTAAACGCGTCTAATCAAGGTTTTCGCATACAACTTCACTTCCTTAAAAGGAACTTTGCGGAATTTCCTGTCACAATAACGTGAATCTTTTACCGGGAACAATCACTCACTTGTCAACTTGGCACAAGGCCAACCTTGAACATCCCAACAAACTCACACCCAAGAGTTCCCTCATCAGATTACATGCAAAAACCAGATCACTCTTCCATTACGACTTACGTCTACCGCAAATAGTACCTTCTTCCTCGAATCACATCATCACGGTTCATTAATGTTAACCAACTCATACGCTCTTACTACGTCATTACCCCTTCCTCACACATAGCTAAAGGTAGAAAATCTCTACAATCCACCATCTGACGTGTCCACCAAACCGAGATAACACATTCAAGTTCCCGTTGCATCCCACAATCGTCCAACCATAAACGAAATAAATTCAGGTTCCACTCGGTCAACAAGGAGCGACCAAGCTCACACGAAACTACTCTCATCAGCTTAGTACTGAACGACAAGTTTACTTAAAACATTTCTCACAATAACACCAAGTCAAATCCAATGGTCCTTCATTCTGAGTACTACATTCAACTACCCTTTCCTCTTCCTTCGCGAAACATAAAAATGCTTTCGACTAACGGCTCACTAGAAGGTGCACGCTTTCGACCAGTCGCATAAGTGGGTTTTCCTTCGTCCTTGAATCATAACACACACAATTCCCCTTTCTCAACACTTACCAGGAATCCCTATACCCACCAGTGACAATCTATACGCACACTACTCCACACTTTCGGTGTCACTTGCCAACCTTCCTACTTTCAAGCTACTCACTTATTTTGACATATCTTTCCACCTTCTTACGTTAACATGGAGCACCACCCACTAAACATTACTTGCCTCTTCTTCCGACCTTTTCTACAAGTGCAGACACACTTCCTCATTACTATACATAACCAAACGGTTTCACTAAAATTTTAACTTGATGTATCCAACCAAGTCATCCTAAAATGACACCGGTAATCGAAGCCACTACACGCTTCTTGCTCTCTAACTGATACCTTCTCAGGTAGTTCTTTCGTACACAAGAAACAATTCACATCTCTTAAAGATTTTGCATTTACCACACCGCATCGTAAACTAGCCAATTCAACATCTCCTTTAAACTTTCCATGATCCCAAAAATATACACACCCAGCGACTCACACAACCAAAAACACTTGGCTCCACATTTGGGTAACCACCCACTACCGCTCCGACATTTTATTCCGAGAATAGCCATATCATAACGCCAACTTAAAAACCACATGTCCCAACAACTTGATTAACAAATTGTACACCTCATCCGAAATCCCCGAAAAGGCTTCCATCCGATGCTTCCTCTTTTAACAACACATTACCATATCACTGACTTGCACATTTATCTTGGCAAATGATGCCACTACTCATCCATACCTCCTCCACCCACAACATCACACCGCAGAACAGGTTTCTCATGGTCGTTTGTACACAAAATCAATCTTGCCTTCATATCCACCCGCATATACCCAAGTCTATCTCACGATTTTGTCTATCCCTCAAATCTAGATGAACCACAACTCAATATTCGTTCCTTGTTGGTTCTTGGCGATCCCAAAAAAAACCATTACATAAGACAGGGCACATTACCTTGCAGACCGATATAATCTATGCACCCGCTTCGCTTGTGTTAAATACCTCATCCTTTTACGAACCGTCCAAATCTCGTAGGTAAAACACTCATCCGCTTAGCAATCTTCCACATTCTTAACGCCCACATGAGGTGTTCCATCGTCAAGTATACACCTTTCCTGGACGACCTCCCGTATTTACCCATACCATGGTAATTCTCTCAAATTTCAACTTGACAACGCCTTCGGCTCCAGACACTTTAAATAGTTGTTGACTTAAACATTAATAGTCGACCTGATGATGAATCCCTAACCTTTCCGTCAACAAAGGTCCTAACAGAACCTAATCCTTCCAACATATCATAATCAACTTCATATCCCGTCGTCCTCACTTGAAGGGGGAAATTTCAAGACTTTCTTGTGTAAAGTCAATATTACCAGACCACCTCAAAGCTCGTGTTCGACACCGAAGACATTTCATTTCTGCCTCTCACACTACTCACAACGAGTTGCTAATACCAACACCTTGATGACTTCAAGTCCTTCCTCCGGCCACAACCGTCCCTCGACAATTGTACCTCAAGTTACCGAACAAGAGCACAAACTACCACCATATAAACAACGCCAGAGCCCATCTCTGACCTCTCCCACTGCTCACCTCCCTTCTTGAACACGAATACCAAAATTACAAACATCCACCCATGGTTTGTCCAACACCTCTCCACTCTCGGAATCCTTCCTTATCTTAAAATGTAATAACTCTACGACCTTGTGAGTTCATAGCCTTCATGCATGACAACGCGATAAATAAATCATTTCGCACATTTTATCATTTAAAAGAAACAACACTTGGAAACAACTTGGGTACACATGACCCCAACATTCTCAAAACTCCAATGCCCTGCACAACGATCTCGAGAATCGTTCACATGCAACTTTTCAGTAAACTCAATCTTACTCAACCAAAACGACGTTGTTACGACATAAACATATTGAATGAAAATCTTTCTATACGGCCAAAATTCTGAAAGAAATTACCGACACGAAGTAAACCAGTCGGCTCCCACACTCATTTATATGACATCAACATGTCAATACTCATTTTGGTTATAAAGGCTTTGCAGCCAAACATTTTCTAGATTTTTTGCAACAAACTTATCTTATCATGAAAAGACCGGGATATTTGCAAATCGCTAAGCTCAAAATTTTATTGTGTGACGTAAAGGGAATTGCCTTTTTCTTTAAACACACGCTTGCACATGCTGACTAATTTCCGACCAAAATTTTGCTATTTACACATTTACTTTTAGTTACGAAAAATCTCATGTAACACATAATAGGACGCAATACATGAAACTCTACTTGCAATTGAAGACTACTCACTCTAACAAGGTCAACCGGTGTACTCACGCAACTTATCATTGGCACTCTACCTTCGACCAACGGTCACCCTCTCGTCCTTGCAACAACTTGCTGTACATGCGTTCCATATCCCACCTACTCAACCATCCCATACAATTTTCGTCTTGACCAATTACCTCACATTCTACCCCTACACTTTTTCAATCCACCACTGATATCTTCCCTTCATTGATCCCACCACTGAAAAGCTCGACTAAAGAGTCAGGGCTCCAATCCTCCACTCACTCTAGAATTTGACGCTTTCAAGATTCCGACATTGTCCTTCCTTACCATCCCAACTGATCTACACCAAGATTTCAAGAACTGGGACTCACCAGAAATCAGGAGTTTTACCCAAAATTAATCATTCATCCTCTTCAAACCCACGAAGATCTACCTCTAGACGGCTCATAACATTTCAAACAACACTTCTTCTACAAGATATATATACATCATATCATAAATGATCTCTAACGATGCCTCAACTCATTGCTATCAATGCAAGGTCAAACCCCACTACATACTACCACACTCATCGATCTTCCCAACGAGAGAAATTGAGCACGCTCATGTACCTGTAAATTCGCGATTACATTGGCCAGATGTAATTACAAATTTACATTACAGGACGGTCCTCGCTACTCTATCACTAGCGCACTTAAAGTATTCTTTCCTAAAAGCATCCTACATCTCAGCTGTGTTTCCCTCTACTACACAGTTTAAGTTTAGGCCCATCCGGTCACCTAAATCCCTTAAACTATGGCTCTGATACCAATTGTAACAACCCAACTCAACGAATAAAGCATAAACAACAATAATTAAATAGCTCGCCGGAACAGCCTCAAAATAATGTCTTCATACAACGAGTACATCAGAAGGTTGGCGAAAACAACCTATTACACAGCTGAGATTTCTAAAGGCTAAATCCGACATACTAGATATAGTTGCTTCCATCTAGTCCCAAGCTCACGCTCGCGCTTACACTTTGTCCTCACTAGAGCCTTCTACTTAAGTGCTTACCTGAAAAGGTTTAGTTTGGAAAATGTGAGGGTTAGACCATAAGGTCTAGTGAGCTCCCTCAAATCAACAGTTCTCAAAACACATTTCAAAACAGTTCATAACTTTCATAAACAGTTTTTAAATAAAACTTGCAAGTAACTTCACACTCGTAAATGGCACACTGAAGTCACTCGGAAGTGACAACGTGTCAGTCTCACACTGCCTTACTGGGTCACTCCTCCCATGGCATAAACGGGACACCCCCTCCGGTATGAGCATTGGCAGGCCACACCCCCCGAATTTAGCCAAATTTACGTCTAACCACAATGTATGCATACATCTCATATAAACTTTCAAACAAGCAAAATCATGTAAATAAACATGGCATTTCTTCTCATTTACTTACTTCGGAAAACACTTTTAAAACACGTATCTTTAGTTAGAAAACTCACCTATCGTCCTGCAAAAGTACTTCTCGCGAACTCTCCCGGTTTCTAGATGGAACACCTAAGAGGTCGATAAGATTTAGAATATTAAGGCTCACAATAACCTGACATATCCACAACACCTTACTTAACAAAATGACCGAACCCGGAACCAAAGTCCCGGACTCCTCTTCTGATTCGGGTTCAAATCCGATCCCAGTCCATACCGGATCCCAAATCCGTTTCCACTCATCCAGTTCCGGTCCATTCCGGATCCGGTCCCGTCTTCGCTCAGCGACGCTAGTGACCAAAACTTCAATCCCAATCGACGTATAAGGATCGAAATATGGAGAAATGCTTTGCAAGAATCGCTAACACACTTCTAACTAACATAATCATATCTTTATACAACCTAAACATCGATTAGGTCCTTGATTACTCTAAGAACTCTTTAAACCATAAAACTCACTTGATACAACAATAAGAGCATAAGATCATGGGATTACCTTTCCAAATTAATACTTGAGTTACTCTGCTGAAATCCTCCTCTTCCTTCTTCCAAGAACCAAATTGCTAGATGGATTTCTCTCTTCCTTTCTCTGATATCTCCCATCCAAGCCGCCAGCAAAAAGAATGATGAGCACTTAGGGTTTTGCCAAACCTTGTGGGTATTTATACCCCTTCTCATTTGTTTCAAAACAGCCCCTGAAGTTCAAAAACTCTTAATTCATTACAATAAAACCTTGGTTATTACACAAAATAAATTTAAGAAGAAAAAAAACAATCTGTTTAGCAATGTTATGAACAATGACTATTATATGATATTTGTTAAGCAAGTTTTTTTTAATTTCATTTTATTAAGTGTTTGATGTAATTTTGAAATTTAAATTACAATAACCATAATCTTTTTAAATTTATGTTCTCGAATTTGAAAAGAAAAGTTAGAAAAGGAAAGAGAGAAAAACAAATGGAAAAGCAAGGAAGTTTTTCATTTATGAGAAAAAAAAATTGCATGTTGTTCTTGAACCGTACAAAAAAAAGAAAAAAAATTATATGTAGGTCTTTGGAAATAATGACTTGTACACGAAATGTTTATAGAAGAGACTGAATATAATTACAATATATTTTCACTTTTTCATTATTTCTTCTATATTTTGTATATAAACAAGAATTGCAGATTTGTTGCGGAAGCAGGGAAGATAAGCCCGTGATCCTAAACAAATTGACAGTGAAAAATTTGCTAAACTGAAAGATAAGGGGGGAAGCTTTTCTCCAAGATCTAAAGAACTAAAGGAATTCTTCGGAGGATGACGTCAGATTTACTTTAGAAACACTCACAAGGATGTCATTTAAAAACGGGTGACCTTTTATAGTCACCATCGAATTAAATGTTTACTGTCCAACTTTAATGTGCGTCTTTTTTTGATTTTTGATTGGGTGATCCATGCATCCTAGTACTCTTCATTTCAACCTTGAGTTTGATGTAGACACGTGTTTGATTTACTTTAACCTGTAGCATGTCGAGAGAACAGTAAAGCAAACAAGATACCAATAAAATTGTGTTTTTGTATTTTGTTTAGGCTAACATGTTGTACATGTTCTCATACCAAAAGGTAAGCAAGATAGTTAGTGAGTAAAACTTGCTCGCCAAGTTTGTACTTTCAAGATTTGGCTTGGCAGAAGTAGTATTTGTGAGACTGCTATTTGACTTTATTTTGTATTGACTTTCTTTAGGTTAGACGACAAACGAATCCATTTTGATGACGATCTTGACCTTACTTTTTTGATTTCGTTGAAGACATTTTGCTTTTAGATCAACAGATAGTTATAAGAATTTTACAAAATAAAAATAGTATTTTTTTATATCTGACATAGAAGTTATATATCAGATTTGCTAGCTATAGAACATTTGAAGTTGCTATATCAGATAGACAATGAAAACTTTTTATCGTATGAGAGCTTTGATGATGTCAAACTTTATGAAATAATATCTGATAGATGATATATCTAAAACCTAAGACAATGAGATTGAATGATATCAAATGAGGTAATATCTGATAGATGATACATCTAAAACCTAAGACAATGAGATCAAATGATATTAATTAAGGTAATACGCAATGAGTTAATTTCATCATATATATATATAGGGTTAAATTCAAGGGAAAACCTCAAAAAACGGAAAACTGAAGAACACCCTAGGAACCCTTCATCTGGACGGTATGCACTTATGCATACATGTTATTTGTAACATGCATTTGTGCATATATGCACAAATGCATAATGCACTTGTGCATATATGCACAAATGCATAATGCACTTGTGCATATATGCACAAATGCATAATGCACTTGTGCATATATGCACAAATGCATAATGCACTTGTGTATATATGCACTTGTGCATAATGCACTTGTGCATATATGCACAAATGCATAAAACCAAAAAGTCAACTATTTACCTATATGCACAAGTGCATACCATCCAGATGAAGGGCTCCTAGGGTGTTCTTCAGTTTTCCGTTTTTTTGAGGTTTTCCCTTGAGCCTGACCCTATATATATATATATAATCTTGAGATCATGTGAAGGTTTGCTATTTTTCTTACCTTCACAATGAATCACTGTGAAGGTTTAGTGTTAATTCTTTGGTTTCACGGTCTCACGAAAACAGGTTGGTCTCACGTGAACTCAACCCTATATATATATATATATATATATATATATATATATATATAGGGGTGGTATCGGGTACAAACCAAATAGTTTGTACAAACCCGTACAAACTCAATCTACCTTCATGAATTTGAAATTTTTTTAATTTGGCTTCATGAATCTATATTTTTGATTCATGAATATATAATTTGGCTCCATAACTTTTTTTTTATATTTATAAGGGTATTTTAGGGCTCCACCGAAAAATATAGATTCATGAAGCCAAATTTTATATTAATGAAGCCAAAATATAGATTCATGAAGCCAAATTAAAAAAATTGCAAATTCATAAAGGTAGATTGAGTTTGTACGGGTTTGTACAATCCATCTGATTTGTATTTGATACCCAGCCTATATATATATGTATATATATATATATATATATGTGTATATATATATATACACCTTTGTGGAACAAGGTAAACAAAAGCAATTTAGAATGTTTGATTGGATGCTATAAATATTATATATAAATTTAATGGTTAACAATATCATTCTTTATGTTTTATATATGTTTTCTCAAAGGGAAATTAATTAAAATACCTCAAGTTTGAATTCCCTTTACCAAAATACCTTAAATCTCTTTCACTTTACCAAAATGCCACAACTGCCCGCGATGGAGACTGCGATCGCGGGCTAGGGCGTACGTGGCACCCCGTGTTTGGCCAAAGTGTCCCGCGAAGCCCCTCAACTATGGCCGCGGTGACATCTTTGGTCCCTCCCCGCGATGGCGGCCTGCGATGGGCAGAAAATTTACAATTTCAGCCCCTGTACTTGAACGAATCTTGCATGCTTTTACTATTTTTTTTCCACAATTATTGTACTTTGAAGACCAATTTGTGGTTCAAATTCACTGGCATGTTTTCATTAATGTTGAATCAGTGTTTTTGGAATACCAATTTGTGGATGAAATGAGAGATTGGTTGTCATCAATGTTGGTTGTTTCATCCATAAATAGATACAAAATGCAATCCATAATCCACACACCGATTCCATACTTCTTTCTTGCTTTCTTTCTTCAATATTTTGTTTTTGAGATACTACTGAAAAAATGAGTTCATCTGTTGCAAAGGCTAAGCTATATTTCTGTTTTGATGGTGAATGGGTGCAAGATAACAATGAGTGGAATTTTGCTTATAAATCTAAGCATGGTGTAAAATTGTCAGTAAACTATACTTATCAGAAGTTTGTTGCATATGCCATGCAAAAATGTGGAATCAACCCTTCTGTTGTTTGCAAGTTAGTGTTTAAAAATGCTGATGGGTCATTTGTGGATTTATCCAACGATGGGGATATCTCTGGTTTTCTGCACTTTGCAGCAGATTCAGAAAGGCCGCCATTACTTTTTGTGTATGCCGCCGAATCCGACGAAGACGATGACGAAGGTAACGACGACGGTGACGACGACGCTGATGACGAAGACCTCCAAATAGAGCAGACTGATTCTCAGGCGTCCCACGGCCCAACAGTTCATTTAGATCATGCATATGGTCTTAACGACTGTATTCCTGATTATGTTCCGGAGACGCAACAACTACAACCACAACCATAAGAAGGACGTTGTGCTGGAGTTGCTGATGACGAAACCTACGTTTTCAAAACGGGTAATGCTGATATAGACAGATCAGATACCGATAGTGATGATCACGAAGAATATACCCCTAGTAGAAAATCATGTAGTCAGATAAATGACTTTTTTGATATGCCCCCTATTCTTCCAAACCAGAATACCCAGTCACAAACCTACGAACCTACACCTTATATTCGCAGTGAAAGGTTAAGAGTAGGTCAGATATTCGATTCGAATGATATCTTGGCAAGTCAGGACGGACTTAAGTTCTTGGAAGAGGGTTTCCAAAGTCACACGCCAAAATCTGACAAAAGCAGATACATAGTTGAATGTGCCAGAGAAAACTGTGAGTGGAGGATGTACGCGATTCACACGGGCCCCAAAGGAGGGGCGTTAATGATTAGAAAGTTGCATGACGTACACACTTGTACGAGGACGCAACTGAATCCCCACCACAAATAAGCCGGCAAAAACACTTTGGGTGCGATACTGAAAAACAAATTTCTTGATGTTAGCAGGTCATTGCGTCCAAAGGACATCGTCCACGATGTTCACCAGCAGTTCGGCGTCACGATTGGTTACCACCAAGCGTGGCGTGCGCGATGCCAGGCACTGCTTATGGTGAGAGGCACGTTCGAGGAGTCGTATGAACGACTCCCAACATATTTATATAATTTGCAGTTGGAGAACCCTGGTACTGTCACGCAGTTACAGACCGATTCACGTGGACGGTTTGAGATGTGCTTCGTGGCCCTTGGACCCGCGGTACGTATTTTAACACGTCATATGTTTACACATTATAAACTATAACATTTACAAAGGAAAACCACCTACGTTTTTGCAGATCCGCACATTTCTGGCAAATCTACGTCGTGTCCTGGTAATAGACGCAGTCCATTTAAAGGGCCGTTACTTGGGTATGATGTTCCTGGCGGTTGCCATGGACGGGGATAACTCCATCGTTCCAGTAGCTTTCGGCGTAGGCAAGTCCGAAATCGGGGACGAGTGGACTTGGTTTCGGTCCATGTTGAGACAAGCTATTGGAGACCCGCAAGGGTTGGTGTTTATGTCCGACAGGGCTCCTTCCATAAGCACCGCAATCTATGCCATGTACCCAAACGCCCCTCACGCCATATGCTGTCGACATTTGGAGATGAACGCCAAAACCAAGGACAGGCGTATTACCACCCATAAGGATGTCTACTGGGCGGCATGCAGAGCATATACGGATCGAGAGTTTAACCGGTACATGAATCTGCTACGATTTAGTGCCAAGGAAGCAGCCAAAGTCATGGACGAAGCTGGACCAGAGAGGTGGTCCGCGGCCCATTTTCCTGGACAACGGTATGACATTCTGACCTCCAATAGTGCAGAGTCGGTGAATGCACTCTCTCGTTTTGCACGTAGATGTCCGATTGTTAATCTTATGGACTACTTTCAGGCCTTTCAACAAGAGTGGTACCAACTTCGACGCCGAAAAGGAGCTGAGATGCAAAATGCACTCACACCAACGGCGGAGGAGATAGTTCAGAACAGGGCGCATCGCGTGGCGACATGGGTGGTAAGAGAAATCGGGTATGGGAGGTACGAGGTTCAGGATGGCCATGTTCACGCGATTGTGCATATGACCGACCACACTTGTTCGTGTCACGAATGGGAAAAATCTGGGTTACCGTGCGGCCATGCCATCGTTGCGGCAAGATATATGGGTCATAGAGATTGCAGCGACTTGGCTGTTCCTTTCTTCAGGTCCGAATATTACCGGAGAACATACGTGGAGGTAATAAACCCAGCTGGAACCCCTGAAGCATGGGTGTCTCCACCCGACCCGCTTCCGCCATGTTATCCACCTTTAATCAATAAGAACAGAGCCGGGAGACCGAGAAAGAACGACCGACGTCCATCACGTGGTGAAGGTTCGATACATCGAAGATGTACTCGGTGCCAATGCGTAGGACATACTCGTGGAGAGTGTCCAAATCCCGCCCCTTCAACCGTGCCAAGGAGTAGACGCACAAGCACTCAACTAAGTAACAACGCGGGTCCGTCAGAGCTTGAACCACATGGAACTATATCATATGATACTGTTGATCTAAACGTGCCATAAGAATTCAAAAACAGGCTCGTTGCGGGCCCACGTGGATAGAGTACGGCTACCAAAATCTAGCATCATTAACAAGCAAAACCCCATGTTTGTTTATCCGAATGAGGTAACCTCTGACTTGACCTTGCATGATGTATCCAACCTAACCGTGGTTCAGCGGCTTAAAACTCCAATTAGCCAACCTATACGGGATGTCAAGTGCACAGAGATTCGGAATTCTTGTGTACTCGGCTGTTTAGGTGGGGACATTGTACAACTTTATTCACTAGCTGTAGCCTCAAATTTGGATAAATTTGTACTGTATTTACTAGTATGTGTTTGCTATGAAATAATCTTGTATAACATTTATGAGTTGTATTTTTCACATGAACCACATGGAACTATATCATATGATACTGTTGATCTGAACATTGATTGAGACGATAAATATTGTATGTTTAGTGCGTTGTAATTTATCAAACATAACTTATGTGCGTTGATCTGAACATTGATTGGGACCAGTTATCTTTTGAAAGGTACTTGAAACAGAACATGGGATGATGATCATAATGGTAGTAGTCTAAATGGAGAGAATAGTAATGGTTATATAGAACTATATCATATGATAGCGTTGATAGGGACCGAAGTTGTGTTAGAGAAAAGACAGGGACCTAAGTTGTGTTAGAGCAAAGACAGGGACCTAAGTGCAGTAAAAGCATCCACATTTGCCTATAAATAACCTAGGCTAGATTAGTCGTAAAACACATAAACGATAACATATTATTCGTTAACGTATTCTTACATGGCATCCCCAAACCTTCATGTTTGGTGCTTTAGACGTTTATCTGAATCGCTTTCAGACACTGGCAAAGAGTTATATGGTTAGTGTTCATGTTTCATTGAGTTTTTTGCTTGTTTCTACGAACTAACTATATTAATTAATTTCATCAACAGATAAATATCCACAGTTGTTCACCATGAAAGTCCACCATGGTGGTTACTTTACGGAACCACCTAAAAGACATTATTTTCGTGGTCTAGAAATTTATGTTGACATGTTAGATGTGTAGGATCTTTCTATGCAACTGCTTGAACAGATCACGAAAGAGCTGGAATATGAAGAACCAAAATATAATAGGTTGTATTTTAAGAGGCCGAATGCAGACTTCTTGACTGGACTGGTAGAATTGAGTACCGACGAAGATGTAGCCAACATACGCCAGTATGTTGACGGCCGTACTGTGATTGAAGTGTACATCGAGAAAGTGGAGCTTAATACTTTGAGACTCGTCTCGCCAGAGTATGTAAGAAGTAGACCTGGGTTGTCAAAAACCAAACCATCGTCTAGCCGTAGCCTCAAATTTGGATAAATTTGTACTGTATTTACTAGTATGTGTTTGCTATGAAATAATCTTGTATAACATTTATGAGTTGTATTTTTCACATGAACCACTTTTCAGAGAAATTAAAAACCTTTATTCATGAGCAACAAAGTACAAAACAACAACACAGTAAAAAAAATACAAAACAACAAAAAAACAAATACAAAACAACTAAAACAACCACCACCTAGTCAAAAATTGCTTTAGTTTCATCAATCCAAGTTTGCTTGTCGTTTACCTTCGCTTGAAGAATTGCGAAGTTTTGCAGAATATGGTGAATTGCTTCTTGTTCTCGACGAATACGAGCCTCCCTAGCTTTTATATCCCCTTTCATCCTTTTGATCTCCTTATCTTCCTCTTCGATCCTTCTCAAGTGGACTTCCTTCCTGGCCATCATTTGTTTCCACTCTTGTGTTAGTTCCTCTATCTCATTTGGATGAAATCTCAAACAAACCAGTGAATTTTAACCACAAATTGGTCTTCAAAGTACAATAATTGTGGAATAAAACAGTAAAAGCATGCAAGATTCGTTCAAGTACAGGGGCTGAAATTGTAAATTTTTGGCCTATCGCGGGCCCATCGCGGGCTTCCACCGCGGGGAGTAGGGGTGCTCAAAAACCCGACCAACTCGATCAACCCAACCCAATCCGACGTGAAATAACCCAACCCGAAGCAACCCGATGTCCAATCGAGTTGTAAAATCTTCAAACCGTATGTATTGGGTTGATATCGGGTTACGATAATTTGAACTGGCCCAACCCGATGAACCCGATATATTCATATGGACGGAATATTCATATGCTTTTGAATCGATTCAGTTTTCATACACTAATGGGATGCTGATTTGGATATAGTACCGTAGAATCTGGAACAGAATCGGATGTGGTCCCTGATTTCACGTTTTCGATTATGGTTTCCATATTCAATTCACATTTCTAATACCCTTTATGCCCTTTTCATATTTTCCCTTTGACCATCATACCACCGTGTTCAGCAATAATTACGAAAATGCCACCGTTTTAATCTTGATCATTGCTTAAAAGAATCAATGGTCAAGATTTGGTTTCAAAAGTTACACATATTTCATTGGTTTCATATTATTGAGACTCTATATATATATATATATATATATATATATATATGTGTGTGTGTGTGTGTGTGTGTGTGTAGTAAATGTTAACATATATATGCAAATTGAGAAAAACAATTGATGACGATATGTTTAGGATTTAAGAAATATGCAAATTGGAGACGTCAAGTTATTTGATCATATTTGGTTTAGACATTTTTATATATAGTATCTAAATATTGTCTGAGTTATTGGTTGTATTTTAAAGACATGTTTCTTTTATTTTTATGTTTTTAATTTTGATTTTACCTTGTTTAAATACAACCCGACCAACCCGACTAACCCGATCAACCCGAACGGGTTGGGTTGGGTTGTACCTATGTTTGGGTTAGGTTGGGTTGAAATTTTTTCAAACCGCCAACATTGGGTTGATGTGTCGAAATGCCTTCAACCCGATCAACCCAACCCGTGAGCACCCCTAGCGGGGAGGGACCAAAAGTGTCACCGCAGCCATAGTTGAGGGGCTCCGCGGGACACTTTGGCCAAACACGAGGTGCCACGTAAGCCCTAGCCCGCGATCGCGGGCTCCATCGCGGGCAGTTGTGGCATTTTGGTAAAGTGAAAGAAATTTAGGGTATTTTGGTAAAGCAAAGTCAAACTTGGGGTATTTTAATTAATTTCCCTTTCTCAAATTTTCTTATAAGAATATATTTATCTTTTAAAGAGAGTTATTTCACACTATCTTTTATTTCAAATCTTTTCACATAATTACAGTAGCCACATCCATTTTCAACACAACTTTTCTCAGATTGGTAATATGACAACACAACCATTTTCAACCACAACAGTGAAAGAACAGTTAATGCAAACAAGAATGGTAGTGCACTTACCTTGCGCACTTGACACTAAGGAAGAACTCAAAATTAATCCTGAATGGTCGATTGAGGCTGTGAATTTCAGAACTGAAATCGAGAGGCAAGACCCAAAATGAGGGCTGAAATCGTGAAAACAGATGGATGTGGCTACTGTGAAGAAATCGAGAGGGAGAAGGGATGCATAAATTATATTTTCGTCCTCACTCTTTTTTTTTTCCTTTAAAAATGTTTCAATAAATGTTTAAACTACTTATGTTGGAATGGAGAAAGTAACAGTAATAACTGTTATAATTTACTTATCGAAAATTTATTACTTTTTTCGTTTCAAAATAAATGTTTATATTATTATTTTGGTTTGTTATAAAAATAAATATTCATTTTTATAGTTAAAACTTAACCCTGTGTTCTCGAATTTTGGAAGGGGAGAAGAAGAAAAGGAAGGGAATGAATGAATGAAATATGTGTATTTGTGTTCTTGAGAATTGAGTTGAAGGAAAAGAAAACAAATTTTCATGTTATTGAGTATGGAGAAAGAAAAGAAAAAAATGTCGGTTTTATCAATATACTCTTATTTATTTCATAGTCAAAAGTAATTAATGGATATATGTGTAATTTTATAAATATTTTTAACTCTTTTTAAAAAAAAAAACCTTTCCTCCCACATTTGGGAGAAAAAATTTGAAAGCAAAATCAGCAATATTTTTTATTTTTTTCCTTTTATTTCTCTTCTTAAAAAAACTCGAGAACACAACATTTTTCTTTCCCTTCTACTTATATTCCCTTTCTATCATAAAGAAAACTCGAGAACACAACATAAAAGTCTACTTTGTTATTTTATCCATAGTTATAAGATTGAATTATTTTTATTAATTAAAAAGTATATTTATTTCTTTTATTAATTAAAAAGTAAATAATCATTATATATTTTTAAAAATCTGCATTTTTCCGTCGTGATTATTTATTTTAGGACGAAGAAAATAATAATTAACTAACAATGGGTATTTTTTATTGGGAAAAGTTCATAAAACCCAACGAACTATCCCATTTTGCATGATTAAGTCCCAAAACTATTTTTTTGAATGAAAAAATCATTAAACTTTCTCATTTTAAATGATTAAGTCCCTAAACTATTTTTTGGATGAAAAAACCATTAAACTTTTTCGTTTTGAATGATCAAGTCCATGTTTTCTTAAAAATATAAATCACCGAACTTTTAAAAATCGCGAATAACCGACTAAAGTTTTTTTAATTTAAGAAAACCTAAATCAAGTTTACCGTTCCAAAATGTAAAAACCGGGTCATTTTTGTAAATAAGATATCTTGGTGGGCGTGTAGTGTGAAGGATGAAACATTGGTGGCCCTTGTGAGAATAAAGAAAATAGGGTTAAATCCCTAAAACCCTTCATTTTTCCTGGCTAGGGTAAGGATACCTTGTGGAGCAGCAATTCAATTTTGAGAAGGAAAGATTGGATTTGGGAGCTAAGGTTTGGAGAATCATCATCCTTTTCAAGGTAATCTCCTTCTCTTTCATCTCTTGAATCTAATCAGAAATGTTGGGAGTAGTGGGGATTTAATATCTTTTGTATTTCACTCAAAAGAGACCATTGTGGCCTGTGTGTTTTCTAAGCTAAATCAATATGGAAATTGGAGGGAATAGTTTGCTAATCATCTAGAAATAATACATCTTTGCTTGTTGTGGGTTAAATCAAGTCTCGTGTTGATCTGTGGATTTGATTAAAGTATTCGATGTGGAATCGCTCGGTAAAACCCTGTTGTCCGGAAATCGCTCTATCCGGAAGATTTCTCGGAAAATGTCGAGGAATCCGGAAGGAGTCCGGAATGTGCCGGATTCCGGAAGTGTCCGGAAGGTACCGGATTCCGAAAGTGTCCGGAAGGTATCGGATTCCGGAAGAGTCCGAATGTGCGTGTCCGAAAAAGTGAGATCCGGATATTTCCAGACTGTTTGTGTTCGAAAAAGGGACCGGTATCCAGACTTTGTGTGGCTGTGAGACTTTGGGAATGCCTTGGGGTTCGGGGTATTATGTGGGTAGTTGGGTGACTTTTTCACTCTTGTGTGTGTTGGTGCAAATGTAGGTTCGGATAAAGGATAGCAGTCGCGAGTAAGAACACTTAGCGTGGACACCAGGTGAGTCTTTCTAAACTGAAGCTTTATCGATACTCGAATTTATTACTTGTACCGACATATTGAATTGCATGATTTATGTTGTTTTAAATATGCATGAACAAAGCGTGTAAATTATTTTATGGATATGTGCGAGACATGTGAGAATTTAATATGGATATATGGGGAGTGTGTCCCATGCAGGATATATGAATTCGTTTCATATGATCACTGAGGGCGGTGTGTGCCCTAACGCGTTGTCACGGGTGTGTACGTGACTAAGTGCGATCCGTTAATATGTGTTGTGAGTGTACTTAAAATGACAAAGGTGTAACTGTTTATAAATGCTTATAAACTCTCTTTAGTTGATAATTGTGGCGTGGTGTTGGTAGCAAGAGGGATCTCACTAGACCTCATGGTCTAACCCTCGCTTTTCAAAACTAAAATCTTTTCAGGTAAGCAGGTTGTCGAGAGCTCGTTTAGAGGAAATGGCAAGACGTGAGTTGGAGCTTGCGTATAGAAGGATTAGAAGACTTTCCCTTTTATTTTTTTGTAGTTATGTTCTCAGCTGTAGTTAGGGTTATTTCCACGAACTCAGTTTTGTAATCTTGCTAGTGCGACTATGTTGGGCCATTTTGGCGTTTTGAATTAAAGAAGTAGCTTTTGGCATGCTCGTTTGGTGTGGGTTGTTACACAAAACCCTACGTAATCCAAACCCCACGCAAACACGGGGGTCAACAACTTGATAGATGATATGGAGAACGGACAACGATGGGGCGACAGAAAACAATACCGTTGTTTACAAGACGTTTGAATGGCGTATGACTTGGGAACGGTAAAACTAATTTAGATTTTATTTTATTTTAAAATTTTCCTAATCGATTACATGTATATTTTTTTGTTAAAATGATGCACGTAACCAATTTTGAAAGTTCGATGATTTTTTTTTAAATGTTTAAGGACTTAATTATTTAAAATGGGTAAGTTTAATGATTTGTTCATTCAAAGTGACAAGTTGTAATGGTTTTTTCATTTAAAAAAATAGTTTAGGCACTTAATCATTCAAAATGAGAAAGTTTAATGGTTTTTTCATTCAAAAAAATAGTTTAAGGACTTAACCATTTAAAATGAGATAGTTCGTTGGATTTTTTTTTAAACTTTTTCATTTTTTATTTTATTAAAAAACATGGTAAACATGGTAGACCCCTCAACCCAAATCATGGTTTGTATTATTATCTATACTATATGTATAAGCATGAAAAAGCAGTTAAAGTTTTATTTTAAGTTGTATCACTTTTTAAGCTATATGTACAACTATCAAAGCTACTAAGAAATCCCCTCTCTACCACGTTCCTCTTAAAATCAAAATTTTCAATTTTTAAGTTACACTTTATACCCTTAGAATTAGTTATCCAATTTACTTTTAATCCCTTACTTTTTCATTTTTTATTTTACATCCTTATCATATTAACATAAATAATCGTATATGAACAAAAATGCATTAAAAATACATTTCTTTTTTTACAAATTACACCATTGTAATCGTCTCGTCAATATCTTCGAAATGAGCTCAATATTAAATATTTTTAGATTTAATCATATTATTAAATATTATGAACATTTACAAATTAATTTGTTTTATATCCCTTATATTACTCATTTTCATTTTACACAAATATTAAGTTACACTTTATACCCTTAGAATTAGTTATCCAATTTACTTTTAATCCCTTACTTTTTCATTTTTTATTTTACACTCTTATCATATTAACATAAATAATCGTATATGAACAATAATGCATTAAAAATACATTTCTTTTTTTATAAATTACACCATTGTAATCGTCTCGTCAATACCTTCGAAATAAACTTAATATTGAACATGTTTGGATTTAATCATATTATTAAATATCATGAACACGAATTAATTTGTTTTATATCCCTTACATTATTCATTTTCATTTTACACCCTTATAATATTAAGTTACACTTTATACCCTTGCAATTAGTTATCCAGTTTACTTTTAATCCCTTACTTTTTCATTTTTTATTTTACATCCTTATCATATTAACATAAATAATCGTATATGAACAAGAATACATTAAAAAAATTACATTTCTTTTTTTACAAATTTTACCATTGTAATCGTCTCGTCAATACCTTCGAAATGAGTCCAATATTGAATATTTTTTGATTTAATCATAATATTAAATATCATGAACATGTACGAATTAATTTATTTTATATCTCTTACATTGTTCATTTTCATTTTAGACCCTTGTCTATACTACTTTATAAAAATTGTATAACGATTACTTCTTCTCCCCACGTTTCCCCAGTTTCCCGTCTCCCTCTTCACCTTATACGCTGCCACATCCCCTCCAACCGTGCTCCCACGAATTTCACAACCCTATTTCTAAATCATTCGTATCAATTGTATACTTACAGTGAAAAGTGTCGCCGGAGAGTTCAAACAATGACTGGCGGCGGTTCGTTTGGCTGGCTTCCGACTTGGAAGGAAAGGGAGAACAACAAGAGTTCAAACAATCGCTGGCCGGCTTTCGACTTTGTGGGTTTAGATTCGACATCATCGTCAATTTCTCGACTTTTTAGACTCCAAATTTGGATTTTTCGACCTATCCGATTTTGATTTGAGGTACTCTCTGTCAAACACATCGTTTGATTTTGTTTTTGCTGCTAATTTTGATTTTGTTTTTTATGTTGATTATGATTATGATTTTGTGTTTGATTTTGATTTTATTATCGGTCTTCTTATAACTGGTGGTGGAGGAAGAGAAAGGGGTGTATCATATTTGTGTTGAAATAAAGTGGTTTATTTAGAGAGATGTTGGATTTGTAATGAGAATATGGATTTTATGCTTTTCTTCATGTTGCTTGCAAAAAATACAGAGGTCTCCATTCTCATCTCAAGTAGGGTTTAATCTTTCTTGTCTTTATTTTATGTATTTTTTAAATGTTGAAATTGTCCAGCCAAATTTTCTGCAAACGCGAACCATCAAGATTTGCAAAGATTAACGATTCCCAGATGACAAAAACAAATTTAAATAAAATATTTTGAAATTTTGCAGGGATTTTACTTGATTCAAATGAAAGAGAAAATTATGGGGTGGGTTTATTGAGTATTTCTGTGGTGAAAGCAGAGGACCCTTATAAGTTCTATACTTTGACTGTTACTTATGGAACTGCTTATCTTGTTGGTGTCCCTCCATAGGTGCTGATTATTTATTTCCTTTGATTATTTCATATTTATTGAGTTCATTTATGAATCATGTATTTATTTCCTGGTGATTGAGGTTCATGGTTGCGCTTCGGCTACACTCTCGGTGATTGAGCTCTGTGGTTCTTTTCGTGTTGGATATTGGTTATGGATATTGGTTACAGCTCAAGCCTGTTCTTCTTGTTGTCTTATCTGTTCTTGGGTTAGTCTACTTTTTTAATTTCATTTTCATTACTTTTACTGTTATTTATGTTCATAATATTCATGATTTATTGATTCTTGTTGTGAATATGCACATATATGATCTGGGGTTTTAAGGTTTTGGTTGTTAAATCATGTTTCTTGATCAAACTGGTGTGGCTATAAATCTTGCTTTTGAAATTAGTTGCAACTTTAGTATACCAACAAATTGTTTTGTAGATTTGTACGTAGAAATGATGATGTAATCATCAATTCATTAGTTGACTGTCAATTCTGTTCATATAAATTTATGGGGTTTGATTTGTTGGTTGTTTATTTGTGTTTCTTGATTGTGGCAAATAATCTTGCTTCACCAAATTAAGAGATAAAGTTATAACTTTTGTCTTCATAACAAAATTTGTGGATTTATTGGGAGAAATGAATTATGTGAATTAGGTGAATTAGGATCATTTTACTTGATGTGGGCAACAAATTAAGCTGAGACTGATCGAATTAAATGTTAATTGGTGAAAACTAATAGGAGATGGGTGAAAGGATTTCGTTTTGGATTCGATATGTGGCGAAAACTAATAAGCGGTTCATCAACTTTTGTTCTCACATATGTTGGGAATTTACTAAATCTCGCTTTCTTGGTTATAAACTAATATGTGACGAAACCAAACAACTGAATGTGGAACAAACTTACATTTGGATTCAGAATGACATACTTCATTATGTAGGCTATACAGGATGGCTCCATCCAAACATCAATCTTCCCTATATCTCTTTCAATCGATCAGGATGTACAGATTTGAAGCTATGCCTTTCCATTTTGGTTTGGTTTGAGTTTTTATCTCACAGTTGCTCATTATATATACTGAATGTTTAGTTTGCTTACAGTGTGATGATCAATTTTCATTCTGTGGGGTTCAATTTCAATCACCAGTTTCGAATAAGAAACTACAATTTTTGCAACTGTTGAAGTTATGGGACAAATCTTTCAGGTATTTTGGCTAGATCCTTAATTGTTTAATAATGTAAGATTTTTTATTTGAAAATTATTTAAAAAACTTCACATCTTGAAATACCATTTATTTTGTAGGGTTAATCTCAAAATTAGGAGGGTCGTGCTGGTAGTGGGGAAGTGGAGGTTTGCGGTTTTTGGAGGAACGTGGGGAGAGTCTGAGAGATAAGTAGAGATATTTCAAGGGGTAACCTCTTATATGCTTTGAAACTTGTACATTGTGCAAAAGAACGGTTAATCTTGAATCTTGAAAATAACCGTATTACCATTTTAATATAGTAGTATTGATATTGATATAGATTAGACAAATAGTTGCAACAATCCCGAGTTGTGGTTGCCACAATGATTTTAAAGAAGTGATTCACAAACAGTTCTTCAAATGTTTCCAAGTTTTTTTGGTTTTACCGGAAAGTTGTAAAACTTGTATAAATTTTGTAAATCAGACCATGTACTTTTAGCATTGTAGAACATGTACTAGGTAGAAGGTGGAATGCAAGGTTCAACATAATACTAGGAAGTTGAATTGATTTCCAAAGGTTGCAATAAGTTTAAAAGTGTCAGCCATAATATCCCATAGGATGGAATAGGTTTTGCAGACGGGAGCTGGTGATGATGAGCTTCAAGAGTTGGTGAACAACATGCATCAGGGTTTCAGGTAATGATGTTTGAGTGCATCATGTGGTTGACTGCAGTGACATCTTGACTGATTAGTTATCAGATAAAAGGTTCTGTATGTGAAAGGGTTTTAGGATCCAAGGAGTGGTAACAAAGGCAGTTGGAATAGGGTGGTATGGGATTATAACGCACCAAACACAAAAGTTGAGATTGATGAAACACAACTTGATAAAATGAAAAAGAAAATTCATGTACCGGTTGAGGGTCTAACATAAAGCTCTGCTGTCGTAAGCTTATGGTTTAGGAACACTTGTTATTGAGCCTAAGCCTGAAGGACACAAAAAGCACAGTACGATACTATCTATTTTGTTAGTAAATATCTATTTTGTTAGTAAAGTGACTGGTCCGTTATTTTTTAAACACTCTCACGAGTTCATGTACTAATGTTGCCAGGTATGATTGGGATGTTGCCACAACAGCTAATTTCTGTTCTAAGATCTTAGTTTTTAGCTGTAAAATTGTGGCATATAGTGTATTTTTGTTTCCTTAAAATAAAATTAGTTGTCGAATGCAACCACGCTACTCTATCTGCGTACCACTTTTAGGGTTTAGGATTTACAGTGAATAAAATCAATTGCATTATTCTAATCTTTTCTGGCACGGAGAATTCAAATTGAATAGTGAATGCAACCACGATACTCTATCTGGTCACAGGTGTGTGACATGTTGAATTTGGTATTGACTTTTTTTGAAAACATTTTTTGACGATGACATGAGATGGGATGGGAGTAGCCAAGGAAAATTTTATTTTTTTAATCTTTTTTAGAAGAATCTTTGGCAACCATTTACTTTTTTCAAGAAAACATTAAGCGGATCCGTATTCATTCTTAACAAGACTTTTCAATGCATCATGAAATCCAACCACTCTGTTTCACAACCACACCCCTGGAATCTCTTCTAAAAACAACAGCTTTATCATCCCTAACCCTTTCCCTTTAGAAAACCACCCATTCATGCACACAATTTAAATAACCTTCCATTATCCTTCTCCACCTTTCTTAATTATATAAGCAAGCAAACCCCCAATTCTTTAACCGGTGTCGTTTCTCTCTCAACCGACTAACCACTGCTCCTGTCCCTGAACGAGCCAAAGTGGTACAATTCTTCTTGATTTTACTTGTTTTTGTTCGATGATCGAGCCAGGAGTGTAATCAAAGCAATTCATCCTTCAGATAGGGTTTGTTAGCCGAGCATCGTTTCAACGTACCTTATGAGAAATTACAAATTAGTATTTTTTTAGACTTCAAATTACAGTTCAACTATTAACACTATTCTCCCTTGTTATGCCTTCAGGTTTTTATAGTTGACAACATAATTCTTTTATTTTTTGTACAAAAGGTTGATACCGGCCCACAATCGGCTGCCTATCCATAATGTGGGGGGCATACCTGACTCACTCAACATAATTCTTTTATTGACTTATTTGCTTCAGGTTATTTATGCCTCTGGAGCTGTTAAACACAAGGATGTGGTGGAGCAGGTGAAGCAACTGTTCACGAAGTTGTCAGCCAGTCCCATAACTACCTCACATTTAGTAGAAAAGGAGCTAGGCATTATTCACCGGATCAGATGTGTGCGTTACAGATTTAGTATCTGCAATACGAAACATGAATTCACACACATAACAAGTAAATTTGGAAGATAGTCAACAAACACTTGGAATGTTACATGGGGTCGGGGAGGTACTTGTTATGCTCAAGGGTCGTGTCGAGGCAGTGGTGAAACTTAAGGGACTCAACATTTACATAATTCAACAACATTAGTTATCGAAGACGTAGTTTCTTTTTCCGCTTTTACTCATTGTATTGATAATTGTATATATCCCTCTCCGTTTGAATGAATTAACTTAATGAACAAAACCATGTGCAAACGGTGCTTGTAGTCTACAACTTTTACGGAAAATATTTTATCTTGTGGCATTTTAAGTCCTTGAATAAGCATGTTGTTAGGTAACTTAGGTTACCATACATCTGAAACAATGAATTGTAAGAATCGTCATCTAATTTTCAAATGTTGTAGAAATACGACGATTTCAACTAGCAGGCCCTTTCATATAAATATGAAACACCCATTTTGCAATTACTTAGTTGCCTTGAAACAATCGAATAACCTAAACTCTATATTTTGATTATTCACACAATTGTTGGAGTCATTTGTTCCAATTTTGTATAAAAGAAGATGCAAAGTCCCCGAAATAACTTATGTAATTTTTTTTCTTTTGTTTTTTAATTTAAATGTAAGAATAAAACAAAGATTTATCAGATAGTTGGATTGAGATATTGTCATTTTTGGTTAAACAAATAATGCTCAATCATCAAAGAAATTGATATACCCTTATTTGAAAATCATAGTAATAATTGAAAGCATACAAGAAAAAATAAATTGAAGTTGTGATTGAAGTTAGGATTTTCGACTTTATCAACATCTACATATAAGACATCAAAGCTTCATATCCAATCGAGCATATTAACCTTTAATTTATATACTATCTAATTTGCGATATAAGACCATGTAGATTCGTAAAATTAACATCGAGAAGGAAAGAAATAGAACAAAAAATGAAACATAATTGCCTTTTTCGAGTTATCAGTTTTGATTTTAAGATACTTTGCGCCGCATCGCGCGCGGGTAGGTGACTAGTTAGGCATTGTTTGGCAAAAAAAAGCTAGCTTATAAGCTAGGTACATGTTTGGATGACCATAAGCTAGCTTTTCAAAACGCTAGTGAGAGTAGCGTTTCATGAGCTTATGGAGCTTTTGATTTTTTTCTTCCAAAAATACCCTCATTAATATTAATTATTATTTATTAACTATTTTTTTAATATGTCCTTTTTGGTCATTTAAATGCTTATAAGCTACTTTTTGCCAAACGTGACTTTTTCATCAGCTAGCTTATCAGCTACCAGGTAGCTTATAAGTCATAAGCAAGCTAATCAGCTAGTTTGCCAAACATAGCCTTAGGTGATGTTCGGTAGCGGCTTAATGAGCTGTGTAAGAGATATGGCTGATTCGCACAGCCATATCTACCCGTTCGGTAGCGGCTGAATTGAAAAAATATAGGCTGACCGATTCAGCTAGGAAAATAGAGTCGTTCCCGCTCAGTTGCCTTCTTTCCAACTTTACCCCTCTCTTAATTACCCCTAAAAAAATAAAAATTAGCGCCTCCTTCTCCTTCTCCACCAGGCACCTTCTCGTCGCCACCATCTGCTCACCTTCTCGTCGCCACCAGCTGCTCACCTTCTCGTCGCCACCAGCTGCTCACCGCCGGCGCTACCAGCTGCTCACCGCCGGCACCACCACCTGCAGGTATGACCGCCGTTCACCTTCTCGCCACCATCTGTGATTTTTTTCGAGCTTCTTTCTCGATTTTCTAGCTATCAAACTGATTTTTTGGAGTTTCTTTCTCGATTTTCTGGTATGATACTGATTTTTTCGAGTGATGAATGTCTGTGGCATATGTGATTTGTTATAAGTCCCAACTTTATGTAAGGATAAGGATGGCAAACAACTTTTTAAGTCTGCTTTCTATGGTAATATGTTTCAATTCTGCTATGCTATAAATCAGCTGCTGTTTTGGTTTCAATTCAGATGGGTTTTCAGTTTTTAGCTGTTCTAGGATGTTGGTATTCTCAGTTTACAGAACCATGGTTTCATTTTATTTGTGGCGAACCCAAGATTTTAGGTGAGCGGGTGCACAAACGAAAAGTTTAAGAAATTGTTATCGATGTGTTTTTAGCCGAGTTCTCCCTTTGGTGGACTTTTTAAGCTTTTTGTTGATTTCGATTGATTTTTTCAGTTTTATAAACGTTTAAATTGGTATTTTTTAATAATTATAAGTCATTTATTCAATATTTTTAACAAACAGTTTATTTATATAAGCAAAAATAAAGACTGGGGGCAAAATGGTCATTTCTGACATTCTGACTGTTTATTCAGCACAACAACCGAACACCAACATATCTGTTAATCCACTCAGACAACCATATTTATTCAGGTCTTAACGGCAAACGAACCGAACAACACCTTAGACTTATACAAGGTTACTCGTTTGAACAACCTTATATGACGAAGCATTCCCGCGTCTAATAATGTCCCCTGTATCATCATCAACATCTGATCTTTGATGACAACAGCCATGGCTATCGCATCTCCCAACATCCGAACACCCTTATCACAAATACCATCTCAGATCCTTTCAACAGTCTCCTCCCTAACCTCTCTTCTCCAATTCCTAAACCCTCAGCACCCAAATCATCCTCTCAATCCAAACCCTTCAACCCTCAACCACTTCTCCCCACACTTAAACCGCCATTTCGTTATTCGAGTTATACAAAACCAACAAAACCCTTACCATGCGCTCTTCTTCTTCAACTGGGCTTCAAACCCTAACCCTAATCCCACCAATTACTCGCACACTCATTTCGCTTACATTGCCATCACTGACCTCCTTATTTCTCGAAACTTGTTCTCTCTAGCAACTGAATTACTCGAATCCCACAACAAGTTATCGGATTTCATGGTGGGTAAGCTCATTAAAGCTCATGGAGATCTGGGTCATATTCGTTGGGCTCTACATTTATTTGATCAAGTTAGAACAAGATATTCAGGTCGTTGTTTGTTCTCTTATAATGCAATCTTGGGTGTGTTGGTGAGAGGAAATCAAGTGGATTTGGCAGAGAATTTTTTTGATGAGATGATTAGTGAAGGTATTGTTCAGCCAGATGTTTCATCATGTACTGTAATGATTAAAGGGTTCTGTAAAACTGGTATGATTGAGAAAGCACAGAAGCTGTTCGATGAAATGCCTGTGAGGCCTAATTTGCTTACTTACAACACTATGGTTAACGGACTGTGTAAGAAGGGCTTAATGGAGGCAGCGCTGGAACTTATTGAGAGAATGAAAGAAACCCACGATTGCTTGCCGGATACAGTGACTTACACGACTTTAATTGATGGGTATTGTAAAATAAAAGATTTAGCAGATGCACAGAAATGTTTTCATGTAATGGTGAGCAGGAATCTTGAGCCTAATGAACTAACATATAACACATTGATCAACGGCTTTTGCGTGTGTGGAGACGTTGATAGTGCAAAAAGAACAATGACGAAGATGAGATTAAACGGGTTAAAGGACACAATCACGACACATACAAGTTTATTAAGGGGATATTGCATAGCTGGGAGATCATATGAAGCATTCAAACATTTCAAGGACCTAATTGTTCGTGGAATGAAACCCGACACAAAGTCTTACGAAGTTTTAGTGAACGAGCTCTGTAAACTACATAAACCAAACTATGCAATTGACTTTTTGAGAGAAATGAATGGATATGGGATTCGTCCTCTTGTTTCTAGTTTCAACAAAGTAATTAGAGTTCTTGTGGAGTTAGATGAGGCAGATAGAGCTATTGATGTTCTTAAGCAGATGGCTGAATTGGGTTGTAGGCCAAACTTCTTATCCTACAATGCTGTGATTTGTGGGCTTGTTAGAAGTAAAGGCAGAATGAAGGTGGTTGAAGGGGTTTTGAAAGAAATGGTGAGAAATGGCTTGGAACCAGATGCTGGTATGTATGGTTGTTTGGTGCAAGGATATTGGGATGATGGAAATGAGGAAATGGCAAAGAAGGCGTGTAAAGAAATGATGGATAAGGGTTTTGTGTTGAAGAAATTAGTGAGTGTTGATAAAAGTGGAAAATGTATGTGAATTATTAGTAAAATGAGGGGGAGATTTGGTTCGGTTTAAGGGAATGGAAATCGGAAAAAAGAAAATGTATGAGAAGGAACGAGAATGTTGGGGTGAAAAGTTATTCTTCCCGTTTCACTAGGAAATGGAGTGTTGATTGATCACTTTTAATGACTCACTCGTTGCATTATATTGAACCAAACACCATTCCTGTTAGGTTGTGTATGGATAAAGTTGTCTGTGTGGATTAACTTGTATGTATAGATTGTGAACATTTTTGTTTGGGGTGTTTTTTTACTAAATAAATCATTTTCTATATTATTAAGCCACTACTTAACGGTCATGTATAGCTGATCGGATAAGTTGCGAGTCCTAGTAAGCTCATTAAGCTGCTAACAAACATGTGCTTACTTTTATTATATTATGAGTTTATACAATGGTTTGAGTGTTTCTCTACCGTGGAATGTGGCTTATAGTTATAGGTAGGCATGATTTACCCATCCATCGTTGAATCAATCCCAACCTTTGCTATTGCTAGCTCTAATTGGTCTTTGGTTCAGACCAATCTATAAAAGAAAAATTAGGAATCGAATGTAATTGGTCCAACCAAATCCTTAACTGCTGTTTACTAGCCGCTGACTAGACTGACTCGGTCAGCGAATCTGACTCGGTCAGCGGTCAGCATGTTTACCAAATCCCAGATCTGACCGAGAATCTGACTGTGATCTTACCGAGCCAGCACCAAAATCATGCTTACCCGGGTCATATTTCGTTTCTGAAAAGTTGATTTGGTGGCGGAGGAAGAAAACCTGGTGGCGGAGATGAAAAGTTGTCAAAGGCTCAGATGTATCTTGATAAAGATCCAAGTTTGAGCTCGATGAAGAGGGTGAACAATGTGTGTGTTTGTGGGTGTGAAAAAAGGTAAAACCCTAAATTGCAGATGAAGAATGAGAGGAAAAAAGAGTTTATGGAGAGAGAGAGGAGGGAGGATAAATATTATATAAAAATGAGTATTTTTGTTAAAAAATTATTTAAACTATGAAGTTTTTTTTCTTCCATTAAATGATTTGTAATAGAAATAATTACATTTAATTTAGAATATAATTATAAAAGGGTTAAAATGGTCATTTTTTGTCGATAAGCACTTACCAAAAGACACTTGGTAAACACTCTTACCCGGATAGTACTTACCGGGGACAACACTTACCCGGGACAGCACTCTTAAGTCTTACCCGGACAGCACTTACCCGGAAAGAGTTGGTAAACGGCCCCTTAGTCCCCCTAACTGGTTTCTTATTTTATTATATAAAACTTTCTTTTTGTAAAGGTGGGTTCATATGAGAACGCTAACTATTTAAGAAAACAACCGTTATGTACAAAATCTTATATGATTACGCGACTTTTCCCGCAACTTTAACTCGCGGCCAAAGTCGCACGTGTCCAGATTTTGCAGTTAATGTAAAATCACATGTGATTTTGCACATGATTTGTTGTTTTCATGTTTTCTTAAATAGTTAGTGTTCTCGTTTGAACCTTCTTCTTCTTTTGTATTATTTACATATTATATAATACTTATTTGTTTAATAACGTGATTACTATTAATAAATATGCTAAAATAAGAAACTTCATTTACCACATCAAATAACAAATTATTTATATGATTATAAATACATAAAACCTATAATCTTCAAAAACTTGTACAAATTATTTAAAAAGCATAAATGTTAACTTATTAAATTCATGAAATTGTTTAAAACACATAAATATTAACTTATAAATACATAACCTTCTTAGAGGGAAATTGACTCAAATAGCCAAACACACACACACACACACACACACACACACACACAACAACTTCACAAAATAGCCAAAATCTCTATCGGGTCGTACAAATAGCCAATGGGTCCGCACTCAGACCCGACCCGGTGAGTGCGGACCGCAATTGGGTCACAAAAAGACAAAAAAAGAGGTTCAAAACGGTAGGTACGCACTCAGACCCGACCCGACCCGGTACGGACCGCACTCTTTGCCACGTGTCGCCTGTCGGGTGAAAACCTAACTAGGGTTCCAAGTTGGGTCGCATCTGCGGACCTGGGTCGCAATTGCGGGCCTTTTGATTTTTTATTTTTTTCCTTGTTTTTGACGTACGATTTGGGTGCGCAATTGGACGTATTTTTCAAAATTAAGAACGCATTGTTGATGTTCAATGGTTGGGAGCGACTATCATTTCGTACTATATCCCATCCCCTGAATTGTGTATATATAATTGTGGCTACTTTCATTGATGAAGAGCACATTGTTTGAAATCAATTTTCCATTTGTGTAGCTTTTTCTCTTTGTTTTCTCTGTTTTCTTAAAAATGAGTTCCGTACTTGATAAAATTAAGCTACGTATTTTGGTTGGGGGTTCTTGGCAACAGATCGGGTCGGAGTGAGAGTATGTTTCCGCAATCCCGATGGTGCGACTCATGGTGTCATCCAACATTACATATTCTAGGTTGGTTACTTATGTTCAACGCAAATGTGGAATCAACCCGTATGTTGGTATGACTAGAATAGCGTACAAATATTCTGGCCAACTTTATGAGTTACAAGACACTAACGGTGTCCAAGGTTTTATGCGATCTGCTGCGGCTGTAAGAAATCCGCCAACACTTTTTGTTTATGTCGATCTCCCAACGTTCGGCGGAAGCAATGTTGGTGGTGGTTCAAACACCGTACGGGAGCCGGATGTGTCTGTTGTTGAGCAGAGTCAATCTTCTTCTTATGTTGGTGGTGTATCTGTAACACCCCAATTTCTCAAGTAAGTCGAACCGACCCACTCTCACTCCTTAACCCGTCCCACCACCGTATGTGTTTTCTTCATTAAGACTTTCCCCTAAGACTCGTAGTTAAGCGAACCATAATTACGTGTTTAATTTCACCTTTAGCCTCGTGATCTCCATGCATGAATGTTTAACCGACCACGTATTTCTTTTGGACCGTATACTACTTCGAGGGGGGGCTCGTTGGACTGATATCGCGTTTGGGCAGCAAGGGGGTCGGGACCGGCGACAATGCCGGCGTCAGTGACCATTGGCAAGGTCGCGGGTGGCAATGTCACGGTGGCCGATTGAAAACAAACAGAAGGTGGTGGTCGGGCTGCGACTATGCCCGTCGACATTGTCGTGGCACAGTCGCAAGGTCAAAGTCGCGAACGGGCACTGAGCTGCTGTTTCATTTCTTTTTTTTAACCCCAAACCGATCTCACTCCTAAAATTAGAAACCTGTCCTCTCTTTAATGTGGCGATTTTTCCCTCTATCTTCCCATCTCCTCGCCTCATTTAATGTTACGGTTCACATTTATTGTTAGTGGATGAAAGTTGGTGATCTTGCCATAACTACTTGGTAGCTACCTTCTCTTTCAAGACCTCAAGGAGAAAGCACCCATAAAAGCTAGGGTTTCCTCATTTAGGGTTTCTCACTTACAACTCTTTAAGATAAACTTTATTTTAGCAATCTTACCCCGCTTTGTCTAAGAAACACCTTATTGAAGAGTTTTTCTCTTGAATCTAGGATTATTGCTTCCAAAAGGAAACCTCCATTTCCACTTTCAAGATCCAAGTATACCATCTTCTTTAGGGTTTCTTGTAAAACCCATAGGTGCGTATTTAACTCTCTACATCTTTGTTTAATATCATAATATGTGTTAATTACAACTTGAAACATGCTATTTACCAAACTTGAAAAATTAGGGCTTCTCCATAAGTGATTAAATGGAGTTCTAGGTGGCTAACCGCATTTTGAATGATTTTATATGGTTGAAAATACGAGATTAAAAGCCTTTGGAGAAAGAACCTAACTAGAGCTTACAAAGATTTATTCCTTTAAAAATAGCATACATGTGTAAACAACTATATATGCATATTGTTTAAAATATATTTATAAGCATGAAATACTTGTCTCTAGCTTGGGATATGTATATAAATATTCACACGTGTGTGTACTTACATATTCTTGTGAATTGGTGAAGTATTCGTATGAGTATGCGTGTGGGCTTAATTTCCATACTATTTGTACTAATCCTTACATGTGCATCTCATAACCTCAATTTGAGTCTTGATGTAATCTATCTCCTTGTGTACGAGGATTTAGACTTTTATGGACTATGTATTCATTTGATTTTAGCCGATTGTGGCTACTAGCGAGTAGGCAATAAGGGATGCCCCGTCCTCGAGGTGTAACTCGTCTAGACTTGATAGGCAATATGGTCCCGTAAGTCCTTGAGGTGTAACTCGACGGAGTAGGCAATAAAGGCAATATGTATATGGTTTGAGGTTGTGATGTCTTTATGGCATGGGAACTAAGACTGGGACTTGAGGTGTAATCCAATAACATCAAGGGTGACCCCACTCACGTGTTCTCGTCATCCCGATGGAAACGGGTCTCCCCCGCATTCAGAGAAATGTCTCTTTTATATTATGTTCAGGTGTGGACTATCTTGGCTATATGGAAAGTGGTAATGTAATACCAATGGAGCCGGTATCTTTACTTTATGACGCATTTACTATATTTCTTTTATACTACATCAATGTTTTAAATCTTACTAGACTTTCGGTCTAACACTTTATGATGTATGTTGTGGATTACAGGTTCCACCTAGCGGCGTGTCTAGATCGCGTCGTGTTGCCGACCATGCTTAGGAGTTTGGAGGGTCGGGCTTTTGGGAATTGAGATGAGAGACTTTTTGGAGATATAGTGACACCCGGATTAATCTAGTTTACTTTAATTCTAGATTAATAGGTTGTTGTGTATTATGTCTCAATACTCTTGTAGTTGTACATGATACAAACTATCCCGTTGTATTCATGGGTTTTAGTTGGCTTGAATTATGGAATTTATGTTACCCCTTTTCTGGAATTCCCTATATTTATTGTCTAAATTTTAGGATGTTACAGCTTCGAACACCGTACGGGAGTCGGATGTGTCTGTTGTTGAGCAGAGTCAATCTTCTTCTTACGTGCCTCATTTTCAGTTTGAAGATGAGCATGTGTATGGGTATAATCCTGATTTTCTTACTGAAGATAATTATGGTGTTAGTGACTATAACCCCGAATTTGTTCCGGAGACTGAAGAACCGGTAGAAGAACGACATGAAGAAGAAGAAGAAGACGAGTCCCATGTTTACCGTTTGGGTATTCCTGGTATTGATAGCGATGAAGAAGACGATGAAGAAAATGAAGAAGAAGAAACTAGTCCTATTAAATCATATGGTGGAATAAATGATTTCTTTGGCCAACCTCCTCCCCTTCCAGATAGGGATGACGATTTCATAACACCTAACCAAGAGCCCGTAGCTTATAATCGTAGTACCAGAGTGAATAGGGGGATATATTCGGCACGAAAGATGACCTGACACTCGCCCTAGGAAGAAAGTTCATTGAAGAGGGTTACGAGTATAAAGTGGACAGATCCTCAAATACCTGATTCGAAGCGACGTGTAGGGATGCTAACTGTGATTGGCGTGTGTATGCGACAAATCTCAAAGATACCACTATGTTCCAAGTACGCAAGCTGCATGACGTACACGTTTTTTTAGGACCCAGATGCATCCTAACCACCATAATGCCAATAGAAGAGTATTGGGTAATATAATCATGCCTAAAGTACAAGATGAAAGCCTGAAACTCCGTGGATCCGACATTGTGAAGGACATCAAAGAGCAATACAACGTAGATATCTCGTATTCAAAAGCGTGGCGTGCGAAAGCTTATGCGCTAGCCTTGGTGCGGGCCAACCCCGACGATTCTTATAGGCGACTCCCTGGGTTTTTCTATAATTTGGAACTTCAAAATCCTTGTACCTTTTCCCAAATACAGACAGATATTACAGGACATTTTGAGCTTTGTTTTTATGCCCTTGGTTGCGCGGTATATATTATTTCCTTGTAACCTCTTAAACAATCTACAGTTTCATTATACTATAGTATTCTAACGTCTTCAGCATAACTTTTCCTAGATCCGGTTGTTTACGAGTTATTTGCGCCCGGTCATTATAATAGACGGCGCTCATTTGAAGGGTCCTTACTTGGGCACAATGTTCTTAGCCGTTGCTATGGACGCCAATAACCAAATTTTCCAGCTCGCTTTCGAAGTTGGTAGGTCTGAGAGTGAAGAGGGATGGACTTATTTTTTTCCAACTTGAAGCAATGTATCGGCGAACCCGAAGGGTTGGTGTCCGTGTCCGACAGGGCGGGTTCAATACGTCAAGCTATCAATACGATGTACCCACGTGCCCATCATGTGATATGTTGCCGCCATCTCATGATGAACATGAAAACCAGGGATAATATGATCGACCATAGGAGGACTATGTTTTGGAAGGTCTGTAAAGCGTACACGGTGCATGACTTCGAAGTTAGAATGACAGCTCTACGAGGCGATGTACCTGTGGGAGTCCAAGTTTTGGACGATGTTACGCCAGAAAGATGGTCTAGGGCCCATTTTCCTGGAATTCGTTACAACATAATGATTTCAAACAGTGGCGAGTCTGTCAATGCACTGTCCCGTTACGCTCGGAGGTTACCTATCGTGTCCCTCATGGATTACTTTCGATCAATGCAACAAGACTGGTATGCAAAGCGTCGGAATAAAGCAAATCATCATATATACGTATATCAACCTACATAGAATCTACTTTTGTTACAAATAACTCAAAATATTTTCGGAATGTTGACTATTTGGTTTTCTGCAGCTAAATGGGTAGATGTTCTCACCCCATACGCAATGAAAATAGTTAAAAGGAGACAGATGAAGTCGGCGAGGTTTACTGTCCATGAAATTGGTCATGGTTTATACGAAGTTTGCGACATGAGTAGGGACGCCAAGTTGGCTTACAATAATCGTAGTTGCACTTGTATGAAGTGGCAGATCTCCGGTTTACCTTGCAGTCATGCAATTGTCGTTGCAAGACATCTCTGGTGTACAGATGTCACCCACCTGGCGCTTGGTTACTTCACGACGACTAACTTCAGAGCAACATACTCAGAGGCCATACATCCGGCTGGGACTCCTGACACGTGGGTTGTTCCAGACACACCACTTATGACCGTTAAACCTCCGTTGTTGCAAAAACGCGTTGGTAGACCGAGCAACCACGATCGTAACCCATCCCGTGGCGAGGATCCGACACCGAGAATATGTTCTCGGTGTAAACAAAGCAGACATAATCGGTCAAACTGTCATAATGATTTTCCGTGAAGTACCCTTGATGGTGGACTTTCATGGTGAACAATTGTGGATGTGCATCTGTTCATGAAAATTAACAAAGTTAGCGTTACACTATGTTGTTTCACACAAGCAAAACCCAAACAAATATACATACTAACCGTATAACTCTCTGGCAGTGACTGAAAGCGATTGAGATAAAGACCTAAAGTTCCAAACGTGAAGATTTGGCGATGCCATGTAAGAAGACGTTATTGAATCAACTTTTTTCTCGTTTATGTGTTTTACGACTCATCTAGTATTTATTTCAGGTTTAAAAAGCTAGGTTCGCAATTGCGGATGTAGATTTGGTCTGCCAAAATCGATTGAAAAGGCCTGCAAGTGCGAATGTGGGTAGGTTTGCAAGTACGAATGCGGATGCGGGTAGGTTCACAAGTGCGAATGTGGGTAGGTTTGCTAGTGCGGATGTGGGTAGGTTCGCAAGTGCGAATACGGATGTGGGTAGGTTTGCAAGTGCGAATGCGGATGCGGGTAGGTTCGCAAGTGCGAATGTGGCTCCGTGTGGCTATAAATACTCTCGTGGAGTGGTGGAGAATTAAACGATCACCGAAGCATCGGGTTCATTGGTCTCATGGTAAAGGAGAATTGCTACTTCTTCTTTTTCTAATCAATTGAAAACTCTAGATTATAAGAAGAAGTAGTCATTGAATTCTTCTTTACCATGAGAACAATGAAGCCCGATGTTTCGGTAATCGTTCAGTATGTACTTTTATGTCTGTTTCAGTTGTAGATCACCATGCTGAGTATGTACTTTATCGCTTTCTAGTTGTAGTATCAAACGATAACTGTTTATGTAGCCTTCATTGTTCACATGGTAAAGGAGAATTCAATGGCTACTTCTTTTTCTAATCAATTGAATAATCTGAATTATAAGAAGAAGTAGCCTTTAAATTCTCCTTTATCATATGAACAATGAAGCCTGCATAAACGGTTATCGTTTAGTATGTACTTTTATGTGTGTTCAAGTTGTAGATCAGCTCTTTCATAAGTATGTAGTCTATTTTTTCTAATTGTAGTTTTAATTAATTCCTTTTATGTTATTGTGCATTTGGTGTGACTGTTGTAATGTTGATGGGTTTAAGCATTTATGCAACTAAAGACCAAGTAACAGAAGATTAATAAAAGTTAAACACTGAATAATAAAAAGGTATACAAGTTTTAAAAGTTAAACACTAAATAATAAGAAGTTCTAAATGTGGTAAAAGTGGAGCTACTGATCCTCCCTATAGGACCAAAATAATTCCTCCATGTCTCTCCGCCAAGCCCGGATATCTGTGTCGTATTCAGGACGTCGTCCATTGGCCAAATCTGGAAAAAAACGACACGCGTAGGGACCACAATCGCCTTGCACACCAACCTGTTGGGGAACATTTGGTGCAAATTCTCATCTGAACCGCGTCGCCGCCTGGTCAGCTCGTGTACGGTCTCCGATGGAAGTGAATACGAATGGGATAGTTCTCCTAAATGTCCCCATCATGTCCGTGATTCTTTCTCTCAAGTGCGGGACCTGATAACTGTCATATAATTTCATGACCATGGAGTTTAAACTGAACTCCCGGACCAACCAGTGAACGTTATTGACGCAGATGGGAAAAAGAACCTGAAAAACATAAGGTTAACATTAGTTTGATGGTATAAATTCATAATGGTTTCTATGTTAGAAATATGTAAACAATTTTACATATCGTGGTCACATCCCCTGACCAAGACGGAAATCTGTCTGTGTCCCACATTGACCCGCTGACACAATTAGCTAGGGAAGGTACGTCACCTGCCAACATCCACTCCCACCAGTCTGGAATGACAGCCGCCCATTCGGAGGTTAAAAGCATCATTCGAACCCATGCCTCGATATGCTATAACTAAACCATAAAATGATAAGCTTGAGTCATGTGTTTGTGGTATTGAAATTGTAAGACTATAATAACATATTAATGTACTAACCGACTCTTCAACCCATCTGTCGGACTGATGGATCAATAGTTGCCCCCACCACACAGGTAATATATCACGATGAGGTACACAAGTAAGCCTTAAACGAGGTGGCAAGTTGTTGTTAAGGTATAGTTGCTCAACCCCAAAAGAAGTGGTGAGAGGAGCACTCGTCGATGCAGCGGGCAGCCTACGGGTCCCAGTCGGACGGGGCCTAGTGGGGGTAGGAGGAGGAGGTTGCGTGTACGGAGACGAATTCCATCTCGAAGGTTGTCGTATGCGTGCCCCCCTGCCAAGGGGCTCCTGCATCTGAGGTGGGGTTGGGTCTACGGCAGGAGTGGTGAACATACCTCCTTGGCCGAACGAGGGTGACATGGCCACGCCAGGTTGATGAAACGGCGTTGACATGCCCACAGGAGCCGCATTGCGTGACACTTGCATGGTCGCTCCGAATGGATGAAACGGCACATCCATTCCCTGTTTAATGAAATTTTTATAAAGCCAAAAGAATGTCAAACGAGTAAAATCAATAAAACATAATAAACACGTAGATTACTGAGATGACCATCCCATCAGATGGGGGCAAGGACCCACTGGGAGATAACAACTCATTAATCCATTCGCTTGTCCCCGGGGTAAAAGGGCGTGGCTGTGATGAAAGTTGCATACAAGTACCAATATGTTAAACGGTGTTAATAAGTTTGCATACTAATTACATAAATAAAATGAAATACTTACATGCCACTCTTGCATTTGACGGTGCATCTCGTTCATGTGATCGTACATCCCTGTTACGTCGTTCTTCCAGGCTGTATCCCCTCAATATCGGTCCGGAGATTACCAAACTGGCCCTCAAGCCTACCAACACGTCCCTCGAGCCCAGTATAAGCCTAAGGCATCACACTCACCCGAGCCCAATGCTCTGAATAAGGGTCATCGGGCGGCATCTCCCATGGGGGAATATCTAATAAATGGGGGGTGTTGGAGGCCGGAATTCCTGATGATACGGGGGCCCCTGATCGTATCCCATGTCACCAGCATCATGCTCCATGTCATCGTCGTCATCGTCGTCGTCGTCCTCATCATAATCATCACTGTCGTCATCGTCATCATCGTCGTCGCCGTCAGGGTCACCACCGCCTTCACCACGGAAAAACCTCTGGTTGGACCTATACCACCACATTCCCTCCTCTTCAGCTGTCGGAACAAGTCTCGTGCGTGGGTGGTCAACCGGCTAATATATTCAAGATTTGACGAAATATTAGAATTTAAGGGGTTATCTTCATTCATATTTCCATGTTTCTAAAAATACTTACCGCCGTCACATTGAATATATCTGACACATGCCTATCCCAACGAATTCCCCTAGGAAGCCTTTCTCGCTGGTGGAAATACTTTCGCCCACGAGGAAAAGTCTCTAAAATCCATACCTATGGATTACAAAATGTTAAGCCTACAAACCCATTAACAAATGTAGAAATATTTAATATTGTGGTAACTAACCTTGAACGCATGAATAAAGGTTGTCATCGTCATCTTCGACTTCTTTTCAACCCGACAGTCTATGCAACCTTTCATCTGCTTAAATGTTGCCTCCCAGATGTGACTGTCCCAAGGAAATCGGTTCCAAGCCTGAAGATTCTCTATCAAGCTAAGGACGGTGGCCGAAACAGGCAAATGACGCTGTCGGCCAAGGAAGAACGACTCTGCCATCAACATCAACGATACTCGGACAACATCCTGGTCCGAGTAACGGTCTCCAGCATCGTCGCGGGAGAAGGATGAAAACACATCACTAACCATGCCAATGGTCACTTTTCCATCCCCAAAAATCCTAGAAATAAATCCCCGACGAGTAACTCCAGGGAGGGTCGGCGTCGGGCCAAAAAGGAGTCCCGTGATAAGACAGAACTCCTTCGGGCCATACCTAAGAGTGTGCTCGTCCCAATTGTAAAACAACGCATCCCCCCGGTGACCATCGCGATGGGGGGCGGGGGGAGGGGGGCTCGCACTGAAAAAGGGTATGACAAAGCGCAGGTCCAGTAAAGTCCTCCATATCCACCCACGCACCAAAACAGGTGGTGCGGAAAATAGCTACCCTAGCCTCGATCAACTTTATTTTTATGTCTCTCAACACTGTAAGCTTTGACTTAATTGTCAAAGAAGCACTATAAAATTCTTGCGTATATAAATTTTCAAAGTGTAGGGACCTAAACGTCAATTTTTCAAACTATAGGGGCCCACTCTGTAAATTTCTAAAAAACAGAATTAAGGAAATGCATGGGCTGGGTGAAAATCCAACTTAGGGGCCTAAAGTGTTAAATTTCAAAGTTTAGGGACCTAAACCGTCAATTTTTCAAACTATAGGGGCCCAATCTGTGAATTTTAAAAAAACAGAATCAATGAAATGCATGGGTCTAGTTGCCTAGAAAGTTGGGTGAAAATCCAACTTTAGGGGCCTAGAGTGTTAATTTTCAAAGTTTTGGGACCTAAACCGTCAATTTTTCAAACTATAGGGACCCAATCTGTAAATTTCTAAAAAACTGAATCAAGGAAATGCATGGGGACCAAAACTTTGAATTTCAAGAACACAATACTAAATAACATAATCATCAACCGAATGTAAATTTCAACAACACATTACATAGTACAAAAAAAACAAATGGGAACCAAAACATTGTATTTCAAGAACACAATACATACATCAATAACGTAATACAAATTCAATACAAACTTACATTAACAAAAACGAAACAGAACAACACAAAAACACAACAAAACAACACAAAAAAGGGACACATCCGCAGTCGGTTGCGCATCCGCACTCGCAATGGGTGTGTAGGAATCTTGTGCCTGTAAAAAGGTGTTCCGGCCAAGAAGATCAAGATGGATATCAATAGGCCAAGAGTAGGGAGGCCATAACCGAGGGACCATCCCACATTGTCTTGTATGTAGACCAGAACCGTGTTAGCAAAGAGGGTCCCAAATTTCAGTACAAAAACATGATTTTGGTGAAAAGAAACTTACCTCGTCGGCCGTTGCGCATCAAAGATCGTGTATCTCACTCTGTGGAAAGAAAACGAAGCTGCCGGCGTGTGGGATGGAGGGGACCAGTTATTTTGACTAGGGTTTTAAATTCGCAAGTGGGGTTCACATGGGTTTAAAAACAAGGACTTTAAATCGGCAAGGTCCGCACTCGCAATTGCAAGTGCAGTTGAGGGTCTCGTAATATGATGACACGTGTCTCATTGTGGTCCGCACTCACCGGGTCGGGTCTGAGTGCAGACCCATTGGCTATTTTTGCTACCCGGAAGAGATTTTGGCTATTTTGTCAACGTCTATTGTGGGTTTGGCTATTTGAGTCAATTTCTCCTTCTTAGAGGCTTTTTGGTGCGGTATGGATATGTGGAAATCAGATAAGAGTTTTTATACCTTTCTGAATTAGGTTTGAAAAAAAACTTGGCTTTTAAGCATAGAACTCCTCCTAGAACCAGTCTTTTATATCATTCAAGTAACTATCAAACAACCTGAATTGGTTTCAAATGCCCATCGGATGCTTTTAGAACCTGGAATCCAAAACTCACTTCATGACCTCTCCCGATCTAATAAACTTAAATAAGTCAATATTATTGAGTTTGAAAGATAAAGACTTTCTTTCTCCTTTCTACAAGAACAGATCAAACAAGTAACTTTGGCAAAAGGAAAGAGACACTGATTCCATCCATAATAACTCCTCTCAACAGAATTAACTAAATATCAAAAATCTCAGTAGCAGATGTGTTACCAAAGAGAGTTTTAAGTACGAATCCCCCTGTTCAGACTCACCATGCGGCTTGAACCATCCATCTGACTTCCCCTACTACTTGAACCACCACCACCACCACCACCACCACCCTGATAGTTGTTGTTACGCCCATATCCACTTCCATCATGGAACCTTGAGCTCTGCTGCTGTTGCTGATACCCCCCACCTCTCGACTGGTTTCCTCGATACGTCTGTTGACCAGGACCAAACGACCTTCCGTTCCCATACCCTCCTGACCGCCCACCACTGCTCCCAACTCGTCCCTGTGAGTAAGACGATGTGTTGTTGTCTTGCCATTTTGTACCACCAGCAACTGACGCATAATCCTGACCCTCCCTCCTCCTTGATGGCAGACTCTCCAATCCACCTCCACCCAGCCTAGCCTCGATTGCCCTCTCGTTGCTCTCTGCAAGAACTGTCAGTTTCTCCGTGAACTGGAACGCCAAAGCCTGTAGCCTGCTATGTTCAACCTCATGGAAAACAATGCACTGTGTTGGTTGATCCCAGCTCGCATGAAGCTCATCATTGATCATCATTTTGCTCACGGTGCAATGGGTCTGATACGTCGACAGGTCAAACATCTCCGAAAGCTGCTCCAATTTCAAAGTCTCGTAGCATGAGGAATACGTGAAAAGATAGGTCCGTAAAGCTTCTTCTTTGATCTTGTCCTTTAGCATTTCTAGAACCTTCTCACGGTTCCTAAGGAGTCTCCAGACGTCAAGTGAGTTGATAACATCGAATGATTTTTGGAAGTCGCCTTTGGTAAGGGCTCTGGTTGCAGCCATAACATGGTCCCTGACATTTTCTGGGGGACCAGTAAAGGTCTGCCTCTCACTCACTTCAAGCAACCTTCGCAGGGTCTTGCTGATGACTTTGCGCCTACCATCATGGCTGTTTGCAGCCATATTGGGAACCTCCAGAAGCATGGCGCATATCAAATGCACGGCCTCCAGAAGTTCAAGATTGATGTGCATGTGATATGGCATCTGCCTCCTCCTTTCCAGCCGTTCCTGCACCCAGATATAAACAACTTTAAATTGTAATTAAGAGACAGGGTGTCTGGTTGGGAGAGAATGAAAATGGTAATCAAATGTTATTATACATTAAACCCATATATGTTATGTATGACGCCAACAGATCCTAAATTAGAAGATTTTCCTATTGGTATTATACACAATGGTAAGAACTGAGGCATCAGGGACAAGGTTGTGTCGGTGCAAATTTGGGAAGGAACTCTGGATGAGATATTTTGGTCATTGTCCAATGTAAATGTTTGGATGCTTTGGTCAGTAGGGGCAGGGTATGATGCTTACGTGCCGTATATGTGTATTTTCACCACCAGTTAACCGTCGGTAGTTATGGTCTCATTTTGTGTGTTGTAGCATCATTGTTCAATTTATAGCATGTGAGAAGTTTGTTTCTATATTGCCTCATTGCTTATCCTTGAGAGATTTTTTTTTGTGGATGATGATTGATTAATTTAAGTCCTGTATGTACCAGCAAAACTTATCCTATCCATAGATCTCTACCTGACTTTATATAATCACATACAAAGGTGTCTATTTTATAAATCTGGAATGCAATTTGTGGCTCTTCTAGTTTCCTTATTGCAATGTAGGAAAAATACTGGTCAGGAGAGGCAAAGTGGTTAAAGCATAACATATTATTATGGAATTAAACAATATTTCCAAAGCTCACAATGTATAGGGAAGATGCCTTCTTTATTGTTTCAAAACATTTTTGTGGCCAGATGTGAAGTTACAGTTTTCAGTCCTATTACTTCTGACTATGATGGTGACTGATTGTATTATATGGTACTTGAGTGATGAAAAACAGATAATCTGACCTAGATAATTGTGCTGCAGTGCTCTTCCATAGATTATAAAGACCGGATTCTCAGCTATTAATCTAATATACCTTTTTACTGCTGGCAGCGATGATGTAATTATGTCTTCCCATTCTTTACCCTAAAGTAGGCTTGATAGAGCTGAGGCTATTTGTTTACTTATGGTTTGCTTGGTTATGCCAGTATTCATAGAACTGTGTTTTTGAAAATGCACAAATGAGTTTAGCAGGGCCTCCTGCTTGCAAGTTTATCAACATTTCCCGAGATTTAAGGCCTGTTTTTAAGCCGGTTTCCACCTGTTTGTTTAGCTAGGTTTTGTGTCATTGCCCAATTATGGTTTTTACCTGTTTGTTTAGGCCTGTTACAGTTTTTGTGCCATCGTCTCAATAATTATGCCCGTCTTTATCTTTAACCATGATGATTTGTTATCATCATTTTATTGATTTCTAAGATTGTGTGAATAATCTAATTATTAGTATGCTCGCAAAACAATTATCATAAGCTCAAGCATACATATAAAATCCACATTGTTTAGGTATATTAACAGTGTTTAGACTAACAATTAACCATCAGATATGCAGTATGAAAAATATAATATCAGCCAAAGAGTGTAGTCAAAATTACCTGTTCAGGAGTCTTCTCATGGTAGCGACTTTGAGAGACACCTTGTGCAAGCAGTTCCTTCACCCTGCCACCTAAATATAACTCAGAAAGGCAGCCATGTGCTTCAGAAATAAGTCCCGCTCTAAAGGCACAGAGGCCAAGCTGAGACATAGATCTGTTAAATAGTATCTGGGTGGAGATGTCCATATGTTGAACATTATCCTGCAAGTGGCTCATGAGCAACAAGTCTCGAGATGTAGAAAACTCATCCAAGATGGCATGGTGGTAAATGTCGCAAAGCATAGCACGGGCCTTCGTTCGTTCATCCCCATGCTTGTAAATGAGGGAGACTAACATATCCATCAGTGCCCTACTGCTCTCTGGAAATGTAGGTTTACGTGGCACAATTTCAGGACTGTTTACAAATGCAGCTGGACCCCGAGTTTCCTCCACAGCTTTTGATTCAGATTCTTCTCCACTCTCTGCACCATCCGATTGCTCCGACAGTTTCCGCATAGCATCATAGACTTCTTGTGGTTTGTAGTAGACAAGTTCAACAAGCCTTAGTGCTACCTTCGCTGCAGCTTTGTGATCCCCAACACGTTCAAGATATTCTTGGACGTTTTGAGCAAGGACAAAAAACAGAGGTTCATCACGGAGCCTCTCAACATACTCACGAGTGTGAGGATCAATGCACTGCAGGCTCTTAAAGAATTCAACATCTACTTTCTCAAGAAACGCAGCCAAGTTCCCCCATATACGTATGGTGTCCTTGAAGTCTGCACCTTTCTGGGTCTCATTCTCATCGGGCTCCACCGAGTCATCAACCAGAATATTAGGATACTGTGCAAGTATATCAAGTATGACAAGCATATTATGCACACATTTCTTCCATACATTTATAGGCATGTGCCCACTGAGACCTGGATTGACATCAAACTGTGCCGATACAACACTGAATAAAATCTCAAGCTTCTGTGCAGGAGTTTTGGCCACCCTGGTCAGGAAAGTAAGCTGCTCAACCAGTTCAAGCCTTCCAGTCCCCTTTCTACCTCGAGCAGCAACAATCTCTTTAAACTTCTTGTTGACTATATCCCAAGTGACCTGGCTTGGATCTTTAAACTGCTTTTCCATTAGCTTATCTTTCTTATTCATCATTCTCTCCCAACCAGGTTCAGTTTCATCCTTCTCCTCATCATTATCGTCTTCAGACTCTGACCCAGAATCTACTTTTGTTGGGTCATCAATATCTGAACCAGTATCATCATCTTCCTCATCCTCTGACGCCTCATCCGCTTCCTCTTGATCCTCAAAGCTTTCAGGAGTTTCTCTACACTTATTAATCAACTCCTCATACTGCTTATTGTTTTTCTTCAGTTTTTGCTTCATTGAATTCAAAGCCTTTGCATTGCTACTACTCATCTTCTTCTTTGCCTCCTTATTCGCCATTGCCTGATTCAAGAAGTCCTCTAGCATAACCAAAGCCTTGACATAGTTGTTAGGGACTCTATCTGATTCTGTAACCCTCATGACCTTCTCAAGCTGCCTGTTAATCTTGTCAAAACTCTCCTGAAGGCTGACCCAATCATTAATCTTCATGGCATTCTTCATCTGATCAATAGTTGCAGACAACTCCTCAAACCGCTTGTCTTTCGCGGACTTAATAACACGCTTATGCATGTCTCCATCGTCGCTATCACTATCGCTGTTGTCAAGATATTTGTTAGCACCAGGGGCACTAACAGCATTTTCTTGCCCCTCATTAATATCATCCTGTTCAGAATCACTCACTTCATCCTCAGTATCACTGTCACCCTGTCAACATAAAAATTACATTAGCAACAACAGAACGGTTTTTTGATCAGTTGATTTTTTGGGCGTCTGTTTCCCGAACACAAATCACATAGCACATTGACTAGGGAAAAAAAACTTTATTAGGTGCGAAACAAACCTGGTTACTCCAAAATTTCGACGCCATCTTCTTATCTTTCAGGTGAGCAGATTACAAATCCAAAAACAACGAAAACTGCACAATAAAACATTTAAAATTGCATGAAGCGAAACTAAACTCGAAAGAATCAAACACTAAGAAGAATTTACGAACAAATATCAAAATACAGATCTGGCAATAGGCACAAAGTCATCGAAATTTCTCGATTCGATTGTTCGCATAGTGTAAACTTCGTTTGGATCAAACGATGATTAGTAAAATTTGCAATAGAATACCTGTAACTAGGAATCCAGGAGTGAGGTAAAGGTAGGGCAAGCAGAAGGAGAAGATGGTCGCGTCGGCTTTCTTTATTATTAGGGCAAGCAGTGAAAGAGAGGAGAGGAGAAGATGACGGTTAATCGAAGGAGTTACGGAAAAAGGTATTATTGTATATGAATTGTGTTGGGCTTAATCTTTGAATTGGGCTATAATTTTAAAAAGTGTTTGATCCACACGATTCATTTATACTAAAGTTGGGTGTGCATCGGGCGTGTCAGACGGGTTCGGTTGGACAAACTGAAAATCCGATCGGATTTCGGATATGAAAATCAAGACCCGAACTTTAGGTTTCGGATTTCGGGTTGCTTCGGCTTCGGGTTGGTCGGGTTTTGGGTTAGTGTCGGTCGGGTTCGGGTATTATTATAATACGAAAGTATATATAAATTCAATCGATTTTGATGATGAATTCAATCAAACGAGAGATTGTTGAAACCGAAATTAAGTTTAAAATTTTAAAAACATTTCGACCGACTATAATTTACGATTTTCTAAAGATAATTAGATAAATAAATATATTTATATAACATTTAAAATATATATTTATATTATTTCGGGTTTTCGGACGGGTCGGGTGGCCAAATATCAAACCCAACCCGAACCCAAATATTTCCCCAAAAGTCGGGTTTTGGATTTTCAGATTTCAGGGTATTTGGGTATTGCAAAAACACATAAATTTCTGTTCGGGTTCGGATTTCGGATTATTCGGGTTTTGCACACCCCTAGTTGACAGCATGATATAATATTTATTATATTAATAATAAAATTTTCCTATAAGATTATAATTAATTTTTGAATAAAATAGAACTCATGAGTGATTGTTGAACATATTTTACTAATTTAGAATTTAGAAAATAAATTGATATTGGTGATAAGTTAGAACTGTACTTGCGTAATGTAGCAAGGTGTATTACGATCGGGCATAGTTTCGTTTTATTTTGTTTCTATCAAATTTATGATACGATTTTGTGTGGTTTAAGAAAAATATTTTTTATAGATTTGTTTAATTTAATTTTTATTATAATTAAATTTTATGTTTAATGATGATGTAATTTATTTTAGATTTAATAATATTTTCAATATCGTTTCTACTTTGTTTAAACATAGCCCGACTAAACCGATCAACCCAAACGAGTTAGGTTGAAAATTTTCAAACCGTCAACATTGAGTTGTTGAAGTATTTTCAACCCGATCAACTCAACTCATGAGCACACTTATACACAACCATCACCAAGACTAACAAACTTCTCCAAGCAACCGAACTCATACTAAATAAACTCATGAGGTTTCATAGTCAAGAGGTTAAACACTTGTACCAAAAGAAAATTATAATAAAAAACTCAAGTTTTATAGCAAGAAATCTTAGTAGAGGGTGTGAAAGAACTTTGAATATGGGAAATGTAACAACTCACACTAAAGATAAACCAAACGTAACAAATACGCAAGCATAAATATCTCATAACCAGTCAGATCCAAAACGTCTTACAAAACTTTCTAAGTCTAACGGTTGACATAACAATCGGCTTACAGCTGAGAACATATATAACAAAATAACTATTCGGACATTCTAACAAAATCTTCAAACCCGCGCTCTTCAAGCCAACTCGGATCTCACAGCTTACCCTTACTCTTATCTACCTGCTCACCTGAAAAGATTTTTAGTTTTGAAAGCGAGGGTTAGACCATAAGGTCTAGTGACTTCCCTCAATGCAAGGCTACACCATAATTAACACAATTTATAAAATAGCAACCAAAAGAGTTTATAAAAATTCATAACGAATCACGCTTAACACGATATGCACACAATGACACATGCTATTGGCACACGCTATAGCCACACACACCGTGACAGCGTAGTAGGGCACACACCACCCATATATATGAAACAAATTCATATATATATAAATATTATGGGACACACCCCCATTTCACACCATAGCCATAGCCATAGCATGTCTATCCACATTCAAATTATGCATTTCACCACACACACTCTTCACTTTGTAATTGAAACAGTTGATATGTATGCAGTTGAACACATGTATAAATCATCATACCGGCATAAGATTTGGGTTTAGAAAGACTCACCTGAAGTCCTGCTAGAAGTTCTCACTTGCAACCGTTTATCCTCTACCCGCGCCTACAATTTCACCCAACACACAAGACTAGTTAAGTCTCTCGGCACTCACGAATCTCGCTGACAACAAGAAAGTCCCGGACATGGAATACTCGGGTTCCGGATCAAATTTCCGGATTCTGACGCACTCCCGGATCCATCCGGATTCCGGTACTCATCCGGATCCATCCGGATTCCGATACGTTTCCGGATCCATCCGGATTCCGGTACGTCACTAGCCCGGACTCCCTTCCGGTTCCGGTCACTTTCCGGATTCCCAAAACAAATTCTGGGATTAGCGAGTCCCGGACTCTAGGGTTTTCATTTACGAACGATTTAATTTCTAACTACTCTGACGATGATCCCACACAACTCCAACTTGGTGATAACCCAATATGGTTAAGGGAATATCATTACCAACCATTATAATAAGTCAAACCATCCAATTTCCACACTAAATCAAGTAGGAAGAACACACAGACTCCATTTCTTTTCTATCCAAAGATGAACAAAAGCTTCAGACTCTACCACTCCAAACTCTGATTAGATTAGATTACTAAATAGTAAGAGATGAAGATTACCTTGAGAATGGTGATTCCTCACACCCAATTGGAGAACCCCAATCACCTTGACTCCTTGATGCTCCTTGCACACACTAGCCGCACACAGTGTTTTTTGAAGAAATTAGGCTTTCCTAGGGTTTCATCCTTATATATATCCTTCACAAAAGAACACTAACTTTACCTCTTTCACACTTTGGCCACCAATCTTTATTTTATTTCTTACACACTCAACCGGGTCATTACAATATACTCCCCTCAAAAGAATTCCGTCCCCGGAATTCTGTCTTCGAACAAACGAGGGAAACGGTTCCTCATCTCCGATTCCACTTCCCAATTTGCTTCTTGCCTTTTATGGAAGCGCCACTGAACTTTCACTAACGAGATGTCTTTATTCCTCAACTTCCTAACTTTACGATCTACGATTGCCACCGGTTCCTCCACATAATTTAACTTCTCATCCACACGTATATCTTCCAATGACACTGCCATGCTTTCTTCGGCCAGACACTTCCTTAAATTCGACACATGAAAGGTCGAACGAACTCCCCATAACCCCTCGGGAAACTCCAACTTATACGCCACCTCACCCACACGCTCGGTGATGGCGAACGACTCGACATACCTAGGTCTTAGCTTTCCTCTCTTCCCAAATCAGACGACACCTTTCCACGGCGACACCTTGAGCATCACTTTATCCCCTACCATAAACTCAATCGGTTTCCTTCTTTTATTCGCATAAGCCTTTTGGCGGTCCTGAGCCACCTTCAACTTCTCTCTTATCACACTAATCTTGTCGGCAGTTAACTGCATGATTTCCGGTCCTGCCAACTGTTTCTCTCCCACTTCATTCCAACACAGCGGTGTTCTGCACTTACGCACATACAATGCCTCAAACGGTGCTGCTTGAAGACTGGCGTGATAATTATTGTTATACGATAATTTGACCAACGGCAGATGAGATTCCCACGAGCCCTTGAAGTCTATCACACAAGCACGCAACATATCTTCCAAGGTCTGAATAGTTCTCTTGTTTTGCCCATCCGTCTGAGGGTGATAGGTAGTGCTCAACAAAAGTTGTGTACTTAACTCCCGTTGAAGACTCCTCCAAAAAGACGACGTGAAGCGACTATCACGACCCGAGACTATGGACGACGGCACTCCATGCTTCGTCACTATTTCATTGACATACAACTTCGCTAACTTTTCTAACGAATCATTCTCCCGAATAGATAGAAAGTGAGCCGACTTGGTGAGACGATCAACTATCACCCATGTGGCATCATACCCTCTCGGGGTCCTTGGTAGCTTCGTGACAAAGTCCATAGTGATATAATCCCACTTCCACACCGGTATCTTTAAGGGTTGCATCTCCCCGTAAGGTCTTTGATGTTCTGCCTTGACCTCCAAATAGGTCATACACCGCTCAACAAAGTAAGCGACGTCCTTCTTCAACCCCGGCCACCAATACATTTGTCTCAGATCTTGATACATCTTATTGGTTCCCGGATGTACCGAATATCGCGATTTATGCGCTTCTTCCAAAATACGCCCCCGCAAACCTCCTAACTTAGGAACCCACACTCGGTCCCCAAACATTTCACACCACTCCCGTTACGTTCCAAGGATGTCACATAACGGATAATCCTCTCACTTTTCCACCTTTCTTCTACAAGAGCTTCCCTTTGGAACTTCTTAATCTCGTCCAATAGATTAGAAATTATGTCGACTCGAAAGGCCACCACTTTAGTTGGTTCTCTTCTTTCCTTCCGACTCAAAGCGTCGGCCACGACGTTCGCTTTACCCGGATGGTAAAGGATAACACAATCATAGTCACTTAACAATTCCACCCAACGTCGCTGCCTCATATTCAACTCCTTCTGATCGAACAAATGCTTAAGGCTCTTATGATCGGAATAGATCTGACACTTAACTCCATAAAGGTAATGTCTCCAAATCTTTAGTGTGAAAACCACCGCCGCCAACTCCATGTCGTGCGTAGGGTAATTCTTCTCGTACTCCTTCAACTGACGGGATGCATATGCGATCACCTTCTCGTCCTGCATTAGCACACATCCTAGTCCCAACTTGGATGTATCGCTGTAGATTACAAATCCTTCCGTCCCACTAGGCAAGGAGAGAATCGGAGCGCTGCTCAACTTGTCTTTCAACTTACTGAACGCTTCTTCTTGAACCTCCGTCCACTCGAACTTAGCACTCTTCTTGGTCAAAGCGGTCAACAGCGTAGCTATACGAGAAAAGTCGTGGATGAACTTTTGATAGTAGCCCGCTAAACTAAGGAAACTCCTAACCTCCGATGGCGACCTCGATTGTTCCCATCCTCTAATAGCCTCCACTTTGGCCGGGTCCACCTTGATGCTTTCTCCCGACACCACGTGACCCAAGAATTGGACTTCTCTGAGCCAAAACTCACACTTGGAGAACTTAGCATATAATTTCTCTCGCCGCAGCAAACCTAACACCATGCGAAGATGCTCTTCGTGCTCACTCTGAGATCGAGAATAGATGAGGATGTCATATATGAACACAATCACACACTTGTCCAACAACACACTGCACACCCGATTCATTAAATCCATGAAGACTGCCGGAGCGTTAGTCAAGCCAAAGGGCATGACTAGAAACTCATAATGCCCGTACCTCATGCGAAAAGCCGTCTCCGGCACATCTTTTTCCCTTACTTTCAACTGGTGATAACCGGATCTTAAATCTATCTTCGAGAAGAAGATCGCCCCTTGCAACTGGCCAAACAGATCCACGATCCTTGGAAGTGGGTACTTGTTCTTGACGGTCACCTTGTTAAGTTCGTGATAGTCTATGTACATCCGCATAGACTCATCCTTCTTTTTGACGAAAAGCATCGTCGCTCCCCAGGGTGAGGAACTAGGGTGTATAAATCCCTTATCCAACAACTCCTGCAGCTGTGCCATCATCTCCTTCATCTTCGCCGGTGCCAAACGGTACGGCGCACGCGCTATTGGTGTCGCTCCAGGCATCAATTCAATCCTGAACTCGACTTGACGATCCGGGGGTAAACCCGTTAGGTCATCCGGAAACACCTCCGGGAACTCACTCACCATAGGAACATCCTCTAATCCCTTCTTTTCTTTCTTGGCGTCTGACACATACGCCAGAAACCCCTGACACCCCTTCTCTAGACAATGACGCGCCTTCATCACCGAGATAAGGCAGGACTTACGCTCTCACCTATCCCCATAGATTACCACCTCCGACTTATCGGGCAAAGCCATAAGGATCATTTTCTTATTGCACACGATGTTAGCACTATTACTAGCCAGCCAATCCATCCCCACGACAATGTCAAACTCTCCCATGCCCATGGGGTACAACCGCAAGGGGAAAGAGTGACCCTCTACTTCGATACTACATCCTTCATACACCTCCATCACCAAGACTCGACTATCATCCGCAACCTCTACTTCAAAACCACACTCCAAACGCTTAGGTTTAACACGCAAACGTCGGGCAAATTCCGGTGATACAAACGAACGGTTTGCACCCGAGTCGAATAACACTTTAGCAAGAACAGAGTTAACAAGAAAAGTACCTGTCACCACGTCAGGTATCTCCACCGCATCTTCTGCTGTCATGCGAAAAGCCCTCGCCCTTGTCTGTGCTGGCTCCACCTTCTTTTCTCCCACTTTCCCTCCTTGTCTACCATCGTAACCACCTGAATACCCTTTCTTCAACTACGGGCAATCCGGTCTCAGATGTTCCGAAGAACCACACTGGTAGCACACTATTGGGTTCCGACAGTCACGAGCCAAGTGTCCTAATTTTCCACACTTAAAACACCCTTCAGACTTAACAGTGCACTCTCCACGGTGCACACAATTGCACCTCCCACAGGGCTTCTCTCCAAATCTTGGTCCCCCTCGAAACTCAGGCTTAAACACTTTAGCTCTCTTTGAATCACGCATTGTCCCTTCCCACTTCCTCTTTTCTTTACCCTTCTCTTCATCCTGCCGGTTCTTCTCCTTCTCAACTAACTCAGCCGCATTGATGGCTTCCTGAAAAGTAGTCGGGTTCCGAGCCGATGCCAGTTCCCGAACGCTACTCTTTAACCCAAATAGGTACCTCTCAATCTGGTGTTCCTCATTTGGTACGTACAACTCAGCAAACCTTGCTTTCTCCATAAATTTCGACGTATATTCCCTTACCGACATCCCACCTTGTTCTAAACTCAGGAATTCCTCCTCCAGTCTTTTCACTGCCGCAAGCAGTAGAACGATGCCTTAAACTTTGAGACAAAGGTCTCCCATGTCATACCACTAGCAGTTTTCGACCCTTCTCCCGCTGTCTCTGCGTCCCACCAAAACATTGCATCAGACTTCAGCATGGATAAGGCGAACATCACTCTGTCACTGTCAGCACATTTACAGGTGTCAAACACTAGTTCCATCTCCCTTATCCATTTTACGGCCAACACTGGGTTACATTCTCCCTTGAAAGTGGGCGGCTTACAAGAGGCGAACGCCTTGTAATTGCACCCTCCATTCAGCACCAAGTCGCTTACCACTAACGGGTCGGTTGAGAAGGACTCCCTGTCGCAGATCCATTTGAGCTAGACATCTCAGCCCCTTCCTTACTACCACTCGCTTCTTTACTCCCCGATGTTGTCTTATCCTGGTTTGCTAACAGATCTTTCAACGTATCCTGAATTTCACCCAAAGCAGTGGCGAATTTTTCTTGGGTCACGAAGGTCTGAGCACGACCTCGCCCATGGCCTCCACCTCGACCCGCTCCCCGCCTGGACGCAGAGCTCTCCTGTTGAGATGCCACCGGCTCCGGCGGAATCCCTACGCTCCTCGTTCCATGGGGAACCCGTGCCCTTACTCCAGATCTTTCAACATTCTCATTCATCTGGGTAACCGCTCGCCGGGGTATTCTTCCCCGTCCCCTTCCTCGGCCTCTACCCCTACCGCGGGTGGCCGCCGGCTCAGGTGGATTCACCGGTACTTCCATCTCGATCTCCTCATCGACAGGTCCTGATCCACTCCTCAAAGATCTCCTTGACATGATTACTGACTGACAAAGAAACACACCAATAGCATTAAGCCTACCATTCCAATATAATAAGGCAAATAAGCACATACATGTACTTGTAAGTTCGTAATTACACTGTCCAGGTGTAATTGCAAACTTACCTTACATGACATCTCTCACCACCCTATTAATCGCCCCAACAAGCCTCTCTAGAGTCCTCCTAGTTCTCAGTTGTACTACCTAACCCCCACAGTTTAAGTTTAGGCCCGTCCGGTCACCTAAATCTCTTAAACTACGGCTCTGATACCAACTGTAACAACCTACACTAAAGATAAACCAAACGTAGCAAATACGCAAGCATAAATATCCCATAACCAATCAGATCCAAAACGTCTTACAAAACTTTCTAAGTCCAACGGTTGACATAACAACCGGCTTATAGCTGAGAACATATATAACAAAATAACTATTCGTACATTCTAACAAAATCTTCAAATTCGCGCTCTTCAAGCCAACTCGGATCTCACAGCTTACCCTTACTCTTATCTACTTGCTCACCTGAAAAGTTTTTTAGTTTTGAAAGCGAGGGTTAGACCATAAGGTCTAGTGAGTTACCTCAATGCAAGGCCACACCATAATTAACACAATTTATAAAATAGCAACCAAAAGAGTTTATACAAATTCATAACGATGCACGCTTAACACGATATGCACACAATGACACATGCTATTGGCACACACTATAGCCACACACACCGTGACAGCGTAGTAGGGCACACACCGCCCATATATATGAAACAAATTTATATATATATATATATATAAGTATTATGTGACACACCCCCATTTCACACCATAGCCATAGCATGTCTATCCACATTCAAATTATGCATTTCACCACACACACTCTTCACTTTGTAATTGAAATAGTTGATATATATGCAGTTGAACACATGTATAAATCATCATACCGGCATAAGATTTGGGTTTAGAAAGACTCACCTGAAGTCCTGCTAGAAGTTCTCAATTGCAACCGTTTATCCTCTACTTGCGCCTACAATTTCACCCAACACACAAGACTAGTTAAGTCTCTCGGCACTCACGAATCTCGCTGACAACAAGAAAGTCCCGGACATGGAATACCCGGGTTCCGGATCCCATTTCCGGATTCTGACGCACTCCCGGATCCATCCGGATTCCGGTACTCATCCGGATCCATCCGGATTCCGATACGTTTCCGGATCCATCCGGATTCCGATACGTTTCCGGATCCATCCGGATTCCGGTACGTCACTAGCCCGGACTCCCTTCCGGTTCCGGTCACTTTCCGGATTCCCAAAACAAATTCCGGGATTAGCGAGTCCCGGACTTTGGGGTTTTCATTTACGACCTATTTAATTTCTAACTACTCAGACGATGATCCCACACAACTCCAACTTGGTGATAACTCAATATGGTTAAGGGAATATCATTACCAACCATTATTATAAGTCAAACCATCCAATTTCCACACTAAATCAAGTAGGAAGAACACACAGACTCCATTTCTTTTCTATCCAAAGATGAACAAATGCTTCAGACTCTACCACTCCAAACTCTAATTAGATTAGATTACTAAATAGTAAGAGATGAAGATTACCTTAAGAATGGTGATTCCTCACACCCAACTTGGAGAACCCCAATCGCCTTGATTCCTTGATGCTCCTTGCACACACTAGCCGCACACAATGTTTTTTTGAAGAAATCAGGCTTTCTTAAGGTTTCATCCTTATATATATCCTTCACAAAAGAACACTAACTTTACCTCTTTCACACTTTGGCCACCAATCTTTATTTTATTTCTTACACACTCAACTGAGTCATTGCAGGAAATTAAACCTTACATGTTCTTTGCCCATTAAATCCTTAGGGTGCGTTTGGTTCACATAATGTTTTTTGATGGAATGGAATCTGTCAAAGGAATTTGACTATGAAGGAATTGGAATGAAATGGAATGTTATCAGGTTTCACCACCTGTTTGGTTGACATACATTGGAATGGAATCTGCTAAAGGAATTTGATTTTGTCTGTTTGGTTCACATAATGTAGCCTTGGAATGGGAATTAAATATTAGTTAATGACCAAAATACCCTTTTTGAAAATTTGAACCATCGATGATGGTCGGCGGTGGTGGATTAGAACAGTGATGGTCGACGGTGGTGGATCAGAACAGTGGTGGCCGACGGTGATTCAGAATGGTGGTGGTCGATGGTGGTTCAGGTCGGTGGTGGTCGATGGAGGCTTAGAACGGTGGTGGTCGGCGGTGGTTCAGGTCGATGGTGGTTGGCGGCGGTTCAGGTCAGTGGTGGTCGGCGGCGGTTCAGGTCAGCGGTGGTCGGTGGTGGCTGAGATCGGTGGCAGTCGGTGGTGGGTCATAACGGTGGTGGTTGTCGGTGGTTCAGGTCGGTGGTGGTCGGCGGCGGTTCAGGTCGGTGGTGGTCGACGGCGGCTTAGAACGGTGGTGGTCAGCGGTGGTTCAGGTCGGTGGTGGTCCGCGATGGTTCAGGTCGGTGGTGGTCGGCGGTGGCTGAGATCGGTAGCGGTCGACGGTGACTCACAACGGTGGTGGTCGGCGGTGGTTCATAACGGTGGCGGTCGACGGTGGTTCAGAACGGTGGTGTTCGGTGGTAGTTTAGAACGGTGGTGGTCGGAGTAGGAAAGGTGGGGATAGTTTTGTCTTTTTGAGAAAATTAGGTGGAATGGAATTGAATTCCTTCTCATTTGTGATGGAATGACCAAATCCATGAATGGTGGAATGTGTGGAATTCAATTCCATAGGTAACCAAACGCCCGGACGAAATTTGGTCAATGGAATTAATCATTCCAATTCCTTCCAATTCCGTCGGAATCCTGCGAACCAAACGCACCCTTAGAGTTTCAGCAAATTTGGACGAAAGGGACAGGAGGCATGAGAAGGAGGCAAAAGGCGATTTTTTGTGATTTATTAATGTTTTTTTTAATAATAATGATGATTTGGTAAAATAAAATTCACCTAATATTTTTTGTTAAATAATTATCTACCAAGTCATGTGAAATTACTGGTTATATGTTGAATAGTTAACCAAGACCTTAAATAAACATAAAGTTTGATGAGTCCCTTGAATGACAATTTTAAAAGTTGTTTTCCTAAAATAAAAATCACGTGAAAGTGTAACACCCGGATTTTTGGTACGTTTATTTTTCGGGTTTTATAAAAATAATTATCCTAGAGATAACCCTTAGATTAAATTTTTAGTGGTTTGTGTTGGGTAAATTTTTACAATATATATATACTAGTTGGGTACCCGCGCAATGCAGCGGGATGCAATTTTTTTTTTGTAAATTGAGAGTATGGTTGGTTGACCAAAAGTTTTTGTTGTAATTAGATTACTGCAATTCATAATTAACCAAAAAAACAAAATTCATGTGTACACAAAAAAAATGTAATCATCTTTATAATATAAATCGATACCTACAAAATACGCTAAGGTATCACTTGAAGCATCCATTTGAAGACATGCCCTGTAATAAAAGTTTTATGATTATAATCTATACAAATAGTTGTAAAAAATGTTTATGTTTAATAATAACTCGCTACCCTTGGTCTTGTTACCTGAACTGCGATGACTATCCTTCGATCCCCCATTCAGACCTAGTCCATACGGTGTCATTCGTCCCCCACATCCACGTCCACGCCCACGCCCACGCCCACGGTGAACCTACCTAGTGTGGATTGTGTGCATCATTTTCCTATGAAACAATAACGAAACACTATATTATGAAAAAAAGGTCGGTAAATTAAAGAAAGCAAGTAAACATTCAATCTTTAACCTTCTAGTTTAAAAACAGAATTTTTATGTAAAAAAGGTTAAAAGCAATCAAGTATCAAGTAATCTGCATTGATGCATACCGACAAAGCGATTGAAGTATCAATTAATTTTGAGTTTGATTTTGCATCAATTTTGAGTTTTTTTTACTTTTAGTAACTATTAAGCCCAAAAAGTAAGCGCATTATTAAAGGAAACTGAATATTCAACCCCTTCTTCCTCCTATATATTTTGACTAATACGAATTTTGGCTATTAAAAACAATATTTTGGCTAGAAATTAGAAACAATATTTTGGCTATTAAAAACTATTAAGCCTTAAAAATAAGCCCATTATTAAACGAAACTGAATAAAACAATTGAGCATGTAAGTTCTTCGTTAGGGGCTTTTGATTTGTATGTTACTTAGCTATTGAAATGAAAGTTTCTTCGTATGTATGTGGACTGGTGGTTGCAGTACATGGTTTTGATAGTTGATATTGCAGAGAAATTGCAAAACACCTGTTTCTCCCTCACTACAGCATCAAGACAGCAACGAAAGAATACGAGACCAAAAATAGCATTTTGGCCTTAGTGTGTGATATGAAGGAGATATGTATGTAAGATAAACGAGAAAGTTTCAACTGTGGCTTACGTTACCTTTTGTAGATGTTGATAATGGATGACATTATGGATATCTGAATAAGAAAAAGGATTTCATTTATGTTATTTTGTCTTGTGGGATGATTGTGACTCATCTATTTGCAGGTGATAAGTTATTTTGATAATCTATTTTATATTATAAAATATTTAAGTAGAAGTGTTAAAAACAAAAAATTGACATTAGTCATATATAATTCCATAGATTTCAATACATATTTTTAAATGTGTTTGAATGTCATGTAATAAACAATTGATTACTAAAGTTATAAATGATGTGAGCCTCAAGTTGTAGGCTTCAAGATAAGCCACAACGTTTTTTAAAGTGTTATTTATGATTATAAATCTCTATATCGTGTATATCTATACCACCATTGGTAAAATTGTATATCATCGACTGAGTACATTGGGTAATACCACTCGATCCAATCCACGAATCAATTTGGTTTATATGGCAAAAACACATTTGCATTTTATATTATTTCTTATATTTATTTGAATATTACATCCCGCCGCATTGCGCGGGTACTCGGCTAGTACAATCTAATTGAAGTATCAAGTACTAAGAACATGTTTTTTTTTGTAATAAGAACATGCGGTTTATAGAATAAGAACATGCAGTATATATTCAGGGTGCGTTTGGTATGCGGAACAGGACAGAACAGACAGAAACAAGGGTTCTTGTCCCATGTTTGGCATGCCTTAACAGAACAGAGTCCTTGTTCCACAAACATGGAACACATGTGTTCCACCAAAAACCATGGAACTAAGTGGAACAAGAATTTTTTTACAAATATACCCCCACCGCCACCGCCACCACCACCACCACCACCGCCACCGCCACCACCACACTGGGGGTAAATTGGTCATTTTGTCAGTCCTGTTCTGTTCTGTCCAGTTTAGTTATGTTCTACCAAACGCTGGACAACTGTTCTGTCCTGTTCTGTCCTGTTCTGTCATGTCCCGTCCTGCAACCAAACGCACCCTCACAGTTGAAAACAACAAAGAACATGCTGCACAAAAAAACCAAACAGAAGCAGAGAAGTTTGAGGTCTGAAACCTTACCGGTTCTGAATGAAGCAATAGATGGAGTCTTGGTGGAGAGGAGAAGCAAATTTCTAGAATTATAACTCTTCAGTTTAGTGTTTTACTGTTTTTGATTTCTAATCTTGAATAGGTGGATCATTTTATAGGAAGAAGAGTGGAAATTTTAAAGGAGAAGATATCAATCAGAATTTTAGAACGAGAAGAATAGATATCAATTAGATTTTTAATTCAGTTTCCATATTAAAAGAGATATCTATCAATTCCATAATTAAGAAAACAGATTTTTTAAAAAAAATCAGGGGTTCTATTAAGTTTAAAATTCAAAGGGGTTCCATTCCACCTTTCTTAAAAAAACATGACAAACCGAGCTACAAAATGACTATATATATATATATATATATATATATTAGAGGAACTTGCGATGTGATTTTAGGAAGATATCTACGAGCATATAGCATTACTGATCAATTAATGTAACGAACTTAGAAATCTCCAACGGTAAATGCAATCAATGTACATAAGGAAACTTAACGAAATGTCAATTTGAATACTGAATCGGTAAAAAACAGAAAACAATTCACTCGACTTCATTAAATTACGAACAACACAAAAATAACATAATACGATCATGATAATTTGAAGCAATTACTCACAAGGAAAGTAAAGGTTGTTAGCTGGATCAAGGCAGAGTCGTCGCCGAGTTGGTAAGAGCGATTTCGCCACCGACGATACCTTATTGGAAGCCGTTTTGGTCGCTTTTCCGACTCTGAAATTGAAGATTATGTGTTGATGAAGAAGCTGTTCCAGATTGCCAAAACGGACATAGTAACCAAGGCTTTGCCACTGAATGAGATAGGCATGAGTAACTTATATGACGGAGTTTCAGACTCTTATAAAGCAAGTTTTGCACATACCTCTATTCTTGAATTTTTCAGATGAACAAAAACCCATTTAAAAGATTCAGGAAAAACACAAGAAATCAGTGATCTTTAGCCAACCCCATGAACTTCAAACAAGAACATATGAATTATGGATATCAGAAATCTTTCCAATGAACAAAAACCCATTTGCAATCCATTCTATAACCTGACAACGATGCACATACCAGATGCGTACTTTGCCATATATGGAACCGCTAATGAAATAGTTGTCATCCACCGGATTAAGCTAAACGCATGTCACTGCAGGTAAAACATATGCGCAATTGAAATATGTTTCTTCATCAAATGCATACTGGAAAAGAACATAAACCAGCCAGCACTCACCATAGTTGTTATGGATAAACCTTTTGAGGCATTCATCGTGTCCAACTTGCCACATCCGAACAGTTTTATCAACAAAAGATGATAGAAGATATTTTATCAGAGTATAAACACATTTATTGAAAAGGCATGGAGTCTTCTGATATGGCCAATCATCGGGTATTTGATATATGGATACAAGAGAACATACACTAAATGTAAATGTTGTTAACATGACCAAAGTAAATATTTTGGATACAAAATAAACAATCCAAATGGAAAGGTGTATTTTATGGCAGTACAAGTATGCCTACATATTGATGTTTGATAATCGAAAAGTTGAAACAGAACCAATTAGCACACACATTTAAAGATGAAATAAGAAATCAAAATTGACTATGTGGGCTTGTGCTTTTTAGATTACTGAGACATAAATTCCTACTCTTCATGAATATTTAACATACCCATGTTGTAGAACATCAGAATATATTTCGAAACAATATTATGAGAGAATATAGGCCAAAAAGTTAAAAAAAAAATTGAATTGATCATTAGCTATCAGAGATTATATCTGAAACAACAATCCTTGAAACAACAAGAAGTAGAAATGGATTTCTTGAGCAGATAGCAGGGATGAGAGTAGCAACAGAAGTAGAAAAATATAATGATAATTTTGTAAATATTTTAAGAACAAAGTATATATGAACACCCACCAATGGCTTTGTTCCTTTAAGCTGAGGATGATCAAAATCTGGGTTGATGATGAATCAAAACACACTCCATTACCTATTTGGACTCTGCAACAAAATTAGTTGAAAATTAGAAGAAAATGGATGTTAACTATTTAACCAAAATTAAAAGTCTACCGCTCTTCAGAAACAAAATTAGATGTCAACTATTTATATAGTGTCACCACCAAATTATAGAAAAACGAGAGATTTTTATAACGCCTCCTTTAAGGTGCATATGGGAGTTCTTATTTAATTAGAATCCCCTACAAATTCAAACATGGGAGTCCCCCAACATGCTGTCGAGAAGGAGATCATGGCACACTAACAATCAATTCAGTTAAGTAAACCAAAATGAAGCAAAAATGTTCAATGGGTAGTACACACCAAGAGGCAACTTACTAACAAATTAGGGCTTAGTAATCCTCAAAAGAAGAACAGAAGAAACTACACCTAAAAACTAAAAAACCAATCAATTTTGATACTGAATTTGGCACCAAATACTACTTAATTAAACCTTTTAAATGTAAAAACTGAAATCAAATGAAATAAAAGTAAACAATGACATCAGCAACTATGCAAAACCAAACAAATAAAGCATAGGAATGATGATACAAGATCAATAAAAAAATTGGAAAGTTCGATAAAGTTACCACCAATAGGATCTGCATCACAGTCTTCAAACAACAAATATGACATTTGTAGTTCTGTTTGTAACTATAGACACCAATAAGCAAAACGAATAATGACATTTGACCAATAAGCAAAATAGGGGTGACGAACCTGTGGTAGAAAGAACTTACTAAAATTACATTGTCTATCATAGCATCCCAAGAGCATTTTTCGTGTAAGAAACATACCAGGTTTGGAGCAGCCATTTCAACTTCAGACAGAAAGGGTCATAACCTAAAAAATCAGTGATTTTTTTAGAAATAGACTGCAGCGGACATCTACAAACATATTGATTAAAAAAGGAAAGGTAAGTAACAACTTACGATCAGAGATGTAAGGCAATTGGCCAAAATATGTCTCATAGGGTGTCGTGTCGTTACAGAAAAACAAACAGTCAGTTGTTATCATTACAACAAAAAAACTATAGTATGATTTGGGTCCACAAGATTCTCATCATTATTAAGCAAATTTTACAACATTTGACTAATAATCATTGTGGAGCAGGGTTTCACCTGAAGTTGAAACTACGCTTTTGCCGGCTCAGGATATTACCATGAAGCTGGAAGCTATGAAGCGATTAGTGGTTGATGTAAAATCAATGGAGAAAGAGAAAATCTACCATACCTTTTTACTGTCATCCACAGCTCTACCATGCCTTTAACTGTCCTCCACACCTGAAGTATGTGAATCAGTGTTGCTTTGGCGTGAAAAAGTGTTATTTTGGATGTTCCGGGAGCTACATTAAAATACAGAACATGTAACCTACCAATTAAAGCCAACCTAAATAAAAAAGAATAGCATCGTAAGAAGACTAACCATCTTTAATCCTCTTCCTACTTCAACATCAAAACCAAGTGGTTCTGTAAGCATCATCCTGGACAACAAGCAGATTGTATCACCGCAATCCTCTAATTAACGCAAGTCTCAATGCATAGGTCATTATGAAATTGTAAGGCATAATAAAAACAAGAAGAAAAAACAGTTATGAAACTTGACACTTTCCCATCACTGACCTCGGAAATCATATAGTTGCTCACATTTGAAGTTTCTCACATTTGAAGGCAGAGGAATATTTTGCATTCATCTACAAGTCAACCGATAAAAATGGAAGGACGCAAACAAGCATGAAAAAATAACAAAAAAAGTTGCATACCAAGAAGACAAGACCAGCATACCCCATTGCTTCTAGATCCATCTCATCTTCATCATCAAATTTGATTAAATAAACCTATTGTCACAAGACCAAGTTTTCCTGTAAGAATCAAGCAAGGGACAGGCTCAAGTGATTGGTTATACAAATGCTAATAAATTATGGAAGTGGATTTGGCCCCAAATTCAAATAAACATCACCACTACTGGTATTTGCATCAGAGTCTTCATACAATGTTTATGAGATCTGAAATCAGGCATGCGGGGTACATTATAACATGAGCACCTGATAAGCTTATACACATTATGCATATATCAAAGACTATATACAATAAAGATGCACCTCTTCCTCTTTCGGATTTCAAGTCGTCTTCGATTTTCTGCTAGTCAAATATCAAATATTACATACATGTGTGTATTATATATATACCAAACCCAAAAGCATAAAACCCGAAAATGGTACCTGTGTGTATGAAAGCCGACTCCAACAAGAAATCTCCATAGTCGTAGCTTCACAGTTCATCTAAATTAGACTTGGACGAAAATGTACAAGAAGAGACAACAAATAATAGGGGATATCTTACTATTTGTAAAGGAGAGAAAAAGTCGTGTGATTCAAGGGCTTTGGAAGTAGCAACAGTCACCCCTTCCGCTCCTAATCAAAACCTTAAATGTAATTAATTTTTACAATTTAGAACCCAAATCGTTGGGAAATCGTGAAACATAAACAAAACCTTAAATGTGATTAATTTTTACAATTTAGAACCCAAATCGTTGGGAAATCGTGAAACATAAACAAAACCTTAAATGTAATTAATTTTTACAATTTAGAAGCCAAATCGTTGGGAAATCGTGAAACATAAACAAAACCTTAAATTTAATTTTTTTTACAATTTAGAACCCAAATCGTTGGGAAATCGTGAAACATAAACAAAACCTTAAATTTAATTTTTTTTACAATTTAGAACCCAAATCGTTGGGAAATCGTGAAACATAAACAAAACCTTAAATTTAATTAATTTTTACAATTTAGAACCCAAATCGTTGGGAAATCGTGAAACATACCTGCAATTACCACAACTCTATTATATCCATCCACTTGTTATGAATAACCATACACCATGAGGTTGCAGAAATCGATTGAGGGAAACCCTAAATCGAAAATCACAACCATGAAGGGTGAACAGGAGAAGGGTGAACCAAGATCGAACAAATCGTACCTGAGAAGATGCAGAAATCGATTGATTGCAGAAATCGATTTTGGGAATCATCGGAAACAGAAATCGATTTTGGGAACCATCAGAGGCAGAAATCTATTTTGGGAACCAAGATCGAACAAATCGATTGATTGGTAACTTCGATTTTGGGAACCATCGAAACATAAATCGATTTTGGGAACCATCGATTTTAGATTTTGGGCAGAAATCGATTAGAAAGAAATCGATTAAACAGAAATTGATTATTACCTTCTTTGAGTCGATCTCATCTCCATCTGGACAATCCATAGATCCTAAATCAACCAAACAAAAGAAAAAAAACCCCCACAAAAACAAGAAATCGAGATATTATAATCGATTAGAAACCCTGAATCAAGAAATCGAGACCACAAATCAGCAGAAATGGCGAAAAAAACTGAAGTTTTTGAATCCTAAAGAAATACCTGCACCAAAAGCTTCCATCATCGACCTCATTTCGATATTAAACATAACCAAATCGGCCTCATTAGGATCACTGGAGAGGAAATTAATGTGTGGAGGGAGAAAGCTAAGGTGTATAGAAGAAGAAGAAGAAGAAAAAGGAAACTGAAGGCGTGATTAGAGGGAATACCAAAAAAAAGCTCAGTTTTCTCGCTCCAAAAGAAATTAAGTAAAAAAGCTTTAAGTTGCAGTACATTGTGCTTAGAAGGTTGTTTTTAAGAGTTAGGTGCCTTCATGCTTTATAATATAGTATAGATATATAGATATATATATATATATAGGGAAGGGTTCAATTGAGAAGTCTAAATATTTTGAGAAATAGAGAAGTAAAAAACACGGGAGTGTTCATATATGAACGTTCATATATGACTGTTATATGAACGTTCATTTATGAACGTTCATATATAACTGTTTATATATGAACATTCATATATGAACGTTCATATAACAGTCATATATGAACGTTCATATATGAACGTTCATATATAACAGTCATATATGAACATTCATATATGAACACTCCCGTGTTTTTTTACTTCTCCATTTCTCAAAATATTTAGACTTCTCAAATGAACCTGGCGCTATATATATATGTATATATATATGTAGAGGGAGACTAATTTGAAACCCATGAAAAGATTGAAACCCATATAAATATATATATGTATATATATAAATATGTAAATCAAAGAAATTCATAGAGTTTGATGTCTTTAATTTGATTCCTTCCATCTTCATTTATGGATGACCTCACCAACTTCATCCTCTTTTTCTCTTGTCCTTGGTCTTTGCGTATGGAGTCCACTGTCTCATCATCATCTTTTTCCTTTCTTTTCCTTTTTGGTTTTATTTTTAACCAATCACATTTCTTCCATCCACAATACCTGTTAGGGCAGGTTTTATAGTTGATTTAAAGTTCAAGGGTAAAATTGTATTTGTTTAAATTAGAGCTTATTAGTGAACGGGCCGTGTGCTTGTTAACCACGGGCCCATAGTATTTAATGTGTGATTAGCTTGGAAAAACAAGCTAATCATCTCTTTAGCTTTCTATTCGTATTGTAAACATTATCTCTGAAAGTTAATGAAAGGGATGACAGTTGGAAATCATTGTTCTTATTGATTTATCATTATGATTTCTATATTGTTGCACGGATCTGGATTTAACAATTGGTATCAGAGCAGACGGACGGATTCGATTCAAAGCCTCTCTAGTGATTTCTGGTTAGTTTGACTTTTTCACGTCTGACCATTCTTGAATTTTCAAATCTTTGATTCTGGCTAAATTGTTCAATTATGTTTATTGGGTTGTGTTAGCATTATACTTGTTAGTAATTCTGCAAATTTTCGCATTCCAATTCGATCGTTTGAGTGATTAATTTAGCAATTTAAGATCAAAAGTTTTGGTAGTGTTCTGGACAAAAATCCGATTTTTAACCATCAAAACTTGTTGTTTTTGCATTGAAATCGATTGGATTAGTGTTACTTTTGTGTTTGGCATTGTTACTAATCTTCCAGGATCGATTTTGGGCAACCCTAATCGAAAATTCGATCGATTTGAGAAACAACCGACTTTTCCGGATAAACCAGCCGACGTTTCCGGATAACTTCAAGGTGTCCGGACGTTTGTGTGATTTCCATCCGGGTACCTCCAATTCCATCCGGACTCCTCATCTTTCCGGGTAAGTTCTGCAATCCGGGTAAGTCACTTTTCTATATACAATCCGGGTAACATTTGTATCTGGAAACCCAGTGTTTCCGGACATATCTTATCCGGACAATCCATTGTACCCAGAAACTTCAGTGTATCCGGAAACATCTTGTTTCAGTTTTTCTATCCGGAATCATTTCACATCCGGTAACCTCTGTTATCCAGAAAGTTTGTGGTATCTGTTATCCGAAAAGCTTACACTGTCCGGATTCTTTCTGCTATCCGGACTCTTTCTGCTATCCGGACACCTTGTGATTTGCAGATCTGTTTTCGTTAATTGATCTGATTCGGACACTTCCTGATCAGACCCTTACTTGGATTCCTATCCAGTAAGATCACTCTTAGTTTATACCACTCGTAGACTCTGCGTTAGGATTTCACTCTTAGTGCCTTGCGTTAGGTTTACCCTTTGAATCAATCTACACGTCTGACGATCACTCCGTTGCAACCGAAGATGTCTACTTCACGTGATGCTCTCGCAATTGGCACTGACACCAGGCCACCGTGTCTCTATCCGAATGAGTATAGCCAATGGCGAGATAGGTTTATGATCTTCATAGAGTCCAAGGACAACTATGAGTACATCAAGAGAGCTCTGGATAATGGCCCAATTCCCAAACCAATGAAGGACATAGCTGCAACTTCAACTGCAGTAGCTCGACGTGAGGACAAGACTCTTGCTGAAATGACATAATTTGAAAGAGGCATGATTGAAGGTGAAAAGCATGCAAAGACATATCTGATTCAAGCTCTTCCTAATTCCATCTACACTGCCATAGATAGTTACAAAGAGATGGCTAAGGGCATGTGGGACCAAGTAGCCAGAATGATGCGTGGGAGCGTTGTAGGAAATCAGCTGAAGATAAATAGCGCGATAACCAAGTTCGATGGGTTCAAGCAGCGCAACGGTGAATCCCTCACCCAGACCTATGAACGATTTTGTCTACTCCTCAATGAACTGAACAAGAATAAAATTGTTCGTTCCAATACTGAGAACGCACTAAAGTTCCTCAACAACTTGCTACCTGAATGGAAAGTGTATGTTTCTCATGTCAAGCACAACAACTTGATAGAGAACATCAACATCAATGAACTGTATGAGACACTTCTCCAAGACGAAGATGAAGTGAATGAGCTTCTGGGAGAGAAGAAGAATGAGCCAAAACCATCCGCTGATCCTATTGCCCTCATGACTTCCAAACTAGGGAAATCTTCGGGCAGCCAATCCAGACGCGGTCCACAGCAAAGCTCCTCCGAGTCAGAACCTGAAGACGAGAAAGATGGTGATGCTGATGGTGATGTATCAGACTTAATGAAAGCTATTGCCCTTCTGACTAAATCCTTTCAACAACAACAGTTCTACAAGAAGCCATCTTCCAATAGTCAACGCTACTCCACTTCCTCCAATAAGCGTCATGACTATAAGGATCGGTATGAAGGAAAGAAGAAGGTAGAAGAGCAAGATCAATCTGAGAAGAAGGAGAAGACAGAGAAAGGTGACCGAAAAAAGAGAGATGAACCTGTGAAATGCTACAACTGCGGGAAACTCGGTCACTTCGCTAAAGACTGCCGTCAGCCTACAGTGAAGAACTCTCACTACTATGAGGCCAAGCTTGCACTGGCCAGACAGAAGGAGGCTGGGGAGGCAATGTTCGTTGAAAATGAGTACTGGCTAGGAAGATCTGATGATGAGGACGATTATGAAGGTGCTGATGCTTTCATGGGATATCTTTCATCTACGGATGAAGAAAAGGCAACAACAAATCAAGTATGTGATTCTTGCCTACAAAACTTCATACATCAACTGCAAACTATCACCGAAAAGGCAAACTCCCTCAAGGACACATATGAAGAACAAAAGCTTGAAATTAGTTCAATAACTGAAAAGCTTAATGTTGAAATGAAATTAACTGAGAAGTATAAGTCTGAAAATGCTAACTTGACCATTAAATGCAAAAATCTGTCATTAGCACCTAAAGACTTAAGGGCCAAATTATCTGATCTCCAACGTCAGTTTGATCAGTGCTTGAATGAGAAAGAAGACATTACTTATCAATGTTGTTCTCTTCAAATTCAACACAAGGAGTATGTGGCCAAAATTCTTGATCTTGAAACCAAACTCCACAAAAGGGGTCAAACTGATCAAACCATTTTTTTGAATAAACCCAAAGAGTTCACGTACTTTAACAAAGAATGGGGAATCGGATATGATAACCCACACTATTTGAAAAAGGGAAGATATCAAGTTCCCACTCTGTATGATTTTGCGTGTTATGGGTTAGATAAAAAGTATCCGGAGTACGTAATTCAATGGACTGGTCCTCTTGAACCTGAAAAGGAAGATGAAACCGAGGAACATAAACGCACACAAAAACGAGGAATTCAACTTCCATTTTGTTATGAACCTTTAAACTACTCATATCAAAAGGATAAAAAGTACCTTTCCAATGACTACTTCGACCCCTACAACGTAGCTAGTCCCAAGGATTCCTCCAAAAAGGATGAGGACCTAGCACCTGCAACCAAGACTGAGACGGATGAGTTTAAACTCTATGTTCCCCCTCTCATCTTGGAAGCAAAGATAGTCGAGTTGGAGGAGTCCATTGAGAAAGAAAGATCAAGGTTTCAAATGGAAAGACAAGTCTTACTTACAAAACTTGAGAATCTACAACCGGTCAAAACCGAAGTTGTGTCTGGTGAAGGACAAGAAATCCTTCGGAGTGAAATCAATCGACTCACATCACAACTGTCTGCCTTGGCAACAGAAAAGATGGAAGAGTACACGAGAAATGGTCAGCTTCAAGAGAAAATTGACCAACTGCTATCTGACAAGAAGATTTCACCCGAACCTTCCTCAAATTCACCCGACACATCTTCGTGCAAAGCCTTCTTAGGCAAGATTTCTAGTACACAAGACGGTCAAGATTCTCAAGACGAGAGTGTTTTAAGGAATTTGAACTCTGATTTTTTCTTAGCTTCCGCACCAAATTCCCCAAAGCACACAAGCACAAAGAGTTCCTAGCCTTCCTCACCTGATCATAGTCCAGTACTTCCCAAGATAAATTTTTCTGAGTACATGAACTCCGAGGGTAACTGTGAAGAAGAGTTCGAGTCGTTCCCTTTCGACAAACCTCTTCCAAGTCACACTGAGTTTCTATCCCCCGTAGTCAATCATCCGGTTAATTTTTTAAATGGTAGCTGTTCTCAAACAAAGGCCCCAACTGTGATCAAGATTTCTCAATCAAAACCAACCTCGAAACCTGTTTCCACAAGGCAATCACTGTCGAGGCAAGAGACCGGACCATTGACTACCACAAATACTATTTCTCCAAGTCATTCTGACTTTTTGTCTCCAATGGTTAATCGTCCGGTCAATTTTCAAAAGGGCGACTTGTAAAGCCCGTATCCCAGTATGTATTTTCTTTTTTTATTAATTCTTTTCTCTTAAGTTTTATTTAACGTGGTTTCCGTTAACGGGGTTAGACGAATTGGACCTAATAGTTAACTATGTCAAATCGTTGGTTAGAGTGCGAGATGGAATTAGTTGAGGGATCAAATTGTTAAAGGGCCAAAACAATGTACATTTCGGCCCATGCACAACCCAAAACCGATTTCATGTTTCATTTTGAGGGTGTTGGTTTCGTGGCTTGGCAAGGAAGAAAAGAGGAAAGAAAGGGAGAAGGAAAAACCCTACGGCCCCTCCCTCCCCTTCCCTTGTGAGTTCGGCCGAGAGAGAGTAGCAACAATAGAGAGAGTAGAGAGAAACAAGAAAAAGTGAGAGAGCTCCATTTTTCGTATTTGTAAACCTAGCTGCAGAAAACTTCTGTTTCCCGGAGATTGAACGGTCGGATCGTCGTGATTTTTGGTGAGCAGCTTCACGACATCTTCATCAACATTCTGGACGGTGGGATCGTGGTTTTGAGGTCCGGAGGTCATGGTTTCGTGGGGTTCTGCACAGCAGTAACTTTGTGGTGATTTTTCTCCATTCTTGCTCTATTTTGGTTCCATACATCTTGATGTGCTTATTTCCAAGTGTATGATGGTTTTGTATGCCTCTAGTATAATCTAGAGAAGACTTTGTATTGCTCTAATATTGGTGGTAGTGGATTTGAAGCGGCTCTAGTAGTCCCGTGGTTTTAATCTCGATTTTGAAGGGTTTTCCATGCTAAAATTTTGGGGTCTCATTGTGGTTGTTGATTGTATGTTTTGGGGTTGTTTTTACTTGCACTTAGAATACCCTATTTGTTTGCATCCTCAAAGGTTTATTCGGGTCTGTTTGGGTTAAGCTATGGCTTAATGGGTTACTAAGCATTATTTGTCATTTCATGTGAATTACACAGTTTCTGCCACTGTTTTGGTGAAAGCCATAACGTTTTATAAGAACATCGTATTGGGGTGAAATTAGTGCCAAAATCTCCCATTCTGAGTCTAGTAAGTTTCATATGTTTTACGCAAAAACTGGTTCGGACCATAGCTAGTGTCAAATTGCTGTTTTGTACTGAAAGGTCCTGTTTTTCACTGTGCTGCAAGTCGGTTTTGTAAAATCCATAGTAAATTGTAGAAAAATCGTTAGAGCGCGTACGATATGTCCCTGGAACCCTAAGACATGGGACTTTGTGATTATGGAAAAATATTCCTGGATTTATCACTTTATAAGGGGTTTAATAGGTCCCGAACAGACCTGTGTGTTGAGAGTAAAAACTGGAAAATGTATTTTATAATTTAGTAGTCGTGGCTTTGGGTTGGGGCGTCACTTTGACATTTGTTAACACTTATTTAGGTGGAAAAAGGTGAGCTGGTGTTGGCCGGTTCGTGTTGCTGTTGAGGACATAAGCTTTGCTTTTGAGGTGAGTTCTCTCACTAAATAGGATGGGAATTATATTTGTATTACTATAGCTCGAGTGTGATAGTTATGATTGTTTGTTGATATTATTGTGTTATGGGATATATATAATTGTGTATATATATTGAACTGTGATTGATGTACTTCTTGATGGTTGTTCCAAGAAGTATATGTGTTTGTATAATGAGTTGCGATTATATCTTCTTGATGGTCGTTCCAAGAAGTATAAGGTTTATTGTTAATGGTGATATATTTTCTTGATGGTTGTTCCAAGAAGTATATGTGTTTATATAATGAGTTGTGATTATATCTTCTTGATGGTCGTTCCAAGAAGTATAAGGTTTATTGTTAATGGTAATATATTTTCTTGATGGTTGTTTCAAGAAGTATATGTGTTTGTATAATGAGTTGTGATTATATCTTTTTGATGGCCGTTCCAAGAAGTATAGGGCTTATTATTAATCGTGATATATTTTCTTGATGGATGTTCCAAGAAATATATGTGCTGGTGTATTTGGTACATATAAATTTGGGTGCAGGACGTGATTGCATGGTATGAGTTGGTTGCGATAACTAGCTGTTTAAGGGTGATGCTGATATAATTGCGATCCTATTTATGGTTTGAATTCACTAAGCTTCGTGCTTACCCCTTCCCAATATCTTATGATTTCAGGTGCGAGTAGCAGTCGGGCATGACGGTACACACGGGCGCGAGGCGAAGACTGTTTAAATTAAATTTTAATTAAATGGGGATTTAATTATATAACTTTTCCGCTGCTTAACTTTGTCTGACGGTTTAAATCAACGACGTTTATTTTTATTGTAATGGGATTTGTGAACTTGTGGTTGATTATAGTGAAATGCATTAATTTTAAAATTTAAATTCCTTGTAATTTTTGGGACGTTACACGACTGTTCTCAAACCAAGACTCTGGCTGTGATCAAGATTCTTAAAAACGCTTCAAATTCTCAAAAACAATCACAGCCGAAGCAAAAGACTGAACGACCGACCACTATGATTCCTGTTTCCTCAAAAGTCACTGATCATACTGTCCCTGCTGTTTCAGATAAAAATGGTCGCGCTAATAAAGAAACACCAAAGTGGCTAAAGAGGGAATCTGTCAAGAAGGATGCGTCAAAGTCTTCCCCACCTGTCTTTAATTCTAGAATAGACAAAGACAATTATGCTTGGAATCATTTTGATGTTTCTTTTCCCGTTAAAGTTAATTCTCTTAATCAATTGATTCGGTTATCGCATGATTGTTTATGTTGTTCTAATTGTGGTTGGAATGATTTTGATGATATTCACAATAATGATTGGTATGTGCCTTATTTTGTTGGTAACTTATTTCATAAGCAAAAACACCAGTCCCAACGGGGTACCAATCAAGCGGTTAAACCACAACGGGAGACTCACCCCATTCCTACACGAGTTGCTCCTACAGGGGTTAAACCGGCACCCAGCTGGAAAGCTGCCACAAAATCTGTTCCTCCTAAAGGTGTAAATTCTGCACCAAAGAGGAAACAAGTACCAAAACCAGTTACCTCTACCGGTGTAAATCCTACACCTAAAGGGAAACTGGGACAAAGCAAGCTTCCCCAAACGGTGCCCAACCTAACCCTCCAGGACCCAAGCAAATTTGGGTACCTAAACTTCACTAATCATGTTTTGCAGCACGGTCATGTGTGGTACTTAGATTCTGGAGGCTCCAAGCACATGACCGGAAGGAGGGAGCTTCTCACGAACTACAAAGAAGAATACTGCGGACACGTGAGATTTGGGAATAACGAGAAGTCGCCGATCGTGGGCTACGGCGACATCGTACAAGACAAGATAACAATCAAGAAGGTATCCCACGTCGCAGGATTAGGACACAATCTCTTCAGCATCGGTCAATTCTGCGACAAGGATCTCGAGGTCAGCTTTAAAGCCACAAGGTGTAGAATCCTCAACAACGACGGAGAAGAGCTACTGGTTGGGACTCGAAAGACCAATCTCTACACCATTGACCTCGCAACAATCAAATCCGACAAACCTGTCTGCCTCTTGTCAAAAGCCGACTCTGATCAAGTTTGGCTCTGGCATAGACGTCTTTCACACCTCAACTTCAGAAGTATCAATCAACTGGTGTTAGGCAGACACGTCAGAGGCGTGCCCCAACTTCCATTCGTGAAGGATCGTCTCTGTGGGGCATGCGAAAAGGGAAAGATGAAGCGCGCATCACATCCGCCGAAGGCAACTCCGAGCACGTCCCGGACCCTCGAACTCATTCATATGGATTTGTGTGGTCCAATGCGTGTTCCGAGCATCAATAAGCGCAAATACATGCTTGTGATGGTGGACGACTACTCACGCTACACTTGGGTGATGTTCTTACGCTCAAAGGACGAAACTCCGGAGCTCATTATTGATCACCTGAAGACTATCCAGAAGAACAAGCTTCAACACGTTCAGTCCATCAGAACTGACAACGGGACGGAGTTCAAGAATCAAACGGTGGATGACTATCTGAGGTCAGTAGGCATCACACACACCTTCTCTGCCGCACGCACTCCTCAGCAAAACGGAGTGGTGGAAAGACGGAACTGTACTCTCGTTGAAGCTGCCCGCACAATGCTTTCCCAAGCAAATCTACCGCTATATCTCTGGGCTGAAGCGGTGTCTACGGCATGCTACACGCAAAACAGCTCTATCCTTCTCAAGCGGTTCAACAAGACGCTGTACGAGATCATAAATAATCATGTTCCAACCATCGACTACTTTCACGCCTTCGGATGCTCGTGCTACGTGTTGAACGACAAGGATGATCTCGGCAAATTCAGCCCCAAGGCGGACGAAGGAGTTTTCATCGGCTACTCCATGACGGCTAAGGCGTATCGCGTTTAGAACAAACGGACCAAATCCGTTGTTGAAAGCATAAACGTGACATTCGACGAAGCCGCAGAACTGGCTTCTGAACAACTCAGTTCAGAACCCGGTTTAACTGGAGTGCTAGCTTCCGGACCTTCGAGTTCGGGATCTGCACAAGCAACAGTAAATCCAAATCATGCATCTTCATCGAATGCTGACTCTTCTGATTTAGATTTACTGTTTCAATATTTCTATGATGACATACTTAACTCTTCTGCTCCTGTCTCAGCGCAACCGCGACTTGAAGCTGCTCGCTATGAGGATTCGACCGCTTTATCTGGTCCGCCTCCTTCTACGAGCACGCCATTAACAACAATAGAGACAGCTCAACCGTCATCTTCATATACGCATGCACCTGGTACTGTAACCCCCCGGAGGAACCTATAATCTCAGAGATAGCTCCTACTGATTCGTTATCTGCTACAACCGATGCTCAACCTCTGAACTCCTCGGAACCAGAAGTTGTTCAACCATCGACGAATCCTCCCCCACTTCCTCCAAGAAACAAGACTGCTACTCTTGAAGCGGTTCAAGACCTTCCATCTGGTTCGTATGTGGATCCGGATGCGTCTCACTCCACCCAACAGCCACTTCCGCATTCCACCAAATGGACGAAGGCTCATCCCCTACATCAGATAATCGGTGATCCTTCTACTCCTGTTCGTACACGAGGCGCTTCTGCCAACTTCTGTCTCTTCTCCGGCTTCTTAAGCAAGATTGAGCCGACGAACGTACGCGAAGCGCTCGAAGATCCAGACTGGATCATAGCCATGCAAGAAGAGCTAAATCAATTCGAAGCTCTAAAGGTATGGCGACTGGTTCCACGTCCTAAGCACAAGACGGTAATCAGCACCAAATGGATCTTCAAAAATAAAAAGGACGAAGACGACATCGTTGTTCGCAACAAGGCGTGTCTTGTGGCCAAAGGGTACCGACAACAAGAGGGGATCGACTATGATGAGACCTATGCTTCGGTCGCACGCATCGAGGCAATCCGTATGTTTCTCGCTTATGCAGCGCACAAGAACTTCACAGTCTTCCAAATGGATGTGAAGAAAGCCTTTCTTTATGGCGACCTCCAAGAAGAAGTTTACGTGTCGCAACCCGACAGATTTGTGGATGACTCGAAGCCTGATCATGTCTACATCTTAGACAAGGCACTATATGGCTTAAAGCAAGCTCCGCGAGCATGGTATAATACACTGTCTAAGTTCCTGTTAGAATCCGACTTTACACGAGGTACCATTGATTCTACTCGGTTTATCAAGAACGAAAAGGGTCACATCATTCTAGTCCAGGTATATGTCGATGACATCATTTTCGTTTCTACTAGTCCATTATATGCAAAGAACTTTGCTAACCTCATGGGAAGATTTTTTAAAATGAGTATGCTTTGTGAGATGAATTTTTTCCTTGGTCTTCAAGTTAAACAACTGTCGACAGTAATTTTCATAAACCAGTCCAAATACATTAGGGATATTCTTCGGAAATTCCAATTGGACCAGTCCTCACCAATGAAAACTCCCATGGCAACCAATACAAAGCTTGACGCCGATCCTAACGGAAAGGCTGTCAACACCAAATTGTATCGGGGAATGATCGGTTCTGTAATGTACTTAACTGCCAGTAGACCGGACATCATGTTTTCAACATTTCTTTGTGCCCGTTATCAGTCAAACCCTAAAGAGTCTCATTACAATGCCGTTAAACGAATTTTTCGTTATTTACGTGGTACTGCTGATATTGGCCTTTGGTACCCGAAAGAGACAAGTTTTGGCCTATCCGCTTACTCTGACGCGGATCACGCAGGATGCATGATGGACCGCAAGAGCACCTCGGGACACATTCAGTTCTTGGGAGATAGTCTGGTAAGTTGGGCATCGAAGAAACAGCAATGCGTTTCCACGTCAACTGCCGAGGCGGAGTATGTGGCTGCCGCGAGCTGTTGTTCCCAAGTAATCTGGATGAGGACGCAACTCAAAGACTACGGCATTACATATGTCAAAGTCCCGATCTACTGTGACTCAAAGAGTGCAATTGCCATATCAAGCAACCCGGTCCAACACACCAAGACGAAGTACATCGACGTTCGGTATCATTTTATTAAGGATCACGTCGAAAGAGGTACAGTCGAACTCTACTTCATAAATACTGAGCATTAGTTAGCAGACCTGTTTACCAAAGCCTTGGACGAAAAACGTTTTAAAACTCTTGTGTTCAAGCGAGGTATGCTAAATCTGAAGACTTAATCCGAATGTGTGCCTCTTACAAGTTCCATACATCTACGAGCAACTGTCTACTCATCATCCAGTGTTATCACTCCTGATGGCTGGGTATACACTTTCTCGCACATGTATTCTACTTGTCTTAGTTACACAGTTACATCTTCGTCTCTGTATTTATTAGGTAGATTTCGTGTATTTTCTTTCTTTCTTCGTGTGTTTCTCCTTTTCATACTGTCGTCTGTATTTTTGTTCACTATCTTTGTGCTTTCACCATATGTTCTTGTGTTCAGGGGGAGCACATTGCGGTATCAGGTAAGATACCTCATACTTTGAGGGGGAGCGTCATACACAGTTTTTTCTTAAATGTCAAAAGTTTTTGTGTGTGTGGCCACTCCTGCGTGCGTGTTATCGTCATCATCTGAGGGGGAGAGGCACAGGTTTCTTTACAAAAGACTTCACAATTATTTTGTGTGTCGGACCCCTCCACTGCACTCTACTGCACTATCCGAGGGGGAGCAAGGGAATACACATGCTCAGTTTGAGGGGGAGCGAGAGAAAGTCCTCTTCCAGTTCTGATTCCTGCCAAATTTAAAGGAAAAGGACCTTTCTGAGTTATCCGGACAGTATCCGGACACCTCATTGTTTCTGGACAGTATTCGGACCGGGTATGCATCCGGGTCGGCTAAGAACCCGGACATCACCCGGGTATATATAAGCCACCCGGGTTCGTTCATTTCCATTATCCGGAAAATCGAACCCAAATACCCCAAAACCCTTCGAACTCTCTCTCTCGCTCGGTCCCTCGTGAAATCGACGATTCTCTCTGGTTCTCACTCTCGAACTCAGGTATGTGTCTCGTCAATCAATGCTAGTCACTTTATTAGAGTTTCCCACACTTTCAGCCGATAATCGATCCCTCGGATGATCGATTCAACAGTAACCGAACACCCCTTATGGGTTTCTTCGATTCTGAGCTTAGAACGACATTCCATCGAAGGTTTAGTCCCTCACTGTAATTAGATTGTCACATCAATGCTTGGTATATTCTTTTGCATCTGTTTAGGACTCTTGATCGATCTGTAGCAGATTTGAAATATCGTCCAGACACTTTCATAGTGTCCGGGAACATTCATCCGCATGAGGTTTTATCCGGACTTATACATCGACATGTTGTTTCATCCGGACACACATATCAACCGGAAACCTAGTTGTCCGGAAACCTTAGGGTTTCCGGTAAGTTCAACTACCGGGAAGTTTGGTGTCCGGACTCTATTATTATCCGGATATATCTCGCAGCAGGGTACCCTTGTCCGGGTTGTTCATTTTATCCGGACACCCATGTTATCCGGACTCTAATGTTATCCGGAAAAATGATGTATCAGGGAACCTCTGTCCGGGTAAATCAATCTTATCCGGACTCTTTATATTGTCCGGACACTTTGACACCCTTTATCCGGATACCCCTGTTGTGTCCATCTCAGTACCTGTTTTGTCGCTACCAGTCCTCGATCTGTCTCAGATTGAGCCAATCACACCAAAGGTACGCGCCGATACTTGTTCATCCGTCTCAATAACTAACTGTGCTGTTCTTTTACAGATATTGCAATGGCGGATCAACAAAATCCACAACACCCTCCGGAAGAGCAGATACCTCAAGAAGAGGAAATCATAAACGACGAAGCAGATGCTGCCTTGGTTGACCCTGACCATGGCACCGAGATGGAGGCCAACAATCACTACCTGGACCCGACGCTCTTCAGACCCAACCCTAACCACCAGGTTATATTGGATATCCTCATGCGCCATCCTATTCGTGAGGCCCTCACCCGCACTACCGACGTCTCGTTGATCTACGTTCTTCAAGTGTGGTTCACGGCACAGGTCCGCACGGCCGGTACTTCACAGACGATCACGGCAATGATCGACAACCAGCCGTTCACCCTGACGCCTGACTCCTTTCGTCGCCTCCTTTCTCTTCCGGCTGCCGATGCCGCAGGACATGAACGATACGATCCTACCGTAAATGACGACACGCTATGCGTACAAATCCGCGCGCTCGGCTACAACCATGATCTTCCCAGACCTTCAGCGTTCAACCGGAAATACCTAGCCCCCATCTGGAACACCATGTTTACGATTCTGAACAGGTGTCTATCCTCTAGATGGAAAGGTATAGATCAGTGCACCGGTGAGTTTCTACGCCTAGTTCACGCCGTCTGCTACAACCGCCATGTCGACTTCGTCATGATCATCTGGCGTGAACTTGTTACCGCCATCCGACACATCGGAGGAACGAAACAGAAGAAGTTCCTCCCGTACCCGCGTTTCCTATCGCTAGCAGTGCGTCAACACATGGACGCTAATCCAGCGATACCCAGACGTGCTGCACATCCGGTATGCCCTATCCGCCATTTTCAGTTCATGGTTATCCGCAACCCATCCAATGCGGTAGCTATGCCCATCCCTGAAGCCCTATTAGCCATCGCTGATCCCAATGCACCAGGGGTAGTTGCTTATAGGGGAGAGTTAGGTAATCCTATGGTACCGCCAGAGCCGGAGGGACCTGCCCAGGGAGATAGACCCGAGGAACGTGAGGGTCCGAGGATGAGAGGTGGGAGGGCCCGGCAAGCAGGTGCTGTCGGGCGGGGTGTGTTAGTTGTGAGAGGAAGGGGAGCGAGTGTAGGCGGTGCAGCGGGATCGCGACCCGGTTCCAGCCAACCCCAATCTAGACCCGCACTTCATCGTTCGACCGAACCATATGTTACTGAACCCCCTTCCCCACCTCACCATGTTGAAGACGTGGAATCTGACTCCACGGACTCCGATACCGACCGTACCGTACGCCTAAAACATATACCTCACGGTATCGGACCCAACCCAGATTTCACTGTTGGAATCCCTCTAGACTCACCTCCTTATACTGGAACCGGACCTATTTTTAGGACATATGAGGGAGAACAAGTAGAGGAGTTAGATCATGCGAGGTGGAGAGAACTACGTTCAAAGTTGAACCAGGAAAGAACGAGCCGTAAAGAAAAAGAGGCTCCTGAGCGAACCGAACCGAGCGATATCCGGGTAGCCACATCTGCTATCCCGTCTCATTTGTTGGGACGGGGTATTGAAGAAGACTCCGTGGACCCAGCGGAGCAATTGCACGACCCCCTCATCCACTCATCCGTCTCTCAAAAGACGGATGTTTCAGTACATCACGGAGATATAGCACAACTTCCACCGGTCTCTCACTCGGAGAGTACTGGTGTTGAAACAAGAGACCAGCAACCCCCGATCTCGACTTCTTTCAGTGCACCATCGAGTCTAGATCCACTTGTTATTGAAGATTCTTTGACTAGGACACTTGATGCGGAACAACACCAAGTCGCAGCTCTAAGTGACCCGACCGGAACGTCTGTAGTGTCTCCGTCTGCCGGAACACGGGGATCGGACGGAAATCCTACCACAGCTATCATCACGCCAACTGTGAACGTAGGTGGCTCTACCCCCATGGTAGATGCCTCAACGGGTAACCTAAGTGGTCCCAGAGTTAGTAACCCAGACTTTGTGTCACTAGGGTCCCTGGACAGCACCCTTAAGGCTGTCCGCCAGGATATGGAGCAACAAATGCAGCAACATGTAGCCACTGAACTTGCCAAAGCTATGCGCGTTATCAAAGGTAAAGGCCACCTCGTCGAAACTGAAACCGCCCCTGTACCTCCACCGATTCAACCGTAACCTATCTATTCGGTGGACACCCTGAAGACGATGCTATTGGCCCAACTGCTCCAGGAATCAGATACAACCGCCTCTACTGAAGCAGACCTGATCTCAGTTCTCCGATCACAGGTCACTGCTCCATCTTCATATATTATCACTCGCTTAGACGCCATTGACTCGACTCTCAAGGACTACAACCTAGCACTCACAACGCTGTCCGAGAGAGTCCGCTCACTCGAAGATACCTGCAAGAGTCAAGCAGGCGGCCTGAAGCGGAAACACGATGACCAGGATGATCCTGATCACCGTGAGGGGGAGAAAAGACAACGTCTGACCGAGACCGCCTCCTTGATCCAGACTGAAGCTACAACTGTGGTTCATCAGGAACCCCCAACTGCGGCAACTACAACAGAAGCACCTGAAGCCGAGTTACCTTTAGCAGACATGGTTATAGACATGGAGATCTCAGATGAAGAAGACCCGACGGTTGAAAAGCCCGAGGGTTCAACACAGGAACTGATTGATTTTGACTCATTAGACATACCGATTCTGGACATGATAAATCCATATTGTGAAGCCAACCCGGAGACCGAAGATGCATGGTACGAAAAAGCCGCCAGTGCCGTAAATCTCCAGGTAAATTTGGTCTTCCCCACTGATGAGGACGACAACATTGATTATGATCAGTTCCTGCTCCAAAATTTGTATGGAACATCCCCCGTTCACTATGCTCAACCCGCCAGAACATCATCAACAAGACCCGAGTCTACTACTTCCGATCTTCCGACAACTGCTCCTCCCACGACAGCTTCTGATCTTCCTCCCCCTCCTTAACAACAACAAATCCGTTGGGAGAAGATCATGGTACTTATCCCTCACTTGGAGGAATCTTTGAAGAAGCTGTTCGTCCACAAGCTTCGCCCGATCGAGCCGACCTTCTATCTGGGTATTTACAACCTTAGCCCAGAATTTCAACGCCGGTATACACTAGCAATGCAGCGGTGTCTTCCAGTTAACCAAGTCAGAACCAAACTTCGGATCACAGAGGTAATCGGTATCTATTCAAGACGCATTATGAGGATCGTCTACCCAGTTTTCATTGTTCGACGTGAAGATGGGAACGAATGGAAATTTTCAGAAGCTGACTTCAAGAACCTCCGACCGCTCGACTTTCTGGTTTTTCTGAAAGACTTACGTACAAGAACCATCCGACCGCTAGAGATTACAAAGGCGCTCGAAGTTGTTCGTCGATACCTGGTCCGCACCATCATGATGTCTTATCTGACGGACTTCCAAATGGCTATCGAGAACAAGGCGAAAAAGGTAAATCTGATCAAGCCGAATCTGGATGCCCCTGAGCTGAAGATGTATCCCGAGAACTCACTGCTTCTACAACCTGAATTTGGGATAGTCTACATCAACGAACAGAACGAAAAGAAGTTTCTGCGTTTCAGTCAGGTAGACAGATTTTGTGACGGCACGCTTCTAAAGGTCAGAGATGCTCCTCGAAAGATTATTCAGCACGAGTCTGAGAATCCAAGGTATTCTTATGTTCCGAATCAGAATGAAACTATTGCTCGGAATGCCTTAGAAATGATTGAAGATCGCATCGACTATCGTCGCGCCATCAGATTCTTTGAGGTTCACTTCGCGTTGCGCAAACGATACGTGTTCAACTGGCGAGAGCTAGAGCGCGAACTCGAACTTCAAATCAAAGGGGGAGATTGTTAGGGCAGGTTTTATAGTTGATTTAAAGTTCAAGGGTTAAATTGTATTTGTTTAAATTAGAGCTTATTAGTGAACGGGCCGTGGGCTTGTTAACCACCGGCCCATAGTATTTAATGTGTGATTAGCTTGGAAAAACAAGCTAATCATCTCTTTAGCTTTCTATTCGTATTGTAAACATTCTCTCTGAAAGTTAATGAAAGGGATGACAATTGGAAATCATTGTTCTTATTGATTTATCATTACGATTTCTATATTGTTGCACGGATCTGGATTTAACAATACCCCTCCCTCACCCTTATCAATTTGACTGATTTCTCATCTCTCTCTATAATTAATTATTGTCTTTATTACTACATAACTCTTCCTCACGAACTCATCTCACCACTACTCCCTTCTCTATTAGGTGTTGATGACATATCTTTCCCTCCACTCCATTCTTTCTTTCTCTCGACCGACCACCACTCTCCCTCAAAACCATATTCCAAATCTTGCCTTGCTCACTTTTTATCTTCCATACTTTCGGTCGAAATCAGATTCTTGAGTGTATTTAAGAGTTTTAAGCTAGGGATTCAAAGTTTGGAGTATTCAAGTCAAGATCTTCATCTTCTCCAACCACCATTCCACCATTGTTAACCTAGTTTTTGGGTTTCTTCCTAAAAATGAATTGTAAGTCCATCTTGACCTTCTAAACCTTTATTCTTGTCAAAACCTTTCATTTTAACCTTTTAGAACATCTCTCTTGATGTATTTCTCATATTAGGAGTTTTGACCTATTTTGGGTATTTTGGGAGATTTGAGATCTTGACAAAGATTTGTGTAAATCTGATTTTGGGAGTTACTCTTGGTGTGTTTTAGGTTTGTTTGTAACCTAGATAAGGTTTCAATGATGGATGTTTGTGGATCTAAAGCTTACACCAAGGAAGCTCAAGATTGGGGTAAAACCTAGATTTAGCCAAAATCTAGCAAGGTGAGTTCAAGTTACTTAGTGAAAACTATGTACATGCCAAAAGTGTCCATTTTAAAGTGTTTGTGCATACTACATGAAATTGTCAAATGTCGGGGTATTCGATGGGTTTTGATTTACTTGATGTGTTTAACTTTATAAAATCTGTAAAACACCCATATTGGGATTTTTAGAGCATTTTGATGAACAAATCATGAGTGAAAATGTTTTAATGATTATTCATATAAATGGAGGTTATTTGGTAAAAATTCACTTGTAGTGTGTTTTGGAAATTCACATCGTTTATGTTATGGGACATTTTGAAAATACAAAAGGGTGAGTTATTGGATTTTGGTCATTCTCGACCTTGTGAACATTTTAAGATTTCAAACCTTTTTGGTTTTAGGCCGAAGGCCAAGTATGATTAGAGTATCAAAGATTTTGGAAATTATGCATTTTTGATTATATTACCATATTGGCTCACATATTTAGCCAACGTTTATTATGCCTTCTTGGGTTTGATTTATACTCAGATGACTCTATGGGATTTTTGCCCAGTTTTATTAGCTTGACAAGGAGCCTTGGACGTATGATGTACTTAATTGCATCTTATCTTGAAAGTTACATGTTTTGAATGCGCTGGTTTATTCGCTTGGAGTCATATGATGTTTTAGTTGTCAATGGATCCATAGGCACAAAGGTAAAACCTTAAATTATTTGTTGGAGGTGGTTGACTTCGTCCCACAGGTGGTTAACTTCCCACTCGTTAGCTAGATATGGGAATAAAATCTCCGGAGGACTCGAACTAAACTATGGTTGACTTCGTCCCATAGGTGGTTGACTTCGTCCCACTCGTTAGCTAGATGACCGTGAGACCCATAACGATTTAATTCTAGCCTTGAGTATACGGTAGCACATTGGAGGACTTGAACTATAGACTGTGGGTGGTTGAACTCGATGACCATTGTTCTACCCGTGAAACTCTAAACATAGAATCGTGGCCTACTTTTGTGTTCCGCCACATTTCGATGGAAACAGGTCTCCCCCGTCACCGAATGATGTTGTTTGGGTATTTAATTTTATTATCCATGTTTTCGGTGACATTTTATATGTATGGATTGTTATCCATGAATTATAGGTTGGGTATTATGCCCTATCCGTGTTTTGGTTGTTTCAGGATATAAAGTTTTAGACACGTTTTCATTAGTTGGGAAATTAAATCATTATTCACGTTTTGAGTGAGTGTTGGGTTGAATTTACTTTTTGATTGGAAAATGTTTATATTGGTGTTGTCATCACCTAAAATACGTGTTATTGGGAAACAAGTTGTTTTCGTATTTATTTTAAATTCTTTCGGAAATCATGATTAATGTTGCAACTCTTTCCTTTTAACGATTTATATAATCATTATGAAAACTCTTGAACTCACAAGGAGTTAGCCTAACCTTTTTATTTGTCGGCATGTGCATCAGGTACCGGTTGGGAAATGGTATTAGCGGCACTGTGATGAGACGAGTGCGGGTTAGGTGCACGTGGAGGATGTGACATTGGGTGATGTTTCCGCATTTGGAGATAGCGACTATTATGGGGTTTTAGTAACACCCGACTTTTATATAATCCTTATATAAGACATGAGCCATATATGTTGAGGTTAATTATAGAAATTTACTTTGGAGTACCTCCAGTATCGATTTGTAGAAGGAGGTTTTACCCTTCATTTGATGTAATATTGAAAGTTTTAAATTAGTTGCTCTTTCCAAATTTGAGGGTGTTACAAGTTGGTATCAGAGCATAAGTTTGAGAGATTTAGGTGTTGTTTTTGGATACAAGTGTTATGGTGAACCTACAAGTTACATGTGAGTACTTGGACTACTTTGATATGATGACAGTTGGGGTAGCGAAGAAGTTTCTAAGCGAGTAACCGTTAGAAGAGGTTAATGATTTTAACATTTTTCATTTGGAGCGACAATAGGCATGATGACTACATTAAGTGGACCGTTTCGGGTCGAAATTGTTGGTTGGATTACAACCATAGGCTTATGGAATCGACCATATTCGAGGAGAAATTGTAAGGTGAACCGATGAAATCTCTGATGATGGCCTTAAGATGTTTGATCATCCGGATGACAATCGTGTGACCGTAGGAATATGAGGAATGTGCTTTGGAGACTAGGGGTGCTCACGGGTTGGGTTGGTCGGGTTGAAGGCACTTTGATAACCCAACCCGATCATTGCGGTTTGAAAAATCTCAACCCAACCCAATCAAAAGTGCAACCCAACCCAACCCGAACGTTCGGGTTGGGTTGGGTTGGTCGGGTTGGTCGGGTTGAAACTTTTATCGATCATTTCACTATTTTACTAAGTTGTCGTGTCTAAACAAATTACTAAATGTTTCTAAATATTTAAATGTTCAACCGTTTTATAAATCGTCTAATAAAAGATTTTTTATAAACATTTTGTTTATAAATGCGACATCAAGAATCAATAACAAGATTACTAAAGTAACAAGTGACCAACAATTGTCTATTTATAAATTTTCAATAGTAACATTGCTTCGACAATATCAAAATGACGGTAACAAGAATCTAAAATTAGATTTAAATGTTTTTCACGGGTTGACGGGTTGGGTCGGTTTGGCTTGGGGTTAACCCGTTATCAACCCAATATATGTGGGTTGGTGAAAAATAGTATCGATTATACATCGGGTTGACTCGGTTTGAGTTTTTTTTGCCTCGGGTTGGGTTGGGTTGGCCGGGTTGGTCGGAAATTTGAGCACCCCTATTGGAGACGTTGAGTGCCGACTAAATTCATGCACGAAATTTATTTTGAAAAAAAAATGCATCAGTTGTTTCTTGTGTTTCAAATCGTCATGTGGGTGTATTACGAAATCTTGGAAAAACGTTTAGCACACACAAGATTTTAAACCATGATTTTAAACATGCATGAAATTATTTTATTGCATGTGATTGCAAACTTTGTCAAGACTTTCTTTGTTTTTGTTGTTGTCCAACGCTACTTTCGGATATTGTGATATCCATGTTTTAAAATTGTTTAGGGTCTTGGACAAGTAAATGTTAGTCCCTAATGGCTAGCACAAGTATTGTAGAAGGCGGGGGGGGGGGGGGGGGGGAGGGGGGGGGGGTTGAATACAATACACAAAAATTACTTAATTAATTCTTTTATTGAAAAACTTCAACTAAGAATTACACACAAAAACTATAGATTGTTGCGGAAAGAACAGATGAACTATTCTAACAATCTTTCACAAAGCGAACAGAAATAACAAAACAACTTTAACACTAAGATTCAAAGCTATAAAGTCTGGAGGAGATGAAGTAAACTTGCACTAAGAGAATTCTTCAGAAAGCGTAACTTTGCATGGGGAGTTTCTTCCTCCTTTTATAGTGCATGAAGCATTAAATGCTTAAGACACTTGTCATCAGGAGATTCAATTGTAGGTGTTGACTTCTGAAAAGTTGACGTGTCCTTTTGACCTTTTTCCTTAGTACCAGGAAGAATACCCATGCTGATTGAGACTTTATCTGATAATGGATAAAACGTCAAATAGTCACTTTTACCTGGCAATAGATATTGTCCCATAATAAATGATCTTCTCATTTTGTTTTCCAAGAAGCATTCCACCGATTTGGACTTTGAGGTTGGTGAGAATTCTTGATAAGAGCTTAGTATGAGAAGCACCATGTTCCCACCGATTTGTGGCTCTTATATGTGGGACCTGTTGACCGATCATGGGAGAGGATCGGTGAGAATGCCCACCGATTTTCACAAGAAAGATCGGTAGACTATGACTCTAGACTTTGTTGAGAAGAGTGACTTTCACTTCCACAACGAGAGCATCTTCAAACTTGATTTCGATTGATCTTCGACTTCACCGAACTTTTGTTGTCTTGTCTAAGTCATCATAAAGAACCAAAGTGAAATATTCTAAGTAGGATTTTAGGAGAGAAATCGATGAGTCAATTTCAAATATTTGGTGACCCAACAGTAACTGCGATTTATGACCTTAACATTGGATCTCCTCCACATATGTTAAGGTTTTGGATGAAAGGTTACCTTCCATCATTTTGGTGTTTGAGTTCTATTGAGAATTTTATTCCATGCAACTTTTATTGAGCAACGTTACTTTATGTCGTATTTGCAACAAAAATGGAAATTTTTGAAATTTTTGTATTGTATGATTTCTCGGTTGAGTTTTGTGTTAATACATTTCATCACACATTATTTGGCGTACGAACCAATTTATACTTTTGGCGTGAGTAAGCGTATAAGAGTACCATGACAATTTATCTTAACGCTTTGTTTTGTGCATTTTCGGTTGAAGTTATCATCACTATTGGTTCACACAAATGCATTATATTGATTATGGGTATGCAAGGTATTATAGCCACCACTTTTGGAATAAAGATGCATACTGTCTATACATCTTGAAATTTGAAGACAGTCTGAATTATTTTATGTTACGACTAAATCGCATGCATTTATGGTTTTGCTAAGTTTTGAGAAGATAAACTGATGCATGTAGGTCTTGTTAGGAAATTTCATCCCACGTCATTTTATAGTTAAATGGGAAAATTTTGGAACTCGATTACGTGAAGTTTCTCTTTTAAGTTTTGTATAAACAACTTGTTACACACTATTTTAATGTAGGAAAACTACTCGGCGTGCATGGCATAACTAAATGCATGCTAGAACCATAACCGTTCATTTTAAAAGTTCACCTAGCATATTTTGCGTCATCGTTATTAGCTTCGTTTGTGATCAAGTAGTTTTCAGAATGACTCTTATATGTGTGACAAATGTGTATACTTTACACAACTACCGAGTAAATGGTAGTAGATTTTTACACGTAAGAGTAATTATTATAAAGATTTTTGCGTTGAGAATTCCTATAATTTTTTTTAGATTGGCATATTTGTTAAGTCCTGCACTTGAAACCTTGAACTCGTTAGGGCCTTAAATGTTAAGAAACTCTCGTTAAGAGTGGGGACTCAAAGGGCCTTGGAAGTGGAGGGGTTGGGTAGTCCAACTTGTGATAGTACCGCTTGTTAAGTTAGTGTACTTTTGATTTTGAGGTATTAGACTTATGAGTTATCCGGCTGTTTAAGTAGTGAATTTTTCCATTTCAGTAAATCTTCGGGCTAAGGCTTTGTGTGGTTGTTTGCACATAATTGGATATGAATTGAGGGATCATTTTACAAACTTCATATTAAGTGTTAGTATTGCCACTCTTGATTGACCTTCGGTAATTAAGGAAGTTTTGGAATTCGTCAATTGAGTTGTATAGTTTGGGATTCTAGTTCCAGTATCAGTATGGTTCATATCTGTCAATATGGTCCAAACCTGATTTCTACTCATTGTTGCTTCTTCCTTACTCCTACCTGTGGCCATTGATAAGGGATGACTCCTAGTATTATTTAGTTGCTTTAATATCCCTCGTAATCTTTTGTAGTTATTAGTTGTTTTTCCCCCTCTATGTTATGGCTATGAAGCCTTGGTTTGTTCCGATTGAACGTAATGAATATTAACTTCTCGTGATGAATCTTCACATTCTGTAAAGAATATAAACTCCTTGTAATGAATATTAACATTATGTAAAGAATGTTAACTTCTTGTGATGAATGCTAACATCCTGCAATGAATATTAAATTTTTGTAAAGTATATTATTCATCTTCTCATATATTTCTTCAGCTTTTGAGGCCGATGACTCATTTGGGGTTTGGGGTGTCATCCGTGTTGAATTCCTTGAGAAGTTTGGAAAGCAAACAATGACTATACGGATATTTGATTTTGGTAATTAGTGATTGATGACTGAAATCATCGTGCCCTGCTAAGGACTTAAGTTTTAAATGAACAATGTTGAGGTGTGCCTTGATACGAGTTAGAGTACTTGTGTGTACTTTCCGTGAGTTCTAAGAAACATTGATAGATAAGTGATAAATCTCATGAGTAAAGATTTTTGGTAACTTGTAACACCCCGCTTTCCAAATATACAAATAACATATACTCATGCCATAATATCATCAAAAGATACATTATATATAACACGTTCGGTCCCAAAGTCTAGGTAACATAAAAATAAACGAGTACAAATTTTTCGCGGAATACAATACATGTTGATTAATAACAAAGTCATGGGTTCAAAACATAGTTATGTCATCAACACAAAAGACTTCACAAGAGATATCCACGACATAAACTTTTCACTTGCCCTTACCCGATCCACCACATGGAATACATATTTTTAAAACAGAAAAATAAGGGTTAGACCTAATGGTACAGTGAGAAAATCCCTGTCAGTTGAAACTTGCCAAGAATCCAATTAAATAAAACCTTTTTATACAAACACACATATATTACATGTAATTAAATACCAACCAAGACTTGCGTTTCGTATCCACTCATTCCCCCTTATTACTCCACAATTGGCCAAACTAGTGGTTGCATGCCAACTAGTCAATTTACTCTGCTGTACAACATCTACAGTAAACACGCATGTCCGCTTACCGGAACCCGGCAACACACCGGTCCGCACCTCGGATCCCGGCCCCGTATTCTCACAGAATACTCATATAATTACAGTATACCATCATGTATATAAACATTTCAATAAAAACACATAATCACATTATGTATCACATTCTCAATCCATACATATCCATTTCATATAGATATAAATCACATATATATGTATTCCAGTTGAAAAACGTTTTTAAATAAAACTCACCTGAATGCTTTTCCAAAAGTTCTCCAAAAATCTCTTCAACAAGTCCCACTTTTATCTTTGAATTTTACTATCTGAAATAGTTAATTAACAAGAATACACCTCATTAATAAATCTGTATTTTAACACTTTTCGCAACCCACAGCTTGCGAATTCCTCACTTTTCGCAACCCACTGTTGCGAAAACCAAAGAACTCGCAACCCACTATTGCGAAAACCTCAGAACTCGCAACCCACTGTTGCGAAAACCTGAAAAATTACTGTTCACCGTCTTTTTTAATAAGCTCAGCAAAAACGACTTTCAGTCCAATATTTACCCATAAATGATTTTTAGACTCATATTGACATTCTAAATATAACCAAAGAACCATATACCTTTCTAAAATTACTTAAAACCCAAATATAAACTTCTAAAAACTTAAATATATAAAAGGGAAAGGGATCAGATGAACACCTGAACAGTTTACTGCATAAACACTAAAATCCCAGCTATGGAGATCAGATTCTTTCTTCTTCTTCTTGACCCTTCTTCGATTTCACTCTCTCTCTCTCTCTAAACCGAATTCACACACACAATACTTAGGATATTTGTTTAGATACTCAATTAGGAGGACACCTCCTCCTATCTATTTGTTTAGATACTCAATTAGGAATACACCCCTACACTTCCATATTAAAAATAAAACTTACCCCTTAACTTCTAACTCCACAAAATTAATTTAAATTAACCCTTATAAATAAACCAATAACATACCTGGTTATTACAACATCTCCCCCTTAAAAGAATTCCGTCCCGGAATTCAGTCAAGCGAAAATATGAGGGTATTTGGCTCTCATCTCCGACTCCGATTCCCATGTCGCATCCTGACCTCTATGATGTTTCCACTGAACTTTCACTTGCCTGATCTCTTTGTTCCGCAACACTTTAACTTTGTGATCAACTATGGCTTCCGGTTCCTCCACGTAGTTCAACCTTTCATCAACTTGAATATCTGGTAGAGAGACAGCCTGATCTGGCGTAACCAAACATTTCCGAAAGTTCGATACATGAAACGCGTTGTGGATATGGCTTAACTCTATCGGTAGATCCAATCGGTAAGCTACTTCACCAATTCTTTCTGTAATTGCAAACGGTCCAATATACCTCGGGCTAAGTTTACCTTGCCTTCCAAATCTAATGACTCCTTTCCAAGGCGAGACTTTCAACATCACGAAATCCCCAACTTGAAACTCTAACGGTTTCCGGCGTCGATCTGCGTAACTTTTCTGTCTGTCTTGAGCCACTTTCAAACGTTCTCGGATCTGAGTAACCTTATCCGCAGTTAGCTGAACTATTTCTGGTCCCGCTAATTGTTTCTCTCCCACTTCATTCCAACACAGAGGCGTTCGACATTTTCTACCATACAATACTTCAAACGGTGCCGCTTGAATGCTGGAATGATAACTGTTGTTGTAGGCAAATTCGATCAACGGTAGATGTTTATCCCACGATCCCCCACAATCAACTATACAAGCCCGGAGCATATCTTCTAAAGTCTGGATTGTTCTTTCACTCTGACCGTCGGTTTGAGGATGGTATGCTGTACTTAACTTTATCTGCGTCCCCATCTCTCTTTGAAAGCTTCTCCAAAATCTCGAAGTAAAAGGACTATCCCGATCAGAAATAATCGAGATTGGAACCCCATGTCGAGTTACTATTTCATGAATATATAATTTGACTAAGCGTTCCATCGAGTCAGTTTCCTTTATTGGTAAGAATTGAGCAGACTTCGTCAATCTGTCAACAATTACCCAAATAGAATCAAATCCCTTCGAAGTCCTTGGTAGCTTAGTGATGAAGTCCGTAGTAATCTGCTCCCATTTCCACATCGGTATTTCCAATCTCTGCAACTGAACAAACGGCCTTTGATGTTCAATCTTTACCTTCTTGCACGTATTACAATCTTCCACATGCTTAGCAACACTTCTCTTAATCCCTGGCCACCAATAAAATTGTTTCAAATCTCTATACATCTTATTCGTACCTGGATGAATAGAGAAACGAGATTTATGAGCTTCTTGTAGTACACGATCGCGTAACCCACCCAAACGAGGCACCCAAATTCTGCTCCCCAAACACAACAACCCGCGATCATCTTTTTCTAGTAATTCTGACAACCCCACTAATCGTTCTGACTTCAGATGTTCTTCTTGAAACGCTTCTATTTGACACTTTTGCAATTCTTCAAAGATACTCGGTAGAAGTTCAGCCCTTAACGAAATAACTCTTATTGTTCCACTCCTTTCCTGATGACTCAAGGCATCGGCCACCACATTCGCCTTTCCCAGATGATAGAGAATTTCACAATCGTAATCATTCACCAATTCCATCCATCTCCTTTGCCTCATATTCAATTCTTTCTGGTCAAAAAGATGTTGGAGACTCTTGTGATCAGTAAAAATCTGACATTTGGTACCATAAAGATAATGTCTCCAAATCTTCAACGCGAACACCACTGCTTCTAATTCCATATCGTGTGTAGGGTACTGTCGTTCATGATCTTTCAACTGACGAGAAGCATACGCAATCACCTTCCCACGCTGCATAAGTACACATCCTAATCCTAGTTTAGAAGCATCACTGTAGACAACAAAATCTTCTGAACCTTCTGGCAATGGTAAAATCGGCGCGCTGCAGAGTCTCTCCTTCAGTATCTTGAATGCTCCATCCTGTTCTGCTTTCCATTCAAACTTCAGATTCTTTCGAGTCAACTTAGTAAGAGGTGTAGCAATACGAGAGAAGTCCTTTATAAACTTTCGGTAATACCCAGCTAAACCCAGAAAACTACGTACTTCAGTCGGCGTCTTCGGCGGTTCCCATCTTTCAATCGCTTCCACTTTCGTCGGATCTACTTGAATGCCTTTCTCTGAAACAACATGCCCCAAGAACTGAACTTCCCGCAACCAGAACTCACACTTTGAGAATTTAGCGTATAACTTTTCCTCCTTCAGTAACTCCAAAATCAAACGAAGATGTTGTGCGTGATCCTCTTTGGATCGGGAATAGATAAGTATATCATCGATAAATACAATTACAAATTTATCGAGATATGGCCTACATACCCGATTCACCAGATCCATAAAAGCGGCCGGAGCGTTCGTCAATCCAAATGGCATTACTAAGAACTCGTAGTGACCGTACCTCGTACGAAAAGCAGTCTTTAAAACATCTTCTTCTTTAACCTTCAACTGATGGTAGCCAGACCTGAGATCAATCTTGGAGAAATAGCAAGCTCCAACTAACTGATCGAAGAGATCATCCGTTCTAGGAAGCGGATACTTGTTCTTGATCGTGCGCTTATTCAGTTCACGGTAGTCGATACACATTCTCATTGAGCTGTCTTTCTTTTTCACAAACAACACTGGTGCACCCCACGGCGAGGAGCTAGGTCTGATGAAGCCTTTATTGGATAGGTCTTGCAGTTGCGTCATCATCTCTTTCATCTCTGGAGGAGCAAGTCGGTATGGTGCACGAGAAATAGGAGCGGCTCCAGGTATCAGGTCTATGCCAAACTCTACTTGCCTATCAGGAGGGAGACTATTCAAGTCCTCAGGGAAAACCTCTGGAAACTCACTAACAATAGGAATATCTTCCAACCTATTCTTTTCAGGCCTACTATCTATCACATAGGCTAAGTAACTCGGGCAACCCTTGCTGACACACTTACGGGCTTCTATCATAGAAATAAGACAAGACTGATGATTGCTACGATCACCATAAATCACCACTGATCTCTTATCAGGTAAAAAAACATTAATTATCTTCTTATCACAAACTATGCTAGCCTAATTCTTAGCTAACCAATCCATTCCTACCACCACATCAAATTCGATCAAGGCTATAGGAAACAATCGTATTGGTATACCATAACCCTCTATATCAATCACACAACCATCAAATACTTCTTTTACCGACACCTGATTATCATTCGCAGTGTCTACCAGCAAAGCATGTTTTAACATTTTAGGCTCTAAATGCATGTGAGCAGCAAACGAAGGCGACACAAAGGATCGGTTTGCACCAGAATCAAATAACACCTTAGCACGTGTAGAGTTTATGAAAAATGTACCTGTAACCACATCCGGAGTTTCCTCCGCTTCTTTAGCGGTCATTTGGAACGTACGACCCCTTGCTTTCGGCGGTTCTATCCTTGGAATTACGGGGCTGGCAATTGCTGGTTTCCCTGATAATCCACCCTGTTGTATTTTTCTTTGCGGACAATGTGGCTGAAGATGATCCGGAGAATTACATGTGTAGCAAAACCGCGTAACGCGACAATCTTTAGAAACATGCCCGGTCTTCCCACACCTATAGCAAACCCGCGATTCACTCTGACAATTTCCTTGATGAACACGGTGGCACTTCGGACAAGGTCTTTCCATTGGTCGGAAAGGTGCACGGTTATCGAACTTCTGAAATCTGGGCTTTTTCGGATCGTGAGGTGGTCCTTCCCATTTTCTTTTCCCCATACTCCTATCACTGGCATCTCTTCTGTCATCTCGTTCCACATTTTCAGCAGCGTCCACTACGGCTGTAAAGGTATCTGGCCTTGTTGCAGTAACCAATCTTCTGACCTCCGAATTGAGCCCATAGATGTATCTGTCCATCTTCAATTTCTCTGTAGCAACATAATATCCCACAAAACGAGATTTCTCTAAGAACCTAGCGGTATAGTCTCTAACTGACAAATTCCCTTGTTGCAGACTCATAAATTCCTCTTCCAGTTGTCTGACAGCTGCTTGTGGACAGAAGTGTTGTGTGAAAACTAAAACAAATTCTTCCCAAGGGAAAGTAGAATATATGTCTGCTCCTTCGGATTTCATATGAGCCTCCCACCAATACAAGGCATCACCCTTCAACATTGATGTTCCATACAGTACTCTATCCTCCTCAGCACACTTACTTGTCTTGAATATAGCTTCCATTTCCTTCAGCCACCTCATTGCTTTCACTGGATCCCGGTCTCCTGAATACGTAGGGGGTTTGCAACCAAGAAACATCTTATAATCACACTTCTTCGTTATTGGTAAGACAGTAGGGGTGATTGGCATTTCGACTTCTTGTTCCGGACCTGGTGGATCAGCTTCACTGTTTCGAATTCGTTCAATCATTGCTTGTATACTAGCCTGTAACCTTCCCATTTCAGCAGTCAGGTCTTCTCGCGTAACAAACTATGTACCTTGAGTTCTTCCCCCGGTTCGCCCCCCTGTTCCACCCCCAATTCTACCTCCAGTTCTACCTCCAGTCCTGCCTCCAGTTCTGCCTTCAGTTCTGCCTCTACTACGATCTCCTCCTCTTCCCCCTGTTCCTACTGGTGGGTTTTCTTCACCCGGATTCCCTCCTCCCCTCCGAATCCTCTGTCTAGTGCCACTCGCCATTCTGAAGTTTCAAACAAGGTTAATATACACATAAGCATATACCCCATATAACAAGGTATTCTAGTTCAAACATGCACCTGTAAAAACATAATTACACTGGCCAAGTGTAATTCGAAATTACCTTACATGATGTTCTTTCTACCTTTTATACTTAGCAATCCCCAGGTTCTATCATAATAGGGACATCCTACTTCACATGCAGTTTAAGTCTAGGTACGAATATTTATACCTAAATCCCTTAAACTAAGGCTCTGATACCATTTGTAACACCCCGCTTTCCAAATATACAAATAACATATATTCATGCCATAATATCATCAAAAGATACATTATATATAACACGTTCGGTCCCAAAGTCTAGGTAACATAAAAATAAACGAGTACAAATTTTTCGCGGAATACAATACATGTTGATTAATAACAAAGTCATGGGTTCAAAACATAGTTATGTCATCAACACAAAAGTCTTCACAAGAGATATCCATGGCATAAACTTTTCACTTGCCCTTACCCGATCCACCACCTGGAATACATATTTTTAAAACAGAAAAATGAGGGTTAGACCTAATGGTCCAGTGAGAAAATCCCTATCAGTTGAAATTTGCCAAGAATCCAATTAAATAAAACCTTTTTATACAAACACACATATATTACACGTAATTAAATACCAACCAAGACTTGCGTTTCGTATCCACTCATTCCCCCTTATTCCTCCACAATTGGCCAAACTAGTGGTTGCAAGCCAACTAGTCAATTTACTCTGCTGTACAACATCTACAGTAAACACGCCTGTCCGCTTACCGGAACCCGGCAACACACCGGTCCGCACCTCGGATCCCGACCCCGTATTCTCACAGAATACTCATATAATTACAGTATACCATCATGTATATAAACATTTCAATAAAAACACATAATCACATTATGTATCACATTCTCAATCCATACATATCCATTTCATATAGATATAAATCACATATATATGTATTCCAGTTGAAAAACGTTTTAAATAAAACTCACCTGAATGCTTTTCCAAAAGTTCTCCAAAAATCTCTTCAACAAGTCCCACTTTTATCTTTGAATTTTACTATCTGAAATAGTTAATTAACAAGAATACACCTCATTAATAAATCTGTATTTTAACACTTTTCGCAACCCACAGCTTGCGAATTCCTCACTTTTCGCAACCCACTGTTGCGAAAACCAAAGAACTCGCAACCCACTATTGCGAAAACCTCAGAACTCGCAACCCACTGTTGCGAAAACCTCAGAACTCGCAACCCACTGTTGCGAAAACCTGAAAAATTACTGTTCACCGTCTTTTTTAATAAGCTCAGCAAAAACGACTTTCAGTCCAATATTTACCCATAAATGATTTTTAGACTCATATTGACATTCTAAATATAACCAAAGACCCATATACCTTTCTAAAATTACTTAAAACCCAAATATAAACTTCTAAAAACTTAAATATATAAAAGGGAAAGGGATCAGATGAACACCTGAACAGTTTACTGCATAAACACTAAAATCCCAGCTATGGAGATCAAATTCTTTCTTCTTCTTCTTGACCCTTCTTCGATTTCACTCTCTCTCTCTCTAAACCGAATTCACACACACAATACTTAGGATATTTGTTTAGATACTCAATTAGGAGGACACCTCCTCCTAGTGAGGCAATAAGGCGGTGGTGGTGTGGAGTTTGGTAAAAATACCAAACAAACCCTTAACTTACTCTATATGGCAAAATACACCCCTACACTTCCATATTAAAAATAAAACTTACCCCTTAACTTCTAACTCCATAAAATTAATTTAAAGTAACCCTTATAAATAAACCAATAACATACCTGGTTATTACATAACTAGCAGTTGATTATTGATATCTTTTGACGTGCTAGCGATTTTATTTAGGATGATCAATGTTGGGTCGAGTTTAGAGAATTGTGAACGGAGTGAATTTGGGATAACTTGCTTTCTGAGGAATATTATGTTACGTTCTTGAATGGAACGTTGGGCCAACCTCAAGATTTATTGATTCAGGTGTTGGAGTAATCATGATTTGTATTTGATAGATAATAAGATGACAAGAAAACATACCCGATGATCCTGAGGATCCAGTGAAAGCATTAAACATATTTGCCATTGATTGTCGGGTTCCCAGAACGATGTGATCGTATTATGATGGGATGATGATCGATCTTGAGAGAGAGTCGATCGAAGGGAGGCACACGGCTAGGGTAATTAGCGATATCTCATTAGGGTTGAAAGAAAGATTAGGATACTCTATTTATAATAAGAGTATCTTACACTTTCAACCCTTTGGTGTTTATTATGTGCCATATAATTCCCCATAGTTCCAATCACCTAATGGGAAACCCTATAGTATGTCAATAATAGTAAATACGCCCATCATATATTTACCAGACATAGGGATTTCAGTTATTGTCAATTATCATATCAGGAATGATAAACGATCAGTGACGGTCACTTTTAAGGTGGTTCCAACATTCTCCCACTTGACCAAGCGATCTTTTATCTATGAGTATCAATAAGTCCGGCCGGGATGATACTCATTTTGTTTTAAACTGAAATCATAGCTAATAAGTACAGCCGTAGAGAAGAATATCAACTCAGGACCCCCACTAGTCAAACTATGACTCAAATTTAAAACTGAATAAGCAATGATCAATTGACTGAGACAGATTTCGTTATAATAATGTCCATACACCATTATGAGCTCAAAGCGTAACTAATAGACAAACAAAATCTGAATATAGAGGAAAATTTTATTAAGATAATAGTAATGACCAATAAGTACAATATGCTATTAAATTAAGTCTTTTGTGAGCCCCATCTTCGACACGTGTCCTACGAAGACATTAGGAGGAAGACCTTTGGTCATCGAATCCGCTAGCATATTCTTTGTACTTATGTACTCGATACAAAGGACATTTTCCTCAACCCGTTCGCGCACAAACAGATACTTTGTATCAAGATACAGCCCAACGCCAGTTGAACTGTTATTGTTCGAGAAAGTTACGGCAGCTGAGTTATCACAGTAAAGCTTCAATGGTCTAGAAATGGAGTTGACGATTTTGAGTCCACTGACCAGGTTCCTTAACAACATCCCATGACAAGAGGCATTATAAACGGCAACGTATTCAGCCATCATGGTGGACGTTGTAGTCAGCTTCTGTTTATGACTCCGCCAGGAGATAGGTCCACCAGCTAACATAAATATGTACCCAGAAGTAGATTTCTTATCTTCCTTGCATTTAGCAAAATCGGAATCAGAATATCCTACTACTTCTAAGTTGTCACTTCTTCTATAAGTTAATTTGTAGTCTTTGGTCCCTTGCAGATATCGTAGAACCTTTTTAGCCGCTTTCCAGTGTGCTATTCCGGGATTAGATAAGTAACGTCCCAGCATACCAGCGATATAAGCGACATCCGGACGAGTACAGACCTGAGCATACATAATGCTCCCTACTACAGACGAATAAGGTATCATCCTCATTTCTTCCTTTTCAATCTCAGTGCTCGGAGCTTGGAAAGAACCAAACACGTTCCCTTTAACTACTGGAGCTACAGTGGGTGTACAGTGCTGCATGTTATAGCGTTTTAAGATACGCTCAATATATGCCTTTTGAGAAAGTCCCAAAACACCATTATGCCTATCTCGATGTATTTCGATACCAATGACATAAGAGGCATCACCGAGATCTTTCATGTCGAAATTTTGCGAAAGCATCCGCTTCGACTCATGCAGCATATCCAAGTTGTTACTTGCTAGTAGAATGTCATCTACGTACAAGACAAGGATTATAAAGTTACTCCCACTGATCTTGAGATAGGTGCATTGATCCACTTGATTCTTTAGAAAACCTTGCCCTTTTACGATTTTATGGAACTTGAGGTACCATTGTCGTGATGCCTGCTTCAACCCATAAATGGATTTCTTCAACTTGCAGACCATATGCTCTTTACCTTCTGGAATGAATCCTTCAGGTTGTATACGTCTTCTTGCAAGTCTCCATTTAAGAATGCGGTCTTGACATCCATCTGATGTAACTCTAAATCATAATGAGCTACAAGTGCCATAACAATCCTTAAAGAATCTTTACGAGAGACAAGAGAGAAGGTCTCTTGATAATCGATTCCTTCCTTTTGAGTAAAGCCTTTTGCAACCAGTCTGGCCTTATAGCGTTCGATGTTTCCTTTCGGGTCTAATTTGGTTTTGAAGACCCATTTACAACCGATAGTTTTGGATCCTTCAGGAAGTTCAACCAAGTCCCAAACATCATTGTGTTGCATGGAATTAAGCTCTTCAATCATGGCTTCATTCCACTGAGTGGCCTGATCACTATTAATGGCTTCTCGATAAGAGGTAGGATCAGTAAGCTTTCCAATGTCCTCAACTTCAGATAAAAAGGTTACGAAATCATCAAAATTTGGGGCCCTGCGAGCCCTAGATGATCTCCTGAGTTGATTATCCGGTTCAGTAACGGAAGGAGCAGAATCAGTGATATTAGGATCAGTGATATTAGGATCAGCGTTCGGAACAAGAGGCGATGATGATGTTCCCTCGGCGTTTTGGTTAGGAGGAGCATGATCAGTGATATTAGGAGCAGCGGTGGGTACAAGAGGAATTATCGGAGGAATAAGTATACCGGAAGAATGGTTTCCCCCCGCTTCTTGTACTTCTTGCAAATCTGAGTTATGATTTGTCGTGCTCCCACTGATCTTTGAGTTCTCAAGAAATGTGGCATGTTGCGTGTCAATGATGCTCGTAGTGTGGGAAGGACAGTAAAACCGATAACCTTTTGAGTTATCAGGATAACCGATAAAGAAACATGTAAGGGTTTTAGGATCCAGTTTCTTTAAGTTAGGGTTATAGACTTTTGCTTCGGCAGGACAGCCCCATACTTTCATATATTTTAGACTCGGTTTCCTACCTGTCCAGATTTCATAAGGAGTTTTAGGGACAGATTTTGATGGAACCCTATTGAGTATATGAACGGCTGTTTTTAATGCCTCAGTCCATAGGAAAGTAGGTAAGTTAGTGTTAGCAAGCATACTTCTCACCATGTCCATTAAGGTTCTGTTTCTCCTTTCAGCAACACCATTTTGTTGAGGAGAACCAGGCATGGTGTATTGGTTAATTATGCCTTGTTCCTTGCAAAAATTATAGAAAGGACCAGGAGCTTGACCAATATCAGTATGTCTACCATAATACTCACCTCCTCTATCTGATCTCACAACTTTTATTTTATGATCAAGTTGGTTTTCAACCAAAGTTTTAAAATCAATAAAAGTTTGTAAGGATTCAGATTTTTCCTTAATCAGATATAGGTGCATATAACGCGAATAATCGTCAATGAATGTAATAAATGATGTATGTCCTGTGATTGATGCGGGATAAGGACCACTAATATCAGTGTGAATTATTTCCAACAAGTTGGAACTTCTAGTAGCTCCTTTCTTATTCCCTTTTGCCATTTTTCCTTTGAGGCACTTAATACATGTTTCAAAATCACTAAAATCAAGAGAATGTAAGATTCCATCCTTTACGAGTCGAGTCATTCTATCTCGTGAGATGTGGCCAAGACGTTTATGCCACAACATGGAGGAATTCTCTAATTGTTTTAGTTACGTCATCAATATTAAGTGACAACAAAGACTGTGAGAAATTATGATCTAGTTCCAATTTATACAGTAATCCATCCAAGAAACCTCGACCAAGTAATTCATTATTATGAGTAATAGCAATCTTGCCGCAACCATGAATTATTACATAACCTTCAAGGTCTAGTCTAGACATGGATACAAGGTTCCGAGTAATTCTCGGTACATATAAGGTATCCACTAGTCTAATACACTTTCCGGTACTCATATGTAAATTTAAAGTTCCCATGGCTTCGACATCTAAGAGATCACCACTTCCAACTCTAAGTTTTCTTTGGCCCTTTGGTAGCTTCTGGATTGTAAGGAATCCCTGCATTGAGTTTGTCACATGGACCATAGAACCAGAGTCACCCCACCATGTATTAATAGGGACATCAGTAGTAAAGGAATCAAATATTACATAAAGAATGTTACCTTTCTTAGCTAGCCATTCCTTGAACTTAGGGCAATCTTTCTGTCCGTGCCCTTTGGCACGACAGAATTTGCAGCTAGGTTTGTTAGACAAGGATTTAGAGCCAGAGGCAACGGCACCATGATTATTATCTTTTTGGACTTTATTCCCAGTCTGATTACTGTGGTTACCCTTCCTTTTCTTAGAATTACCAGTGGTTGTCAGGTGAACAACTTCAGGTTGTACCAGCTTTAGGCGATCCTCCTCTTGCACACACATTGCAATCAGTTCACTTATCGACCATTTATCCTTCATAGCGTTGTAGTTAACTTTGAAGGTGTCGAACCGAGCAGGCAAAGAGGTCATTATGAAATGCACAAGAAAATTATCAGAGACTTCCATCTCAAGACTCTTAAGCTTATGAGCCATATCAATCATTTTCATAATGTGTTCACGGACACTGCTATTTCCTTCATATTTCAGAGTGAGCATCTGTAGCATTAAGCTACTTGCATGAGCCTTAGACGATCCCTTGAAGTGATCCTCAACAGATTTGAGGTAAGTTCTAACTTTATCAGAGTCAGGGATAGCTCCTCGGATACTGAGGTTAATGGAGTTCTTGACCATCATTAGTGACAAGCGATTTGCCCTTTCCCACTTTTCAAAATCCGCTTTCTGAGCTGCAGTGGACGCAACAGTAATAGCAGTGGGTTCATCATGGCGAATAGCATGGTCAAGGTCAAGCATCCCTAGAGTAAGAAGTAATTGATCCTTCCATGACGCAAAGTTCGCACCAGTAAGTGGCTCAATGCCAAAGTTAGGTACTGATTAGGAAATGAGGAGGATATAAGTTATAGAAGATTATTATAGTGACGTAGTTAGCTATAAAAGGCAGACAAAGTAATGTTTCTTAAAGTAATGGAATCAAAGTAATGTTAAAGTAAGCAGGCCTAACAGTAATATTCCTTAGAGTAATGAAACTATGACCATTTTAGTGATGAAGCTAGTGATGAGTATACCTATTGTAAACACCAAAACAATAAGTCAAAGTAAGGCTCTACTTAGATGTTACATCACCTTTGGGCATAAATAACTAATATCTAAGTAAACATGAGCGTTAGGGTTATGCAACGCAATGCTTATCTTTTGACCTTTGGGCACAAAATAGAGCATCGTGTGAATTATGCATGTAGAAAGTCCTTTTGACACACAGGTATATTAAATCACCTTTGGGCAAAATTAATATACTCAGTGTTCATTATGCAAAAGGAAAAAAAATGCATTATGAGAATCATATTTGACCTTTGGGCACAAATGATGAGACCATAAATATTAGTGAAAGGGTTTTCGCTATGTACAGAAGTGAAAAGTAAGGTTTTCGCAATGTACATAAGCGAAAAATAAGGTTTTCGCAATGTACAGAAGCGAAAAATAAGGTTTTCGCAATGTACAGAAGCGAAAAGTAAGGTTTTCGCAATGTACAGTAACGAAAAGTAAGGTTTTCGCTATGTTCAGTAGCGAAAAGTAAGGTTTTCGCTATGTACAGTAGCGAAAAGTAAGGTTTTCGCTATGTTCAGTAGCGAAAAAGTAAGGTTTTCGCTATGTACAGTAGCGAAAAGTAAGGTTTTCGCTATGTTCAGTAGCGAAAAGTAAGGTTTTCGCTATGTTCAGTAGCGAAAAGTAAGGTTTTCGCTATGTTCAGTAGCGAAAAGTAAGGTATCGCTATGTACAGTAGCGAAAAGTAATGTTCAACCGAAAAAAAATTCTTTTCATTTGATCAATTCGGTATAATTAACGTTGATCAATTAACATGGCACAATTAACTTGATAAAAAAATATATCAATTCACATGGCATAAATAACGCTGATAAAAAAAATGCAATTGAAAAAAATAGCATTATAATTCGCTGGAAAATTTTTTCGGCGGCTGAATTGCAACTCAGTGCAAAATTTCGATGTTTTGAAATTAAACAGTACAGTTCTTATGATCATATTTTGCGAAAAGAAACAGATGATAGAACCATCAAAACGAACACAAATCATGAATGAATTTTGAACCTGGGGCTCTGATACCACATGTTGGAGTAATCATGATTTGTATTTGATAGATAATAAGATGACAAGAAAACATACCCGATGATCCTGAGGATCCAGTGAAAGCATTAAACATATTTGCCATTGATTGTCGGGTTCCCAGAACGAGGTGATCGTATTATGATGGGATGATGATCGATCTTGAGAGAGAGTCGATCGAAGGGAGGCACACGGCTAGGGTAATTAGCGATATCTCATTAGGGTTGAAAGAAAGATTAGGATACTCTATTTATAATAAGAGTATCTTACACTTTCAACCCTTTGGTGTTTATTATGTGCCATATAATTCCCCATAGTTCCAATCACCTAATGGGAAACCCTATAGTATGTCAATAATAGTAAATACGCCCATCATATATTTACCAGACATAGGGATTTCAGTTATTGTCAATTATCATATCAGGAATGATAAACGATCAGTGACGGTCACTTTTAAGGTGGTTCCAACATCAGGAACTTTGAGAACTCCCGTAATTGCCATGCCTAGTATCAGTTTGTGGCTGTTAGAAAATATAAGAGTGAATTACCGGCTTGGAAACACTTAGGAAGTGGTTAACTGATGTCATAGACCATTCTCGAAGTAGCATGAGTCACTTAAGGTTAGGAGACAACCGAGACCGTATTATTGGAGATTGCTCAAGGAAGGTTCGATGTCTACACCAATGTGTTGATAATTGAGGAACTTTGGGGTCGAAATTGTTTAAGTCAAAGAAGGATCGAATTGTTGATAATCGAGCAATACATTGTGGGCGACATTCGAGTTATGGATTGATACTGGATTTCGAGGATGAAATCCTTCTAAGGTTGGGAGAATTGAAACACCCAAATTTTTGGTACGTTTATTTTTCGGATCTTATAAAAAATTATCCTAGAGATAACCCTTAGATTAAATCTTGAGTGGTTTGTGTTGGGTAAATTTTTACAATATATATATATATATATAAATAAATATATATGTATATATATATAAATAAATATGTAAATCAAAGAAATTCATAGAGTTTGATGCCTTTAATTTTGATTCCTTCCATCTTCATTCTTTCTTTCTTTCTCTCGGCCGACCACCACTCTCCCTCAAAACCATATTCCAAATCTTGCCTTGCTCACTTTTTATCTTCCATACTTTCGGTCCAAATTAGATTATTGAGTGTATTTAAGAGTTTTAAGCTAGGGATTCAAAGTTTGGAGTATTCAAGTCAAGATCTTCATCTTCTCCAACCACCATTCCCCCATTGTTAACCTAGTTTTTGGGTTTCTTCCTAAAAACGATTTGTAAGTCCATCTTGACCTTCTAAACCTTTATTCTTGTCAAAACCTTTCTTTTAAACCTTCTAGAACATCTCTCTTGATGCATTTCTGATATTATGAGTTTTGACCTATTTTGGGTATTTTGGGAGATTTGAGATCTTGACAAAGATTTGTGTAAATCTGATTTGGGAGTTACTCTTGGTGTGTTTTAGGTTTGTTTGTAACCTAGATAAGGTTTCTAATGATGGATGTTTGTGGATCTAAAGCTTACACCAAGGGAGCTTAAGATTGGGGTAAAACCTAGATTTAGCCTAAATCTAGCAAGGTGAGTTCAAGTTACTTTGTGAAAACTATGTACATGCCAAAAATATCCATTTTAAATTGTTTGAGCATACTACATGAAATTGTCAAATGTTGGGGTATTCGATGGGTTTGATTTACTTGATGTGTTTAACTTTATAAAGTCTGCAAAACACCCATATTGGGATTTTTAGGGCATTTTGATGAACAAATCATGAGTGAAAATGTTTTAATGATTATTCATATAAATGGAGGTTATTTGGTAAAAATGCACTTTTAGTCTGTTTTGGAAATACACATCGTTTATGTTATGGGACATTTTAAAAATACAAAAGGGTGAGTTATTGGATTTTGGTCATTCTCGACCTTGTGAACATTTTAAGATTTCAAACCTTTTTGGTTTTAGGCCGAATGCCAAGTATGATTAGAGTATCAAAGATTTTGGAAAAGATGCATTTTTGATTATATTACCATATTGGCTCACATATTTAGCCAACATTTGTTATGCATTCTTGGGTTTGATTTATACTCAGACGAGTCTATGGGATTTTTGCCCAGTTTTATTAGCTCGACAAGGAGCCTTGGACGTATGATGTACTTAATTGCATCTTATCTTGAAAGTTACATGTTTTGAATGCGCTGGTTTATTCGCTTGGAGTCATATGATGTTTTAGTTGTCAATGGATCCATAGGCACAAAGGCAAAACCTTAAATTATTTGTTGGAGGTGGTTGACTTCGTCCCACTCGTTAGCTAGATATGGGAATAAAATCTCCGGAGGACTCGAACTAAACTATGGTTGACTTCGTCCCACTCGTTAGCTAGTTGACCGTGAGACCTATAACGATTTAATTCTAGCATTGAGTATACGGTAGCACATTGGAGGACTTGAACTATAGACAATGGGTGGTTGAACTCGATGACCAATGTTCTACCCGTGAAGCTCTAAACATAGAATCGTGGCCTACTTTTGTGTTCCGCCACATTTCGATGGAAACGGGTCTCCCCCGTCACCGAATGGTGTTGTTTGGATATTTAATTTTATTATCCATGTTTTCGGTGACATTTTATATGTATGGATTGTTATCCATGAATTATGGGTTGAGTATTATGTCTTATCCGTGTTTTGGTTGTTTCAGGATATAAAGTTTTACACACGTTTTCATTAGTTGGGAAATTAAATCATTATTCACGTTTTGAGTGAGTGTTGGGTTGAATTTACTTTATGATTTGAAATTGTTTATATTGGTGTTGTCATCACCTAAAATACGTGTTATTGGGAAACAAGTTGTTTTCGTATTTATTTTAAATTCTTTCGGAAATCATGATTAATGTTGCAACTCTTTCCTTTTAACGATTTATATAATCATGATGAAAACTCTTGAACTCACAAGGAGTTAGCCTAACCTTTTTATTTGTCGGCATGTGCATCAGGTACCGGTTGGGAAATGGTATTAGCGGCACTGTGATGAGACGAGTGCGGGTTAGGTGCACGTGGAGGATGTGACATTGGGTGATGTTTCCGCATTTGGAGATAGCGACTATTATGGGGTTTTAGTAACACCCGACTTTTATATAATCCTTATATAAGACATGAGCCATATATGTTGAGGTTAATTATAGAAATTTACTTTGGAGTACTTCCAGTATCGATTTGTAGAAGGAGGTTTTACCCTTCATTTGATGTAATATTGAAAGTTTTAAATTAGTTGCTCTTTCCAAATTTGAGGGTGTTACAGAAAGTTAGTTCCGTTTTGATGCAATTTTGACTATTTTAAATGTGAAACAACACATGAAAATTGGTGTGTTAATAATTGTGTCTAACTTATTGAAGTTAAAAAAAGCAAGCTTTGTTCCCAAAATTCTAAATTAAAACACCACTTTGGACTTCAGACATACTAAAACCGAAAATCCAGATTACATAAAACCATCGGGAAACATTAAAAACATTCATAATGAAGCCAATATGTGTAGAGAGCTACAAGCTTCAAGAATAAACATTGTTGCAGTACATATTTACACATTGTGGTATACTTTTCAAGTATTTGTGGGGTTTCACCGCAGAATCCAATGGTTTAAGATTGTTTCTTTTGGAAATACTGGATTTAAACCTTATCAATACTCAAATCCGATAGATGAAGTCATATCGGATTTAGACTATTTTTGTGGCGAAATTTAAGAGTTTATTTATAAGTTTCTACTGGTTAGATGTATATTTATATTATATACAAATCCGATGGTTGAGACTAACCGTTTGTACTTAAGATTTCTTATTGTTGTTTTGTAATAAAGATTAAGTAAGTTGGTTTGAGTTTTGTACACTTTTTTTAATAATAATTGCAATTATTGTTTTGTTTATTAAATTTAAGGTATCCGAAATTACTCTCATACATAGTGAGTGATTCTAAATAGATATCGATCTACTTGCTAAGAGCATCTCCAATGATAAAAATAGTGATTTGAAAAAAAAGGTTGAGAATGGCTTGGTGAAAATGTTAACTATTTAAGCAATAACTTGAAGAATGACTTGACATCCAAAAGGTTAGTGAATGTTGAGTGTTTGAAAATTGAAATAACTATCGTCGTTTTATATTAATCGTTTTATTGTGTTGTGCATGATTATACATGCTCTCATTATTTCTCCAGTTATTTCTTTGATTAGAGAATTCCATACATCATTTATGGAAACATAAAACTTAATAACAAACGATAAAATCGGAAAATGATCATGAAGTTGATGGAAATAACAATGAGCGAACCACAACGAGAATTGTATGAACGTCAACTTCAAGTACTTTTAAATGAACAATGATGTATTTTTATGTGTTAAGTTTGTATTTTTTAATATGTAATTTATTTTATTGTATTTTAATATAAATTATATTTTACATTTTTTAATATTTATTAAAAATTATTCATACATTTTTTCATAAACATACTCTACAAAACATCACAAAACATGATTTGACATAAAACAATTTATAATTTAGAAATTATTCCCTACAATTTCTTATACTATGCAGTGCCACATTAGCAAAAAGTACTGATTTGACATTTGCAATTACCAAAAACCAAATTTTAATTTAGCAATCATACTCACTTAGCAATCATACTCAGGCCTTCGGTATCGCGTATGGGATGGGGCTCGGGATGGGCGGGAATGGGGTACGGGTCATGCGGGGATGGCGGGACGGGGATGATTCCGGGGATGGGATCCCGGATCATCCCGAAGGTTTTTAATAAAAAAAAATTTTAATTAAATTTTTAAAAATGTAACCGTTGAACGGCTATTTGTAAAAAAAATTTATTTTTCTCAATTTAATCCCACTATATATTTAACCCTCAACCTCTTATTTCTCACACCTCTCAACCTCTTATTTCTCACACCTCTCAACCTCTTATTTTTCACACCTCTCAAATTCTCTCAACCTCTTATTTCTCACACCTCTCAAACTCTCTCAAATTCTCTCAACCTCTTATTTTTCACACCTCTCTCATCATGAATTCAAACAGAACACATACATCCCGTCGTAACCGACCGAATACACCACAATCGCAAGAAGATCAAGAGCTTGGTTTCCAAGCGTTTACACAACAAGGTTATCATCCGCAATTTTCGCAACAAATTCCGCCACAATGGTCGCAACAAAATCCGCCACAATGGTCGCAACAAAATCCGCCACAATATCCGCAACAATTTCACCAACAATTTCACCAACAAATTCCTTACCAATTTACACGTCCCGGGTTGATTGAACAAGGTTTTACTCCGGCCAACTTCAATCTCAACGACGACATTGTTCCGGAAACCCAACCTTCTACCCCGAACACACCACAATCTATCCCGGCACAACAATCTAACCCGGAACCATCAAATCCGAGACCAAAGAAAGCCGCCAAACAAACGTGGAGTAAAGCCGAGGAACTCGCGTTAGTGTCGGCGTGGGTTGACGTTTCGGAGGACCCCGTGGTCGGTAACGCACAAAGCGGTGGTAATTATTTTTATTGTTATTATTATTATTATTATTATTATTATTATTATTATTATTATTCTTATACTTAATTTTACATAAATGTAGGAAATTTTTGGGGCCGAATCGGGCATGTGTTCTTTACTCGCATGGGTCGTGAACCAGGTTATAGATCAACCCATCAACTCAATAGCAAGTTCAACGACCTCAATAAAAGAGTTAATTCGTTTGGCGGCATCTACAACAACTTGCTCAATAATAGATCAAGCGGGATGAGTGAGGCCGATATATCCCGAACGGCACACGAACGGTATGTAGCACGCCATAAAGTTGCTTTCACTCACGAACAAGCTTGGGACGTCCTAAAAAATGTCCAAAATGGGGAGCCGTTCCAACGATGACGACAACTTCATCGCGGGGTTCAAAACGTACCCAACCTTCCGATGATGACGATGGCGAGCAAATTCAACGACCCATCGGGAGAAACAAGGCAAAAAAATCATCAACGAGTAATACGTCCGGGGCGAATACGGACGAAAGTGTTACTCAGTTGTTGACGACGTTCAACAACAAGATTGATGATACAATGGAATACAAAATGAAAAAACTCGATCTCGAAATCGAACGCTCAAAACTCGAACTTCAAAGGTTAGAACACGAACGAGAAATCGAACGAGATAAACGATTTGAGAAAGACTTCGAGTATTTCATAACCCCGCATGATCACCTTACGGGAAACGCTTTGAGGGCTACTTTAGCGAGAAAAGAGCAAATCCAAAAATTTCATAATTGGTAGTGTTTTGTATTTTGTAATTTTTATTTTTAATGAATGATATGAATTTTAATTTTTATTATTTATCTTATTTTTATTTATTAAAAAATATATAAATATTTTTATTTTGTTAAATAATTAAATGTATAAATAAAAGAATTAAAATAAATGAGGTGGCAAAAGGGTTTGAGGGAATGTGGTACGGGTGTTTAGGGATCGTTAGGGATCGAGTAAGGGATGGAAGAAAAGCTGATGTGGCGCTGATGTGGAGTGAAATCTTTGAAAGATGCTGTCCATGGGGTACTGATGGCCTCACAACCACCATATTTTCTAAAAAAGAAATCCTACATGGCACATTTATAATCCATTTGCAATTCATATGAAATCCTTGTTGTGGATGCTCTTAGTTTCTACTTCACATACATCACCATCTTAAACAAATTCTTTAAAATAAAAAATATTTTTTGTTTTATTTTAACAATATATTATTTTCTATAGAAAGAAAAAAGTATGAGAAAACTTGAAGTTGAGACAATACTTTAAAATGCAACATGAAGAGAGAAATGATTTAGTTATTTTTTTTTCACCAATGAAATTTATTATTTTACATAAAGTTTTTTCTTAAATTGAATTGGAATAGTAAAATTATAAAATATTTTAATATTATAATTATTGTTGAAGTTGACTATAATTGTTTTAGAGATTTTGACTTTTGTTTACCTCTTTTAAATAAATTATAGACAATTTGTTAGAGATACTATAATATAGAGTAAAGTTCACTTTTGGTCCTTAACGTTTGTCAATTCTAACATTTTTCGATCCTAAACTTCAATAAGGTGCATATGGTCCCTGACGTAGGCATTTTCGCATTATTTTGGTCACTCCCTTTAATGGCTGTTATCTTTTTCCGTTCAACCTGACCTTTTTGCAAACTTTCTTTATTTTTACCATTTCTTAAACCACATGGACCAAATCTGAAATTTACTCTAAATCATATTTATATCTACATTTTATGTATTATATACTTATATTTTTGGGAATTTAATTAAAATACCCCAAGATTGACTTTGACTTGCAATTATACACCTTCTCTCTCCCATTTTGCCAAAATACCCCATGAATTCGCGATCTGGGCCGCGATCGCGGACCCGACCTATGTGGTCCGCGATTCCTGTTTGCGATGGGCCACGATGAAGGCCAAATTTTCACATTTTGGTCCCTGGCCGCGATGTGGCTGCGATTTTGGGCCAAATTTGGTCATTTTGGTTAATAAAAATATTATGAGGCATTCACAAGGTGCAGGATTCGAACCCTGCATCAACAACACGTGTGCACAAGACCTTAACCAGTAGTCCAGCTGCTAAGTTGTTGGTTACATTATAACAAAAATATTTTATATTATATCAAATATAATATATTAAGATATTTATTATTAATATTATTATTGTTATAATATTAAAGATGATATTTTAATATTTTTACTTCAATGGACCTAACAATTCTTTTTGTATTTTTGATATTTTATTTTAGTGGGTGTGTTGAAAATGGTTAACGCTAAAATTTGCAAAAAAAATGTATGCACTAATAAAATATTTAATAATATAGTTAAATGTATGCTCTAATAAAAAAATGTATGCTCTAATAAAATATTTAATAATTTATTTTTTATATTTTTACTTCAATGGTTGTGTTAAATGTATAAAATATTTTATAATATATTTAACGCTAAAATTTGTAAAAAAATAGTTAAAAAGGAAAAATAATATTTTAGTTCATTTTCAATAGTATTATAGTTTTTAAAAATAAATTATTTCCATCTCGAATAATTATTTTATTATAACAATTTAACATTAATTATATTATTAAATTATTTTATTAATACATCTCTAATTTTGAATGGTTAAGTTCTCAAACTATCTTGTTTTGAATGGTTAAGTCCTTAAACTATTTTTTTGAATAAAAAAGCTATTAAATTTTCTCATTTTGAATGATTAAGTCCATAAACTATTTTTTTGAATGAAAAACCCATTAAAACTTCTCACTTTAAATGAAAAAACCATTGAACTTTCTCATTTTGGATGATTAAGTCCTTGAACATTTTTTAATAAATAAATCATCGAACTTTCAAAGTTGTTACGTGCATCGTTTTAACAAAAAAACTATATGTAACCGACTAGAATTTTTTTAAAGTAAAATAAAATCTAAATCGGTTTTACCGTTTTCAAACCGTACGTCATTCAAACTCTTAGCAAACAACTGTACTGCTCCCCCTCGCCACTCCTCGTCATTCTCTGTTCTACATATCATCTATCAAACTGTTGACCTCGGTTATTGCGTGGGGTTTGAATAACGTAAGGTTTGGGAACGGTAAATTTGATTTAGTTTTTTTTACTTTTAAAACATTTTTAGTCGGTTATAGGAAATTTTTAAAAGTTCGGTGATTTATATTTTTAAGAAAAATGTTCAGGGACTTGATCATTCAAAAAGTAAAAGTTTAATGGTTTTTTCATCCAAAAAATAGTTTAGGGACTTAATCATTCAAAATGAGAAAGTTTTATGGTTTTTTCATTCAAAAAAAATAGTTTAGGGACTTAATCATGCAAAACTGGATAGTTTGTTGGGTTTTTTTAGACTTTTCCCTTAAGTTTATATAGAATCCTTTAAATTTAAAGTTTTCTACATTTTTTCTCATTTTTTATTATTATTTTAACATACAAGTTAACATAACTCAAAAAAATTCTTCCAAAATTTCTCTTTGACCTTAATGCATGCTCTAAAACCATTTTCAACACAACCACTAAAATAAAATATCAAAAATACAAAAAGAATTGTTGGGTTCATTAAAGTAAAAATATTAAAATATCATCTTTAATATTATAACAATAAAAATATTAATAATAAATATCTTAATATATTATATTTGATACAATATAAAATATTTTTGGTATAATATAATCAACAACTTAGCAGCTAGACTATTGGTTAAGGTCTTGTGCACACATGCTGTTGATGCAGGGTTCGAATCCTGCACCTTGTGAATACCTCATAATATTTTTATTTTACCAAAAGGCCCAATCGCGGCCCATCGCGGCCCATATCGCGAAATCGTGGGGTATTATTTCAAAGGGAAATTTATTAAAATACCCAAAGTTTGACTTTGACTTGCAGAAATACGCAAACCTCGGAACCATTTTGCAGAAATGCCCTGCGATCGCGAACGGGCCCGCGATGGTCCTGCGGTGGGCTAAAATTTTCACTTTTGGTCCCTCCCTCGATGAGGGCCACGATTTGGAGCCGAAATTTTCACTTTTGGCCCCTTTTTCACGTTTTTTGCATGTTTTTACGTAGATCAAAATTTACACGATTTGGGGCCAAAATTTACAGTTGTCACGTTTTTTTGCTAAATTACAACGTAGATCACTTATGTTTGATAAATTACACGGGACGATAAAGTAGATAAAATCATGTTATATATAAAACAAGAGCACTAAGCATACAAGATTTATCGTCCCAATCAAGGGAAATCAATGTTCAGATCAACGCTATCATATCTTATACTTCCATGTGGTTTAAGCTCCGACGGGCCCTGCGTGTTACTTAGTTGGCTGACTGAACATCTACTCCTTGGCACGCTTGAAGGGGAGGGAGTTGGACACTCTCCACGAGTATGTCCTACTGCTTGGCACCGAGTACATTTTCGCTGTATCGGATCTTCACCACGTGATGGACGTCGATCATTCTTTCTTGGTCTCCCGACTCTGTTCTTAGTGTTTAACGGTGGATAGCATGGCGAAAGGGGGTCGGGTGGAGACACCCATGATTCAGTGGGTCCAGTTGGATTTATTACCTCAACGTATGTTGCATGGTAAGTTTTGGACGTGAAGAAATTTACAGCCAAGTCGCTGCAATCTCTACGACCCATATGCCTTGTAGCAGCGATGACATGACCGCACGGTAACCCATATTTTTTCCATTGAAAACATGACAAACATGGTCGGTCATATCGACAATCGCGTCAAGATGGTTTTCCCGAACCTGGTACTTCCCATACCTAATTTCGCTTACCCTCCATGCCGAAGCCTTTCCCGCCCTGAGGAGAATTATCTCCTCCACCTTTGGTGTGAGTCTATTACGCATCTCACCTCCTTTTCGGCGTCGAAGTTGGTACCACTCTTGTTGAAAGGTCCGGAAGTACACCATAAGTTGTACAATCGGTAATCTACGGGCAAAACGGGAGAGTGCATTCACCGACTCGGCACTATTGGAGGTCAGAATGTCATAACATTGTGCATGAAAATGGGCCGTCGATCACCTCGCCGGTCCAACATCGTCCATAACTAGGAACTAAGTATCACAATGACTACAATTGCTATTAACTGAACGATCGAAATTTGGATTTATAGTTTAGAACTTGTTTAAAACTAAATAAAACTAAAATCGATTAACAAAAGGTTTGGAAAGGACTTTGATAGAGAAAAGGTATAGGGTTGGATTCCATATGGTTATGATATCGATGAACAAAACCGAACAACGATTACCGACTCTTACTATAACCCTAGTTTGCGAAAATTCACCGCTATTCTTTCTCAAGCAATAACAGATCTTATTCTAAGTCTAACAAGTTTTATCTCTCGATCTCTACCGGTGGTTTAGAATCCATTAGGTTAAGCTTTTCTGGGCGAAAAGGTGATTCAGTTATCTCTACCCGAATCTCTTTTCCGGCACTTGATTATCCGATCTAGTTGTCAATTAATCCTCTCGGACTTAATAAAAAACCATTAAATCAATTAAAGTTGATCAGACTACAATTTGTTAAGAATACTCAAATCAAATGCTTTATAAATCAAGTCGATAACGTTAATCGTTTACAGGTCATCTCTAATTGAAACCACAGTTCCTCCAACCCCCAACATCTAAAATTTAGTTCATGATGGGGTTGGATGAGAACGCAAGAATATAGTAGAAATCAATCATGTAAAACATCGTTTGCAATGTAAAAACGTAGTACTGATTAGTTCCCTTCTATCAGCTCTAATCCGTAAACGATATGTCAATCCCCTTCAGTCGGCTCTCTCTCGTGATGCAAAAATGATGAACTCTGCTCTCCAAAATTGCCTCTTTCCTACCTTCGGTCATCTTGAATCTCGTATGACCTAATCTTTGAATCGCCAAAGAGTAATAAACGAACAGAGAGTTGCGCGGGTTTCCCTGCGACTTGAAGTCGCGTGGGAAACCGTGCGTGTCCCAGATCAACTTGGGTCAGGTCTTGAGTTGGATCTTGGGTCGTGTACTTTGGGCCTGATTCTTGGGCTCAAATTTGGGCTTTCATTTTGCCCAATGTAGCTCCTTTTTCGGCCCTTTTCTGCTCGTTTCCTCGACTGTCGTTTACTCTCGGGATACCTGCATAATTCACTTGAAAAACGTAAAACAACACTGCTTTGCTTCAAAACAAGCCACTCTCCGTGGTTTGTAGGCTGAAAATAACGCCAAAAATTGGCGTTATCAACAACCCCAAACCGAGCGTTGCTTGTCCTCAAGCAAAATAGCGATAAAAAGAATAAAAGCACACCTCAATGAATCAATAACTGCATATTTCCCAAGCGGATACCCGTATTGCACGTCTGTTTTATCCATACCCGTGAATGTCTATCTCATCATCACCGCATCTCTTTTTTGTTTAACCGATCCCTTCCATTGTGAGCTGAACTTACAACTGCTCCGATCGCATTAAGTTCGCACTAAGTCCAAGCATGCTAAGGAAAATATTTCGACTCGACCCTACCTCACGGGATGCTCTCTATTCACTCGACCCTAGGTTGTCGCACGTGTTGTCATGTATAGGGAAGTTATGTACAATGATACTCGAGAATTTACATGACAACTCTAATGAAAGACGCACAAATGTCTAAAAATTCGATCTCAGAAAGGAATCAAGTAGCAAGACAGGGACTATTGGTAAAGGTGGTCGTATACCCTAATTACATTTTCCAGAAGATCATCCAGGTCTTTTACATGGGTTGTAACGGGGCTAGGGTTATGGCTAAGAAACGAAGGGTAAGCGGATCAAAAATCCTCGGTGTGTCAATCTTTAGCAGTTCTGAACTTTCCTGGCTTCATTTTCTATCATGTGGCCCTCTTTGTCATTGTTGGAGTCGCTTTGACTCTCTTATTTTTCTGCTGTCAGCACTGGCTATTATTTATTTATTTATTATTTTATTTTTTTGTGGGGCATCATTGGCCCTCTTTTCTATTACTTGGGTTAGAATGACCCAACTTCTCTTTCTGACCGGCCTGTATTCTTCCTTTCTGCTCTATCTTCCGCTGTTCATTCCCGCTTCTGATTGACACACTTTCGGATAAGGGTTGGCTAAGGCTTTTGGCTAAGGGTTAATGGTGGGGTTTGAAACAAAAATTGGTGAGTGTTTGGCTACAAAAGGGGTTTTGGATACACACATAATGGGTTAAAAGGGATGATAGATAAAAAAAGGGTTAAAATGCACACAATGCCTGGAATCATCTCTTAAGGTCCACACGATATGGTTTACTATACCTTTACCCAATATCTCGATGGTCTTCTTTGCTACTCAATGCAATATTATAGCGAGATCACTCTATAATCACGACAAGGAATTCGATAAAGTGTATACGAATTACGTGTTTAAATCCCTCGAAATGAAATACGTCATTTAGGCTCAAATCTCGCTATTAGGGTGGTCTCCACTAATGTCCCTAGCCATGCCTTTTCCTGGTCCTCCCTTAATAGTCACATTGCTATCGTAAGATTCATCCCTCAATGGTCGGTCTCAATCATTCAACAAAAAGATTTTGGCTCTCATGATCTAGACATTCAAAATACGGGAAAAAAATCTACGTGCAATAAAGGGGCCCGATTGGGCAACCCCAAACCTTACCTACACATTGTCCCCAATGTGCAAGTGGTGATTCGGAGCGGTACAAAATGTGACAGTACAAATATGCGGTTATTACAGTTATCCGAGATTGAGTAAACATCAACAAATTACATCAAACCAACGAAACAGAAACATCAACAGAAAAGCTAACGAAACGACAAACCGTGACTAATGAGGCCGTGAAGAAGATGCTCCACCCGATTGCCTTCCATACACTCTCCTTTGGCCTTGAGCGGGATCGGGCATCTCCGGTATGCCATACTGAGTAAGGCGGTTGGAGAATCCATCCATGCGGTTGGAAAATCCATCCATGCGTTCGTTCACCCCTCGAAACCCAGCCTCCATCTGCTGGGTTAACCTCCGGATGTACGGGGGTGTGTCGCCTGAGTGCTCCTCCTGGTCAGCCTGTGGTGCGGCAGGATCGAAATTTGGATCCTCGGAATCTGAGTCGGGAAGAATCGGCTCCGCCCGGGCTGCCCTTCGTCGCCAAGTACCCAGGTCCTCCTCTCGTTGTCTATCGCGCTTCGTTGCTGCTGTGATTTGTGCCCTGTATTGGCGCTCACCAAAATCTCCCTTCGGCATGCTTAGGTTCTCGATCGGGACCCCTGCTTCCCTGCAAAAGTGTGTGATAAGACATGGAAAGGGTAAAATTCCATCAAGTGACATACCCGCATCTAGAATCTCCATCCAAATAATATGGCCGACGTCCATGGGCAGATTGTGCTGAAGTGAATAGAGCACTTCAGCAATTTGACTGTCAGTCGTGGTGTTGTGACTGGACGACTTTAAACTGGCCTTGACGAATAACATGAGGAATGCGAGGTCATAGTGAAGGTCACTCTTAAAGATGTGCGTGTTTGTGTTGTTCCAATCTGTCTCCCCGTTCCGTCGTAGGGATCCCACAATGACCGGGCTCAGCTGGTCGTTGAACGCCTCATGACGAGACATTCCGTAACTCATGGCCAACTCGCGGCATCGTGGCACTCGGTGGTACGCACAAATGTCGTCCGGAGATCCGGACGCGTACCCCTCGGACCATCACAGTGTAGCGGTCGTGGTATGTGGCCGCGCGCTTGCTAGCGTAAAACGTCTTGATAAGGTCGTCATCGTACATTGGTGTGGCCCGGATAAAATAAGACCACTGCTGTTGCCGGATGATCTCGGCGCCCCGTGACCCTGCCGGTAGCCCGTCCAGTTTGATGCCTCGCTCTGCAAAGGGTTGACAGTTATGTTCGGCTATTTGCTCAAGGCGGTCATCCTTCTCGTCATTCTCGGTGTTCTGCAGTCGGTCTCTCTCGGCCATCCGGGTGCGCGAGTAGTCACCGAAATTTAAGTTGTTTGCTCGGGTGGTGCCTCATAGTGCTGCAAAATAAGGAAGCATAATTAGACATGAGAGAATATTTGGCACCCCAAACCTAGGCATTGACCTAGGTTCGATCAGATATGGTATCCCAAACCTCGATAAAACCGAGGTTTGCCATGGGTGATGTGTGTGTGTAGGTGTTGAACCATTACCACACCAAACCTAAGTGAAACTTAGGTTTGTTGGGTCGCGTGTGACTAACAATGAAGACCACATATTACACACTAATCATTAAAGCACATCATGGATTCCCAAGTAGACTTCTTAACTCAAGCGGCTTATTCAATAAGCACATTGTCACAAAATTCCTAATGCAAGCATCCACAAGTAATCGATGAGTTTCCCCATGAAATGAATTGACGAACCCCAAACCTAAGTGAAACTTAGGTCTGATGATGCTTGCATTATTAATCCCACAAAGAATGACATAAAAACTTCCGGTTACGCAAAAAGTCCCAATACAATTAAGCACAATGATGGGTGTGACTCACAAAATTATGGCAACCCAAAATTACCCCTCATAGTATTTCCCCAACAGTTCCCATGTATACATTTTAAGAACACTTCCTCACAAAATTTTAGGCATACTAGAGTGCATACAAGATGAGAAATCCTATGTGAAGTTACAAGTAACAACAAGAGACATACATTTACAATCCACACATATTCTAGCATGTATGCCCTACATTTGCAAGAAAAATAAACTTTGGAAGAGAAAATATGTGAGAAAGATGGAGAAACATGAAGAACATGGGGGAGCATGAAGAAATTGGGGGAAACATAACAATGGGGAAAAAGAAACATACTTACACACAGCAGTTGCAATTTACATGAAGAACAAAAGGGAAGAGGAACACATACCTTGTTTGATCTTGAAAGGATGAAGAAAACCTTGAAGGTTGGTAGAGAGAGAGAGAAATTCGGGAGAGAGAAAGAGAGAGATGTGGAGAAGAAAGAAGAATGAAAGTGAAGAGAAATGAAAGAAAAATAAGCCAAACAAACGAAACCCTAATTTTCTGTAAGTAAGGCGCGCCGTTTCCACCGCGGTTTGAAGCCACGTGGAAACCCGCGTAACTCACTGTTTGATCAGGGGGTTACGCGGTTTCCACCGCGGTTTCAAACCGCGTGGAAAGTCGCGTAATTATCTGTTCACCTTTTTTTATATCACAAACACACTCAAAAAACATAAATTGAAACGAAAACAAACCTTGGTGGGTTGCCTCCCACCTAGCGCCTTGGTTTTGGTCGTGGCTCGACCGTCTGGCGGACCATTCCTTCGGTTCGTCCAAAAGCGTGGCATCAGCTACCACCGTCTCTCCTCCATAGTAGGGCTTCACTCGCTGGCCATTCACTTTGAAGGTCGCCCCATCTTTTCCTTGCAATTCAACTGCTCCATATGGGTATACCTCCTTGACGGTGAACGGCCCGACCACTTCGACTTGAGTTTTCCTGAAAAAAGACGAAGATGTGAGTTAAAAATAAGAACTTGCATTTCAGGAACGAGTACCTTCGGGTGCAGATTCTTGTCGTGGAACCGCTTGGTGCGTTCCTTGTAAATGGCCGTATTCTCGAAGCCGTCGTGTCAGAGTTCTTCGAGTTCATTCAGTTGTAGTAACCGATGTTGCCCGACCGCCTTCATATCCATGTTCAGTCGCTTGATTGCCCAGTAGGCTCGATGCTCCAGTTCCACCGGAAGGTGGCATGATTTGCCAAACACTAGACGGTAGGGAGTGGTGCCAAACAGGGTTTTGTACGCTGTCTGGTACGCCCACAATGCGTCATCCAACTTGGTCGACCAATCCTTTCTTGAGGCATTCGAAGTTTTCTCCAGAATCTGCTTTAGTTCCCAATTGGAAACCTCCGCTAGGCCGTTGGCTTGTCGGTGATATGGTGTAGTGACTTTATGCTTCACCGAATATTTCTTTAAAACCGCTTCGAAATACCGGTTACAGAAGTGACTCCCACCATCGCTAATCAGTGCTCTCGGAACTCCAAACCTCGAAAAGATATTCTTCCGTAGGAAGTTAATCACTACTTTAGAATCATTTGTAGGAGTCGCGATCGCTTCTACCCACTTAGACACGTAGTCCACCACTACTAATATGTACTCATTATGGAACGAGTTCGGGAACGGTCCCATGAAATCTATCCCCCACACGTCGAAGAGTTCGACTTCCATGAAAATCTGCATTGGCATCTCATCCCTCTTGGATATGTTCCCCGTTCTTTGGCACCGATCGCACTTAGAGATGAAGTCGCGAGTCTCTTTGAACATTGAAGGCCAAAAGAATCCTGACTGTAAGACTTTTGCAACAGTTCTGTCGGCGCTGAAGTGGCCCCCACATTCTAGGGTATGACAGTGGTTTAGAATGTCGGCCTTCTCTTCATCCGGGACACATCTTCGGATCATGCCGTCGGCACATAGCTTGTAAAGGTACGACTCGTCCCAATAATATCTCTTAGCTTCAAGGAAGAACTTCTTCTTTTGGTGGGAGTTCATTTGATATGGCACTACTCCTCCCACCAAATAATTCACCAAGTTCGCGTACCAAGGTTCAGAATGACTAACCTTGAAGAGTTGCTCATCCAGAAACGAATCGTTGATGACGATTTTATCCTTGCGTTGATCTTCACCTCCCTCAAGTCTTGAGAGGTGATCCGCCACAGTATTCTCGGAACCTTTCTTATCCAGAATTTCCAAGTTGAACTCTTGGAGCAACAGTACCCAACGGACGAGTCTCGGCTTAGCATCTTTCTTGGCCATTAAATACTTCAAAGCTGAATGGTCGGTGTACACGATTACCTTTGCCCCAACCAAGTAAGAACGAAATTTCTCACATGCATAGACGACGGCTAATAGCTCTTTCTCGGTTGTCACATAATTGATTTGATCATCGTCTAGCGTCTTACTGGCATAGTAGATCACATGCATCCGCTTCTCTTTTCTTTGGCTCAACACTGCTCCAACTGCAGTGTCACTCACATCACACATCAAAATAAATGGAAGACTCCAATCCGGGTCCGTGAGGATAGGTGCCGAAATCAGTTCCTTCTTTAACCTGTCAAAAGGCAAGATACAATCATTAGTGAACTCAAATTTAGCATCATTAAGAAGTAAGGAACACAAAGGTTTAGTAATTTTCGAAAAATCCTTTATAAACCGCTGGTAAAACTCGGCATGCCCCAAGAAGCTTCGGACTCCCTTGACGGAGTTCGGATATGGAAGATTCTCGATCACCGTGACCTTTGCTTTATCCACCTCAATACCCGCCTTTGACACTGTGTGGACGAGCACAATCCCTTCGGTCACCATGAAGTGACACTTCTCCCAATTCAGCACGAGACTCGTTTCCTTGCACCTTTTTAATACGGCTTCCAAATGCTCTAAGCATGTGTCGAAGGAAGGAACAAATACGGAAAAATCATCCATGAATATCTCGATGGTCCGCTCCACCATATCCGAGAATATCGCCATCATACATCGCTGAAAAGTGGTCAGAGCATTACACAAGCCGAATGGCATCCGGCGGTATGCAAATGTTCCGTACGGACAAGTGAATGTTGTCTTGTCTTGGTCCTCGGGTGCAATAGGAATCTGGTTGTACCCGGAATAGCCGTCTAGGAAACAGTAATACTCGTGTCTGGATAATCGCTCCAACATCTGATCAATGAATGGAAGAGGGAAGTGATCTTTCTTTGTCGCATCATTCAGCTTCTGGTAGTCAATACACACCCTCCAACCGGTGACTGTCCGGGAAGGGATCAACTCGTTGTTGTTGTCTCAGATCACTGTAATGTCAACCTTCTTGGGTATCACTTGAATTGGGCTCACCCATGGACTGTCAGGTACTGGATAGATAATTCCAGCATCAAGGAGTTTCAATACCTCCTTACGGACCACTTCTTTCATGTTCGGGTTTAACCGGCGTTGGTGTTGGACAACCGGTCGATGCCCTTTATCAAGGTTGATGCGGTGTGAGCAAAACATTGGGCTTAAACCCTTGAGATCAGTTATCGTCCATCCAATAGCGGTTTGATGCTCTTTAAGAACTCGTAGTAGCTTCTCTTTATTCTCGGAACTCAACTTGGACGATATGATTACCGGAAGCGTGTCCTTTTCTCCCAAGTATGCATACTCGAGATGATCGGGCAATGGTTTGAGTTCGAGCTTTGGAGGTGTCTTTGATGAGGGTTCGTACTTTGGGATTGGCTCCCCCAAATCCTCAATGACTGGTCTTCTCGGGCCTTTGTATGATGGTAGTGCATTGAGTTGCAATACTGGCTCGCTTCCTTGATCGGTCTTGATTCCCACTAAGGCCCTCATGAGATGATCGTTTGATACTTGATGCTTGTACATCTCTTGAGGCATAGCTTCAATTACCTCTACCCGGTAGCACTCATTTGGTCCCATGCTTTGCTTGGCTGCCTGGAAAACATTGAAGACAGCTTCTTCGTCACCCACTCTCAACGTGAGCTTTCCCCCTTTCACGTCGATCAGTGCTCCTCCCGTGGCCAAGAATGGTCGGCCAAGTATCAATGAGATCTCTTTGTCTTCATCCATATCGAGCACCACAAAGTCTACCGGAAAGTAGAACTTATCAACTTTAATCAGAACATCTTCTATCACTCCATATGGATACTTGATTGATCTATCGGCGAGTTGGAGGGTAACATTCGTTGGTTGCACTTCTCCGAGTCCAAGTTTCCTGAAAATAGACAAAGGCATTAAATTAATACTTGCACCAAGATCACACAAAGCCTTACTAAATTCAGAATTTCCTATATGCACAGGGATAGTTAAACTCCCTGGATCCTTAAGCTTTGGGGGAAGCTTATGTTGGATGATCGCGCTGCACTCCTCAGTAAGTGCAACTGTCGCATGATCCTCAATCTTCCTCTTGTTGGAGAGGATGTCTTTCAAGAACTTCACGTATGAGGGCATTTGTACCAACGCATCTGCAAAAGGGATGTTAATATTCAATTTCTTAAAAACTTCAAGAAATTTAGAAAAGTTAAGATCCTCCCTGTGGGCTTTGAGCCTATTTGGATATGGCACTTTTGGAGCTACCGGTTTGACCGGTGGTTGCTTTGGAACAGTTGGTTGCTCTTTCTTTTTCTCTTCACCCTTCGAGTTTTCTATCACTATCTCCTCATTGGCTTCCATCTCTTCCACTTCTATGATCTCAATATCTTGCCCTTTGGAATCAGTTTCCTTTGATGATGATTCTTGAGTAGGCTCCTTGATCATCTCCTTGCCACTTCTCAGATGAATGGCTTTGCAATCTTCCCGGGTTTTCCTTTCGGGTTGACTCGGAAATGTTCTGGGAGCTCAGTTTTGTAAGACTTTAAAAATTTGCCCCACTTGCCTTTCAAGAAGCTTTATGGAGGCCGTATTCTGATCAGTGCCCGCCTTGACCGTACCTACCGTACCGGCTAGTCCCTCAACCGCGCTATCCATCTTGGACATGAATTTCATCATCATGTCCTCTAGCCCCGGCTTCTTCTCCCTGGATTGTCCTTCATCGAATTTCCGTTGGTCGTAACCTGGAGGACGATAAACATTGTTAGAATTAGAAGAATTGGAAAAGTTGGAATTATTACCGTATTACTGCTGTTGTTGTTGGGCCATGGTTTCCCTCGGTTGCCCTTGCAGTTGACTCCATGAGAAATTCGGGTGTTTCTTCCAACCCTCATTGTATGTGTTCGAGAAAGGATCATTCCTTGGCCGGTTGTTCCGATTTTGAAGAAATTGAACTTGTTCCGGCCCGTTCACGGGTGGAACCATCTCCGGCATACCATCTTCCATCATAAATGCTGGTTGAAGAGAAGATCCCTTCAACTGACTCGTGAGTGCGGCTAATTGAGCCTTTATGGCCTTCAACTCATCGTTTTCCTGCACGCTAGCAACACGTCTGACTGATGATCTCGGAGTGGCATAGCTGTGTTCCGCCAGGTTGTCGATCAACTCACATGCTTTCTCATATGACTTATCCATTAGGGCTCCACTCGCTGCAGCTGTAATGTCGTTTTTGAACAGTGGGTGAAGTCTGCTGAAAAAGGTTTGGATCACGACCCAACCTTGTAACCCATGATGAGGGCATTTCTTTAGCATATCTTTGTACCTCTCCCACGCTTCATACAATGTCTCTTGGTCCCATTGAGCAAAATGGGTGATCTCGGCCATAAGCTGGGCGGTCCTGCTCGGTGGGAAGAATTTTTGGAGGAAGGCAACTTTCAATTGTGCCCAGGTGATGATCTGATCCGGTTGTATTCTTTCTGTCCAGGTTTCTGCTCTGCCCTTGAGTGAAAAGTTGAATAGCCTCAGCTTGATTGCATTCTCGTCTACCCCATTGATTTTGAAGGTATTGCAGATCCTCTCAAATGCACGGAGGTGTGCATGAGGATCTTCTGTTGGTGCTCCTCCAAACTGGTTCTGCTGTACCATAACGATGGTACTTGGTTTGATTTCGAAGTAATTCTCCCCAGTGGTGGGAGGTTGGATGCCCATGCGTGCGGCTGCCACATTCGGATTGGCAAACGACCGCATGGGCCGTCTCTCCGGAGGAGCTTCGTCACCCATTTTCAAGTGCCTTTTAGCTTTAGATTCTTTTCATAGTTGACGGGCGGTTCTTTCGATTTCCGGATCGATCGGTTCAATTTCTTTCCCTCGAGTTTTCCTTGGCATAAACCAGTTAGTACCTGAAACGGAAAGTAATTAAAAGTTAGCAATCCAGAAACTGAAAGTGATAAAACGAAATAACGAAAGTAAAAAAAATGTTCAATGTAATAGCGCTTATAGCTGGTAGTGCTATCAGTTGCAACTAGAACCCCGGCAACGGTGCCAAAAACTTGATAGGTGGGTTTACACCCCCCTAAATCTAACCGCAAGTGTACGGGTCGAATCAAGTAATAGTACGGTAAGTACGAGTATCGAACACAGGGAACTAGGAACTAAGTATCACAATGACTACAATTGCTATTAACTGAACGATCGAAATTTGGATTTGTGGTTTAGAACTTGTTTAAAACTAAAATCGATTAACAAAAGGTTTAGAAAGGACTTTGATAGAGAAAAGTTTGAGGGTTGGATTCCCTATGGTTATGATATCGATGAACAAAATCGAACAACGATTACCGACTCTTACTATAACCCTAGTTTGCGACAGTTCACCGCTATTCTTTCTCATGCAATAACGAATCTTATTCTAAGTCTAACCAGTTTTATCTCTCGATCTCTACCGGTGGTTTAGAATACATTAGGTTAAGCTTTTCTGGACAAAAAGGTGATTCAGCTATCTCTACCCGAATCTCTTTTCCGGCACTTGATTATCCGATCTAGTTGTCAATTAATCCTCTCGGACTTAATCAAAAACCATTAAATCAATTAAAGTTGATCAGACTACAATTGGTTAAGAATACTCAAATCAAATGCTTTATAAATCAAGCCGATAACGTTAATCGTTTACAGGTCATCTCTAATTGAAACCACAGTTCCTCCAACCCCCACCATTTGAAATTTAGTTCATGATGGGGTTGGATGAGAACGCAAGAATATAGTAGAAATCAATCATGTAAAACGTCGTTCGCAATGTAAAAACGTAGTACTGATCAGTTCCCTTCTATCAGCTCTAATCTGTAAACGATATGTCAATCCCCTTCAGTCGGCTCTCTCTCGTGATGCGAAAATGATGAACTCTGCTCTCCAAAATCGCCTCTTTCCTACCTTCGGTCGTCTTGAATCTCGTATGACCTAATATTTGAATCGCAAAGAGTAATAAACGAACAGAGAGTTGCGCGGGTTTCCCCGCGACTTGAAGTCGCGTGGGAAACCGCAAGTGTCCGAGATCAGCTTGGGTCAGGTCTTGAGTTGGATCTTGGGTCGTGGACTTTGGGCCTGATTCTTGGGCTCAGATTTGGGCTTTCATTTGGCCCAACGTAGCTCCTTTTTCGGCCCTTTTCTGCTCCTTTCCTCGACTGTCGTTTACTCTCGGGATACCTGCACAATTCACTGGAAAAACGTAAAAGCAACACTGTTTTGCTTCAAAACAAGCCACTCTCCATGGTTTGTAGGCTGAAAATAACGCCAAAAATTGGCGTTATCACGTATACGCTCTACATGCCTTCCAGTAGATGGCGTGGTGAGTTGTAATACGTTTGTCCTTGGATTTGGCGTTCATCTCCAAATGTCGACAACTTAAGGCGTGAGGGGCGTTTGAGTACGTGGCAGAGATTGCGGCGCTTATGGAAGCAGCCATGTCGGACATAAACACCAACCCTTCCGGGTCTTCGATAGCTTGTCTCAACATGGAGAGAAACCAACTCCGCTCCTCCCCGGTCTCGGACTTGCCTACTCCGAAAGCTACGGACACGATGTTGTTATTCCCGTCCATGGCAACCGCGAGGAACATCAAGCCCAAGTAACGCCACTTTAAATGGGCAACGTCTATTACCAAGACACGACGCAGATTTGCCAGAAATGTGTGGATCTGCAAAAACGTAAGGGGTTTCCCTTTGTAAATGTTATAATTTATAATGTGTAAACATATGACTTGTTAATATACATACCGCGGGTCCAAGGGCAACGAAGCACAACTCAAAACGTCCCTTTGAATTGGTCCTTATCTTGGTGACCGTACCTGGATTCTGCAGCTCCAAATTATATAAATACGCAGGGAGTCGTTCATACGACTCCTCGGTAGTGCCTCTGACCATTAGCAGTGCCATGCATCGCGCACGCCAGCCTTGGTAGTAACCAATTGTGATCCCGTAATGCTGGTTTATATCGTTGACGATGTCCTTTGGACGAAATGCCCTGCTAGCATCAACAAATTTGCCTTTCAGTAATGCACCCAAAGTCTTTTTGTTGGCTTGTCGGTGGTTGGGATTCAGTTGCGTCCTCGGACAAATGTGTTTGTCGTGCAACTTTCTAATGGCAAACATCCCGCCATTAGAGCCCATGGCCCTTGCGTACATCCTCCAATTACAATTATCTCTCACACATACAACTTCGTATCTGGTTTTGTTGGATTTCTGCGTGTAACTTTCGAACCCCTCTTCTATGAACTTAATTCCGAGCAGTGTGGCCAACTCATCCTTCGAATCAAATATTTCACCTACTTGTATCCTTGAACTTCGATTATAAGGTGCAGGTTCGTACGTTTGTGTATGGGTATCCGGGGTCGGAAGAATAGGAGGCATATCAAAAAAGTCATTTAACTGACTAAATGGTTTATTACTAGGGGTATATTTTCCTTCTTCTTCGTCCTCATCACTATCGGTACCTGATCTGTCTATATCAGATCTACCCATTGTGAAAACATGGGTTTCGTCATCAGCAACTCATGCAAAACATCCTTCTTCTTCTTCTTCGTCTTCTTCTTCTTCTTCTTCTTGTTGCGTCTCCGGAACAAAATCAGGATAACAGTCGTAAAGACCATATGTATGACCCGAATAAACTTTTGGGTCGTAGGACGCCTGAAAATGAGAATCAGGCTCATCCAGTTGGAAGTCTTCGTAGGACGCCTGAAATTGAGAATCAGACTCCTATAGTTGGAAGTCTTCGTCATCACCTTCGTCATCGTCTTCGTCGTACACCGATGAATCGACATACATAAAAAGTGATGGAGGTCTTTCTGACTGGGCTGTAAATTGCAAGAAACCAGAGATATCTCCATCGTTGGATAACTCCACAATTGACCCATCACCATTTTTAAACACTAACTTGCAAACAACAGAAGGGTCGATTCCACATTTTTGCATGGCGTATGCAACAAACTTCTCATGCGTAAAGTTTACTGGCAATTTTACACCATGCTTAGATTTATAAGCAAAATTACACTCACTGTTGTCTTGCACCCAATCACCATCGTAACAGAAAAATAGCTTAGCTTTTGTAACAGATGAACTCATTTTTTCAGTAGTGTCTCAGAAAAGAAAATATTAAAATGATGAAGAAAGAAAGCAAGAAATAAGGATGAAATGGATGTGAACTATAGATTGCATTTTACTGATATTTATGGATGAAATTTCATTGAGGAAGATGAATTGCAACCACAATTTGGTCTTCCAAGTACAATAATTCAACATTGATGAAACAACCAAGATGAATTGCAACCACAATTTGGTCTTCCAAGTACAATAATTCAATATTGATGAAACAAGCCAGTGAATTTCAACCACAATTTGGTCTTCCAAGTACAATAATTGTGGGAAAAAAGTAAAAACATGCAAAAAAACGTGAAAACTGTAAATTTTGGCCCCAAATCGTGTAAATTTTGATCAACATAAAAACATGCAAAAAAACGTGAAAAATGGACCCAAGACTGAAACTTTTGGCTCCAAATCGCGGCCCCCATCGAGGGAGGGGCCAAAAGTGAAAATTTCGGCCCACCGCAGGACCATCGCGAGACCAAATCGCGGGCCACGTGGGCCTGGTCCGCGATCGCGTAGCCCATCGCGGGATCGCAGGGCATTTCTGCAAAATGGTTTCGAGGTTTGGGCATTTCTGCAAGTCAAAGTCAAACTTTGGGTATTTTAATAAATTTCCTTATTGCAAAATGAGAGAGATTTGAGGTATAATTGCAAGTCAAAGTCAAATTTGGGGTATTTTAATTAAATTCTCTATCTTTTTTGTATTTGTATTATATAAATTATATTATATATTTATATTTTTTACATTTGTATTTGTATTTTATATATTTATATTTATAATTAACATATTGTAACACCCGTAATTTTCGGATAAGTACAATTCGAATCAGTGTGAAACCGATCTTTTAAGAAAAATATGAAAAATAGGATTTTGGGTTAAATCTTAGATTTTATGGTCTTGTTGGATAGGAAATTCGAATACGAGTCCAACGGTTCTTTCCGGAGCGAAAACGGAGCTAAAACGAAGAAGTTACGACCGAAACAGTATCCGACCCAAAATAGGGTCGCGCGGCGTGCTGCGCAACCTTGGGCCACGGCCCAAGCCGCGTAACTCACTGAATCAGATATAAGTCGCGAATTTTCAGCTTCAATCTTCATTCCTTCATAACTTTTGCATCCCAACTCCGATTTTGATGATTCAAGTTGCTATGGTTTTGTTTTTGGGAGCTCTTCAAGGATCTAGAAAGAGTTTTGAAATATGATGAATGATCCAAGAGTATTTGGTGGTGGTTGAGGTAAGCTTCTCACTTTTCTTCATCTAAGAAGTTAGGGTTTTGATATTTTTGGTGGCTTTGGATGATTTATGTTGGAGGAAATGTATGTAAGTGTTTGAGGATGATTATTTATGGTTGGAAACTTATGGATCTAGGTTTTGGAGGATTTGACTTGAGGATTCAAGTTTCTTCAAAGGAGCTCAATTTGGGGAAAATCTAGATTTAACCTAAATCTAGCAAGGTGAGTTCAAGTTGATTTATGAAAACGTTGTACATGCCAAATATTTTGTTTTTCCAAGAATTTGTGTGTTTTACTTAAAATTATCAATTGTTGAGTATTTGGTAAGTTTGACCCTTTTGATGTGTTTAACTTTATAAAGTTTGTAAAACACCCATATTTGGGAATTTTGAATATTTTGATGTGTAGAAATTATGAATATGTCTTCATATGATTTATTGTTCAAATAGAGTTCATTCAATGGTTTTCTTTCATGTGGGTAATTGATTTTATAAACCATTGGGAAAAGGCACATTTTAGTGTCATGAGTCATTTTGAGGATTATTAAGGGTATGAGTCCATTTAGGGAAACCCTTTGTTTTTAAACTGTGTAGAGTTTTGGGTTAATGATGATTTTGTGGTACATGTTTACCTAAACGATGTTTAAAAGCATTTTGTATTATGAGGACCGTTATTTATGGGTCTAATAGGTTTTGAGCATTTTGCTCGGTTGTAACAACCCAGTCTAAATAAAGGCATTGCAATACATACAAATGAAACATCCCAAAATCGGGTTCCAAAATTCTTTACATCTGTCTCAAGACTTAGGTTGGCAGAAACAACCTATACACAACTGAGAATAACTACCACTAAAAGTATGAGTGGCACTGTCTCTATTTGCATCTGTGCTCTATCCTGCGCTTGCTCACCTGCCGGTGCCTTCTACTATTTGCTTACCTGAAAAGATTTAGTTTGGAAAAATGCGAGGGTTAGACCATAAGGTCTAGTGAGCTCCCTCCTGACAGTTCGCAAAATCATTTCAAAACAGTTTATAACTTTCAAATATCTTTGCATAAACTTTCACATAATTTTTCATAAAAACTATCACATGACTTCACATAAAACTTCCACGGATAAATCCGCCCCCGTAAATGGCACCCTGAAGTTACTCGAAAGGGACAACGAGTCAGTCTCATGTTGCCTTACAGGGTCACACTTCCCATGGCATAAACGGGCACACCTCCCGGTACGAGCTGGCGGGCCACACCCCCCGACTTAGCCAATTTACGTCTCACATATGTATGCATACATCTCATATAAACTTTCAATAAACTTTCATGCAGTTAAAAGCATAGGAATAAAACATGGCATTTCTCATCATGTACTTACTTTAGAAAAACACGTCAAAAGCACGTATTTATAGTTAGAAAAACTCACCTGATGCTTATAAGATCTTTTCTTACTTTACTTCTGGCTTACGATCGAACTACCTGAGAAACAGATGAGATATAAACTACTCAGATGCTTAATCCAACAGTCCAGACACCATCCGGATTCGACTTATCGGATGCCTACTACTTTCCGGATACTACTTTCTGGAAAACCATACTTACCGGACAACCATACTTACCGGACAATCACTTACCGGACAGTTTCCTCACCCGGAAACCTTCAAATTATACAACGTGTCCGGACGCCCACAGGCTTTCTGGACGCCGACTAAGACCCTAATAGGAATCGAAAACCGCAAATAAACTCATAATCCACGAATCTAAGATTAGTGACAATATTCTGATTACTAAGCTCAATTAGTACTGAACTCCTAGCTGCCAAAAACACATTAAAGACACCTAATTTCTTCCAAAAGTCTCAAACTCCACTTTTAAGCAAAAACCCCAAAAATACTAAACTCAGCAGCAAAATCACAGATTAGAGAGGAATAGAAGAGATTACCTGCTTGATTGAGAATGATGAAAACCTTCCTTTCTTCTCAAAAACTTGGAAACTCTTTCTTCTTGCTCTATTTCTCCTTCTTCCTTCTTCTTTCTTTCTCCCTTTCTTCCTTCTCCTTTCTTCTCTCTTTCTTTCTATCTCAGCCGCAAGCCACCCTAAATGATTGCCAAAACTAGGGTTTTGTGCCAATCATTGGGTTTTTATACCCTATTCCTAATTTACCAACTAGCCCCTCAACTTCTACCTTTATTAAATTCTTCCACAAGACTTGAAACTCTTTCAATTTGGTCTCGGTTATTACAACACTCCCCCCTCAAAAGAATTCCGTCCCCGGAATTCCATTATCGAAAAGATGGGTTATTGGACTTCATGTCCGCTTCCACTTCCCGAGTAGCCTCTCATCCCTTATGATACCTCCACAGAACTTTAACCAATCGAACTTCTCTATTCCTTATCTTTTGTACTTTACTGTCTAACACTATCTAACGGTTCTTCTACATAAGTCAACCTCTCATCTATACCGATGTCCCCCGAAGGAACATCCACCTCGGCTTCTAACAAACCCTTCTTTGAGTCCGAGACATAAAATGTCGGATGAATACCCTTTAATTTCTCCGGCAAGTCTAACTTGTATGTCGCTGCTCTAACTCGCCCACTAATGACAAAAGTCAACTTCTTATCGTCTGTATTTCTTGCAAGGTCGCCATCATCTCACTTCCCACATCGGCTCTTCATAAAAGAGACATGCATCACACTATGAATTCCTCCAAGAATTTCATCGAATACCTCAAGATCGTGCACTATCTATCCAACTTTCATAACTTCGTCGGATCCACAGACTTAGTCCACCTTACCTATCTCTCAAACCTCGAGGTTCAAGAGTCTTATGTTTTCCAACCCAACCAACTCAGTTCTACTCGGTCACCCCATACCGTTCAGATGAGAAACATAACCGCACCCCAGACTTGGAAACCACCCTTGGTGAGTCACCACTTTGCTATATCGTGCCATCTTGCACTATTTTCTTGTACCCTCTTCGATCACTATACTCGCTTAAAACTACCTTATAAATCCAAGGCCAACCGCGCCTCCATTTTCTCGCTTCCGTCCACACACCGGGACTCACGGTTTTAAAACACGTCTACTTAAGGTCTCTCATACATTTTTACTTCCCTAAGAGAAAGAACTCAGCGAAGTTTCCCGCCACAACAACGAGAATCTTCTACCAGGAAAACTCACTCACTGACAACTTGGCACAAGGCCAACCTTGTAAATCCCAACAAGCTCACACTCAGGAGTCCTCTCCTCGGTGTACCTGAAATTCTAGCTCACTTTTTTTTTTCCAACCGACATACGTCTATGCAGATCATAATCCCTTCCCGAATCACATCGGCTACAGCTCGACAACTAATTCGTACGTTCTCACCACCTCGTCATTTCACACTTAACGTGCCTAATAGTAGGAAACCTCCATAATTCCTCATTGAAGTGTTCACCTATCCGAATTGACTTATCCTGAAGGCTCATCAATTTCTCACTGCTTGCCACAAGCGTCTAGTCATATAACATAACTTCGGTTACTCCCAATCAACTAGGTGGAGTAACCATGATCACACCCTACTGTTCTCTATAGCTTACACTAAATGACCAGTTCATTTGAACGTTTCTCACAACATCACCAACTCAAACCCATTCAACCGCCCTTTTCCACTTCTTTCCCGCACAAAGACATACACGAATCCACTTCCTCTATACCCTTTCTAGGAGTTCACACACTTACTGATGACAATCCACACACACTAATCCACCTCTCGGTGCTACCATCAAACTTACTACTTCCAACCTACTCACTTATTCCGACATACGATCTTCACCTCCCCACGTTAGCATGGAGCACCGTCCACTAACATTACTTGCCTCTATTTTCTGATCTTTCCACATGCTGATAACACTTTCTCATTATTACACATAACCAAAATTCTAACCTGAGGCATCCAAACTAGTTATCTCGAAATGACACCGATGATCGAAGTCACTACACGCTCCTTGATTTCTAATCGTTACCTTCTCGAACTAATCCTTTCGCACAAAAGGAAACAATTCACATTCCTTAAAGGTTTAGCATCTACTACACCACCTCTTAGACTCGCTCATCCAACATCTTCTTTAATTGTAAAGCCCGTATCCCTGTATGTAATTTATTAGTATTAATTCTTTTCTTTTAAGTTTGATTTAATGTGGTTTCCGTTAACGGGGTTAGTCGAGTTGGACCTAATCGTTAAAAATGTCGGAATTTTGGGTTAGTTGCGAGAAGGTTTAAGTGAAGGGGCTAGAAGTGTCAAAGGGCCAAAACATGCTTAGGTGTTCGGCCCATGTTTTTCATAACCGAAATCCATATGTGTTGTTGTGTGTGTTGGTGGCGTGAGGAGAAAACAAAAGAAAGAAATCAAAACCCTTGTGTTTGTGTGGTTGTGGCGTGAGTAGTAACCAAAGAAAAAGAGAAGTAAACCTACGGCCATCCCCTTCCCCCCCCCCTTTGTGGTTACCGCCGGCCGGAGAAAGAGAAGAGAGAGAGAGAGAAACCGAGAGGGTTAGAGAGAGAAACCGAGAGGAGGAAGGAGGTCGCCGGCGTGAGAGAACCACCGTCGGTTTCGGTGTGGTTACCGTCGTGTCGTCTCCGTCTCGAGGTAAGAATCTAACCCGTTTTCTTTCCCCATTGTCTTTTCGATCACAAAACCACCACCACCACCGCCGCAGCCACGGCTGCCGGCGGTGGGGCCGCCGCTGCGTGCCGCCGGGTGGCGGCAGGAGGAGTGTGCACGTGTGCGGGGGTGTGGGTGGGTGCGGGTTTGAGGTTGCGGGTATGTCGGGATGGGCGGTGTTTGGGGTGTGGTTTCACCGGAAATTCTTAACCACCGCCGCTGCCAACGCCGCCTCTGCCGGAGGTGGCAGAGGGTGGTGCTCGGGCTGCTCAACCCATTTATTCTTGATCAATAAGTCTGCTGGAATCACAGGTCTGAATGTTTAAGTCGTGGCTTAATGGGTTAAGATTTATTTTTAAACCTTGTTGTCATTTTATGTGAAATTGGCAGTTTCTGTCACTTTTTTTGGGAAAGCCACAACTTTTTATAGGAACGTCGTATTGGGATGAAACTAGTGCCAAAATCTCCCATTCTGAGTCTAGTAAGTTTCTTATGTTTTGCGGAAAAACCAGTTCGGACCATAACTAGTGTCAAACTGCTGTTTTGTACTGAAAGGTCCTGTTTTTCACTGTGCAGCAAGCCGGTTTTGTAAAATCCATAGTAAATTGTAGAAAAATCGTTAGAGCGCGTGCGATATGTCCTTAGAACCCTAAGACATGGGACTTTGTGTTTATGGAAAAATATTTCTGGTTTAATCAGTTTATAAGGGGTTAAACAGGTTCCGAACAGACCTGCGTGTTGAGAGTAAAAACTGGAAAAATGTGTTTTTGAAGTTAGTAGTCGTGTCTTTGGTTGGGGCGTCACTTTGACAATTGTTAACACTTATTTAGGTGGAACAAGGTGAACTGGTGTCGGCCGGTTCGTGTTGCGGTTGAGGTCATAAGCTGTGCGTTTGAGGTGAGTTCTCTCACTATATAGGATGAGAATTATATTTGTGTTGCTACAGTTCGAGTGTGTTGATTATGGTTGTTTGTTGATATTATTGTGGTGTGGAATATATATATTTGTGTGTATATATTGAACTGTGATTGATGTACTTCTTGATGGATGTTCCAAGAGGTATATGCGTTTGTATAATGAGTTGTGATTATATCTTCTTGAGGGTTGTTCCAAGAAGTATAAGGCCACTTCTTGATGGTTGTTCCAAGGAGTAGGTGTATTGGTATAATGTGTTGTGATTATATCTTCTTGAGGGTTGTTCCAAGAATTATAAGGCCACTTCTTGATGGTTGTTCCAAGGAGTAGGTGTATTGGTATAATGTGTTGTGATTATGTCTTCTTGAATGTGGTTCCAAGGAGCATAAGGATTATTATTAATCGTGTTATATTTTCTTGATGGATGTTCCAAGAAATTTATGTGCTGGTATGTTTAAAGGTGATGCTGATATGATTGCGATCCTATGTAAGGATTGAATTCACTAAGCTTCGTGCTTACCCCTTCCCAATGTCTTATGTTTTCAGGTGCGAGTAGCAGTCGAGCATGACGGTACACACGGGCGCAAGGCGAAGATTGTTTAAATTGATTTTTAGTAAATGGGGATTTAATTATATAACTTTCCGTTGCTTAAACTTTGTTGACGGTTTTAAATAACGACGTTTATTCTTATTGTAATGGGATTTGTTAACTTTTGGTTTGATTATAATGAAATGCATTACTTTTAAAAATTTTAAATTCCTTGTAACTTTTGGGACGTTACAACTTGGTATCAGAGCACAGCTTGAGTGAATCAAACACATCTCGGTGTGTTTGGTCTCAAGTTGCGGCTATGAAAGTTTAAATCCTTTTACTAAAATCTTTTAGAGTAAAGGAAAAAGGAAAACCCGTTTGGGAAACGGTGATCGAGGGTGCAGTGTGTACAGTCAGCCGACGCTAAGTGGGAAGGTACAGTACTTAGTGTATTTATTGCTTTCTAAATCCTTGGGTATGCATGCTGGATTGCTTATGTGGTTTACACTGTACTATATGATGCTTGCTTGCTAGTAGGAATCAATGCTAGTTATAGTATGTTGTTAAGTGAAGGCCCTATAGGTTGTATGCAGTAAGAATCATATAGCCTTAGAATATTTGATTTAGTTCTATTGCGCAGCTCTTGTTTGAGTCCAACCGTTCTAGGATAGAATCTTGTATTCGAATGTCTATTTGATTCACGATGCATGCGACTGGGTATTCGCGAGGCAACTCGTTATGGCTAATAGGGATTCCGTTGTAGCAAGGGTAGTGGGATGAGATGAAATTCCTAGTGAACTGGGAAGAGTGTTTACATATGAGTATGTATGCTAGATTGCTTTCTAGAACATAGAAGTATGTATGCTAGATTGCTTGGTGCTTATTACACTGTACCGCATATTTGTTGCTTGCTAATAGGAGTTTATGCTAGCCTTGGTAGGTTGTTAAGTGAATGCACTATAGGTTGTATGCGGTAGGAACCGAATAGCCCTAGAATGTCGGATTTAGTTCTATTGCGCAGCTCTTGTTTGAGTCCAACCGTTGTAGGATAGAATCTTATATTCGAATGTCTATCTGGTTTCCACTGTATACGACTGTGCGTTTACGAGGCGACTCGTCAGGGCTAGTGGGGATTTCGTCATAGCAAGGGTGGTGGAATTGGGTGGAATTCCTAGGGAGCTAGGAAGAGTGCGTACATATGCCGGTGCAGGCATATGTGTATAGTTTTCGGCAAGAAACTACTTGGACCCATCGGATGGAACTCGGAACGAGTGATGATAGGTGTGGAAGGTAGTAGTAGAGCTCCTACTATCGGAAACACATGATCAATGCTCGAGTCGGGGAAAGTCACGAGGAATCCAAGGAGTTGAGCATAAGCATTGTTAGTGTGAATTATTATGTGCTAATAACTCGTTGTAATATCTACCCAGAATAGTCATCACAAGGAGGAACGACTATAGTAAACCTACTAGTACAGGTGTGTACTTGATTTGCTTTGATGGGATGATCGTTGGGGTAGTGTCGAAGGTTATAAATTAGTAGTCGTTGGAATAAAAGTACGATTCTAGTATTAGTCACTTGGAGTGACGATGAGGATGATGTTTGTTTCGGGCCAAGATGGATGATTGTGCTAGAATCATAGGCTTATAGAGCCGACTTTGATTTGAGGAAAAATCGTAGGGATTATTTGACGTAATTTCCCAACTTTCCTAAGAGGTTTAAATGTACGGATGACGTTAGTGGATCGGAGAGATTTGGAGGAGTAGGAGTCGAGGCGTAGAATGCCGACTGAGTCATGCACAAAGCTTGATTTTGAAATAGATTGCATTAACAAATTCTTGTGTTTCAAATCATTTTATGGATGGTGTTTTGGAATTTTGGGAAATGTTCAACACACACACAAGATTTTGAAATATGGTTTTGGAAAGTGTATGAAATCGTTTTATCACGGGAGTGCGAACTTTGTTAGAATTCGTCTCATTTCGTTATTTTTCCAACGGTTCTTTCGGGTAAGATGATATCCGTGTTTTGTGGTGTTTAAAATGTTGGGCAAGTGACTACGGCTTGTGACTTTAACATTGGAACTCCTCCACATATGTTAGAGTTGAGACGAAAAGTTACATCCACGATGTCTGTATAAAGCTATTTGAGTGATTTCGCTAAATAAATTTTGTTTTACGGCATGTTGAGTCGCGTGGGTTTAATTTCACGAGGTGCATATCTCATTTGTTTATGTGACCATTTAGGGAAATCTTGGTAATCAATTTAAAGAACCCCACCTTTTGAGATTTTATGAGATTTTAGTCGATATTTTCAAATGATGGAAACGGATTGGTTTTTATCTTTAAGTTTGAAACTTACACTATACAGTTGTGTTTTAACAAAAATATATTTGTAAACCGTTTCATCGTTTTGTATGACTAGCCGGCGCGCGCAAGATTTGTTGGTGAACCCTGTGCCACGACATTGAATGTTGAAAAAGAGAAATTTTGGGGTCAAATGTCGTGGAACTGATTTTGAAATTATGTACACAATTTTGTCGCACCCGGTGTAAGGTCGAGCGGTTACTTTAAATACATGTCATGAGTCAATTCATACTAGAACCGTGACGGTTCATTTTCAAAGAAATTATTTATTCCGCTTTACGTTTTGTGAGTAAACTAAGCTGCAATGGAATGATTTTCAACATGATTTTCATATGTGGGACGAGCGTGTCCATTTTTGCGTAACTACCGACCTGGTAATAGTAGTTTTATTGCATACGATCTTTTTGAAATGAAAAACCTTGACGTTGAAAATATTTTGTAAATGATTTTGTAAACCATTTGGGAAATGCGCTTTTAAGTGTTATGTGTCATTTTGAGAACTTTAAGGGTGTGAGTCCTTTTGGAAAACTCTTTTGTTTAACCCGTGTTGAGTTTGGGACTAATGTTGATTTTAGAGTATTGCTTGCTTAAACTTGATTTAAACGCGTTTTGACCGACTCATAGGTCTAGCAAGCGTGGAGCATTTTGCTCGGTTCTGACTTTGAGATAGTCATGGGTCAATTGCACGGTTTTTAATGGCTCGATGTGGAGTTTTGTTGATGGGTTGTTTTGTTGCACAGTTTTGCACTTATTGCACGTTGAGTATTTACATGTTGGGTGAGTGAGTCATTCCGGGATAGGCATGTTGTTGGTAGACTGTTTTGCATTGGATCCTTGGTCACGTCAGTCAGTCGTTGGTATTGGTCGGTTGGGTATCTCGGGGAGGGACTCCGGTATTCATGTGTTATGACTTTGACTTTCCAGTGGGCACTAGGAGGATATAGTCTTGAGCACGTACCTGGGAAGTAGACGTTAAGGTGTATCTTGATACGGTGTAACTAGGCTTCGTAGAGCGAGTGTGGAAGATACGTCGACGGTGGAAGGTTGGGTATTCCACGCGTGTGGGTACTGTAGGCCGAATAGTATCGGTTAGGGAATGATGCCCTTTGTAATAAAGAGGATAAATGCGTAGAATTTTTGAGGTAAATAGTATATTTAGGTGTCGACTTTTGGGCTTGAGGCCAAACACCTTAGTGTAATTGGAGAATTGTAGCCGATTTTAAGGAAATTATGTTGATGGTAGTAGTAACCCTGAGATGCCTACTTGTGATGAATGGTTGTGGTGGAATGACCTTCGTGAGTGATTATAAATTTACTGGTTTGATGATGCGTGTAAGGTAAGTTTTGGGAGTCTATTAGAACTCGTAGGAGTTAATCGACGGTTAATGGTAGGAATGATCGGATCCGAGTATCCAGTTGGGTATATTCGTAGGCAACTTTGGAATGGTTAGAGCTTGAGATTTGACTCGGGATGTATGGAATATCTAAGGTTGGGAGACAACCGAAGTCGCTTGGCTAGGAATGATTCCAATCGTTGGGGTGTCCTGCCGATCATAATCCCAGTGTCCTAGAAGGAGTACGTTAGTTAGAAAAGTATTCGAGTAGTTTTAGAAGGGACTTCAAGTGGACTTAGGAACCTGAGGTTGAGATGAGGGAGAACTATCCGGAGCTATTCGTAGGCAGAGATTTCGAGGACGAAGTCTAACCCAAGTGGGGGAGAGTTGTAAAGCCCGTATCCCGGTATGTAATTTATTAGTATTAATTCTTTTCTTTTAAGTTTGATTTAATGTGGTTTCCGTTAACGGGGTTAGTCGAGTTGGACCTAATCGTTAAAAATGTCGGAATTTTGGGTTAGTTGCGAGAAGGTTTAAGTGAAGGGGCTAGAAGTGTCAAAGGGCCAAAACATGCTTAGGTGTTCGGCCCATGTTTTTCATAACCGAAATCCATATGTGTTGTTGTGTGTGTTGGTGGCGTGAGGAGAAAACAAAAGAAAGAAATCAAAACCCTTGTGTTTGTGTGGTTGTGGCGTGAGTAGTAACCAAAGAAAAAGAGAAGTAAACCTACGGACATCCCCTTCCCCCCTCCCCCCCTTTGTGGTTACCGCCGGCCGGAGAAAGAGAAGAGAGAGAGAGAGAAACCGAGAGGGTTAGAGAGAGAAACCGAGAGGAGGAGGAAGGAGGTCGCCGGCGTGAGAGAACCACCGTCGGTTTCGGTGTGGTTACCGTCGTGTCGTCGCCGTCTCGAGGTAAGAATCTAACCCGTTTTCTTTCCCCGTTGTCTTTTCGATCACAAAACCACCACCACCACCGCCGCAGCCACGGCTGCCGATGGTGGGGTCGCCGCTGCGTGCCGCCGGGTGGCGGCAGGAGGAGTGTGCACGTGTGCGGGGGTGTGGGTGTGTGCGGGTTTGAGGTTGCGGGTATGTCGGGATGGGCGGTGTTTGGGGTGTGGTTTCGCCGAAAATTCTTAACCACCGCCGCTGCCAACGGCCGCCTCTGCCGGAGGTGGCAGAGGGTGGTGCTCGGGCTGCTCAACCCATTTAGTCTTGATCAATAAGTCTGTTGGAATCACAGGTCTGAATGTTTAAGTTGTGGCTTAATGGGTTAAGATTTATTTTTAAACCTTGTTGTCATTTTATGTGAAATTGGCAGTTTCTGTCACTGTTTTTGGGAAAGCCACAACCTTTTATAGGAACGTCGTATTGGGATGAAACTAGTGCCAAAATCTCCCATTCTGAGTCTAGTAAGTTTCTTATGTTTTGCGGAAAAACCAGTTCGGACCATAACTAGTGTCAAACTGCTGTTTTGTACTGAAAGGTCCTGTTTTTCACTGTGCAGCAAGCCGGTTTTGTAAAATCCATAGTAAATTGTAGAAAAATCGTTAGAGCGCGTGCGATATGTCCTTAGAACCCTAAGACATGGGAATTTGTGTTTATGGAAAAATATTTCTGGTTTAATCAGTTTATAAGGGGTTAAACAGGTCCCGAACAGACCTGCGTGTTGAGAGTAAAAACTGGAAAAATGTGTTTTTGAAGTTAGTAGTCGTGGCTTTGGTTGGGGTGTCACTTTGACAATTGTTAACGCTTATTTAGGTGGAACAAGGTGAACTGGTGTCGGCCGGTTCGTGTTGCGGTTGAGGTCATAAGCTGTGCGTTTGAGGTGAGTTCTCTCACTATATAGGATGTGAATTATATTTGTGTTGCTACAGTTCGAGTGTGTTGATTATGGTTGTTTGTTGATATTATTGTGGTGTAGAATATATATATATTTGTGTGTATATATTGAAATGTGATTGATGTACTTCTTGATGGATGTTCCAAGAGGTATATGTGTTTGTATAATGAGTTGTGATTATATCTTCTTGAGGGTTGTTCCAAGAAGTATAAGGCCACTTCTTGATGGTTGTTCCAAGGAGTAGTAGGTGTATTGGTATAATGTGTTGTGATTATATCTTCTTGAGGGTTGTTCCAAGAAGTACAAGGCCACTTCTTGATGGTTGTTCCAAGTAGTAGGTGTATTGGTATAATGTGTTGTGATTATGTCTTCTTGATGGTGGTTCCAAGGAGCATAAGGATTATTATTAATCGTGTTATATTTTCTTGATGGATGTTCTAAGAAATTTATGTGCTGGTATGTTTAAGGGTGATGCTGATATGATTGCGATCCTATGTAAGGATTGAATTCACTAAGCTTCGTGCTTACCCCTTCCCAATGTCTTATGTTTTCAGGTGCGAGTAGCAGTCGAGCATGACAGTACACACGGGCGCAAGGCGAATATTGTTTAAATTGATTTTTAGTAAATGGGGATTTAATTATATAACTTTCCGCTGCTTAAACTTTGTTGACGGTTTTAAATAACGACGTTTATTCTTATTGTAATGGGATTTGTTAACTTTTGGTTTGATTATAATGAAATGCATTACTTTTAAAAAATTTAAATTCCTTGTAACTTTTGGGACGTTACATTAATCTTCCAGTGATTCCAAAATATACTTACTTAGCGACTCCCACGACCAAAGACACTAGATTTCTCATTTGGGTAACCATCCGCTACCGCTCTGACATTCTATACCGACAAAAGCCAATTCACAATGCTAACTTACAGACCACGTGCTCCAACAACTCGATTACCAATTGTACACCTCATCCAGAACCCTCGAAAAGGCTTCCATCCTATGCTTCCTCTTCCTAACATCACATTACACACTGGCTGGCACATTTATCTTGGCAATTGATGCCACTACTCATCCGAACATTCTCTACCCATAACATCTTACTGCATACCAGGTTTCTCATGGTCGCTCGTACACAGCTCAAACTTATCTTCAAGACCTCCCGCGTAAATAACCGAGTCTAACTCGCTACATTGCCTCTCCCCAGCTCTAGTTGAACCACAACACACGAGTTCCTGATTAACTCTAACATACTCGTTTCTTGCTAGCTCTTTGTAATTTCAAACCATTACATCGCCGGGGCACATTTCCTCATAGATCGACATAATCTATATACTCACTTCGTTTGTGCTAAATACTTCATCCTTTACGAACCATCCACCTCGTAAGTAAAACGCTTATCTAAAACAACCGTCTTTCACTAACTTACCACCCCTACAAGGTGGTCTTTCAACTTTCAACCTTCCGATTCAAGTCTTCGGCCTCATACACTTTACATAACCGCCGACTTCAACGTCAATAGTTGACCTGCTGATACTTCCTTAACTTATTCTTCAACAAGGGTCCCTTACTGAACCTAACCCTCCAACATATCAAAATCAAAATCAAATTCACATCCCGTCATCCTCATTTCAAACTCACTCGTGTAACGTCAATATTACAAGATCACTTTAAAACTCTTATTCGACGTTGAGGATATTTCATTCCTACTTCACCACACTACTCATAACGAGTTGCTAATACCAACACCTTGATGACTTCTAGTCCTTCCCTGAACACAACCGTCCCTCGGCAACTGTATTTCCAGTCACCGCACAAGGGTACAGACTCTCATACAACCAACACTAAAGTCCACTTCCGACTCTTCCACTGCTCACCTCTCCTCTTGAACACAAATACCAAAACTACAAACATTCTCCCCTGATTGTCCAACACCTCTCCACTCTAGGAGTTCTTACTTAGCTTAAAATGTAGTACTCTACGACCTAGTGAGTTCATAGCCTTCATGCATGACAACGCGATAAATAAATCATTTCACACTTTTTATCATTTTAAAGAAACAATACTTGGAAACAACTTGGGTACACACGACCCCCAACATTCTCATAACTCCATGCCCTGCACAACGATCTCGAGAATCGTTTGCATGCAACTTTCCGTAAAACTTAACCTTACTCAACCAAAAATATGTTGTTACGACAGAAATATATTTGGACGAAAATCTTTTCATACAACAAAATTCTGAAAGGAAATACCGACACGAAGTAAACCAGTCGGTTCTCACACTCAATTATATAACTTCAACATGTCAATACTCATTTTGGTTATAAAAGTTTTGCATTCAAACGTTTTCTTGACTTATCATGAAAAGAGTGGAATATTTTGCAAATCGTAAACCTCAAGACTTCATTGTGCGATGTAAATGGATTTGCATTTTTCTTTAAACATACGCTTGCACACGCCGACTCATATCCGATCAAATTTGATATTTACACATTTACTTTACTTATGAAAAATCTCAAGTACACATGTACGAACTCGATGCATGAAACTCTACTTGCAATTGAAGGCTACTCGCTCAAACAAGGTCAATCACTTTACTCACGCAGCTTAGCATTGATATTCTACTTTCGACCAGTGGTCGCCCTCTCGTCCTTGCAACAACTTGCTATATACATTCAACGGTCCACTTTCTCAACCATTTCGTACTATTTTCGTCTTGATTACCTATCTCACATTCTACCTCGACACGCTTTCAATCCTCTACAGAAATCTCTCTTCAAAGATCCTGCCACTGTACAACTCGACTAGAGGGCCAGGGCTCTAATCCTCTGCCCGCTCTTGAATTGACACATCCAAGATCTCGACACTGTCCTTCCTTACCATCCGAACTGATCTATCCCGCGATTTCTAGAATTGGGACTCTCTAGAAACAGGAGTCTTACTCAAAAGCAATCATTCATCCTCTTCGAATCCATGAAGATCTACCTCTAGACGACTCATAACAATCCAACAATATTTCTTCTCTATGACGTATACGTACATCACATTATACATGATCTCTCACGATACTTCCCCAACAATGGGTCTCAATCTACCCCTCAGAGATCTTGCTGACATTCTAGATTGATGGAATACGACATATAAGCTAGCATAAGACTACAACTTCGGAATAATAAGGCAGATTAAGCACATACATGTACCTGTAAGTTCACAATTACACTGGCCAGGTGTAATCCCAAACTTACGTTACATGACTGTCCTCGATACCCTATTAGTCCTATATCTATGATAGTGCCCTCCTAACGCATTTCCTATATTTACAATAGTACCCTCCTAACGCATTTCCTGATTCTCAGTTGTGATTTCTACTCCAAAGTTTAAGTTTAGGCCCGTCCGGTCACCTAAATCCCTTAAACTACGGCTCTGATACCAATTGTAACAACCCAGTCTAAATAAAGGCATTGCAATACATAAAAATGAAACATCCCAAAATCGGGTTCCAAAATTCTTTACATCTGTCTCAAGACTTAGGTTGGCGGAAACAACCTATACACAACTGAGAATAACTACCACTAAAAGTATGAGTGGCATTGTCTCTATCTGCATCTGTGCTCTATCCTGCGCTTGCTCACCTACCGGTGCCTTCTACTATTTGCTTACCTGCAAAGATTTAGTTTGGAAAAATGCGAGGGTTAGACCATAAGGTCTAGTGAGCTCCCTCCTGACGGTTCTCAAAATCATTTCAAAACAGTTTATAACTTTCAAATATCTTTGCATAAACTTTCACATAATTTTTCATAAAAACTATCACATGACTTCACATAAAACTTCCACGGATAAATCCGCCCCCGTAAATGGCACCCTGAAGTCACTCGAAAGTGACAACGAGTCAGTCTCATGCTGCCTTACAAGGTCACACTTCCCATGGCATAAACGGGTCACACCTCCCGGCACGAGCTGGCGGGCCACACCCCCCGACTTAGCCAATTTACGTCTCACATATGTATGCATACATCTCATATAAACTTTTAATAAACTTTCATGCAGTTAAAAGCATAGGAATAAAACATGGCATTTCTCATCATGTACTTACTTTAGAAAAACACGTCAAAAGCACGTATTTATAGTTAGAAAAACTCACCTGATGCTTATAAGATCTTTTCTTACTTTACTTCTGGCTTACGATCGAACTACCTGAGAAACAGATGAGATATAAACTACTCAGATGCTTAATCCAACAGTCTAGACACCATCCGGATTCGACTTATCGGATGCCTACTACTTTCCGGATACTACTTTCCGGACAACCATTCTTACCGGACAGCCACACCTACCGAACAACCACTTACCGGACAACCATACTTACCGGACAACCACTTACCAGACAGTTTCCTCACCTGGAAACCTTCAAATTGGACAACGTGTTCGGACGCCCACAGGGTTTCCGGACGCCGACTCAGACCCTAATAGGAATCGAAAACCGCAGATAAACTCATAATCCACGAATCTAAGATTAGTGACAATATTCTGATTACTAAGCTCAATTAGTACTGAACTCGTAGCTGCCAAAAACACATTTAAGACACCTAATTTCTTCCAAAAGTCTCAAACTCCACTTTTAAGCAAAAACCCCAAAAATACTAAACTCAGCAGCAAAATCACAGATTAGAGAGGAATAGAAGAGATTACCTGCTTGATTGAGAATGATGAAAACCTTCCTTTCTTCTCAAAAACTTGGAAACTCTTTCTTCTTGCTATATTTCTCCTTCTTCCTTCTTCTTTCTTTCTCCCTTTCTTCCTTATCCTTTCTTCTCCCTTTCTTTCTATCTCAGCCACAAGCCACCCCAAATGATTGCCAAAACTAGAGTTTTGTGCCAATCATTGGGTTTTTATACCCTATTCCCAATTTACCAACTAGCCCCTCAACTTCTACCTTTATTAGATACTTCCACAAGACTTGAAACTCTTTCAATTTGGTCTCGGTTATTACAACACTCCCCCCTCAAAAGAATTCGGTTATTACAACACCCGTCACCGAAAGGTGTTGTTTTTGGGTAGTTACTTTTATCCATATTTTCGGTGACACTCTTTATTTATATGAAATGTCTTCATGGTTTATTGGCAGAGTTCTATGCCTCACCCTATTTGGATGTTTTAAATATTGGAGTTTTGTCCACGTTTATATTTCTTGAGATATTTAATGTCCAAGCACGTTTTAAGTGAGTTGGAGTTGGAATTCATTTTGGAAAACGCCTTATACATTTTGGGAACTTTTCTCATAGATTTTGGGTGCGTTGGAAAATGAGTCGTTTACATCCTTTCATAAACTCTTTTTGGAAATCATGATTTATGTCGCAAACTTTCATTCTACAAATTATATAAATCATGTTACAAACTCTTGAACTCACTAGCCGTTAGCCTAACCTTTTTATTTGTCGGCATGTGCAACAGGTTCAGGTTGGGAGTAGTTCTAGTGACACTACGAAAGGTCGAGTGCTAGTAGTGTGCTCGGGAGGTGAATTGGTCGTGAAGTCTTCCGCATTGAGTTTTGGGAATAGCAATTGTACTTGAGTTAAGTAACACCCGATGTGAACTTAGCCTTTGTATTTAAGACTTGAGTTATATGTATTGATGGAGGTATTTCCCGTATTGATTTATAGGGAGAAATCCTAATATTTTGGTTGTATTATCGAAAATTTTATTTAGTTGCTCTTTCCCAATTCGAGGGTGTTACAAGTTGGTATCAGAGCATAAGTTTGAGAGAATTAGGTGTTGATTTTTGGATACCTAGACTCAAACTAGCGTTCTTTTAAGTAGATGAAAGTGAAATTCACCTTTAGGCACTTTAAGATAGGATGTTTCGAAGTCGATGGAGTTGCTAGAAACGAGAATCACATCGAGAGTGGCAAGGATAAGCTTGTACGGTGCGTTCATATTGACACCTGGCCAGTGTCATGGTGAACTTACTAATTACATGTGCATAGTTGAACCATTTTAATGCGACGATCGTTGGGGTAGTGAAGAGTTTCTAAGCAAGTAGTCGTTGAAAGAGATGGACGATTTTCGCATTAGTCACTTAGAGTGACAATAAGCATGATAATTGCGTTAAGTGGACCATTTCGGGTCAAGGTTGATGGTTGGAGTAGAACCATAGGCTTGTTGAATCGACCTTATTTCGAAGAGAAATCGTAAGGTTAATCGATGTAATTTCCAATTTTGCCTTAAGATGTTTGAGCATCCAGATGACGGTGGTGTGACAGGAGGGAATTGGAGGAGTATGGTTTGAAGCGTTGAGTGCCGACTAAGTTCATGCACAATTTTTTTTTGATAAATTGCATCAGTTATTTCTTGTGTTTCAAATCCTCATGTGAATTGTGTTACAAAATCTCGGAAAACATTTAGCACACACAAGATTTTAAAACCATGGTTTTGAACATGCATGAAAATTATTTTATTGCGGGGATTGCAAATTTTGTCGGGACTTGCTTTATTTTGTTGAGGTCCAACGCTACTTTCGGATACGGTGATATCCATATTTTAATGTCGTTTAAAGTGTTGGACAAATGACTACGACTTATGACTTTAACATTGGATCTCCTCCACATATGTTTAGGTTTGGACGGAAAGTTATCTTCCATTATGTCTATGTAAAGTTATTTTGGAGAATTTATTTAATGCAAGTTTGTTGATCAATGTTGTTTATGTGGTATTACAACAAAAAAGGAGATTTTTGGAATTTTGACGTTTTAGTCATTATTTTGTATATTGCAATTCGATTTTTGGAAACGATAGGTTTGGTGCCATTTGTTGACTTGAGGTCATTGAGTCTCGTTAAGTTTCATGGAGTTTTGGTCTTACGACGTTTTGTGTCGCGTGAGTGCAATTTCATAATGTGCATACTCCATTTACTATGTGGGAATTTATGAGTTATGTTGGACATGATAAACCCAGATTTAGCAATCAAGAATATAGAGAGAATCTAGAGAGCAAATGTGTCATTCATATATTGAACTTAAGAGTACAAATGACAATATGCATGAAGTGTTATGGAAAAAACAAAGGAGTCTTCTTTATATAGTAGGGCCATGACAAGTCCATGCCTCTACTAAGAAGAACAGTACAAGATATTAATACTGTCTTAATAGCTACAATAATGCTCTAATAATCTCCCCCTTAGCTATCAAGGCAGAAAGGGTCTTCTTCTTCTTCGAAACCCAAGATGCGTTTCTATTCTTCGCATAGCCATCCTGAAATTCAATCTTTCATCAATCTCTTCAATGGCTCTTGACAAAACTCTTCTAGGTCTTGAAGACATCCAAGTAACTTTTCGTTCAGCATCATGTCTTTTGAGCTTTTCTAACAACTGAAGTCTTACAAGCTTGAGCGTACCGTCAGAATACTTTTCCAACTCATTAAACCGAATGAATATCTTATTTGCACCACTTCTGAACACAACACCAAACTCTGGTTCTCCAATTACAGCAAATAGTGCCATCTTCATTATTCCAGGCAAATCTTGATTAGGCCTTAACAAATTAACTCTTGGTTGATAACTTTCCACGACCATCTGTAAATCATGACACTGTGTGAACAAGACGTGTCTTCTCAAAAACCTTTTGATGGCATTCAATGCAAGAGTCACGTTTTCTCTTCTGATCTGAAGATCTCTGAAATGATGATACATGAACTCAAAATCTTCCATCGTTAGGTGACAAAAATCAGCTTCAGTGAATCTGTAATCTCTACAATCCTACCTCTGAACAACAAACTCTGGATACCACATTTTGTAGTATAATCTGGCAGTTACCTCCTTTATAGTCACAATTAACTTCTTGCTCCTCACATCTCTTTTCTTTTGGCACTTGTCTCTCAGAAAGTACATATACTCGAACTTGTATTCGGCTGTCTGATCAGTAATTCCCAACACGGCGTAGGGATTCAAACTTCCGATTATGTGCACAAACAGTCTTCTTTCAGAATCTTCCAAGAATGGTGTTCTCAAATACAAAGTTCTTTGACGCTGTTCAAGTTCAGACAATTTTCGGCTTCGTGAGGATGATGGACCAGGTTGATCAGCTGGATTGGAAGGACCAACTTCGTCATGAGTAGGAATGACAGGTGGTAGTAAAGGTGTAATGGATGGAGGTTCGGTTTCTTCAGGTTTTGGTTCTTTTAAGAATGGATCATGAAAAGATTGTGATTCATGTTGAATGGGAATGGATTCCGAAGTTGGAATTGGTTCATATACTAGTATAATGGTTTGAGTTGAACTGGGTTGGTTTAGGTTAAAATATAAAGGTATAACATCAGATTGAACGGGTATAAAGGTACTTGAGATGTGTTCGGGTGAATGTATAGGACTTACTGTTATTTCTTCAGGAGTTTGTAGCCCATAAATTTCAGTCAAAATGTCTACCTCTTCTTGTGAGAAACCAACACCTTGATCCTCAAGTTCATAAGTAAGCAATAAGAACGGTTCTGCTTCCTCCTTTACTTTCCAATACTGATCATATTCTCTTGCCAGATCATCAGCTTCATCACCAGAACTGATTTCAACCAATTCAATAGATTCCACAAACCTGTCTACCCACTTCCTTTATCACCACTCCTCATTTACCTCAGGCTTTTCAACCGTCGGTTCTACATTTGGATCAACATATAATACGATCTGTTTTCCGCTTTCATCACCCATAGCTCCAGATTCAAACATTTCAGAAATTTCAGCAACAGTCGGATTTTTCTTTTGGCCTTGTGAACTTTCAGACTCAGCCCTTCTCTTTTTACTCATCTCCCCCTCATGATCATGATCATCGGGATCCTGATCATGCTTTCGTTTCAAACCCTGGGCTTGAGTCTTACAACTCTGATTCAGATCAGCTACTTGACTGACTAACGCATCCATTGACTGCTTCAAATCACTCAAAGATTGTACAACCGCTGACTTGAAAGTATTAAACTCCGTGGATAAGGCTTGGAACTCCGTGGATGTAACTGTAGATGTAGGTGTAGGTGGAGGTGGTGGTGGAGGTGGTGTAGATTGGAAGTTCTGTAGTAGCGATAATAGAGTTTTACTTTGTTGATCTTCAGGGCTAATGGACATCAGCTTAGCATAAAACAGATCTCTTAACTCATTAATACTTTGATCAACTGGAGGTTGTTGAACTGAAGGAGGCTGAGATACATGAGGCGGAGCCAAGTAAATTTCTGGTCGTGAACGTACAACGGGCTCTTCAATTGTCGGCCCTTTTCCTTTCAATAAGGCCTTAACTCCTTGTATCTCCTGTATGAATGTTTCCTCAACAGCCTTTAAGGCGCCGTCGAGAGTTTCTCTTGTCACGAAGACGGGTAAAGTAACACCGGCACCAGTTAGGTTAGTCGTTGGCACAACAGTTGAAGAAACTGTGTGACCTACGCTCAGTGTTGGCATAGTGTTAGCACTGGTAGGATTTCCACTCTGTCCTTGTAGTCCTGTGAAAGGATCTACTCTGAGTGTTCCGGATGGGTCACAAAAACTCGCATCAGATGTTCCCGTATGTGTCCTATTCAAAGAATAAAATATATTAGCAACAAGCACTAGACGATCAACATGTGCAGGAAAGAAGGTCGAGGACCGGGGAGGAAGTCGCTCTGTTTCAATACCCGAAATCTCCAAGTGAGATCCGGATAGAGTATGTGCTAAAGCCCCGTGAGAAGATGAGACAGCTTCTTGTTGAGAAGAAGCTGAATGGCTGGCTGAGGTGTGCAATTGCGTTACTGGGAGAGTAACGTCTTTTTCAACACCTGATCCCAACAAATGAGATCTGGTGGTGGATGTGGTTGCCCTTCTGGTATAGTAGGTTTGGGTAGCTCTCACACTCTCCATATTTTTTTCTTCATTTTCTCTCACAGACTCACATATATTTTCAACTAATTCTCCCTCGGTTCTCCTTATACTTCCCATTCTTTCACTAACTTGAGAAGACATCAAGGGCATGTCATCCAAGTTTAATTCTTCCACATTAACGTTAGCTGACAGATGTACTTGTAGAAATTCAAGAATATCAGCAACATCACCAAACATGTTTTCTGCATCAGCACCATCATTTCCATCAATGCCATCATTATTATCATCAGAATCTCCATCATATTGTTCCTTCGCGGGATCAGACGCGTTGTCAGACTCTGTACTATCATCAGAATACTCAACTAAAGGAGCATCCCCAATGTGTTTAGGAACTACTTCTTCAGAATCGTCTTGTACAAGGTCATCTATATGTGTGTCCTCAGACGATGACCCTGCATCTTCAAGTACAGGTGACTGACCCCCACCGGTTCCCCTCTCGGTATTTTCCCTCGACTTTCCCCGTTCAGTAGCCCTTGCATCCTGAACCCTCACAGACTCCTCTCGCCTAGGGGTTGAGTCTTGGGTAGGTCCCTCCGGTTCTGGCCGGACCATAGACTCTCTATAATCAATGATACACTCAGCGTCCTGATCCGCGTATGAAAGGAACCCTTCCGGTAATGGCATTTCATAGTCATATTTCCTCTTTGGTAGTTGAATATACTGCATTGGTTTCTCGGGCACAGAAGGATGGTTTACTCTTCGTGGAATTTCTCGGTTAAACCGAAGCATACTCTGAATGATGATTTGAAGAAACCTCATGTACGGAATATAAGGCTTTCCTTTGTTTTGACGTCGAAGCTCTATCTTTTCACCCAGTTCATGCCAGAAGAAGGCTGCATAATCTACATGAAGATCATACACCACCGCATGAAAAAACTTTAGAAATCCTATACTGGCGCTGTCAGTTCCCGAATGTTTGGCAGTTAAGCATTGGTTGAGAATAGAAAAGATTGTATAGTACAAAGGTGGTAGATTCGCCTTATTAAAACCCTTCACTCGTGTTAAATTCTCGGTATATCCCATTGCGCGTATGCCTTCAAACACTTCTTCCTCAGACGGATAATCATCGAATTCAGTCTTTCCTTCTCTAGAATCAGGCTCAGGTAGCCTCAGTACAAGTCTCAGTCTTTGAAAGTCGAGCTTCGTGATAAATTCATCGATCTGAAATACAAAGATCGGTCTGCCGTTCTCCATGGATGTGGTTATCGTCTTCCATGCTTGCTGTAAATATAGCATAGACACATTGACTGTGTGAGTCAATGCGTACGCTAGCGGGTGATTTCTGAGCACTTCTTTTACCACTGGATGAATGTTGATCTTGTCAAAATCAACATGATGGTTGTTGAAGATGATCTGTACATAGTTGATCGGATGAATGATTAAGTGATCGGGATGAACTCTGGCTTGTGATTGGTGTACAGATCGCGTTGATGGTAAAGGAACATCAGGTGTCGGATCGGGTAAACTCATAACATGTTCATCAAAGCCCTGAACACGGCTTTGTTCTTCTTGATTTGACATTTGAACTGTAGATCGTGAACAAAACAGTTCTGTAAAAGGTTATCAGTTTGAAAAAAAAATTAAAAAAAATTCTGAAATTTTCTAAGTGTAGGATTCGGATCACACATACACACACGATGAATTCGGATGGACAAGAATCCGAAACCAAGGATTTCGGACCAAGAAGGATCCGAAACCAAGGGATTTCGGATCAAGAAGGATCTGAAACCAACACTTCTACACAAAGAAGGATCCGAAACCATGACTTAGTTGATTTCAGCATTTTCAAAAAATCTTTTAAAAGATGATTTCGTATCCAAGAGGAACCGAAACCAAGGATTTCGTATCCAATTGGATTCGAAACCAAGGAATTCGTATCCTGATGGATCCGAAACCATGACATTGTGCACAAAAACCCTTTGCAAATGGAAAGCCCATGATTTCGTATCAAGGAGGATGCGAAATCAGGACTTGCATTTTATCATCAGGAAGCATTTTGGATTTAAAAGCGATCCGAAACCCTAAAAAAACACGAAAAACACACAGTTTTTTACTTTTACCCACAAACATACAAACCCATGAAGAACAAGCATGAAGAACACAAAGAACATGAAAAGTGAACATGAACAGTATCCGCAACTGATATCTTTCAAATAAGCATAGCAGAAGATCATAATCGATGAAATTAAACGGATAGAAAGATTCACATGATAAAATCGAATCTAACAAGACTAAAATCAACTGAAATGGTTACCTGATGAAGACATATCGAACAGATGAAGTTTGAATAAGTCGAAAGAGATGATGAACAGTGTTCCAAGAAGAAACCGAAGTGTTTGCAAGATTTTGAAAAAGTGGGAAATAAGGATTTGAATTCTATTTATACTCAAAAAAATTGGACACTTGGCACGATTTTAGAGTATCCCACTTGTGCAAACAGTAAAAAGGCATGTCTGAAAAGTAGACATGGCACTGTTCATCTGAACAATTCGCATGAACAAAGATGCAAAAAGTTCCAAAAGAATTAGAATCAGATAAAGTTGTGAATTTTAAAAAAAATTGAATTCGTACCCTTCTAGATCCGAAACCATTGGTTTCGCATCCTTAAGGGTTCGAAACCATTGGTTTCGTATCCTTAAGGGTTCGAAACCTCTGGTTTCGCATCCTTAAGGGTCCGAAACCTCTGGTTTCGAATCCTTAAGGGTCCGAAACCTCTGGTTTCGAATCCTTAAGGGTTCGAAATCAAAGATTTCTTATCCTTAAAGGTCCGAAATCTCAAAGATTTTCAAGAAAAAAATACAACCTTTTCAGTAAAAAGTTTCAAACTGTTCAAAATGATCTCACATCAGATAAAACTTTGAAGGCTCTCATTTCAATTTTTTTTAATGAAAAGTCTTGAAAGTAAAAACTATACTGTACTAAACTTACAGACTTATGCCAATCTGCTCCCCCTAAACAGATGCATAATTTGCTGTCTTTTCTTCAGAGAAATCTGCATAGACAGATGAAAACTTGGTACTCATAGAACATGAGTCCAGAATGTTAGATGTATCACTTTATGAAAAATTCTAACTCCCCTTCAAAATATGAATATAATTAAACAATCACACGAACTCCCCCTCAATGTTTAAAAGAAAGCTAAGAAATGCCTAAGTATTCAACATTCCTAGTTTGCTGATTAGAAAATTGAACCTTTTTTCATCTAAAGGTTTTGTAAAAAGATCAGCAAGCTCTAGTTCTATCGGTACGAAATGCATTTCTATAGTTCCCTTTTCAACATGGTCCTTGATAAAATGGTACCTGACATCTATGTGTTTCGTTTTGGAGTGCTGAACAGGATTTTCAGTTATTGCAATTGCGCTTTTGGAATCACAATAAATTGGGATCTTGTTTAAGATATATCCATAATCCTTTAGCTGAGTCTTCATCCAAATTACTTTTGAACAGCAACTAGCGGCGGCCACGTACTCTGCTTCAGCCGTAGATGTTGACACACATGTTTGCTTCTTTGATGACCAACTTACAAGTTTATCTCCCAAAAATTGACAAGCACCAGATGTGCTTTTCCTGTCCATCATATTTCCCGCATGATCTGCATCTGTGTAAGCAGTTAGCTCAAACCCAGAATCCTTAGGATACCAAAGACCCAAATTCCTTGTGCCTTTGAGATATCTAAGGATTCGCTTTACAGCCATAAGGTGTGATTCCTTCGGGTTAGCTTGAAAACGTGCACAAAAGGATGTTGCAAACAAAATGTCCGGTCTACTTGCCGTTAGATATAGTAAAGATCCAATCATGCCACGGTATAACTTTTGATCGACTGATATACCAGATGAATCAGCGTCCAAAAGCCTACCGGTAGCCATGGGAGTTTTCATGGTGGAAGCGGAATTTAAGTCAAATTTCTTAAGCATATCATTTATATATTTTGATTGATTAATGAAAATGCCTTCATTTGACTGTGTCACTTAGAGTCCAAGGAAAAATTTTAGCTCTCCCATCATACTCATTTGAATGCGGCTTTTCATCACCTCTTCAAAATCTTTACACATATCGGGATTCGTAGAGCCAAATATAATGTCGTCAACATATATTTGTACTAGCATTAAATCTTTACCTTTTCTTTTGAGAAAAAGAGTTGTATCTATTGTACCTTTGGTGTATCCATTTTCAAGCAAATGAATAGTCAGAGTCTCATACCATGCCCTCGGAGCTTGTTTCAGACCGTAGAGTGCTTTGTCCTAAACATAGACATGGTTGGGATATTTTGGATCTACAAAACCCTCAGGTTGACTTACATAAACCTCTTCATGAAGTATTCCGTTCAGAAACGCAGATTTGACGTCCATCTGAAATACCTTCATGCTTTTATGCGCGGCGTATGCAAGAAAAATTTTGATGGCTTCAATCCTTGCTACTGGTGCATAGGTTTCATCATAATCTATTCCTTGTTGTTGATTATACCCTTTTGCAACCAGTCTTGCTTTGTTTTTGACTATAATCCCTGCTTCGTCTTTCTTGTTCCTAAAGACCCATTTAGTTCCGACAATGGTCTTGTCTTTAGGACGCTTCACCAAATGCCAAACTTCGTTGCGCTTAAATTCGTTTAACTCTTCTTGCATGGCGTTTATCCAATCTAGATCTTGTAAAGCTTCGGATGCTTTCTTGGGTTCTAACGTGCTTAGAAAGTTGACATACAAACATTCGTTTGTAGTCGCATATCGTGTTTTCACTCCATCATTGAGATCACCAATAATATCTGCTGGGGGTGTGCTTTTGTCCATTTATGTGTACTGGGAAGAGTTGGAATCTCTACACGAGTGTTCGATGAATCATTCTCATCTAAAACTGCAAGAATCTCTTCAGTAGATTCAGCTGAAGATACATGTGTCGGTTCTGGTACGTTAACTTCTGGTTGTTGTATTTCATGTGTAGAAACCTCCGATGATGTGTTTACTGAAACCAGAACTTCAGGTTGAATTTCAGGTTCAGAAACTGGAATAGTTGTGGGTTCACTCGGAGTCTCGTTTGTTGCCCCAGAAGTACTAGCACCGACATCGTCAGATGGACCGGAGACATTAACACTCGTCTGTTGTGGAGATGCATTTACAGATGTGATGGGTAGTTCCATATCTGCACAATAATCCATAAATGCATCATGAAATAACAAATCTAAATCTTTAGTACTATTATTATCTAATACAGAATTAGAAAATTGTTTCGCCACAGGTTCTACTCCTTTTTGAGTAGAAGCTTCAGATTTCTGTCCGAGTTCTGAACTGTGTTGTCCAGAAGTCAATGTCACACTCTCGTCAAACGTAACGTTGATGCTCTCGATGACTGATGTTGTACGATTATTGTAGATCCGATATGATTTAGAATTCAAGGAATATCCAATAAAGATTCCCTCATCAGCCTTAACTTGGAACTTTGCAAGGCTTTCACGATCTTTCATAACAAAACACCTGCATCCAAACACACGCAAAAATTTGATGTTAGGTTTGCGATTGTTGATTAATTCATATGCAGTTTTGTTAAAGCGTTTATTAATAATTGTCCTGTTCTGAGTAAAGCACACTGTGGAAACTACTTCGGCCCATAGACTTGGTGGAAGACCCGAATAGGCAAGCATTGTTCGAGCCGCTTCTACAAGAGTCCGATTCTTCCTTTCAACTACTCCATTTTGTTGTGGAGTAATTGGTGCGGAAAAATTGTGAGATATTCCAACGGATTCAAGAAATGTTTGAAGAGTTGCATTCTTGAACTCAGTTCCGTTGTCACTTCGGATTTTTCGAACCGGGCGTTGTAGAAGTATTTGTATCTTCTTGATGAACTTAATAATCAGCTCGGGTGCTTCAGATTTGAGTCGTAAGAAATCCAGCCAAGTATATCGCCAATACTCATCAATTATTACTAATATATACTTCTTTCCTCCCATTGATTGAGTTCGCATCGGGCCACATAGATCCATCTGGATTAATTCCAAGGCATTGTTGCAATTAGACAAAGTCTTTGACTTGTGAGAGACGTGTTTCATCTTTCCCATCTCACAAGCCAGACAGATGGAAACTTTGTCAATCTTCAACTCAGGAAGCCCGGAAACTAATCCATCTATTCTGAGCTTGTTGATGCTTCGAAAGTTTTGATGTGAGAGTCTTCTATGCCACAACCAACATTCATCTTGAGAGGCTTTTGAAACAAGACAAACTTGATTGGAAGCAACAAGAGTCGCAAAATCTGTCATATATAGATCGCCGTATCGTTTTGCTCTGAAAATCTCTGACCAGTTCTTATCCACAACATAGCAAAACTTCTTGTCAAAAATTACCTTACAGTCCTTGTCGCAAAACTGACTAATACTGAAAAGGTTATGCCCTAACCCTTCAACATACAAGATCTTTTCTATTTGCATCGATTCATTCTTCAACGTTCCGAAGCCTCGAACATGACCTTTGGAGTCGTTGCCAAAACCCACCGATCCGCCAGGATGTACAGTAAAATCGTGCAATAAGTGCTTGTACCCCGTCATGTGTCTAGATGCTCCCGAATCAATGACCCACACATGATGGTCCTGTAAAAAAAATTACCTCATCTTAGGTACCCATATCTGTATGGGTCCTTTCTTGTTAGTACAGATCAGTTTGTTTATTACAGTTGATGAACCTTGAATTTTGCCTTTAAAAGTAAGGTTATTTTGTGAATTTGGTTTGTTGAGTTGATCTTTGGGAATCCAAACCATATTCACATCAACTGTTTTTGTTTCTTTCTTCTTATTCTGTTTGTTTGATCTGAAACCGAACATTTTAGCAAAGTTGTTCGGTGAAGATTTTAAAGAAAAAGATGAAGTATTAGACTTTTTGTTCTTTGGATCATTTCTATTTAGCATGAAATAGTTATCCCAACAATGAGCACAATGTATTCTTCTTTTTGCTTGTGTCAACAAGGTAGAATCAGAAATTGCGGAATTTTTATTTTCACAAACTTTGTAAACATTACACGAATGAATACAATTTTTATTTGAAGAATTACATTTCTCAGTATCGGTATTCCTATTCTTGCTATTTGAAACATTCTCCTTCAGATCCACGCAGTTTCCTTCATCCATTTCTGAGAAAGAATGAGAAACATTGTCAGAACTCTTAGAACTAGAAGAATTATTTGGAAACAAATTTGATTTCGTTTCGAATAATTTTCCTTTTTCTTTTCAGATTTTGTTCTGTTTTGACATTAGATACATTTGATGAAAAGACTTTATGATATACTTCACAATATTTTCTTTCTATTTCAAACTCAGTTCTTTCCTTTTTATTTTTCTCTTTTTCAAGAAATAGAACTTTCTCAAAATCTGAAACTTGTTTTGAAAGTTCTACACATCTTAGTTCAAGAGCTTTCTTTTCTGTAAAAAATTTAACTTTTTCTAAAGAATCATTTGCAAAAGAATCAGTTATGCTTGAAGATTTATTCTGATCTTTTAATTCAACTTGTTTTAAACATTTTTCACAAATCTTTGAACCCTTAGAGTTTGATATTTCATATAATTTGGATTCTAAATTTTGAATCTCACTCTTAAGGTCAATATTGACTTTTCGAGTATGATCAAAGTCTAATCCAATGTTTTCATAGTCATCCTCTAATTTTTCAAAGTTTAATTGCCATTTAGAGATTTGATTTTCTAAATCAACAATTTTGAGTAAAGCTGAATTCAAATCAGGAAATTCAGAAGAGATTTTATGAACAAACTCCTTTTTGTCATAATCTAATTTTATATTTGACTCCATTTCAACATTCGATTCAGATTTAACAGATTCAGGTTCGTTTATATTTGAATCAGTTGTTTTAGCCACAGATTCATTTGAAAACAACAAATTAAATTCAGTTAGTTCAACCTTTTTGGTTTTGTAACTAGAATTTAGTTCATCATATTTGAAGTTTGTAGTATTGAATCTAGGCTTTTCTTCCGAGCCTTTATCCGTTTTTACTTCCTCTTTATTTGACATGGGAGTTGAAGGATTTGAAGCAACATCTTTAGCAAAAGTTTGTTTCAAACTTTCATTATTAGAATTAACAAAAGTTTGTGTCATTGGAGGAACCTCCGTTATAATAGTTTGCTTTAAAATTTCATAACTTGATTTAACAAAAACTTGTGAAATTGGAGGAATCTCCTTTATAATTGTTTGCTTCAAAACCTCACTTTTAATTTCAGGTTCTTCAGTTTTAAGAGTTTCCTTTAAACCTTCACCCAAATTTTCAATTGTGTAAAGATTTTCAGGTGCATTCTTAAGAACCTCCACATCAGATAATCCTATACCCATTTTTGGGTTATAAAATCGAGTATCTTTTGGGTTGCTAGTTAGTAATTTCAGAGTTTGCTCAGTCTGACCTCTTTTATAATTTAAATCTTCTAGTTCCTTGATCTTTGCAAAAGCATCTTTTCTTTCTTCAGAAAGAACTTTGATTTTGAACTGAAAATCTATGTTTTCATCATTTATATCTTTCATTTTCTTCTTTAACTCAGAAATTTCAGTTTCAAGCGTTTTAACTTTTGATCTGATAACTTCTTTTTCTTTATCTTCCGCTAAACATTTATAAAGAAGTGCTTCATCATGATATTTCAACTTTGAACTTTTCTCATCTTCAAGTTTCTTTTGAACTTTATCAAGTTTCTTTTTAGCTTTTTCAAATTTCTCATTAAGTTCAAATATCACGATTTGCATCTCTTCATATCTAGCATTTTTAGTTTCAGACTCATTTTCAGAATTATCATTATTATCATAATTATTGGAAGAATATAGAGATGATACCTCAGATTCCTAGTCTTCTTCATTCATCTTTGCCATTAGACTGTACTTTACTTCAGTAAAGTGCACTTCTTCATCATCAGAAGAATCCATGAGCCAAATTTCTTCCTCAACGTTGACTGGCTTTCCGCTTTCTTTGGCTTTTGCCAAGTGAGCTTTTCTCTTATAGTACTCAGAATCCTTGACTTTCTTCAGTGTACAATCTCTGGCAAAGTGACCAGGTTTTCCGCAGTTATAACAGTTTCGGTCATCTCTATCCTTCATTTCTTCCCTCTCCTTTTTCACAACTTTCTCCTCTTTCTCTTCCTCCTTTTTCTCATTCCTTTTTTCAAACCTTTTATATCTGTTAGCTTTGTTGTAATCAAGTCTGGTTTTTGAATAAAACTTCTTTTTGCCAAACCTGTTTTGAAATTTGTTTGTTAACAAAGCCAACTTTTCAGCAATTTCCTCCATATCATCTCCAGAACTGCTACTGTTATTATCATCAGAACTCATCTTTTTCTTACTTATCCCAGAAATCAAAGCTTTTGTTTTCACAACTCCAATCTTCCTATGTTCACTCAGAAGGGCTAAAGACTCTTCGACCTTTTTATCCTTTTCCTTAACTGCTTTTACTTTATCTTCGTGTTGACCAAGAATACTGAAAATGTCGGTCAACTTTTCATCATCCATATCCCTAGACATTTGGAGCTGAATGCAGTATGAATCCCATTCTGGTAGTAGATTCTTGATAAACTTGTAATTTATCTCCGATTCTGATTTGTCGACTCCATTCCTTCTCAAATCATTAAGGATGATGTTGTAGCGATTGTAGGTCTCTTTCAATGATTCGCCATCTTTTGCCTTAAACCCTTCATAAGCATTGATGCTTTGATTCTTTTTGGTCTTCATGGATTTTGATGATCCCTCAAACTGCCTTTCTAACTCATCCCATATCTCCTTAGCTGTATTACGACTATCTACTCGATTGTAGATATCATTTGGGATGGCCTGGGTCAGGTACGTCAAAGCTAACTCATCAATTTCAACTTTTGCTTTGTCAGCTTCATTGTAATATTTGTATTCTTTTTCAACTCTTCTTGGAGGAACATACTGAATTGTAGCAGTTTCAGCAATACCACCAATATCTATGTATGCTTTGTAAGGACCATTTTGAATAGACAGCATGAGTTCTCTGTTTTTATGATTCAGAAATTGAGTCATTCTCTTTTTCCATTGAGATTACTCTTCGGCCATTAAGACTGGAGGCTTACTCTTTGAACCCATACTCAGTAATTCTCTAGACATCTTTACAAATTGCTACAAAATGATCGTTCAGAAAATCAAGCAGTAAGTGTAACACAAATTACACTTAGAATTCGGATGCAACTAAAAACTCTCAAGAATTCGGATGTACTTAGATCCGAAACCAACAGATGTCGGATGCAACTGGATACGGAACCACGGAAGTCGGAAGTAACTAGATACGGAACCACTGATTTCGTACCTAACAGGATACGGAACCCCGGAATTCGAACCTAACTGGGTGCGAAACCACGGAATTCGAACCTCACTTGATTCGGAACCAAGGATTTCGACTCTAACTGAATTCGAAATCAACACTTAACCAAAATCCAAATCAACTCTGATTCGAAACCAACACTAAGAATGATCCGTAACCACAGAATTCGGACATAACAGAATTCGAAACCAATGGTTTCGTATGATTATCGATCCGAAACCAACACTTATGAATAACTCACTTTTATCTATGTGATTCGAAATCAAGTGAAATCTTCCTTGAGTGATCCGAAACCCTCAAGAATAATCCGAAACCCGTATGAACACTCCAAAATCCTTAAGAACAATCCGAAACCTTCACTTCGAACTCGAAAACACTAATTCAGCCATAACTTCTTCGATTCTTGATCAATTGATATGAAACTTGCACAGATTTGTTCGAAATTTGAATCCACACACTTTCTTAGTTGATCACAAATCCTAATTCGATCAATTTAATCGAATTAAGATCCAAAACAGTAAGTTTAGGGTTTTCGAACAAACAGATCTAAAATGATCAAATCTGCAAATTCTATGCATATTTTGGTAAAATTCCTTGTTTTAAAGATGATCAGGGATGAAAATCGAGTACAGTAGTGTCAAGAATCAATCAAAAAGATAAAAAATGGCAGAATAGATGAAATCTGGATGAATAGTAATCGAAGAAGGGTCAGAAATCTCGATGAACAATGAAGATTGAAGGGTCCGAAATCTTCAATTTAGTGTAAAAAATCTTCAATTTGGTCTTTGATCTGCTTGAATTTTCTGTTTAGCTCTGATACCAATTGATAAACCCAGATTTAGCAATCAAGAATATAGAGAGAATCTAGAGAGCAAATGTGTCATTCATATATTGAACTTAAGAGTACAAATGACAATATGCATGAAGTGTTATGGAAAAAACAAAGGAGTCTTCTTTATATAGTAGGGCCATGACAAGTCCATGCCTCTACTAAGAAGAACAGTACAAGATATTAATACTGTCTTGATAGCTACAATAATTCTCTAACAGGACATTTTGTCTCACTCGGGTTTTGTTGAGAAATATTATTTTATGCCATAAGACGACCAAAAGAGTTGAGTTTTGGAATTTGGTGTCGCGTAATTTCCCTTTCAAAGATTTGTGTTAGCACATTTTGTTGCAACTTGTTCAGTGTACGGATTGATTTACACGTGGCGTGAGTAATGCGTTAAAGGACGTTCTGATAGTATTTCTTAACAATTTTCTTTATGCGCTTTCGGTTAATTGATTATTTTATTATCCTTTCACGCAAATGCATGATATTGATCTAGGGATATGCATGACTTGGTAACCACGAACCCTCGACACTTTGATAAATGAATCGTGAATGGGAATGTCTCATTAATTTATTGTATAAATGGAGGTCGTTGGTCAAGTATGTTTTAGTGTTGTGCGGATAATGCATCGTTTACGATACGGTACGTTTTGAAAACACGAATGTGTGAGTCGTTGAACTTTGGTCAATTTTGACTCGATAAACATTTTGGAAAATTATAAACCTTTTTGATTTTGGAGAAAATGTATGTTCTGGGCATTTGTAATGAGTAAATTTTAAGCATTGACGTTTTAACGTTTTATTTTGCGAATGAAAGACTTTTGTGTAAATACTCCACGATGGGGATTTTGGAAGAATATTTGTTTAAACCTAGGGTGCGTGAAATTATTAAAGTTTTTGGAACATTAATACACACTGTTTGTACGATTCGAAGTTTGAAGTCGATTTAAAACCTTTTGGTGTCAACCGCTTACACACACTTCTTATTCTCCTCAGTTTGAGAGAACGCATAATTGTGTGTGAATTTTGTCAAAGAGGTTTTACTCTTATGTCATTATATGACTAAATGAGAAAATTTTGAAATTTGAATTAATGAAATTTTCTATTTCAAGAGTTTAGTGTGGGCTACCTATTGCATGTAATTTTATTTCCGGAAAACCACTAGGAAAGTGTTACAAGTTTGCATGCATACTCCAATTTGAAATTTCTTCACGATACCTTAGTCGATACCTCCGAATGGTGAAAACGTATTGATTTTGTCTTTAAACTCGGAACCGACACAAGCCATTTTATGTTTTAACCAAAGTATATTTAGGGAATTGTTTCACCGTTTTGTGAAATAAGCTGACGTATGCGAACTTTGTTGGTGAATTTTGTTTCATGCCGTTTCATGATTTAAAAAGAAAATCTTTGGAATAGGATGGCATTCAAACTCTTTTTGAAGTATGTATAAACCTTTTTGGTTACACATCATTTAAGTGGGAAATTACCTTACGTGCATGACATAGATCAATCCATGCTAGGCCCGTAACAGTTCCTTTCAAAGAAGTCACTTATTATGCTCTTGCGTTTGTTAATAATCTAAATTTCGATGAAAATAGCCTTCATTATAATTTTCATATGTGGGACGGGCGTGTCCATTTTTGCACAACTACCGAGTAGATGGTAGTAGATTTTTGTGCGTGCGATTAAATTGTTATGAAAACCTTTGTGTTGAAAATTTCTATAAAAAGTTTTTGATTGGCATATTTGTTAAATAGCTCACTTGAGAACCTTGAACTCATTAGGACCTTGGAAAGGGTAAGTAACCCCGATTAAGAGTATGTGTGTGGAACTTCGACCGTGGAAGGTTGGGTATTCCGACGCGTGTTGGTACTGTAGGCTGTTGGTATTGGTTGCAGAGTCGATGTACTTATTGTAACTAAAGGGTTAGATTCGCGGTATCTTATTTTTGAGGTTGGTTGTAACCATTATTGTTGGCAACTTATTTTGGGTCTTAGTCAATTTTCGCATAAAGGACGTGTAGGACCTTATGGACACCATATTAATGACCTTGGTTTTGTGGGAATGTTCAGCGAATGGAACACGTGTGTAGAGTACTGCAGTGGTTTGAATCTTGGTGGTATAATTAGGTGTCAACTTTGGATTTTGAGGCCATAAACCGTCAGTGTATTTGGAAGTGTTGTAGTCCAATCTTAAGAGACAATCGTATCGCTTGTAGTGTTTTTAAGAAGTTCGAATTGTGATAAGTGAATTAGTGGGACGACTTTCCTTGAATGGTAAAAGAATTTGCAGATTGGGTGATCGGTAATGGGATGTGTTCTTGGAGTTGCATAAATCGTTGGGTCAGGGACGACCACATGTTTTGGGGTCTATTAGTGCTCGTTAGGGTCAAATGTCAATTCAGCATCAGGACGGTTGGATTTGAGGATTTTGTTGGTTTCAGTGGTAATCAAACCTCGGGTTGGTTGAGGAAGAAACTTTAAAGCGTGTAGACCTGGGTTGAGTGGAAGTCGAGATCGGACGATGAGGAAGTATGGATCACCTAAGGTTGGGAGATGACCGGAGTCATTTAGTTAGAGGCTACCTTAATAAAAATAAGTATTCACTCGGGCTTAAGTGTAGTGGGTCTAATTGGTCATTGATTGTGAGTATCGCCATGAAGTTGTCATAGCAGTTCTGGCAAGAAAGGATTCAAAATTCAGTTGGAAACTGAGGCAACATGGAAAGGGTTGAGTTCGACAACCCTTGGGTGTTTGGAGACTAGATTTTGAGGACGAAATCATCCTAAGGTTGGGAGGATTGTAACACCCGTAATTTTTGGATAAGTACAATTTCGAATCAGTGTGAAACCGATCTTTTAAGAAAAATATGAAAAATAGGATTTTGGGTTAAATCTTAGATTTTATGGTCTTGTTGGATAGGAAATTCGAATACGAGTCCAACGGTTCTTTCCGGAGCGAAAACGGAGCTAAAACGAAGAAGTTACGACCGAAACAGTATTCGACCCAAAATAGGGCCGCGTGGCGTGGTGCGCGACCTTGGGCCACGGCCCAAGCCGCGTAACTCACTGAATCAGATATAAGTCGCGAATTTTCAGCTTCAATCTTCATTCCTTCATAACTTTTGCATCCCAACTCCGATTTTGATGATTCAAGTTGCTATGATTTTGTTTTTGGGAGCTCTTCAAGGATCTACAAAGAGTTTTGAAGTATGATGAATGATCCAAGAGTATTTGGTGGTGGTTGAGGTAAGCTTCTCACTTTTCTTCAGCTAAGAAGTTAGGGTTTTGATATTTTTGGTGGTTTTGGATGATTTATGTTGGGGGGAATGTATGTAAGTGTTTGAGGATGATTATTTATGGTTGGAAACTTATGGATCTAGGTTTTGGAAGATTTGGCTTGAGGATTCAAGTTTCTTTAAAGGAGCTCAATTTGGGGAAAATCTAGATTTAACCTAAATCTAGCAAGGTGAGTTCAAGTTGATTTGTGAAAACGTTGTACATGCCAAATATTATGTTTTCCAAGAATTTGTGTGTTTTACGTAAAATTATCAATTGTTGAGTATTTGGTAAGTTTGACCCTTTTGATGTGTTTAACTTTATATATTTGTAAAACACCCATATTTGGGATTTTTGAATATTTTGATGTGTAGAAATTATGAATATATCTTCATATGATTTATTGTTCAAATAGAGTTCATTCAATGGTTTTCTTTCATGTGGGTAATTGATTTTATAAACCATTGGGAAAAGGCACATTTTAGTGTCATGAGTCATTTTGAGGATTATTAAGGGTATGAGTCCATTTGGGGAAACCCTTTGTTTTTAAACTGTGTAGAGTTTTGGGTTAATGATGATTTTATGGTACATGTTTACCTAAATGATGTTTAAATGCATTTTGTATTATGAGGACCGTTATTTATGGGTCTAATGGGTTTTGAGCATTTTGCTTGATTTTGACTTTAAGGAAGTCTTGGGGACATTTTGTCCGGTTTTGATGGCTCAATGTGGAGTCTTATTTATGGTTTGCATTTATTGCAATTTGATGCGTTTTATTGCATATTAGTGATATTTGCATGCTCGGGTGCTTTAGTCATTCCGGGATGGACATGTTATTGTAGACTGTTGCATTGGATCCATAGGCACGTAAGTCAGTCTTTATTTGATAGTCTATCTCTTTATACATGAGGAGTGGACTGTGGGAACGCATGGTTATATGCATTAGGCCGTGGGGGCCACTAGCGAGTATGCAATAAGGGACATTGAAGTCCTTGAGGTGTAACTCGTCTAGACTGGATAGGCAATATGGTCCCATAAGTCCTTGAGGTGTAACTCGATGGGGTATGCAATAAAGGAATTGGGAAAGGTTTGAGGTTGTGATGTCTTTATGGCATGGGAATTAAGACCGGGACTTGAGGTGTAATCCAGTAACATCATAAGTGGCCTAACTTTATGTGCCCGTCACTTTCGATGGAATCGGGCCACCCCCGTCACCGAAAGGTGTTGTTTTTGGGTAGTTACTTTTATCCATATTTTCGTTGACGCTATTTATTTATATGAAATGTCTTCATGGTTTATTGGCAGAGTTCTATGCCTCACCCTATTTGGATGTTTTAAATATTGGAGTTTTGTCCACGTTTATATTTCTTGGGATATTTAACGTCCAAGCACGTTTTAAGTGAGTTGGAGTTGGAATTCATTTTGGAAAACGCCTTATACATTTTGGGAACTTTTCTCATAGATTTTGGGTGCGTTGGAAAATGAGTCGTTTACTTCCTTTCATAAACTCTTTTTGGAAATCATGATTTATGTCGCAAACTTTCATTCTACAAATTATATAAATCATGTTATAAACTCTTGAACTCACTAGGCGTTAGCCTAACCTTTTTATTTGTCGGCATGTGCAACAGGTTCAGGTTGGGAGTAGTTCTAGTGACACTACGAAAGGTCGAGTGCTAGTAGTGTGCTCGGGAGGTGAATTGGTAGTGAAGTCTTCCGCATTGAGTTTTGGGAATAGCAATTGTACTTGAGTTAAGTAACACCCGATGTGAACTTAGCCTTTGTATTTAAGACTTGAGTTATATGTATTGATGGATGTATTTCCCGTATTGATTTATAGGGAGAAATCCTAATATTTTGGTTGTATTATCGAAAATTTTATTTAGTTGTTCTTTCCCAATTCGAGGGTGTTACACATATACATTTGTATTTACAATTTTTTATATATTATATATTTTTTATATTTATAATTAACATATGCATTTATTTTTTTAGTATTTTTTATATTTTTTATATTTATAAGTTATACTATATTTATGTTTTATAAAATTTATTTTGTATCTAGATTTATACTTTATGTATTTGAGCATTCCATCTATGTAATTTATATATTGATTTGGTTTAACGTTTCTATTTGAACATTCCATCTATTTTATTTTTATGAAATTTATTATGTATTTATATTTACATTTTATGTATTTGAACGTTCCATCTATTCAATTTGTAAATTGATTTGATTTAGCGTTTGTATATTAATTTGTATATAAATTGCATAGATTGAATGTTCAAATACATAAAATATAAATTTGAATACAAAATAAATTTTATAAAAGATAAATATAATATAATTTATAAATATATAAAATACAATAAATATAAATGTATATGTTAATTATAAATATAAAAATATATACAAACTAATATGCAAACGCTAAATCAAATCAATATACAAATTGAATAGATAGAACGTTCAAATACATAAAATATAAATATAAATACATAATAATTTTCATAAATATAAAAATATATAATATACAAAAAATTGTAAATATAAATGTATATGTTAATTATAAATACAAATATATAAAATAGAAATATATAATATAATTTATAAAATAGAAATATAATAGAATTTACAAAATACAAATACAAATACAAATACAAATACAAAAAATATAAATATATAACACATAAAATGTAAATATAAATATAGTTTAGAGTAAATTTCAGATTTGGTCCATGTGGTTTAAGAAATGGTAAAAATAAAGAAAGTTTGCAAAAAGGTCAGGTTAAACGGCCAAAGATAACAGTCGTCAAAGGGAGGGACCAAAAAAAAGCAAAAATACGTACGTCCGGGACCATATGCACCTTATTGAAGTTCAGGGACAAAAAATGTTAGAATTGACAAACGTTAAGGACCAAAAGTAAACTTTACTCTTATAATATATTAATATCAATCACAATAAAATATTTTAATATGTTGAAAAATTATATACCATCATCAAAGTTAAATGATTATAAGAATACTTTACAAAGATAAGAATTTATTAGAGTAAATTACATTTTTCGTCCCTGTGGTTTGTTAAAATTTGTAGATTTCGTTCTTATGGTTTCAAAATTTTGGCTTTAGTCCCTATTGTTTGTAATTCATTTCTATTTTCATTCTTGGGGCCAAAACAATACTTTTAAGTATGAATAACTAAAATAGAAATGAATTGTAAACCATATGGATGAAAAAAAACAATTAAAATTAAGTCATAAGGATGAAAAAAGTAATGAATTATAAACTATTAGGATGAAAATTGTAATTTCAAAACCATAAGAACGAAATTAGAAATTTTCAACAAACCACAGGGACTAAAAACGTAATCTACTCAATTTACTATAATGATTGTTTTTTTTTTCTATTGTAAACTTTTTTTTATTTAAAGATACGTGATTAATGAGAATGATATATTTATTGTTATTATGTTTTGTTTTATTTGGTAGATTATTTGCTTCAATAAATTACATTTTTACCCTCAACTACTTTTTAGCACGACATAAGTTGATAAACACTTTTAAAAATAAGCATAAATTGTTTTAAATAAGCAATCCCAAACACCCCCTATGTTTTGTTTTACTTGTAATAGAACAGAGATTTGGTAGATTATTTGCTTCAACATATGTTGTTTAAAAATAAGAGATAATAATTACAAACCTATACATTTGGAATTTCTTTTAAAAAAACATCATGAAAAGATTTTCTAAAATTAAAGAAAATGGGAATTTTAGAATCTTTACCAGATTCTGGGCTTCAAAAGATTCTCGGATATTTTCTCTAAAATAAAGAAAATATGTACAAAATGTTTTCAAATTTGAGAATTAATTGAAAGTTAGGGATAGTTATTTTAATTATTCTAACTAGTAAGACTAACAGAAATTTATTTTTTCACAAAAAATCTATTTTATTAAATAAACTTAATATTTTAATAATATAATTAATATTGTAATCTTTAAAATAGAATCTTATTATAATTGAATGCGATTTTGTTATATATTTTACTTTTGATTTTTTAGAGCAACTTTATAGTGTTTTGAGGAGTTTTTTTCATTAGAGATTATAAAAAAATTTGAAAGTATATTTAAATTATAAATTTATAAAATATTTTAATATAAATAATGTTGGAATTTTAAAATAAATATTTTTGGTTGAAGTTGAGTTTAATTTTTATAAAATTTATTTTAAAGAAAATATAAGTATAATTTGTTAGAACGAGTTTTTAAATATGTGGATAATTTAGTTGATACGGGTTTTAGTGAATTACTATATATGTTTATGATCAATAATTTAATGATTACGGTGTTTATATTTTCACCTAATTTGTGTGGAAATTGTTTCCATAAATTTGCTATCTTTCAAGTTTCAACTAACATGTATATATATATATATATATATATATATAACATATATATATATAGAGAGAGAGTAAAGTTTAAATGAAAACTCATTTTCAATTGTGCACATGAGGACGGATCTTGGCCCTTCCATCTCTATTGATCAAATGACTCATATTAAATAGAGTTTTTAGATGAAATTATTAATTAAGCTGATTAGGGGTAAAAAGAGAAGATAATTTAAACTCACGTCTACCTTGTTTGACTTTTTATTTTCTTTTTTAATTAAAATTTTTTACCCCCATTAAAGTTTAAAATAAATTATCTTAAAAATTAATAATATTTTAATCAAACAAATTACATCAAAAAAACGAGAATTCAATGCTCTTCGATATGACATCCATCTCGATATAGTTTTTTTTGTTTTAACCGTTTTTACGTGAAATGTCATATATGTGTTATATTCATTATGAATATTTATGTACGTTCAAGTGTGTACAACATCTCAACACCGTAAGTCCGTAACTCGATATCACCTTCTACAACACTTTCTTCAACGTCCTAAGGTATCGTGTTCTTCATTACCGTAACCCAACACCCATCAAGATGAATCGAGAACCTATCGAGTTTCGATTGTCAACCGAGGAACAAAATAGAGTGCGTCACGTCTCTACACCTTCACGGGTCACTCATGTATTATTCTTCATGAATGACACATCATTCAGAGTGAATAATACACGATTCATGAATTCGTGTTATTCATCCTGAATACTGTATTATTCATCCTTTATTCATCATGAATAGTGAATGAACGTTCACCTTTGTTATTCATACTGAATGTGGACACTTGGAGATGTTCATACATATTCATAAAGAATAAAACCAAGTTTCGGTTGTGAATCGGAAAACAAAAGAGAGTGCGTCATGTGTTAACACCTTCACGGGTCATTCATATATTATTCATCATGAATAATATATCATTCATGATGAATAATACAACATTCAAGATGAATAATACACGATTCATGTTTAATAATACATGAATCATGAATTCGTGTATTATTCATCCTGAATGTTGTATTATTCATTTTGAATACTGTGTTATTCGTCATGAATAGTGAATGAACGTTCCCCTTTGTTATTCATACTGAATATGGACATCAAGAAACGTGCATACATATTCATACTGAATATAACACATACATAGCATTTCACGTAAAACGATTAAAATGAAGAAAAAACAATATCAAGATGGATGTCATATCGAAGGGTACAAAATTCTCGTTTTTTGATGTAATTTGTTTGATTAAAATATTAATAATTTTTAAGATAATTTATTTTAAACTTTAAGGGGGTAAAAGTTTTTTAATTAAAAAAGAAAATAAAAAGTCAAAGATGATATGTGCTGATTCAAATTTCCAAATTTGTTCCTAATCACTTCTCAATTGGTTTCATTAAGTTTTAACCATTGATTAGTTTTCCAAATCTTGATCAATGGTTGTGACTTGTCCTCATGTGCACAATTGAAAATGAGTTTTCATTTGAATCTACCCCTATATATATATAACATGATGCGGGTTCAAACGAGGAGCGTAACAATTTAAGAAAACGCGAGGATCACCGCCTATGTACTGAATCACATGTGATTCACGTACAAAATCACATGTGATTCACACCTGATCGGGGGGCTTCCGCCCATGTATTGGATCACATGTGATTCACGCCTAAAATCACATGTGATCCGGGCGACTTCCACGCGACTCGCGAACCAGGTCGCCCGCTACCCAATTTTTTTCGGGAGTAGTGGATCACATGTGATCCAGTACATGGAAGGCGCTCCTCGCGTTTCTCGTAAATAGGTACGCTCCTCGTTTGAACCTTCATCTATATAACATATTTATAGTTATATAGCCTTAGGTTCAAATGAGAAGTGCTAAATATTTGAGAAGTAGAGAAATAATCTTGGCCATTTATTCGGTCAAGATCGGTTATAATTGGTCAAAAGTTGCGGCTTTGACTGGTCAAAAGTTACGGCTGTTCCAAAAATAGAAAGGCAATTTCGTAACTTTTATAAAAAAACACGGGACGAATTCATATATGAATATGTGTGATTCACATATGAACTATACGTTCATATATGAACCTTTGTAATTCACATATGAACTATTTATAACTAATTCATATATGAATCTTGTGATTCATATATGAACATTTGTGTTTCATATATGAAACTAATTAACTGTAGGTTCATATATGAAACTAATTAACTGTAGGTTCATATATGAAACTAATTAACTGTAGGTTCATATATGAATCAGTTGAACCAATTAACTGATTCATATATGAACCTTTGTGATTCATATATGAATTTTTTTAATTAATTCATATATGAACCTTTGTGTTCATATATGAACCTTTGTGTTCATATATGAACCTTTATGATTCATATATGAATTTTTTTAACTAAATCACAAAGGTTCATATATGAATTAGTTAAAAAGAGTTTATATGTGAATTACAAAGGTTCATATATGAACACAAAGGTTCATATATGAATCACACAGATTCATATATGAACTCGTTCGCGTATTTTTTATGAAACTACCCCTCTATCTTGTGCAGACCACGTGCAGACCACGCGAGGATATATCTGATGCTTCTCGGTCAAAGCCGTCGATCTTGACCGAATGAATGGCTAAGATCACTTCTTTATTTCTCAAATATTTAGCACTTCTCATTTAAACCACTCCCTATATATATATATATATATATATATATAGAGAGAGAGAGAGAGAGAGGAAAATTCAAATGAAAACTCAATTTTCATTGTGCACGTTGTAACACCCCGAAAATCCTAACTCAATCTGTAAACGAATTTATTTAGAATTATTAAAAGGACAAGGTGTTGCATCGGAAGGTGAGTCACGTAATGCTAATTGGATCTCTCGGGAAATATGGCAAAGTTTGGGCTCGGTACAAGGCCAGCGAGTATGACACTCGCGATAGTGACATGGTCACTTTCGCAGTGTCACTATCGCTGAAAGTGTACCGCGAGTATTTTAGGTAGCGGGCGAGTATGCCCGACGATAGTGACAGTGTCACTATCGCCGTCGGGCTCCAGAGGGTTTTAAACCCACGACTTTCAGCCTTCTTTCATTTCTATTCCACCTCCCACTCTCTAAACTCTCCCAAACCGAACCCTAGCCCTCTATCGTTTTTGGAGCTCTTGAAGCCATAAATCTTGCAAACCAAAGCTTCTCTCTCAGTTCTTAACAAGGAATTATGGATGGAGGTTAGAACCCTCCTTCTCACTTTCGCTTTGGTGAGATTTCTACACTTTCTAGGGTTTTACCCAACCCTCACCTAAACCTTTTCCTTTCTTTGGATGAAATGAAGATTGAGGCTCACTTTGGTAACGATATAAGTGTTTGGTTGGTGGATTCACTTGATGGTGGAGGTAATCTTCTCTTCTCTCATTTTGGAAATTAGGGTTTCGATCTATTGATGATTTTGGGTGTAATATGTTGGAGGAAATGATTCTAAGTGTTTATGGTTGGAAACTTGGATTTAGGTTTTTGGAAGATTTGGACTTGAAGATTCGGACTTCTTCAAAGGAGCATACGTTTGTGAAAAATCTAGATTTAGCCTAATCTAGCAAGGTGAGTTCAAGTTGATTTGTGAAAACGTTATACATGCCAAAATGTGTATTTTAAAGTATTTGTGTGCTTTATGTGAAATTATCTCTTGTTGAGTTATTTGGTGGGTTTTGATTTAATTAAAGTGTTGATTTTACACATCTTGTAAAACACCCACATTTGGGGATTTTGAGTGATTGAGGAATAAATCACGAGTAAAAGAGGTTTTGCTAAATTATTGCATAAGTGAAGAGAATTTGGTCAAAATACACTTTTAGTGTTTTTGTGATTATGCGATAACTATGATGTGTTACATTTTAAAGTGTGAACGTGTGAGTTGGAGATTTTGGTCAATCCGACCATATGAATGTTTTGAGAGTTATAAACCTTTTATTTTGGGGCCGATGGCCAATTGAGGAATTAAAAGAGTAAAGAGTTTGAGTAACGATGTATTTTGGTTTACGTAACCGTGTGAGTGACATGTATTTAACAAAACGAATATTTTGGCCTTTAAAGGCTTTATTATTACTCAAATGAGTCTTTTGAGTATTTGCCGGTTTTGGTGACTCGAGGTGGAGTCTTGAGTGTGTTATATGCTTAATTGCATTTTATTTGAATACGTGCCGGTTTAAGTGTTGGTCTTGTGTGTGAAGACCATTTGATGATTTTGTATTCTTAGTACCTTTGGGACTAATGAACCTTGGTGAGTCATATGCATTGTTGAGTTATGAAAGAGTTACATATACGTATACATGTAGATGCATATATGATTTGACTTAATTGGGAAGGTGGCAATGAAGGGGTTGTGAGATTATAATGCCTCGGAGCGTGTGTTGCATGATGTGAGTTAGATGCATTTAATTTGCATGAATGGATGTTGATAGACGATCATTAGATCTTTTGAGCAGAGGGCTCGGTTTTAGACTCTGTCGAGTCTCGAGGGCATTCGCCCGGTTTTAATAAGCTCGACGTGGGCTTGGGATTTGAATTGCATGAATTGCATGAATTGCATGAATTGCATGAATTGCATGAATTGCATTATATTTGATGTTTACATGATTTGAATGCATTGGTTATTCTTTTGGGGTCATGTATATATATATTTAAGTCGAGTAAGCTTGTTTCGGATGGTGGGTTTCCAAGGTAAAGATCCAGCAGGATTGAACTTGGTGGTTTGGACTAAAGGCCTAGTATGGTTGATGTCTAAGAGGGGCTAAAGACCTAGTATGGTTGATGCCGAAGAGGGACTAAAGACCTAGTATGGTTGATGTCTAAGAGAGGCTAAAGACCTAGTATGGTTGATGTCTAAGATGGGCTAAAGATCTAGTATGATTGATGCCGAGGATTGACTAAAGACCTAGTATGGTTGATGTCATCTGTTTTCCACATCCAAGAAGCTTACTTGCATTTATTTAATAGTGGTTTAATTTATGTGTTTGCCACATTTGATGAGATCGGGTCTCCCCCGTCACCGAAGGGTGTTGATTTTGGGTATTTTATTTATTCGCATTGTTAAGGGTATATTATATGCATATGGATTGTTTTCCATGATTGATGGACGGATTTATGTCACATCCTTATTGGATGTTTTAACTATTGAGTTTTATTCGCAGTGGCGATTATTTGAGAAATTATTATTAATTAACTCTTGATGTGAATTTTGGATTTGAGTCCCTTGCAGAGAAACGATTTTCATTGGAAGCTTTCCTCTCAGAAATTGTGTGCTTTTGGAAAATGGGTTGTCGATGTCTTCTATACAAACCCTTTTAGAAAACCATTTATTGAGTTGAAGTTGTTGATTTATCAAATGATTTGCTCATGATGTAAACTCTTGAACTCACTAGGCATTAGCCTAACATTTTTATTTGTCGGCATGTGCAACAGGTTCAGGTTGGGAATAGCTTTAGCTACACTGCGAAGTGATGAGTGCTAGTAGAGTGCACGGGAAGTGAGATGCTTAGCGGAGTTTTCCGCACTTTTGGGATTAGCAACTTTTATTTGGGTTAAGTAACACCCGCCTGGAGTTGTTAGCTGTTTGATTTGTGATGTTTAAAGTTTGAGGTATTTTCAAGGATGATATGTAGAAGTAATTTTATCATCTTTTAGTTTAATCTATTGAAATTATAGTTAGTTGCTCATTCCAATTTTGAGGGTGTTATACACGTGAGGACAAATCTCGGCCACTCCATCTCTATTGATCCAACAACTCATATTAAATAGAGTTTTTTAATTAGAATTATTACTTTTTCATTCGTATTTATGGTTTTTCCAGTTCTTTTTTAGATTCTTCCCGATTCACCTGTGTATACATACATATATATATATATATATATATATATATATATGTGTGTGTGTGTGTGTGTATGTATGTGTGTGTGTGTTTAAGTGATTTAATATTATTTTTTATTTTTTAGATAAACATTTAATAATCTGATAGTTTATGAAAACTAACCAAATCAGTTTTTAGGAAAGTCAATTATTAATATACATGTATATATATAGGTGAAGGATCGTGTGAGAAGTAGAGGTTGACATTAGAATCGTGAGAAATGAATCTGAACTCTTGATCACTTTTAATCAAATGCCCTCCTATGAATTATGGTTTAGAATGAAATTGATCCGGTGCATCTCATCCTAATGTGCGTTGATTTCTCATCCAACAATTGATAACCACTTCTCACGTTAATCTTAAATTCTCACCGAAACCCAACCCTATATATAACACACTCGGAATTGAAATTACACCTTCTTTATCTTGCCTTCCCTATTTCACATTATTCATAAAGTCCGTTTACAAAAATTGGCAAAATTAGGTATGATAACCATGTGTTCACAAAGCCAACAATGTAAACGATGTTGTATTTAAAAAAACACTAAACAGGGTGAAACCGGATAATATCTTATTTTGTTTCTAAAAATAATTAAACTTTAGAATATTTTTCAACTCCTTCATTTAGTGAGGAGAGAAGAGATAGATTCATAGAAGACGAGATATGAGAGATAAGATTTCATAATTAAATTTTAGAATATATTGTTATTAAATTGTGATATTTAATAAATATGTTGTAAGGATAAAATTAGATCTTACGGTTTACACAAATAAAAAAGATACTACATAAAAAGCCTTATATATATGTATATACATACACACGTATGTATATGTATCCTGACGCATTCCATGTCAGCATAGACATTATTACGTTATCATACATAATCTTATACATGATTATATTATTGGAAACGGATTCAAAGGGTGCGTTTGGTACACTGTACAAGACATGACAGAACATGGTCCACTCTCCCACGTTTGACATGACCTTTATGTGGAACAGACTGGAACAAGGTGGAACAAACTGGAACAGGCCTGTTCCACCCCCACCCCATGGAATAAAGTGGAACAGACTTATGTTTTACCAATATAACCTCAAAATAAAATCTAATTCTCTTCTAAAACATCAAATAAACCTTATATTTCATATTTTATTCATTCTTTAAATTTAGCAAGGGTAAATTGGTCAATGTTATCTGTTCTGTTCTATCCAGTTCTGTCTTACCAAACGTGGAACAACTGTTATGTCCTGTACTGTTCTGTTCTGTCCCACCTTGTCCTGTCCTATCCTGTCTGCGTACCAAACACACCCTAATAGCCATTCTCTACACAATGGAATTGGTTTCCTAGTCATTCCTCTCCTGGATTGACTCAAATGTGATAAAAAAGAACCTGGTCAATTTTTACTTTAAAAAAAATTACAGATCCAGATCCGTAATTACAGACCCATGTAATTTTTTAAAGAAATTGATTAGTTTTTGAAAATAATTTGTCGTTTAGCCAGGTCCACAAGCTACAGACCTGAATATTACGGGAATAGTGATTTTAATATAAAACGGGAAGAAAAATGACTAAAAAACAATTTAAATTAATAAAATTACTATTTGAGTTAATTTCCTTATAATAACATTGTGCTTCTATAAATTTGTTCAAAGTTTGGTAGAGACACCACATCCACTTCATTTCTTCAACAAACAAAACATTAAATATAATGGTTTCAACTCCGTTTATTATTGTCTCAATTTTGTTAGTAAACTTTTCTTCTTGTTTATGTGTTATACTCCGTACCAATAACACTTTTAGTCACAAAAGTTTTGCATATGCCTTGGCGACATGGTACGGAGATGAAACTGGTGCTGGAAGTGGTAATCAAATGCAAATTTTTTATTACAAGAAATAATTTATAAGTTCCTTCATTTACTTTCTTTATTATTGATTTATGTTTTGTGATTATGATCGAGCAGGAGGAGCTTGTGGATGGGAGGACGATGTGAAAGATCCCCCATTGTCATCGATGATATCAGCTGGAAATGCGAATATCTTTTTGAATGGCAAAGGGTGCGGACATTGTTTTCAGGCATGTCCTATGTTCGTTATTAATTTTCCATTTGTTTTTCATGTATATATAATATTTATATACAACGAAACTTGTATATGTATACTCATTACCTTTGTTGATGTCAAATTCCATTTAATGATGGGTCTCAATACTTAATTATGCAGATATTCTGTAATCAACCACCATACTGTTCAGGCCAACCAATTACGGTGACTGTCAGTGATGAGTGTCCCGGGGCATGTAACAATGTACCGTTTCATTTTGACTTAAGCGGATTTGCTTTTGGTGCGATGGCACTTCCCGGTCAAGATCATAATCTACGACAACTTGGCCAAGTTGATGTGCAGTTCCAAAGGTATGTCTATGCTCAAAGAGTTATACTTAATTAATAGGGGTGTTTATCGGTACACATCTAATGGATGTGATCAACACGATCCAATCAATTCTTTCATTAGATGTTGAATTTAATATCCTACATAATCCAATTAATTTCAGAAGATTGATCCAATCTGGTGATTGGATTGAATTAACTTAATCCGATGTATATTATTGTTGATTATTTATTTTATCGGATTAAATTATTTTCAACTATTTATCCAACCATTTCAAGAAATTATTCATACATTTCACTTGTAACAAAATAGATAGATATCCATATAAATTGAACAATCAACATAACTTTTACGCATAAATCATAAGAATAAAACAATTCTCTTACACCAAATTACTATCACATAAAATAGATAATTCATTCTTGATACTTGGATGGTAATTGAATTGAATCAACTTGTTTAATTTATTGGATTTTGAAGTGTCATCCAACAACCGACTGATGCAATTTTCATATCCAATTCTGATTATTTCTTGTTATACATAATTACACTTCTTGATTACTGAAACAAGCATTGTATCGCGTGATAGGGTTCCATGCCGTTATGGAGGTAAGCAACTCGCGTTCAAAGTTCACGAAGATTGCAACCCTTACTGGTTTGCAACCGCGATAGAATATGCAGACGGGGATGGTGGTTTTGGATACGTAGAGATAGCAGCCGGGGGTAGTCAAAATTTTTTTGAGATGGATAACATATGGGGTGCAGTTTGGAAAAATGATATTGACCCATCATTCGTAGGTCCATTTTCTTTCAGGCTTACTTCGGCTGATGGGAAAACCATTGTGGCTACAAATGTGATTCCAGCATCATTTTCGCCTGGTTTCAAGTATTCATCAAATGTGAATTTTTAACTAGTAGGTAGGTTAAGTTATAATTAAGAACTGAGCCAAGATGCTGCTAATTAACATGTATAATTATATTTTGGAAACAAATTAAATAAATAAAGTTGTGGAAAATGTGGTAATTTATCTTTTGTTGTAAAAATATAAACCAAATCATACATGCAAACCCACTAAATTTTACCTAGATATAGATATTGGGGTGAAATAAGAGAAAATATATACTCATAAAGTTGCATATCAACACATAATTAAAGTTTCTCAAGATGTGGGAATTTTTTCAAAGAGTTCATTTTGCTATTCATATTCATGATGTAATTAATGCCATCCAAACAACCAATAAAATAAATAGAAAAGAGAGAGAGAAATAATTTCAGATATATTGTTAAATGTTTTATTAATATACTTAATGTGAAATCTTCAAAATCTTCAAAATTGTTGTAATTTAGTATAGCTACTTTTTTTTTGGAGAATTTAATTTTTGTCTCAACTCTGAGAAACATATGAATAAGCTAATAGAAATGCTTATACAAAATCCATGTGGATGGTTATTCATAATGAATAAGTTCATGTTTGTAACCGTAAGATAGTTTTTTTTTTAACTTATTAAAAAAGTTTCGTTAAATAACCATAAATTAGTTTACTGTAATGTATCAATAACCTATAATATTGTTTTTTCTCATTTTCATTCAACTATACCTTAATTATCATTTAACCGTTATTAATTATTCTTAACTCGTAATTCTTAATTAATATTAGTTGTAGATTATTAATTAATACTGATTTTTAGTTATTAATCAAGGGAAATTAATTAAAATACCCCATCATTGAAAGTGACTTACCAAAGTACTCCAAAAAATTTATTTCTTACCGAAATGCCCTCTTTTTCCGCGATAGGATCCCGCGATCGTGGGCAGGGACTGAAAGTGTAAAATTTTGCAAGATTATTTACACTTGCAGTCCCCATAGCGGGCCATCGCGGGCCGTGTTTGAGCCATCGCGGGCCTCGATCGCGGGGGCCAGGGACTGAAAGTGTAAATATTTCTTGCAAAAATTTTCACAATTGGTCCCTGCCAGCGATCGCGGGATCCTATCGCGGAAAAAGAGGGCATTTCGGTAAGATTTTTTTTTTGGTACTTTGGTAAGTCACTTTCAATGTTGGGGTATTTTAATTAATTTCCCATTAATCAAAATTAACTGTATATTATTTTATATTATTATTATTTAACAGATTTGATTGGCTAAGAATTATAACAATTCTAAAAGTGTCTTTGTAAATTATATAGACAATAAAACATTTCTTTATGTTCGATAAATAATAAAAACTAGATAAATTGGTTTAATAAAATATTTAAGATATATATAATTAACAAACTTTATTTTTATTTATATTATATATATATATATATATATCTCAGTTATTAAAAATTATCAATTAATGTATTTTTTTTTTCTAAAATTCATATTTAGAAGACCATCCGTACCCGTTTGCAAAAAGCCCAAAAGCCCACAGCACCACATCAGCGCCACATCAGCTTTTCTATAAACCCACTCCAAACCCAAAAGTGGAGTACCCGTTTGCAAAAAGACCAAAAGCCCTAAATGCCACCTCATTTTTTTATTCTTTTATTTATACATTTAATTATTTAACAAAATAAAAATATTTATATATTTTTTAATAAATAAAAATAAGATAAATAATAAAAATTAAAATTCATATCATTCATTAAAAAATTAAAAACTACAAAATAAAATTAAAAATTACAAAATAAATTTAAAAATCTACTCGCCGTCATTGTGGGGAACTTGGATACGCCAAATATGGTCGACCAAATCCGACCGAAGGTTATTATGAGTCTCCCGGTTTTTGACTTCTCGAACATTTACCGCGCGTTGTGCCTCACTGATTTGGCTTACTTCATCATCCGTGAAAAAGTCGTTTTCCACGTCACCACAAATAGCATGGCCTTCGTCTTCGAGTATCATATTGTGTAATATGACACAAGCGTACATAATTGTGGCCAATCTTGTCGGATGCCATCCGCGTGCCGGGTTATGAAGTATATGCCAACGTTGTTTAAGAACGCCAAAAGCTCGTTCAACATCTTTACGTGCCGCTTCTTGCGCGGACTTGAACTTTTGTCGTTTGGGGTCATGTGGGCACGTAAATGATTTTACGAAAGTAGCCCATTCCGGATATATCCCATCCGTTAGATAATATCCGTGCTTGTAGGTGACTCCATTGACCTCAAAAGGGCACTCGGGTGCTTTTCCATCATATACATCGTTGAAGATGGGCGACTGATTCAGAACATTAATGTCGTTGTTGGAACCGGCAACACCAAAGAATGCATGCCAGATCCATAAATCTTGAGAGGCCACTGCTTCTAACATGATTGTCGGGTGCTCATGATCACCTCTCATGAATTGACCTTGCCATGCTACCGGACAATTTGCCCACGCCCAATGAGTACAGTCTAAGCTTCCGAGCATGCCGGGAAATCCGTGTTTAGCTTCATGTGCGGCGTACAACTTTTGAATATCAATAAAAGTAGGCTTGCGTAAATATTTTTGACCATACAGTTCAGTAATACCTGTACAGAATTTGTGCAAACAATCTCATGACGTTTTCTCTCCTATACGGATGTACTCGTCAAGTGAGTCAGCAGCTATTCCATACGCCAGTTGCCGAATAGCGGAAGTACAATTTTGTAGCGGAGAAAAACCTTGTTGATGAGCGGCGTCCGACCGAAATGTAAAATATGGATATTGTCCTTGTAAATCTTCAACTATTTGTTCGAATAGTTGCCTCCTCATCCTGAACCGCCGCCTAAACATATCCGGTGTATAAACCGGGTTGTTGCCAAAGTAGTCCCGTATAAGCCGCTGGTTTGCATCTACACGACCTCTTTCTATGTTCGCGACCCTCTCTCTTCTTGAAGATGAAGCGGTGCTACCATAAATTAATTGTGCTGTCTCTTGAACCAAGCCTACAAAAACTTCCCTTTGTAGATTCACGAACTCGTCGGTGTCTATGGATGATGCTGATGCGGTCGATGAACCGGGTTGTGGCGAATCCATATTGAGAGAGTTTGAGAGAATTTGAGAGAGTTTGAGAGGTGTGAAAAATATAAGGGTTGAGGGTTAATATATATAGTGTGATTAAATTAAAAAAAATTAAAAAACCCAATATAGCTGTTTCCAAACCGTGTTGGAACCACCTTAAAAGTGACCGTCACTGATCGTTTATCATTCCTGATATGATAATTGACAATAACTGAAATCCCTATGTCTAGTAAATATATGATGGGCGTATTTACTATTATTGACATACTATAGGGTTTCCCATTAGGTGATTGGAAATATAGGGGATTATACCGCACATAATAAACACCAAGGGTTAAAGGTGTAAGATACTCTTATTATAAATAGAGTACCCTAATCCTACTTTTAACCTAATGACTAAAACCCTAATCAGCTGATAAACATCCAGCCGTGCGCCCCTAAGATCGACTCTCTCAAGGATCGATCATCATCATCCCATCATTATACGATCACCTCGTTCTGGGAACCCGACAATCAATGGCGAATATGTTTAACGCTTTCACTGGATCCTCAGGATCATCGGGTATGATTTCTTACCATCTTATTTCCATTATCGATTACAAATCATGATGTTTAGTCCAACATGTGGTATCAGAGCTTAGGTTCATATTAATTCATGATTTGTATTTTTTTATGCCGCCGCAAAACTTCTTTCGTTTTGTTTACGCTGTAAAATCTGAACATAAAGAATTGAATTGTTAATCAATTCGGAATTGCATTGCAAATTCCTCCCTGCCGCCGCAAATCATTAATGAAAATTATTCAACATTTTTTTTATATGATCAAATTGTTTTTTACCCAGCCGCCATGTTAGGGTTGCATATTTTGCTGAGTTACAAATTTTTTTTTAGCCGCCGCTTATTATTGATGAATTGTTAATGCATATCATTATTGAATTATCAGCTTTAATTAAACCCTAATTGTGCCATATGAATTATGCCATGTTAATTGATCAATCTTAAATTTATCCCGTATTGATCAATGTATAGAAAACCTTTTCGATTGAACCTTATTTTATTCGGTTCCTTACATGTCGAAAACCTTACTTTTCGCAACTGTACATAGCGAAAACCTTACTTTTCGCAACTGTACATAGCGAAAACCTTACTTTTCGCAACTGTACATAGCGAAAACCTTACTTTTCGCAACTGTACATAGCGAAAACCTTACTTTTCGCAACTGTACATAGCGAAAACCTTACTTTTCGCTACTGTGCATAGCGAAAACCTTACTTTTCGGTTCTGTACATAGCGAAAACCTTACTTTTCGCTTCTGTACATACCGAAAACCCTTGCACTAATATATATGGTCTCATTATTTGTGCCCAAAGGTCAAATATGATTCTCATAATGCATTCTTTTCCTTTTGCATAATGAACACTGAGTATACTAATTCTGCCCAAAGGTGATTTAATATACCTGTGTGTCGAGAGGACTCTCTACATGCATAATTCACACGATGCTCTATTTTGTGCCCAAAGGTTAAAAGATAAGCATTGCGCTGCATGACCCTAACGCTCATGTTTACTTAGATATTAGTTATTTCTGCCCAAAGGTGATGTAACATCTAAGTAGAGCCTTACTTTGACTTATTGTTTTGGTGTTTACAATAGGTATACTCATCACTAGCTTCATCACTAAAATGGTCATAGTTTCATTACTCTAAGGAATATCACTGTTAGGCCTGCTTACTCTAACATTACTTTGATTCCATTACTTTAAGAAACATTACTTTGTCTGCCTTTTATAGCTAACCACGTCACTATAATAATCTTCTATAACTTATATCCTCCTCATTTCCCAATCAGTACCTAACTTTGGCATTGAGCCACTTACTGGTGCGAACTTTGCGTCATGGAAGGATCAATTACTTCTTACTCTGGGGATGCTAGACCTTGACCATGCTATTCGCCATGATGAACCCACTGCTATTACTGCTGCGTCCACTGCAGCTCAGAAAGCGGATTTTGAAAAGTGGGAAAGGGCAAATCGCTTGTCACTAATGATGGTCAAGAACTCCATTAACCTCAGTATCCGAGGAGCTATCCCTGACTCTGATAAAGTCAAAACTTACCTCAAATCTGTTGATGATCACTTCAAGGGATCGTCTAAGGCTCATGCAAGTAGCTTAATGCTACAGATGCTCACTCTAAAATATGAAGGAAATAGCAGTGTCCGTGAACACATTATGAAAATGATTGATATGGCTCATAAGCTTAAGAGTCTTGAGATGGAAGTCTCTGATAATTTTCTTGTGCATTTCATAATGACCTCTTTGCCTGCTCGGTTCGACACCTTCAAAGTTAACTACAACGCTATGAAGGATAAATGGTCGATAAGTGAACTGATTGCACTGTGTGTGCAAGAGGAGGATCGCCTAAAGCTGGTACAACCTGAAGCTGTTCACCTGACAACCACTGGTAATTCTAAGAAAAGGAAGGGTAACCACAGTAATCAGACTGGAAATAAAGTCCAAAAGGATAATAATCATGGTGCCGTTGCCTCTGGCTCTAAATCCTTGTCTAACAAACCTAGCTGCAAATTCTGTCGTGCCAAAGGGCACGGACAAAAAGATTGCCCTAAGTTCAAGGAATGGCTAGCTAAGAAAGGTAACATTCTTTATGTAATATTTGATTCCTTTACTACTGATGTCCCTATTAATACATGGTGGGGTGACTCTGGTTCTATGGTCCATGTGACAAACTCAATGCAGGGATTCCTTACAATCCAGAAGCTACCAAAGGGACAAAGAAAACTTAGAGTTGGAAGCGGTGATCTCTTAGATGTCGAAGCCATGGGAACTTTAAATTTACATATGAGTACCGGAAAGTGTATTAGACTAGTGGATACCTTATATGTACCGAGAATTACTCGGAACCTTGTATCCATATCTAGACTAGACCTTGAAGGTTATGTAATAATTCATGGTTGCGGCAAGATTGCTATTACTCAAAATAATGAATTACTTGGTCGAGGTTTCTTGGATGGATTACTGTATAAATTGGAACTAGATCATAATTTCTCACAGTCTTTGTTGTCACTTAATATTGATGACGTAACTAAAACAACAAAATCACCTAAACAATTAGAGAATTCCTCCATGTTGTGGCATAAACGTCTTGGCCACATCTCACGAGATCGAATGACTCGACTCGTAAAGGATGGAATCTTACATTCTCTTGATTTTAGTGATTTTGAAACATGTATTAAGTGCCTCAAAGGCAAAATGGCGAAAGGGAATAAGAAAGGAGCTACTAGAAGTTCCAACTTGTTGGAAATAATTCACACTGATATTAGTGGTCCTTATCCCGCATCAATCACAGGACATACATCATTTATTACATTCATTGACGATTATTCGCGTTATATGCACCTATATCTGATTAAGGAAAAATCTGAATCCTTACAAACTTTTATTGATTTTAAAACTTTGGTTGAAAACCAACTTGATCATAAAATAAAAGTTGTGAGATCAGATAGAGGAGGTGAGTATTATGGTAGACATACTGATATTGGTCAAGCTCCTGGTCCTTTCTATAATTTTTGCAAGGAACAAGGCATAATTAACCAATACACCATGCCTGGTTCTCCTCAACAAAATGGTGTTGCTGAAAGGAGAAACAGAACCTTAATGGACATGGTGAGAAGTATGCTTGCTAACACTAACTTACCTACTTTCCTATGGACTGAGGCATTAAAAACAGCCGTTCATATACTCAATAGGGTTCCATCAAAATCTGTCCCTAAAACTCCTTATGAAATCTGGACAGGTAGGAAACCGAGTCTAAAATATATGAAAGTATGGGGCTGTCCTGCCGAAGCAAAAGTCTATAACCCTAACTTAAAGAAACTGGATCCTAAAACCCTTACATGTTTCTTTATCGGTTATCCTGATAACTCAAAAGGTTATCGTTTTTACTGTCCTTCCCACACTACGAGCATCATTGACACGCAGCATGCCACATTTCTTGAGAACTCAAAGATCAGTGGGAGCACGACAAATCATGACTCAGATTTGCAAGAAGTACAAGAAGCGGGGGGAAACCATTCTTCCGGTATACTTATTCCTCCAATAATTCCTCTTGTACCCACCGCTGCTCCTAATATCACTGATCCTGCTCCTCCTAACCAAAATACCGAGGGAACATCATCATCGCTTCCGAACGCTGAACCTAATATCACTGATTCCACTCCTTCTGTCACTGAACCGGAAAATCAACTCAGGAGATCATCTAGGGCACGCAGGGCCACAAAGTTTGATGATTTCGTAACCTTTTTAACTGAAGTTGAGAACATTGGAAAGCTTACTGATCCTACCTCTTATCGAGAAGCCATTAATAGTGATCAGGCCACTCAGTGGAATGAAGCTATGATTGAAGAGCTTAATTCCATGCAACAGAATGATGTTTGGGACTTGGTTGAACTCCCTGAAGGATCCAAAACTATCGGTTGTAAATGGGTCTTCAAAACCAAATTAGACCCGAAAGGAAACATCGAACGTTATAAGGCCAGACTGGTTGCAAAAGGCTTTACTCAAAAGGAAGGAATCGATTATCAAGAGACCTTCTCTCCAGTCTCTCGTAAAGATTCTTTAAGGATCGTCATGGCACTTGTAGCTCATTATGATTTAGAGTTACATCAGATGGATGTCAAAACCGCATTCTTAAATGGAGACTTGCAAGAAGATGTATACATGCGACAACCTGAAGGATTCATTCCAGAAGGTAAAGAGCATATGGTCTGCAAGTTGAAGAAATCCATTTATGGGTTGAAACAGGCATCACGACAATGGTATCTCAAGTTCGATAAAATCGTAAAAGGGCAAGATTTTCTAAAGAATCAAGTGGATCAATGCACCTATCTCAAGATCAGTGGGAGTAACTTTATAATCCTTGTCTTGTACGTAGATGACATCCTACTAGCAAGTAACAACTTGGATATGCTGCATGAGTCGAAGCGGATGCTTTCGCAAAATTTCGACATGAAAGATCTCGGTGATGCCTCTTATGTCATTGGTATCGAAATACATCGAGATAGGCATAATGGTGTTTTGGGTCTTTCTCAAAAGGCATATATTGAGCGTATCTTAAAACGCTATAACATGCAGCACTGTACACCCACTGTAGCTCCAGTAGTTAAAGAGGACGTGTTTGGTTCTTTCCAAGCTCCGAGCACTGAGATTGAAAAGGAAGAAATGAGGATGATACCTTATTCGTCTGTAGTAGGGAGCATTATGTATGCTCAGGTCTGTACTCGTCCGGATATCGCTTATATCGCTGGTATGCTGGGACGTTACTTATCTAATCCCGGAATAGCACACTGGAAAGCGGCTAAAAAGGTTCTACGATATCTGCAAGGGACCAAAGACTACAAATTAACTTATAGAAGAAGTGACAACTTAGAAGTAGTAGGATATTCTGATTCCGACTTTGCTAAATGCAAGGAAGATAAGAAATCTACTTCTGGGTATATATTTATGTTAGCTGGTGGACCTATCTCCTGGCGGAGTCATAAGCAGAAGCTGACTACAACGTCCACCATGATGGCTGAATACGTTGCCGTTTATAATGCCTCTTGTCATGGGATGTTGTTAAGGAACCTGGTCAGTGGACTCAAAATCGTCAACTCCATTTCTAGACCATTGAAGCTTTACTGTGATAACTCAGCTGCCGTAACTTTCTCGAACAGTAACAGTTCAACTGGCGCTGGGCTGTATCTTGATACAAAGTATCTGTTTGTGCGCGAACGGGTTGAGGAAAACGTTCTTTGTATCGAGTACATAAGTACAAAGAATATGCTAGCGGATCCAATGACCAAAGGTCTTCCTCCTAATGTCTTCGTAGGACACGTGTCGAAGATGGGGCTTACAAAAGACTTAATTTAATAGCATATTGTACTTATTGGTCATTATTATTATCTTAATAAAATTTTCCTCTATATTCAAATTTTGTTTGTCTATTAGTTACACTTTGAGCTCATAATGGTGTATGGACATTATTACAACGAAATTTGTCTTAGTCAATTGGTCATTGCTTATTCAGTTTTAAATTTGAGTCATAGTTTAACTAGTGGGGGTCCTGAGTTGATATTCTTCTCTACGGCTGTACTTATTAGCTATGATTTCAGTTTAAAACAAAAATGAGTATTATCCCGACCGGACTTATTGGTACTCATAGATAAAAGATCGCTTGGTCAAGTGGGAGAATGTTGGAACCACCTTAAAAGTGACCGTCACTGATCGTTTATCATTCCTGATATGATAATTGACAATAACTGAAATCCCTATGTCTAGTAAATATATGATGGGCGTATTTACTATTATTGACATACTATAGGGTTTCCCATTAGGTGATTGGAAATATAGGGGATTATACCGCACATAATAAACACCAAGGGTTAAAGGTGTAAGATACTCTTATTATAAATAGAGTACCCTAATCCTACTTTTAACCTAATGACTAAAACCCTAATCAGCTGATAAACATCCAGCCGTGCGCCCCTAAGATCGACTCTCTCAAGGATCGATCATCATCATCCCATCATTATACGATCACCTCGTTCTGGGAACCCGACAATCAATGGCGAATATGTTTAACGCTTTCACTGGATCCTCAGGATCATCGGGTATGATTTCTTACCATCTTATTTCCATTATCGATTACAAATCATGATGTTTAATCCAACAAACCGTTGAAATTCAAATTTTTGAAAAAAAAAATAAAAAAAAATTAATGGGAAAGCTCGAGCTGGTTTGGGAACCCGAGTGGGGAAGCCCGCACCCAAGCCCGGCCACCCTGTACCGGTTGTGCAAGAAGCCCGCAGCAAGCCCGAGCAAGAAGCCCGAGCCGCTACGGGTGGCCTTATAAACATCCACATATTATATATATATAGAGAGAGAGAGAGATAGATATATATTATATTAGGGATATGCGAGAAGGCGAGAAGAATCATGAGCCACATATTCTATTAATTAAAAAATATATAATAATTTTTTTTGAAAATTAGGATAATTATTATTTTGAAATGGATAAATCCTTAAATATCGCATCATATCTTTTAAATTTATTCATTTTTAATTTTAATAAATTCATAATTTTTTATAAAATTAATAAATTCATAATTTTTTTTATCAAATTTTATATAATTATTTTGATAAAAAATCATATATTTCATTAAATCACATGTGATGTCCACAATCAATATCTTTTTCACAAAGTTATCTTTAGTTTTTGGATTTACGTTTTTAATCACATGTGATTAACTTTATTTAACACATGATCTATGATTAGAGATCATGTGAGACCAGACTATTTTCGTGAGACCAAAAAGTTAACACTAAACCTTCACAGCAAAAGACTGTGATGGTAAACCTTCACGGTGTTTTGCGGTGAAGGTTCGTTGTTTTTCTTACCTTCACAATGAATAATTGTGAAAGTTTAGTGTTAATTTTGTGGTCTTACAGTCTCACGAAAACAGGTCGGTCTTACGTGAACCCAACCCCATGATCTATTATGTATCACATATGATCCATTATATGAATATTTGTACATATCACATGATAATATACGTCTGAATATAAATGACGCATAATCACATGTGATAATATTTACATCACAAAAGTTTATTAATATAAATATACATAATCACATATGATTAACTAAAATATCTACAGTTAGCACATGTAATAATATGCTATGTGATATGTACAAAAATTCATATTTAGTGGATCATATGTGACACGTAATCATTTGTTAAATAGCGTTAATCACATGTAATTCAAAACATGGATCCAAAAAATAGAGAAAAACTTATGAAAAAAAATGAATTAGTTATGGACATCACATATGATATTTGATCAAAATTATGATTTTTTTAAGTGTATCTAGATTTTTTTTACATAAAACTTAATAAGAAAAAATCTGAATTAATTGATATTAAAAAAAAATCTAAAAGATATAATGAGAATTTTATGGGTTTATCACTTTATCCAATTTAAAATGGTAATTATCCTAATCTCTAAAATTATTATTTATTTATGATATTTTTGAATAAATGAATTATATATGGCTCATACTCTTTCTGTCATATTCCTTCTCGGCTTCTCGCAAATCAGTTTGCTTCTTGCATGATCCTCCCACTATTGTGTGTGTGTGTGTATATATATATATATATATATATATATATATATATATATATATATATATAGAGAGAGAGAGAGAGAGAGAGAGAGAGAGAGGAAGGTTGTGGATCCTAGATTAGTTCAATAACAACGATTAATCAATAAGCAATAGCAAGAACAATTGTTGATTTCAAGTCGTCATCCATCTATTTCATTTAAAGGATTAATCACGTTCATAGAGTTTTACAATTAGGAATAATGAACGATTAACCTAAAACAGGTTTAACACAATCTATTTATACCTATTAAGGTATTTACATTTTTCACCCTTGAACTTCTATTCAACATTAATTTGACCCTAACAATCTCCCCCTTTGAATTGAAGTTCGATGTCGCGCCAGTTCGGAACGTATCTCTTTCCGATGGCAAATATTTTGTATAAGACGGTCTTCAACAATCTCCAAGGCTTCTCGGGCATATATCTCTTTAAGACTTCCCAAAAACGTCTTCGGGATTAATTCTTCCTTGGCGATAATTTCTCTCAGAGACTGTCTAACCTTCATCAAAGTTCCGTCACAATATCGGTTTACTTGGCTGAATCTGAGAAACTTCTTTTCATCTTGAGCGTTGAGGTAGATAATTCTGAACTTTGGTTCGAACAACATTGTGTTGACCGAATACATCTTCAATTATGGAGCTTTCTGATCGGGTTTGAGCAAGTTAATCTTCTTTGACCTGTTCTCGATGCCCATCTGAAAATCTGTAATGTAAGACAAAGAGATAGTGCATTTCAGAAAACATCTTACGGCTTCGAGGGCTTTAGTGACATGGAGTGGTCTGATGGTTCTGGTTCTGAGACCTTTCAAGATGTCGTGGAAGTCACTTAGTCGTAAGTTCTTGAAGTCGGCTTCGGAAAACGTTCATTCTTTCCCGTCTTGCCTTGTAACGGTAAAAACTGGGTACCAGACTTTTAGAATTCGACCTGACTGAATGTTGGTGATCTTATGCTTCGTTCTGATGTCCTTGACTGACTGACATCTCTTCAGCTTCCAGATATTGCATTCTATAGGTGTCGTCAAACGCTGAGATTCTATGGCACATTAGTGGGTCTAGAGGTCTTAGCCGGTGAACAAAGAGATTCTTCAGGGAGTCTTCAAGATAAGGAATCAAAATTATAATTTTCTCCCATTTCACTGGCTGTCTCGGCTGATCAGAAGCGGATTCGGGTTGTGGAGATGTTGGATGAATTGATTCTGAAGTCTCGGGCTGAGCGTGAATAGTAGTAGGTGTACTCTGAACGGATTGAAGAAGATACTGATCGTAGTCGATTTCTTCATCAGCTTCGGTCAGAAATATCAGGTTAACCTCGGAGTTGATTGCGTTGGAGGCTTTTTTGTGCCACAAGTTTTTGGTTTCCGGGTCAATCTCTGATTCTGGATCTATGAATTCGAGTGCTGGCCGTTCCATAACTTTGAATTCGATCATGTTTTCTTTTTCTCCCTCGGGCTTTTCAACCGTTGGGTCTTCTTCGTCTGAAATTTCTATATCAACTACCATATCGATTAGACTTAGTTGATTCTGTGGATGATCTTCGGTTGTTTCCACTGTAGACGATTCCGACTGAACCTCATATACACCGTCGACATTAATCGGCTCGAACTCAGATAAGTGTTGGCGCTTGTTCTCCCCCTCACGGTGATCAGGATCCTCTTGGTCATTGTGTGTGTGCTTAAGTCCCCCAGCTTGACTTTTACAAGTGTTTTCTAGAGACATGACCCTTTCGGATAAGGTTTCAAGGGCGGTTTGGACGTTCCAAAGGGTCGAGTCAAGCTGGTCAAGCCGGGTAGTGATTTGAGCTGGTTGAGATTGATACTTGTGTGCGGAGCAATGATAGCAGATTGGCTTCTGAGGATGAGTTAGTATTTGACTGTTGAAGTAGTTGGGCAAGGAGCATGGTTTTGAGCTCGTCCACCGAGTATGATGCTTGGGCATGTGTAGACTGCGGTGGTGGAACGGTTGTAGCAGGTTCAGCATCGACCACTTTTTCCTTTCCTTTCAATAGACTTCGGATGTTGGCCATTTCTGCTTTGAACTCTTTAGACAAATTGTCTCGGACAGCCTTTAAGGCGTCGTCCATGTACTTCCTCGAAACCAATTCGGGTAAGATAACACCGGGATCACTTAGATTGCCCGTTGAGGTAACTGCTGTCGAATCAACAATAGTACCACCTACGTTCACGGTTGGCGTGATGATAGCCGTGGTAGGATTTCCATCCGATCCTAGTAATCCGCTCAAAGACAGACTTACTACGGACGTTCCGATCGGGTCACTAATATCACCGATCGTAGCTGTCGTAAGTGGTTGTGTCCTAGCAAACGAGAATAATTCATCAATTGGCCCTAGACTCGATTGTGTGACGAAAGAAGTCGAGAACGGGGGCAACTTGTAACGCCCCAAAATCCGGGCCAATTTAAACCTCAAGTTACAACAGGTTATGAAAATAAAATTACAACTTATATAGATAGCAAAGGAATTAACCATCAAGAGTGTATTTACAATACAGGATACTTCGAACAACCTATTAATCTAATCATGACACTATAATCAGATTAATTGCGTTATCTAAGCTATCCTTCAAAAATCTCTTCTTTGTTAATTGCCACTTCTGCTATTTCAAAAACACTCGTCCCACAACCCTTTATTTGCCTGAGCATGCACCTGGTAAGAAAACATCATATGAAACGATTAGGCCAACGCCTAGTGAGAACATTCGTTTCAATAATAACATTTGCAAAAAAATCAATGTACACATGTTATAACAAACCTGTTTACTCCTTTTCTTACCGTACGTATAACTCTATTCCATTACACAATTTCATCCATTCCCATGACTATGACTGACAACAAATCCATCAGCATATCATACCCTAGAGCCACACTACGAATCTTCAAATATTCTAGATCAACGCTCTCCACCAATAAATCGCGATTACACACGCCCATTTATCAGCATTTCATACCCCAGAGCCACACTACGAATCTTCTCAGATTCTAGATCAATGCTCTCCACCAATAAATCGCGATTACACACGCCCATTTATCGGTAAGGAATCAGAGATCACAAGCACTTATGTCAATCTCACTCTCTTCCTTAGAAATCAGGAATAACGATTAATACCACACGCCTATTCCATGATTTCCCACACACACTGGAATAACGATTAAACGAGTAATACCACACGCCTATTCCATGTGATTACCAAACTTTAGTGCCTATGGATCCATTACACTACTTTCACTCGTACCGGTATTTATTTAATATAGATTCCTCATAACAATAAGTATGAGCAAATCATATTTATACCTCCTAGATTCCTCCCTCATAGCATACAGTATGGGCCAATCTCCTTTACCTATACCAAACACCTGCCTAGTATCAAACTGGCACAGTCATCAAGCCTAACATACTACCCTTCGAATGTACGTATGTTCATGCTAAACTAATTATGTCTCAATCAATAAATCACAACGATTCACAATTAACAGAATTGAAAATTGCCAGTCTGCACAAAGTGTCCGGACAACCCAAAGTTTCCGGATAACCCATCTCATCCGGACGTTTCCATTTTCCGGATACCATAATTTCCCCGGACAATCCCAACACCCGGACAACACATCTTTTCCGGTAAAATCCTACTTTTCCGGATAATATTCAAATCCGGACAACATCCGGACTCTATAGTCATCCGGATACCATCCGGTACTTACTTCATTCGGATTCTTGTAATACATAAAACCTACCCGGATACTTCCTGCGTCCGGAAACATTCATCATTGGGGTTTTCCGGATACGACGATTCATCCGGAAAAGTCGGGTCTGCAGTCTAAAATTCAATCTAACTTCTTGTCTGTTCGATTCAGCTCATTCCCAGTACAACCATACAGTTCATAATCACTTTATACAGCTATTTCACGGTTCAATTTAACATAAGAACACTGATTTAAGCAAAGTACAAATGAACTCACCTTAGGTTTGCAAAACCCACTTTAATCCTCCATCTGATGCTTCAAATCTGATGTTACTGATATGTAAATCAAATCCAAAACTTAATTTCGTTCATAATCTAACACATACAATAATCACAACTGAAAACATCAACAAATCCCTTACCAATTTGATGAACAAACCCTTGCTTTCCTTCTTTTTCTCTTTTCTCTCTTTCTTTCAGCCTCCTAAACCGACCCAGCCACAAAATGAGATAAAATATCTGATTTTTCAGCTATTTTATTCATACCCACTTTCCAAAATGACCAACCACACCTCCAAGATTCATTATTTCCACAATTGACACCAAATCTTAGTTCTTTGTATTTTAACCTTATTGAATTATAAAACTTCTATATAATTCAAGGTTACACCAAAATACAAATACATCCCAATTCTCATTAAAACACTATTACTGAAATTTCAGGATGTTACAATTCTCCCCAACTTGAAAATGATTTCGTCCCCGAAATCAAGATCAGGTAAACAAATGGGGATGTCTCTCTTTCATATTCTCATCCGAATCTAAAGTCACATTAGCACCTTGATGGTGTTTCCACTTTACTTTCAACATAGCTACTTCTTTGCCAATACGTAGCTTTCTAACCGATCTTTCCAAAATTGCCTCTGGTTCTTCCACACAACAATTCTTCTCATTCACTCTTACTTTAGTAAAAGAAATCACATCATATCAACATGAAATATTTTGTACATCTCTTCCTTTTAAGTCTTACATACTTAATCACAATTAAAAGTCCAGAAAGAACAAGAATTCATCTTTTCATATTTTCTGAACCTTACCTCTTTCATTAGTATCCGCTCCCCAACTTGGATTTGCAAACCTCCTTAGAGTCACTGTTCATCATCAAATCTTTACCCGACTATTTCTTGGTCTACCATACCGACATTAACCGTAACTCGATCTCTGGTTTCAAAATAAAATTACTATCTACTGCTTGAAAATCTATACTCACCTTAAATTGAGTATACTCACCACTTTGAATACTCCGATAAATACGACAAACCTTTGTTATATCCATGACTCACACGTTTCTTTAGTACACAGTGCTACCATTTCCTCACACCATTATTGCACTATGCGACCATATTGCAACCAAATACTAAAGTGTTGTATAATAAGGGTAATAATTCCATTGAACCTGTAGTATAACTACATTCTTAGGTCCGATCTTTTTATCATTTCTTCCCACATTAGCATGGAGTACTACCCTCCAAACATTACTTGTCTCTTTCTCCCAACTTTTCCACATACTGATAACATTTTCTCATTACTATACCTAACCAAACAGTTGTACCAAAATTCTAACTTAAGGAAATCAACCTAGTTATCTTGAAACAACATACCGTTCGAAGTTACTACCCATTCTTAGATCTTCAACTAATCTTTTCTCGTACAATTCTTTCACACATAAGGAGCAACTTATATTCCTTAAGGATTTTGCATCTTTTACATCACATTTTGACTAACATATCCATCATCTTCGTTAACTTCCAATGATTCAAGAACATAAACTTACTTACCTAGAGACTCACACAATCAACATTGCAATAGATAAACACCCACTACTTTTCTTCCATTCTATTCCGATATTAGCCATATCACTACACCATCTTACAAACTACATACTAGTTGACACACTTATCTTAGCACTTGATGTCACTACTCGCTCGTACATTCTCCACCCATAACATCACACAGCAGACCGGGTCTCTCATGGTCATTTGTACACAATTCAAACGTACAATCATGTTCTCCCGCATGATTAATTTAGTCTATTTCACTATTATAATCCTCCCCAACTTTAGTTGAACCACAACTCGCGGTTTCTAATTAATTTCAACTTACTTGTTTCCCGCTGGCTCTTCGTGATTCCAAACCAATACATAGACAGGGCACAATCTCTCACGGATCGGCATAGTCTATACACTCGCTTCGTTCGTGTCTAATACTTCATCCTTTATAAACCATCCACACCGTAAGCAAACACTTATTTAAAACAACAGCCCTTCACTATCCTAACACCCCTACACAGTGGTCCTTTAACTTTTAATCTTCTGATTACAGGCTTAATATTCATACCTGATCTCCGAAATAACCAATGTATTCATCTCATGTAAACTTTAATTATAATATAATTCATATAATTCCAACCCCAAGCCTACGTCGAGCTTATTTAAACCAGGCGAATGCTCCCAATACTCAACCGAGTCTAAAACCGAGCCATCCGCTAAAAGAATCCAATGATTATTTATCAATGTCTACTCATACGATTAAATACATCTAACTCACATCATGCAACACACGCTCCGAGGCATGATAATCCTACGACCCTATCATTGCTACTTTCCCAACGAAGTCAACTTATATAGGTATATATATATATATGCGTATAAGCAACTCTTTTATACTCCACAATGTATCTACTTCGCCAAGGTTCATTAGTTTCAAAGGTATTAAGAGCGCGCAATTTATCAAACAGTCTTTACACTTAAGACCGACACTTGTTCAAATAGAAAGCAGTTAAGCATATAACACATCCGAGGCTCCATCTCGAGTCACTAAAACTAACAAACATTTAAAAGACTCATTTGAATATAAATCAAGCCTTTAAGGCCAAAATAAACGTTGGGTTAAACATGTGTCACTCACACGATTACATAAACCAAAATACATTGATACCCAAAATCTTTACCCTTTTTAATCCCTTATTTGGCCATCGGCCCCAAAACAAAGGTTTACCACTCTTAAAACTTTACATGGTCGGATTTACCAAAATCCCCCAACCCACATGTTCACATTTTTAAAACGTAAAACATCATAAATATTGCACATCCACAATAAACATTAAAAGCGAGTTTTGACTACATATCTTTCGCTTGCGCAACAATAACTCGAAACTTCTTTCATTAGTAATTTATTCGTCAATTACTCAAAATCTTTAACTATGTCGTACACGATAAAATTTGCTTTGCGCATACCCTCTGCATAACAGCATACCGGTACCGCTCACGGTTTTGTTCCTGTTCGCACAGGCATACGCGGGACGCACCCAGACCGCACCCAACGACGGACGAAAGGTCTCATACACCTTACACAACTATCGACTTCAAAGTCAATATTTGACATGTCGACACTTCCTTAACTTTAAGGTCCCTAACTGAACCTAATTCTTCCTCCGGACACAACCGTCCCTCGGCAACTGTATTCCTAGTCAGCGAACAAGGGTACAGACTCTCATGCAACCGACACTAAAGTCCACTTTTGACTCTCACACTGTTCATCTCTCATTTGAACACAATTACCAAAACTACAAACTTTCTCCCAAGGTTTATCCAACACCTCTCCACTCTTGGAGTTCTTTCTTAGCTTATAACGTAATACTCTACGACCTAGCGAGTTCATAGCCTTTATGCATGACAAAAATCATTTCGCACATTTTCTCATTTTAAATAACCCTACTGGGAAATAACTTGGGCACACATACCCCAAATTACTGCACAACGATCTCGAGAATCGTTTGCATATTAAATTTCCGAAAACTCAATCCTTCTTAACCAAAACAGTGTTGTTACGACGGTAATATACTAACTGAAAATCTCTTCGTATGACAACAGTTCGAAAAAGTTTGACCGACACGAAATAAACTAGTCGGTTCTCTCACTTATTTATATGATGTTTAATAGGTCCATACTCCTGTTAGTTATTAAACATTTTGATGACCAACGCTTTCTTGCTGCAATTCAACTTTTCATGTAAAGTAAGAAATACTTTGTAAAAACTTCAAAAATTTCGCTGTGCGACGTAAATGGGATTGCCTTTTTCTTTAAATACACTTTCGCACATGCTAATTCAACCTTGACTAAAACTGTTATTTATGCATTTGGTTTGAAATCAAGAAAACTCATGTAACACACACTAAAACACCAGGCATAAAACTTTCCTTGCAATTGAAGGCTACTTACTCAAACGAGGTCAATCGTCTTACTTACGTAACTTATCATTGACATTCTACTTCCGACCAGTGGTCGCCCTCTTGGCCTTATAACATTTGCTATACTGGCATTCCATGATCCACATACTCCACCATGTCATACCATTTCCATCTTGATCAATAATCTCATACTCTATCTCCACACATATCAATCCACCTACTAAAGGTTTCCTTGGCGGACTTTCATGAGTCCCGCCAATTCCAGGTTATCCTTCCAACCTCCAATCAAAACTGATCTGTCCTTCAAAGGACCTTGGTGGCGTATTCACCATCATTCTACTAAAACATAAAGGGATAACCATAAGAAATGGTTATACGAGTATAGACATGCAAAACGTACTTTACCGATCATTAGTCACTGTGACAATTTAGAAACAAGTATGCTCGTGTAACTCATGTTCATAATAATAGTAGCTAATTGAAATTGCGAACATACTTTACATGAGAATTCTCGTTGCCATTGCTACAATACTAAATTCACGTATTTCTGTTGACTCTAAGACTATCCCGTCTTAGTACTTCTACCCCTTTCTCACATATCGTAACTTAATTCATCACAGCTTAAGTCTAAGTATCTCCTCAGCATACTTAGTTCGCTTAAACTATTGCTCTGATACCATATTGTAACGCCCCAAAATCCGGGCCAATTTAAACCTCAAGTTACAACAGGTTATGACAATAAAATTACAACTTATATAGATAGCAAAGGAATTAACCATCAAGAGTGTATTTACAATACAGGATACTTCGAACAACCTATTAATCTAATCATGACACTATAATCAGATTAATTGCGTTATCTAAGCTATCCTTCAAAAATCTCTTCTTTGTTAATTGCCATTTCTGCTATTTCAAAAACACTCGTCCCACAACCCTTTATTTGCCTGAGCCTGCACCTGGTAAGAAAACATCATATGAAACGATTAGGCCAACGCCTAGTGAGAACATTCGTTTCAATAATAACATTTGCAAAAAATCAATGTACACATGTTATAACAAACCTGTTTACTCCTTTTCTTACCGTACGTATAACTCTATTCCATTACACAATTTCATCCATTCCCATGACTATGACTGACAACAAATCCATCAGCATATCATACCCTAGAGCCACACTACGAATCTTCAAAGATTCTAGATCAATGCTCTCCACCAATAAATCGCGATTACACACGCCCATTTATCAGCATTTCATACCCCAGAGCCACACTACGAATCTTCTCAGATTCTAGATCAATGCTCTCCACCAATAAATCGCGATTACACACGCCCATTTATCGGTAAGGAAGCAGAGATCACAAGCACTTATGTCAATCTCACTCTCTTCCTTAGAAATTAGGAATAACGATTAATACCACACGCCTATTCCATGATTTCCCACACACTGGAATAACGATTAAACGAGTAATACCACACGCCTATTCAATGTGATTACCAAACTTCAGTGCCTATGGATCCATTACACTACTTGCACTCGTACCTGTATTTATTTAATATAGATTCCTCATAACAATAAGTATGAGCAAATCATATTTATACCTCCTAGATTCCTCTCTCATAGCATACAGTATGAGCCAATCTCCTTTACCTATACCAAACACCTGCGTAGTATCAAACTGGCACAGTCATCAAGCCTAACATACTACCCTTCGAATGTACGTATGTTCATGCTAAACTAATTATGTCTCAATCACTAAATCACAACGATTCACAATTAACAGAACTGAAAATTGGCCAGTCTGCATAAAGTGTCTGGACAACCCAAAGTTTCCGGATAACCCATCTTATCCGGATGTTTCCATTTTCCGGATACCATAATTTCCCCGGACAATACCAACACCCGGACAACACATCCTTTCCGGTAAATTCCTACTTTTCCGGATAATATTCAAATCCGGACAACATCCGGACTCTATAGTCATCCGGATACCATCCGGTACTTACTTCATTCGGATTCTTGTAATACATAAAACCTACCCGGATACTTCCTGCGTCCGGAAACATTCATCATTGGGGTTTTCCGGATACGACGATTCATCCGGAAAAGTCGGGTCTGCAGTCTAAAATTCAATCTAACTTCTTGTCTGTTCGATTCAGCTCATTCCCAGTACAACCATACAGTTCATAATCACTTTATACAGCTATTTCACGGTTCAATTTAACATAAGAACACTGATTTAAGCAAAGTACAAATGAACTCACCTTAGGTTTGCAAAACCCACTTTAATCCTCCATCTGATGCTTCAAATCTGATGTTACTGATATGTAAATCAAATCCAAAACATAATTTCGTTCATAATCTAACACATACAATAATCACAACTGAAAACATCAACAAATCCCTTACCAATTTGATGAACAAACCCTTGCTTTCCTTCTTTTTCTCTTTTCTCTCTTTCTTTCAGCCTCCTAAACCGACCCAACCACAAAATGAGATAAAATATCTGATTTTCAGCTATTTTATTCATACCCACTTTCCAAAATGACCAACCACACCTCCAAGATTCATTATTTCCACAATTGACACCAAATCTTAGTTCTTTGTATTTTAACCTTATTGAATTATAAAACTTCTATATAATTCAAGGTTACACCAAAATACAAATACATCCCAATTCTCATTAAAACACTATTACTGAAATTTCAGGATGTTACACAACTGTTCTCTTGTTTCAATACCGGAACTCTCTGAGTGAGAGAACGGTAGATTTTGTGCTATATCCCCGTGAGAAGTTGAAACAAGCAACTGTTGAGAGTCACTTGAGTGGCTTAGGGGGGTGTGCAATTGCGTCGCTAGGTCCACGACGGCTTCTTCAATATCTCGTCCCAACGGATGAGACGAGATAGCAGATGTGGCTACCTGGCTGACACGGGCTAGGGGCAACTCACGAGTTTGCTTTGCTAATAAGCTCGACCTCTCATTATTCGTTTTCGATCTCAATTCTGTCCGCCTCGCATGTTCTAAATTTTCAACTGATTCTCCCTCATCTCTCCTTATGTCTCCCGTATTAGGCTCAGGGGTAGAGGTGGTGGAGGGTGTTGGTGAGGTAGAAGGAGATTCCTCGATTAAAGGTGGGCGACGTCCGATACGTGCAAGTATTTTGGTTAGGCATATGGCTTGGTCCGTATCAGAATCGGTGCTTTTGGAATCCGAAGAGGAATGTTGGATGATTGGAGATTGAGGTTCATTGGTGTCGATGTCTGGGTCACATTTAAGTAATGGGTTGTTGATAACCGGAACCTTGTGTAAGATAGTCGACAGCTCGGTGGTTTGGATCGGTATGGTTCGGGTGGTGGAGGTAGTTTGGGAAGGATGGGATTGTCGGCTCTTAGAGGGTCGGGTGTATTGGCTTGTGGATTGTCGGTTTGGTTGGCTTATACTGGCACACAAATCCACAGCATCGCCCGCTCGGGTTCCCCTCCCAATGTTTTCTCTCACCGCACCCCGTCCGGGAGCCCCATCTACCCGAACTCTCCCTCCTCGCGTTCTTGGACCCTCACGTGTCTCGGGTCTAGCTCCATGGGAAGGTCCCTCCGGCTCTGGCTGGACCATCGGAGCACCTAAGCCTAACGCTTGCCTATACGCTATCACACTCGGTGCTGCCGTATTTGCGTTGGCCAGTAAGGCATCATATATACGCATGGGTTGTGCATTTGAAGGTTGCAGATAACTAGATAATGAAGGCTAAAAGAAGGACATACCGGATGGTGTGGTCGGCGAGGTATGGCTGGGTTGGCATCCATGTGCTGTCAGATTGCCAGCTGAAGAAAGCGGATGAATGGGATGAACCTGCGTTCCTTCGTTCCTCCGTTGTCTCGGATGTTCTTCACCAGTTCATGCCATATTAGAGCTGCGTAATTGACATAACTATCGTAGGCAACGACATGAAAAACACGAAGGAAGTTCCCACTTCATTGGTTGATACACTTCCATTTGGATGAAAGGCATCGATTGATGATCGTAAACATGGTGTACCACAAAGGCGCTAGGTACTTACGGTTGAAAGATGATGGTCGGTTCAGCTCGTGATTGAATCCCAAAGCTCGGATGTCGGCGCATAGTGTATCATCGTCGACGGAAGGGTCATAGCTGGCTCGCCCGTTGGCATTAGCTGCCGGTAGCTGAAGTAGCTGGCGGAAGGACTCAGGTGTTAGGACGAATGGATAGCAGTCCAGAGTGGCCTCGATTCTCTGGGTGTTGTTGCCGGTGACCACACAGATGGTATGCCAGACTTGATGCAGGTAGATAACATGGACGTCTGTTGTGGCCGTTAGGGCGCAGTGGAGCGGGTGTCCCGTCAGGATGTCCACGACCACTCGATGTTGAGGTCGGAATTCAATGACGTCGAGGTGGTAATTATTCCCCTCAATCTCCAGGATATTGTCGGAAGAGATGAGAGCATTGTCGGCCTCCTCGTTAATGAAATCTTCGGGATGAGCATCGCCATGGATCGGAAGTTGTTGTTGGTCAGCCGTTGTAGTACCTGATAGACAGAGTGTTAGTAAGTAATGTTGAGAATCATGATAGGACGTACCTTGGCGTTAACCGGCTCAATCGTGGAAAATCAGAAAAGTTGGCAGTGAGCATAGTATCCGGATTGTGTAAGGTTACCGGATAATATGGGGTTTCCGGATAAAATGGGGTGACCGGATATCAGAGAATCCAGGTGGGTGTCCGGTACACATGAGGTTACCGGATAATAGTACTTACCGGATAAAGTTATCGAACGAGTCAATTTTACCGGATAAAACATCACTTACCGGATAGCATAAGCTTACCGGATAGCAAGGGTGTCCGGATACCTTAGGTTTCCGAATAGAGTAACCTTACCGGATACCATAGGTGTCCGGATACCAAAGCTATCCGGATAGGTATGAACTATCCGGGCGAGATGACTTTTCGGATACGAAGAACTTACCGGATAGTCGGCGGTATCCGGATAGTCGAAAACTATCCGGACGTGATCCGGGTAGCATCAAATCGAACCACAAATGTATCACAGATGTATAAACATAACTATAAGCATTCTATGGTACTTTTGAACGAAAATTGACAAACATTTCCTTGAAATAGGCTGAAAAGCACTCGAAAGTCGAACCGACAGGGGTCGACCAAACAGATCCAGGAATTGATCGACTAAATGATCGAATCGGTGATGTGTGTGTGTGCGACAGTGATAGAAATGCAATAGGGAGAGGGATTCGAGTAACATACCTTGAATATGAGACGAAATCGTGAGAAATCGAGCGTGGGAGTGTGCGAACTGAGGGTTTTAGAGAGAGGGTTTAGAGACAAGGTTTCCGGGAAAAAGGAAATTATGAAGTGGCCGAGTATTTATAGGGGAACGTCAGTGTCCGGGTGAGGTGTCCAGATAGCTCGTTCGGAAACTTCGACTTACCGGATACACCATCCGGAAACGTCACTTACCGGATACTGCATCCGGATACGTGTCCGGGTACCATACAGTGTCCGGAAACTGTTGGAAAAATTTCCAAAATTTGCCCTTTTTCGCATGGACTTTACTTTTTCCACCCAAAAGTTTTTAAGTAGCTTAAAGACACTCCCCTCCAAATGTGCTCACTGAAAAGTTTGCTCCCCCTCGAATTGTGCAGGATAAAATGTTAAACGGATAAGATTTTCGCACATAATCGTTTTGTGACACACAAAAAAACTTTGAAAAAAAGGAAAAAAAGGTGTGACTAGGGGTGTAAATGATGCGAGTCGAGCTCGAGTATCATTATACTCGACTCGAACTCGAAAGCAAATACTCGAGCTCGAACTCGACTCGAAAACTCGCGAGTAGTGAAAATCCAAACTCGAACTCGACTCGAAAGTCAATTCTCGAGCTCGAACTCAAACTCGAACTAGAACTAAGCTCGAATCAAGCTCGAACTCGAACTCGAATCAAGCTCGAACTCGAACTCGAATCAAGCTCAAATCAGTAAAATGATAACAAACGTAAACAAAAATATTAAAAGAACTAAAGATGAACCACTCACTAGGGTACACCATATAGAAAAAACCATTTGGTTCAAGCCCTTAGGCACAAGCCTTTAAGTTCAAGCCACTAGGCAAGTTAAATGGTATAAAATGGGAGGGTAAAGACCTATATATGCTTAGACCTCAATGGGATTGGAGGTGAATCCCACCAATGTGGAATGGAATTTCTCACCAAAGTCATTACTAATTTTTCTTTCTCTACTTCCCCATCTTTTGGAATATAAATAATTATAATAATTGTTTTTTTATTTTATTTAGATAATTATAATATACTAAAATAGTAATTTATTTACATTATATTTTATAAATTATAATATAAAGTTTATTATATATAAAATATATTCGAGTATCTCACGAGCTTATCGAGTCGAGTATCAGATGGCTCGATTCGACTCGTTAGTATATCGAGTCGAGCCTATTCGAGTCGAGTTTTGACCAAGTCGATCTCGAGTAGCTCGCGAGTTGTCTCATCTCATTTACACCCCTAGGTGTGACACTCCCCCTCAAAACGTGAACGAACTTACTTGGCGCTTTCTTTTGATCGTGTTCCTCCTGAACACATGAACAAACTCGTGAAACGTACGTGTGATATGCAAAGACATAAAGAACGGAAAAATATTAAAGAAAATCACAAACAAAATAGAAACAAACAAATGAAATATAACTAATTAATACAGAGGTTTAACGAGAAATGAGAGCGATACAAGTAGAATACAAAAACGACGAATTGCGTACTTGACCATCCAGAGATAAATCATCGGATGGTGAAGAGATAGTTCGGCGTTAGTGTATGTAAAATGTATCGAGCTCATAGACATGTTAAACCTTCATATTGAGCATACCGAGCTTGGACACCAGATAATTGAATCATTTTTCGTCCAAGGGTTTTGTGAACATGTCTGCTATCTGATGTTCTGTATTAACAAAATAGAGTTCGATTGTCCCTCTTTCGACGTGATCCTTAATAAAATGATACCGAACGTCTATATGCTTTGTCTTGGTGTATTGTACCGGATTGCTGAAAATCGCGATCACGCTCTTCGAGTCACAGTAGATGGGCACCTTCGAGTATGAGAAGCCATAGTCCTTGAGCTGGGTGCGCATCCAGACTACCTGAGAGCAGTAGCTGGCGACGACCACGTACTCCGCCTCGGCTGTAGATGTGGAGACACACTACTGCTTCTTGGATGCCCAGCTGACGAGACTGTCTCCCTGGAACTGCACGTGACCCGACGTGCTCTTCCGGTCCAGCATGCTACCAGCATGGTCAGCGTCTGAGTATTCCGTTAGTTCAAAACCTGTCCGAGTATTAAATGAGACTCTATCGGTTTTGATTGAAAACGGGCATATAGAAAAGTCGAAAACATAATGTCTGGCCTACTTGCCGTCAAGTACATCAATGAACCAATCATCCATCTATTGGTCTTGGTGTCCACATCCTTTTCGTTAGGATCGGCGTGTTACCTCGAACCCAGAGACATTGAAGTTTTCATGGGCGCAGACTGTTTCATCTGGTATTTCCGAAGAATATCCCAGATGTACTTAGCCTGATTAATGAATATCCCGGTCGAAAGTTGTTTAACTTGAAGACCAAGGAAAAATTTCATTTGCCCCATCATACTCATTTTAAAATGTCTCCTCATTAGGACTGAGAAGTTATGACTGTACTGATGGTTTGTTGAGCCAAAGATTATGTCATCAACGTACACTTGCACTAGTATGATGTCATTATATTCCTTTTTAATAAATAAGGCTGTGTCTATCTTACCTTTGGAAAAACCTGACTTTACCAAGAAAGTAGAGAGTGCATCGTACCAGGCTCGCGAAGCTTGCTTAAGGCCATAGAGGGCCTTGTCTAAGATGTAGACGTGGTTAGGTTTCGAGTCGTCCACGAACCCTTCAGGCTGCGAGACTGATAGGTGGATTTACAACCCCTTAATCTAACCGCAAGTGTACGGTGTCGAAATCAAGTAATAGTACAGAAGTACGAGTATCGAACCAAAGGAACCAGGTGTCAAGTACCACAATGACTGTATAGATTATTAACTAGACGAGCGCAAATTGATTTGTTGGTGATGACAAAAATAATTAAAGTACTTCACTAAACAATAAGCCAACTGAGATCTGAAAATGATTTAATTAGAAATAAAGAAAAGGGTTGGAGGGTTGGGATTCTCATGAACAACACACCAATGACTAAATAGATTGGACAATAATGGATTAAATCAAGATTGAAATGCATAAACACAAACCATCACTATACTTCATCAAGCTATAGCAAATAATCATTCAAGACATTGCATCATCTCTCGATCTAAACAATATTACTTGAACAAATTAGTGATTAACAGCAACAAGGATGAAATCTCATATTTCTATCTCAATCACATCCAAGACATATAAGCTAAACCAAATCTCAAAACTTTTCTCAAAGATTAAAGATTTATTAAATCAAATAACAATTGATCAGACTATTACAAGCATTAAGAACCATCTCATATGTTTCATCCATCAAAATTAATCCAACCATGTCTATCTACTTAGCCGAAAGATTAATCATCCATGATTCAAACCAACCCCCCAACATGAAAGAATTAGTTCATGTTAGGGGTTTTCAAACACATAAATGAAATGCTTAGATTAAAAGTAAACATGATTGTTATAAAGAAATGAATGTAATGATAACTCCCTGAAAAGCTATTCCTCCGATCTAACATACTCGATTCTCTCTCGATTCTCCTTCCAAGATGTGATATCCTCCTCTTTGTCGCTTCAAAAGTCGTCCTCTTATCTCCCAAAATCGCCCAGAGCTTTCCAATTTCGTACTGATGCCGAATGAGGCAACCCTAGCCATAAAAAAGGAATTAAAACGGCCAGGTCCTTGGCGTGGATGGTGGCACAGATGGAACCGCGTGAAGAATTGTGTAGAACTCTGTCCAGTGCTCCGCGTGGATGGTGGCGCAGATCCATTAGGGCGAGCAGTAGCACGAAGCACTGTTTGCTCTTGAAGTGCCCGTTTCATCCTCTAACTGTCCCAAAAACTCGTCCAACTCTGGAAACTCGAAATGACCTGTACTTTCTCAAATAATGCTATTAAACTCACCATTCTACTTGAAAACTTACAACGAAAGCACCGATTTAGGCTTCAAAATAATATCGAAAAACGACATTATCAACAACCCCAAACCAAGCATTGCTTGTCCTCAAGCAAAACAACGAAAAAATAGAAATAAACCATAAAGCAAACAATCGCAATTTCGTATTGTCGAGGATATCATTGGTGATCTCTAGTTAACTCAGCAATCACGAAGAACTATATGCAAGACGAACTACCAATCAACAAACCTAACTGTTGAATTCTAGACATCAAATCTTTGGGAAGGGAACTATCAGGGACCACACCACACTACTATGTACCTAGGTTAAACATGCATAGAGAGGATTTCGCCTCGACCCTACCTCACTGGTTTCTCGCTTCACTCGAGCCCTAAATGACACACCAATGTACAAATCAATGATCTCTGAAGGAATCCATTACCAAGACTAGGACTAGAAGTGTTGCTCTGCCTCTCTTTACAAACTCTCCATGTGAAAACCAGGCCTTTCAGGTGTTAATCACGGATTACGGTTGTTGCTCAAAGATGGAAGGTAAACGGATTCAAAATCCTTAAAAAAATATTCAGTGACAACTGGTTACCATCCCATTTCCCTCTTGTGCTTACTTTACTGCAATTCACTCACACTCCTTAGATAGGCCCCTCAACTCAGATAATAATAATAACTTTTTTTGAACCCTCAAATTGTCATTCTAAGCATATCCCAGGATGAAAGATTCAATAGGTTTATGACTGGGGTTGACAAGTGGGTTTTCAACTTTTGATATGTAACTGGAAGGGCTACAAAAAGTGTTAAAGATGCAGATTTTGAACCATGAAAAGCAGGAAAAATAGAAACAACGAACATGCCTGAAGTCTTCACTCATGGTTTGTTCAAAATATGGGCAAGAGCTTCACTTCCTATGCCTACGAGTGTCTTTGATAATAGAAGCAAGTTATAGTGAGATTTGCTATAATGACGACCAAAGGACTAAATGAAAAGTGTATCAATTAATGCATATTTAGTCTCTCAGAATCGAAGTTAGCAAGTGTACGGCTCAACAAACTCACATGTGGTCTCCACTAATGTCTCTGATGCATGCTGTCACCTAAGTCCATCTTAATGCTATATAATCCCTCATAGATTCTCCCCTCACAAAAAATGATGTTTTCGAGACTCACATTAAGGCATACTAAAGGGTCGTTCTCTCTTACTAATAATAAAGTGATCGCTCAATCCATTGAGATCAAAAATGATAAACTCGACATGCCACCCCAAACCAAAACAACACATTGTCTCCAATGTAATTGATAATAGATAAAGGCAAAAAGCAACCACGAAATAAGCGGTTAGAGTAAAGTCATTCAAAAAACTAAAAAGTCATAAACAAGTCTGATCTTAAAAGGAGCAAAAACAAAGAGATCACCAACCCTCAATTATCACGCACGCGGTGGCTTGAGTCACCTTGAGGTCGCCTCCTCACTCTCCTAGCAGGCTGCGGGTTAGATGGACCTGCCTCATGTCGGTTGGAAGGACCTGCCTCAAATGGGTTTGGTTCTCCCGTAATCAGGCTTCTCAAATTGGCAAACCCTCGGTGCACCTCAGTTTCCATCAGTTGGAAACATTGATCGCTCGTTAGAGCAGCTCCTCTCATGTCCACATCCGGATCATAGTACACATCATCATCTTCAATTGCCACAACGTTATCCACCTCTTCTGGAATGCGCATTCGTTCTCTCTCTCTCTCTCTCTCTCCACAACCGCCTTCCTATCGAATCTCCTTGCTGCAGCTATCTGTGCATTGTAGGTGACTCGGTCGAAGGGTGGTGGTGGTGGTATAGTGTCACCGACATCACAACCAGCATCCCGACAAAATTTAGTAATCAAACAAGGGAATGGTAGGATACTAGTGGTGTTGCGGCTAGAGGCTGCATCTATCAACTGAAGCTGGATAATGTGGCCAATGTCCATGGGTAGATTGAACTGAATACTGTAGAGAATCTTGGCTACATATGCATCGACGGTAGTCTCGTGGGTCGAAGGAATCAGGCTACACTTTAAAAACTTCATCCAAAGCGCGATCTCTGGCCGCAGTTCACTCTTCTTGACATCGTCCTCATGTGGTATCCAACGAGATTTACCGCTCCTTCGCAAAGCTGAGGACAGAACCTCACTGTAATGATCGTTATTCCTCGTAACAGGAATAGGAGTTAGGCCAAAAGTCATCCCAAGGTTCTCAAGACGAGGGACTCCATAGTGAGCACAGATCACGTCCATAGGCATACGCACCAGCCTGCCTCTCACCATCACTGAATGATATTCATTAAATGTTGGTGGTATCATGAAGCATAGAAATCCAACACCAGTTCCTCATCGTATGGTTCTGGGTCATTGAGATAAGTGGTCCACCCGCAATTCCTGAACTGTTCTCTCCGTTGGTCAACCCTGTCATTACTTCTTTCAGTTAACGCTTCACGTTCCGCTTGGCGCATATTTTGGTAGTGAAACTATCTTCCCGCGGTGGTAGGCTTTATTCGGACCATCTTTCCTGAAAAAGGGGGTGCATCCATTAGATACAAATAAGATTACTCATGCCACCCTGAACCTAATCTTTATATTAGGTTCTTTTTCACACCTTAAATCTATGTAAATTAAGTTTCAACGTGAAAAAGAGGAACCCCAAACCTTGGTGAAACCGAGGTTTGTAAAGGGGGTGTTGTGTAGATTATTCCAAATTAGCACCCCAAACCAAAGTTTGGTTAGCCATTTTAACACTAAGATACAAAAATTCATCTACACAACAAGATGAAAACAAACCCCCCCAAAAAAATCCCAAACCACAACTATCAAGAATAAGAACCCAAGAATTTTGCATATAACATTCCTTTTAAACATATGAAAATCAAGAACCCCAAACCTTGGAGAAACCGAGGTTTGGTTCATCTTGAATCAATTAAGCACAAATACTCAAGAATGGAAAAACTCAAGAATGCAAAAACTCAAGTCATCCAACATGATTTCTCTCTAAAAACATTTATCATACCACAATTCCACAAAATTATCATGTTATTCATGCAAATCAACACAACAATGGGAATTTTTCAACATCTTTAACAAATAAGAATATGCACACTTAAGGAATTTGAGAAAAATGTTGGTCCCGAAGGGTTATACAAGTTTGTTGAAGGGGGGGGGGGGGTTGAATACAAACACACTATTTTTACTTTCTAAATTGTTTATTGATAAATCTTAAAACAATTTACAACTTGTTGCGGAACAAGATTAAGGATAAACCTAATCTAAACAAGTTAAGAACACTAAGTTTCTTGCACTAGAAATAAGATAGAGAGGAGATAAGAATATTACGAATAATATTCTAACACTAAGAGAGAAAGAAGAAGATGGTCGTGCACTTCAATTCTGAAGTAGGGTTCTTCTTATATACTGCATGCATTTAATGCATGGCAGTGTTACTTTACACGTGGCAGCAGCTGAGTGGTTGCATGTTTTGACCTTTGTAGACAACCTTAGTAGCTGCATGGTGCACAGTGTAGAATCAGAGTTTGTTGTACGATTCTAGACAGAAGGGAGGTCCGTTCTGACATTTCGTACGGAGACGTGCAAGGGGATAGACAAAAGTAACTTGTAGAGTAGGCCTCATGATCAGCGTTCGTTGAACAGTTCTTTATCAGCGAATGATAAAGCTCAGCGATTGCTGAAGTCTTCTACTTGATACTTCACGATGAGTGGACAGGTCTTGCTTCGCTGATATCCGCATCAGTTCATTAGTAGACTTGTCGCTGGTTCTTGGGCTTGAACTTCGACTTCAGCGTAGAACCTTTGTTGACGTGAAACTTGTCTTCAGGGATCATAAGTAAACAACTAAACTATCAGCGATCATCACAGAGACTGAATAGGCTCAGAGCTACTAGATGAACAGTGTTCGCTGAATGTCTTAATCAAAAGAGCGAGAGTTCCTATCAGTGGTACTGTAAAGTCCTAGTACTTATCAACGATAGTGAAACTCTAATACATATTGTTTACTTACAATTTTCACTAAGTGTTTAAGAGAGGGTCATTATCAAATCACTGAGGGTTTGGATCAACAATCCCCCCCTATTTGATTATGACATAGCAACAAAGAAAATTGCTAAGTATGAAAACATAAGGATAAAAAGAACTCATAAAATATTTGTCCCTTTTACTGTTTTCTGGGATCTTTTAAGTACTGATGGAGTAAAGTACATTCGTTGAAATTTTTCTTTAACTTCGTATAAGATTACAGAGGGAAGTAGAAAAATTACAAGTACAACAAATAAACTTACAAGTACAAAACAGGTAAGCTGATAAAGATAGAAAGATTACAAGGAAATCCTATCAGCCTTCAAAAGGTTCTTCCTTAACGAGAAGTTCATCATGGGTCTTTGTTGTGGGGATCATCTAGTCAGGGACCGTTACTCCTTGATCTCATTTATTTTTTGCTTCAGCAAAGATTAAGGGTTTGAGATATCGTGCCTGAAGATCGCGTCTAAATTCACACCAATAGATGAGATCCCTGAGCTGTTCAATGGGAGTGATGGGAAGCTCAGAGACACGTTGAAAACGTTGTCCTTCTTCATAGTCGTGAAAGAAGATACCATAAGGTTCGCTTATGACCTTTCCAGGGATGAATCGTTCACCAGGAGGCAGGGAGGTGTCAAGCGCTGAGAGGTCAGGTTCAGGACCAAGTACTTATTCTCGTGAGAAACCAATTCCTGTTTCGTTCCGGATACGAGGACTTGAGTCTGAAGGTTTTGACTTTTTCTTTGCAGAGGCCCTTTTTTGTTGAGTCGCAAGAGAAGGAGGAGGAGGAATATCCACAACAGAAGAAACCAAGTCGATCTGAGATATTATGATTTTCTCGACATGGCTCTTATATTGTGAGCTAGATCGCTGAATGGCTATTCGCATATCCAACCATTCAGAGAAACCAAACTTCTTGATCGTAGCAGCGTAGATGTTTTCCTTGGTACCGTTTTCTCTGAATAGATCGACCTTAACAACTGGAACATCTATGGTCGTTTTTCCTCTGATGAACACCTTGTGATTTCTGGCAGCCCGATATCGATAGTGCAGTCTTTCTTTGCACCATTCCAAGGTAGAATCAGATACATTGGTCTTTTCTTCAACGATCTTCTGGGCGTCTTCCCATAACTGACGTTAGACTTCGATGGGAGTTCTTTTCAGTTTGGGGTCATTCACTGATTCTTGGGCAAGCTGGATGGCGAGGGCCTTATCTTTTTCTTCAGCTTCCTTCTTTTTGGCGAGTAATCTTTTGGCTCTAAGATGATCATCGAACTCTTTCTTTGATAACCTGAACTTTGTAGGAACAGAGACTTTGGAGTGAGGGAGGATGATTCGCTGATCCTCGAACTTCTTGATCATTTCTTCTCTCCTTTTCTGATCCTCTTCACTTAGCTTTTGAGGAGCTAAGGAAGGTCTGTTTTTGTGAGAGAGAAGTTGTTCTTCAGGTTCATCGGTCTCAGTGATTAAATCCAAGACCGGGATTATTTCTTCAGCTCTTGTGGTTGGGATTATTGTTGGTGTAGTAGTGGGGACTTCAGCTGGATCCTCAAGCAGGGGAGAGGACTAGCTGAAACACATCGATCGTTTAAATGAGATTATGGGAAGAAAGAGATAGAGAAAAGAATGGGGTTTAAGTGTATAGAGGTTTTATGGATAGAAGGATTGAGATTGAGAAGCGATAGAGGAGAGATGCAGAGTAAGGGAATAGAAGATATTGTACCTGACAAACTGGCTTTATCTGAAGGATGGCCAGATTGCCTTCTGCAGCGAGGCCTTTGTTTTTGCCTTTATCAGCTTCAGATGCTGCAGGTTTTGTCTTAGTCGTCTCCCCTGATGGTTCGTTTATCGAAATACCTTTCACAGGGACCTTCTTGGGCTCAACGAAGAAGAAGTCATCATCATCATCATCATCATCGTCATCATCATTTTTATGAGTTGATGATGGTTCGTCGTCAGAGATGTCGACAACTTCATCGTCTTCAGCTTCTTCTTCAGACTCGTCCTCATCAGCGTAAGGTTTGGTCACATCAGCAACAACTTCGTTGTGTTGCTCTTCGAGTTGCTCCCCCTCAGATACAGAGGGAGGTTTCTCGGTTTCCTCAGGGTTTTCAACTCCCTGGGGTTGTGCAGAAGAAGTAGCAGCAGTGGTTTCATTTGTCTCCCCCTCAGCATTATGGGGAAGACCTTCATCATTCTTCTCCCCCTCTTCCTCATGATGAGGAAGGGAGGCAAGTGGAACATCAGCAGCAGCAACAACATCATGAGTGTCACTGTCTTCTAGGCCAGTGATTCCCATGAAGGTTTCAATCACTGCTATTCTGTCTTCTAGGCCAGAAACAGCAGGATGAAGGCTTTGAAGATCCTCTCGATCCGTCTGAGTAAAATGCGATGGAGTGCAAGTTGGAGCATTCAGACGCTCGAGAATTTGCTGCAGTAGATTGGTGGCAGCGCTGACATCTGTCCTTAAGAAGGACACTTCTGTCTTCAGCGTTGTGACTTCGCTGGACAGGTTAGTATGGGAGAGGTTCAGATTGTTGATGGCAGTAGAGTTTTCAGTAAGAGTAGACGCAAAAGTTGCAATTCTGCCATCCACCTTCTCCAGATCAGCACTGGAGGCTTTCTTATCAACGATCTCCGTCAGCTTTTTCAGATTTTCTCCAGCGTCTGTAACCGCTGAAGAGTTGGTGGAGATAGTAGTGGTGAGAGATTCCACCTTAGTTTCCAAGTCTTTAAGGGAGTTGTTGATATCTCCCAAATTAGGACCTGAAAAAGTTATTAACTTATGAACAGAGGAAAGCTCAGAAGTTTGGGGTTTTGAGAGAGGAGTAGGTTGAGTTATGTGTATACCTGCATGCGGGTTGGCGAAGTTGTCGAAACCTTGTAACCCTGAATGATATTCCATGTCGCCTTCGAGAGTGCCTTGGCGCATGGAGGTGCCTGCAGATCCTATGTTTGTTTCCATCATCGCATGTAGAGTATCAGCTGCTGAATCTTGAACGATGACGTTGGTTCCTGAGAACGGTGGGAAAATTGGTGGAGTGTCCAAAGAAAAAGTGGGAGGAGTGAAGGATGAGAAGATTGGTTGGGTGCGGAGTTCAGCGTTGGATCCACTGACAATCACTTCAGTCGGTAGAGAGGCTGAAGGAGGTGGGTTCAGTTCCAAGTTTATAACCTCAGTGTGTAGAGACGCTGAGGTGTGGATGGAAGGGGTGGTTTGAGCAGTTGTGGCAGAGCGTACCACGAAACTATCCAACGACTCTTGTATAAGATGAGTCATGGAGTCTTCAGCCGTTGATGGCTTGGAGGGTTGCTCCTTGATTTTCTTGATCCTTTTGGAATCAAGTTGGGAAGATGAGTGTTTCCTTTTACGAGAAGGAGTGGAGGGTGCAACCTGGGTATCAGCGGTGGGGATTTCCGCTGAAGTAGCTGCAGAAGTAGAAGAAGGAGGATGGAGAAGAGGTAAAAGAGTAGAGAGACGTACCTCGTTTGGCATGGGGCTAAAGTCGAGCACCTTAGAGCCAACCTGAGAGAGTCTCAGATCACCCTCTTTTGGGTATTTGTCCCCAAGTCCTTGTAGAAAGACGGCGCTGATGAATCTGGGATATGGAACCCATGATGGTCTATCAGCCATATCTACTCTGAATGCAAGATCGTCATAAATGATCGAGGCCCAGTCAACATGGAGACCTTTCAGCAATGCATAGCCCATTGCTTGCTGAGGTTGAGCGGCTTGATCAGAGGAGCCGGACTTCGCTGTCATGCAGCTTATCAAGTGGGCGAAGATGAAGTTCATTTTGCTGGGCATCTTTGATTTCTTGATCAGGGTCAGTTTCTTCTCGGGCAATTTATCCCTCCCTGTGTCCCATATGTAACCCATTGCATCAAAGAAGGCAGTGATTGCTTCTCTATTAGCATGGTTTTTGTGGTTTGGCAAAGGGATAAAGCGTTTTTCTGTCGTAGCCGTGGGTAGGCTGAGTGCACGTCTGATAATGGCGGGGTTGATTTTGGTGGTGCCAAATTTGGTGTCACAGAGAATGACATCAAGTAGTTTCTCAGGGTCTTTGGATGAAGGAACCTGAACTCGTCTGGCAGTATACCAGAACTGAGATAGAAGGAATTTATGGGCAGGGGGTATGGTAGTGAGGGCTGTAGATAAGTAACAGGTTTTGAGAAAGTTTATAGCATCATCCAGATGCCTGACTTGCTTTTTCGGAGGAAAGTCGAAAAGCGCATAGAGATTGTTGTTGTTGAAAGTGACTTTCTCAAGCATGAACTTGACCTGAGGAGCTTTGATGAGAGTCAGTTTCTCAGCAGCAGGAGATTTCTCAGCAGTAGGAGCAGCAGTAGAAGATGCCATTTCTGTTAATCACATATAAACATGAAGAAGAGATAAAGAACAATGTCTTAATGTGGAAAGATTTTCCAAATAAGATGTTGTTGATTTTTGTCCATTTCATTCAGACCAAAGATGTCTTAATGAATATTAGGGTTTTTCTAGTTTTGACAAAAAGAGACAAATACTAGTGAAGTCTTATTTTCCAGTTTCCTTCTATAAGAAATAAGGATTCTGGAAAAACATATGAGGTTTCAAGTTTAAAGATTTTGAGATGTAAACTTGAAGAACAACCATGAAGGCTGTGTTCATAAAACCATGAAAGAAATGATTTCATTTTTAAAAGTTCTTTTGTTTTATCTTGTAGAAACAATGAGAAGATCAGAAACAAGTTAAAACAGGTAAATAATTAGAATATTAACCTTATTGTCGAAGAAGGATATGAACAGTTTCTGGAAACAAGAGTTCAAGATGCAACAATAATTCTTTTCTTGTAGGAGAAGTTGTTCGCGTAAAGGAAGAATATAAACTCGAAATGGTTTATATAGTGAGAATAGAGAGAGAGAGAGAAAAACTAGAGCGGGAAAGTTTTTCATCATGACACGGACACGTGTTTGCATTTGATTGGATGAGAAAACGAAATGTGCAAACGTGTGTCAAAAAAAGAACGTGTCAGGGTTTATCCGTTTGATTACGTCACAAACGTCTTTTCACATTTTAGGATGCCTCTGAGGTTTTTGAAAGCTCAGGGACACTTTAAAAAAAATGAAGCACTGAATAGAAATATCAGTGTTTGTTTTAGAAATTTCAAAGTATTGCTGATAAGGAAGAGATATTCAGCGATACAATTTGTTTTGAAATCTTGTATTCATTTGCGAACGTCAGCGAGTAAAGAGAAATCATACCTTAACATCTGCGAATCAAGTTTGTTCAGAGAGAAGATGATAGAATGGGTTATATAAGTTGGTTTTATCCTATTGATGATCAAATGCGAACCACTGAAGATTTTATTCTTCAAAGTTCAGCATTCCAAGCTCGCTGATGAGAAAGTTAAATATTGTCTCATCAAGAGGTTTGGTGAAAAGATCAGCTAACTGAAAGTCAATTGGGATAAAGTGAAGTTCTATATCACCATTCATCACATGATCTCTGATAAAATGATACCTGATTTCGATTTGTTTGGTTTTTGAGTGTAACACTGGATTGTTGGCTATATCGATGGCACTTGTGCTGTCGCAATAGATTGGAATTTTCGAGAGCTGAAGGTCATAGTCCAGTAGTTGATTTCTCATCCACAAGACCTGAGAACAACAGTTTCCAGCAGCTACGTACTCAGCTTCAGCGGTGGAGGTGGACACTGAGTTTTGCTTTTTACTTGTCCAACTCACCAGCTTTCCACCTAGGAGCTGACATCCTCCTGTGGTGAATTTCCTATCCATTTTGCAACCTGCAAAATCACTATCTGAATAGGCGATTAGATCAAACCCTGAGTCTTTGGGATACCAAAGACCTAGGTTAGGAGTACCCTTAAGGTAACGAAAGATTCGCTTTACAGCGATCATATGAGATTCCTTAGGTTCAGCTTGATATCGTGCACACAAACATGTTGCGTACATAATATCAGGTCGGCTAGCTGTAAGATACAGAAGAGAGCCGATCATCCCACGGTACAACGTGACATTAACAGGTATTCCAGAAGGATCCTTGTTTAGTGTCAGCGGTGGTGCCATAGGGGTTTTCATAGCTGAACTCTGAGTTAAATCAAATTTATTCAACATATCTTTAACATACTTTCCCTGATTAATGAAAGTTCCCTTTTCATTTTGTTTTATCTGAAGACCAAGGAAATATGTTAGCTCCCCCATCATACTCATTTTATACTTTGCTTTCATCCTTTCAGAGAAACGAGTACAAAGGTCAGGGTTAGTAGAACCAAATATAATATCATCGACATAAATTTGTACGAGAATAATATGACCTTTTACTTTCCTGAAAATAGAGTTTTATCGATTTTACCACGCTCAAATTGTTCAATATGGAGATAAGTAGAGAGAGTGTCATACCAAGCACGAGGAGCTTGCTTTAAGCCATAAAGTGCCTTATCCAGTTTATAAACATAACCTGGATGCTTAGGATATGAGAATCCTGGAGGTTGTTCCACGTAGACTTCTTCATTCAACTTTCTATTAAGGAACGCTGACTTGACATCCATTTGATACACTTTGAAGTCTTTGTGTACAGCGTAAGCTAAGAATAGACGAATAGCTTCTAGTCTTGCCACTGGAGCAAAGGTTTCGTCGTAATCTATACCTTCCTCTTGTCTGTATCCCTGAGCAACAAGTCTAGCCTTGTTGCGGGTTACAGTTCCATGTTCATCCAACTTGTTTCGATAGACCCATTTAGTGCCTATCACTGACTTGTCAGATGGATGAGGAACAATCTTCCAAACTTTGTTTCTTTCAAATTCAATCACCTCTTCTTGCATAGCACTGACCCAGTTTGGATCTTGGAGGGCATCATCTGTTTTCTTTGGTTCAATCAGAGAAATAAAGTTAACAAATAAACAAATGTTACCTGCACTCCATCGAGTCTGAACACCAGCATTTGGATCACCAAGAATCTGATCAATAGGGTGATTGATAGTCCATCGCTGAGCCGGAGCATGAGTCGCTGACTCAACCTGAACTTGAGGGGCTGAAGATGAGGCTTCAGCAACTTCTGGTATATCAGTCAAGAAAAGAGTAGGTGCAGATGTCATTACATTCACTGATTGCTGAGAAGTAGATGGAATGTCTGAGACATTTAGTTCAGAAGCAGGCATAGTGTTTATAGGAACAGCTGAGACCCATGAAGTTTCAGCTTCACTATTCTGCATGTTTGGGATGATAGTAGGACTATCATCTTCAACGGGATGAGTATGAGGAGTGGGAATGTCTTCTGAATCACCAAGATGAGAAAACATCCATTGATTCAGTTCTTCAGTATCAGCAGAAGGTCTAGAATTCGCTGAACGGGATTCGTCAAAGGTGACATGAATCGTTTCTTCCACAGTCTGTTTTCTACGATTGAAGACTCTGAAGGCTTTGGAGATTGAAGAATATCCAAGAAAGATTCCATCATCAGCCTTAGGATCAAACTTTCCAAGGGCATCTCTGTTGTTCAGTATGAAACACTGACATCCAAAAATGTGAAGAAAGCTAATTGAAGGCTTTCTCCCATGAAAAAGTTCATAGGCTGTCTTTTTGAATCTTTTGACGATCAGCGACCTGTTTTGCGTAAAACTAGCAGTGTTGACAGCTTCTGCCCAAAACTGAGTAGGCAGGTGAGAATCGCTGAGCATTGAACGTGCATCTTCAATGATAGTTCTATTTCTTCTTTCAGCGACTCCATTTTGTTGCGGTGTTCTCATTGAAGAGAAGTTGTGAGAAATACCCTTACTCTCAAAGAAGGAATCAAGAGAATTGTTTTTGAATTCAGTCCCATGATCACTCCTTATTGAGCGAACGGTCATATTGTTCAGGACTTCCATTTCCCTGACAAAGGTGACGAGTTCTTCAGGGGTGTCACTCTTTAAACGGAGAAACATTACCCAGGTATAGCGAGAGAATTCATCAACTATGACCAACGTATATTTCTTTCCAGCGATGGATTATTTGTTAACAGGGCCAAACAAATCCATATGGAGAAGTTGTAGAGGAGATGACACTGAGGAGACTTGCTTTGACTTGAAGCTTGCTTTGGTCTACTTGCCTTTCTCACACGCTAAACATAAGGACTCTTTGGCGTATGAGTGTTGAGGTAGACCAGTAACTAACTCTTTAGAGGATAGAGTATTCAGTGTCTTGAAGTTTAGATGAGAGAGCCTCTTATGCCATAGCCAGTTGACATCAGATGAGGCTTTTGAGAAGAAACAGGAGTTCTCAGTGGTTGTTGAGTCCATGTTTATTACATAAACATTTTCCAAACGATAACCGCTGAGAGCTATCTTCTCCTTTTTGTCAGCGACAAAGCAGGATTCCTTAGTAAAGATTACTTTGTTATCCATGTTGCAAAGCTGACTGATGCTTAGAAGATTATGCTACAGCCCTTCAACATATGCGACTCTTCTGAAGGTTGTTGTACCATTAGAGAGTACACCAAACCCTCGGGTGTGTCCTTTTCCGTTTCCACCGAAAGTCACAGAGGGACCCTTCTCTTCCTTATACTCAGTGAGCAGGTTCTTCTTACCAGTCATATGTCTAGAGCATCCGCTATCGAGATACTAGATACCCTTCTTAACCTGAATTACAAAGGAAGATTATTTTGACTTGGGTATCCATTTCATCATGTGTACACACTTGTTAGTGGAGGTAGATGGAATGGAAGGTTCAGCAGTCTTCGCAGCATTTGAAGATTCAACTTTGTTTTCAGTCTTCACTTTGGTTAATTTCTTAACCTCATTGGTCTTCTTTGCCTTGGGGGCATTGATCTTCACCTTAGCTATCTTTTCAGCTTTGGTGGCTGTAGGGCACTTACTAGCAATATGATTTGTAAGTCCACAGTGATAACATTTCCTATAGCTAAAAGTAGTTCTAGGACCATTTGCATGCTTAGCCGTTAGTTTTAAATGAGCAGGGCTAGCACAAAGTATACCTTTGGTATTGGAAATGAGATGAACTATCAGTTCTTCAGATTTCTTACCAGTTATATCCACTTTAAGTCTAGGAGTAGACCGCTGAATAAATCCAGGGATCTTGTTCTTAGAAGTAGAGGGATAAGTCACTGAAGCTTTAGAAGCATTCAGCTTAGGTACAAAAGTACCCTTCTGAGGTTTTTGGTTAAAAGCAATTCCTTTACCTTTGTCTTTAGAGACTGAGGTAGGTTTTGGATAACATTTTTCTCTTTACCTTTAGAGGTTAAGGTAGATATTTCCTCAGGGATGGGAGGTTTTGAAGAGGAACACTGAGAAGAGAAAGTGTCAGGTATAGAGGATACGAACATTCCAAACTTAAGCATGGAACGGTCAGTGGTTGGTTCTAGAGTTTCATCTTTGTAACCAAGACCACGTTTATCACTCAGGGGAATCTGAGACTTAATTATCTCAGTGATCGTTGTTGAGGATTTATACCATCCATCAACAGTAGCTTTTTCAGCTTTTAATGCAGCGATAGCTTCTTCGCGCTCGATTTTGACTAGCTGATTTATATGAACTTGATCTTTAAAATCTTCTTCAATTTTAGAAAGCTTTTCTATTTGAAGGTGAAAGTTTTTAAGCTGTTCAGCGAGATCAAGGTTTTGATTTTCAATAACAGTTTTGCCATTCATGGCTTCATATAAACTTCTGGTCAACAGATCGATTTTTCGAAGACTATCAGCTTCATCAATATTTAAAATATTGGTAAAGAAGGAAGGTGATACCTTAGTAGCAGAGGTTGAAGTAGAAGGAATATCAGACTTTTCTTCCTTATCTTCAAGTTTGGCCATGAGACAGAGATTGGCTTCATCATCATCTTCAGAGTCAGATGATTCTTCTTCATCAGAAGCAGCCCAATCATAGTCAGCCATCAGGCCTTTGCCTTTCTTCTTAAAGGTTTTCAGCTTTGAATACCCTTCTTTCAGCTTTTTGTATTTTTCATCTCTAGTCCTGGGAGTAAAGTTTTTCTTGGGAAAAGCTGAGGATTTAGAGACTTTCCTTGACCTACACTCGCTAGCAAAATGTCCTATCTTTTCACAGTTATAGCAAGTAGCAGTAGCCTTATCAATAGGAGTTGATGATCTTGGCTTGTCAGTTATAGCAAGAGGTTTGTTCTTTCTGAAATTTTCTTATTGGCGAATCTCCTGAATTTATTAGAAATGAGAGCCATAGATTCATCAAGATCTGAAGAGTCAGGATCTGATGAACATTCAGAGTTAGTCTCCAACTCACTGATAGTGATAGTAGATCGCTGAGTGGTAGGTGACTCTGAGATTAAAGCAACATGGGTGCTTTTGGAATCTTTTACAAGATTCTTCTTAAGATGACTCGATTGCTCATGATTAAGCATCGTGCCATATAAGGTAGAAAGAGTCATGGATTTTAGATCCTTTGATAGCTTGAGACACATTGAATAACTGTCCCAACTTTCAGGTAAACATTCTAATAACTTTGTCAGTACTTCAAAGTTAGAATATTCCTTACCAACAGTTTTTAGATCTATTATTAAGTAGTTAAAACGTTGATGTACTTCAGAGAGAGATTCATTCTTACCACAAATGAAGCTTTCGTACTGTCTTACCAGGTTGATCTTACGTGAGTCCTGGAATTCAGACGTACCTTCATACTGAACACAGATTGTGTCCCACATGGCTTTGGAGGTTTTCAGGTTCATGACGGAATAGTAGACTTTGTCAGGAAGAGCCATGGAAAGAATGGATCTGGATTTAGTGTCGATAGCCACTTTTTCTTCTTATCTTCATCAGTCCACATATGATTTTCCTTGGGAACCAACCTTTCTGGAATAGCAGCTCTATTCTCAGCGGCTGGAACTTCAGGATCAATTCTTATAGGAATATATGGGCCGTTTTCAAGATAGTAAGGCATAGTAGGGTCTACACCTTCTAAGAAGAGAATCATCCTATTTTCCCACAGATTAAAGTTATCTCTGGAGAATCTAGGGGGTTTTGCAAGAGAACCGTTGTCAATATAGTTAGTGTTTGTGTTGGTAGCCATTTTAAGAAATAGCAAGGAAGAAGAGATTAGTATAGATAAGATCTTGTTTATGAGATTAAACAAATCTGTTCTGATACCACTTGTTGGTCCCGAAGGGTTATACAAGTTTGTAGAAGGGGGGGGGGGGTTGAATACAAACACACTATTTTTACTTTCTAAATTGTTTATTGATAAATCTTAAAACAATTTACAACTTGTTGCGGAACAAGATTAAGGATAAACCTAATCTAAACAAGTTAAGAACACTAAGTTTCTTGCACTAGAAATAAGGTAGTGAGGAGATAAGAATATTACGAATAATATTCTAACACTAAGAGAGAAAGAAGAAGATGGCCGCGCACTTCAATTATGAAGTAGGGTTCTTCTTATATACTGCATGCATTTAGTGCATGGCAGTGTTACTTTACACGTGCCAGCAGCTGAGTGGTTGCATGTTTTGACCTTTGTAGACAACCTTAGTAGCCGCATGGTGCACAGTGTAGAATCAGAGTTTGTTGTACGATTATAGACAAAAGGGAGGTCCGTTCTGACATTTCGTACGGAGACGTGCAAGGGGATAGACAAAAGTAACTTGTAGAGTAGACCTCATGATCAGCGTTCGTTGAACAGTTCTTTATCAGTGAATGATAAAGCTCAGCGATTTCTGAAGTCTTCTACTTGATACTTCACGTTGAGTGGACAGGTCTTGCTTCGCTGATATCCGCATCAGTTCATTAGTAGACTTGTCGCTGGTTCTTGGGCTTGATCTTCGACTTCAGCGTAGAACCTTTGTTGACGTGAAACTTGTCTTCAAGGATCATAAGTAAACAACTAAACTATCAGCGATCATCACAGAGACTGAACAGGCTCAGAGCTACTGGATGAACAGTGTTCGCTGAATGTCTTAATCAAAAGAGCGAGAGTTCCTATCAGCGTTACTGTAAAGTCCTAGTACTTATCAGCGATAGTGAAACTCTAATACATATTGTTTACTTACAATTTTTACTAAGTGTTTAAAAGAGGGTCAATATCAAATCACTGAGGGTTTGGATCAACAAAAAATGAAAGAGATGAAGTGTACCTTGTTTATATGTCAAAAAACCCAAGAATTGAGAGATTAGGGCAAGAATTGTACCTTTTAATCTTGGTGGAAGGTAATGATTGAGTAGGAATTGATAACCTTGGTTGGAGAGGTCAAAATCGACGATGGAGATGATCTTTGGGAGAGAAAACGGCTCTCAAGGAGTTAGGGTTTGAGAAATAATAACCAAGGGCCGACTTTTTCTTTTTATACCTACACAGGGGCCCGACGCGGATGGTCGCACGAGTCGGGTCGCACGGAGAAACGCGCAACAAACTGGATCGAAAATAAAACAGAGCCCAACGCATATGGTTGCGCGGGTCGGGTCGCGCCAAGCACTGGATGCAAAAAAGAACAGATCTTCGCGTGGATGGTTGTGCGTTTCAGGTAGCGCCGTGGAACACGCCATTTACAATTTCGTGCACTCTCCAGTGTTCCGCGTGGATGGCCAAGCACCATGGGTCGTGCGGACCTCGGTTTGCCCCAAATTTTCCTTTTTTCTGCTGCCTTGCTCTTGGTCATGTCGGAAATGCTTTCAGGATTAACAACAACTGAACATAAAACAAACAAAACCCAAACGACAAACAAAAGCAAAAATCACATAAAATAAGAAATTGCTCAAAATTAAATAGAAATTTTAACCTATGGTGGGTTTCCTCCCACCCAGCGCCATATTTCACGTCGTGGCACGACTTCTCGAACCAATCACTCCATTTGTTCATCTAGATATATGCTCGCAATGCCGGTGATTTCACCTCCCATGTACGGTTTGACCCGTTGGCCATTTACTTTGAATGTCCAGCCATCAGTTCCTTCCAGCTCGACTGGTCCATATGGAAACACTTCCACCACCTTAAACGGTCCTGACCATTTTGACTTCAATTTCCCTGGAAAATGACGCAACCATGAGTTAAATAATAGCACATTCATACCGGGGGTGATTACCTTTTCACGGATGTTCCGGTCATGGAATTTCTTGTTGGTTTTATATGCTCAAGAATGATTATAAAATAATATTACCGGTAATATATGATCCTATAGGGTCACACCGAACAACAAGTAGACACCAAATTGATATTTATGAGAATTTGATTCTTGATAAATATTAATTCTTGTTGAATATTATTAATTATATTAATGAATATAATTCTTAATATAAAATGCAAATAAGAATTCTAGTTTATTAAAATATGATGATTTTAATATATAACTAGAAGTAGCTAGGAGGGACTAATTATAGTAAGTTTAAATAGTTAAAATATAGATTTTAACAAATTTAAACTAAAGGGGTTCCAAGTGTAACTTTGCATGAAAGGCTCAATAGTTATTGGACCAAATTTTGGACCAATGAGAAAAAAAGGCTTGCATGCATATCTTAGGAACAAGAGGAGAGTAATGACATTGGAGAAATACAAGAAATAAGTTTTTGCTCTCTCTCTCCCTCCTCCCTCTTGCTCTCGGCCGAAAACACACACCTAGTGTGTGTGTTTTTCTTCTTTTTCTTCTAAACTTCATTGTAGAGTGGTGAGGAAGTTCCTTTTGCATCTTGTTTCAAGAAGGGTACTAGCATACATTGGTGTTGGAGCTTGTTGGTGGACTTCTTCCTTGAGTTCTTGCCATCTCCGTCAAACTCGAAGACTTTGCAAAGGACTACAAAGGTTGTACTTTCTAAAACCCCCTATGTATGTTCTATAATCTTTCATGTTCATGCAAATGGATCCTTGGTGGGTGTTGAATGTTTTAATGTTGTTCAAAGTTTTTAAGCTTCCGTTGCAAATGTTTTGATTTTTGTAATCGATTTTTGAACAAAATCCCAACACGTGGTATCAGAGCCTCTTTTGCATGCATGTTTAGATTTGTTTTATATGAAAAATACTTGGTTTTTGGAAGCCATGGATGATTTTTCATTTTGTATGAAGAAGTTCATACATGGCATCTTTGGCAATTTTTTTTAATTGTTATTTTATGTGACCAAAATTTACATGCATTTTTGGTCATAAAAGTTGCCTTAGAAAAACAAAGTGTTTGTTTATATTTTTGTTAAATGTATATAATGTGTATAAACAAGCCAAAGACCCCTTTTATTTTTAAGATGGTTGTAATATTTATATTTCCATAAAGTATGTAATAGTAAATAGGCATTCCTCCCCTTTTGTTATTTTTTTTATATATAAATAGATTTATGTTAGATTAGATTTATTTATATAAAAAGTAACAAGTTTGAAGAATGAAGACCTTTTGAAGACTTTCAAGAAGCCATGGAGTTCGTAGAAGTTTTGCATGCATTTGGATGTTCTTGCAAGTGGGAGCTTGAAGACCTCAAATTTGGATTTTTTGGTCATCTTGTCCCTTAGGAATGGACTTGACATTCTTGTTTGGTTCATAAGAATTGTCATTAGAATTTTGGCTTGGTTTATACACTTTTTGCATTATATTTTTTTTATGTTGATATTATCATGTGTGGTTGAAATATGATTTTGCATGCTAGATAATATTTTGAACATAAAATTAAATCATCTTTTGGAGTTTGGCTTTTAAAATAACATTTTAATGTAAAATGATAAAATTGAGGTTTTAAAATAAAAGGAGTTTTATTCTAAAACTCTTAAAATTTTTTGAAATGGTAAAATGAGTTAATTATTTTTAAAACTCATCCAAACTCTATGTCTAAATAATAAAAGGTTGTTTTAGTAAAAGGACTAAAATTGGTTCTATTGCGCTCAAACTCAAACATTAATATAGGATATTAGTTTAAAATTGACCGCAACGAATTAGTTAATAAAATGGAGATTTTATTTTAAACTATAAGAACCAATTAAAGAAAAATGTGATTTTTAAACAATAAGTACCATGTGATATTGGATGCATGCAATAATATGGTACTATGAGTTTAAAAATATATTGAGATTTTAAATGGGGATTTTAAAAACTCATTCAAACACATAGTCTAAATTAATAAAAATATTTATTAAGAGACTATAAAAGGTTCTTAGAATAATCAAACTCAAATATTAATATATGATATTAGTAATTGATGACATATAATTAGTTGATAAAATTGAGATTTTATTTAAACTAATAGGAACCATTTGATGAGAAGTAAGTTTCAAATTAAAAGGGTACCATGTATTATTGAATGCTTACCAAACACATGATACTAAAATGTTTTCAAAACTAGAATTGTAAAACATATAAATCCCTTTTAAAATGCAAGTCTATGCCGTCCTTTTGAAAAACACTCAATACGTCACTATGACACCCTTGTGGGATAAAGGTCACCTAACCACTTGAATTGTCTTGAGATGGATGAGGTGATTCTTATGTCTTTGTGGAAAAAAGGTCACCTAACCGCATGGATGTGAGTTTCACACGTTGTCTCAAGTAGGATGACTTGATTGGGAATCTTTTGTGATAAAGGTCACCTAAGCATTAGAAACCCAAGGCATAGATGGGATCAAACATGCCAATTAACAAAACGTTGTTAAGGATCCCATAAAACTAGGAATTACATTTGGATGTAATTGGTAAACATTACCTACCGTGTTGGATTAAATGGACGGGATAAAGTTCACCTAACTGTTTCTTTTGTTTTGCAACGTTGGATCCTAGATTTTATGCAAATTAATGTTTTTAGAAAACGAAAGGGTAATTAATTTGCTTAATAATTAATATTGAAAATACTATATTAACTTTGTTAAATCTTGTAGATGGCCCAAAATGCAAACCCTACGATTGACACATCCCTGAGAGCTTTTCTTAACAAAGAAAAGTTAAACACTCAGAACTTCCCGATTTGGTTTCACAAATTGAGACACGTTCTCAGACGTGAAAACAAATCATACGCACTTATCGTACCTCGTCCTCAAGAACCTCCTCTTACCTCCATAGAAGCTCACGATACTTGATTGAAACATAATGATGATTCAATCGATGTATCACGTCTTATGCTTGAAACCATGTTTCCATCCTTACTAGAAAGAATGTGAACGTTTCCACTGATGGCATTTGACATAGTAAACCCATTAAGGGTCTATTACCAAATGTATATGGTCTGTGAACGCTTCGATACAATTGGAGGAAGGCCAAAATGTAAGCTCTCATATTCACAAAATGAGGACACACCTTGACTATTTGGATAGACTTGGTTATCCTTATTCCAATGGGAGAGCCGTAAATGTGATCCTCAAATCTCTGACCAACGCATTTGATGTTTTTGTCGAGAATCTAAATATAGACCTCGAGAAGATTTCAGTCCCAGAATTGCATACGATGCTAGAAACTGCTGAAAGGAATCTTCCCATGGTAACAATTACATGTGATAGATGAGGCAACATTGGTCATAGAAGAGGAGATTGTCCTTCTGAGAAATAAATGTTTTCTAACGAAGGAAAGTCCTTCAGGTATCAATATTTAAGATAGAACTTTTACCTTTCTATCTTACACTTGTGTATTTGATACTAAGTGTAGAACTCACTTTTGTAATATGTTACAGATAATCAAGAAAGGTAAATGACTGAAAGACAAGCAAAATGGTGATCCATATAAGCAAGGAAGCAAGATTGCGTACCAAGCTTATAGGAGATTTTATTATGAAACCATATGGCTTGTATTATTAAAATGTTTGTTTCGAACAATACTTGAATTTAGTTTTGACTAAATTATTATTCAGTTACATGTTTATTGATTGAGTAAAATTCACTTAACCGTTTTGGAAACGATCATATTCATATTCAAAAATGAATTATTCTATTTCGAGAACTATTCCTCTTAATAGAATAATAAAGTGAATCTCAAACATAGTTCTATATAAACACCATAAGACTCAAATGTGATTTGAATCAAGTCTACACATGATATAGTCAACTTAATCAAGTAACATTAAACGCATACCTCAACTTCAAAAGTGTGGTATTTTGAAGTCAAGTGATAATGTTTCATTTGATATATGCGATCTTTGATAAGTTGAATATATAGCTCTTTTATCTAGTTTTAGAAAAGGGAAGAAAATGTTTTGTTTGAATTAATACATATTGATGTATGTGGTTTTTCAAAACCTTGTCGAGACATGGTGATAGGTAAAACAATATCTTCACTGAAGATTTCAAACATTGAAGTTATGTTTATGAAACATAAGCATGAAACATTTGATGTGATTCAAGTTGTTTCAAAGTGAAGATTATGAAAAACAACTCAATAGGACCATTAAGTCTTTTCTGATATAGGAGGATAAGTAACTAAACCAAGAACTCTTGGATCATCTTAGAAATTGTGTATATCCGAAAGGATGAACCGAACCCTATTAAATATGGTTCGCTCTATGATGAATATAAGTACTATTCCTATATAAATCCGGAATTCTGCCCTAGTTAAAGTAAACCGTACTTTTGACACCAATCAAAAGGTAGACAAGACACCTTATAAGATTTCGTATGAAAGTTTTTCATCCTTATTCTTAGTTGAAGGTGTGGGTTTATGAAGCTCAAGAAAACTCGACCCAAAATCTACCAAATGCATATATTGTAGAATATACTATAAATTGTTTTATGTACCGATTCTACAATCCCACAAACAATAAAATTGTTTATTGTTCCAAAGCCAAGTTCTTAGAAAGCAAGTTTTTAATGGGCAAGGCAAATGAGAGATTTAAGGAACTTGAAGGAAATCAAGAACCTCATGCACTTATTGGTTGGCACTGGTTATCAAACAAAGGTTGTTGAAACTGAGCAATTTGATTGATCAAAAACTTAGTAAAAACACCAATTGTTCGCAAATCTAGTGGAATCATTCAGAAATCCAAGAAATATCGATTTCTCATGACTAATGAAGAATGATGTATGATAGGTTTCTAGTAAGCCCATCAACTACTAAAGTGCTATATCAGATTCTGAATCTGATGAGTGGCTTAGAGTTATGAACACTGAGATGCAATCCATTCATGGATCAGTACAACTATCACAAAGCAGAAGTCTTCATTTTGACAGGAAAATTAAAAGTTTAATTTTCATCAAAATATAAGATGACTCATGCATTTACTAAAACTAGTGGGAGGGCAGTAAGATTACCAATCTTGTATGTGCAAGACATACTAGTATTTGGAAATTAACTTTCTGACTTGTCAAAACATCATGTTTTGGCTCGGACAGTATTTCTTTAATAAAAGACTTAGAAAAGGCAAATTTTGTTCTTGAAATAAAGATCTTTAGAGTTAGATCAAGACGACTTATAGGTTTAAGTTAAAAGTGCATATGTTGACATAATCTTGAAAGGTTCAAGATGCAAGGCTCTAAAAGTAGTTTCTTACAAGTATGATATGGCATCATTTTGAGCATGTCTCAATGTTCTAGCACAAAGGTTGAGCTAGATAAAATGATTAGTATTCCATATGCTTCAGCAATTGGATCTATCATATATGCCATGACATGCACTAGATCGAGTATGTCATAATGCTTTAGAGCATTAGAAGAAGATACCAACGAAGTACGAGGGAAGGTCATTGGATGACTACTAAGAACAATTTAAGGTACTTACGAAGAACCAAGGAAGTGTTCCTTAACTGAGGGTTGGAAGAAGATCATAGTAAAATATTGCACTGATGATAGCTTCCATAAAGATCGAGAAGGTTCTCGATCACAAAAAGGGAAATGTCTTCATTATGAATAAAGAAGTAGTTCGTTTGAAAAGGTTCCAAGCGAAGGTAAGATTGCATAATACACTACAAAATAAGAATACACTGCTGCTTTAGAAGCTGCAAAAGAAAGATCCTTGGATGAAAGAGTTCATTGAAATGCTAGGTAGATGCCTCCCATTCAGGATCACCTAGAAATCTTTTGTAAGAATGAGGGTGCCATTACGCAAGCTAAAGAACCCTATCTCACATCAGAGTACCAAGTATCTACTCCTGACATTTAACTATATTTGGAATAAAGTTAAAGTTGGAGATGTTAGTGTTCACAAAGTTTAATCAAATCAAGTTTCTGGATAAACCCATTCACGAAGCTCCTTTCATAAGCTAAACTTGAAGTGTCATGTTTGAGCTATAGGACTTCGTTATTCTAGTGATGGGATTTGATTTGAATTTAGTATTTGGATATTGGAACAGGTTAAGCAACAAGTATAATATTTAAATTAGATATATGGAATATGATCTTTTACATACTCGTTGTGTTCTATATTAGCATGTTTAATCCTTAAATAAACCAATTATTCTAAATGTCCATAGTCGATCATAGTTGTGGGAACAACTATGAAGTAAGACTAATATGAATTAGATTGGTTGACTTTTAAGAGTAAAAGTGGCAAAGTGTTGCAACCAAGTTCATAGGTACTTGTTAGGGAACAAGTATTGGACCTGACCCGCTTCAAGATCACCTCATGGATCGTCGTCATAAGTGAGTCTTGAATAAAGGTAGTATCTTTGTATCCTTCGACCTGAGATGCATATTTGGGACTCAAGTGTAGGAACTATTATGTTTTGATATGGTTAACCGTTTTTCTTGAAAGAGGTAGCTATAAAGGCCATTATTAGGCATGTCATTAACTACATAAGAGGCGTATGTAATCAAGATGGGATTTGTTTCTCTAAATATGTTAAGAGTGAGACATCTAAGGCGCCTTACCAAAAGTTGAACAATAGATGAGAATGATAGTGATCCATGTCTCATGTTCAACATGATGTCCAAACAAAGGGATAACTGATACCACACCTTATACGTCAATTAAAGCTATGAGCTTATGGCAATTGAATGTTGTTGAATGTCACTTACAGTCATACATTGCTGGGGGCAGTGAGATGTTGCTAGACGTCCACCAGTGTCTATATCATTCTATAATCCAATCTTGAGCAAGTGGGAGATTGTTGGTTTTATATGCTCAAGAATGATTATAAAATAATATTACCGGTAATATATGATCCTATAGGGTCACACCGAACAACAAGTAGACACCAAATTGATATTTATGAGAATTTGATTCTTGATAAATATTAATTCTTGATGAATATTATTAATTATATTAATGAATATAATTCTTAATATAAAATGCAAATAAGAATTCTAGTTTATTAAAATATGATGATTTTAATATATAACTAGAAGTAGTTAGGAGGGACTAATTATAGTAAGTTTAAATAGTTAAAATATAGATTTAAACAAATTTAAACTAAAGGGGTTCCAAGTGTAACTTTGCATGAAAGGCTCAATAGTTATTGGACCAAATTTTGGACCAATGAGAAAAAAGGCTTGCATGCATATCTTGGGAACAAGAGGAGAGTAATGACATTGGAGAAATACAAGAAATAAGTTTTTGCTCTCTCTCCTTCCTCCCTCTTGCTCTCGGCCGAAAACACACACCTAGTGTGTGTGTTTTTCTCCTTTTCTTCTAAACTCCATTGTAGAGTGGTGAGGAAGTTCCTTTTGCATCTTGTTTCAAGAAGGGTACTAGCATACATTGGTGTTGGAGCTTGTTGGTGGACCTCTCTAGAGGAACTCTTCCTTGAGTTCTTGCCATCTCCATCAAACTAGAAGACTTTGCAAAGGACTACAAAGGTTGTACTTTCTAAAACCCCCTATGTATGTTCTATAATCTTTCATGTTCATGCAAATGGATCCTTGGTGGGTGTTAAAATGTTTTAATGTTGTTCAAAGTTTTTAAGCTTCCGTTGCAAATTTTTTGATTTTTGAAATCGATTTTTGAACAAAAACCCAACATTTCTTTGTTCTCTCTTTGTAGATCGTCGCATTCTCGAACGCATCAAGCCGGATCTCCTCTAGCTCGTTCAACTGTAACAATCTATTTTTGCCGGCCGCATCCATATCCATGTTCAACTTCTTGATTGCCCAGAATACTTTATGCTCTAACTCCACAAGTAAATGGCATGACTTCCCAAATATTAGCCGGTATGGGGTAGTTCCCAAGGGTGTTTTGAATGCCGTCCGGTATGCCCAAAGAGCATCGTCTAACTTTGTTGACCAATCCTTGCGTGATGCATTCACCGTCTTCTCCAGAATCTGTTTCAACTCTCTATTGGAGACTTCGGCCAACCCATTTGCTTGAGGGTGGTAGGGTGTGGTTACTTTATGTTTTACCGAGTACTTCTGAGAACTGCATCAAGGTACCGGTTGCAAAAATGGCTACCTCGATCACTGATCAAAGCTCGTGGGACCCAAACCTTGAAAAAATATGCTTCCGCAAAAAATTGATCACCACCTTGGAATCGTTCGATGGCGTTGCAATGGCCTCAACCCACTTAGAAACGTAATCTACCGCCACTAGAATGTACTCATTTCGGAATGAGTTTGGGAACAGTCCTATGAAGTCTATTCCCCAAACGTCAAATAGATCTACTTCCATAAAGATCTTCATGGGCATTTCGTTTTTCTTCATCATATTCCCCACTCTTTGGCACCGGTCACATCTGATGATGAATTCCCTTGTTTCCTTGAACATTGATGGCCAAAAGAACCCAGATTGTAGAATCTTCGCGACGATTCTATCAGTGCTAAAATGACCCTCACATTCTAGTGTATGGCAATGTGTAAGAATGTTGGTCTTTTATTCATCTGGCATACACCTTTGAATCATCCCATCAACTCAACTCTTGTAGAGGTATGGCTCATCCCAGTAGTACCTCTTGGCATCGGGAAAAAAATTATTCTTTTGATGTGAATTCAGGTTGTAAGGTATCACTCCACCTACCAAAAAGTTCACCAAATCAACATACCAAGGTTCTGAATGACTAACCTTTAGGAGCTGTTCATCCGGGAATGCATCATTAATGACAGTTCTATCTTCATCACGCCCTTCATTTCTTTCATGCCTGGAGAGATGATCTGCTACTGTATTCTCTGAGCCTTTCTTATCTAAGTTCTCCAGGTCAAACTCTTGAAGTAATAGCACCATCTAATAAGCCTTGGCTTCGCATCCTTCTTAGCCATCAAGTATTTAAGAGCTGAATGGTCGGTGTAAACAATTACCTTGGCGCCTACCAAATATGATCTGAACTTCTCACAAGCATAAACGACCGGTAGTAACTTCTTCTCTGTGGTGGCATAATTCACTTGGGCTTCATCAAGTGTCTTGCTTGCATAATATATGACGTGCATCCTTTTATCCTTTCTTTGCCCCAAAACTGCTCCGACTACCGTGTCACTTGCATCACACATTATAACAAAAGGAAGGCTCCAATCAGGTGCTATGAGGATGGGTGCTGAGATTAGTTCCTTTTTCAATCTGTCAAAAGCAAGAACACATTCATTAGTAAAATCAAACTTAGCATCCTTAAGAAGTAAAGTACACAAAGGTTTGGTGATTTTAGAAAAATCTTTTATGAAACGCCGGTAAAAACCGGCATGTCCCAAAAAGCTTCGAATTCCTTTGACCGAATTCGGGTACGGTAAGTTTTCTATCACTGCCACTTTGGCCTTGTCAACTTCTATTCCATCTTTTGACACTTTATGTCCCAACACGATTCCTTCAGTCACCATGAAGTGACACTTCTCCCAGTTTAGTACCAAACTCGTCTCCTTGCATCTTTTGAGAACGGCTTCCAAATGTGACAAACACGTATCGAACGAAGGTCCAAACACCGAAAATTCATCCATAAAGATCTCAATAGTACGCTCCACCATGTCCAAAAAGATAGCTATCATACACCTTTGGAATGTTGCGGGCGCATTACATAAACCGAAAGGCATCCTCCGGTAGGCAAAAGTACCGTATGGGCATGTGAATGTAGTTTTGTCTTGATCTTCGAGAGCCATCGTTATTTGATTGTAACCAGAATACCCATTCAGAAAACAGTAGTACTCTTGCCTATATAATCTCTCTATCATCTGATCAATGAACGACAATGGAAAATGATCCTTCTGAGTGGCATCATTCAGCTTTCGATAATCAATGCAAACCCTCCATCCCGTGACTGTTCGAGAAGGAATGAGTTCATTGTTGTTGTCACGAATCACTGTGATACCACCTTTCTTTGGCATAACTTGAACAGGACTCACCCATGGACTATCAGGTACTGGATATATGATTCCAGCGTCTAATAATTTCAAGATCTCCTTGCGAACCACTTCCTTCATGTTTGGATTGAGCCGACGTCGGTGCCGAACCACTGGTCGGTGCCCTTATTCAAGACTAATCCGATGCATATAAAAGGTTGGACTTAAGTCTTTCAGATCGTCTATGGTCCATCCAATTGCCGTTTGATATTCTCATAGCACTCTTAGCAACTTATCTTTGTTCTCCGAACTCAACTTGGATGAAATAATGACCGGGAGTGTCTCTTTCTCCCCTAAATAAGCATACTCGAGATGTGATGGTAACTGTTAGAGCTCGAGTTTAGGGGGAGTATGTGATGATGGTTGAGATTTTGGTATTGGTTCTCCTAAATCTTCAACACTCGGTCTTCTCGGGCCTCTAAAAGTTGGTAATGCATTAAGTTACATCACACTTTCACTTTCCGGATCATCATTGGTACCCATTATTACACTCTCTAGTTGGTCTTGAATGATTTGCACCCCACATTTTCTCTAATTGTGGATTCCATTATATCGACTCGGTAACATTCATCCGCTTGCATTCGGTGATTTGCTGCTCGGAACACATTAAAGACCACTTTTTCATCTCACACTCGCAGTGTTAACTTGCCTTCTTTGACATCAATCAAAGCTCCCCCCGTGGCCAAAAATGGTCGGCCCAGGATTAGAGGGATCTCCTTATCTTCGTTCATGTCAAGAACCCTGAAATCCACCGAGAAGTAGAATTTATCCACTTTAATCAGCACATCTTTAATCACCCCGTATGGGTATGTGATGGATCTGTCAGCTAACTGCAATGTAACACTTATTGGTTGCACCACTCCAAGCCCCAATTTCCTGAAAATAGACAATGGCATTAGATTAATACTAGCTCCAAGATCACATAATGCCTTACTAAATTCAGGATTCCCAATGTGAATAGGGATAGTAAAACTCCTTGGATCCTTAAGCTTAGGGGGAAGCTTGTGCTGGATAATAGCACTGCACTCCTCAGTAAGTGCAACCGTGGCATGCTCATCAATTTTCCTCTTGTTGGAGAGGAAGTCCTTCAAGAATTTCACATAAGATGGCATCTGTGCTAAAGCATCTGTAAATGGAATGTCAATATGCAGTTTTTAAACACTTCAAGAAATTTAGCAAAATTAATGTCATCTTTGTGGGCCTTAAGCCTGTTAGGATATGGAACTTTTGGTACAACAGGCTTGACCGGCACTTACATGGGAGTATGCGTGTTCTCTTCCTCTTTTTTACTATCCGCCTCTTCCATCTCCATCTCTTCATCAACCTTCTCTTCCTCCATCCCCTCCGGTTCAACATCGCTTACCTTGGTGTCATTTTTAACCGGTGAAGGATCTCTAGTTGGGTCTCTAATAAGCTGTTTGCCACTCCTCAGACTGATGGCTTTGCAATCTTCTCCAACTTTCTTTTCTGGTTGGCTTGGAAATTGCCCAAGAGCTCGGGTTTGCAGGGTCTCAGAAATCTGCCCCACCTGTCTCTCTAGCATCCTGATTGAAGCGGTATTTTGGTCAGTTGCCACCTTCACATTGCCTACTGTGCCTGCTAATCCTTCCACTATACTGTCTATATTTGACATGAACTTCATCATCATGTCCTCGAAACCAGTCTTCTTTTCTACAGCTTTCCCATCATCATACTTTCTTTGATTGTAACCTGGGGGACGGCAAACATTGTTAGAATGAGAAGAATTTGAAGAGTTAGAATGATTACCGTACTGTTTCTACTGTTGTTGCTGTCCCGTTGTTTCTTTGGATGGACCTTGTTGAGGTTGACTCCACGAGAAGTTGGGATGTCGCTTCCATCCCTCATTATATGTGTTTGAAAATGGGTCATTCCTCGGATGATTGTTCCAGTTTTGAACAAATTTTACTTGTTTCGGTGATTGATATTCTTGAGTGGAGAATGGGTCTTGGCCACCCATGTCATTCTGAACATTTGGTTGAATGGTAGTTCCTTTCAACTTATTAGTTAACGCCGCCAATTGCTCCTTGATAGCTTTCAACTCTTCCGTTTCTTGCACACTTGTCACTCATCTAGTAGCAGCTCGAGGTGTAGCGTAGTTGTGCTCGGCAAGATTTTCAATGAGTTCATATGCTTCCTCGAACGATTTATTCATCAATGCTCCACCAGCTGCGGCTGTGATATCATTCTTGAATTGTGGATGCAATCCCACAAAAAAGGTTTGAATAATCAACTAGTCTTGTAACCCATGATGGGGACACTTTTTGAGCATCCCTTTGTACCTTTGCCATGCCTCGTACAAAGATTCTTGGTACCATTGAGAAAAATGGGTGATGTCGGAGAGCAATTGGGCCGTTCGCCCCGGTGGAAAGAATTTGTTGAGGAAAGCCGTCACCATATCATTCCACGTGCGAATTTTCCCGACTGGCAAACTCTCTTCCTAAGTCGTTGCCCGATCCCTCAGGGAGAATGGAAATAAGCGTAACTTGATTGCATCTTGATTAACACCATTCACTTTGAATGTGTTGCATATTTTCTCGAACGTTCTCAAGTGACTGTGTGGATCTTCAGCTGCTGAACCCCCGATAGCTGCTAAAGTTATTGAATGGTACCAGTCTTGATTTCAAAGTTATTTGCTGCTATCGGAGGTACGTATGGTCCGCTTTGTGCAGCTCCCATGTTCGGGTTGGCAAAGGCTCTCATAGGAACCCTTTGTTGAACAAGTGGTGGTGGTGGCGGATTGTTGATATTTTGTTAATCGGAATCTCACCATTATGAATCGGGTGGATCGGAATCGCACCATTGTTGTTTGGAATTTCATTATGGAGTGGAGGTCCATTATTCAATGGAGGACCATTGTTGATATGGCCCCCATTTTTGACGGGCATCTCCTCCTCGTAGACATTCTCGACGTCTTCCATGTTCTATACTTGTCTGGCTCGTGCTTGTCTACTCAAATCTCTTGTAGTTCTCTCTATTTCTGGATCAATCGGTATTACCTCCCGAAATAGTCTTCTTCTTGGCATAAACCAGGAAGTAATCTGCAACGGGAAAAAAATAAAAATCTCAAAACCCAGAAATATACGAACTTTCAGAATGAATAAAATAAAAAAATAAAACAAAGTGTCTAATGTAATAACGTTTACAGCTGGTAGTGATATCAACCCAAAACAGGTTCCCCGGCAGCGGCCCCAAAAACTTGATTGGTGGGTTTACACCCCCTTAATCTAACCGCAAGTGTACGGTGTCGAAATCAAGTAATAGTACAGAAGTACGCGTATTAAACCAAAGGAACCAGGTGTCAAGTACCACAATGACTGTATAGATTATTAACTAGACGAGCGCAAATTGATTTTTTGGTGATGACAAAAATAATTAAAGTACTTCACTAAACAATAAGCCAACTGAGATCTGAAAATGATTTAATTAGAAATAAAGAAAAGGGTTGGAGGGTTGGGATTCTCACGAACAACACACCAATGACTAAATAGATTGGACAATAATGGATTAAATCAAGAATTAAATGCATAAACACAAACCATCACTATACTTTATCAAGCTATAGCAAATAATCATTCAAGACATTGCATCATATCTCGATCTAAACAATATTACTTGATCAAATTAGTGATTAACAACAACAAGGATGAAATCTCATATTTCTATCTCAATCACATCCAAGACATATAAGATAAACCAAATCTCAAAACTTTTTCTCAAAGATTAAAGATTTATTAAATTAAATAACAGTTGATCAGACTATTACAAGCATTAAGAACCATCTCATATGTTTCATCCATCAAAATTAATCCTACCATGTCTATCTACTTAGCCAAAAGATTAATCATCCATGATTCAAACCAACCCCCCAACATGAAAGAATTAGTTCATGTTAGGGGTTTCAAACACAAAAATGAAATGCTTAGATTAAAAGTAAACATGAATTTTCTAAAGAAATAAATGTAATGATAACTCCCTGAATAGCTATTCCTCCGATCTAACGTACTCGATTCTCTCTCGATTCTCCTTCCAAGATGTGATATCCTCCTCTTTGCCGCTTCAAAATCGTCCTCTTATCTCCCAAAATCGCCTAGATCTTTCAAAATTTGTAACTGATGCCGAATGAGGCAACCCTAGCCGTAAAAAAGGAATTAAAATGGCCAGGTCCTTGGCGCGGATGGCGGCGCGGATGGAACCGCACAGAACTCTGTCCAGTGCTCCGCACGAATGGTTGCGTGGATCCATTAGCGCGAGCAGTAGCACGAAGCACTGTTTGTTCTTGAAGTGCCCGTTTCGTCCTCTAACTATCCCAAAAACTCGTCCATCTCTGGAAACTAGAAATGACCTGTACTTTCTCAAATAATGCTATTAAACTCACCATTATACTTGAAAACTTACAATGAAAGCACCGATTTAGGCTTCAAAATAATGTCGAAATATGACATTATCAGAGACGTAGACTTCCTCCTTTAGTTTTCCGTTTAGAAAAGAGGTCTTCACATCCATCTGGAAGATCGTGAAGTTCTTGTTGGCGGCGTAAGCGAGGAACATTTTGATTTCTTTGATGTGGGCAACTGGGGCGTACGTCTCGTCGTAGTCGATGCCTTCTTGTTGACGGTAGCCCTTGGCCATGAGTCGTGCCTTGTTGCGAACGATGATACCATCTTCATCCGTTTTGTTCTTGAATACCCACTTCGTCCCGATCACCGTCTTGTTCATTAGACGTGGAACAAGTCTCCATACCTGGAGGCTCTCGAACTGGTTGAGTTCCTCTTGCATTGCGATCACCCAGTCTGGATCACTGAGTGCTTCAAAGATGGTTGTGGGTTCGATTCGACTGAGAAATCTAAAGAAGAGGCAGAAGTTGGTAGAGGCACATCTTGTCTGAACTGGTGTAGAGGGGTCGCCAATGATTTGTTGTAGCGGATGCACATGTGTCCATTTGGTGGTGTGTGGAAGTGGTTGATTGGTCACGTGCGATGTGTCGGGGTCCACATACTCACCAGGGGGAAGATCTTGTCCGACTTCAAGTGATGAAGGTCTGTTGCGCGGAGGAGTTGGTGCCAGATTTGTGATAGGTTGGGCAACCTTCGGTGAAGAGGGTGGTTGATTCGTTAGAGTAGTTGAGGACGAATCTTTAGTAGCAGCTTCGGAAGTAGTATCACTTGAGCTTTGGGGGTTCTCCGTAGAAATCGTTGGAGCGCTTGTAGATGGCGGCAGACCGGTTAGGTTCGCTGAGTTTTCGAGTTGAGCGGCTCCAACCCTGTTATACACAGTAACACTTGGATTAGGTTGATTAAAAAATTCATCGTAAAAGTGTTCAAAGTAAATCTAAATCAGAAAGATGTGATCTTGACATAGAAGCATGATTTGGATCTACTGGATTTGTGCAGATCCCGAAAGAGAAAGTTCGGAAGCTAACACACCAGTTAAAACGGGTTCTGAAATGAGTTGTTCAGAAGCCAAATCAGTCGCTTCGTCAAACGTCACGTTTACACTCTCGATGACGGTTTTTGTTCGCTTGTTGTAAACGCGAAACGCTTGAGCCTGCATCGAGTATCCGATGAATACTCCTTCCTCTGCCTTGTGGCTGAAATTTTCGAGGTCATCTTTGTCGTTCAGGATGTAGCACGTGCAGCCGAATGCGGGGGAGTACTTGATGTTCGAAATGCGGTTGTTGATGATCTCGTACGTGGTCTTGTTGAACCGCTTGTTGAGGATAGATCGGTTCTGCGTGTAGCAAGCGGTTGCGACGACTTCAGCCCATAGAAATAAAGGCAGCTTTGACTGGGACAACATTGTACGAGCGGCTTCCACGAGAGTACGATTACGCATCTCCACAACTCCATTCTGCTGAGGAGTTCGTGCGACAGAGAACATGTGGGTGATACCTACCGAGGTGAGGTAATCATCTAACGTGTGGTTTTTGAACTCCGTCCCATTGTCCGTCCGGATGGTCTGTACAAGCTATTGTAGATTCAGCTGAATGGTCTTCAGATAGGTGATGATTAGCTCCGGGGTCTCTTCCTTGGAGTGCTGAAACTTCACCCCTGTGTAGCGAGAGAAGTCGTCGACCATGACCAGGATGTACTTCCTGTGGTTGATGCTCTGAACGCGCATTGGTCCACACAGATCCATGTGGATGAGCTCGAGGGACCTTGATGTGCTCGGAGCATCCTTCGGATTGTAAGATGCTCACTTCATCTTTCCCATTTTGCATGCTCCACATAGTCTATCTTTCTCGAATTTGAGCTCGGGCATGCCTTTAATGTGTCCGCCTAGCACCAGTTTGTTGATGTTCTTGAAATTCAGGTGCGATAGCCGTCGATGCCAAATCCAGGCTTGTTGAGTGTTGGCCTTTGACATTAGACATACGGACTCGTCGGTCTTCAGTGATGAGAGGTCGATGGTGTAGAGGTTGGTTTTGCGCGTTCCAACAAGCAGTTCCTTTCCGTCTTCAGTGCGGACGCTACACCTTTTGGCTTTGAATTTGATTTCCAAATCTTTGTCGCAGAATTGGCTGATGTTGAACAGATTGTGTCCTAACCCAGCGATATACGAAACCTTCTTGATGGTTATGTTCTCTTGAACGATGTCGCCATAACCCATGATAGGTGCTTTGTCGTCGTTGCCAAACCTCACGTTGCCACAATATTTCTCGGTGAAGTTCGTGAGAAGCTCCCTCCTTCCGGTCATGTGCTTGGAGCATCCTGAATCAAAGTACCAAACATGACCGTTCTGCAAAAACGAATTTAAGCATTTTTAGGTACCCATTTGAAAATAGGTCTTGGAGGGTTAGGTTTAGCACCTGTTTTGGGAACCCATTTTGAATTGGGCTTCCGTTTAGGTTTACGTGATTTACGCTTAGGACGAGAATTAAATACATGGTAAGATCCAAACCAATCAAATGCATAATGGTTATCAACAAAGTCATTCAATCCACAATTTGAACAACATAAACAATCATGAGATAACTGAATCAATTGTTGTATTGAATAAAGTCTTAACGGAAAGTTAATACTTTGTTTAACCAAATTATTTAAATCATTCAAACCACGATTATTAATGTCTTTCCTAGAATTGAAAACGGACTTAAAAGACTTTGACTGCGACTTGTTCTCTTTCGATCCTTTAGCTACCCACTTTTGTTTGGCGTTTTTGGTCCGACCATTTTTATCTGAAAAATCATTAAATTCATGGTCAGTAGAGATTGAGTAGTAGGGATGTCTATCTTAGGATCGACCGGTCTGTTTCCGTTTCTGTGAACGTCTTTTTGGTTTGGATTTGTTTTTAGATATATCGTTCACAAATCGCATTTTAGGCGCGGATGTAGAACATTCGCCCCTTTGAAATTTTACCGGTCGATCAACCATTTTTGAAAGAAAATCAATATGGCTTGGAAGAGGTTTATCGAATTCAAACTTTGAAAACTCCTCATAGAAAGTTCGGAGACCGGAGTTGGTGTCTTTCTTTTTCAATATCTAAGATCTCCGCGTGAGGAATAGATAGATTATGTGCTAATATCCGTGCATTTATGAAACAAGCATCTTTTGTGAGATACTTGAGTGGCTAGGTGGAGTGACACGAGTTATCAACACTGGGTCCATGTCTGATTCAATATTCATCTCCAAAGGACGGGAATGAATAGATTGTGTGGTTACCCGATTAACTAACTCGGTTTGGTAAGGACCAATAATTCTTTTAAGTCCTGTCACAGTCTCACCATTTTTCTTTTCACTCCAAACGAAAACACAAACTATTTAAGAAAACATGAAAATGGTCGTTCATGTGCAAAATCACAACGTGGACGACTTTAGGCGCGACTTAAAGTCGCGGGGCAAGTCGCGTGAATCATATATGATTTTGTACATGAATCATGTATGATTTGTACATTAACGACTATTCTCGTATTTTCTTAAATAATTAGCATCCTCGTTCAAATCTACCTATATATATATATTCTCATTCTTTTACAGACTATCTAAGTAGTTAGCGTTCTCGTTTGAACATTTCTCTCTCTCTCTCTGTCTCTGTCTCTCTCTCTCTCTCTCTCTATATATATATATATATATATACATATATATATATATATATATATATATATAATTATTTTATACTATATTATGCACTCTTAATAATTAACAAGTTTTATAAACATGTTACTTTTAGTCATTTTATATTTTTCATCTAGCTTATCAACTAATTTTTGCTACACATGATTTATTCATTAGTTTGCTTTTAAGTTATCAGCTATTCTGTTAAACATAACATAGCTTTCCAGTTATCAACTATTTTCGTAAACATGACCTAATTTTATACAATATTTACTTTAATATAAGATATATTATTTTGTAACTTACATATATAAACTAAGGTCACAAGAACACAAGAACAATGATGAAATTAGAGAAAACGAGAACGGTCAAATCATATGTGATTTTACACTAAAATCTCACGTGTAAAATCATGCATGACAGTGGCCGCGGCCTAGTCCCGGTCTAAGTCCCTCGCACACCATTGTGTTGACCGTGTTCGAAATCTCATGCGATTGCAAAGCAAAATCACGTGATTTGATCGTTCTCATGTTCTTTTATTCTAACATATTCTCGTTTAATCCTCCCCCCCTCTCTCTCTCTCTCTCTATATATATATATATATTGTTAGTCTCAACCATCATATTTATAAATAATACAAATAGTCATCCGACCTAGTAAACACTTAGAATTAAACTGTTAAGTTTTCCATCAAAATAGTCTAAATACGATATAACTTCTTCTATCGAATTTGAGTATTAATAAAGTCAGAAATCCGATGTCTAAAAAAGAAACAATCTGAAACCGTTGTCTTCATGACCATTGGATTAACTGTTTAGAATAAGGTTGTAATCCAACAGAAGCCCTTAAAGCAACCATCAGATCATCAACCACATCGGATTTCATACTCCTTTGAATTATTCCAAACTTTTATCATCCGACAGGACCATTCTTCCTAAATGTTTATAACTAGAAACTGTTGTATAGCTTATATACTTTAGAATAGACAAAATTGGATTTTTACTTGTAAAAGTCTTGTATCTTGATTGATCCCAAGTGTAAAAAGCCTTCAGCAAAATCGAAAATTAATTGAAGAGTGGTTAGATCGTCACCAAAAAGGATTGGTTTGTTATCTAACCAAAAGAAAATATTTTCAAGATAAAATCAATCTGTAGTCTGACAAATACTACTATTGACAAACCGAAATTCGAAGTGAAAACTTGTCCAACAAGTTTGGTTCACCAACTCTCCTTGACTCACATCCTAGTGGGAGAACATAGAAGGTTTTGTAAGAACGTACCCGACACCACATCAGCTATTTCCTTTGCTTCCTCTATTGTCATTTGAAAGGCTCTCCTTTGTGCCCTTGGGGGATCTTCCTTCCTTGGTTGACTTCCTGATCTCCCTGATCCAGTTCATACATGCCACTGGGTTATCAAACCGGAAAACTCCGGAAGGTTTTGTAAGAACAAGGTCTTCCCGCTTGCCTCGTCCGCATGGTCAATAGCCCATAAGTGCGAATCTCATCTCCAGTACCCCTGGACCCCACTATAACCATATTCTCCTCAGTTGTTTTACGTCATCGGTGGTTAACGCCTTTGTCTTCCAGTAGCTTCATGAACAATTCCTGTTGCTTTACCATGGTCTAATTCATGGCCCTAATCATGTCTAACACTTGCGCTTGAGGAGTTACCTCCGTCATAAGAGGGTCGGAGTAGGCAATATTAGTTCGTGGTACGCGTTCCACTCTCCCACCCAAGAGAGGCGGAAGTGAAGGAGACGCGGCTGTTGCGACACCCATGTGTTTTATATCATCGTGCACAAGGAGATAGACACTAAATAACCCAAACATAATTATATCCAAATATTTCCATGTAGTTATGTACAACATTTCTTCTATGCATATAACAATGATTAGGTAAAATCCAAAAAGATATCCACATTAGAAAAGTAACCCTTACCCATGAAAACCCAATAAATCCTCCATAGACATTTATATATACCATTCAAACATATAGACTTGAGAAATATTCACATTTATACCCAAGGGTTTAGTAAGTCAAAATAATTCATCAAACACATTTTTGGTCAAACTTAAAACTCTTCTTTAAGCATCATAAATGAGGTTATAAACATCCCTTAGTAGTTATAAAAGGTGGAAATGTCCATTTTAACCAAAACCATAAAATCCTAGTTTTAGGTCACAAACCAAGTTGACAATAAACCATAGATTTCACATATTATAAGCATTAAAGAATATGTAGGAGTAAAGAAAGTCACCGATAGAGTTTGTGAAGTGAAAACCCTAGAAATATAGAACTCTAAGACAAGAGGAGAACTCCTTGGGGTGTGACATAACTCCTAGTATCCTTAAATGCAAGTTAAAGTCTTCACTTGAACTCAAGAACCCTAGATTTGAGCTTTAACTCTTTGTATTAAATGCTAGTAATCAATGAAGAGAGAAGGATGGAAAAAGGGAGAAAGCCAGGTTCACCAAAAATTGATAAGTGGTTCACAAAATGAGCAAATTCGTCTTAAATGGAGGCACCTAGACGCGCACGGACGATTGTGCCATGCGAGAGTGCTAGGGGCATAATTGCCGGGCACTCTCGTCGGTTTTGTTTCGAGAGTTCAGCTGCATGCGGCGATTGTGATTCATGCGAGAGTGAACTGACATACTCGCCAGGCAATCTCGTTGGATTTGTATCGAGGGCGAGGCCCTCCTCGCGATTGTGATGTGCGATCTTGCCAAATGTCACTTCCACAGGGCATTATCGTCGGCCCTGTACTGAGTCTCTTTCGGTGTTGTTTCTTGACAAGTGAGACCCAATAAGCTCCAAGTAATAAATAATCCATAAGTGTAACATCCCAAAATCCATAAGGCATAAATCATATAATTACAGCCAAAGAAAAGGTCCCAATACACCAAATCCATAACATAATAATAATAATAATCCTCATTGTCTAGCAGCAGAAACACAACTACAACTGAGATATTACAAAACTTGAAGCATACTAAAGGAGTTCATTCTAAGTCTGACTCTACTTGCCTTCACAACATCTCTTTTCCCTTAGAAGAGTCTCCCACCAATTTCCTACCTGAAAATGGTTTTAAGTTTTGAAAAGCGAGGGTTAGACTAGATGGTCAAGTGAATTCCCTCTCAAAGGCATTGTTGGGATTAAAATCTGATTGAATGGAAGTTCAAGGGAATAATATGTAAATTGTATTTGGGCCTTATTATTGTAATGGGCCATGGGCCTGGTTAGTTTTAGCCTAGATATAAATAGCTTTCTTAACCTTAGTTTTAGGTTAATCGTCATAATCGTCATTATTCTTATTTGAAACAAATTGTAAACACTTTGAATTGTATATGAATGTTACATGGATGAAAAAAGGAATTCATACTGATTGTTGATATATTCTATTGATTTCATATTGTATGCACTAATCTGGGATCCACAATTGGTATCAGAGCATACGGACGATTCGATTCAAGGTATTCAAAAGGTTTCTCGTAAGGTTTCTTGATAGTTTTGTCGACTGTGTTCTTAAATTCATTAGTATCATATTTTGATTTCTGATAAATTGCTTGATTCCACGTATTCCATTCGATTAGTATTGTTATTATAAGCGTTTCTGCAATTTTTCATAGCCCAATTCAATCGTTTGAAGTGCTTTCTGGCAAATCAAAATTTTCAAAGTTTGTCTCTGTTCTTGAAAAAGCATCAATTTTTTCCTCAAAATCGTGGTATTTTGCTTAAAATTCGATTAGGGTGTTGTTAGTTTTTGTGTTTTGGTAGTTTTCTAATCTTTCAGGAACAATCTTGTGCAACCCTAATCGCATCCAAGTCAGATTAAGCCTCACAGCCGCCGTGTCCGGACCAAGTTCCTTAATCCGGGTAAGTTTCCAAATCTCGCTACTTTCCGGATAAAGTCTACCCGGGTTGTTTAAAGTTCCCGGTAATCGACTATCCGGAACATCTATCCGGACGATTCTCTTTCCCGGAAAGTCTCAACTATCCAGTACATATCCGGTTTGTTAAGCTATCCGGTAATATTCCCGGATACTCTTTTCGGACACATCAAACTTTCTGGAATCCATCAGTAAGTTCCCGGTAAGTCTCACTTCCCAGATCTCCATTCGAACACTCCTTGTTTTCGGTAAGTTTTATTTTATTCAGTAACTCTTTAGTTTATCCGGTAAGATGCTTTTATCCGGTAACTCTGTGTTATCCGATAAACTCATTTTATCCGGATACTTTTGCCTTCTGAACACTTCACACACCCGGATCCGGTTACTACCAGATCCGGACACTTTTTGTTATCTGGATTCCTATCCGGTAAGTTCTGTTAAAGTTAACTTCTTACCAGTTTCACTTTGAGTCACTCTTAGAACCTGCATTAGGACTTTCACTCGTAGTGCCTTGCGTTAGGATTTCACTTTGAATCGAACCTACCGTCTGATGATCACTTTAGTGAACACTTCCAAGATGTCTCATGATGCGCTAGCAATCGGTACCAACGCCAAGCCACCGACCCTCTATCAGGGCGAATACAGTCAATGGTGAGACAGATTCCTCATCTTCATCGAATCTAAAGACAACTTCGACTACATCTGGCGAGCTCTCTCTGAAGGCCCACAAGATCCTCCTATGACTACCGTTCCAGCTCAAGAAGGAGGTACTGCAGCTCGACCAGAACCCAAGACATACTTACAGATGGATGATGAGGAACAGAGCAGATTTGATGGTGAAAAGCATGCCAAGAGACATCTGGTCCAGAGTCTACCCAACCAGATCTACACGGCCATAGACGGCTACAAGGAAACCTCCAAAGGAATGTGGGATCAAGTTGAGAAGATGATGAGTGGGAGCAAAGTGGGAAACCAACTGAAGGTTAACAGATGCATCACCAAATTCGACGATTTCAAGCAGCGCAAGGGCGAATCTATCACTCAGGCATATGAACGTTTCTGCCTTCTGTTGAACGAGATCCACAAGAACAAGATCACTCGATCTAACACGGAGAATGCCCTCAAGTTCCTGAATAATCTCCTGTCAGAATGGAAAATGTTCGCTTCTCACATCAAGCACAACAATCTGATTAAGAACGTTCCAATCCATGAACTCTACGAGATGCTCATGCAGGACAAGGATGAAGTCATGGAAATAATGAGCAGTCAGAAGTCCTTGTCCAAGTCACATGCCGATCCACTCGCTCTTGTATCCTCCAAAAGCGGCAAGTATTCCAGCCGTCACTCCAAGAGAACCCAAGAGCCTAGTGAGTCTGAACCAGAGTCTGAAGAAGAAACAAAAGAAAACGACTCTGACCTTGAGCTGACTCAGATAAAGAAAGAAATGGCCCTCATCACCAAGTCATTTCAGCGAAACAAGTACTTCAAGAAACCTTCGTTCAATAATCAGCGCTACTCCACTACTCCCAACACGCCATGACTATAAGGACAAATATGAAGGAAAGAGAAAGACCGAGGAGCACAAGCAACCTGATCACAAGGAGAAGAATGATCGCAAGTCCGAGTCAAAGAAGATGGACGAACCTGTCACGTGCTATAACTGCGGGAAATTGGGTCATTTTGCCAAGGACTGTAGAAAGCCTGTTGAGAAAAACGTACACTACTACAAGGCCAAACTTCTGTTGGCAGAACAGAAAGCTGCAGGAAAGGCACTGTTAGTCGAAGACGATAACTGGTTAAATCACTCCGACACTGACAACGATTCTGAAGATGTTGATGCTTTCATGGGCAATCATTCTCCTTCGTCAGAAAAGGCAAATCTTTGTCAGGTATGTGCCCCTATCAATCAAAGCATAGTTGAACAAATACAACCACTTGTTCAAAGAATAGAATCCTATAAGGCATCCACTAATGAACAACTGCTTGAAATTAACTCGTTAAAAGAAAAGCTAGATGTTCAAAAGCGTATCACTGAAAAATACAAGTCCGATAATGCTAACCTAAAAGAAAAATGCACCAGTCTTTCATTAGAACCAAAGGATTTAAGGGCCAAGATATCTGAGTTGAATTTAAAGCTTGATCAGTATGACGATGAGAAAGAAGAGATTATCTATCAATGCTCCTCTCTTCAAATCCAACACAAAGAGTTTGTTTCGAAAATAACTGATCTTGAAACTAAACTTCATAAAAGAGGTCAAACAGATCAGACAATTCACATGAACAAACCTAAGGAATTCACATACTTTAACAAGGAATGGGGAATTGGGTACGATAACCCACAATATTTGAAAAAGATTTTGTCAAAGAGACCAACTCTTTATCACTTTAATTTTCTTGGTCTCTGTGGATCCCAGATTAGTGCAATAACAATAGAATCAGTAATCAATATGCAATAACAATAATTGATTTCAATACGTCATCCATCTATCATTCATTATAAAGCTCAATGTTTTTCAGAGAGATTACACAGTTAAAACAATAAGAACGATTAACCTAATTTCCAAGGCTAAACAAACTGTTTATACCTAGGGCTAAGACTAATAAGGCCCAAGCCCATTAAGCTAAACTAAGCCCAATTATCATTAAAAGGATTTTCACAATAAATAACTAAACTATATAATTACTTTATATAACTTTCTAATTAATAGGATATTTATGGTCCTAACAATCTCCCCCTAAAGTTATATAAAGAAAAATTGGTCTTGAAATCTTCAGATCTTGATCTTTTCTTCCTCTTGAATCTTTGAAACACTTTGGTGTTGCTTGTCTTTATATCTTTCCAGGCTCCCCATTGAATAAAGCTCTTAGCTTCATATCTTCAAGTTTATCACCAGATTCAGAAAATCTATCTTTGAACTGCGAGTTGAATTTTCTTTCAGCTTTAGCTTTAAGAACTTATAGAACCAATATGCTCGAAGGAGGAAATAATGATTTGAGGCGAACTCCACTTGATAAGGAATGAGAAGAATTTATCACTTGTAAATACTTTGAACTCTTTTCGGAACTGATCAAATAACAGTAACCCCCCCCCCCAGATTTTGCTAACTCCCCCTCAACTTGATAATCGGTGTCTTTAAATCTGTATCATTTCTCCCCCTCATGATGAGTAGGAGCATCCGAAGCATCATGTAATTTCAGAAACAATATCGGTGAGTAGCAAAATGCCAGATAAAACATTAAGTAACCAGAATGTGGGGTAAATATCTAACACAGAAACACAATAGTAACTGTTATCACAACAATTAAGATAATTGGGTGGCCTATGTTCAGAGTTGGCATCAGGTATCTCTGATAGGACTTCCAGTTATCACTGAAGTAAAATTTTAAAAATTACTCCTCAAACTGTTCCGGCAATATCACAAAGATATGCAATTGGAGTCACAAAGACTCGTGCATGTGTGAAAGAAATAAATTATATCTGTTTGGCTCAAAAATTAATTTAACCTGGGACGCAAGGTAAAAATCAATAGACACAGTGATTAGAATATGAAGTTCGGAGACCGGAGATGATGTCTTCCTTTTTCAATATCTAAGACCTCCGATTGAGGAATAGATAGATTATGTGCTAATTCTTCGTGAAGATATGAAACAAGCATCTTTTGTGAGATACTTGAGTGGCTAGGTGGGGTGACACGAGTTATCGACACTGGGTCCATGTATGTTTCAATATTCATCTCCAAAGAACGAGAATGAATAGATTGTGTGGTTACCCGGATAACTGACTCGGTTTGGTAAGAACCAATAATTCTTTTAAGTCCTGTCACATCCTCACCATATTCTTTTCACTCCGAACTCATCTATAAATCTAGACTCTCACTAATGTCTATAATTGGATGTGCTTCTTGGGTAGGTCCTTCCGGTTCTGGATAGACCATAGAAACAATGTAATTCCTAACACTCCTTTCATGCATCGAATAAAACTTTGAAGTACATATTGAAGTACGAGTTCTAAACTGAAATGTTTAAAAGTCACTACTTTTAAGAACGAGCCCTGATCTGAGATGACCAGAAATCATAATAAAATGATAATGATTTTCAAAGAACAAGATCAAACGCTAAACATAATGACTCAGTAAGCACAATATGTTCAAGAATGAAACAATGAACAGAAAGTTTAATTGTGAAGAACAAGTCACAATTAATATGTCAGACAAGAAATGAATCAACAATATGAAATGAAGAACTGTAAAAACAATTTGTAATTCAAGCGAGTGTATTTCCATCGAGAAAATCAACAAACATATGAGACATGGAAATAACTAAGTCAAGAAAAATATTCGACGTGGCAATCATGGAAGTTAAAATCGGAGAATAACAAACACAAGTAAGTTATTCATAATGAATTACCACAGTCCTTGAATTCACTTAAAAGCGCATGTATGTGTCAAACACCTGATGCTCCCCTTAAAAAATAGCATAACCTTTGAATGCAGTCATGTGGAAATAATCTTCTGAACTATACGCACATGACATTCCTGTAAAACAGATTAGAAAGATTTTGGTATCCATGCTTTGATGGATCCTTGATGGTTAGATGCCTTAACTTTAAAGCGAGGACCGGGGATACTATAAGTACCATACCAATGAGATTCATATTTTCGGTCAACAAAATCATTCAAACCACATGAAGAACAACAAATACAATCATGAGAAAGTTGAAGCAACTGTTGAATTGAGTAAACTCTTAAAGGAAACATCACATTTTGTTCAACAGAAGTATGAGAATTAAAGGCATCATGATTGTATGTTCTAACACGCGAAGCTGAATTAAATGAATTTATGTTCGTTGTGCTTTTATTTGACCTTTTCACCAACCAAACTTTTTTGAACCCTTTTCTCCGGCTATTATTATATGAGATATCATTAAAGTCCCGATCAGTAGAGCTTGAGTAGTAAGGATGTCTATTTTGAGAATTTCCTTTTCCAGCAAATACAGATTCGGTTTTGGTGGAATTTAAAATCTCAATTTGAGATAAAAGCTCTTGTTTCTCTTTTTGAAAATTAATCCGTTCTTGTGCAAATGACTCCTCTAACTCGACTATTTTCATTTCCAAAACGAGAGGTGGAACATAGCGTTTAAACTCGTCCGCCTTAGTTTTGGTCTCAATAGCAGATGCCTCATCCTTTTTGGAGGAATCCTTGGCTTTGCAACTTTGTAGCCGTCAAAGTAGTCATTTGATAAGTACTTGGATTTCTTTTTCGTATATGATGTGTTAAGAACTTCATACGCAAAAGGCATTTGCATTTTAGTGGTGTATTTGCGTTTATATTCCTCACTTTCCTCTTCCTTCTCCTCGAGAGGTCCTGTCCACTTGATTTTATACTGGGGATATCTTTTCTCTAGACCGAAAAAGTTAAATTCACAGAGAGGTCTCATTGTCAAAATCTTTTTCAAGTAATGTGGGTTGTCGTACCCAATTCCCCATTCTTTATTAAAATAAGTGAATTCCTTGGGTTTGTTCATGTGAGTCGTTTGATCAGTTGTACCTCGTTTGTGGAGTTTCGTTTCAAGATCAGTTATTTTAGAAACAAACTCTTTGTGTTGAATTTGAAGAGAGGAGCGTTGATAGACAATCTCAGCCTTCTCATTCTCACACTGATCAAGTTTATTGTTTAATTCAGATATTTGGGATCTTAAGTCTTTGGATGCAATGGATAAGTTCGTGCACTTCTCTTTTAAGTATGAGTTATCAGACTTAACTTTTTCGGTGACCTTTACTTGAACACTTAACTTTTCGTTTAGATCATATATTTCAAGCGCTTGTTCACTTATAGTTTTCTTACCGGTGTTAACACGTTGAACAAGCAATTGCATCTGTTCCATTAAGGCTTGATGGATAGGAATACATACCTAGCATGAATCTCCGAGAGATGGAGGATTATTGTGGTTGCTCATAACAAGAGCGTCTCGAGAAGACATCTTAGATTGCACTTTGATGATCGTCAGACAGTATCAAGAATATGATTACAAAGTATTCAGAGAGCTCCCGGATATGTAATCTGGGTGGTTTCCGGATAGAGAATCCGGAAAAGTGAGAGTCCGGATGAAACAGTACGGATAAGAGAGTCCGGATAAAGAGCCCGGGATAAGGGTCCGAAAAAAGACTAATCCGGAATGTGACAGATCCGGAATCCGGAATTGGGAAAAAGTCCGAAAAAATGTGGGTCCGGAATCTGGAACTGACTAACAATCTGGAAATTCGGAAAATAGATCCGGTAAAATGATCTGGAATCCGGTATGCGATCCGGAATCCGATATGATTTCCGGTATCCGGATGCGAGTTCGGAATAAATGTTCTGGATATGAGTTCCGGATTGAGTCCGGAATAGGTATCGGAAAACGTGAGATTTGCGAAAAAACAGTAACTTGTCCGGAAGAAGACTTAGGGGCTGTTTGGTTGGATTTTCATTAAGTCCTGTATGGATAAAGTTGTCTATGTGGATTAATCTGTTTGTATAGATTGGAAAGATTTTTGTTTGGGAGTGTGTTTTCATAGATGGAAGGACCATGTGTTTTAATTGGGAGAGACTGGTTTGGACAAAACTTGGCTTTCTGCATAAAGCTACCTCCTAAAAGCTTAATAAATAAGTCACTTTCTATATCATTAAGCCATTACCAAACAGTCATGTATAGCTGACTGAATAAGCTATCTGTCCCATTAAGCTCATTAAGCTGCTAACAAACATGCCCTTACCCGGAATAGATGTTCCAGAAAACTGATCTGATTAAAGAATTCGAATCTGGAATGAATTAAGGTTGGCCGATTTGATTCATGAAAGATTTGTAAGCAACCAAAAACACAAGAAAAAGCAAACCCAATTCGATTTTGACCACAAACACACTATTTTGATGAAAAATCAAAGATTTTTAAGAACACAGACTCAAAAACTCAATAACACGAATTTTAAATTAACACTTCAAAACTTTGAATTAGACTCTAAGACTTTGCAAAAACCTTAATGATACTTATAGAAACGATTTTGAAGGATTAGAACTCAACAATTTAGCATAAATCACAAAACCAATAGATTCAAGAAACCTTACAGTTCGATAAATACCAGGAAACTTGAATACCTTGAATCGATCAATGTCTGTCTGCTCTGATACCAATTGTGGATCCCAGATTAGTGCAATAACAACATAATCAGTAATCAATATGCAATAACAATAATTGATTTCAATACGTCATCCATCTATCATTCAATATAAATCTCAATGTCGTTCAGAGAGATTACACAGTTAAAACAATAAGAACGATTAACCTAATTTCCAAGGCTAAAGAAACTGTTTATACCTAGGGCTAAGACTAATAAGGCCCAAGCCCATTAATCTAAACTAAGCCCAATTATCATTAAAAGGCTTTTTACATTTATGGTCCTAACAGCCTCGACAAAAAGTATCCCGAATACAAAATCGATTGGACTGGACCTCTTGAAAAGGAAAAGGAAGAGGAAACTGAGGAATACAAACGCGCACACATTACTAAAATGCAGTGACCTTTTGCGTATGAACCTCTTAACTATTCATACAAGAAAAACAAATCCAAGTACCTTTTGAATGACTACTTTGACGGCTATAAGGTTGCGAAGCCCAATGATTCCTCCAAAAAGGATGAGGCCGCAGCACCTGAACCCAAAACTGAGACGGACGAGTTTAAAGTCTATGTTCCTCCTCTCATTTTGGAATCGAAAATAGTCGAGTTAGAAGAGACACTTGAAAAGTAAAGGACTGATTTTCAAAAGGAAAAGCAAGCGCTTCTAAGAGAACTTGAGAAAATCAAATCCGTTAAAACCGAAACTGTGTCGGGTGAGGGACAGAAAATCCTTCGGAATGAAATCAATCGGCTTACATCAAAACTGTCTACTTTGGCAACAGAAGTGATGCAAGAGCAAGTGAGCAAGTTTCAACTTCTAGAGAAACCTGACCAACTCCAAAACGAAAAGATAATTTCACCCGAACCTTACTCGGACTCGTCCGATACATTTTCGTGTAAAGCTTTTATTGGAAAAACTTCTTCACGAAAAGGTAAAGAGTCTCAGACTGACTGTGTTAAAAAGGATCTTAACTCTGAATTTTAAAAAGCTTCCGCACCAGATTCTTCCAAAAACACAGAAACAAAGTGTTCCTCACCTCCCTTAACTAATTCTAGTCCAATTGTCCCTGATATTGACTTTTCTGCATACATGAATTCCGATGATAGTTCAGACGAAGAGTCTACTAAGTTTAAGTTTGACAAACCTCTTCCAAATCACACCGACTTTCTTTCTAAAGCAGTAAATCGTCCGGTCAAATTTCTTAAAGGCGAAAGTTCTTCAAAACTCAAGACCCCGGCTGTGAACAAAGTTTCTAAAACTGATTCTCTTTCACAAAACCATTCACAGTCGCGATAAAAGACCGGTCGATCAAATGATAGAAATCCTTCCTACTCAAACTCTGCTGACCATGCCGTTAATGATTTTTCAGAAAAAAATGGTCGGGTAAAACAAGACAAACCAAAGTGGGTAGCCAAAGGATCTATCAAGAAGAAGTCGGAGTCGAAGTCATTTAATTCTGCTTTCAATTCTAGGAATAACATTAATGATTGTGGTTTGAATCATTCGAATAATTTTGTTGAACAAGGTGTTACTTTTCCGATTAGACTTTATTCAATTCAGCATTTGATTCAATTATCCCATGATTATTTGTGTTGTTCTAACTGTGGATTGAATGATTTCGATGATAATAGTTATGCATCTGATTGGTTTGGTTCTTATCATGTTTATAATTCAAAGCCTAAGCGCAAATCTCGTAAACCCAAAAGGAAGCCCAATTCAAAATGGGTTCCCAGTCAGGTTTTAAACCTAACCCTCCAGGACCCATTTTCAAATGGGTACCTAAGAATCCTTAATCTCGTTTTTGTAGGACGGTCATGTGTGGTATTTAGACTCAGGATGCTCCAGGCATATGACCGGAAGGAGGGAGCTACTCACGAACTTCACAGGGAAATACTGCGGAGACGTGAGGTTTGGGAATGATGACAAGGCGCCAATAATGGGCTACGGCGATATTGTTCAAGATAAGATCATGATCAAGAAGGTGTCGTACGTCGCGGGATTGGGACACAATCTGTTCAACATCGGACAGTTCTGCGATAAAGATCTTGAGGTCAACTTCAAAGCTAAATGGTGTAGCGTCCGTATTGAAGACGGAAAGGAGCTACTTGTTGGAACTCGGAAGACCAACCTCTACACCATCGACCTCTTTGCCCTAAAGACCAATGACTCAGTCTGCCTAATGTCGAAGGCCAACTCTCAACAAGCGTGGATATGGCATAGACGACTCTCGAACCTCAACTTCACGAACATCAACAAGCTGGTGGTAGGCGGCCACGTGAAAGGCATGCCCGAGCTCAAGTTCGAGAAGGACAAACTCTGCGAGGCATGCGATATGGGAAAAATGAAGCGAGCAACTCACAAGACGAATGCCGCTATGAGCACGTCCCGGTCCCTTGAACTCATCCATATGGATTTGTGCGGACCGATGCGTGTTCAGAGTATCAACAAGAAGAAGTACGTTCTGGTGATGGTCGACGATTTATCGCGCTACACCTGGGTGAAGTTCCTGCACTCCAAAGATGAAACCCCGGAACTAATTATCACCCACCTGAAGACCATTCAGCTGAACCTCCGACAACAAGTTCAGAAAATCAGGACGGACAACGGGACGGAGTTCAAAAATCAAACGGTGAACGAATACCTGACATCCGTCGGTATTTCGCAAAACTTTTCTGCCGCGAGGACTCCTCAGCAAAACAGAGTGGTAGAACGCCTGAACCCTACCCTTGTCGAAGCTGCTCGCACGATGTTGTCGCAATCAAAGCTGCTCGCACGATGTTGTCGCAATCAAAGCTGCCACTTTTTCTCTGGGCTGAACGGTTGCAACTGCTTGTTACACACAAAACTGCTCCATCATCAACAAGCGGTTCAACAAAACTCCATACGAGATCATCAACAACCGCATCCCGAACATCAAGTATTTCCACGCGTTCGGGTGCACGTGCTACGTCTTAAACGACAAGGATGACCTCGGCAAGTTCAGTCCAAGGGCAGACGAAGGAGTATTCATCGGATACTCGGTGCAGGCTAAAGCTTATCGCGTTTACAACAAACGGACCAAATCCGTCGTCGAAATCGTAAACGTGACTTTTGACGAAGCCACAGATTTGGCTTTTGAATAAATCGGTTCAGAACCCGCTTTAACTGGCGTGTTAGCTCCCGAACTTTCACGTTCGGGATATGCACAAACCCCAGTAAATCCAAATCATGCATCTACGTCAAAATCACATATTTCTGATTTAGATTTACTTTTTGAGCAATTTTATGATGAATTCTTTAACCTGCCTAACCCTAGTATGATTGTGCAACCTAGGAATGAAGCTGCTCAAATCTAGAACTCGACGAATCTAGCACTCCAGCCCTTACACTGGAATCCCCTCAATGTTCAACGGACACTACTATTAAAACGACAAATCCCTTAGAGGAACCTGTGCCAATTCTGGAGATCACTCCAGAAGATTCGTCCTCAACAACTCACACGAATCAACCTTTGAATTCCTCGGAACCGGAAGTTGCTCAACCAACGACGAATCCCGTTCCATCTCCTCCAAAGAACCGTCCATCATCTCTTGAAGTAGTTCAAGACCTTCCCCAAGGTGAGTATGTGGACTCGGACAATTTTCACGCAACTCAACAGCCGCTTCCACACACCACCAAATGGACCAAAGCACACCGTCTTCACCAGATCATAGGCGATCCTTCCACTCCGGTTCGTACGCGAGGTGCATCGGCCAACTTCTGCTTGTTCTACGGCTTTCTAAGCAAGATCGAGCCAAACACAATCTCTGAAGCACTCAATGATCCGGACTAGGTCATGGCGATGCAAGAGGAACTCAACCAATTTGAGGCCCTCAAGGTATGGCGAGTCGTCCCACGTCTAGCTCACAAGACGGTCATCGGAACGAAGTGGATCTTCAAGAACAAGAAAGATGAAGATGGTATTGTTGTTCGCAACAAGGCGCGTTTCGTGGCCAAAGGATACCCTAGCAAGAGGGAATTGACTACGATGAGACATATGCTCTGGTAGCCAGAATCGAGGCGATTCGTATGTTCCTTGCATACGCCACGCACAAGAAATTCACGGTCATCCAGATAGACGTCAAGACCGCCTTCCTCAACGACATTATCAAGGAATAAGTGTACGTATCGCAACCAGACGGGTTCATGGATGACTCCAAGCCAAATCACGTATACATCCTCGTCAAGGCATTATACGGTCTTAAGCAAGCTCCACGTGCCTGGTATGACGCTCTATCCAAATTCTTAATAAAATCAGTTTTTTCAAAAGGTAAAATCAACACAACCCTGTTTATTAAGAATGAAAAAGGTCACATAATCTTGGTCCAGGTCTATGTAGATGACATCATTTTTGGTTCAACTAATCCTCAGTACTGTAAAAAAAATTTATGTTCTCATGGGAGAGTATTTTCAAATGAGTATGTTATGTGAGATGAATTTCTTTCTTGGCCTTCAAGTTAAGCAACTGTCGGCCGGGAAATTCATAAACCAGGCTAAGTACATCCGGGATATTCTTCAGAAATACCAGACGGAATAGTCCTCACCTATGAAAACTCCCATGACCCCCGGTACAAGGTTACACGTCGATCCCAACGGAAAGGATGTGGATACCAAAACATACCGAGGAGTGATAGGTTCTTTGATGTACTTGACGGAGAGTAGACCGAATATCTTGTTTTCTACATTCTTAGGCGCCTGTTTTCAATCAAAACCAAAAGAGTCTCACTTAATTGCGGTAAAACGAATTTTGCGTTACTTAAAAGGTACTACTGATCTTGGCTTGTGGTACCCGAAAGAGACAGGTTTTGAGCTCACAACATACTCGGACGCGGACCACGCGGGAAGCATGCTTGATCGGAAGAGCACATCGGGACACGTGCAGTTCTTGGGAGATAGCTTAGTCAGCTGGGCATCTAAGAAGCAGCAGAGTGTCTCCACATCGACTGCCGAGGCGGAATACGTGGCCGCCGTAAGCTGCTGTTCTCAAGTCATATGGATGCGCACCCTGATCAAGGACTACGGCTTCACCTATTCTCAAGTGCCCATCTACTGCAACTCGAAGAGTGCATTTTCCATTTCCAGCAATCCGGTCCAGCACACTAAGACGAAGCACATAGACGTTCGGTACCACTTTATCAAGGATCACGTCGAAAGAGGTACAATCGAACTCAATTTTGTTAATACTGAACATCAGTTAGCAGACCTTTTTACAAAACCTTTGGACGAAAAGCATTTTAACTATCTTGTGTCCCAGCTTGGTATGCTAAATCTGAAATTTAGTCGAATCGTGCGCCCGATACAAGTTTCATACACTTACGAGGAACTACATACTCATCATCTGTTGTCTAAACTCCAGATGATCGAGTACTCATCTCTTCGCATCTGTATTATACTTGTATCGTACACATATTTCCGTTAAATCTCTGTATTAATTAGGTAGATTTCGTATGTTTACTTTCATTTCGTGTGTATTTTCCTTTTATGTTCAATTACTGTCGTCTACATTTATCTTCGACACATCTGTGCGGTTCACAATTTTATTCATGTGTTCATGGGGAGCACATAAGCTTATCAAGTAAGTACGTTCACCATTTGAGGGGGAGTGTCACACATGTTTTTAATGTCATAAGTTTTGTTGTGTATGGCCTATCCTAATTTTTTTTTCTTAAATGCACCAAATGCACAATCCGAGGGGGAGCATTTTTCTTTACTGTGCAAAATTTGAGGGGGAACGTGTTTTTTTTTAAAACTCCTTAAATGTTTTTGGGTCAGAAATGTCAAAATAGAAATTCCAGGGTTTTGTTTTAAAGTTTCCAAAAGTATCCGGAAAGGTATCCGGAAAGGGTATCCGGAAACCAACCTATCCGGATAGGTATCCGGACCGGGTAAGTTTCCGGACAACCCACCCGGATACCCGTTCTATATAAATACCCGAATAACCCTCATATTTTCCTTTTCCGGGAACTCACACCAAAAACCCTCTCTTGAAAAAATCCTCTTCGGATACTCGCGCTTTTTGTTCATTCCGATCGACTTCTCCACAAAATCACAGGTTTGTCACTCGCATTACTCTCCTATACATTTTATGCCTTCAGTCGCACACAAATCATACACAAATTGTTCGATTTTTCGATCGAAAAGGGGTTTTCGAACCCCGACTTCGTGTCGGTTCACATTCGGCCTATTTCACGATTTTTAAGACCCGGTTCTTAGTGTTATTCTGCTTCATTCATCGCTTAGCCATGGTTCGTATGCTTAGATTTATATTTGATCCGTTATTTTGGCCGATTGAACTTGACCGGATGTCGTCCAGATAGTTTGAATCTATCCGAACACATTCAAGTTACCCAGAAACTCTCATTAGGTAAGATATTTTATCCGGTAACCATCCCATCTGGTAGCCTCACTTTATCCGGTAAGCATCTCACCCGGTTACCCAAGTTGTCCGGAAACCTTTTGGTATCCGGTAAGTTCAACTATCCGGGATATTCATGCGTGTCCGGTAACCTTGATCATCCGGAAACCTTGTTGTCCGGTAAGTTCGATATTATCCGGTAACTATCTTTTGTCCGGTAACCTTAAACTTGTCCGGAAACCATATGTATCCGGATAACAATGTACCCGGTAACTTTTGTTATCCGATAACCATTGTACCCCGGACACTATGTTTCCCGGAAACTTTCTCTGTCCGGACAAATTTGCCAATCCCAAAGGCCCTGTTCCTCACTGCCATATCTCAATCTGTTCCAGATTGCGCCGATCGTCGCCAAGGTACGCGCTGACATGTTTCCAAAACACCTGAACACTAACATCGTCTCTATCAGGTACTCATGGCGGATCAACAACCACAGGACAACATTCCTCAAGAGGAATTCATTGACGAGGCGGCTGATAACGCAATCCTTGACCCAGACCACATATCTGAAATCGAGGGGAACAACCACCACCTCGACGCTGCTGAGTTCCGACCACAACACCGTGTGGTCGTTGACATCTTACTCGGTCATCCACTCCACTACGCACTCACGGCGACCACCGACGTGCCCATCATATACGTACAACAAGTCTGGAACACCATCCGAGTTGACACCGCTCACAACTCCCAAACTATTCATGCAAGGATTGATAACCATCCGTTCACTCTCACACCAGACGCCTTCCGATGCCTACTCTTACTACTAGAGGCAACTGCCGGCGGCCGAGCTGTGTTCGACCCTGCCATAGACGATGCAACTCTCTGTGCAGAAATCCGTGCAATCGGATACAACCACGCACTCAACCGCCCATCCGCCTTCAACCGCAAATACTTGGCGCCCATCTGGTACACCTTGTTCACAATCCTGAACCGGTGTCTATCCTCCAGATTGAAGGGCATCGACCAGTTCCCCGACAACTTTCTTAGACTTGTTCATACGGTCATCTACGATCGTCACGTGAACTTTTCCACCATCATCTGCCATAAACTCATCAACACCATCCGTGCGATCGGCGGCACCAAGGAACGAAAATTCCTTCCATACCCAAGGTTCCTGTCATTGGCCATCCGTCAGCACATGGACGCAAACCCGACGATCCCACGCCACATCAACCATCTGGTATGTCCTCCTTTTAGTCTACATTATCTTGTGATCTGTAACCCAGATAACGCACAAGCCATGCGTATACCCGATGCCCTACTGGCATACGCGGATCCCAATACACCGAGTGTGATAGCGTATAGAAGAGCGAAAGGTGTAGGTGCTCCTATGGTCCAACCAGAGCCGGAGGGACCTCCCCAAGGAGTTAGACCCGAGCGACGTGAGAGTCCGAGGACAAGAGAAGGTAGAGTCCGGGCAGCTGGGGCTCCCGGACGGGGCGTGCTGAGAGTACACAATGTGAGGGGAAATGAAGCGGGCGGTGCATTGGATACGCGTGCCGGTACAAGCCACCCTAACCAAGCCAGCTCGAGCCAACCTTCCCGACCGTCTACAAGTAGACCACCTACCCTTCCACATACTTGTACAACCGATGACGCCGGACCGTCGACTACTCTACATGAGGTCCCAGTCGTCACTGCCCCCTAAATGCTCGATCAGGACCCCGGAACCGACACAACTGAACCAATTTCGCCATACACTCAAACCGATGTCTTGGATTCCGAAACTACCGACTTCGATACGGAACGCGCTTTCCGTCTCTCGATGATACCACCCCGTATCGGACGTCAACCGCATATGACTGAAGAATCTCCATCTGACTCACTCACACCCTCCGAAATCTCTACATCCTAGCCTATTACGGGAGACATAAAGAGAGATGAGGGAGTCTTAGTTGAAAATTTAGAACATGTGAGAAGGAGAGAATGGAGATCGAAAAAGAATCATGAGAGGGCGAGCGTACAAAATAGAGCAGAGAATGAGTGAATCCGAGCCCATGTCATCCAGGTAGCCTCATTTGCTGCCTCGTCTCATCCGTTGGGACGAGACATTGAAGAAGACGTCGTGGACCTAGCGACGTGAAAGCACAACCTCCCTAGCCACTCAACCATCTCTCAATAGATGGTTGTTTCATTTTCTCACGGGGACATAGCACAAAGTCTATCGGTCTCTCCCTCAGAGAGTCTCGATATTGAAACAAGAGAACAGCCTCCTCCGTTCTCGACTTCCTTCTGTGCACCATTGAGTCTAGAGCCCTTTGATATTATAACACCGTCCTTGGCTAGGACACATATCGACACTGATGACATCGGTACTCTTAGTGACCCGATCGGAACATCCGTAGTAAGTCTCTCTTAAGCGGATTACGAGGATCAGATGGAAATCCTACCATAGTCAACATCATGCCAGCTATGAACGTTGGTGGTACTTCTGTTGAATCAACAGTCGTATCCTCAACGAGTAATCTTAGTGATCCCGGCGGTGATTTACCTGACTTTGTGTCAAGGAAATATCTGGACGATGCCTTAAAGGATGTCCACGAAGCACTGGAAAAGGAGTTCAGAACGGAGCTCGATAATGTCAAAAGCCTACTCAAAAGGAAGGAGAAAGTGGTAGAAGCCGCAACCGCACCAACTGCTCCAACACAACAACACTGACTCCTCGACTGAAGCAGATCTCATCTCAGTACTCCGATCACAAGCATCTGCTCAGCCGTCATCCGTTAACACTCGATTGGATCAGCTAGACACGACCCTGAAGGACGTTCAAAATGCCCTTACCACTCTGTCCGACAGGGTCGCCTCTCTCAAGAAAACCTGCAAGAGTCAAGCTGGCGGACTCAAACGCCGACACGATGACCAGGATGATCCTGATAACCGTGAGGGGGAGAACAAACGTCAAAGACTAACAGAGTCCAAACCAATCAACCCCGAAACAACTCCAATAGTTTAACCGTAACCATCAGTTGGGATACAATCCGACGATTAACCCCAAGCCCAGCTGAGTCTAGCCGAGATGGTTATCGATATGGACATCTCAGACGATGAAGACCCAACGGTTGAAAAGCCCGAGGGAGAATCTCAAGCATTGATCGTCTACACCGCACCGGAAAGGGCTGCACTTGATTTGATAGATCCCGACTCGGAGATTGACCCAAAAACAGAAAATGCATGGTATGAAAAAGCCGCCAGTGCCATAAACTCCAAGGTAAACATGATCTTCCCTACCGATGCTGAAGATGATTTCGATTACGATCAGTTCTTGCTAGAATCCATTCAGAGTTCACCTGCTTATGCTAATCTGATTCCCAAGACTTCTACGCCAACACATCCGACATCTCCTCAGCAACAAACCCTTATGATCAACCACCACAACCTGTGCGATGGGAGAAAATCATCGTCCTCACCCCTTCCTACAGGATTCCCTGAAGAGATTGTTTGTCCAAAAACCCCCTTCCTAGCCAAGTTTGAAGATGCTTACAGGAAACAATATCTAGAGGTAATGAAAAGATGTCTACCAGTCAGTCAAGTCAGAACAAATCACAAGATCACCGAAGTTGTGAACATCCGATCTGGCCGAATCTTGAAGATCTGGTACCCAGTCTTTACCGTCAAAAGAGAAGATGGGAACGAATGGAAATTCTCTGAAGCCGACTTCAAGAATCTACGGCTGAATGACTTTCATGCCTTACTCAAAGACCTCTGAACTTGAATGATCCGACCGCTCCACATCACCAAAGCGCTTGAAGCTGTAAATCGATTTCTGAAACACAAGGTAATGATGTCATATATTACTGACTTTCAGATGGGAGTTGAGCACCGAACGAAAAAGGTCAACATGCTGAAACCGGATCAGAAAGCCCCTGAATTGAAGATGTTTCCAGTCAACAGTTTTCTTCTACAACCAGAATTTGGATTCGTATATCTCAACGAACAGGACGAGAAGAAGTTTCTCCGCTTCAGTCAAGTTGAAAGATTCTGCGACGGAACTCTGCTAAAGGTCAGAGATGCGCTAAAAGACATAATCACCAAGGAAAAAGAACTTAGGATTTCGTTTGCTGCAAATTCAAACGAGACAATTGCCCGAGAAGCCTTGGAAATTGTCACAGACCGCATTGAGTTTCGTAAAGCCATCCGAAGCTTCGAGATTCTGTTTGCACTCCGGAAGAGATACGTTTCAAACTAGCACGAGATTGAGCTTCAATTCAAAGGGGGAGATTGTTGGGATTAAAATTTGATTGAATGGAAGTTTAAGGGAATAATATGTAAATTGTATTTGGGCTTTATTATTGTAATGGGCCATGGGCCTGGTTAGTTTTAGCCTAGATATAAATAGCTTTCTTAACCTTAGTTTTAGGATAATCGTGATAATCGTTATTATTCTTATTTGAAACACATTGTAAACACCCTGAATTGTTTATGAATGTTACATGGATGACGAAAGGAAATCATACTGATTGTTGATATATTCTATTGATTTCATATTGTATGCACTAATCTGGGATCCACATGCATAGTTTAAATTTTTCACCAATAAAAACATGAATACTTCCATAAAGGTCATCCATAACCAAGTTAACAAAATTGTTCCATACTTGGATATTTGCACAATGTTAATAGTCACCCATCACCTCACTGTGATATCCGCAATGGAGCCCCCTAGTAGATCCCCATGGCCCCCAATAAATGACATTCCCGTGTCCGGAAGAAACATATTCAAGGTACACGGTATAAATACTCTCTCCTGGAATAATTGCAATTCCAAGGTACCCTAATTCCACTGTGCAACCCCGACTCCAAATCAATATATCAATTCGCGAAAATCATGTGAAATGGTGTACAAACATTAGTAAATAACTTTAATTCATGTATGCACAAAACTTACAAAATTTCAAAACATACCATCATGCTCAATACCAAATTCACTGATTAAAACCTTAGTTAATCATTTCATATGAAATAGTGTATTCAATCATTTATGAGTGAAAACCATGTCAAAATGTGTTGATCCAAACCCTTAGTGATTTGATAATGACCCTCTCTTATATACTTAGTGAAAATTGTAAGTAAACAATATGTATCAGAGTTTCACTATCGCTGATAAGTACTAAGATCTTACAGTACCGCTGATAGGAACTCTCACTATTTAAATTAAACATTCAGCGAACACTGTTCACCATTAATGCTCTGAGTATGTTCAGTCATTATGATGATCGCTGATAAGTTAGTTGTTTACTTATGATCCCTGAAGACAAGTTTCACGTCAACAAGGTTCTACGCTGAAGTCGAAGATCAAGCTCAAGAACCAGCGACAAGTCTCCTAATGAACTGATGCGGATCAGCGAAGACTCAGATTTGTCCACTTAACGTGAAGTATCAAGTACAAGACTTCAGCTATCGCTGAACTTTATCATTCGCTGAATAGATAATGATAATGCTCTGAATCAACGAAAGCTGATCATGAAGTCCTCCGTACAAAGTACTTTTGTCTTAACCACCCTTGCACGACTCCGTACGAAATGTCAGAAAAGAACCTCCGACTGTCTGAAATCGTACAACCACTCTGATACTACACTGTTCATCCATGCGGCTACTAAGGTTGTCAACAAAGGTCAATGACATGCAACCAACCAGCTGATGACACGTGTAAAGTGTATACTGACTTGCATTAAATGCATGCAAAGTTTCTAGAATGTTTACCTGAAAGCTGGGACAATTATTCTATGTGTCTCAAGCTGTCAAAGGATCTAAAATCAATGACCTTTTCAACCTTATATGGCACGTTGCTGAATCATGAGCAATCGAGCCATCTTAAGAAGAATCTTGTAAAATATTCCAAAAGCACCCCTGTTGCTTTAATCTCATAGGAACCTTCTACTCAGCGACCCTCGGTCACTATCACTGAGTTAGAAAGTAACTCTGAAAGGTCATCAGATTCTGATTCTTCAGATGATGATGAATGTTTGGCTCTCCTAACTAAAAAGTTCAGGAGATTTTCCAAAAAGAAAATGTTTAGAAAGAACAAACCTCTTTCCATAACTGACAAGCCTAGATCATCAGCTTTTGTTGATAAGGCAACTGCTACTTGTTTTAACTGCGAAAAGATAGGACATTTCGCTAACGAGTGCAGGTCTAAGAAAGTTTCTAGACCCTCAGCTTTTACAAAGAAATCCTTTGTTCCAAGGAATAAAGATGACAAATATTCAAAGCTGAAAGAAAAATATGCTAAGCTGAAAAGCTTTAAGAAGAAGAGTAAAGGCCTGATGGCTAACTATGATTGGGCTGCTTCTGATGAAGAAGCATCATCATCTGACTCTGAAGATGATGAAGTAAATCTATGCCTTATGGCCAAGATTGAAGAAGAGGAAGAAAGTTCAGACATTCCCTCCACTTCAACCTCTGCTATTCAGGTATCACCTTCCTTCTTTACCAATATTGCAAATATTGATGAAGCTGATAGTCTCCGTAAGATCGATCTCTTGACTAGAAGTTTATACGAAGCCATGAACGACAAAACTGTGGTTGAAAACCAAAACCTTGATCTCGCTGAAAAGCTTAAAAACTGCCACCTTCAAATAGAAAAGCTTTCTAAAATTGAAGAAGATTTTAAAGATCAAGTATATTTAAATCAGCTAGTCAAAATCGAACGAGCAGAAGCTATCGCTGCATTAAAAGCTGAAAAAGCTACTGTTGAAGGATGGTGTAATTCTTCAACAAAGATCACTGAGATAATAAAGTCTCAGATTCCCCTAAGTGATAAACGTGGTCTGGGTTACAAATATGATACTCCAAAACCAACCACTGAGCGTTCAATGCTTAAATTTGGAACGTTCGTATCCTCAGTCGCTGATACTTCATCTTCTCAGTGCTCCTCGTCCAATACACCAATCCCTGAGGAAACTCCTACCTCCTCAAAAGGCAAGGAGAAAATGGTTTATTCAAAACCTACCTCTGTCTCTAAAGACAAAGGTAAAGGAATTGTTATTTACCAGAATCCTCAGAAGGGTACCTTAGTACCAAAGCTGAATGCTTCTAAAGCTTCAGTGGCTCATCCCTATGGATCAAGGAAGCAGATCTCTGGATCTATTCAGCGATCTACTCTTAGACTCAGAGTGGATGTCCTTGGTAAGAAATCTGAAGAACTGAATGTTCGTCCCATTTCTAAAGCCAATAGTTTACTTGGTGCTGGCACTTCTAATTCGAAATCAAAATCTCAGCATTCAAATGGTCCTAGAACTATTTTTAGTTATAGGAAATGTTATCACTGTGGACTTACCGATCATATTGCTAGTAAGTTCCCCACAGCCACCAAAGCTGAAAAGATAGCTAAGGTGAAGATTGCCCCCAAGGCAAAGAAGACCAACCCTGGTGCAAATCAGGTCAAGGTGAATCCTACCACTGAAGTTAAGAAATTAACCAAAGTGAAGAAAGACAAAGCTGAATCTTCAAATGCTGCGAAGACTGCTGAATATTCCATTCCAACTACTTCCACTAACAAATGTGTATACATGGTCAAGTGGGTACCCAAGAAAAACTAATCTTCCTTTGTATTGCAGGTTAAGAAGGGTATCTGGTATCTCGATAGCGGATGCTCTAGACACATGACTGGAAAGAAAAGCCTGCTCGCTGAATACAAGGAAGAGAAGGGTCCCTCTGTAACTTCCGTTGGAAATGGAAAAGGACATATCCGAGGGTATGGTGTACTTTCAAATGGTACAACCTCCTTCAGAAGAGTCGCATATGTTTAAGGGCTGAAGCATAATCTTTTAAGCATCAGTCAGCTTTGCGATATGGATAACAAAGTAATCTTTACTAAGGAATCTTGCTTTGTCGCTGGCAAAAAGGAGAAGATAGCTCTCAGAGGTTATCGTTTGGAAAATGTTTATGTAATAAACATGGACTCAACAACCACTGAGAACTCCTGTTTCTTCTCAAAGGCCTCATCTGATGTCAAGTGGCTATGGCATAAGAGGCTATCTCATCTAAATTTCAAGACACTGAACACTCTTTCTTCAAAAGAGTTAGTCACTGGTCTACCTCAGCAATTATACGCCAAAGAGTCTTTATGTTCAGCGTGTGAAAAAGGGAAGCAGACCAAAGCAAGCTTTAAATCTAAGCAAGTTTCATCAGTGTCATCTCCTCTACAACTACTCCATATGGATTTGTTTGGCCCTGTTAACAAACAATCCATCGCTGGAAAGAAATATACGCTGGTCATAGTTGATGAATAATCTCGCTTCACTTGGGTAATGTTTCTCCGTTCTAAGAGTGACACCCCTGAAGAACTCATCACCTTTGTTCGGAAGATGGAAACCCTGAACAATCTGACTGTTCGCTCAATAAGGAGTGATCATGGGACTGAATTCAAAAACAGTTCTCTTGATTCCTTCCTTGAGAGTAAGGGTATTTCTCACAACTTTTCTTCAGTGAGAACACCGCAACAAAATGGAGTCGCTGAAAGAAGAAATAGAACAATTATTGAAGCTGCACGTTCAATGCTCAGCGATTCTCACCTGCCTACTCAGTTTTGGGCAGAAGCTGTCAACACTGCTTGTTTTACGCAAAACAGGTCGCTGATAGTTAAAAGATTCAAAAAGACAGCCTATGAACTCTTTCATGGGAGAAAGCCTTCAATCAGCTTTCTTCACATCTTTGGATGTCAGTGTTTCATACTGAACAACATAGATGCTGTAACATCCCAGGCCAACCGTGCCAGATATTGTCCGCTTTGTCCGCACACCTGGACTCACGGTTTTAAAACGCGTCTGATAGAGGAGATATCAAGTCCCTTATAAGGCAACCTTTATTCCCCTCCCCAACCAATGTGGGATCTTACAATCCACCCCCCTTGGGAGCCCAGCGTCCTCGCTGGCACACCAGTCCGGTTCCCGGCTCTGATACCATCTGTAACATCCCAGGCCAACCGTACCAGATATTGTCCGCTTTGTCCGCACACCTGGACTCACGGTTTTAAAACGCGTCTGATAGAGGAGGTATCAAGTCCCTTATAAGGCAACCTTTGTTCCCCTCCCCAACCAATGTGGGATCTTACATGTAACGTCCCAAAAATTACAAGGAATTTAAAAATTTTAAAGTAACATTTCATTAATAAAAACTCATTTAATAATTCAATCATCTCGTTTTCAAACTCATAATTAATATTCTTACGAACAATAAACAGCAGAATAAATGTCTAAAATTAAAATCATAAAAGTAATCAACTCTTCCCACGCGCCAGTGTGTACTCGTCACGCCTTGGAGCCACTCGCACCTGAAACCACAATTTTATTGGGAAAGGGTAAGCACGAAGCTTAGTGAATTCAGACACCATAAATAACACAGTTACTTCCACACCACCTCTAAACAGATAATTGCACATAAACAGCATACAAGTCTACGAACAAATCATAAACATGCGTACCTACACCATCCCACCCAAAGGCATAAGCTGGTCCACCCGACCACACAATAACCATGCAAGCATTACCCGGCTCCCCCGGGTTCCTACGCCACCCGCGTATATAAACCTCGGCCCCGCCGAGTCACTACGCTACCCGCGTATATAAACCTCGGCCCCACCGAACTCCTACGCCACCCGCGTAGTCATTACAATAAAGGTCCGACTAGACGCCCCACTATTTAGTCCCGCATCACAAACAATTAAAACTACCACACACGTACAAATCGTAATGTAAAAAGTAACCGACATTAGTTATAGTGAGAGAACTCACCTCGTAAGCGCGCCTAGCTCACAAACAATAATTCAAGCTTCACAAATCCAAGATCACTTCCCAACACCTAGACAATCGTTACAATGTATTAACACGAGACCCGGACCCTAAAACACGACGCACCCTTAAATCGTCACTAAAACGACTTTTCGGTCTAACCAAACAGGTCTGTTCGGGACCTGTTCCGACCTCCATAAACCCAGAAAATTCTCAATTAAATTTTATAACCAGAAAGTGCTCAGAGTTAGGGTTCCAAGGACATATTATACACCTCCTAACGATTTTTCTACAATTTATAACGAATTATTTACGAATGGAACATAAAACTGACGAAATCCCGACCTTCTGTAAAAACAGCAGTTTTACGCCTAGATAGAGGCCGAACCAAACTTTCGCTAAAACACGAAAAACGTGCCCGACACCGAATGTGAACCGTGGGCACCAGAGTCGTCTCAATCCGAGTTACGACGAGAAAGTTACGCGCGAAAGAAAACTGGACAGAAACTAAATATTACATAAAATGATAAAACGGTTTCCGCACCAACCCACTAACGGTATGAGGGTTCCGCCGCCAGGTGGTTTCGAGGTCTGGTCGCGGCCACCACCCACTGCCCTTTCCGGTAGCGGTGGTCGCCGGAGGCGGCGGCGGCCGGCGGCGATTCTTTTCTCAAAGTAACGATTAACGACGAGAGAAACAACAAACGGGAAAACGGTTCTTACCTCGCGACGACAACGACAGTGCAACTGCAGAATTACTCCGGCCACTTCTCCTTCTCGCCGATGCACTCTCTCTCTTCCTCGGTTTCTCTCTCTCCCTCTCTCTCTCCTCGATTTCTCTCTCTCTCTCTCTCTCTTTTCTCTTTCTCTTTCGGCCGTCGACAACAATGGGAGGGGAGGGAGTGGGTTACGATCGAGAGAAACGTGAGAGAGGAAGGGCCGTAGGGTTTGATTTCTTTTGTTTTCTCTTCTTGATCACGGCAACGACACAAACAAAGAAAAAAAGGGTTTCTTTGATTTCTTTCTTTTGGTATCCTCCTCACGCCACCAACACAAACAATTCCAAAAAGGGTTTGGTCATTGGGTAGCATGGGCCGAACCCATGCATGCTTTTGGCCCTTGACACTTCTAGTCCCTCTACTTAAACCTTCTCGCAACTAACCCAAAATTTCCGACAATTTTAACGATTAGGTCCGATTCGTCTAACCCCGTTAACGGAAACCACATTAAATCAAACTTAAAAGAAAAGAATTTAATAAAAGAAATTACATACCGGGACACGGGCTTTACAACTCTCCCCCACTTGGATTAGACTTCGTCCTCGAAGTCTAGACCGGCGAATAACTCGGAATAGTCTCGCGCATCTCCTTCAAGGACACTGAAATTATGATCGGAAGAACACTCCAACAACTGGATTCATTCCTAGTTAAACGAATCCGGTTGCCTCCCAATCTTATATGTTCCATACATCTCGATTCAACTTTCAAGCTCTAACCATTCTAAAGGTGCTCACCAATATACCCTACAGGATACTCAGATTCGATCATACTTACCAATAACTGTCGATTAACTTCCACGAGTTCTAAAAGGCCCCCAAAACTTACCTTACACGCATCATCAAACCAGTAAATTGATAATCACCCTCGAAGGTCATTCCACCACAACCATTCATCACAAGTAGGCATCTCAGGGTTACAACTACCATCACCATAATTATTGTAAAAATCGGCTACAAATCTCCGATTACACTAAAGGTGTTTGGCCTCAAGCCCAAAAGTCGACACTTAAACATACTACTTACTTCAAAAAGGTTACTGCGCATTTATTCTCTTAATTACAAAGGGCATCATTCCCTTAACCAATACCATTCGGCCTACATTACCAACACGCGTGGAATACCCAAGCTTCCACCGTCTACTTATCCTCCACACTCGCTCTACGAAGCCTAGTTACACCGTATCAAGATACACCTTAACGTCTACCTTCCAGGTACGTCTCAAGGCCCGACATATCAGGACTACCTCTCAGGTAAGTGCCCAAGACTATATCCTCCCAGTGCCTACTGGAAAGTAAAGGTCATAACACATGGATACCGGAGTCCCACCCCGAGATACCCAACCGACCATTACCAACGACTGACTGACGTGACCAAGGATCCATGCAAAACAGTCTACCAACAACATGCCTATTCCGGGATGACTCACTCACCCAAACATGTAAATACGCAACGTGCAATAAGTGCAAAACTGTGCAACAAAACAACCCATCAACAAAACTTCACATCGAGCCATTAAAACCGTGCAATTGACCCATGACAATCTCAAAGTCAAAACCGAGCAAAATGCTCCACGCTTGCTAGACCCATAAGTCGGTCAAAAACGCGTTTAAATAAAGTTTAAGCAAGCAATACTCTAAAATCAACATTAGTCCCAAACTCAACACGGGTTAAACAAAAGAGTTTTCAAAAGGACTCACACCCTTAAAATTCTCAAAATGACACATAACACTTATAAGCGCACCCCCAAATGGTTTACAAACTCATTTACAAAATATTTTCAACGTTAAGAGTTTTCATTTCAAAAAGACCGTAAGCAATAAAACTACTATTACCAGGTCGGTAGTTACGCAAAAATGGACACGCTCGTCCCACAAATGAAAATCATGTCGAAAATCATTTCATTGCAGCTTAGTTTACTCACAAAACGTAAAGCGAAATAAATAATTTCTTTGAAAATGAACCGTCACGGTTCTAGCATGAATTGACTCATGACATGTACTTAAAGTAACCGCTCTACCTTACACCGGGTGCGACAAAAGTGTGCACATAATTTCAAAATCAGTCCCACGACATTTGACCCAAAAATTTCTCTTTTTAAACATAAAATGTCGTGGCACAGGGTTCACCAACAAATTTTTACGCGCGTCGGCTAGTCATATAAAATGATGAAACGGTTTACAAATATATTTTTGTTAAAACACAACTATCTCGTGTAAGTTTCAAACTTAAAGATAAAAACCAATCCGTTTCCATCATTTGAAAATATCGACTAAAATCTCATAAAATCTCAAAAGGTGGGGTTCTTTAAATTGATTTCCAAGATTTCCCCAAATGGTCACATAAACAAATAAGATATGCACCTCGTGAATTTAAACCCACACGACTCAACATGCCGTAAAACAGAACTTATTTTAACCAACTCACTCAAATAGCTTTATACAGACATCGTGGAATGTAACTTTCCGTCTCAACTCTAACATATGTGGAGGAGTTCCAATGTTAAAGTCACAAGCCGTAGTCACTTGCCCAACATTTTAAACACCACAAAACACGGATATCATCTTACCCGAAAGAACCGTTGGAAAAATAACGAAATGAGACAAATTCTAACAAAGTTTGCACTCCCGTGATAAAACGATTTCATACACTTTCAAAACCATATTTCAAAATCTTGTGTGTGTGCTGAACATTTTCCAAAATTCCAAAACACCATCCATAAAATGATTTGAAACACAAGAATTTGTTAATGCAGTCTATTTCAAAATCAAACTTTGTGCATGACTCAGTCGGCATTCTATGCCTCGACTCCTACTCCTCCAAATCTCTCCGATCCACTAACGTCATCCGGACATTTAAACCTCTTAGGCAAGTTGGGAATTTACGTCAAATAATCCCTACGATTTTTCCTCAAATCAAAGTCGGCTCTATAAGCCTATAATTCTAGCACAATCGTCCATCTTGGCCCGAAACAAACATCATCCTTATCGTCACTCCAAGTGATTAATACTAGAATCGTCCTTTTATTCCAACGACTACTAATTTATAACCTTCGTCACTACCCCAACGATCATCCCATCAAAGCAAAACAAGTACACACCTGTACTAGGAGGTTTACTATAGTCGTTCCTCCTTGTGATGGCTATTCAGGGTAGATATTACAACGAGTTATTAGCACATAATAATTCACACTAACAACGCTTACGCTCAACTCCTTGGATTCCTCGTGACTTTCCCCGACTCGAGCATTGATCCTGTGTTTCCGATAGTAGGAGCTCTACTACTACCTTCCACACCTATCATCACCCGTTCCGAGTTCTATCCGATGGGTCCAAGTAGTTTCTCGCCGATAACTACACACATATGCCCGCACCGGCATATGTACACACTCTTCCTAGCTCCCTAGGAATTCCACCCAACTCTACTACCCTTGCTATGACGAAATCCCCACTAGTCATGACGAGTCGCCTCGCGAATGCACAGTCGCACACAGTGTAAAACCAGATAGACATTCGAATATAAAATTCTATCCTACAACGGTTGGACTCAAACAAGAGCTGTGCAATAGAACTAAATCCGACATTCTAAGGCTATTTGGTTCCTACCGCATACAACCTATAGTGCATTCACTTAACAATTTATCAGGGCTAGCATGAACTCCTATTAGCAAACAACAAACATGCAGTACAGTGTATTAAGCACCAAGCAATCTAGCATACATACTCCTATGTTCTAGAAAGCAATTTTTGCATACGTACTCATATGTAAACGCTATTCCCAGCTCACTAGGAATTTCATCTCATCCCACTACCCTTGCTACAACGGAATCCCTGTTAGCCATATGAGTTGCCTCGCGAATACCCAGTCGCATGCAGCGTGAATCAAATAGACATTCGAATACAAGATTCTATCCTAGAACGGTTGGACTCAAACAAGAGCTGCGCAATAGAACTAAATCAAATATTCTAAGGCTATATGATTCTTACTGCATACAACCTATAGGGCCTTCACTTAACAACCTACTATAACTAGCATTGATTCCTACTAGCAAGCAGTCAACATACAGCATAGTGTCAACAACAGGCAATCTAGCATGCATACCCTATGCCTAGAAAGCAATACAACACTAAGCAATGTACCTTTCCCCCTTGGCTCCGGCTGACTGTACACACTGCGCCCTCGATCACCGTTTCCCAAACGGGTTTTCCTTTCTTTTATTTTCCAAAAATTTTAAGAGAAGAATTTCATAGCCGCAACTTGAGATCAAACACACCGAGATGCGTTTGATTCACTCAAGCTGTGCTCTGATACCAAGTTGTAACGTCCCAAAAATTACAAGGAATTTAAAATTTTTAAAGTAACATTTCATTAATAAAAACTCATTTAATAATTCAATCATCTCGTTTGCAAACTCATAATTAATATTCTTACGAACAATAAACAGCGGAATATATGTCTAAAATTAAAATCATAAAAGTAATCAACTCTTCCCACGCGCCAGTGTGTACTCGTCACGCCTTGGAGCCACTCGCACCTGAAACCACAATTTTATTGGGAAAGGGTAAGCACGAAGCTTAGTGAATTCAGACACCATAAATAACACAGTTACTTCCACACCACCTCTAAACAGATAATTGCACATAAACAACATACAAGTCTACGAACAAATCATAAACATGCATACCTACACCATCCCACCCAAAGGCATAAGCTGGTCCACCCGACCACACAATAACCGTGCAAGCATTACCCAGCTCCCCCGGGTTCCTACGCCACCCGCGTATATAATCCTCGGCCCCGCCGAGTCACTACGCCACCCGCGTATATAAACCTCGGCCCCGCCGAGTCACTACGCCACCCGCGTATATAAACCTCGGCCCCACCGAACTCCTACGCCACCCGCGTAGTCATAACAATAAAGGTCCGACTAGACGCCCCACTATTTAGTCCCACATCACAAACAATTAAAACTACCACACACGTACAAATCGTAATGTAAAAAGTAACCGACATTAGTTATAGTGAGAGAACTCACCTCGTAAGCGCGCCTAGCTCACAAACAATAATTCAAGCTTCACAAATCCAAGATCACTTCCCAACACCTAGACAATCGTTACAATGTATTAACACGAGACCCGGACCCTAAAACACGACGCACCCTTAAATCGTCACTAAAACGACTTTTCGGTCTAACCAAACAGGTATGTTCGGGACCTGTTCCGACCTCCATAAACCCAGAAAATTCTCAATTAAATTACATAACCAGAAAGTGCTCAGAGTTAGGGTTCCAAGGACATATTATACACCTCCTAACGATTTTTCTACAATTTATAACGAATTATTTACGAATGGAACATAAAACTGACGAAATCCCGACCTGCTGTAAAAACAGCAGTTTTACGCCTAGATAGAGGCCGAACCAAACTTTCGCTAAAACACGAAAAACGTGCCCGACACCGAATGTGAACCGTGGGCACTAGATTCGTCTCAATCCGAGTTACGACGAGAAAGTTACGCGAGAAAGAAAACTGGACAGAAACTAAATATTACATAAAATGATAAAACGGTTTCCGCACCAACCCACTAACGGTATGAGGGTTCCGCCGCCAGGTGGTTTCGAGGTCTGGTCGCGGCCACCACCCACTGCCCTTTCCGGCAGCGGTGGTCGCCGGAGGCGGCGGCGGCCGGCGGCGATTCTTTTCTCAAACTAACGATTAACGACGAGAGAAACAACAAACGGGAAAACGGTTCTTACCTCGCGACGACAACGACGGTGCAACTGCAGAATTACTCCGGCCACTTCTCCTTCTCGCCGATGCACTCTCTCTCTTCCTCGGTTTCTCTCTCTCCCTCTCTCTCTCCTCGATTTCTCTCTCTCTCTCTCTTTTCTCTTTCTCTTTCGACCGTCGACAACAATGGGAGGGGAGGGAGTGGGTTACGATCGAGAGAAACGTGAGAGAGGAAGGGCCGTAGGGTTTGATTTCTTTTGTTTTCTCTTCTTGATCACGGCAACGACACAAACAAAGAAAAAAAAGGGTTTCTTTGATTTCTTTCTTTTGGTATCCTCCTCACGCCACCAACACAAACAATTCCAAAAAGGGTTCGGTCATTGGGTAGCATGGGCCGAACCCATGCATGCTTTTGTGCCTTGACACTTCTAGTCCCTCTACTTAAACCTTCTCGCAACTAACCCAAAATTTCCGACATTTTTAACGATTAGGTCCGATTCGTCTAACCCCGTTAACGGAAAACACATTAAATCAAACTTAAAAGAAAATAATTTAATAAAAGAAATTACATACCGGGACACGGGCTTTACAGATGCTCTTGGAAAGTTTGATCCTAAGGCTGATGATGGAATCTTTCTTGGATACTCCTCAGTTTCCAAAGCCTTCAGAGTCTTCAATCGTAGAAGACAAACTGTAGAAGAAACTATTCACGTCACGTTTGACGAATCCCGTTCAGCGAACTCTAAACCGTCCGCTGATACTGAAGAACTGAATAAATGGATGTTTTCTCATCTTGGTGATTCAGAAGATATTCCCACTCCTCATGCTCATCCAGTAGAAGATGATAGTCCTCCTATCATTCCAAACATGCAGAATAGTGAAGCTGAAACATCATGGGTCTCAGCTGTTCCTATAAACACTATACCTACCGCTGAACCAAATGCCTCAGACATTCCATCTATCTCTCAGCAATCAGTAAATGAAATGACAAATGCAAGTATTCCTCTCTTAGATGAAACTCCATAAGTAGCTGAAGCCTCATCTTCAACTCCTCCAGTTCAAGATGAGTCAGCGACTTATGCTCCGACTCAGCGATGGACCGTAAATCACCCAATTGATCAAATTCTTGGTGATCCAAACGCTGGTGTTCAGACTCGATGAAGTGCAGGTAATATTTGTTTATTTGTTAACTTTATTTCTCTAACTGAACCAAAGAAAATAGATGATGCCCTCAAAGATCCAAACTTGGTCAGCGCAATGCAAGAAGAGCTGACTGTTTTCGAAAGAAACAAAGTTTGGAAACTTGTTCGGAGACCAACTGATAAAACAGTAATAGGCACTAAATGGGTCTATCGAAACAAGTTGGACGAACATGGTACTGTAACCCGCAACAAAGCTCGTCTTGTTGCTCAGGGATACAGACAAGAGGAAGGTATAGATTATGACGAAACATTTGCTACAGTAGCAAGACTTGAATCTATTCGTCTATTCTTAGCATATGCTGTACACAAAAACTTTAAAGTACATCAGATGGATGTTAAGTCAGCATTTCTGAATGGAAAGCTGAATGAAGAAGTGTATGTGGAACAACCTCCTGGATTCTCAGATTCTAAGCGTCCAGATTATGTTTATAAACTGGATAAGGCACTTTATGGCTTGAAGCAAGCTCCTCGTGCATGGTATGACACTCTTTCTACTTATCTCAATATTGAAAAATTTGAGCGAGGTAAGATTGACAAAACTCTATTTTTTAGAAAAGTGAAAGGTCATATCATTCTAGTTCAAATATATGTTGATGACATTATATTTGGTTCTACTAACCCTGAGCTTTGTACTCGTTTTGCTGATAGAATGAAAGATGAGTATAAAATGAGCATGATGGGTGAACTAACATATTTCCTTGGTCTTCAGATTAAGCAAACTGAAAAAGGAACTTTTATTAATCAGGGAAAGTATGTTAAAGATATGCTGAAGAAATTTGATTTAACTCATAGTTTAGCTATGAAAACCCCTATGGCACCACCGCTGACACTTGACAAGGATTTAAAGGGAATACCTGTTAATGTCACGCTGTACCGTGGGATGATCGGCTCTCTCTTGTATCTTATAGCTAGCCGACCCGATATTATGTATGCAACATGTTTGTGTGCACGATATCAAGCTGAACCTATTCTATCTCATATGAAAGCTGTAAAGCGAATCTTTCGATACCTTAAGGGTACATCGAACCTAGGTCTTTGGTATCCCAAAGATTCAGGATTCGATCTAACCGCCTATTCAGATAGTGATTTTGCAGGTTGCAAAATGGATAGGAAAAGCACCACAGGAGGATGTCAGCTCCTGGGTGGAAAGCTGGTAAGTTGGACTAGTAAAAAGCAAAATTCAGTGTCCACTTCCACAGCTGAAGCTGAATGTGTAGCTGCTGGAAGCTGTTGTTCTCAAGTCTTGTGGATGAGAAATCAGCTACTAGACTATGATCTTCAGCTCTCCAAAATTCCAATCTATTGCGTCAGCACAAGTGCCATCGCCATAGCAAACAATCCAGTACTACATTCAAAGACCAAACACATAGAAATCAGATACCATTTTATCAGAGATCATGTGATGAATGGTGATATAGAACTTCATTTTATCCCAACTGATTATCAGTTAGCTGATTTATTTACCAAACCTCTTGATGAGACAAGATTTAACTTTCTCATCAGCGAGCTTGGAATGCTGAACTTTGAAGGGTAAAATCCTCAACGGTTCACATTGATCAGCGATAGGATAAAATCAACTCGTATAACCTATTCAATCATCTTCTCTCTGAATAAAACTTGGTTAAGCTGATATCAAGGTATGTTTTCTCTCTCTGACAATCGCATGAAAATGCAAGATTTCAAAACAAAATGCATCGTTGAATATCTCTTCCTTAACAGCGATATTTTGAAAATTCTTAAAACCATCACTGATATTTTCATTCAGTGCTTCATGTTTGTAAAAGAGTCCCTGAGCTTTCAAAACCTCAGAGACATCCTAAAAGAATATGAAAGGACAGTTGTGACGTCATTGCAACGGATAAACCCAGACACGTTTCTCTTTCTGACACACGTTTGCACGTCTCGTTCAAACTTCCAATCAAATGCAAACACGTGTCCGTGTCATGATGAAAATCTTTTCCCGCTCAAGGTTTTCTCTCTCTAATCTCTCTATATAAACAAACTCGTGGTTTATATTTTTCTTTTACGCGAACAATCTTCCTCTGCAAGAAAGAATTCACTGTTGCATTTGTGCTTTCTAAAACTTCAAAGAACTGTTCATCATCTTCTTCATCAAACATCAAGGTTAATATGTTCTTATTTATTACCGAATGCGTATAACTTGTTTCCGATCTTTTCCTTGTTTTAACAAGATCAAACAAAAGAACTTCTTCAAAATGAAATCATTTTTTTTCATGGTTTTATGAACACAACCATTTCATGGTTGTTCTTCAAGTTTAAATGCAAAAATCTTAAACTTGTTCTTCATTCGTTTCCAGAATCTATTTCTTCATAGAAAACTGGATAACAAGAATAAATGGGTTTTACATTTCGTTTCTTAAAATCAAGAAAAACCTTAATCTTCATTAAGACATTTGTGTCTGAATGAAATGGATAAAATTTGAACCATCTTAATGGGAAATCTTTCCACATTAAGATAATTCTTATTTGTTAACATCTTTGGTTGAACTGATAATACAGAGAAATGACATCGTCTGACATTCCTGCTACCGCTGAGAACATCTCCGCTGATTCTGAGGAAGTGGAATTTATAAAGGCTCCTCAGGTTAAGTTCACTCTGGAACAACTAGATTGGACCAAAACGAACAACCTTTCTGCGCTTCTCGAGTTTCCTCCTCGAAAGCAAGTCACACATCTGAAAGATGCTGTGAATTTTATAAAGAATTGCTGCATTTCAACAGCCCTGACCATCTCACCTCCTGCAAGTCAGCTACTACTATCCCAGTTCTGGTACACTGCCAGACACTCTCAGTTACCATCCGCCAAAGATCCCTCCAAAACAATTGATTGTATCCTCAGCGATACTGAGTATGGCACGATAAAGATCACACCTGCCATCATTCGCAAAGCTCTGAACTTTCCCATCGCTACAAAAGAAAAGCCTTTTGTTCCTTTCCCTGACCATAAGAAACTCGCTGACAAAGAAGCTCTTATTGCATTTTTCGATGCAATGGGCTATGTATGGGAAATTGGCAGAGACAAGAAGCCCGAGAAGAAGCTGACCCTGCTAAAGAAGTCGAAAATGCCCAGCGAGATAAACTTCATCTTCGCTCATTTAATCAACTGCATGACTGCCAAGACCGGCTCCTCTGACCAAGCCGCTCAACCTCAGCAAGCAATGGGATATGCTCTGCTGAAAGGTCTACACATTGACTGGGCATCTCTTATCTATGATGACTTGGTGCAAAGAGTAGACTCTGCCGCTGACAGACCTCCATGGGTTCCTTACCCCCGATTCATCAGCGCCATCTTCCAATATGGCCTGAAGGACAGCTACCCGCAAGTGGGTGACCTGAAACTCTCTCAGGTTGGCCCTAAGGTACTTGACTTCAAACCAGTTGAAAATGAGGTACGTCTTTCTACCCTTTTAACTCTTCTCAACCCTTCTTCTTCTACTTCTGTGGCTCCTTCAGCGACAATACCCATCGCTGATACCCTGGCCACTAAATCCTCTCCTAAGAAAAGGAAACAATCATCTACCCACTTGGTTCTAAAAGGATCAAGAAAACAAAGGAGCAACCCCAGCAATCTCATGCTGAAGACTCCTCAGCTCTTTCTGCAGAGCTGAAGGAACGTTCAGTGGTACGCTCTGCCACACCTGAACAACCCATCCATTCCATCCCAACTTCAGCGTCTCTAAACGCTGAAGTTACAAACTTGGAACCTACCCAACCTCCTTCAGTCTCTAAAAAAGACTGATGAAGTGATTTTCAGCGAATCCAACGCTGAACTCAGAACCCAACCTCCATTCTTATCCTTCGCTCCTCCCTCTACTCATTTGGTCTCTCCTCCAGTTTTTGCTGGAGCTGCCATCATTTCTACGGAAACTAAAGCCGATACTCCAGGAATGATGAAGACAGGACCTGCAGGACAATCCATGGGCACTTTTGAAGATGACATGGAACATTTTTCAGGAACCCGTAATTTTGACGAGTTCATCAATCCTCCTGCAGGTACACACCAACCCATAAACACTGTCACTAAACCCCAAACTTCTTAGCTTTCCTATGTTCACAAGTTCTTATATGTTACAGGTCCTAATTTGGGAGACATCAACGCCTCTCTGAAGTCCTTGGAGACAAAGCTGACAGGTCTCACCACTACTCTTTCAAATAACTCTACAGCTATAACAAACGCTGGAGAGAATCTTACAAAGCTGACAACGGTGGTGGAGAAGAAGGCTTCCACAGATGACATGAAGCAGGTTGATAAAACTCTCAGCGACTTCGCCAAGGTGCTCGCTGACATCTACACAGACTACACCTCTCTCAAAAATTCAGTTTCATCCATGTCCAGCGAGGTCACAATGCTGAAGACATCGGTTGGACAACTAGAGGGAGATATGTCTACTGTAAAGACTGACTTAGGCTCTGTAAAGACCGATGTTAGTTCGATGAAAACGATGATCGAGCAGCTACTACACAAAGAGAATACTCCTACCCCTGCCGCTGTCCCTGCATCTGACAATTTCACAGCGGCGGATCGCACTGAGCTGGAGAAGATCAATCCTGCTATTTCTGGCCTTCGAGACAGAATAGCAAAGATTGAAGGTTGTATAGGTATCTCTGGCCAAGAAGACAGAGAACCTGCCAAAGCTGCTGAGTCAACCCATTCCTCCCCCACTCATCATGAGAAAGAGGGGGAGAAGAGCGCTGAAGATCTCTCCAAGAGCGCTGAAGACCTTTCCCATGATGAATCTATCAGGGGAGAGAAGAAGGATGTTGAAGAAACCACCGCTGGACCTCAGGGAGATGAAAACCCTGAGGAAACCGAGAAGCTCGCCTATGTATCTGAGGGGGAGAAACTCGATGAAGAAGCTGATAAAACCGAATCCGAAGCAGAAGATGATGAAGCCGTCGACATCCCTGATGATGAACCATCCTCTTCTCCAAAGAATGATGATGATAATGACGACGATGACGATGACTTCTTTATCGTCAAACCTGCTCCGAGGATCAAAGTTCTTAAGGGAATCTCGATAAATGAACCTTCAGGGGAGCGGACAAAGACAAAGCCCTCAGCCTCTGGAGCTGAGAAAGGCAAAGGCAAAAGCGTCGCTAAAGATGACAATCTGACGATCTTGCTTGAAAAGCCGGTTTGTCAGGTACACTAAACATCTCTCACTTCATCCCTCCTCTGTCATACACTATCAGTTCTACTACCCAAGCCTATACACTTGAACAAATTTTCTCTCTCTGATTCTACCCAAGTTCTTACTTGTAAGATCGCTGTGTTTCAGCTAGTCCTCTCCCCTGTTTGAGGATATCGCTGAAGGTTCCACAACTGCGACTTCACCAATAATACCAGCTGTTGCTGAAGAAATAATCCCAGTCTTAGATTTAATCTCTGAGACTGATGAACCAGAAGAACAGCTACTCTCGCACAGACGCAGACCTTCCTTAGCTCCTCAAAAGTTAAGTGAAGAGGATCAGAAAAGAAGAGAATAAATAATAAAGCAATTCGAGGATCAGCAAATCATTCTGAGGCGTGATCAACTTCCTTCAGTTCCTCCAAAGTTTAGAATTTCCCAAAAGGAATACAAGGATCACCTCAGAGCTGAAAGATTAATCGCTGAAAGAAAGGAAGTTGAAGAAAAGGACAGAGAATACGCCATCCAGCTTTCTAAACAATCAGTGAAAGACCCCAAGCTGAAAAGAGTTCCTATTGAAGTTCAATGTCAGCTCTGGGAAGACGCCAAGAAGATAACTAAAGAAAAGAGAACTGTGTCTCAGTCCACTTTAGCCTGGTGCAAAGAAAAGGTCAACTACAAACTCTCTCCTGCCAAAATCAACAAGGTATTCATCTCTGGAAGAACAACCCTTGTTTCAATCGCTGAAGTCGAGATATTCAGAGAAGATAAGAAGTACGAAAAATTCTATGCTGAAGCCATAACGAAGTACGGTCTCTCTGAATGGTTGGAGATCAGGTTAGCCATCCAGAAGTCTCAGTCAAAGTACAAGGAACATGTTGAAAAGTTGATCAACAAACAAATTGACTTAGTCTACTCCTGTGTGGATATTCCTTCTCCACCTCCTCTCGAAAGTCAGAAAAGAAAGGCCTCAGCGAAGAAGAAGAAATCTAAATCTTCAATTGATGGCCCTGTCATACGAAATGAAACAGGTATTGGTTTTTCACGTGCTGAAGTCATTGGTCCTGATCTTTCCATGCTTGACACATCTCTTCCTCCTGGTGAGACTTTCATCCCTGGCAAAGTCATAAGCGAACCCTACGGGATATTTTTCCATGACTACGATGGTGGAAAGCATTTTCAACGCATCTCTGAACTTCACATCACTCCCATCGAACAGCTGAGTGATCTCATCTACTGGTGTGACTTCAGGAATGACCCTCAGGCACGACATCTGAAACCCTTGATTTTTGAAGAAGCGCTGATCAAAAGAAAACAAGGTGTAACCGTTCCTGACTGGATTATTCCCACCACATCAATGACCCTTGATGAACTTCTCATTAAGGAAGAACCCTTTACAAACTGATATGATCGCCTATTTCTCTATTGTATCAGTTATTCTTTTGTACTTGTAATTTATTTCGCTTGTACTTATAATCTTTCCATTTCTCTTTGTAACCTGATTCAAAGTTTTAAAGAAAGATTTCAGCGAATGTACTTTACTCCATCAGTACTGAAAAGATCCCAGAAAACAGTAAAAGGGACAAATATTTTATGAGTTCTTTTTATCCTTATGTTTTCATTAAATAGCAATTTTTCTTTGTTGCTATGTCATAATCAAATAGGGGGAGATTGTTGATCCAAACCCTTAGTGATTTGATAATGACCCTCTCTTATATACTTAGTGAAAATTGTAAGTAAACAATATGTATCAGAGTTTCACTATCGCTAATAAGTACTAAGATCTTACAGTACCGCTGATAGGAACTCTCACTCTTTAAATTAAACATTCAGCGAACAATGTTCACCATTAATGCTCTGAGTCTGTTCAGTCATTATGATGATCGCTGATAAGTTAGTTGTTTACTTATGATCCCTGAAGACAAGTTTCACGTCAACAAGGTTCTACGCTGAAGTCGAAGATCAAGCTCAAGAACCAGCGACAAGTCTCCTAATGAACTGATGCGGATCAGCGAAGACTCAGATTTGTCCACTCAACGTGAAGTATCAAGTACAAGACTTCAGCTATCGCTGAACTTTATCATTCGCTGAATAGATAATGATAATGCTCTGAATCAACGAAAGCTGATCATGAAGTCCTCCGTACAAAGTACTTTTGTCTTAACCACCCTTGCACGACTCCGTACGAAATGTCAGAAAAGAACCTCCGACTATCTGAAATCGTACAACCACTCTGATACTACACTGTTCATCCATGCGGCTACTAAGGTTGTCAACAAAGGTCAATGACATGCAACCAACCAGCTGATGACACGTGTAAAGTGTATACTGACTTGCATTAAATGCATGCAGTATATAAAGAGATGAACCCACTTCATTTGAAGTAACTTGCTAACTCTGGACAAGTTCAATCTCTTATCTCAAGATAGGTTATTATTAGTAATTTCCTTATCTCTCTTAGTGCAAGAAACCTTAGTGTTCCAACTTGTTTAGATTTAGGTTTATCCTTAATCTTGTTTCCGCAACAAGCTGTAAATTGTTAATGATTTATCAATAAACAATTTAGAAAAGTAAAATCTGTGTGTTTGTATTCAACCCCCCCTTCTACAAACTTGTATAGGCCTTCGGGACCAACAAAATGTTATATCACAATCAGTGTTGAAAACATGTATCAATCATATCGCAAGTAAAAAAGTTTAAGGTAACTCACCTGAGTCTTGACAATTCGCTACAAGTCCTTAAGCTCACTTTCGACCGAACCGAACACCTAAATTACCCAACATACGAGGGTATTAAAGCACTTGATTATCCCCCAAAACAAGTCTATACAACCCCTAAGACAAACCCCTAATCAGTGCCTCGATCTTAGTCTCGAACGACAAACGAGGCAAAGATGGAAAACACCCAGACAGAGCTTCGCGCGACCTTCCGCATAGCCTAACCCGCGCGGAGCTCTGATCCAGCCCTAGACACAGATTCAGCCAAAACTCCAAAGTTTTCTCAACTCCAAACCTCCCCAAATCGATTTTAATTCTCCAAAAAAATGGAATCGATATTCTAAACTATTTCCAAACAATATCCATACATTATATCATCTAGTAATCCATAAGCCATCCAATCTTTGATTATCTTCCCACAAAACCCACCAAAACCTCAAACAAGGAAGAAAATGAAGAAAACACTAACAATGGTGATTCTTAACCAATACCTCAGTTGAATCAATTAAAACAACCCAAACAAAACAATCTTCCTAGAAGCATTCACTTTAAAACATTACAAGAATAGGAATTCCTTTACCAAACTCATCCCAATAATCCCACCAAATAAAGAAAACGAGAGAGGGAATGGTTACCTTGAAGGAGATGAAGAACAAACACCACTTGAAGCTTCCAAATCCAAGCTCTGTTCAAGAAACTTCAAGAAATCTTCAAATCCCTCTCTAGCCACCAACAATACGTTTGTGAGAAACATGAAATGAGGGTTCTTGAGGGTTTATCCTCACCATCCCTCAAATTTGCATCTCAGCCCCTGAACTCTTAAAATTTACACCCCACACACTTAAGTTCTAATATTTTCACAAAGTTGTTAAGGCTTAAATGTTAGTTATATTAAAGTTGAGGGGGACTTTGGTAAATACCCTAAAATGGTATAAATATCTTTGCGTAAACCCTGATTAGCGCTAATCACTTTAATTGCTTTTTCAATCGTATTGTAAACACTCTGCATTCCATTCAAACATTAGAGAGCCGACGTGTTGAATACTTACTTTCTGTTGATTGCTATTTGATTAATTGCACTTATCTGGGATCCACAATTGGTATCAGAGCAGAGAAACAAGTGATTCAAGTTATTGGTTCTTGATTTTTGTTGACTGGTTAGTTTTCCAAAAAATATGATTCTTACTTTTAGTCCAAATTCTTGAGTTCTATTTGTCCCAATCGATCTCTTATCAAAATATATAAGGTTCGGTAGATTTATAGAATCAAAATTTGTCGTTTTATTAGTCGATTTGTCAAAATTTGAAGTCTTTGGGTTTTAGTATGGGTTTATCAAAAATCACATCTTTTTCATCAAAAGGGTGTTTTTGCTTCTAATCTCGATTAGGGTAGTGTTATTTTTGTGTTCTGTTTGCATTCTAATCTATCAGGAACACAGAGGATTCGAACCCTAGGATTTCAGTATCGATTTTTCACCGAGCCGTCGTGTCCGGACGTGATAACGCACTTTTCGGTAAGTTTTTGTTGACAGTTTCCGCTTGTTTTGCTTACCGGGTACTCCATTTTACCCGGACATTATTCTTAAATCACTACTTCCCGATCGTGTTACCCGGTCACCAGAATTTTACCCGTATAAGGCTTCCCGGATCGCTCCTTCACAAACGCGTTCACCGGGTACCCATTCCCGGACGTTATATCCGGGTCTCTCTTACCCGGTCACTTAACCGGATTGCTTATCCGATAATCATATCGGATTCCTTTTTATCCAGACTTCTAATCGTTCGGTTAGCCCATCCGGTAACCATCTCCGGTTAGTTATCCGGACTTCATTCCAGATTCTCTCTTATCCGGTATCTTATCTGGATTCCACATCCGGTCCGATTACTTATCCGGATTCCTTTCCAGTTTCCTTTTCCGGACACCTCTGCTTATTGTTTTATTTACTGTTTTGTGTGTTTATCTAGTTTCTGCATATTTCTTGTTCACTCTTAGAACCTTACGTTAGGTCAATACCTTGAATATCTTTCACCTGTTTCACGGTCACATAAGTGCACTAAAATGAATACTCAAGATGCTTTAGCCATAGGATCAGATCTAAAACCACCAGTGTTGTACCGAGGTGAGTATAACTTGTGGTGTGACAATTTCATGTGCTTCATTGAGTCGAAGCCCCTTTATCACGAGTTCCTTCGCTTGCTAACTCATGGTCCACAAGATCCTCCCTTGATGGCGGTTCCGGAACGAGCAGAAGGGCCGCCAGGTAGACGTGTGCCTAAGACATACGAACAAATGTCCACTGAAGAAAAGAAAAGGGCTGACGGTGACAGACTGGAAAAAACTTACCTGATCTACAGTCTACCCAACAATTCTATTAGAGGATCGATAGCCACAAGGACACGACCAAAGGGATGTGAGATCAACTCGCTAAGATCATGCAAGGCAGCAGAGTCGACAACCAATTGAAGGTCAGAAGTTGTCTCACTCGATATGATGCTTTCAAGGCTCGAAAAAGAGAGACACTAACTGAAACATATGAACGGTTCTTCACTCCTATCAATGATCTCCAGCAGAACAAAATCACCAAGACGAACACTAAGAACAACATAAAGTTCATGAACAACCTTCAGTCCGAGTGGAAGAGGTTTGTGTCCAGTGGCGGATCCAGGAATTTTTTCTACTGGGTCCCTTTAAGGTAGTTTAAATGCCCGTAAAATTGTCCGATATATTTTTAGTCTAAATCCAATGGTTAGAGGTTTTTTTGGTAAATTTTAAGAGATTTTTAAGTTTTTTTGTCGATATTGAGGGATTTTTTTAGCTTTTTAGTAGATTTCGAGAGTAGTTTTGGTTTTTTGGTTGATTTAGAAACATTTTTTTTGTTGATGGGGTCCTGGACGAAAACCTACTGGGGGGACATGAGGGTAAAAAGTTAAAAAATCTGTATTTTTAACCCTAAAATTTCAAAAAATAAATAAATTAGTGGGGTCCTATCCCCACTAACCACACTATACATCCGCCACTGTTTGTGTCCCATGTTCGTCACAACCATATCTTGGAGAATGTTCCTCTACACAAACTGTACGATATGCTTCTTCAAGATGAGGATGAGGTGCTTGAATTAATGGGAGATCAAAGGCTGACCAAGAAATCCAAAGAAGATCCTCTAGCTCTCATCTCGCACAAACGTGAGAAACAACAATCCTACCGCAGTTCCCATTGGGAAGACGTGATGAGTGAGTCTGAGCATGAGGAAGATGAAGCTGCAAGCGATTTCGATCCTGAACTCAACAACATCAAGAAAGCAGTTGCTCTATTGTCTCGTGAGTATGCAAAGAAGAGGTTCTTCAAGAAACCGTCCAACGGTCTGAAAAACTCAACGAATAACAAGCGACAATGGAAAGAAGTACGAGGGTAAGTCAGAAGACAAAAATAAAGATGAACTTGTCAAGTGTTATAACTGCGGCAGGCTTGGCCACTTCGCGAGAGACTGCCGAAAACCAGTCGTACGTAATGCTGAGTACTACAAGACAACATGTTACTGGCCAGGAAGAAAGAAACAGGAAAAGCCCTCATGGCAGAAGATGATCATTGGCTCAGTCTTACGGATGATGAAGAAGGAGATGCAGAAGCGCACATGTGTTATACGAGAACACAACCTGAATAGACAGACTCTGATGGTGAAGATCAGACTGAATCTAGTGCTAAGATAGTGTGTCAGGTATGTGCTCCTACTCATGAGAAACTAATCAAACAGATGAATCTGATCCTTTGAGAAATCATTTGATCTTTTTACTTCTTTTACAAAAATGTTTTTAAAGATTGAACTTGAAGCTGTTTTAAATTAACATTCAGAGTTAGTTGAGTTTACAAGCGGAGTCTGATCAATTGTATCAGGACTTGCTTGTTTTGAAACACCAACTTTAAAAATAATATCTTCAAGTTCTTTCACCTTGTTGATTAAAACATTATTTTCTTTAAAAATCAGATCATATTTCTTTTGAAGATCAGATTTTTCAATCGTATTGTAAACACTCTTCATTCCATTCAATCATTAGAGAGCCGACGTGTTGAATAGTTACTTTATGTTGATTGCTATTTGATTAATTGCACTTATCTGGGATCCACAATTGGTATCAGAGCAGAGAAACAAGTGATTCAAGTTATTGGTTCTTGATTTTTGTTGACTGGTTAGTTTTCCAAAAAATATGATTCTTACTTTTAGTCCAAATTCTTGAGTTCTATTTGTCCCAATCGATCTCTTATCAAAAGATATAAGGTTCGATAGATTTATAGAATCAAAATTTGTCGTTTGATTAGTCGATTTGTCAAAATTTGAAGTCTTTGGGTTTTAGTATGGGTTTATCAAAAATCACATATTTTTCATCAAATGGGTGTTTTTGCTTCTAATCTCGATTAGGGTAGTGTTATTTTTGTGTTTTGTTTGCATTCTAATATATCAGGAACACAGAGGATTCGAACCCTAGGATTTCAGTATCGATTTTTGACCCAGCCGTCGTGTCCGGACGTGATAACGCACTTTTCGGTAAGTTTTTCTTGACAGTTTCCGCTTGTTTTGCTTACCGGGTACTCCATTTTACCCGGACATTATTCTTAAATCACTACTTCCCGAGCGTGTTACCCGGTCACCAGAGTTTTACCCGTATAAGTCTTCCCGGATCGCTCCTCCCAAACGCGTTCACCGGGTACCCATTCCCGGACGTTATATCCGGGTCTCTCTTACCCGGTCACTTAACCGGATTGCTTATCCGATAATCATATCGGATTCCTTTTTATCCAGACTTCTAATCGTTCGGTTAGCCCATCCGGTAACCATCTCCGGTTAGTTATCCGGACTCCATTCCAGATTCTCTCTTATCCGGTATCTTATCTGGATTCCACATCCGGTCCGATTACTTATCCGGATTCCTTTCCAGTTTCCTTTTCCGGTCCAAGAAACGATCAAAAACCGGTAACACTCCCCAACAACAATCTTATTACTCTAGTTGCTCTGACTATGACTTTAATGCTATTTCAGATAACACGAGTCGGGGGAAGGCAGTCAAACAAATGTGGGGAGAGAAGAAGTCTAAGACACGCCCTGAGAAGACACAGTCGTTTAATTCGCTTTCGCATTCTTGGACAAACAATGACAATCATGTTTTTCATTCTCATAAGTCTGTTGAACAAAGTTTTTAGTTTCCTTTAAACCTTTATTCAATTCCGCAATTAATTCAACTTTCTCGTGATTGTGTTTGTTGTTCTGTGTGTGGATTAAATGATTTTGTTGACCAAAAATATGCATCTGATTGGTTTGGATCTTATCATGTTTATAATTCTTGTGCTGTTTATTCATCTCGCAAAGGCCCCATACCTAAACGGGCTTTGAGATCAGGTGCTGCACCTAACTCAACAGGACCCATTTTCAAATGGGTACGTAAGAACCCCTAATCTCTGTTTTATAGCCCGGTCATGTGTGGTTTTTAGATTCTGGATGCTCCAAACATATGTTTTATAGCCCGGTCATGTGTGGTTTTTACAATTGGTATCAGAGCTTATCAACAAACAAATTTGTTCAAGATCGTGTTTTTGAGGGTTTCTAGATCGTGTTCTTCAAGATTTCTTGATCAATTCGATAATTGATTCCGCTGCTACTTGTAATTCTTGAATTCGTTCTATTTTCGATTAAGAAATTCGAATTTGTCTTTCTGTTGAATCATCTTACAATCATGTCTTCTAAAGAATTTCTCTCGATGGGATCTGAGACAAAACCACTTGTTCTTATTCCGGAAGAGTATCAGCAATGGAAGATTCGTATTATTCAGTTCTTGGATAATATCGATGAGAATCTTATGATTTCAATTCGTGAAGGTCCTATTGAACTTTATGTAGATGTTGCTGCTACACCTGCAACAGATACTACACCAGAGATTCCTGCTACCAGAGTGAAGAAACGTTTTACACAATACACAGAAGCACAGAAACAGAGACATGCAATTGATAAAAGAATAGTAACCTTGTTGACTTTGGCTATTCCATATGAGGTTTTCAATAGAATTGATAGTGGAACATCAGCGAAAGAGATGTGGGATGAACTTGAGAAACAAATGCCTGGAACTACCAAATTAATTCAAGAAAAGTTAAATCAATGCATAAATGCTTATGAAAGATTCAAAGCAAAAGAATGTGAAAGTTTAACTCAGATATATAACAGGTTCTGCACTATTTTGAATGATCTCAGAAGGAATGGGCTGAAGAAAACTAAGTCAGAAATAAACTACAAGTTTCTGAATTGTCTTAATTCAGAATGGTCATCTTTTGCCATTAGTCTCCAGATGAATAAGGATATGTGTGAAGAAGGTCTGAATGACCTGTTTTGTGTTCTTAATCAGCATGAGGATTCTGTTAAGCAAGTGGTTGAGGAAAAGAAAAGTGTTTCAGATCAATTAGCTCTACTTTTAGAAAGTAAAACAAAGGTCACAAATACATCCAAGAAATCTGTGTTTTTGTCTAAAATACCAAAGTTAGAGGAGGAATCTTAGAAAGAAGAAGGATCTGAGGAAGATGATGATATCAAGTTAATTGCTGAGAAATTAGCTTTGTGGACTAATACTTTCAACAAGAGGTATGGAAAGAAGAAGTTTGACGGTAAATACGAAAGAGAACAGGGGAGTTCAGAAGAGAAATATAAGAAGAATGAAGATAGAGAAGAAAGAAGAGAAGGAAGAAAGAAAAGAGAAGGATTTGTGTTTCAAGTGTGGAAAACCTGGTCATTTTGCCAAAGATTGCAAAGTAAAGATTGTGAAAGACTATGAGTATTATGGAAAGAAAGCTCAGCTGGCCAAAACTAGAGATAGTGAGATTGCTCTATTAGCAGAACAAGAAAACTGGATGTATTATACTTCTGATGAAGAGGATTGCATTCATTTTTCACAGATGCAATGTTATATGGCTAAGATGGGAGATGAGGATGATTCAGATTATGAGGAAGGAGGTTCTAAATCTTCAGCTGTGGTACACTCTAGTCTTGAAATTGATTTAATGATTCAAATTGGAAATATGAAATCTGAATTTGTTAATGTAGAAACCAGGATTCAATCTTACAATCAATTAAAAACAATCAAACAGTAAATGATAGAGAATTGGATCGAAAAGTATTGTATTCAATCAAGAACAGATTACAAATCTAGAAAGAGAATCTCTCAAAGATTACAAAAGTGAATACAAGAATATATGTGTAACGTTAGTTAGCTTAACAATGCTAACTTCTATTTATACTGTAATGAAAGTCTAAAGCTACAGTACATATGTATAACAAACCAATAGAACTTATACACGTGTTCTATGATGTAACAGAATTTAACTGAAAATGTCCAAGACCTAAGTTCTGGACAACATGTTCAGAACTTCTGAACAATCTTCTGATTTAGCACATCAGAACTTCCTTCAAGTACTTGTGATATTTTCATCTTCATCATCAGAAGTTCTGAGTCTCCTACTCAGAACTCTGACCCTTCTATTCAGATTCCACACTTGTAATCTTCTCAAGATCTCACTCAGAACTTCTGAGTCTTCTACTCAGAACTTCTGTGTCTTCTGTCCAGATCCCAACACTTAGTGATTTGACAAAACTTTAGACCTAACAGTTAAACTCAGAAAACAGATAAAAGGTGAAAGGATTCTGGTTAATAAATTCAGAACATAAAAAGAAATAATTAAAGAACAATTTGAAGAATCTGAGGTTGAGAAACAAAAAGTCAGAAAAGAGAATTATGATCTTTTGAAAAAGATTTCTGAGTTGAAAAATGAACTCACAGAAGTTAAAGATGGAAAGGGTGATTTGCAAATTAAATTTGATATGTTGCTTGATGAGAGAAAGAATTTATATACAAAAATCAAAGAGTTGGAAGATCTTAATCTGAAAAGAGGTCAAACTCAACAAACCTTGAGTCTTCTCACAAGTAATGTTAAAGACACAAGATTTTATAATCCAAAAATGGGATTAGGTTTCGAGGAAAATGTTATTTTGAAAAGGGCTCCAATAAATCTTTATGATTTTGATAAACTACAAGTTCCTAAACCAGAAATCCCAGTGATTGCTGAAATCTTTGTGAGACCTGCAAGTTCAATAACTAGTTCTGATAATCTACAAAAATCATGTTCTGGAAAAGCAAAAGAAATACTTTCTAAACCAAAAGTTGAGAAGTCAGAAGTTTCAGAAGACAAGGTTAAGAAAGATATTTCAAAACCAACAGAAGAGAAACCAAGATATAATGATGCTAAATTCAAATATGACTCTCTGAATGCTAGTTACAAAAATAAACAACCAAGTTTTTCTTATACAGAAATTGAGAGTATATTTGATGCAAGCAAGGTTTCTGAAATCAAAGAGAATTCTGAGACATTCAGTCAGAAGTCTGAGTTCTCTAGTCAGAATTCTGAATTCTTAAGTCAAAATTCTGAGTCTGAAGGTCAGAATTCTGAGACTGTTTGTCAAAATTCTGAGTCAACTGAAAATTCTCAATCTAATTCAGAAAGTTTCTCAGAACTTGAGAAGTGGTTTAAACTAGTTAGTTAAGAACTTGAAGAGTTAAGGAAAAGTTTTGATGAACTTGAAAATGATTTTTGTGATGTAGATTTTAAACTTGAAGGAGTTTTAAAAGAAAACAAAATCTATATTCAGAAAATAATCGAGCTTGAGAAGTTAAAGGCTGAGTATGATCTTTTCAAGATTAATGCCTTAAAAGAAAATAAGAAATTCTTTGATGAATCAAGTACATTTGAGAATGGTGAATCATCTAAATCTTCTACTAATTCTAAAAAGTTGAATGTTTTAGAAAGAGAGGAAAGCAAAAGGGAAGATGATCTGAAAAGGATTTTTGAGGATATTGGATTGAATACTACTTCTGAACCTAAAGCTAGTAATTCTTGTAATAGATGCAATTGTAATCTCAATACTATCAATAAAAGCAAAAAGACTTTTGATTCAGATCTGTTGTCACTTGCAAGAAATAATCTTAAATGTGTTCAATGTGGTAGTCATTCATTTCAATTCTCTCAGAAAAGTCAAAATATTAAAACTTTTCATACAACCAAAGCAAATCAGAATTCAGAAAAGAAAACTGTAATGGTTTCTCAAACTCAGATAAAAGGAAAGAAGATTGAAAACATTCCTCAATCTAAATCAAAAGGAAATAAGAAAGAAAACTTGTTTCAAACAAAAGAAAAGAAGACTGAAAGTGTTTCTCAGTCTCAACCTAAAGTTTTCAAGAAGAAAAGAAATAATTTTGTGAACAGAAAATGTTCTGATTGAATAAAAGTTCAAGGAAAGTGGTGCTTAAAAAAGGACTTTGAATGGAAAGTTAACGGAACATATTTTAAATCAAATATCAAAGCTAACAAAGAAGGACCCATTCCAGTATGGGTACCTAACTCTAACTAACTGTTTTTACAGGGCTCTCATGTGTGGTTTTTAGATTTTGGAGCATCAAGACACATGACAAGTCATAAGTCTTCTCTGATAAACTTCACAGAAAAGGCAGGAGGAGCAGTTAACTTTGGCAATAACAGTAAAGGAAAAGTTAGAGGATATGGGGATTTAACAAAAGGAGATCTGACCATTCAGAAAGTTTTCTATGTAGAAGGCTTACAATATAATTTGTTCAGCATAAGTCAGTTTTTGGACAGTTTCTGCCAGATCAAGTTCAGCATAACAGGTTGCTTAATTCTTACTGAGAAAGATATAAAAGTGTTCTGGGCCAAAAGACATATGGACTTATTTGTGGTTAACTTTTCAAAGATTCAAGCATTAATTCCAGTATGTCTACTATCAAATGCAATTGCAAGTGAATGTTGGCTATGGCACAGAAGATGTTCTCATCTGAATTTTAAGGATCTGAACAATCTTGTTGGCAAACATTTGGTTAAAGGATTACCAAAGATCAAGTTTGAGAAAGAATCGTTATGTTCAGCATGTGAAATGGGCAAGATGAAGAAGAGTTCTCACAAGTTGAAAATGGATTCTTCATGCATGTCACCATTAGAGATGCTACATACAGATTTGTGTGGTCCTATTTCAGTTCAATCAATGGGAGGAAAGAAGTATATACTTGTCATCGTGGATGAGTATTCAAGATACACATGGGTTGAATTCTTAAGAGCAAAATCTGAGGCTGCTACAACACTGATTAATTTCATCAAAAGAATTCAAGTATTCTTACAACTTCCAGTTCAGAAACTAAGAAGTGACAATGGAACAGAGTTCAGAAATGAGACTATTCAGAACTTTTTGCTAAGCTCTGGGATTTCTCATAATTTTTCTGCTGTCAGAACTCCTCAACAAAATGGTGTTGTTGAAAGGAAGAACAGAACTCTGGTTGAAGCTGCAAGAACCATGTTGGCCTATTCAAATCTTCCAACCTTCCTATGGGCTGAAGCAATTACTACTGCTTGTTTTACTCAAAATAGAAAGTTGATCAATAAGAGATTAAATAAAACTGCTTATGAACTAATAAACAAAAGAAAACCACTGATTAAATTCTTTCATGTTTTTGGATGCAGATGCTATGTTCTCAAAGACAGAGAAAATCTTGGTAAATTTGATAAAAAGGCAGATGAAGGATATTTTGTTGGTTATTCATTAACTTCCAAAGCATTCAGAATCTACAACAGAAGAACCAAGAGAATTATGGAAAGCATCAATGTCACTTTTGATGAGTCAAGAATGAAGACTTATGAACAAAACAGTTCAGAACTCAAACAGGATAAGACAAATATAACTTCCGAATCAGATTCTAATCCTAACTGTTCAGAACTCAATTTATTGTTTAAGGATGCATTTCTGGAACTAACTTCTGAATCTTATGCAGATTTTGAGAATCCTAAAATGATTCAAGAAATGAAAAAGGGAAGTTTAAAGGTACAAACAACAGTAATTTCTGATACTTGTCCATCTGAGGAATGTCCAATGTTAATCAATATAAGTGATGAAATTTCTGAGCCTAGTCCTCAAAATTCTGGACAAGTCAATCAGAATTCTGGAAAAGGTACTCAGACTTCTGGGCAAGATACTCAGAACTCTGAGCAAGTTATTCAGAATTCTGACTCTACTACTCAAGATCAAAACTTGGATGTTACACCTCAACAAGTCTCAGAACAAAGGGATAGTTCAGAATTACAAGCTGTTGTGGATGAGAATGATACAAACAACAATTTTTCATAGATTGATGTGCTTCCTAGTTCAAACAAATGGACAAAAGACCATCCTATTCATCAAGTGATAGGAGATCCATCAGTGGGAGTGCAGACTAGATCAGCAACAGCAAATGAAGCAATCTTTGCAGGTTTTTTAAGTGTAATTGAACCTAAGAAAACCAATGAAGCCCTAGAGGATCCAGATTGGATTTTGGCAATGCAAAATGAATTGCGACAGTTTGAGAGAAATAAAGTCTGGAGACTCATTCCAAAACCTGAAGGAATGTCTATTATTGGAACAAAATGGGTATTCAGAAACAAGAAAGATGAGTCAGATGTTGTAGTCAGAAATAAAGCTAGATTGGTTGCTAAGGGATACTAACAACAAGAAGGAATTGATTATGATAAGACATTTTCACCAGTTGCCAGAATTGAAGCAATCAGAATATTCTTGGCCTATGCTGCACTTAAGAACTTCAAAGTATACCAAATGGATGTCAAATCAGCATTTTTAATGGTATACTCAATGAAGAGGTTTATGTATCAACCAGAAGGTTTTGTTGATCATGAGTTTCCAGATCATGTTTATGTTTTAGATAAAGCATTTTATGGTCTGAAACAAGCACCAAGATCCTAGTATGACACTCTAACTCAACACTTATTAAAATCTGGCTTCAAGAAAGGTAAAATTGACACTACTTTGTTTCTAAAGAAAAAAGGTCATGATTTGATTTTGATTCAGATATATGTAGATGATATTATATTTGGTTCTACACATTTTGATTTATGTATTGAATTCTCAAAAGTCATGGAATCAGAATTTGAAATGAGCATGATGGGAGAATTGAACTTTTTCCTTGGTCTTTGTTAGTGCAATATGTCTTCAAGGTTTAAATATAGAAAGGTCAAAGTCAAAGTCAACGTATTGAGTTGTATTGTGTTGTTTACACCTTGTAATGTGTTTAGTTTAAATAGGTTTAGTTGTGTGTTAGTTTGAAAGAGACTCTTAGAAACATTCTCATAATTAACATTCATATCTTAGAGAGAGAAAGTACAGATCTCCTAATCTTGTAATGTGTTCTTGAGTGAAATGGATGACAGATTCACATCTTCTCTATCTTGATTGATCTTTAGGGTTTAACAATTGGTATCAGAGCACGTTATTGAAGATCTTGGTTTAACAATTGGTATCAGAGCAGATTCAAGATTTAGAGGAGAATTTCTACTGATCTAACACATCAAATTTGCGGAATTCTTAAGGAAATTTGATCGATTTTCTTGATTTTTCAAGAAAATCTCGTTTTCTTGGATTTTCGTCAAATTTGTGTGATTCTTGGTCGAATTTGATCAAGATTTAGTTCGTTGGATTCGTTTTTGATAGAGGAACAATTTTCGTTCAAGGATCGAAGGCTAATTTCATCGTTTTGAAGATTTTTCAGTTTCTGATCAGTTCGTCATTTTCAGTCTGACCAGTTTATCAGATTTTGATTCAGCGATTTTCAGCAAAATTCGTTCACATCATCGTGTTAGAAACTTGTTTTCTAACATATCTTCAACTTTTGGTTGATTAATTTCAAGTTTTTGAGAGTCAATTTGAAGATTTAGAAAATTTTGTGTTCTTGAGAAAACTTGTCTGTGATTTTTTTTTGAAGAGTGATTTTGCAATTTGTTGGTGTTTTGATTCGTTTTTGTGCAAAATCCGTTCTAAAAATTGTTTTTGGACATGAATCATCCATAAAATTCAAGTCTTGATGTCTAAATCTCATTTTTAGAAAATTTGAATTTTTGGTGTTCTTCATGTTCTTGAGGTGTTCTTGATAAAATGATTCAGATCTGAGTTTTTGATCCGTTTCTGTTAATGAGATGTTGATAAAAGTTGTTTGTTGCTTAGTTTAATCATTAATTGGTGATATTAATTTTGTTAATTGTGTTTGTGATTTTGCAGAAAATTTCTCGCAAGCAACAAGAAAGGAATTCACAACCTACATGATTACTTGCTTAAGTCCTTTTTCTCGCAAGATGTTCAGCTGTATGTGAGTATGCTTAAGGAATTCGCAAGCCAAATAAGAAGGTTTGCGCAAGAGGCAGTTGCGAATTGACTTAGTTAAATTGACCTACATGATTGCTAGCTTCAATTAATTTTCACCTACATGTTTGCTTGTTTTGAATTAGTTTCACCTAGTTGCTTGCTTGCTTAATTAGATTAAGCTACTTGCTTGACTGCTTCCAGATCTCGTATACTTCGGTTTTCGCAAGATTGGTTAACAGATTTTCTGCACCAGATCTCAAGGGTTTTCTTTCGTGTAACACTGGTTTTCGCAAGCTATTCTTACGAAAATAGTAACTTTTCGTAAGCCTTTGTTACGCAAACCTCAAGCTATTCGTATACCACTCCTACGCAAATCTCAACTTTTCGCAAGCCACTCATCTGTGACTTTTGAGTATTTCGCAACTGCTCTTGCGATTTTTTGTTACTTAGTCAAATTTTCTGAACTGTTCATTTCAGACCTTTCTGTTTGGTTACTGTTTTTTCTGATCTGTTCTGCTTAAGATTTTTTTTAGATCACGATGGCTTATCAAGTTTCAGGTAATCGTCCTCCGATGCTTAACAAGGATTCGGATTTTGTGAAATGGACGGTCGACTTCATGGATTTCATTTCGAGAAGAGAAAATGGAGATTTAATGATAAAATCTTTCACCGAAGGCCCGTTGATCATACATAAAAGGGCGGAAGATTTTACTGAAGATGAGATTAAACGGAAGAAAGCAGACAAGGATGCTTCGTCAAACTTACTCTTTGCTATTCTCAAAATTTCGCCTCACATCTACAAACAGGTTGAAGTGTATAAAAATTACCCTTTGCAGATGTGGAATGAATTAACGAAGCTTATGCATGGATCAAAGGTTGAATTCAAGAGAAAAGAAGAGAAGAAAGTTGAAAGGGAAGATGATAAAGAGAAGATTATCGAGCTTACAAAGAAGTTACAAGAGATGGAAAATCTTTTGAGTATGGAAAGAAAAGATTTCAAGAAAGAAAGAATGGGTCTTGCTAAAAGAGTTTCGGAACTTGAAATGGCGTTGAAGTCAAAGACTAAAGAAATTGATGACAAGAAAGATGTTGAACTCAAATGTCTAAGACTTTCCAAGCAGAACTCAGATTTTCAGAAAGTCTTATTTTTAGAGAAAGAAAAATTGGAGAAGGAAAGACGTGTGTTTGAAGAGAAAAGGAAAGATTTTGAAGCTCTAAATGGAAAGCTGTCAGAGAAAATTTCAGAGCTTCAAAAAGAGTTAGATAAGGAAAGTGAAGAGCTTGAAAAGATGAAGAAAGCTGATTTTCAGGCCAGGAGCGTAAAGGATGAGTTTTCTGTAGAACGGAAGATATTTCAGCAAGAAATTCAGAAACTCACGAAAAATTTGGCGGGTTTATCTACAGATATCATGAAGGAAAAGAGGGTGAATTGTGATATTCGGAAGAAGCTCGAGTTGATGACAAAGGAACGAAATGCCTTAAAAGACAAAGTGAGGTCGTTCAACAACTCCGAGTGTTTTTCAGAATGTCCGATGCGTCCTTCAAACATTTTCTACGAGCATTCTGTGGATATGTCTTCCAAATACTACGATGATCTTCCTTCCTACAAAAGAGTCAACATGCAATGGAAGGTAAAAGGTAAATTTCCTGGAAAAGATGTACCACAATCATCATTTCCAAATAAGAACTTTACAACGAAAGTTAATTCTTTTGTTAATTCTTATTGCGGAAATAATGATTTTGTTAATAATAATTATGTTCAATATTGGTATGGTACTTACCATTTTCCTTCTTATAGAGCTCCGCTTAACGTGTCAGGACCCAAGACTCGTTGGGTACCAAAATCTACTTAATCTGTTTTGCAGATTTAGAGACAAGTGTTGAACTCTCGGAAGATGAAGTACTTGTGCTTTCAAAGAAGACATTGAACATCACATGATTTCAGGGAGTTTTCTATCTTTTAATATATACATGGGATATTTGGTAAATCTTTTGGTATTTTGTAGGGGGAGAGATATAAAAGACAATGGCTTTTGAACACATCAGTTCAAAACCCGCACTTCAACGGTAAAGGCTTCTAAACAAATCAGTTTAGAACCCGTACTTCAAAGGCTATGACTTCTAAACAAATCAGTTTAGAACTCGTACTTATCAGGTGATATCTTTTTGAACTTTAACTGACATATCTTTTTGTTTCTCAAATCAAGTGATAAAAAGGTAACATTGTGTTATATTTTATTTCTTCTAACGTTAAAAGTTTGAACCTTCACAAATTTAATTCAATGAAGTGAAATTCTTCAATTTTTCATTCAATGAATAAAATGTGTATTAAGGATGATTTTACGAGCATTTTTGTATCGTCGGAGTTATATTTGTTTCTACTTTTGCTTCTAAAATAAGTCGAAAGGTCAGTGTTAGCTTCAATCCTCCTAATCATAGAAGTATTTAGAAGTAGTGAAAAATAGGCTAAGTGAAGAAAGCCTCTTACAGAGGCTCTGCCGAACTTACCGAGAGATCAAGGTCGAGAAGCTACAGAAGCTAAAGAGGCGTCCTACAGAAGCTCTGTCATACGCGCAAAGAAGACCAAAGACTCGGAATTCGGTGAAGACTGCTCTACAAAGGACCAAACCGCAGAACCTCTGTGACACTTCACAGAGCCTCTGTGGTCTTCAACAAAGACTTCAAAGATATTTATAATATCTTGCTACTGTTCCTGGACCTGTTCATCAACTTGCATGGCAACGTACCCTGTCCAACTTCAACGTGTCAAAATCTGAGTGGACTCAATAGGGCTTAGTACATAATAGACGTCTGCTGCATTAAATGCAATACAGCACATCCAACTGTTCATGCCATCCTTCCAACTATTCATACCGTCCGTTCTGAATAGTAGCTCATGCTTTATGGTCCCCTTTGAGTAGTATAAAAGGAAGACTCATGTTGAGTTCTTCCTAACAAAAAAGAATCGAGAAATTAAAAAAGAGAAAAACTTCAAGAACACATAGCTTATATACTTTGAGAGTCATATCTGTTTTAAAGCTTTGCTTACTCACTGTTCTTGAATCTGTTCTTGATATATATATATATTCAGTAAACTTTGAGATATTATTTCCTGTTCACTGTTTATTTATATTATGTTCTAAATCTATCAAACATATCTGTTAGTTCTTCAAATACGCTTCCGCATCAAACATAAACTCGAACTAATAGATCTGACAATCTTGTATAAGCAAAACGGGAACCAACAATTGGTATCAGAGCGAAGCTTGATTTTCAATATCAAGTGATCCTCTTTGTTACAAGATTGGTGATAGACATCATTCCTTTTTTAACCTATTCCTCGTTTCTAGGTTAAAACTCCGTTAAAGTGTACTCTGGGAACTGTTCAAACCCAGAAAACTTTCCAGATCATTAGACTCATACTCTTTAATCATACTATCTTTTCAGAACCTTAACAATGACAAATACAAATAACTTCTTTACTGCTGGTTCACTCACCAAGCCTCCTACTCTCCTTCGAGATGAGTATCCTCAATGGAAGATAACAATGGTTCATTTCTTTGAGGGTACTGAAAAAAATCTAGTACAATATCTTTACAACCTTCCTCCTGTTCCCATGATAGTAGTACCCCGGGTACCAGCTACTGCTGAACATCAAAAACCGAAGCCAAAAGAAGAATGGTCAAATGAAGATAAGGCAGAAGATGAAGTTGCACATAAAACAAAAAGAATCTTGATAATAGCTATCCCCAACGAACTTTTTCAATCCTTAGATGCATGCGAAACTGCGCACGATCTTTGGAAATAATTAGAAAGACAGTTGGAAGGGCGTGCTAAAACACAGAAGAACCGAAGGGCACAGTACATAAATGAATATCATGCATTCAGAGCCTCTGCAACAGAATCTCTGCAAACGACGTACGACAGGTTCAACTCTCTCATAAACAAATGCAGAAAGTCTGGCATTCACAGAACCTCGGAAGAAAATAACGTCATGTTTCTAAAGAGCCTGAATGATGAGTGGCTTCAATTGTCTATGTCTTTACAAACAAACCAAGATCTAGACTCATGGACACTCTCTGATCTCTATGGAACACTAGCTGCACAAGAGCCTCAAATAGCACAGGCTAAAACAATAACCACTGCACCATACGCATTGGTTAGTAAATCAACAGAGGCTAAAGAAAGACCGAGAAATGAGAGAGCAACAGAGGAGAAGAAAAAGAAGAAGAAGAAAATGGTGATGGTTGATAGCGAAGAAGACGAGCTGATAGAGGAAGAAATAACTCTTGCGTCATTAGCTAAATCATTGGCTCTATTGACAAGAGAGTTCAAAGGTAACCAAAGAAATTTTGGAAATGACAGATATAGCAGAGACAACCAGAGAGATAGAAGAGATGATGGAAGAAGAGAAGAATTAAGTGACCGACAGAGGTCAGACTACAGAAGTGACCGACAGAGGTCGAGCGACAGAAACTACAAAGGAAATGACCGACAGAGGTCAGATGACAAGGTAGGCCACACACAAGAATGCTACAAATGTGGTAAGCCTGGTCATTACGCAAACGAATGCCGAACAAAGAAAGGTGGAGATCAACAGAAGTCCGACGATCGAACTGGAAACACCTCTCAAGGTTGTTTCAACTGCGGCAAGCCAGGCCATTTCGCAAAAGAATGCAGAAGTAGACAAAATCGCCCACAAAAGGACTCAGCTTTTTACAAAAAGAAGGCTGAATATTATGCGCAAAAATCCCTAATGGCGAACAAAGGGCATTCTGAAGCAAACAAGGAGGACTTCGAGTCAGACTCTACCTCTGATGATGAATTCACCACCAATGCCCTGTTCTATGGCATGGCAGAAGTCGACTCTGACACTGACAATGAGGTATCCATTTCAAACTCTACCTCTTGTACTAAATCTGTAGATAATGATTCAACTAAACGTAACATTGAACTGATTGAACTAAAAGAGATAAATGAAAGCATTCAGAAAAGACTAACTTTTAATGAGAGAGAAGTAAGGCTTCTCACTCAAGAAAAAGCCAAAATTTTTGAAGAAAAGGAAAGAGCAAAAAATTATTGGAGCAATAATATAGATCCTTTAAAAAGGCAAATTTCTGAATTAACCTCTGCTTTAAAAATCAAAACAAAAGAGCTTTCAGTTTCTAGGAGTGAAACAACTGACATAAGAGATCTCAAAGAATACTTTCAAAAAGAGAGAGAGGTACTTTGGCAAGATCTACTCAGAAGAGAAGTTTTACTTAAAAACTATAAAGATGCACAGAAGGTGTATGAGAAAGTAAACTCACAAATAGGAAGACGAGGTATAGGGTACGATGATATTACTCTAGGTGTTGAAGGCAAAAGACTTAAACCTCTGTCTTCTCTGTTTGTGATAGGAAAAACAAATAAACCAATTTTTCCAAACTTACTCTCTGTAAGTAAAAGGGTTAAAATCTCTGAAGAACCTCACTTGAGGAAACATACGAAGATGATCAATGTGTGGTTTGAAAACACAGATTCATCATCTTCAACCTCTGTCAATAGAGGAATCAAACCAAAGAAATATCTGAAAACACAAGATCAGATTGGTATCTTTAAGTTTGGTAAACCAGAGACTCAAACACAGGTCGCTTTTGTCTGTATGATAAATGTCGAAAAGAAATTATCTGCAAAAGCTTCTGAGTTTAAACCCATCTTTTCAGAAGAAAAACTTAAAGAATCAATTAAAAAAGAAATTTTGGAAGTTTTGAAATCAAATGTTTTAGAAAATCTCTGTACATCTTCTATAGATCAAATTCTCGCTGAAGAGATCTCATCAGAAACCTCTGCTATCTATGAAAGTTATTCTACAGAGGTAGAAAGCTCGTACGATACATGCTCATAAAATCCAGCCTCTGTCGAAAAAGATGACTCAACCTCTGTATATGAGGACGATTCATCCTCTGACGACTCAGAGACTGATTCTAAATCATAGATAATTCACTGTGACACAGAGGATGTTAAATTCTCCTCTGAGGTTCTTAACAGAACAATTTCTCCAAAAGAGAAAATCACAGAGATACCTATATGTCCAGATTTTCTCAAAATGTGTATACAAGTCAAAACCTCTACAGAGCTTGATAATCTGAAAAAGGCCTCTAAAAATCCTAAAAGCTCAAAATTTTCAAAACCTTTAAAGCAAATTAAAGAGAATCCCACTTGGCAACAAAAGGGAAAAAGGCTTGAAGCTAACAAATATTTTTCCTCTGTGACAGTGAAGAAAGATGTTCACCACAGAAGAGACTCACAGAAGGCACGACCTAAACAAGACTTTTGCAAACAACATTCTAGTATTCATAGATCTTCTTGTAATAGGAAATCTAATGTTAAGAAAGAATGTAATGCCTCTGTGGTTCAGTTCAATAAATTCAATGAAAAGTTCAAACAAATCACGTCTCATATTAAATACTGTCATTGTTTTGATCTTATGTTCAAATTGAATAATCACTTCTCAAGTCTAGATTGCTTACTCTCTACTAAAATTCAAACTCCAAAGTCAGAACCTAGAGAGAAACAATCTAATTTTTCTACAAAAGATAAAATGTATTTCAAGAATGCTAAGGCAAACTTGAAAAATTCTAACAATATTAGACCCATATGGATATGGGTACCTAAGTCTCTGTGATTGTCTTACAGAAGCGGTTTGTGCCAATTTGGTATCTTGACTCCGGATGCTCATGGCACATGACTAGCGACAGAAGTTTACTATCCACATACAAAGAAACACACGATGGTGGATCTGTAACTTTTGGAGACGACAAGAAGGGACACATCAAAGGCTATGGAGTCATACAGAAGGAAAACGTCTCTGTATACAAAGTTGCATATGTGAATGGCCTTAAACACAACCTACTCAGTGTAAGTCAACTCTGTGATACAGGATTCGATGTGTTATTCAAAAGAACTTTCTGCTCTCTGCAAAGTGAAGACACAGGAATGGAACTTCTGCGAGCCGAAAGAAAAGGTGATATGTATCTGATGAATTTTTGTTCAACAACCAAGGACAAAGTTTGCCTTGTAGCTTGCGAAAGTAAAGAAGCCTGGTTATGGCATAACAATTTCTGTCACTTGAACTTTCACACATTAGATAAACTGGTCAAACTTGATCTAGTTAAAGGTTTGCCTAATGTTAAATTTAATAAGGATCACTTGTGTTCTGCCTGTGAAATGGGAAAACTCAGAAGAGCTTCCCACAGAGGCAAAATAGATGTGTCTTGCACTAGACCTCTGTACATGCTTCATGTTGACCTCTGTGGTCCCATTGCCATACAGAGCCTAGGTGGCAAGAAATACATACTTGTCTTAATTGATGAGTATTCGAGTTTCACATGGGTTGAATTTATTCGAAAGAAATCGGATGTTCCAATCATCTTGATTAATCTAATGAAAAGAATCCAAGTTCTTTATGATTGCAGAATACAGAAGTTAAGAAGTGACAATGGCACATAATTTAAAAACTCTGTCATTGAAGCCTATCTTTCTACAGAAGGAATATCACAGAACTTCTCTGCAGCACGCACTCCACAGCAGAACGGCGTAGTCGAAAGGAAGAATCGAACGCTCGTGGAGGCAGCAAGAGCTATGCTATCAGCATGCGGATTACCGATGAACTTTTAGGCAGAAGCGATTTCTACTGCATGTTATACACAAAATCGTTCAACCATTGTGAAAAGACACCTCAAGACTCCTTACGAATTGATCAACAAAAGGCGGCCAAACATCAAATTTTTTCATGTGTTCGGATGTAAATGCTTTGTTTTAAACGACAGAGATTCAAGAAGAAAGTTTGAGGTAAAAGATGACGAAGGCAAATTCATTGGATACTCTGCCACTTCCAAAGCCTACAGAGCGTTCCTTACAAGATCTCGCAAAATCGTAGATAGTATCAATGTTTCTTTTGATGATTCATTCCAAATGACTTTTGAGCAAATCAGTTCAGAACTCGAACATAAAAAGGAAACCTCTGACATCTCGCAAACGAAAGAAGACTTAAATATTCTATTTTTAGAGATGTTCCACGATGACATTGATCCTTCTGTTGGAACCATCAGAGTTTCTGAAGAACCATCCTCCGTCGGACAAAATCCTATAGGTATGACTCTAACTGGTCCAAATAATGCTTCATCTTCTTCTGTAAATACTACATATGCAAATGCCGAAGAAGAAAATGCAGAAGATGAAACATCAAGAAAAACGACCACAGAAGCTGCTGAAAAACAAACTCCACAATCCACAGAAGAACCAATTACAGAGGAATTTGAGGACCAAGACTATACGTCCTCAGAGGAACAAACTCCACCACCACTCATACCAATCATTCCACAAATGGTAGAATCTTCTACCAAGGCAAGAAGAACGACAGAGTCTATACAAGAAGAAGATCCACAAGAAGCTTTTGAAGAAAGGTTCGATGACATTGATGACCATCTTCCACGCACCACTCAGTGGACAAAAAGCCATCCTCCAAGCCAAATAATTGGAGAACCTTATGACTCAGTAAAAACCAGGTCTGCCACTGCTAATTTTTGTTTCTTTACAAATTTTATTAGTGTGATAGAACCAAAGAAGATTTCTGAAGCCCTAGATGACCCAAACTGGGTAGACGCCATGCAAGAAGAACTTCTGCAGTTTGAGCGTAACAGAGTATGGACTTTAGTACCTCTGCCATGAGGGAAACAGGCCATTGGGACTAAGTGGGTCTACAGAAATAAGAAGGATGAAGATGGAGTGGTCATCAGAAACAAAGCACGATTGGTGGCCAAGGGATATAGACAAGAAGAAGGCATAGACTACGATGAGACTTTTGCCCCTGTCGCACGACTCGAAGCAATAAGAATATTCTTAGCCTTCTGAGCCTACAAAGGATTTAAAGTTTATCAGATGGACGTAAAATCAACTTTTCTCAACGGTGAAATCCAAGAAAAGGTTTACGTAAATCAGCCACCAGGGTTTGAAAGCTCAAAGTTCCCAAGGCATGTATACTACCTTGAAAAGGCTCTGTACGGACTGAAACATGCTCCAAGAGCATGGTACGAACGACTTTCTACCTTTCTTCTAGTAAATGGCTACAACAGAGGTACAACAGATACTACCCTATTCTATAAACGTAGAAACCGTGAAATAATGCTTGTACAAATCTGTGTGGACGACATAATTTTTGTGTCTACTAATACAGAAAAGTGCAAAAGTTTTGAAAAACTCATGCAGAGTGAGTTTGAAATGAGTATGATGGGAGAATTAACATTCTTCCTCGGACTCCAAGTCAAACAAACATCAGAGGGAATTTTTATAAATCAGGCCAAATATGTCTCTGACATTCTTTTCAAGTATAGCCTCTCTGATACCTCTGCAATGAAAACTCCAATGGCCACTGGAAATAAGTTATCCTTAGATCCAGATGGCATCTCTGTAGAATGCACTCTTTACAGAGGCATGATTGGATCTCTGTTATACTTAACTGCAAGCAGACCTGACATTATGCATTCCACATGTCTTTGTGCACGTTATCAAGCTAATCCTAAGAAATCACATTATGATGCTGTTAAAAGAATCTTTAGATACCTAAAGGGGACCAAAAATCTTGGTCTCTGGTATCCACAGAACTCTGGATTTTGTCTTAAAGCTTATACAGATTCAGACTATGGAGGATGCATGCTCGACAGAAAGAGTACCTCTAGGAGTTGTCAATTCCTAGGTGGTAAGCTAGTCAGTTTGACCTCCAAAAAGCATAACTGTGTATCAACATCTACGGCAGAAGCTGAATACGTTGTTGCTGCTAGCTGTTGTTCTCAGGTTCTATGGATGAAGACTCAGCTAAAAGACTACGGCCACATTCTATTCAAAATACACATCTTCTGTGATTCCAAAAGTGCCATTGCCATCTCTGCCAATCCTGTGCAACATTCCAAAACCAAGCATATCGATATAAGGTACCATTTCTTGAAACATCATGTTGAACATGGTACAATCGAGATGCATTTCGTGCCAACAGAATATCAACTTGCAGACTTATTCACCAAAGCCTTAGACGAGAAAAGATTTAATTTCTTGGTGGGTAAGTTAGGAATGATTAATATGATGTGAAAATCCTCTGTAAGTATAACTTTATCTTCTGTAAATAAGTATATATTTCTATTTTACTTAACTTATTGCTTTGATTGATTTATTTCTGTATGTAAATTCTCAATCTTAAATAGTTCTTGATATCATAGAGCTTCTGTAAGTCTGCTCAGAACCTCTGACGACCTCCACAGAACCGCTGGAAAAACAAGACCTATGCTCAATACAAATCTTATCATTCTTTGATCCAAGCATAGGTCAAGGGGGAGCAAAAGGAAAATTCCTGATCTACAGAGGTGATTAGATCAAGGGGGAGCAAAAAGGGACACTGAAATGAACAACAAAGGTAAAACTTTCAAGGGGAAGCCAAAGAAGAATGTCGAAGAATCTATATCGACAGAAGTCAGACATCACTGCCGAGAAAAGAAGAACCAAAAAGGTATGTCTCTCGTACAAAAGGTTGCTGAAAACAGTTTTCTGGGACACAAATTGTCAAATATGTCCTAAATATACTGTGGATAACATTTCAAAAATCAAAAGATCAAAAAGTTTCATAAAATTTGAGTTATGAGAAATTTGAGGTCATAGAGCTTCTGCTGAGCTCAACAGAGGCTCTGCCAGAAATATGCTCTGAGATCACAAATTAACCCTCTATCGATCTTTTGGAATGTTATCTCGGAAACCAAATACGTACAACATGACCTTCTCGAACAAAACTTTTTCCATAACAGTTTTCTCGGACACCAACTTTCAAATATGTCCGAAAAACATCTCTTAAAACAGATCAAAAATTGGATGATCAGAAAATTTAATAGAATTTTTGTTATGAGATTTTTTCCCTCATAGAGCTTCTGCTGGCCCTCACAGAGCTTCTGCAAGTTCCCACAGAGCCACAAAACCTCTGCGAGTAAAAATTCTTAACTAAAAATCCTATTGATCCTCTCCAGTGCCTTTGCAAACGTTTTGGTTAAAGAAGAACCCACAGAAGTCATGATCACAATAAGATATATGAGAAAGGGATAAACATCAAGATTTTCAAAATCACAGAGCTTCTGTAAACCACAGAAGTTCTGTCAATCTGTTACTTGGGCATTTCTGTAGTAATAACGGTTACTTTTACTGAGAGTGAATCTCATGTGGCTAAGAACAACCCCACGCGCCTAGCATTAATGGTCAGCGCACGACGTTCTGTCATCCTCTGACATGGCCAACGTGTCCCATTTTTATTGGGCGTACATGGAACGTTTTCTGTGGAAAGTTGAACCCGCCGTTCTAACTTGAGTACAGATTCCAAATTTTTAATCCATTGCCATATATTTTACTCTTTCGAATTCTACCATTTTACCCTTCTATAAAAACCAAGCTTACCCTCTCATAAATTTTTTACAAACCCTCATTCTTCTCCGGCGAAACCCTGCAAAAACCTGCAAGTATCTTATTCTCATTACCAATGGCTTCATCTTCTCAAGATATCTCCCCTGCACACTCTCCGGCGAACTCACCAGAACATTCACCTGCTCATTCTGAACATTCAGAAAACCCCCACCTTGCCAAAAGTATTGAACTAGAAGATTCCGACGATTCAGCAGAATTTGCTACGACCACACATCTTCAAAACTTCATAGCAAAAGATCATTTCGAAAAGGTTCTACCAATCAAATCCAACAATTGCTCTTTGGTCCCCTCACCCACTGCTTTCGGCGAAGCCCATGCCATTCTTCTAAACATAATGGAAAATCATATCCTCTTCCCTCTACTCTCAAGAACCCCAAACAAAATTCCAGTTAGATATTTGAACCAGTTTTGGCAAAGTTGCCGATTTGATAAAGATGATTCTCTTATCAAAGGGTACATTTCAAGACATGACAAGTCTGAACATCTGGAAATCAAGTTCAATAGAACAATGTTATCACTTGAATTCAACCTACCAACAAGGGGTCTTCTTGGATTGAAGAAATATGCAGAGCAACCAACAGACGACGAGATCTGTCGTTTCGTAGAAATGCTTGGGTACAACACCCAACTGAGGAAGAGAAATGACTTCCGCAGAGGCAGATTACCACCTTTGTGGAACACCTTGTTCTCAATTCTTAACAGATGCCTGACAGGGAAGATAGGCAGTATTGACCAGAGCTCACATCAGATATTAACCATCATGTATGGGGTTTACTATGATCTACCACTGGATTACGCGACCATAATGATGCAAGAGATCATCAACACCATCGACAGAAAGAACAACGCTAGAAGGGTCAAAGAGAACGATCCTAACTTTCTACCACCTCTGCAATTCCAAAGAATACTGGGAGTTTTGTTCGAACCTCTGTTGCTGATACAGAACTGGCCAATGGAAGGGCCAATTCCCAAACAGTTCCCAATGAACAAGAATACCACCACTGATCATGTAGATGGCTACACACACTGCAGACCTTTGTCAGAGAACCTTCTGAAGTATGCCACGAATAAAACCCTTAAGAAAGAGTACATACGCGATCATAGAACTCCAAAACCGAGTCCTATGACACCCCCGCGTTTAGGTGTCCGCCTAGGAACAATGACTGCAGAACCTCTTTCCACTCAAGAAGAAAAAGATCACAAACCGCCTAGGATCAATGACTGCAGAACCTCTTTCCACTCAAGAAGAAAAAGATCACAAACTAGCAAAACACATGGCTATTCAACTTAGCTTCTTAGCCAAACGTGCAGAGCTCATGGGAAAGAAGTCCTCTTCGAAATCTTCTACCTCTACTCCAAAATCAAAGAAGAGGAAAACTGAAGAAGGCACCTCCACAAGCGCTGCAGAAGATCAACCTTCACCTCCTCATGCCACAGAAATTGGCTCCACTGCTCCTCCCTCTTCTCCAAAACAGAAGAAGAAAAGAAAATCGAAAACCACAGAGGAAGGGGCACCAAAACCTAAGAGGAGGAAAACCAAAAAGAAGCATGGGAAATCCCTTGAAAAGTTGGTTACCATAGAAGAAGAAGAAATCACAGAAGAAAGAACTGCAGAAGAAGAAGATGCAGAAGTAGAAATGACAGAAGAGGGATATCAATCACCCTATCAATCCCCAGATCGATTTGCTCACCAAGGAAACTTAAACGATTTCCTACAGAACCCTGACATTGCCCACACTCTAAATACAGCAGGGTGGACGGCACAACCACTCGACCACCACTCCCCAGAAGAACAATACTTCTCTATTTCTGGCATTGACACACATCTGCAAGAAGATGATCAAACACCCAGAGATCAATCAGCTGAGACACCTGTTATTCTACAGAACCCCTTCATTCAACAAGGATTGGACGTCCACAGAAGGAGTCCAAGCCCAGCTTCAGAAGAAATAGAACAAACAGAAGCTCAGTGGAATAGAGATGAAGTAACAGAGGCTTTAGGGAAAATAACAGAAAAAGGAAAAGAGGCCGAAGTTGTACAAGAAGAGGGATTTGAAACAAGGGAGACAAGAATGGAGGTCTCAGAGGTAGATTCAGATGAAGAAGAAGCTGTCTGGATACGAAAAGGTCTCTATCATCCACATGTCATGAGATTATACGGCTCTCATCAAATGTATGACTTCTTAGGCACATAGCAAGGAACTTCAACAGAAGCTAGGGAAGAAGCACCAAGCCATCGGATAGCTACAGAAGCTGAAATGGTAGAAAATGATGTAGTGCTTGGATGCTTAACAGAGGAAGAAACAAGAAAAGATGCTTGGATTAATAGAGGCACACAACCAAAACCAACTCCCAGTGCAACCCACACATCTAACTCCGCAGGTCTAGCTGCAGAAGGAGTTATTGAAAAAGAGCAGCACAGCTCGATCCAAACCCAACCCATCCAGCCAGAAGTCACTCTTTCGACTTCTGCGCCCACAAAAACCGGGGAATACATTCCTAGGGAGTCTCCTCAAAGAGACTCACCTATTGTTCGTGATCAATCGCCCCAGATCACACTAGAACACCCTACAGAGGAATTTGTTTCTCTGCCACGCACGAAATAGGGCCAACCCTTCTTTCATAGAGAAGTAGTGAGCACAACGACGAATAGACTCTAGACAAGTCTCCGAGTCAACAGAAGGATAATCTAGTACCCACCTCTGAAGTGGATCTAGACAATGTCATTCACAGAACTTCTGTAGAGTCTAAAGCACAAGATGCTTCTGCTCGAAGATCAGATGGAAATCCTTCCACCCCCATCGTACAAACAAGGGTGAACGAAGGTGTCCCAGGAGCAGGGACTCACTCTGGAGACGAATGTGTTCCTCCAGAGGTTACACCAGGGATGAGTTCCAAACCCTTGTCACCTCTGTGAACCAAACCATGAAAGAGTTGCAAAGCTCTTTCACATCTTTTGCAGAGAAAACATCAACGGCCTTGCTGAATCTGAACACCAAAATGGACAATCTGTCCACAGAGGTGAAAACGGCCATCACAGAGATGAAATCTTCTGCTCAAACAACTGCAACAACTTCAGCCACTTCTGTTGCTAAAGATTTTGGAATAGCTGCAACATCTGCATTCAAGGAATCTGTCAAACATTTCCTTGAACAAATGAAAAAGCAATCCAACAAATCACAGAGCATCACACCTGCAGAACTACAGAAGGCTCTGCAAAACGTTCAAGAAGAGGCAATGCGCAACACTACAATGATGCAGCCAAAAGATTACATGACCAGAGCACAACTGACAGAGCTCGGGCAGAATGTCATAAACCAGGTCACAGAAGTCATTGTCTCCTTCACTACTGCAAATGCCAACTACGTCAAAGAGTTCAGAAAAAGTGTCGGCAGAATGCGCTTCAACACAGAAGCAGAGCTTGCAACTCTAATCGGCCTCTGTGATGATGTATGTGCAAAATTGATGGCCACAGGAGCAGAACTACCAAAGAAACCCAAAGCTTCCTGCAGAGCAGAGGGTACTTCTGATAAGAGTCAGGATGACTCTGATGATGACCATCCTGGTCCATCAGATCATCCTGAGGGGAAGAATTTAAGGGAGAAAGCTACGACCAGAGGACTACAAGCTCCACCAATCGCAGTAGAACCAATCAGCCAAGCCCCTCCAGAACAAACCCAAGATCAAAAGACCACAGAGACAACACCCATCTCTGTGGAATCAACTTCTGAAGAAACCAATATTCCAGAAGCTGATCAGCAAACCACAGAGGCAACAACCACCCCTGTGGTAATCAACTTGGAAGAAAAACCTTCAACAGAATCAACAGAACAACCCCAAACCATACCAAGAAGAAAGTCGATTGCCACCAAACCAAAAAGAGCAACGACCTCTGCTTCTTCTATTCTGAGAAAGATGCACAATACAATGTCTGATCGAATGTCGCAGAGAGAAGAAGAAAGGCACAGGTTCACTTTAGCTTTCCGAATGGGAAGAAGATTCGACATACCTCAATCCACAGAAACCAAGCTCACAGAAGAAGTCACAAAAGAACCTCCCACAGAGGTTATAGAGCAAAACAAGCCAACAGAACCAACGCCACATAAGTCCTCTCAAACACAAGTGTCAAAACCTACAGAGGCAACCCCCATCATTCCAACAGAAGTGCCAACACCCAAACCTACAGAGGCAACAGGTTCTGAACCTCCAAAGGCCAAAGACAAGGGAAAGGCGAAACTAACAGAAGAGCCCAAGAAAAAGAAATCATTGCCCAAGCCTACAGAAAAATTGATGAAGAGCGCCTTTGATGCCTTCCAAACTCCAAAGCCTGAAGAAGAGGACTGGGCATATGGATTGAAGCCTCTGTCAGACATTCCACTATCAGGAAGAGCTGCAGAAGTTGTTCAACAGATGGAGAGTCTCAGAAGACGAGTACCACCACATGGTCCAACATACGAAGAAATGGAAGAAGTGGTGTACAAATATCTCTACAAACAACCCTTTCAGAACCTCCATCCAACAAACCAAATCACAAATCCGAACATCAGAGAAGAATTTGAGAACATCTTCAGCAGAACAAAGCCAAGAACCAAAGCAGAAGTCTTCTCAATTCATAAAATCAAAAAGGTAATCTTCTGTAGATTCTCCTTCACAAGAACCTATCCAAGAGTCAGGTACAATCTTTACAGAGTCAAAAGGGTAAATAATTCAGAAACCACCTTCGCTGATGCTGACATAAGGAATCTGAATCCCTATGATCTACCTGAACTTCTGCAATGGACAAAGGACAACTACAACACAGAGCCAAACACCAGAGCCTATCAAGTGTTGAGAAAAGCAATGAGGGAAAAGCTTCTGATCTACAGTATCATAGATTTTCAACTGGGAAAGGATCTTGGTCTCAAACATCTGAATTTACGACCACCAGAGGATCGCTGTCCACCCGACGCCGTGCCCAACTCTATCATTACAGAACCAAGATTCGGGTTAGTATTTCAAAACCCATAAGGCGAAGTCAAACTGTTTGTGTGCATGGACTGTCAGAAGTACGCAACGGGTACTCTGAACAAGTTCAGAGCAGGCCTTGTGAAATACAGAGATACAGAGAAAATGAATAGAGATGCTACAGATACTTTCATCAGAGAGATAGATGCCACAATCCGCCTAAGAGAACTCTGCATCAGTTTCTACAAAGAGATCAGAAGAATCGGAAGAGACAACAGAAGCTACAACGATTTCAAAGATGCCAAAATCTGATTCTCAAACCTCAAATATCTGCAAACCAAGTCAAAGTCTAACTTTCATTGTATTCAAATGTAAAATGCCTCTGGCATATTTCTGAATGAAAGAACTTTCGAGGTATTGTTTAACCTCTGTCTTATCTAACTTAGCCTAACTAAACTCAAGTTCAATTTTTTTATTTTTGACTACTTAGGGGGAGATTGTTAGCTTCAATCTTCCTAATCATAGAAGTATTTAGAAGTAGTGAAAATATGCTAAGTGAAGAAAGCCTCTTATAGAGGCTCTGTCGAACTTACCGAGAGATCAAGGTCGAGAAGCTACAGAAGCTAAAGAGGCGTCCTACAGAAGCTCTGTCATACGCGCAAAGAAGACCAAAGACTCGGAATCCGGTGAAGACTGCTCTACAAAGGACCAAACCGCAGAACCTCTGTGACACTTCACAGAGCCTCTGCGGTATTCAACAAAGACTTCAAAGATATTTATAATATCTTGCTACTGTTCCTGGACCTGTTCATCAACTTGCATGGCAACGTACCATGTCCAACTTCAACGTGTCAAAATCTGAGTGGACTCAATAGGGCTTAGTACATAATAGACGTCTGCTGCATTAAATGCAATACAGCACATCCAACTGTTCATGCCATCCTTCCAACTATTCATACCGTCCGTTCTGAATAGTAGCTCATGCTTTATGGTCCCCTTTGAGTAGTATAAAAGGAATACTCATGTTGAGTTCTTCCTAACAAAAAATAATCGAGAAATTAAAAAAGAGAAAAACTTCAAGAACACATAGCTTATATACTTTGAGAGTCATCTCTGTTTTAAAGCTTTGCTTACTCACTGTTCTTGAATCTGTTCTTGATATATATATTCAGTAAACTTTGAGATATTATTTCCTGTTCACTGTTTATTTATATTATGTTCTAAATCTATCAAACATATCTGTTAGTTCTTCAAATACGCTTCCGCATCAAACATAAACTCGAACTAATAGATCTGACAATCTTGTATAAGCAAAACGGGAACCAACAGTCAGCGAAACATGTTTGAGATTTTGATACAAGTGCAAAATTGTGTAAATCTAGACTTATTTAAAATACAATGCTCACAAAGCCTATTCGTCTTAATCATGAATGGAAACGAAAATATGGGGGAAGCACTACGTTTTTGAACCAAGTGATTGAGATGCTATAATAATAATAATAAAAAAATTATATATATATATATATATATAATAAAATCATTCAGTTTGATAGTCTGTGTCTGTGGCCTATCTGGTTTGGGAGATTAAGTCCCAAGGGGTACTCGTTACCTAGCCCCTAAGATCAACTGATCTGGGATTGGCTGACCCAAATCCTGCTATAGAACCAGGTAGAAAGCCATGTTCTACTGGTACAGATGGGATTAAGGTATATCGATGTAGCCTTTCTAGTTCGGGAGAGTAAGTCCCAAGGGGTGCTCGACACCTAGCCCCTAAGGCCAACTGGTCTGGGATCGGCTGACCCAAATCCTGCTATAGGACCTGTTAGAAAGTTACGTTTACGGTGTATCTTAGTCTTAATAAATTGTTTGATTATAAAAGATGCCAATGAGCACATAATATAAGTTGCCAATGTGCACAATATGAAAAGATGCCTAAGAGCACACTTCTCTTGAAACTTGGAGAAAATACAAAGTCGCGATAAACCTGTAAATTTGTGAAAATTCTGTTTTTGGACAAATAGTGTGAGTAAGAGCAAAGTATTCTTATAGGTTTTAGAAGTGCACTTGATTGTCGCTAATCATATCTCGCATGCTAGTCCACCAAATAGATTTTATAAAGGGGTTGAAATTGAACTTTTGTAACTCGATATGCGATGATGTCTTGTTTTTTAATCCAAATGCATGCATTTGATTTCACTTGATGGAAATATCTGTTACATTTCATAAAGTTGAATTTCTTTTGTTTGGTGTTCAAATGATTAAATGTTAGTTGTTATAAAGAAATTTCAAAGTATCGCTGTTAAGGAAGAGATATTCAGCGATGCAGATTTGTTTTGAAATCTTTGAGTTCTTAGGTGAACGTCAGCGAGTAAGAGAGAACATACCTTGATATCAGTGAATCAATTATGTTTAGAGAGATAATGATAGAATGGGTTATACAAGTTGATTTTATCCTATCGCTGATCAAATGTGAACCGCTGAAGATTTTACTCTTCAAAGTTCAGCATTCCAAGCTCGCTGATGAGAAAGTTGAATCTTGTCTCATCAAGAGGTTTGGTGAACAGATCAGCTAACTGATAGTCAGTTGGGATAAAATGAAGTTATATATTACCATTCATCACATGATCTCTGATAAAATGATACCTGATTTCGATGTGTTTTGTCTTTGAGTGTAGCACTAGATTGTTGGCTATAGCGATGGCACTGTGCTGTCGCAATTGATTGGAATTTTCGAGAGCTGAAGGTCATAGTCTAGTAGTTGATTTTTCATCCATAAGACCTGAGAACAAAAGCTTCCAGCGGCTACATACTCAGCTTCAGCAGTTGAGGTGGACACTGAGTTTTGCTTTTTACTTGTCCAACTCACCAGCTTTCCACCCAGGAGCTGACAGCCTCCTGTGGTGCTTTTCCTATCCAATTTGCAACCTACAAAATCACTATCTGAATAGGTGATTAGATCAAACCCTGAGTCTTTTGGGATACCAAAGACCTAGGTTCATAGTACCCTTAAGGTAACGAAATATTCGCTTTACAGCGATCATATGAGATTCCTTAGGTTCAGCTTGATATCGTGCACACAAACAGGTTGCGTACATAATATAGGGTCGGCTAGCTGTAAGATACAAGAGAGAGCCGATCATCCCACGGTACAGCGTGACATCAACAGGTATTCCATTTGAATCCTTGTCTAGTGTCAGCGGTGGTGCCATAGGGGTTTTTATAGCTGAACTCTGAGTTAAATCGAATTTCTTCAGCATATCTTTAACATATTTTCCCTGATTAATGAAAGTTCCTTTTTCATTTTGCTTTATCTGAAGACCAAGGAAATATGTTAGCTCACCCATCATACTCATTTTATACTCTTCTTTCATTCTATCAGCGAAATGAGTACAAAGGTCAGGGTTAGTAGAACCAAATATAATGTCATCAACATATATCTGAACAAGAATAATATGACCTTTTACTTTCCTGAAGAATAGAGTCTTATCGATTTTACCACGCTCAAATTGTTCAATATGGAGATAAGTATAGAGAGTGTCATACCATGCACGTGTTGGTCCCGAAGGCCTATACAAGTTTGTAGAAGGGGGGGGGTTGAATACAAACACACAGATTTTACTTTTCTAAATTGTTTATTGATAAATCATTAACAATTTACAGCTTGTTGCAGAAACAAGATTAAGGATAAACCTAAATCTAAACAAGTTGGAACACTAAGGTTTCTTGCACTTAGAGAGATAAGGAAATTACTAATAACAACCTATCTTGAGATAAGAGATTGAACTTGTCCAGAGTTAGCAAGTTACTTCAAATGAAGTGGGTTCATCTCTTTATATACTGCATGCATTAAATGCAAGTCAGTATACACTTTACACGTGTCATCAGCTGGTTGGTTGCATGTCATTGACCTTTGTTGACAACCTTAGTAGCTGCATGGATGAACAGTGTAGTATCAGAATGGTTGTACGATTTCAGATAGTTGGAGGTTCTTTTCTGACATTTTGTGCGGAGTCGTGCAAGGGTGGTTAAGACAAAAGTACTTTGTACGGAGGACTTCATGATCAGCTTTCGTTGATTCAGAGCATTATCATTTTCTATTCAGCGAATGATAAAGTTCAGCGATAGCTGAAGTCTTGTACTTGATACTTCACGTTGAGTGGACAAATCTGAGTCTTCGCTGATCCGCATCAGTTCATTAGGAGACTTGTCGCTGGTTCTTGAGCTTCATCTTCGACTTCAGCGTAGAACCTTTGTTGACGTGAAACTTGTCTTCAGGGATCATAAGTAAACAACTAACTTATCAGCGATCATCATAATGACTGAACAGACTCAGAGCATTAATGATGAACAGTTTCGCTGAATGTTTAATCTAAAGAGCGAGAATTCCTATCAGCGGTACTGGAAGATCTTAGTACTTATCAGAGATAGTGAAACTCTGATACATATTGTTTACTTACAATTTTCACTAAGTATATAAGAGAGGGTCATTATCAAATCACTGAGGGGTTGGATCAACAATCTCCCCCTATTTGATTATGACATAGCAACAAAGAAAATTGCTATTTAATGAAAACATAAGGATAAAAAGAACTCGTAAAATATTTGTCCCTTTTACTGTTTTCTGGGATCTTTTCAGTACTGATGGAGTAAAGTACATTCGCTGAAATCTTTCTTTACAACTTTGAATCAGGTTACAAAGAGAAATGGAAAGATTATAAGTACAAGCGAAATAAATAACAAGTACAGAAGAATAACTGATACAACAGAAATGGAAAGATTATAAAGGTTCTTCCTTGATGAGAAGTTCATCAAGGGTCTTTGATGTGGGGATCATCCAGTCAGGGACATCTACTCCTTGATTCTTTTTCTTCAGAGCTGCTTCAAAAATCAAGGGCTTCAGGTGTCTAGCTTTGATATCGCGTCTGACTTCACACCAGTATACGAGATCTCTGAGTTGTTCGATGGGAGCGATGTCGAGCTCAGAGATACGTTGAAAGTGATGATTTCCATAGTAGTCTAAAAAGAATATACCATAGGGATCACTTACAACTGTGCCAGGAATGAATGTTTCTCCAGGTGGTAGGGAGGTGTCAAGCATTGAGAGATCGGCATCAGGGCCAACAATTTCAGCACGAGAGAAACCAATGCCCGTTTCATTCCGAATATGAGGACCTAAACCAGAGGCTTTCTTTTTCTTATCAGAGACTTTTCTTGGTTGAGGAAGAGTAGGAGGAATATCCACAGCAGATGAAAGCAGGTCGATCTGTTTGTTTAAGATCTTCTCGACATGGCTTTTGAACTTTGAGCGCGATCCCTGAATGGCTAATTCTTTTTCTAACCATTCAGAGAGACCAAACTTTTCTAAGGTAGCAACATAGAAGGTTTGCTTGGTTTCATCATCTCTGTAGACATCCACTTCAACAACAGGAACTTCAGCGTACAGTCTTCCTCTGATGTTTGCCTTGACGATTTTAGATGGTCTAGATCGATAGGTCAGCATTTGTTTAGCCCATTCAAAAGTCGTATCAGAGACCTTAGTCTTTTCTCTAACGATCTCTTGAGCATTATCCCATAGCTGACGTTGAACATTAATGGGAACTCTTTTCAGCTTGGGGTCTTTTATTGATCGTTTAGAAAGCTGGATGGCGTATTCTCTGTCTTTTTCTTCAGCTTCCTTTCTTTCAGCGATTAGGCGTTCAGCTCTGAGGTGTTCCTTGTATTCCTTTTTGGAAATTCTGAACTTTGGAGGAACTGAAGGAAGTTGATCACGCCTCAGAATGATTAGCTGATCCTCGAATCGCTTTATTATCTCCTCTCTTCTTTTCTGATCCTCTTTACTTAGCTTTTGAGGAGCTAAGGAAGGTCTGCCTCTGTGCGAGAGTAGCTGTTCTTCTGGTTCATCAGTCTCAGAGATTAAATCTAAGACTGGGATTATTTCTTCAGCAGCAGCTGGTATTATTGGTAAAGTTGTAGTTGTGGAGCCTTCAGCGATATCCTCAAACAGGGGAGAGGACTAGCTGAAACACAGCGATCTTACCAGTAAGAACTTGGGTAGAAATAGAGAGAGAATTGGTTCAAGTGTATAGGCTTGGGTAGTAGAACTTATAGTGTATGATAGAGGAGGGATGGAGTGAGAGATGTTTAGTGTACCTGACAAAACGGCTTTTCAAGCAAGATCGTCAGATTATCATCTTCAGCGACGCTTTTGCCTTTGCCTTTCTCAGCTCCAGAGGCTGAGGGTTATGTCTTTGTCCGCTCCCCTGAAAGTTCATTTATTGAGATTCCCTTAAGAGCTTTGATCCTCGGAGCAGGTTTGAAGATAAAGAAGTCATCGTCATCTTCGTCATCATCATCATCATTCTTTGGAGAAGAAGATGGTTCATAATCAGGGATGTCGACGGCTTCATCATCTTCTGCTTCGGATTCGGTTTTATCAGCTTCTTCTTCGAGTTGCTCCCCCTCAGATACAGAGGCGAGCTTCTCGGTTTCCTCAGGGTTTTCATCTCCTTGAGGTCCAGCGGTGGTTTCTTCAGCATTCGTCTTCTCTCCCCTGATAGATTCATCATGGGAAAGGTCTTCAGCGCTCTTTGAGAGGTCTTCAGCGCTCTTCGAGAGGTCTTTAGTGCTCTTCCCCCCTCTTTTTCATGATGACTGGGGGAGGAATGGGTAGACTCAGCGGCGTTGGTAGGTTCTATGTCTTCTTGGCCAGAGAGACCTATACAAACTTCAATCTTTGCTATTCTGTCTTCAAGGCCAGAAATAGCAGGATTGATCTTCTTCAGCTCAGTGCGATCCTCCGTTGTGAAATTGTCAGATGGAGGGACGGGGGCAGTAGCAGGATCAGGAGTATTCGCTTTGTGTAGCAGCTGCTCGATCATCGTTTTCATCGAACCAACATCGGTCTTTACAGTAGACATATCCCCCTCTAGATGTCCAACCGATGTCTTCAGCGATGTGACCTCGCTTGACATGGATGAAACTGAGTTTTTGAGAGAGGTGTAGTCTGTGTAGATGTCAGCGAGCACATTGGCGAAGTCGCTGAGAGTGTTATCAACTTGCTTCAAGTCATCTGTGGAAGCCTTCTTCTCCACCACCGTTGTCAGCTTGTTCAGATTCTCTCCAGCGTTTGTTACAGCTGTAGAGTTATTAGAAAGAGTGGTGGTGAGTTCTGTCAGCGTTGTCTCCACAGCTTTCAAAGAGGCGTTGATGTCTCCCAAATTAGGACCTGTAACATATAAAAACTTGTGAACATAGGAAAGCTCAGAAGTTTGGGGTTTAGTCACAGTGTTTATGGGTTGGTGTGTACCTGCAGGAGGATTGGTGAATTCATCAAAATCACGGGTTCCTGAGTAAAGTTCCATGTCATCTTCAAAAGTGCCAATGGATTGTCCTGCAGGTCCTGTCTTCATCATTCCTGGAGAATCAGCTTTAGGTTCCGTAGAAATGATGGCAGCTCCAGCGAGATCTGGAGTAGAGACCAAATGAGTAGAGGGAGGAGCGAAGGATAAGAATGGGGGTTGGGTTCTGAGTTCAGCGTTGGATTCGTTGACAATCACTTCATCAGTCTTTTGAGAGACTGAAGGAGGTTGGGTAGGTTCCAAGTTTGTAGCCTCAGCGTTTAGAGACACTGAAGTTGGGATTGAAGGGATGGCTTGTTCAGGTGTGGCAGAGCGTACCACTGAACGTTCCTTCAGCTCTGCAGAAAGAGCTGAGGAGTCTTCAGCATGAGATTGCTGGGGTTGCTCCTTTGTTTTCTTGATCCTTTTAGAACCAAGTGGGGTAGAAGAATGTTTCCTTTTCTTGGGAGAGGATTTTATGGCCAGGGTATCAGCGATGGGTATTGTCGCTGAAGGAGCCACAGAATGAGAAGAAGAAGAGTTGAGAAGAGACAAGAGTGTAGAAAGACGTACCTCATTCACCATTGATTTGAAGTCGAGTATCTTTGGGCCGACCTGAGAGAGTTTCAGGTCACCTTCAGTTGGGTAGCTCTCCTTCAGGCCATATTGGAAGATGGCGCTGATGAATCGGGGGTAAGGAACCCATGGAGGTCTGTCAGCGACGGTGTCCACCCTTAGAACTAGGTCATCATAGATAATCGATGCCCAGTCTATGTTGAGACCTTTCAGCAGTGCATACCCCATTGCTTGCTGAGGTTTAGCGGCTTGGTCAGAGGAGCCGCTCTTTGCAGTCATGCAGCTGATAAGATGAGCGAAGATGAAATTCATCTCGCTGGGCATTTTCGATTTCTTGATAATCGTCAGCTTCTTCTCGGCCTTCATGTCTCTGCCGATTTCCCATACATAGCCCATTGCATCGAAAAATGCAATGATGGCTTCCATGTCTGAGTTTTTCTTGGGGTCAGGGAGGGGAACGAATGGTTTTTCCTTGGTAGCGATGGGAAGGCTGAGAGCTTTGCGAATAATGGCAAGGGTGATCTTCATGGTGCCATATTCGATGTCGCAGAGGATGCAATCGATTGTTTTGGAGGGGTCTTTGGCTGAAGGTAGTTGAGAGTGTCTGGCTGAGTACCAGAATTGTGAGAGCAAAAGCCGATGAGCAGGAGGTGTTATGGTCAGGGCTGTGGAGATGCAGCAATTCTTTAGGAATTTCACAGCATCATCTAGATGTGTGACTTGCTTTCGAGGAGGAAACTCGAGAAGCGCATAGAGGTTGTTCACCTTAGTCCAATCCAGTTTGTCAAGGGCAAACTTGACTTGAGGAGCCTTGAGGATGTCCACTTCCTCAGAATCATCGGAGATGTTCTCAGCGGTAGCAGGAATGTCAGACGAGGCCATTTCTCTGTATTATCAGTTCAACCAAAGATGTTAACAAATAAGAATGATCTTAATGTGGAAAGAATTTCCATTAAGATGGTTCAAATTTTATCCATTTCATTCAGACACAAATGTCTCAATGAAGATTAGGGTTTTTCTTGATTTTAAGAAACGAAATGTAAACCCATTTATTCTTGTTATCCAGTTTTCTATGAAGAATTAGATTCTGGAAACGAATGAAGAACAAGTTTAAGATTTACGCATTTAAACTTGAAGAACAACCATGAAATGGTTCTGTTCATAAAACCATGAAAGAAAATGATTTCATTTTAAGAAGTTCTTTTGTTTGATCTTGTTAAAACAAAGAAAAGATCAGAAACAAGTTATACGCATTTGGTAATAAATAAGAACATATTAACCTTGATGTTTGATGAAGAAGATGATGAACAGTTCTTGAAATTTTGAAACCGCAAATGCAACAGTGAATTCTTTCTTGCGGAGGAAGATTGATCGCGTAAAAGAAAAATATAAACTACGAGTTTGTTTATATAGAGAGAGTAGAGAGAGAAAATCTTGAGCGGGAAAAGATTTTCATCATGACACGGACACGTGTTTGCATTTGATTGGAAGTTTGAACGAGACGTGCAAACGTGTGTCAGGAAGAGAAAACGTGTCGGGGTTTATCCGTTGCAATAACGTCACAACTGTCCTTTCATATTCTTGGTTGTCTCTGAGGTTTTGAAAAACTCAGGGATACTTTTGAAAACATGAAGCACTGAATTAAAATATCAGTGAAGGTTTTAAGAATTTTCAAAATATCGCTGTTAAGGAAGAGATATTCAGCGATGCATTCTGTTTTGAAATCTTGCATTTTCATGCGATTGTCAGAGAGAGAAAACATACCTTGATATTAGTTTAACCAAGTTTTATTCAGAGAGAAGTTGATTGAATACATTATACGAGTTGATTTTATCCTATCGCTGATTAATGTGAACCGCTGAAGATTTTATCCTTCAAAGTTCAGCATTCCAAGCTCGTTGATGAGAAAGTTGAATCTTGTCTCATCAAGAGGTTTGGTAAATAAATCAGCTAACTGATAATCAGTTGGGATAAAATGAAGTTCTATATCACCATTCATCACATGATCTCTGATAAAATGATATCTGATTTCTATATGTTTGGTCTTTGAATGTAGTACTGGATTGTTTGCTATAGCGATGGCACTTGTGCTGTCGCAATAGATTGGAATTTTGGAGAGCTGAAGATCATAGTCTAGTAGCTGATTTCTCATCCACAAGACTTGAGAACAACAGCTTCCAGCAGCTACATATTCAGCTTCAGCTGTGGAAGTGGACACTGAATTTTGCTTTTTACTTGTCCAACTCACCAGCCTTCCACCCAGGAGCTGACATCCTCCTGTGGTGCTTTTCCTATCCATTTTGCAACCTGCAAAATCACTATCTGAATAGGCGGTTAGATCGAATCTTGAATCTTTGGGATACCAAAGACCTAGGTTCGCTGTACCCTTAAGATATCGAAAGATTCGCTTTACAGCTTTCATATGAGATAACATAGGTTCAGCTTGATATCGTGCACATAAACACGTTGCATACATTATATCGGGTCGGCTAGCTGTAAGATACAAAAGAGAGTTGATCATCCCACGGTACAGCGTGACATTAACAGGTATTCCCTTTGAATCCTTGTCAAGTGTCAGCGGTGGTGCCATAGGGGTTTTCATAGCTGAACTATGAGTTAAATCAAATTTCTTCAGCATATCTTTAACATACTTTCCCTGATTGATAAAAGTTCCTTTTTCAGTTTTCTTAATCTGAAGACCAAGGAAATATGTTAGTTCACCCATCATGCTTATTTTGTACTCATCTTTCATTCTATCAGCGAAACGAGTACAAAGCTCAGGGTTAGTAGAACAAAATATAATGTCATCAACATATATTTGAACTAGAATGATATGACCTTTCACTTTTCTAAAAAATAGAGTTTTGTCAATCTTACCTCGCTCAAATTTTTCAATATGGAGATAAGTAGAAAGAGTGTCATACCATGCACGAGGAGCTTGCTTTAAGCCATAAAGTGACTTATCCAGTTTATAAACATAACCTGGACGCTTAGAATCTGAGAATCCTGGAGGTTGTTCCACATACACTTCTTCATTCAGCTTTCCATTCAGAAACGCTGACTTAACATCCATCTGATGTACTTTGAAGTTTTTGTGTACAGCATATGCTAAGAATAGACGAATAGATTCAAGTCTTGCTACTGGAGCAAATGTTTCGTCATAATCTATACCTTCCTCTTGTCTGTATCCCTGAGCAACAAGACGAGCTTTGTTGCGGGTTACAGTACCATGTTCGTCCAACTTGTTTCGATAGACCCATTTAGTGCCTATTACCGTTTTATCAGTTGGTCTCCGAACAAGTTTCCAAACTTTGTTTCTTTCGAATTCAGTCAGCTCTTCTTGCATGGCGCTGACCCAGTTTGGATCTTTGAGGGCATCATCTACTTTCTTTGGTTCAGTTAGAGAAATGAAGTTAACAAATAAAAAAATATTACCTGCACTTTGACGAGTCTGAACACCAGCGTTTGTATCACCAATAATTTGATCAATTGGGTGATTCACAGTCCATCGCTGAGCCGGAGCATAAGTCGTTGACTCATCTTGAACTGGAGGAGCTGAAGATGAGGCTTCAGCTACTTCTGGAGTTTCAGTTAAGAGAGGAATACTTGCATTTGTCATTTCATTTACTGATTGCTGAGAGATTGATGGAATGTCTGAGGCATTTGGTTCAGCGGTAGGTATAATGTTTATTGGAACAGCTGAGACCCATGATGTTTCAGCTTCACTGTTCTGTATGTTTGGAATGATAGGAGGACTATCATCTTCTACTGGTGTAAAGCCCGTGTCCCGGTACATTTATTGATTAATTTTAATTATTTAAAATGTTTACCTTTAATTGTTTTTGGTTAGTGGTTTGGTGTCAAAAAGGATCAAAATGTTAGCTTACGTGTCTTTTTGATGTAGATTGTGAGATAAGGTGTAGTTGAGGGGCTAATTGTGCAAATCTTGGAACTTCTTTGCATGGGTCTCGGCCCATGACTACAATTCCAAGCCTCGTTTTCTTTTCCTTGTAAATCAAGCAAACCAAACAATCATCTAACCCTACAATCCACTTCCCTCTTTTCCTTTGTGTTGTGCGGCCGAGAGAGAGAGAAACGAAGAGAGAGAGGGATCGCGAGAAAGAGAGAGAAGAGAAGAAAGAACGCAGTGGCAGCCACCCCTCGCCGCCGCTTCTGCTGTCGCCGGAGGTCGCCACCACCTTGAGTCGTCGGAGGTCGAGAAGGAGAAGATTGGTTGTGGTGGTGAGACGTCGTCGTGAGGTAAGTAGCTCTCTCGTTCGTCTCGTTTATTTTCCTTTTTCCTTTTCGTTTTTCCGGCGAGACCACCACCGCCGCACGCCGTCGCTACGGTGGTTGTGGGTGGAGGGCGGTGGCAGTGGGTGACACTCGTAGCGTAAATCCCAAACCGTTAAGCCGAACGCGAACCGTTTTATAAGTTGTCAATTTATGTAAATTATAAGTGTGCTGTCCAGTTTTCGTTTGATCATAACTTTTACGTCGTAACTCCGTTTGAGCCAAAACTGGCGCCCACGGTTCAAGTTCGGGGTCGGGCACGTTTTCTGTGTTTTAGCGGAAAACTGGTTCGGTCTCTAGCTGGGCGAAAAAGTGGTCGCAAGTTCGGTGATTCGTCATTTTATGTGTAAAATTCTGGAATCTGCCACTGTTTTGTGTAGACCATAACTTTCTGCTCGTAACTCGCTTTGAGGTGAAATTGGTGCCCAAAGTTCCCAAATTGAGTTGGAAAGGTTTTTCGTGTTTTGCCAAAAGTCCGATTAAGCCCGTAGCTAGGCTGTATTGGGCTGTTTGTGCAGGCTGAACCGAAAACTGGCAGCTTTGGTAGTCGTTCGTATTTAATTCATAATAAATTGTAGAAAAATCGTTAGGAGGCGTATAATATGTCCTTGAAACCCTATCTCAGAGTACTTTCTAATCATAAAATAATATTGGGAATTTTCTGGGTTTAAGGAGGTCGAAACAGGTCCCGAACAGACCTGTTTGGCGAGACCGGGAAGTAGTTTTAGTGACGGTTTAAGCGGGTGTCGTGTCGTAGAGTCTGGGTCTCGTATTGATACGTTTTAACGTGCGTTTAGGTGCTGGGAAGTGACCGTAATTGGGAAGCTTGAATTTGTATTGTTGAGCTAGGCGCGCATTCGAGGTGAGTTCTCTCACTATAACTAATGTCGGTTATTTTTACATTACGTTGTGTATGTATGTGGTAGTTCTATTTGCTTTTGATGCGGGGTTAAATAGTGGGGTGTCTAGTCGGACCTTATTGTTGTGACTACGCGGGTGGCGGAGGAGTTCGGCGGGGCCGAGGGTCACATACGCGGGTGGCGTAGTAATTCGGTGGGACCGAAGGTTGTATACGCGGGTGGCGTATGAACCCGGGGGTGCCGGGTTGCGTTTGCACGATATCTAATAACGGTTGTTTTATCATTGTTGTAGTACGTGTGTGGTAGCCTTATGTGATTGTGTTGTGGAACTAGATAGTGGGGTGTCTAGTTGTTACTATGTTGTCATGTTAACTCGGTGGGACCGAGGATCCGGCGGGGCCGGAGATTTTATACGCGGGTGGCGTAGAGACTCGGTGGGACCGGGGATTTGGCGGGGCCGGAGATGTTATCATGTGGTCGGTGGGACCGACTTGTGCCTTTTAGGTGGGTGGGTGTGGATATACATGTATATGATTTGTTCGTAGACTTGTATGCTGTTTATGTGCAATTATCTGTTTATGGTGGTGTGGAAATAACTGTGTTACTTATGGTGTTGAATACACTAAGCTTCGTGCTTACCCTTTCCCAATAGATTGTGGTTTCAGGTACGGGCGGCTCCAAGGCGTGACGAGTACACACTGTCGCGCGAGGAGAGCTGGTTGCTTTATGGTTTTTAATAATTAAACGTTTAATTCCGCTGGTCTTTATTATGAAGATATTAATTATGTGTTTGCAAACGAAACGTTGGGATCATTTAATGAATTCTTATAAATGAAATGTTTATTTAAAAATTTAAATTTGCTTGTAATTTTTGGGACGTTACAACTTGGTATCAGAGCACAGCTTGAGTGAATCAAACGCACCTCGGTGTGTTTGGTCTCAAGTTGCGTCTGGGAAATTTTCAAATTATTTTACCTTTTTGAAAAAAAAGAAAAAAAAGGGAAAAACCCGTTCGAGGAACGGTGATCGAAGGCGCAGTGTGTACAGTCAGCCGGAGCCCAAGGGGGAAAGGTACAGTACTTAGTGTATTATTGCTTTCTAGATCATAGAATATGCATGCTAGATTGCCTGTTGTGGACACTATGCTGTATGTGGTACTACTTGCTATTCGGAATCCATGCTAATTATGATAGGTTACTAAGTGGATGCCCTCTAGGTTGTATGCAGTAAGAGATTTATAGACTTAGGATATTAGATTTAGTTCTATTGCGCAGCTCTTGTTTGAGTCCAACCGTTCTAGGATAGAGTCTTGTATCCGAACGTCTATTTATTTCGCACTGCATATAATCGGGTATTTGCGAGGCCACTCGTTATGATTAGTAGGGATTCGGTAGTAGCAAGGGTAGTGGGAGGAGATGAAATTCCTAGAGAGCTAGGAAGGGTGTTTATGTATGAGTATGTATGTTAAATTGCTTGGTGCTTATTACACTGTGTGCATGTTTGTTGCTTGCTAATAGGAGTTTATGCTAGCCTTGATAGGTTGTTAAGTGAATGCACTATGAGTTGTATGCGGTAGGAACCGAATAGCCTTAGAATGTTGGATTTAGTTCTATTGCGCAGCTCTTGTTTGAGTCCAACCGTTGTAGGATGGAATCTTATATTCGAATGTCTATCTGGTTTTCCACTGTATGCGACTGTGCATTCGCGAGGCGACTCGTCAGGACTAGTGGGAACTTCGTCTTGGCGAGGGTAGTGGAATTGGGTGAAACTCCTAGGGAACTAGGAAGAGTGTGTACGTATGCCGGTGCGGGCATATGCGTTAGTTTCGACTAGGAACTACTTGGACCCCTTGGGATGGGACTCGGAACGGGCGATGATAGGTGGGGATGGTAGTAGTAGAGCTCCTACTACCGGAAGCACAGGATCAATGCTTGAGTCGGGGAAAGTCACGAGGAATCCGAGGAGTTGAGCGTGAGTGTTGTTAGTGTGAGTTATTATGTGCTATTAACGCGTTGTGTTATCTACCCAGAATGGCCATCATTAGGAGAAACAACCAAATTAAATCTAATAGCACAGGTGTGTACCTGATTTGCTTAGATGAAATGATCGTTGAGGGTAGTGGCGAAGGATCTAATCCAGTAGTCGTTAGAATAGAAGGACGATTATAGTATTAGTCACTTGGAGTGACGATAAGGATGATGTTTGTTTCGGGCCAAGATGGATGATTGTGCTAGAATCATAGGCTTATAGAGCCGACTTTGATTTGAGGAAAAATCGCAGGGATTATTTGGCGTAATTTCCCAACTTGCCTAAGAGGTTTAAATGTCCGGATGACGTTAGTGGATCGGAGAGATTTGGAGGAGTAGGAGTCGAGGCGTAGAATGCCGACTGAGTCATGCACAAAGTTTGATTTTGAAATAGATTGCATTAACAAATTCTTGTGTTTCAAATCATTTTTATGGATGGTGTTTTGAAATTTTGGGAAGTGTTTAGCACACGCACAAGATTTTGAAATATGGTTTTGAAAATGTATGAAATCGTTTTATTACGGGGGTGCAAACTTTGTTAGAATTTGTCTCATTTCTTTATTTTTCCAACGGTTCTTACGGGTAAGATGATATCCGTGTTTTGTGGTGTTTAAAATGTTGGGCAAGTGGCTACGGCTTGTGACTTTAACATTGGAACTCCTCCACATATGTTAGAGTTGAGGCGGAAAGTTACATTCCATGATGTCTGTATAAAGCTATTTGAGTGAGTTGGTTAAGATAAGTTCTGTTTTACGGCATGTTGAGTCGTGTGGGTTTAATTTCTCGTGGTGCATATCTTATTTGTTTATGTGACCATTTGGGGAAATCTTGGAAATCAATTTAAAGAACCCCACCTTTTGAGATTTTATGAGGTTTTAGTCGATATTTTCAAATGGTGGAAACGGATTGGTTTTTATCTTAAGTTTGAAACTTACACGAGACAGTTGTGTTTTAACAAAAATATATTTGTAAACCGTTTTATCATTTTGTATGACTAGCCGACGTGCGTAAGATTTGTTAGTGAATCCTGTGCCACGACATTTTATGTTGAAAAAGAGGAATTTTGGGGTCAAACGTCGTGGGACTGATTTTGAAACTATGTGCACGCTTTTGTCGCACCCGGTGTAAGGTCGAGCGGTTACTTTAAATACATGTCATGAGTCAATTCATACTAGAACCGTGACGGTTCATTTTCAAAGAAATTATTTATTTTGCTTACGTTTTGTGAGTAAATTAAGCTGCAATGAGATGATTTTCAACATGATTTTCATATGTGGGACGAGCGTGTCCATTTTTGCGTAATTACCGACCTGGTAATAGTAGTTTTATTGCTTACGGTCTTTTTGAAATGAAAAATCTTGACGTTGAGAATATTTTGTAAATGATTTTGTAAACCATTTGGGAAGTGCGTTTATAAGTGTTATGTGTCATTTTGAGAATTTTAAGGGTGTGAGTCATTTTGGAAAACGCTTTTGTTTAACTCGTGTCGAGTTTGGGACTAATGTTATTTAAGAGTATTGCTTGCTTAAACTTTATTTAAACACGTTTTTGACCGACTTATGGGTCTAGCAAGCGTGGAGCATTTTGCTCGGTTTTGACTTGGAGTTAGTCATGGGCTAATTGCCCGATTTTAATGACTCGAGGTGGAGTCTTGTTGATGAATTGTTTTGTCGCACCGTTTGGCATTCATTGCACGTCGAGTATTTACACGTTTGGGTGAGGGAGACAATCCTAGATAGGCACTTGTGGGTAGGCTGTTTTGCTTTGGATCCTTAGGCACGTTAGTCAGTCGCTGGTAGTGGTCGGTTGGGTAGCTCGGGGTGAGGCCCCGGTGTTCAGGTGTTATAGCCTAGGCTTTCTAGTAGGTGCTAGGAGGATATAGTTGTGGGAACTTACCTGGGAGGTAATTCCGATGTGAGGGGCCCTGAGGCGTTACCTGAGAGGTAGGCGTCAGGGTGTATCCTCGGTTCAGATAAATTAGCTTTGTAGAGCGAGTGTGGGGGATACGTCGACGGTGGGAGGTTGGGTATTCCACGCGTGTTGGTAATGTAGGCCGGGTAGTATCAGTTAAGGGAATGACCTACGCGTGTGTTAGTTGACTTGATTGTGGGGGATATCTATTTGTGTTAGTGTCTAGGATAATACCACGCTTATGTGATTTATTATAATCGGTTGGACCGATGTTCGGCGGGTGGCCGATGTTTGTTATTGTAATCGGTTGGACCGATGTTCGGCGGGTGGCCGATGTTTGTTATCGTAATCGGTTGGACCGATGTTCGGCGGGTGGCCGATGTTTGTTATTGTAATCGGTTGGACAGATGTTCGTCAGGGGGTCGATGTTTTGTTAATATAAGTTATTGAAAATCTTAGGGGTACTTTTAGAATAGTAAGAGCTTGACTTTTGAGTCGAGATGTATGGAGTGTTCTTCCGATCATATTTTTTTCAGCGTTCTTGAAGGAGTTTTGTGGTAAGAAGGGGAATAGAGAAATTTAGGTTCCAATTAGTGAAAGGGTTCCGAGTGGACGTGGGAATCTGAGGCAGTGATGCGGGAGGATTACCTGGAGCTGTTCACGGGCATAGACTTCGAGGACGAAGTCTAATCCAAGTGGGGGAGAGTTGTAAAGCCCGTGTCCCGGTACGTTTATTGATTAATTTTAATTATTTAAAATGTTTACCTTTAATTGTTTTTGGTTAGTGGTTTGGTGTCAAAAAGGATCAAAATGTTAGCTTACGTGTCTTTTTGATGTAGATTGTGAGATAAGGTGTAGTTGAGGGGCTAATTGTGCAAATCTTGGAACTTCTTTGCATGGGTCTCGGCCCATGACTACAATTCCAAGCCTCGTTTTCTTTTCCTTGTAAATCAAGCAAACCAAACAATCATCTAACCCTACAATCCACTTCCCTCTTTTCCTTTGTGTTGTGCGGCCGAGAGAGAGAGAAACGAAGAGAGAGAGGGATCGCGAGAAAGAGAGAGAAGAGAAGAAAGAACGAAGCGGCAGCCACCCCTCGCCGCCTCTGCTGCTGTCGCCGGAGGTCGCCACCACCTTGAGTCGTCGGAGGTCGAGAAGGAGAAGATTGGTTGTGGTGGTGAGACGTCGTCGTGAGGTAAGTAGCTCTCTCGTTCGTCTCGTTTCTTTTCCTTTTTCCTTTTCGTTTTTCCGGCGAGACCACCACCGCCGCACGCCGTCGCTACGGTGGCTGTGGGTGGAGGGCGGTGGCAGTGGGTGACACTCGTAGCGTAAATCCCAAACCGTTAAGCCGAACGCGAACCGTTTTATAAGTTGTCAATTTATGTAAATTATAAGTGTGCTGTCCAGTTTTCGTTTGATCATAACTTTTCCGTCGTAACTCCGTTTGAGCCAAAACTGGCGCCCACGGTTCAAGTTCGGGGTCGGGCACGTTTTCTGTGTTTTAGAGGAAAACTGGTTCGGTCTCTAGCTTGGCGAAAAAGTGGTCGCAAGTTCGGTGATTCGTCATTTTATGTGTAAAATTCTGGAATCTGCCACTGTTTTGTGTAGACCATAACTTTCTGCTCGTAACTCTCTTTGAGGTGAAATTGGTGCCTAAAGTTCCCAAATCGAGTTGGGAAGGTTTTTCGTGTTTTGCCGAAAGTCCGATTAAGCCCGTAGCTAGGCTATATTGGGCTGTTTGTGCAGGCTGAACCGAAAACTGGCAGCTTTGGTAGTCGTTCGTATTTAATTCATAATAAATTGTAGAAAAATCTTTAGGAGGCGTATAATATGTCCTTGAAACCCTATCTCAGAGTACTTTCTAATCATGAAATAATATTTGGAATTTTCGGGGTTTAAGGAGGTCGAAACAGGTCCCGAACAGACCTGTTTGGCGAGACCGGGAAGTAGTTTTAGTGACGGTTTAAGCGGGTGTCGTGTCGTAGGGTCCGGGTCTCGTATTGATACGTTTTAACGTGCGTTTAGGTGCTGGGAAGTGACCGTAATTGGGAAGCTTGAATTTGTATTGTTGAGCTAGGCGCGCATTCGAGGTGAGTTCTCTCACTATAACTAATGTCGGTTATTTTTACATTACGTTGTGTATGTATGTGGTAGTTCTATTTGCTTTTGATGCGGGGTTAAATAGTGGGGTGTCTAGTCGGACCTTATTGTTGTGACTACGCGGGTGGCGTAGGAGTTCGGCGGGGCCGAGGGTCACATACGCGGGTGGCGTAGTAATTCGGTGGGACCGAAGGTTGTATACGCGGGTGGCGTATGAACCCGGGGGTGCCGGGTTGCGTTTGCACGATATCTAATAACGGTTGTTTTATCATTGTTGTAGTACGTGTGTGGTAGCCTTATGTGATTGTGTTGTGGAACTAGATAGTGGGGTGTCTAGTTGTTACTATGTTGTCATATTAACTCGGTGGGATCGAGGATCCGGCGGGGCCGGAGATTTTATACGCGGGTGGCGTAGAGACTCGGTGGGACCGGGGATTCGGCGGGGCCGGAGATGTTATCATGTGGTCGGTGGGACCGACTTGTGCCTTTTAGGTGGGTGGGTGTGGATATACATGTTTATGATTTGTTCGTAGACTTGTATGCTGTTTATGTGCAATTATCTGTTTATGGTGGTGTGGAAATAACTGTGTTACTTATGGTGTTGAATTCACTAAGCTTCGTGCTTACCCTTTCCCAATAGATTGTGGTTTCAGGTACGGGCGGCTCCAAGGCGTGACGAGTACACACTGGCGCGCGAGGAGAGCTGGTTGCTTTATGGTTTTTAATAATTAAACGTTTAATTCCGCTGGTCTTTATTATGAAGATATTAATTATGTGTTTGCAAACGAAACGTTGGGATCATTTAATGAGTTGTTATAAATGAAATGTTTATTTAAAAATTTAAATTTGCTTGTAATTTTTGGGACGTTACAACTGGATGAGCATGAGTGGGAATATCTTCTGAATCACCAAGATGAGAAAACATCCATTGATTCCGTTCTTCAGTATCAGCGGACGGTTTAGAGTTCGCTGAACGGGATTCGTCAAACGTGACGTGAATAGTTTCTTCTACAGCTTGTCTTCTACGATTGAAGACTCTGAAAGGCTTTGGAAACTGAGGAGTATCCAAGAAAGATTCCATCATCAGCCTTAGGATCAAACTTTCCAAGAGCATCTCTGTTGTTCAGTATGAAACACTGACATCCAAAGATGTGAAGAAAGCTGATTGAAGGCTTTCTCCCATGAAAGAGTTCATAGGCTGTCTTTTTGAATCTTTTAACTATCAGCGACCTGTTTTGCGTAAAACAAGCAGTGTTGACAGCTTCTGCCCAAAACTGAGTAGGCAGGTGAGAATCGTTGAGCATTGAACGTGCAACTTCAATAATTGTTCTATTTCTTATTTCAGGGACTCCATTTTGTTGTGGTGTTCTCACTGAAGAGAAGTTGTGAGAAATACCCTTACTCTCAAGGAAGAAATCAAGAGAACCGTTTTTGAATTCAGTCACATGATCACTCCTTATTGAGCGAACGGTCAGATTGTTCAGGATTTCCATCTTCCGAACAAAGGTGATGAGTTCTTCAGGGGTGTCACTCTTAGAACGGAGAAACATTACCCAAGTGAAGCGAGAGAATTCATCAACTATGACCGGCTTATATTTCTTTCCAGCGATGGATTGTTTGTTAACAGGGCCAAACAAATCCATATGGAGTAGTTGTAGAGGAGATGACACTGAAGAAACTTGCTTAGATTTAAAGCTTGCTTTGGTCTGCTTCCCTTTTTCACACGCTGAACATAAAGACTCTTTGGCGTATGAATGCTGAGGTAGACCAGTGACTAACTCTTTTGAAGAAAGAGTGTTCAGTGTCTTGAAATTTAGATGAGATAGCCTCTTATGCCATAGCCAGTTGACATCAGATGAGGCCTTTGAGAAGAAACATGAGTTCTCAGTGTATGTTGAGTCCATGTTTATTACATAAACATTTTCCAAACGATAACCGCTGAGAGCTATCTTCTCCTTTTTGTCAGCGACAAAGCAAGATTCCTTAGTAAAGATTACTTTGTTATCCATGTCGCAAAGCTGACTGATGCTTAGAAGATTATGCTTCAGCCCTTCAACATATGCGACTCTTCTGAAAGAGGTTGTACCATTTGAAAGTACACCATACCCTCGGGTATGTCCTTTTCCATTTCCACCGAAAGTCATAGAGGGACCCTTCTCTTCCTTGTATTCAGCGAGCAGGCTTTTCTTTCCAGTCATGTGTCTAGAGCATCCGCTATCGAGATACCAGATACCCTTCTTAACCTGTAATACAATGGAAGATTAGATTTTCTTGGGTACCCACTTAACCATGTATACACATTTGTCAGTGGAAGTAGTTGGAATGGAAGATTCAGCTTTGTCTTTCTTCACTTTGGTTAATTTCTTAACCTCAGTGATAGGATTCACTTTGACCTGATTTGCACCAGGGTTGCTCTTCTTTGCCTTGGGGGCAATCTTCACCTTAGCTATCTTTTCAGCTTTGGTGGTTGTGGGGCACTTACTAGCAATATGATCGGTAAGTCCACAGTGATAACATTTCCTATAACTAAAAGTAGTTCTAGGACCATTTGAATGCTGAGCTTTTAATTTTGAATTAGAAGTGCCAGCACCAAGTAAACTATTGGCTTTAGAAATGGGACGAACATTCAGTTCTTCAGATTTCTTACCAAGGACATCCAATCTGAGTCTAGGAGTAGATCGCTGAATAGGTTCAGAGATCTGCTTCCTTGATCCAGAAGGATGAGCCACTGAAGCTTTAGAAGCATTCAGCTTTGGTACTAAGGTACCCTTCTGAGGATTCTGGTAAATAACAATTCCTTTACCTTTGTCTTTAGAGACAGAGGTAGGTTTTGAATAAACCATTTTCTCCTTGCCTTTTGAGGAGGTAGGAGTTTCCTCAGGGATTGGTGTAAAGGACGAGGAGCACTGAGAAGATGAAGTATCAGCGACTGAGGATACGAACGTTCCAAATTTAAGCATTGAACGCTCAGTGGTTGGTTTTGGAGTATCATATTTGTAACCCAAACCACGTTTATCACTCAGGGGAATCTGAGACTTTATTATCTTAGTGATCTTTGTTGAAGAGTTACACCATCCTTCAACATTAGCTTTTTCAGCTTTTAATGCAACGATAGCTTCTGCTCGTTCGATTTTGACTAGCTGATTTAAATATACTTGATCTTTAAAATCTTCTTCAATTTTAGAAAGCTTTTCTATTTGAAGGTGGCAGTTTTTAAGCTTTTCAGCAAGATCAAGATTTTGGTTTTCAACCACAGTTTTGTCGTTCATGGCTTCGTATAAACTTCTAGTCAAGAGATCGATCTTACGGAGACTATCAGCTTCATCAATATTTGCAATATTGGTAAAGAAAGAAGGTGATACCTGAATAGCAGATGTTGAAGTGGAGGGAATGTCTGAGCTTTCTTCCTCTTCTTCAATCTTGGCCATGCGACATAGATTTGATTCATCATCTTCAGAGTCAGATGATGATACTTCTTCATCAGAAGTAGCCCAATCATAGTCAGCCATCAGGCCTTTATTCTTCTTCTTAAAGCTTTTCAGCTTAGCATATTTTTCTTTCAGCTTTGAATATTTGCCATCTTTATTCCTTGGAACAAAGGGTTTCTTTGTAAAAGCTGAGGGTCTAGAAACTTTCTTAGACCTGCACTCGTTAGCGAAATGTCCTGTCTTTTCGCAGTTGAAACAAGTAGAAGTAGCCTTATCAACAAAAGCTGATGATCTAGGCTTGTCAGTTATGGAAAGATGTTTGTTCTTTCTAAACATTTTCTTTTTTGGCAAATCTCCTGAACTTCTTAGTTAGGAGAGCCAAAGATTCATCATTATCTGAATAATCAGAATCTGATGACCTTTCAGAGTTACTCTCTAACTCAGTGATAGTGACCGAGGGTCGTTGAGTAGAAGGTTCCTCTGAGATTAAAGCAACAGGGGTGCTTTTGGAATCTTTTACAAGATTCTTCTTAAGATGGCTCGATTGCTCATGATTCAGCAACGTGCCATATAAGGTTGAAAGGGTCATTGATTTTAGATCCTTTGACAGCTTGAAACACATAGCATAATTGTCCCAGCTTTCAGGTAAACATTCTAGAAACTTTGTCAGCACTTCAAAGTTAGAATATTCCTTACCAACAGTTTTCAGATCTATAATTAAACAATTAAAACGTTGGTGAACTTCAGAGAGAGATTCATTCTTACCAGAAATGAAGCTTTCGTATTGTCTTACCAGGTTGATCTTTCTTGAGTCCTGGACTTCAGACGTTCCTTCATACTGAACACATATTGTGTCCCACATGGCTTTTGATCTTTTCAGATTCATGACGGAATGGTAGACTTCGTCAGGAAGAGCCATGGATAGTATGGATCTGGCTTTTGTATCTATAGCCACTTTCTTCTTATCTTCGTCAGTCCATTGAAAGATTTCCTTAGGTACCAGCCTTTCTGGAATAGCAGGTCTATTTTCAGTGGCTGGAACAGCAGCATCAATTCTTACAGGGATGAATGGACCATTCTCGAGATAGTAAGGCATAGTAGGGTCTACACCTTCTAAGAAGGGTGTCATCCTATTTTTCCATAAGTTGAAGTTATCTTTGGAAAATCTAGGGGGTTTAGCAAGAGAACCATTGTCTATATAATTTGTGTTTGTGTTGGTGGCCATTTTCAGATAATAGCAAGGAAGATAATTATCTTAGATTAGATCTTGTTTATGAGATTAAACAAGTCCGCTCTGATACCACTTGTTGGTCCCGAAGGCCTATACAAGTTTGTAGAAGGGGGGGGGGGGGGGGGGGGGGGTTGAATACAAACACACAGATTTTACTTTTCTAAATTGTTTATCGATAAATCATTAACAATTTACAGCTTGTTGCGGAAACAAGATTAAGGATAAACCTAAATCTAAACAAGTTGGAACACTAAGGTTTCTTGCACTTAGAGAGATAAGGAAATTACTAATAACAACCTATCTTGAGATAAGAGATTGAACTTGTCCAGAGTTAGCAAGTTACTTCAAATGAAGTGGGTTCATCTCTTTATATACTGCATGCATTAAATGCAAGTCAGTATACACTTTACGCGTGTCATCAGCTGGTTGGTTGCATGTCATTGACCTTTGTTGACAACCTTAGTAGCCGCATGGATGAACAGTGTAGTATCAGAGTGGTTGTACGATTTCAGATAGTCGGAGGTTCTTTTCTGACATTTCGTACGGAGTCGTGCAAGGGTGGTTAAGACAAAAGTACTTTGTACGGAGGACTTCATGATCAGCTTTCGTTGATTCAGAGCATTATCATTTTCTATTCAGCGAATGATAAAGTTCAGCGATAGCTGAAGTCTTGTACTTGATACTTCACGTTGAGTGGACAAATCTGAGTCTTCGCTGATCCGCATCAGTCCATTAGGAGACTTGTCGCTGGTTCTTGAGCTTGATCTTCGACTTCAGTGTAGAACCTTTGTTGACGTGAAACTTGTCTTCAGGGATCATAAGTAAACAACTAACTTATCAACGATCATCATAATGACTGAACAGACTCAGAACATTAATGATGAACAGTTTCGCTGAATATTTAATCTAAAGAGCGAGAATTCCTATCAGCGGTACTGGAAGATCTTAGTACTTATCAACGATAGTGAAACTCTGATACATATTGTTTACTTACAATTTTCACTAAGTATATAAGAGAGGGTCATTATCAAATCACTGAGGGGTTGGATCAACAGCACGATGAGCTTGCTTTAAGCCATAAAGTGCCTTATCCAGTTTATAAACATAACCTGGACGCTTAGGATCTGAGAATCCTGGAGGTTGTTCCACATAGACTTCTTCATTCAGCTTTCCATTTAGAAACGCTGACTTAACATCCATCTGATATACTTTGAAGTCTTTGTGTACAGCGTATGCTAAGAATAAACGAATAGATTCTAGTCTTGCTACTGGAGCAAATGTTTCGTCGTAATCTATGCCTTCCTCTTGTCTGTATCCCTGAGCAACAAGACGAGCCTTGTTGCGGGTTACAGTTCCATGTTCGTCCAACTTGTTTCGATAGACCCATTTAGTGCCTATCACTATTTTGTCAGTTGGTCTTCGAACAAGTTTCCAAACTTTGTTTCTTTCGAATTCAGTCAGCTCTTCTTCCATGGCGCTGACCCAGTTTGGATCTTTGAGGGAATCATCTATTTTCTTTGGTACAGTCAGAGAAATAAAGTTAACAAATAAACAAATATTACCTGCACTGTTAGCTTCAATCTTCCTAATCATAGAAGTATTTAGAAGTAGTGAAAAATAGGCTAAGTGAAGAAAGCCTCTTACAGAGGCTCTGCCGAACTTACCGAGAGATCAAGGTCAAGAAGCTACAGAAGCCAAAGAGGCGCCCTACAGAAGCTCTGTCATACGCGCAAAGAAGACCAAAGACTCGGAATCCGGTGAAGACTGCTCTTCTAAGGACCAAACCGCAGAACCTCTGTGGTACTTCACAGAGCCTCTGCGGTCTTCAACAAAGACTTAAGATATTTATAATATCTTGCTACTGTTATAGGACCTGTTCATCAACTTGCATGGTAGCATGCCCTGTCCAACTGCAACGTGTCAAACTCTGGTTGGATTCAACAGGGCTTAGTACATAATAGACGTCTGCTGCATTAAATGCAATACAGCACGTCCAACTGTTCATGCCATCCGTCCAACTATTCATACCGTCCTTTGTGAATAGTAGCATATGCTTTATGGTCCCCTTAGAGTAGTATATAAGGAAGACTCATGTTGAGTTCTTCCTATCCATCGATCGATCAATCGAACAAACGAAACAAGAATTCAAGAGAGAAAAACATCACAAGCTTTAAACACTTTGAGAGTCATATCTGTTTTAAAAGCTTTGCTTAACTCACTGTTCTTGAATCTGTTCTTAATATATATATTTAGTAAACTTTTAGATATTATTTCCTGTTCACTGTTTATTTATATTATGTTCTAAATCTATCAAACATATCTGTTAGTTCTTCAAATACGCTTCCGCATCAAACTCAAAATTGAACTAATAGATCTGATAATCTTGTTTAAACAAAACCAGGAACCAACAATTGGTATCAGATCGAAGCTTGATTTTCAATATCAAGTGATCCTCGTTTTTTCAAGATTAGTGATAGAAATCATTTTTTTCTTATTCCTCATCTCTAGGTTAAAACTCCATTAAAGTGTACTCTGGAAACTGTTCAAACCCAGAAAACTCTCCAGATCTTCAGACTCATACTCTTTAAATCATACTATCTTTTCAGAACCTTAAAAATGACAAATACAAATAACTTCTTTACTGCTGGTTCATTCACCATGCCTCCTACTCTCCTACGAGATGAGTATCCTCAATGAAAGATAAGAATGGTTTATTTCTTTGAGGGTACTGAAAAAAATCTAGTACAATATCTTTACAACCTTCCTCCTGTTCCCATGATAGCAGTACCACGAGTACCAACTACTGCTGAATCTCCAGAAATCCCTGAACATCAAAAACCAAAACCAAAAGAAGAATGGTCAAATGAAGATAAGGCAGAAGATGAAGTTGCACAGAAAACAAAAAGAATCCTGATAATGGCTATCCCCAACGAACTTTTTCAATCCTTAGATGCATGCGAAACTGCGCACGATCTTTGGAAAGAATTAGAAAGACAGTTGGAAGGGGGTGCTAAAACACAGAAGAACCGAAGGGCACAGTACATAAATGAATATCATGCATTCAGAGCCTCTGCAACATAATCTCTGCAAACAACGTACGACAGGTTCAACTCTCTCATAAACAAATGTAGAAAGTCTGGCATTCACAGAACCTCGGAAGAAAATAACGTCATGTTTCTAAAGAGTCTGAATGATGAGTGGCTTCAACCGTCTATGTCTTTACAAACAAACCAAGATCTAGACTCATGGACACTCTTTGATCTCTATGGAACACTAGCTGCACAAGAGCCTCAAATAGCACAGGCTAAAACAATAGCCATTGCACCATACGCATTGGTTAGTAAAACAACAGAGGCTACAGAGAGACCAAGAAATGAGAGAGCAACAGATGAAAAGAAGAAGGAGAAAAAGAAGATAGTGATGGTTGATAGCGAAGAAGACGAGCTGATAGAGGAAGAAATAACTCTTGCGTCATTAGCTAAATCATTGGCTCTATTGACAAGAGAGTTCAGAGGTAATCAAAGAAATTTTGGAAATGACAGATATAGCAGAGACAACCAGAGAGATAGAAGAGATGATGAAAGAAAAGAAGAATCAAGTGACCGACAGAGGTCAGACTACAGAAGTGACCAACAAAGGTCGAGCGACAGAAACTACAGAGGAAATGACCGACAGAGGTCAGATGACAAGGTAGGCCACACACAAGAATGCTACAAATGTGGTAAGCCTGGTCATTATGCAAACGAATGCCGAACAGAGAAAGGCGGAGACCAACAGAAGTCCGACGATCGAACTGGAAACACCTCCCAAGGTTGCTTCAATTGCGGTAAGCCAGGCCATTTCGCAAAAGATTGCAGAAGTAGACAAAATCGCCCACAGAAGGACTCAACTTTTTACAAAAAGAAGGCTGAATATTATGCACAAAAATCCCTAATGGCGAACAAAGGGCATTTTGAAGCAAATAAAGAGGACTTCGAGTCAGACTCTACATCTGATGATGAATTCACCACCAATGCCCTGTTCTGTGGCATGGCAGAAGTCGACTCGGGCACTGACAATGAGGTATCCATTTCAAACTCTACCTCTTGTATTAAATATGTAGAAAATGATTCAGTTAGACTTAACATTGAATTGATTGAACTCAAAGAGATAAATGAAAGTATTCAGAAAAGACTCACCTTTAATGAGAGAGAAGTAAGGCTTCTCACTCAAGAAAAAGTCAAAATTTTTGAAGAAAAGGAAAGAGTAGAAAAATATTGGAGCAAAAATGTAGATCCTTTAAAAAGGCAAATTTCTGAATTAACCTCTGCTTTAAAAGTCAAAACTAAAGAGCTTTCAGTTTCTAGGAGTGAAACAACTGACATAAGAGCTCTCAAATAAAATACTTTCAAAAAGAGAGAGAGGTACTTTGGCAAGATCTACTCAGAAGAGATGTTTTACTTAAAAACTATAAAGATGCACAGAAGGTGTATGAGAAAGTAAACTCACAAATAGGAAGACGAGGTATAGGGTACGATGATATTACTCTAGATGTTGAAGGCAAAAGACTTAAACCTCTGTCTTCTCTGTTTGTGGTAGGAAAAACAAATAAACCAATTTTTCCAAACTTACTCTCTGTAAGTAAGAGGGTTAAAATCTCTGAAGAACCTCACTTAAGGAAACATACGAAGATGATCAATGTGTGGTTTGAAAACACAGATTCATCATCTTCAACCTCTGTCAACAGAGGAATCAAACCAAAGAAATATCTGAAAACACAAGATCCGATTGGTATCTTTAAGTTTGGTAAACCAGAGACTCAAACACATGTCGCTTTTGTCTGTATGATAGATGTCAAAAAGAAATTATCTGCAAAAGCTCCTGAGTTTAAACCCATCTTTTCAGAAGAAAATCTTAAAAGATCAATTGAAAAAGAAATTTTGGAAGTTTTGAAATCAAATGTTTTAGAAAATATCTGTACATCTTCTATAGATCAAATTCTCGCTGAAGAGATCTCATCTGAAACCTCTGCCATCTATGAAAGTTTTTCTACAGAGGAAGAAAACTCGTACGATACATGCTCAGAAAATCCAACCTCTGTTGAAAGAAATGACTCAACCTCTGTATATGAGGACGATTCATCCTCTGACGACTCAGAGATTGATTCTAAATCAGGGATAACACACTGTGACACAGAGGATGTTAAATTCTCCTCTGAGGTTCTTAACAGAACAATTTCTCCAAAAGAGAAAATCACAGAGATACCTATATGTCCAGATTTTCTAAAAATGTGTATACAAGTCAAAACCTCTACAGAGCTTGATAATTTGAAAAAGGCCTCTGAAAATCCTAAATGCTCAAAATTTTCAAAACCTTTAAGGCCTGAAGCTAACAAATATCTTTCCTCTGTGACAGTGAAGACAGACGTTCACCACAAAAGAGACTCACAGAAGGCAGGACCTAAACAAGATTTTTGCAAAAAACATTCTAGTGTTCATAGATCTTCTTGTAATAGGAAATCTAATGTTAAGAACGAATGTAATGCCTCTGTGACTCAGTTCAATGAATTCAATGAAAAGTTCAAACAAATCACGTCTCATATTAAATACTGTCATTGTTTTGATCTTATGTTCAGATTGAAAAATCACTTCTCAAGTCCAGATTGCTTACTCTCCACTAAAACTCAAACTCTAAAGTCAAAACCTAGAGAGATACAATCTGATATTTCTACAAAAAATAAAATGTATTTCAAGAATGCTAAGGCAAACTTGAAAAATTCTAACAATATTGGACCCATATGGATATGGGTACCTAAGTCTCTGTGATTGTCTTACAGAAGCGGTATGTGCCAATTTGGTATCTTGACTCCGGATGCTCAAGGCACATGACTGGCGACAGAAGTTTACTATCCACGTACAAAGAAACACACGATGGTGGATCTGTAACTTTTGGAGACAACAAGAAGGGACACATCAAAGGCTATGGAGTCATACAGAAGGAAAACGTCTCTGTATACAAAGTTGCATATGTGAATGGCCTTAAACACAACCTACTCAGTGTAAGTCAACTCTGTGATACAGGATTTGATGTCTTGTTCAAAAGGACTTTCTGCTCTCTACAAAGTGAAGACACAGGAATGGAACTTCTGCGAGCCGAAAGAAAAGGTGATCTGTATCTGATGAACTTTTGTTCAACAACCAAGGACAAAGTTTGCCTTGTAGCTTGCGAAAGTAAAGAAGCCTGGTTATGGCATAACAGGTTCTGTCACTTGAACTTTCACACCTTGGATAAACTGGTCAAACTTGATCTAGTTAAAGGTTTGCCTAATGTTAAATTTAATAAGGATCACTTATGTTCTGCCTGTGAAATGGGAAAACTCAGAAGAGCTTCCCACAGAGGCAGAACAGATGTGTCTTGCACTAGGCCTCTATACATGCTTCATGTCGACCTCTGCGGTCCCATTGCCATACAGAGCCTAGGTGGCAAGAAATATATACTTGTCTTAATTGATGAGTATTCGCGCTTCACATGGGTTGAATTTGTTCGAAAGAAATCGGATGTTCCAATCATCTTGATTAATCTAATGAAAAGAATCCAAGTTCTTTATGAATGCAGAATACAGAAGTTAAGAAGTGACAATGGCACAGAATTTAAAAACTCTGTCATTGAAGCCTATCTTTCTACAGAAGGAATATCTCAGAACTTCTCTGCCGCACGCACTCCACATCAGAATGGCGTAGTCGAAAGGAAGAATCGAACGCTCATGCAGGCCGCAAGAACTATGCTACCAGCATACGGATTACCGATGAACTTTTGGGCAGAAGCAATTTCTACCGCTTGTTACACACAGAATCGGTCAACCATTGTGAAAAGACACATCAAGACTCCTTACGAACTGATCAACAAAAGGCGGCCAAACATCAAGTTTTTCCATGTGTTTGGATGTAAATGCTTTGTTTTAAACGACAGAGATTCAAGAGGAAAGTTTGAAGTAAAAGCTGACGAAGGAAAATTCATTGGATACTCTGCCACTTCCAAAGCCTACAGAGTATACCTTACAAGATCTCGCAAAATCATAGAAAGTATCAATGTTTCTTTTGATGATTCTTTCCAAATGACTTCTGAGAAAATCCGTTCAGAACTCGAACTTAAAAGAGAAACCTCTGGCATCTCGCAAACGAAAGATGACTTGAATCTTCTATTTTTAGAGATGTTCCACGATGACATTGATCCTTCTGTTGGAACCATCAGAGTTTCTGAAGAACCATCTTCTGTTGGACAAAATCCTACAGGTATGACTCTAACTGGTCCAAATAATGCTTCATCTTCTTCTATAAATACTACAGACGCAAATGCCGAAGAAGAAAATGCAGAAGATGAAACATCAAGAAAAACGACCACAGAAGCTGCAGAAAAACAAACTCCACAATCCACAGAAGAACCAATTACAGAGGTAATTGAGGACCAAGACTATACGTCCTCAGAGGAACAAACTCCACCACCACTCATACCAATCATTCCACAAATGGTAGAATCTTCTACCAAGGTAAAAAGAACGACAGAGGCTATACAAGAAGAAGATCCACAAGAAGCTTCTGAAGAAAGGTTCGATGACATTGATGACCATCTTCCTCGCACCACTCAGTGGACAAAAAGCCATCCTCCAAGCCAAATAATCGGAGAACCTTCTGACTCAGTAAAAACCAGGTTTGCCGCTGCTAATTTTTGTTTCTTTACAAATTTTATTAGTGTGACAGAACCAAAGAAGATTTCTGAAGCACTAGATGACCCAAATTGGGTAGACGCCATGCAAGAAGAACTTCTGCAGTTTGAGCGTAACAGAGTATGGACTTTAGTACCTCTGCCACGAGGGAAACAGGCCATTGGGACAAAGTGGGTCTACAGAAATAAGAAGGATGAAGATGGAGTGGTCATCAGAAACAAAGCACGATTGGTGGCCAAGGGATATAGACAAGAAGAAGGCATAGACTACGATGAGACTTTTGCCCCTGTCGCACGGCTCGAAGCAATAAGAATATTCTTAGCCTTCGCAACCCACAGAGGATTTAAAGTTTATCAGATGGACGTAAAATCAGCTTTTCTCAACGGTGAAATCCAAGAAGAGGTTTACGTAAATCATCCACCAGGGTTTGAAAGCTCAAAGTTCCCAAGGCATGTATACTACCTTGAAAAGGCTCTGTACGGACTGAAACAGGCTCCAAGAGCATGGTACGAACGACTTTCTACCTTTCTTCTAGTAAATGGCTACAACAGAGGTACAACAGATACTACCTTATTCTATAAACGTAAAAACAGTGAAATAATGCTTGTACAAATCTATGTGGACGACATAATTTTTGGGTCTTCTAACACAGAAGAGTGCAAAAGTTTTGAAAAACTCATGCAGAGTGAGTTTGAAATGAGTATTATGGGAGAACTAACATTCTTCCTCGTACTCCAAGTCAAACAAACATCAGAGGGAATTTTTATAAATCAGGCCAAATATGTCTCTAACATTCTTTTCAAGTATAGCCTCTCTGATACCTCTGCAATGAAAACTCCAATGGCCACTGGAAACAAGTTATCCTTAGATCCAGATGGCATCTCTGTAGAATGCACTCTCTACAGAGGCATGATTGGATCTCTGTTATACTTAACTGCAAGCAGACCTGACATTATGCATGCCACATGTCTTTGTGCACGTTATCAAGCTAATCCAAAGAAATCACACTATGATGCTGTGAAAAGAATCTTTAGATATCTAAAGGGGACCAAAAATCTCGGTCTCTGGTATCCACAGAACTCTGGTTTTAGTCTTAAAGCTTATACGGATTCAGACTATGGAGGATGCATGCTCGACAGAAAGAGTACCTCTGGGAGTTGTCAATTCCTAGGTGGTAAACTAGTCAGTTGGACCTCCAAAAAGCAAAATTGTGTCTCAACATCCACTGCAGAAGCAGAATACGTTGCTGCTGCTAGCTGTTGTTCATAGGTTCTATGGATGAAGACTCAGCTAAAAGACTACGGCCACATCCTATTCAAAATACCTATCTTCTGTGATTCCAAGAGTGCCATTGCTATCTCTGCCAATCCTGTGCAACACTCAAAAACCAAGCATATCGATATAAGGTACCATTTCTTGAAACATCATGTTGAATACAGTACAATCGCGATGCATTTCGTGCCCACAGAATACCAACTCGCGGACTTATTCACCAAAGCTTTAGACGAGAAAAGATTCAATTTCTGGGTGGGTAAGTTAGGAATGATCAATATGACGTAAAAATCCTCTGTAAGTATAGCTTTATCTTCTGTAAATATGTATATATTTCTAATTATTTTTGCTTTAATTAATTTATTTCTGTATGTAAGTTCTCAATCTTAAACAGTTCTTAAAATCACAGAGCTTCTGTAAGTATACTCAGAACCTCTGACAACCCTTACAGAACCTCTGGAAAATATGACCTATGTTATATGCAAAACTTATCATTCTTTGATCCAAGCATAGGTCAAGGGGGAGCAAAAGGAAAATTCCTGATCTACAGAGGTGATTAGATCAACAGGGAGCAAAAAGGGATCCTGAAATGATCTACAGAGGTAAAACTTTCAAGGGAAAGCCAAAGAAGAATGTCAATGAATCTATATCGACATAAGTCAGACATCACTGCCGAGAAAAGAAGAACCAAAAGGTATGTCTCTCGTACAAAAGGTTTTTGAAAACAGTTTTCTAGGACACAAATTGTCAAATATGTCCTAAAAATACTGTGGATAACATTTCAAAAATCAAAAGATCGAAAAGTTTCATAAAATTTGAGTTATGAGAAATTTAAGGTCATAGAGCTTCTGCTGAGCTCAACAGAAGCTCTGCCAAAAATATGCTCTGAGATCGCAACTTTAACCTCTATCGATCTTTTGGAATGTTATCTCGGAAACCAAACAGACTCACCATGACCTTCTCGAACAAAACTTTTTCCATAACAATTGTTTTCGGACACCAACTTTCAAATATGTCCGAAAAACATCTCTTAAAACAGATCAAAAATTGGATGATCAGAAAAGTTAATAGAATTTTCGTTATGAGATTTTTTCCCTCATAGAGCTTCTGCTGGCCCTCACAGAGCTTCTGCAAGTTCCAACAGAGCCACAAAACCTCTGCAAGTAAAAACTCTTAACTAAAAATCCTATTTGATCCTCTCCAATGCCTTTACAAAACGTTTTTGGTTAAAAAGGAACCCCACAGAAGTCATGATAACAATGAGATATATGAGAAAGGGATACACATCAAAGATTTTCAAAATCACAGAACCTCTGTAAACTACAGAAGTTCTGTCAATCTGTTACTTGGGCATTTCTGTAGTAATAACGGTTACTTTTACTGAGAGTGAACTACATGTGGCTAAGAATAACCCCACGCGCCTAGCATTAATGGGCCGCGCACGACGTCCTGTCATCCTCTGACATGGCCTACGTGTCCCATTTTCATTGGGCGTACATGGAACGTTTTCAATGGAAAGTTGAACCCGCCGTTCTAACTTGAGTTCGGATTCCAAATTTTAATCTATTGCCATATATTTTACTCTTTCGAATTCTACCGTTTTACCCTCCTATAAAAACCAAGCTTACCCTCTCATAAACTTTTTACAAACTCTCATTCTTCTCCGGCGAAACCTGCAAATTTCTTATTCTCAGTACCAAATGGCTTCATCTTCTCAAGCTATCTCCCCTGCACACTCTCCGGCGACCTCACCAGAACATTCACCTGCTCATTCTGAACAGTCAGAAAACCCCAACCCTGCCCAAAACATTGAACTAGAAGATTCCGGCGATTCAGCAGACTTTGCTCCAACCACACATCTTCAAAACTTCATAGCAAAGGATCATTTCGAAAAAGTACTACCAATCAAATCCAACAATTGCTATTTAGTCCCCTCACCCACTGCTTTCGGCGAAGCCCATGCCATTCTTCTAAACATAATGGAAAATCATATCCTCTTCCCTTTACTCTCAAGAACCCCAAAGAAAATTCCAGTAAGATATCTGAACCAGTTTTGGCAAAGTTGCCGATTTGATAAAGATGATTCTCTTATCAAAGGATACATTTGAAAACCCGACAAATCTGAGCATCTGGAAATCAAGTTCAATAGAACAATGTTCTCACTTGAATTCAACCTACCAACAAGGGGTCTTCTTGGATTAAAGAAGTACGCAGAGCAACCAACAGACGACGAGATCTGTCGTTTCCTATAAATGCTTGGGTACAACACACCACTGAGGAAGAGAAATGACTTCCGCAGAGGCAGATTACCACCTCTGTGGAACACCTTGTTCTCAATTCTTAACAGATGCCTGACAGGGAAGATAGGCAGTATTGACCAGAGCTCACATCAGATATTGACCATCATGTATGGGGTTTACTATGATCTCCCACTGGATTACGCGACCATAATGATGCAAGAGATCATTAACACCATCGACAGAAAGAACAACACTAGAAGGGTCAAAGAGAACGATCCTAAGTTTCTACCACCTCTGCAATTCCAAAGAATACTGGGAGTCTTGTTCGAACCTCTGTTGCTAATACAGAAATGACCAATGGAAGGGCCAATTACCAAACAGTTCCCAATGAGCAAAAATATTCCCACTGATCATGTAGATGGCTACACACACTGCAGACCTTTGTCAAAGAAACTTCTGAGGTATGCCAAGAATAAAATCCTTAAGAAAGAGTATATACGCGATCATAGAACTCCAACCGAGTCCTATGACACCCCCGCGTTTAGGTGTCCCCCTAGGAACAATGATTGCAGAACCCCTTTCCACTCAAGAAGAAAAAGATAACAAATTAGCAAAACACATGGCTATTCAACTCAGCTTCATAGCACAACGTGCAGAGCTCATGGGAAAGAAGTCCTCTTCAAAATCAAAAAGGAGGAAAACTGCAGAAGGCACCTCAACAAGCGCTGCAGAAGATCAACCTTCACCTCCTCATGCCACAGAAATTGGCTCCTCTGCTCCTCCCTCTTCTCCAAAACAGAAGAAGAAAAGAAAATCAAAAACTACAGAGGAAGGGGCACCAAAACCAAAGAGGAGGAAATCCAAAAAGTAGCATGGTAAACCACTTGAAAAATTGGTTACCATAGAAGAGGAAGCAATCGCAGAAGAAATAACTGCAGAAGAAGAAGATACAGAAGAAGAAATGACAGAAGAGGGATATCAATCGCCCCATCAATCCCCAGATCGATTTGCTCACCAAGGAAACATTAACCATTTCCTACAGAACCCCGACATTGCCAACACTTTAAATACAGCAGGGTGGACGACACAACCTCTCGACCACCATTCCCCAGAAGAACAATACTTCTCTATTTCCGGCATTGACACACATCTGCAAGAAGATGATCAAACACCCAGAGATCAATCAGCTGAGACACCTATTATTCTACAGAACCCCTTCATTCAGCAAGGATTGGACGTTCACAGAAGGAGTCCAAGCCCAGCTTCAGGAGAAATAGGACAAACAGAAGCTCAGTGGAATAGAGATGAAGTAATAGAGACAAGAATGGAGGTCTCAGAGATAGATTCAGACGAAGAAGAAGCTGTCTGGATATGAAAAGGTCTCTATCATCCACATGTCATGAAGTTATACGGATCTCATCAAATGTATGACTTCTTAGGCACAGAGCAAAGAACTTCAACAGTGGATAGGGTAGAAACATCTGGAGGAAAAGAAAATATAAAAGAAAAAGATGCCGAAGATGAAGAAGGCACACATCCCTCACCCCCTCCCAGTGCAACCCACACATCTAACTCCGCAGGTCTAGCTGCAGAAGGAGTTATTGAAATAGAGCAGCACAGCTCGATCCAAACCCAACCCATCCAGCCAGAAGTCACTCTTTCGACTTCTGCGCCCACAGAAACCGGGGAATCCATTCCTAGGGAGTCTCCTCAGAAAGACTCACCTATAGTTCGTGATCAATCGCCCCAGATCATAACAGAACACCCTACAGAGGAATTCGTTTCCTCTGCCACGTGCACACAACTAGGGCCAACCCTTCTTTCAGAGAGAAGTAGTGAGCACAACGACGAAGAGACTCTAGACAAGTCTCCGAGTCAACAGAAGGATAATCTAGTACCCACCTCTAGAGTGGATCTAGACAATGTCATTCACAGAACTTCTGTAGAGTTTGAAGCACTAGATGCTTCTGCTCGAAGATCAGATGGAAATCCTTCCACCCCCAACGTACAAACAAGGGTGAATGAAGGTGTCCCAGGAGCAGGGACTCACTCTGGAGACGAATGTGTTCCTCCAGAGGTTACACCAGGGACACAAGTATCAAGGGATGAGTTCCAAACCCTTGTCACCTCTGTGAACCAAACCATGAAAGAGTTGCAAAGCTCTTTCACATCTTTTGCAGAGAAAACATCAACGGCCATGCTGAATCTGAACACCAAAATGGACAATCTGTCCACAGAGGTGAAAACAGCCATCACAGAGATGAAATCTTCTGCGCAAACAACTGCAACAACTACAGCCACTTTTGCTGCTAAAGATTTTGGAATTACCGCAACTTCTGCATTCAAGGAATCAGTAAAACATTTCCTTGAACAAATGAACAAGCAATCCAACAAATCACAGAGCATCACACCCGCAGATCTACAGAAGGCTCTGCAAAACGTTCAAGCAGAAGCAATGCGCAACACAATACTAATGCAGCCTAAAGACTACATCATCAGATAATCCTGAGGGGGAGAATATAAGGGAGAAAGCTACGACCAGAGGAATACAAGCTCCACCAATCGCATCAGAACCAATCAGTCAAGCCCCTCCAGAACAAACCCAAGATCAACAACAAAATCAACAGACCACAGAGACAACACCCATCTCTGTGGAATCAAGTCCTGAAGAAACCAATATTCCAGAAGCTGATCAGCATACCACAGAGGCAACAACCACCCCTGTGGTAATCAACTTGGAAAAGAGTCCTTCAACAAAATCAACAGAAAAACCCCAAACCATACCAAGAAGAAAGTCGATTGCCACCAAACCAATAAGAGCAACGACCTTTGCGACCTCTGCTTCTGATATTCTGAGAAAGATGCACAATACAATGACTGATCGAATGTCGCAGAGAGAAGAAGAAAGGCACAGGTTCACATTAGCTTTCAAAATGGCAAGAAGATTCGATGTCCAATCTTCACCAACAGAAATAGAGCTCACAGAAGAAGTCACCAAAGAACCCCCAACAGAGGTTACAGAGCAACTCAAGGCAACAGAACCATCGCCACAAAAGTCCTCTAAAACACAAGTGTCAAAACCTACAGAGGCAACCATCAAGCCAACAGAAGCACCAACCTCCAAACCTACAGAAGAAACAGGTTCTGCACCTCCAAAAGCCAAAGACAAGGGCAAAGCAATACTGACAGAAGAGCCCAAGAAAAAGACATCATTGCCCAAGCCTACAGAGAAATTGATGAAGAGCGCCTTTGATGCCTTCCAAACTCCAAAGCCTGAAGAAGTTGACTGGGCATATGGATTGAAGCCTCTGTCAGACATTCCAATAACAGGTAGAGCTGCAGAAGTTGTTCAACAGATGGAGAGTCTCAGAAGACAAGTACCACAACCTGGTCCAACACATGAAGAGATGGAAGAAGTGGTATACAAATACCTCTATAAACAAACCTTTCAGACCAATCATCCAACATATCATGTGACAGATTCAAGGATCAGAGAAGAATTTGAGAACATCTTCACAAGGACAAAGCCAAGAACCAAAGCAGATGTCTTCTCAATCCACAAGATCAAAAAGGTAATCTTCTGCAAGTTCTCCTTTACAAGAACCTATCCAAGGGTCAGGTACAACCTTTACAAAGTCAGAAGAGAAGACAATTCAGAAACCACCTTCGTTGATGCTGACCTAAGAAATATCAATCCTTATGATCTACCTGACCTTCTACAATGGACAAAGGACAACTACAACACAGAGGCAAACACCAGAGCCTATCAAGTATTAAGAAAAGCAATGAGGGAAAAGCTTCTGATCTTCAGTATGATAGATTTTCAACTGGGAAAGGATCTTGGTCTCAAACATCTAAATTTACGACCACCAGAAGATCGCTGCCCACCCGACGCCGTGCCCAACTCTATCATTACAGAACCAAGATTCGGGTTAGTATTTCAAAACCCACAAGGCGAAATCAAACTATTTGTGTGCATGGATTGTCAAAAGTACGCAACTAGTACTCTGAACAAATTCAGAGCAAGCCTTGTAAAATACAGAGGTACAGAGAAAATGGATAGAGATGCTGCAGATACTTTCATCAGAGAGATTGATGCCACAATTCGCCTAAGAGAACTATGCATCAGTTTATACAAAGAGATCAGAAGAATCGGAAGAGACAACAGAAGCTACAACGATTTCAAAGATGCCAAAATCTGATTCTCAAACCTCAAATCTCTACAAACCAAGTCAAAAATTTATCTTTCATTGTACTCAAATGTAAAATGCCTCTGGCATATTTATGAATGAAAGAACTTTCGAGGTATTGTTTAACCTCTGTCTTATCTAACTTAGCCTAACTAAACTCAAGTTAAATTTTTTATTTTTCACTACTTAGGGGGAGATTGTTAGCTTCAATCTTCCTAATCATAGAAGTATTTAGAAGTAGTGAAAAATAGGCTAAGTGAAGAAAGCCTCTTATAGAGGCTCTGCCGAACTTACCGAGAGATCAAGGTCAAGAAGCTAAAGAGGCGCCCTACAAAAGCTATGTCATACGCGCAAAGAAGACCAAAGACTCGGAATCCGGTGAAGACTGCTCTTCTAAGGACCAAACCGCAGAACCTCTGTGGTACTTCACAGAGCCTCTGCGGTCTTCAACAAAGACTTAAGATATTTATAATATCTTGCTACTGTTACAGGACCTGTTCATCAACTTGCATGGTAGCATGCCCTGTCCAACTGCAACGTGTCAAACTCTGGTTGGATTCAATAGGGCTTAGTACATAATAGACGTCTGCTGCATTAAATGCAATACAGCACGTCCAACTGTTCATGCCATCCGTCCAACTATTCATACCGTCCTTTGTGAATAGTAGCATATGCTATATGGTCCCCTTAGAGTAGTATATAAGGAAGACTCATGTTGAGTTCTTCCTATCCATCGATCGATCAATCGAACAAATGAAACAAGAATTCAAGAGAGAAAAACATCACAAGCTTTAAACACTTTGAGAGTCATATCTGTTTTAAAAGCTTTGCTTAACTCACTGTTCTTGAATCTGTTCTTAATATATATATTCAGTAAACTTTGAGATATTATTTCCTGTTCACTGTTTATTTATATTATGTTCTAAATCTATCAAACATATCTGTTAGTTCTTCAAATACGCTTCCGCGTCAAACTCAAAATTGAACTTATAGATCTGATAATCTTGTTTAAACAAAACCAGGAACCAACATGCACTTCGTCGAGTCTGAACACCAGCGTTTGGATCACCAAGAATTTGATCAATTGGGTGATTTACATTCCATCGCTGAGCAGGAGCATAAGTCACTGACTCAAATTGAACTGAAGGAGCTGAAGATGAAGCTTCAGCAACTTCTGGAATATCAGCCAAGAGAAGAGTAGGTGCAGATGTCATCTCATTCACTGATTGCTGAGAAGTAGATGGGATGTCTGAGACATTTGGTTCAGAAGCAGGTATAGTGTTTAAAGGAACTGCTGAGACCCATGATGTTTTAGCTTCACTATTCTGCATGTTTGGGATGATAGTAGGACTATCATCTTCAACTGTATGAGTATAAGGAGTGGGAATATTTTCTGAATCACCAAGATGAGAAAACATCCATTGATTCAGTTCTTCAGTATCAGTAGACGGTTTAGAGTTTGCTGAACGGGATTCGTCAAAAGTGACGTGAATAGTTTCTTCAATCGTTTGTCTTCTTCGATTGAAGACTCTGAAGGCTTTGGAGATTGAAGAATATCCAAGAAAGATTCCATCATCAGCCTTAGGATCAATCTTTCCAAGGGCATCTCTATTGTTCAGTATGAAACACTGACATCCAAAGATGTGAAGAAAGCTAATTGAAGGCTTTCTCCCATGAAAACGTTTGTAGGCTGTTTTATTAAATCTTTTGACTATCAACGACCTGTTTTGCGTAAAACAAGCAGTGTTGACAGCTTCTGCCCAAAACTGAGTAGGCAGGTGGGAATCGCTGAACATTGAACGTGCAACTTCAATAATAGTTCTATTTCTTCTTTCAGCGACTCCGTTTTGTTGCGGTGTTCTCACTGAAGAAAAGTTGTGAGAAATACCCTAACTCTCAAAGAAGGAATCAAGAGAACTGTTTTTGAATTCAGTCCCATGATCACTCCTTATCGAGCGAACGGTCAAGTTGTTCAGGGTTTCCATCTTCCGAACAAAGGTGATGAGTTCTTCAGGGGTGTCACTCTTAGAACGGAGAAACATAACTCATGTATAGCGATAGAATTCATCAACTATGACCAGCGTATATTTCTTTCCAGCGATGGATTGTTTGTTAACAGGGCCAAACAAATCCATATGGAGAAGTTGTAGAGGAGATGATACTGAGGAAACTTGCTTTGACTTAAAGCTTGCTTTGGTCTGCTTGCCTTTCTCACACGCTGAACATAAGGACTCTTTGGCGTATGAGTGTTGAGGTAGACCAGTAACTAACTCTTTTGAAGAAAGAGTGTTCAGTGTCTTGAAGTTTAGATGAGAGTGCCTCGTATGCCATAGCCTGTTGACATCAGATGAGGCTTTTGAGAAGAAACAGGAATTCTCAGTGGTTGTTGAGTCCATGTTTATTACATAAACATTTTCCAAACGATAACCGCTGAGAGCTATCTTCTCCTTTTTATCAGCGACAAAGCAGGATTCCTTAGTAAAGATTACTTTATTATCCTTGTCACAAAGTTGACTGATGCTTAGAAGATTTTGCTTCAGTCCTTCAACATATGTGACTCTTCTGAAGGTTGTTGTACCATTAGATAGTACACCAAACCCTCGGGTATATCCTTTTCCATTTCCACCGAAAGTTACAGAGGGACCCTTCTCTTCTTTGTACTCAGTGAGTAGGTTCTTCTTTCCAGTCATGTGTCTAGAGCATCCGCTATCGAGATACCAGATACCCTTCTTAACCTGCAAAACAAAAGAAGATCAGTTTTACTTTGGTACCCACATCATCTTGGGTTAAGATTTGTCAGCGGTGGTTGAGGAAGTGGAAGGTTCAGCAATCTTCGCAGCATTTGAAGATTCAGCTTTGTCAGTCTTCACTTTGGTTAATTTCTTAACCTTAGTGGTCTTCTTTGCCTTGGGGGCAATGATCTTCACCTTAGCTATCTTTTCAGCTTTGGTGGCTGTGGGGCACTTACTAACAATATGATCAGGAAGTCCACAATGATAACATTTCCTATAACTAAAAATAGTTCTAGGACCATTTGAATGCTGAGCTTTTAATTTTGAATTAGAAGGACCAGCACCAAGTAAGCTATTGGTTTTTTGAAATAGGAGGAACATTCAGTTCTTCGGATTTCTTACCAAGAATTTCCACTTTGATTCTAGGAGTAGATCGCTGAATAGATCCATGCTGAATAAATCCAGAGATCTTATTCTTTGAATCAGAGGGATAAGTCACTGAAGCTTTAGAAGCGTTCAGCTTTGGTACAGAGGTACCCTTCTGAGGATTTTGGTTAAAAGCAATTCCTTTACCTGTGTTTTTAAAGACTGAGGTAGGTTTTGGATAAATAACTTTTTCTTTACCTTTAGAAGTCAAGGTAGAGATTTCCTCGGGGATAGGCGGTTTAGAAGAGGAACACTGAGAGGATGAAGTATCAGCGACTGAGGATACGAAAGTTCCAAATAAGAGCATGGAACGATCAGTGGTTGGTTCTAGAGTATCAGCTTTGTAACCAATACCACGTTTATCACTCAGGGGAATCTGAGACTTAATTATCTCGGTGATCTTTGTTGAGGAATTATACCATCCATCAACAATAGCTTTTTCAGCTTTTAATGCAGCAATAGCTTCTTCGCGCTCGATTTTGACTAGTTGATTTAGGTGAACTTGATCTTTAAAATCTTCTTCAATTTTAGACAGATTTTCTATTTGAAGGTGACAGTTTTTAAGATGTTCAGTGATATCAAGGTTTTGATTTTCAGCTATAGTTTTGCCATTCATGGCTTCATATAAACTTCTAGTCAAAAGATCGATCTTTCGAAGACTATCAGCTTCATCAATATTTGCAATATTGGTAAAGAAGGAAGGTGATACCTGAGTTGCAGAGGTTGAAGTAGAGGGAATGTCAGAGTTGTCTTCCTCATCTTCAAGTTTGGCCATGAGACATAGATTGGCTTCATCATCATCTTCAGAGTCAGATGATTCTTTTTCGTCAGAGGCAGCCCAATCATAGTCAGCCATGAGACCTTTGCCTTTCTTCTTAAAGGTTTTCAGGTTCATGACGGAATGGTAGACTTCGTCAGGAAGAGCCCTGGAGAGTATGGATCTGGATTTGGTGTCGATAGCCACTTTCTTCTTATCTTCATCAGTTCACATATGAATTTCCTTAGGAATTAGCCTTTCTGGAATAGCAGGTCTATTCTCAGCGGCTGGAACTGCAGGATCAATTCTTACAGTAATATATGGGCCGTTTTCAAGATAATAAGGCATAGTAGGGTCTACACCTTCTAAGAAGAGAATCATCCTATTTTTCCATAGATTAAAATTATCTCTGGAGAATCTAGGGGGTTTTGCAAGAGAACCGTTGTCAATATAGTTTGTGTTTGTGTTGGTAGCCATTTTAGAAAGTCACAAGGAAGAGAAATCTTAGTATAGATCAGATCTTGTTTATGAGATTAAACAAATCTGCTCTTATACCACTTGTTGGTCCCGAAGGGCTATACAAGTTTGTAGAAGGGGGGGGGGGGGGGGGGGGTTGAATACAAACACACGTTTTTACTTTTCTAAATTGTTTATTGATAAATCAAGACAATTTACAACTTGTTGCGGAACAAGATTAAGGATAAATCCTAAATCTAAACAAGTTGGAACACTAAGTTTCTTGCACTAAGAAAAAAAAGGAAATTACTAATAATAACCTATCTCAAGAAAGACAACTTGACCAGAGTTAACAAGTTTTTCAAAACTGAAGTGGGGCGTCTTCTTATATACTGCATGCATTTAATGCATGGCAGTTTACACTTTACACGTGGCAGCAACTGATTGGTTGTAGGATCTGATTTGAGTAGACAACCTTAGTAGCCGCATGGATGAACAGTGTAGTATCAGAGTGGTTGTACGATTTCAGACAATAAGGAGGTTCTTTTCTGACATTTGGTACGGAGTCGTGCAAGGGTGGTTAAGACAAAAGTACTTTGTACGGAGGACTTCATGATCAGCTTTCGTTGAGTCAGATATTTATCAGCGAATGATAAAGTTCAGCGATAGCTAAAGTCTTGTACTTGATACTTCACGTTGAGTGGACAAATCTGAGTCTTCGCTGATCCGCATCAATTCATTAGGAGACTTGTCGCTGATTCTTGAACTTGATCTTCGACTTCAGCGTAGAACCTATGTTAACATGAAACTTGTCTTCAGGGATCATAAGTAAACAACTAACTTATCAGCGATCATCTCATAGACTGAACAGGCTCAGAGCTATATGATGATGAACAGTGTTCGCTGAATATCTAATCTAAAGAGTGAGAGTTCCTATCAGTGGTACTGTAAAGTCTTAGTATTTATCAGCGATAGTGAAACTCTGATACATATTGTTTACTTACAATTTTCACTAAGTGTTTAAGAGAGGGTCATTATCAAATCACTGAGGGTTTGGATCAACAACTCGTGCTTGTATGAAAGAAATAATTCATATCGATTTGGCTCAAAATTTGATTTAACTTGGGATACAAATTAAAATCAATAGACTCGGTGATTAGAAAATGAACTTCGGAGAACGGAGCTGATGCCTTCCTTTTTCAATATCTAAGACCTCCGAGTAAGGAATAGATAGATTATATGCTAAATCTCCATGCATTTATGAAAAAAAACATCTTCTGTGACATACTTGAGTGGCTAGGTGGGGTGACACGAGTTATCGACATTGGGTCCATGTTTGTTTCAATATGCATCTCCAAAGAGCGAGAATGAATAGATTGTGTGGTTACACGGATAAATGACTCGGTTTGGTAAGGACCAATAATATTTTAAGTCCTGTCACATCCTCACCCAATTCTTTTCACTCCAAACTCATCTATCAAGCTAGACCCCTCACTGATGTCTATAAATGGATGTGTTTCTTGGGTTGGTCCTTCCAGTTCTGGATAGACCATAGAAACAATATAATTTCTAACACTCTTTTTCATTTACCAAATTAATGCATTGAAGTACACAATGATGTACGTGTCCTGAACTGATTTGTTCAGAAGTCATTATAAAATGATAATTAATACTATCAAAGAACAAATTCATGTGTGGACTAGAATGACTCGATAAGCACAATATTTGCAATAAATGAAACAATTGATAAGAAAGTTTAATTGTGAAGAACAAGTCGCAATTAAAGTGTTAGATAAAAATTGAATCATTAATAGAAATGACGTACTATAAAGAACAAATTGGAATTGAAGCGAGTGTATTTCCACCGAAATAATTCAACGAATATGTGAGACATGGAAATAACTAAGGCAAGGAAATATAACATGTGGCAATCATGGAAGTTAAAATCAGAGAATAACAAACACAAGTAAGTTATTCAGAATGAATTACCACGATCTTTGAATTCACTTAAAAATTCATTTATTGAGCAAAACCTGGTACCCCCCCCCCCCCCCCCCCCTCAAAAATAACATAACCTTTGAATGCAGTCATGTGAAAAGAATATTCCGAATTTTATCACACATGACATCCCTGCAAAACAGATCAGAAAGATTTTGGTATCCATGCTTTGATGGATCCTTGGCGGTTAGATGCCTTGACTGTAAAATGGGGACCGGGGATATTATAAGTACCATACCAATTATTGACATACCTTGGATGCACGAAGTCACTTTTTCCACAGTGAGAGCAACATATCTTTGCTCAGCTTAGACTGATTAGCTTCGCTGTAGAATAAACATGTGTAGGTGAATTAGTCTTGGAAATAAGTGACTTTGTATCAATACAGGAGATTTATAAGACGTAATTACATCACTGTCTTTTATAGTTGATTTCTTTTTCCAAACCATTTTGACTTTTCGAAACACTTGATTATACTTATTATCAATGCGAGAATTATAGAAAAGATTAGAAGGTCGAATCGGATCTTTTAAGAACTCACTCGATTTGACAAATTTCTTTGAAGAACTATTTGTAGAACTTGAAGCATAAGAAGACTGAACAACTTTGAGATTGCTTTGTTCAAGTTTCTTGACTTTAACAGATAAAACATTTCGTTCTTCGAGAATTAAATCAAATCTCTTTTGTAGATCAGATTTTACCTTTCGTTCTTTTAAAATCTCGGTTGCTAACCCAGATAATTTATTTGAAAGCTTATGAACTTCGATTTCAAAAATGCTCCTTTCACATTCAAAATCTTTTTCAATTGTGTTGCGTTTATCAGATATTTCTTTGAAAACGCAACGTTTTTTTTTCAAGCTCTCTTTCTTTTCACTTTCAAAGAGTTTTCTTTGATTCTCAAAATTTTCTCGCCCAAGCACTAAAACTTGCTCAAAATCATATATTTGTTTTGCAACTTTCGCATTTTTAAGCTCAAACATCTTTCGTTTATCGAAAATCTTCTTTGAAAGATCAATAATCTCTTTCAAAACTTTTCTTCTCATTTGAAGAATCACTTTTTTTTTCAAAAACGGACATTTCCTTTTCAAAAACAGAAATCCTTTTCTTTAGCTCAAAATTTTTACACTCTAAGGCTTTTCCTTTCTCTTCAAGTGTCGCGTTCTTCTCTTCTCTAGCTTCAAGATCTGCAACTTTACGTTTAAGTGAATCTATTTCGGCATGATGCAGATAATAATATACATCATTTTCGGTTGCTTGTTCAAGGTCAGAATTCCTGTGCGTGAGCCACTCATTGTTGCTCCTTAACGAACACATGTCTTTATACGCCTGGCTTCCCGATCTAAGATTGTCCAAATCTAATTGAAGACATGCTTTCTCATAACTCAGTTTGTCAATGACTTTTGACTTGGTCTCCAATTTCACTTCGAGAGCTGTAATCTTTGCTTTGGGGTCAGACATGGTTGGATAAGACATTATTACCAGAAAAACGAATTGATCGCTAATTGGTGTTACTTTGAATAATTAGTTTGAACTACGTAAAAATTAGCTGTGATCCCAGAAACAAGTAATCAATGCAATAACAATAAAATGTCCACCTCTATATTCAATGATTCAAACAAAGCTCACACAATACAATGAAGAACAAATTAAGTGTGTGTGGCTAGTGTGTGTAGGTGACCCTTGTGATTGCTTGACCTAAAAAGGAAAGTAAGCAAACATTATATACCTAGGGTAAAGAATCACCCTATTACAAGATAGGCCCCTCTACTTAGTACAACTAGAATTTTAGGCACTAACATTCTCCCCCTTTGTACAAGTAGAGGCAAAGAAATTAGACATCAACTGGATTCACAGTACGTTTACGGAGACCAAAGATGTGTTCGAATCGGCGCAGTTCCATACGGTAGTCTTTCCGGTAAGAGATAGATTTCAGCACTTGGTTGATCAGGTCCTTTTCTTTGTCAGTGAGCTTTACCAATCCATTGGCATCCAGACGAAGCCTGCTTTCTAGATGAACTGAGATGATCTTCAAGGTACCCTCACAGAACTTGTTCATTTCGATGACTCGCAAAAATCTTTTCGTTGAGTCAGGTTCAACATAAACAACCCCAAGTTCTGGCTTGCTTAGAACGGTGTAAGCAGGGAAACCTTCAATATCAGATAGTCTTCTTTTCAGTCTTTTCAGGTTCACATTCTCTTGAAAGGATTCCAGGCCCATCTGAAAGTCAGAAAGATAGGAGAACTTGAGAATATTCTTCATAAAGTTCTTCACACTTCGGAAGGCAGCTCTGTATTGTATTCTGTTCTCATGACTCTTCAGCTCCGGATGATCAACAAGAAGGTTGAAAAGACTCAGAAGATCGTTCAGCCTCAGACTCTTGAAATCAGCTTCAGAAAATATGCTTTCAGACCCATCTGATCTCAAGACGGTGAACTCTGGATAGAAGACATCAAACAGCTTCTTAGATTCAACTTTTAGCACTTTCATAATCACGTTGTCTGATTTGACGGCTTCTGATCCTCTGTCTTTATGCTTCATAACGTACAGAAACTCGACTTTCTTCAGAGAAGGCCAGTCTTCGATTCCATACACCTTCTCCAAGTTGATCTTCTGAACACCTCGTACATATAAATCTTTCCGTTTGGTTTCTAGATAAGGAGTCATGATTGCAACTCTTTCCCAGTGGCCACGTACCTCGGTTCAACGTCGACTAAACTCTGAAAAACCCGGAGTTCTGCTTCAAGTACTTTATCTCTGATCTTCCCATCAGGTATAAACGGTGTTAGAGGAGCTAAAATACTTGAGCTTGGACCTGCAGATTCAACATTTGTAGGCATGGCCGGAACATCTTCTTCGGACTCTATATTCATATCCGGAACCCCAGTTTCTGTCTCGAAGTCAAGTTCATCTAATGCGTCAATCATTTCTTCTTTGATCTTGAAATTTAGAAGATCAGGATCTGCATCAGAGTCAATTTCAATGATTTCGGTTCTATTGTCAACAGCCGCAGGCTTTTCAACCCCAGCTATGACATCAGCTAGAACTATTGTGTCATCCACATTCTCCATAACAGTATCTGTTCCACCTGTTCCCTGTTCACCAGCTGGCTGATCTGAGCCATGAACAATTCCAGTAGTTGCCCCACTGGATTCACCAACACCTGTAGATCTCTTCTCCCCCTCATGTTGATCAGGCGGATCCTGATCATCATGTCTTCTTTTCTGTGAGGTTTCAGCTTGAACACCACACCTTTCTTCAACAACCGATACCCGTGTGGCAAGAGCCTGATATCCATTCAGTAGGGCGTTGGTCATATTTGAGATAACATCAGTTAGCTTCTCATACTGCGTGTTTAGTGTAGTTAACCCATCTGAGGATGTTGAAGTTTGAGGTTGTGATTGTAGGCGTAGTAGAGAAACAAGATCTACTTCTTCAGCGGAGTTGGAATCGCCTTGGGCTAAAAGTCGGGCTAACAGCTCTGATTTGAGCTGGTCAGTTGGGATTTGGTGTAATGGAACTGGTAGAGTTTGTGGGTCGGGTCATGTTGCAGTAGATTCAGCAGTGCCTTTTCTTTCACAGCGTTGGATACATCTTGAGACAACTTTTTCATCTCTTCTTTCATTTCGGCAACATGAGCTTTATAAGAGTTGCTCAAGGACTTGATGGCAAGCTGCAAAAGGGGCACTGTTACAAGGTTATCCGGTCCAATAGAGGACCGTACACGTTCAGCATCAGAGGGACTAACACCCAGACCACTTAGGTTACTGGTTGAAGTAGCGGTTGTAGCAACCGTACTGCCTGTGTTCAAAGCTGGCATGGTGTTAGCAATGACAGGTCTTCCGCCCGGTCCTCGTGAAGCACCAACGAATGGCGACGACACTCTGGGCGTTCCGGTTGGGGCACGAAAGCCTCCAACTTGGTGTTGCATAAACATTCGTGGCCTAGGAAAAGATGTGAAATCAAATGGCTCTAGACTCTGTGTGCTTTGAAAGAACGGCGGTGGCCGGGGCGGGAGCCTACCTGATTCAATACCAGCCGACACCGAGTGTGTCACCGATAGAGTTTGTGCTAAAACCCCTGTGGAGAATGAAACACCGGCCTGTTGAGAGACCGATGAGTGGGTGAGTGGGGCTGTGCTTTGCATGGCTGGGCGGACCACGGCTTGTTCAATACGCAACGGCGACGAACGCACGTCGGTAGTAGATGTGGCTACCCGGCTTGTAACGGTTTGGGGAGAGTCGGAAGTTAAAACTTTTTCCGGCTCTATCACAGCTTCACTCAATTCTTTTCTCCCTCTTTCCTCACCACTACCTATCTTTTCTACTATTACTTCTTCTTCTACTTCTTCGTTTATGGTGGAGGTACCCGCAGCAGCAGTAGCAGTTTCAAGAAATCCGGTGTGCCGAGTCGACTCAGTGTCCGAACTCACAACACGTGGCCTTTTGCCCATGTGTCTCGGAATTAAGTTCACTAGCGGGTCATGTCCTGAGTCGTCATCATCATTATCATCATCGTCATGTGAAGGAAAGAAAGGTTCCATCTCGTCGTCTTGATTGACTGCATCATCATCGGGAGATGATGCAGCGGCATAAGCTTCATCCCAAGATACATCAGCATCAGAGACATTAACTGGAGGAGTTTGAAGTGGTGATTGAGCTGGTCGTGAAGAGGATGCATGACCAACAGTCTGTAATCTTCTCCCAACACTCTTTCTTTTAGTTCTTCTCACCCCTCGTTGTTCAGGAACACCCCCTTGTTCCTGAACCCCCTCGACATTCGGACCCTCACCTCCTAATAGGTTTGCATCGTGGGGAGGTCCCTCCGGTTCTGGCTGGACCATCAATGCGTTATCTATCCTATATTGCCTAACTACCCTAGACTGTTGGTCAGCATAAGCAAGTAAGTCTTCTCGTAGAACGGCAGTATGAGCAAAGTTCATCGCCTTGGGCATTCTTAGAACGTGCATGTACTGGCTCGGCCCTCGGGGATGTTGCTCTCGGCGTGGGATCTCGTCGTTGTCTGTCATGGCTTGATGTATCAAGATCTGGAAGAACCGCTGAAATGGGACGAAAGAACGTCTCATCTTCGGTTTTAGCTGATCGGCAGCAAGTTCAATCATTTCATTCCAGATCAAGACAGCATAGTCGATGTTGTGGTTAAAGACGAATGCGTGGAACATGCGTAGAGTTGTTAGGTTGGTCTTATCTAACCCAGTATGCTTTGACGTCATACATCTGTTGAAGATTGAGCATATTGAATAGTAGAGTGGTGGTAGGAAGTTACGTCTGAACGTTGAAGAACCAGTCAGTGGAAGATTCGGTGGAGGTTGATAACCCAGACTTCGAATGTCCTCAAGAAGCTGAGATTCAGGAATCGGATCCTGAATATTTTCACTGGGTAGGTTTAGAGATCGTCTAAGTCCCCGAAGAGTGAATCGGACATCGAAGTGGTCTAGCTTAGCTGTAAACTTTGGTACTCGGTCTGTTGGTCGGTATGTTAAGGTACTCCAGAACTGTTTGAGGTATATCGCGGGCACGAGCTCGACCTTCGTCAATGCAGTCATTACTGGATGATGACGGATAATTTCAGTGATGATTGGATGTTCGAAACGAACTGCAAGATCTAGATGGTGGTTGTTGTCTAGAAATTGCACAGTCGGGCTCGTCGACGGATAAATCTCCTCGTCTAGATCATGTGCGTGCACTGACGGAAGTGACGAACGATGCGAACGGATAATGGCATTATCATCCGAAGCATAGTCATCTTGACCAGCCATCTGGAATAGTACACATTTAAAAATCGGACCAAAATCGAGTTTGCCTTGAAAAAAAATTTCAAAAAACATTTGCTAAGTCTGGGCTAAATCGCAATCAACTAAAAGAAGCATGTCACAGGCCACTGCGACATCGCAATGGGAAGAGGTTGAGACCAGTTGAAGTCGCAATGCAAGATTGCGATTTGGTCCCCAAGTCGCAATGAAGGACTGCGACTTGGTTGAATAAGTGACCATTGCGACTTGCTTGAACATTTGAAGACCTATTGACTGCGACTTCGATGAACACCGAACTATTCCTAAGTGTTCAGGCCCAGATTTTTGCTTTTTCGCTCAAAACATGTTAAAACCACTACCACTAGACTCGTAATTGCAACGTGAGTAAACCCTAATCACCTAAAATTGCTATCTAACAACAAAGCATAGACTTTAGGCACAAATTCATCAAACCGAACCTAAAACCCTAAACAATCGACCATAGCATATGATTATATGGATGAAAAATAACGAGATTCGAGATACATTACCTCAAAGATGATTAGCAATGATCCCTCGAACCAGAAAACACGAAATCCGACTTTGAATCGAAGAGTAGTAGAGAGAGACTTCGAAAGGGTTTAAGGAATTTTGAATTTTGAAAAGAGTCAAAGTCGCAATATATATACGATTTTAAAACTGGTGACACGTGGCACAATCTGATTGGTCCAAGGTTTGACCAGCCACGTGTCATCAAGTCGCAATGAACAAATCACGAGTTGATAAAATTTGAAGTCGCAATAGACTATTGCGATTCACACTGTTCATCTGACAAAGTCGCAATAAGCTATTGCGATTCGGAACTGTTCACATGTTAAAGTCGCAATGCACAATTGCGATTTTGGCACTGTTCACATTGTTAAGTCGCAATCCAAGGTTGCGATTTGCACTGTTCACACTGTCAAGTCGCAATCCAAGATTGCGATTTGCACTGTTCACGCACTGAAATCGCAGTGTACGGTTGCGATTTGGAAAGATTTAAGCCCATTGAGATATCGCAATAGAAGACTGCGATTCTCACTTTTCACATGTGAAATCGCAAGTGAGGGTTGCGATTTTAATAAAATTTTGACATTTTTCAGATAACAAAAGAAAGATTTTATCACATTGAAAGATGTCCAACTTCCAATTGATTAAGCACTTAAGGTTTTAAAACACGGTTTTCACTCCCCCTTAAATGATGCAAAGATTTTGCAAAAAGATTTTCATCATTTAAAAGCAAGTGGTTTAAAAACAAATTAGAGTACTTACCTTAACTCCTCAGAAATTGTTAAACACAACAGATCAACACTCACATGATGTGTAAGCACACTCCCCCTAGATTTGTGCATAGGATGAAATCTGTTTACTCCCCCTGAAATCATGAACAAACCTTTCGTGCAGATACAGATAGCATAACATATCATAATTAAGACAAATTAAACGAACTGAGAAAAGAAGAACAAATTGAATAAATATATAAAATACAACGAGGATATGACAATTTAAATAACATATATTAAAAATAGAATATGATGAAAATTTTAGTGTATTAATCTAGAAGCAAAGTCTAGATTAAGATACAAATATTCCATCAATTATATGTTTGATATATGGAAGTTAAACTTTCATATTAAGCATGTCGAGCTTGGATACAAGAAAATTGAAACGTTTTTTATCCAAGGCTTTGGTAAAGAGATCGGCAAGCTGAAACTCAGTTGTAACAAAATATAATTCAACAGTTCCTTTCTCAACATGATCTTTTATGAAATGATACCTGATGTCGATATGCTTGGTTTTGGTGTGTTGGACAGGATTAGCAGATATAGCGATTGCACTTTTACTGTCACAGTAAATGGGGATTTTCTCATATTTAAATCCATAGTCTATGAGTTGGGTCTTCATCCAAAGAACTTGTGAACAACAACTCGCAACGGCAACATATTCTGCTTCCGCTGTAGAAGTGGAAACACAATTTTGCTTCTTTGATGACCAACTCACGAGCTTGTCACCCAAAAACTGAATATGACCAGAAGTACTCTTTCTGTCCAACATGTTTCCTCCGTGATCAGCATCTGAGTATGCGGTGAGTTCGAAACCGGTTCCCTTGGGATACCACAGTCCGAGATACGGAGTGCCTTTCAAGTATCGAAAAATTCTTTTGACGGCGCCAAGGTGTGACATTTTAGGATTTGCTTGAAATCTAGCACAGAGACAAGTCGAAAACATTATATCTGGACGACTAGCTGTCAGGTACATTAGAGACCCAACCATTCCTCTATAGAGTTTTACATCAGCATCAACACCATGTGGATCAGGACCAATTTTGGACTGATGACCCATAGGTGTACCAATCGAAGTGCAGTTCTCCATCTTGAATTTCTTCAAAATGTCAAACACATACATTGACTGATTGATGAAGATACCAGTTGAAAATTGTTTCACTTGTAATCCGAGAAAGAAATTAATCTCTCCCATCATACTCATTTGGAATTGAGTCATCATAATGCCCGAAAACCAAGTACAAAGTCCAGGGTTAGTCGAACCAAAAATAATATCATCAACGTAAATCTGAACTAAGAGAATATCACCTTCCTTGCGTAGAGTAAATAGAGTTGTGTCGATTTTACCTTTCTCAAAGCCAGCTTTTAGTAGAAAGGTTGATAGTACTTCATACCAGGCACGGGGGGCTTGCTTCAGACCGTAAAGCGCTTTGTCAAGAATGTAGACGTGATCTGGATGTTCTTTGTCCACAAAGCCTTCAGGTTGAGACACGTACACCTCCTCCTTAAGAACACCATTCAAGAAAGCAGTCTTCACGTCCATTTGATAGACAGTGAAGTTCTTGAAAGCGGCATACGAAAGAAACATCCGAATTGCCTCAAGACGAGCAACCGACGCGTACGTCTCATCATAATCTATCCCCTCCTGTTGCCTATACCCTTTTGCTACCAATCTAGCTTTGTTTCGCACAATTACTCCATCTTCATCTTTCTTGTTCTTTAGGACCCACTTCGTACCAATAACTGTTTTACCCTTGGGTCGCGGAACTAATCTCCACACTTTCAAAGCTTCGAACTGATTCAGTTCTTCTTGCATCGCAATCAACCAGTCAGGATCTTCTAAAGCCTGTTGAACTGTTGAAGGTTCAATCTGACTTAAGAATAGCGCGTATAAGATTTCATTTGCGGTTGCGGAAGCGGATCTTGTCTTTACTGGTTCAGATACATCACCAATCACCTGATCAATTGGGTGACTGCGTGTCCACTTTGTAGAATGTGGATGGAGAGTTACAGCACCATCATTGGGGTCTACAAGGGTAGGATCCGCATCAAAGTTCAACTCGATTGTTAGTGTCGGTTCCTGATTTGAGACGGGTTGCCTGTCAGAATTGACAATCGGCACAGCCTCGGGAACTGATTCGGTAGGATTGTCATTTGAAGTTGTTCCAGATGAAGAAGCACCACTTGTAGATATTTGTTGTCGAGCTTGTGGAGAATCTGTTGATGTGTTCCTTGGAGAAATTACAGGAGTAGTTGAACCAGTATTTGGAGTAGTCAGTACCGGTGAAGGACCTGACATAGAAGTTTGTATTGGTTGGGTTACAACTTGAATCCTGTCATTTACAGATGAAGACGATTTGTCACTGTTAAAATAGTCATCATAAAAATGTTCAAACAATAAATCAAGTTCATTAGGAGTAGAGTTAGAAGTGAAAGCTTGATCCTTGTTTGACAATCTAGTCATCATTGGACGAAATTGTCCAGATGCTAGAATACCAGATAACTCGGGTTCTGTACTGTTTTGCACAGAAGCCATTGCTTCAGATTCATCAAATTTGACATTAATGCTTTCCATCACAGTTCTGGAAGATTTGAGATAGATCCTGTAAGCTTTTTATGTGAGAGAGTATCCGATAAAGAAACCCTCAATACCCTTAGGACTGAATTTATTCAGGTTATCCTTATCATTCAGCACCACGCACCTGCATCCAAAAACACGAAAGTAGTGTATAACGGGTTTTCTATTATTAATCAATTCATATGGAGTCTTGCCAAACCGTCGATGTATGATTGAACGGTTTTGTGTATAGCATGCTGTTGCAACAGCTTCAGCCCATAGGAATAGTGGTAGATCAGCATAAGACAGCATCGTTCTGGCCACTTCAACAAGTGTACGGTTACGTCTTTCAACTACACCGTTCTGCTGAGGTGTTCTGGCCGCAGAATATTGATGAGTGATTCCCAATGACTTAAAGAAGTCATCAAGAGTTCTGTTTTTAAACTCTGTCCCATTATCTGATCTAACAGTCTGAACTGTTTGTTGACGATTCACTTGAAGCTGTTTGATTAACGAGATGATCAAGTCAGGAGTTTCATCCTTTGAGCGTAGGAACTTGACCCATGTGTATCTCGAGTAATCATCGATGACCACTAACACGTAACGTTTGGCACTAATACTTTGAGTCTTCATCGGACCGCAGAGATCCATATGAAGTATTTCCAAAGCTTTGCTGGTGCTGGGTTCTGGTTTCGGTGGATGAGGAGCACGCTTCATCTTCCCCTTCTCACAAGCAATACAGAAATTATCCTTTTCAAATGACAGAACTGGTAGACCTATGACTAAATCACCCAAAACCAACTTTTGAATGTAGCGAAAATTAAGATGAGATAGTCGTATATGCCATAACCAGCTTTTCTCTAACGTCGCTTTTGACATCAAGCATACATCAGTCTTGGGCTTGAGTGTTGATAGATCAATGGTGTATAGATTAGATTTCCTAGAACCAACTAAAAGCTCATCTCCTCCGTCGATAAGAACAGCACAACGGGTTTTCTTGAAATGGACTTCTAGGTCTTTATCACAAAATTGACCTATACTAAATAGGTTGTGTCCTAAGCCCTCGACATAATTGACTTTTGTAATTCGCACATTATCTTTTACAATATCCCCATAACCCAGAATTGAAGCATATTGATCATTTCCAAACTTCACCTTTCCACAGTCTTGTTCAACAAAATTAACTAGCAGCTCTTTTCTTCCAGTCATGTGCTTTGAGCAGCCTGAATCTAAATACCATACATGACTGGGCTGCAAAATGGAAATTAGACGGTTTTAGGTACCCACTGCCAATCGGGTCCTTTTGGGTTAGTAGGCTTGGATTTAACATTTTGCTTTCTATAACCGGTTTTAAAATAAGCATTTGAATAAAACCAACGATTATAGTCAGATTTGCAGATAAAATCATCCACACCACAAGAAGCACAACAAATTTGATCTCGTGCCAAATTAATCAGTTGTCGCATTGAATAAACCTTGTAAGGAACTACAAGTTTTCGTCTATTGCCAACATCATAATTAATAACATTTGAAACAAAATTGTCTTTCTTGGAATTTAAAACATTTGAATTGACGTGGGATGATTTGATCTGGGCCACATCCTGTGCGGACTCCTTTATTCTCCACTCAAGACGCGTATTGTTTTTCAAATTACGATCTGAAAAACCAGACAAATAAGAGTTGTAAGCTTTTGAATATTGAGTCTGAAAAGAGTTAACATGTTTCTTTCTTTTTGTTTTTCTGTTGCTTTTCTGTAATGATGGTTTTGATTTGGATTTAGAATGAACATCATTAACAGAGATTTTCTCAACTGATTTTGAAGATTCCCCTTCCAAAATAATCTTTTCAGGTTTCTCTTCATTTATTAGAAAAGTGGTGTGATCTGGAAGTTTGGTACAGAAATCAAATTGAACAGACACTTCACATACACCTTTACCTTTGTCCTTACCAGCATTCTTGCTTTCAAAATCAATATCAATATCAGTATCAGTATCATAGGATGGTTTGCCGATATCATCAGACTTGGGAAAAAGAAAGTCATTAAACTCTTTCTGAAAAATTTTATCTTCTTCCGTAGGAAAATATATAGGAGGATCTTTATCAAACTGATCTTCCAAATCCCAAGGTTCAAAATCATCTTGGTCATTGGTTGTTGTAACAACCCACTATCGAAATTTACATATAACGTATATATTTCATAACATAATATCAATAATACACATCGTATGTCATAATAGGTCCCATAGTCTTGCTAAACATAAAAGTAAAGCAGTACAAACTTTTTCATTTTCAAGTCACATACTGGCTAATCCCAAAGTCCTAAGATCACAATACATCCATAACTTCATAATCGATATCTTCGTAAGCTATTCATCAAAGTTCTATTTACTGCTCTTTCCCAATCCATCACCTGGAATACAAAATTTTTAAAACAAAAAATGAGGGTTAGACCTAAGGGTCTAGTGAGAAAATCCCTGTCATTTGGAAATCATTAAAATTCATTTATATAAAATCCTCTTTATATAAATACACATATATTACACGTAAATTAATACCAACCAAGATTCGTGCATCGTACCTATCTCATCCCACCTTATCCCTCCACCATTGGCCAAATTTTATTGGTTGCGAGCCAATTAACACACCGATCTAAAGCCCGGCCACGTATTATATTCTCATATAATACTCACGTAATTATAATATCTCAATATATTATAATCACCCACGTATGACATATTCATACAATTTATCAAGTATTTGTTATCCACATAATGTATTCCAGTAAAAATACTTTAAAGTAAAACTCACCTGATTTTGATGCTCCCGACTTTGCCGAAATGAAAAGCCATAATCACCATTAACTTTCTTTTCGCGAGTTAATTAAAAACTCACGTTCAGTGTTTCATTTCAGTGAATCGAAACACTAAGTTTTCTCTTTGATTTCTTCTCCTAAAAACCATAAGAAAAATACATCCCTAATATATCTTTCTCTATCTCTCTCTCTTTCATATCACACTTATACTTTATATCGATTGCCATCCCAAACCAATAATAGAATGCATATATATTCATTCATGGGAGATGCATGTTTTGAGGATGAGTCACAAGACTACCTCCGCGTGGCTAACATGCATTTTATGAAATGCAAATTTGCCACCTATCATACACATAATCTAATATACATACACATAACTTAGATATTTAGTTTTTTTTTTTTTGACTTGGCTACATACCATTGCTATAAATCTAAATATATTAATAAGACCGTCTAATCTTTTATTTTCAAGTCCACATATTTGACGTATCATATTTATGTAAAATATATAACATCTAGCTTAATCTATTTAATAATGACCAAAACACCCCTAAACTTATAAATTAACATTAAAGTCTACCTCTTAACTTATAACTCCATAAAATAAATCTCAAACTTACTTTAAAACTAAAATAATAAAAATTAAATAAATACACAATATACCCGGTTATTACAACATCTTCCCCTTAAAAGAATTCCGTCCCGGAATTCATTCAAGCAACAAACAAGGGTAATCAATTACCATAACTCGCTTTCAAACTTATACAACAAATTATTGTCTTCCAGAACCCCAAGCTAGAAGTTCAAAATCCGTCTAAATCTGATACCATTAATAAGTGCAATGATCTATAAAATTCACGAGTTTTCAATAAGATTTACACCATAACAACATAATAAACTCCCGACTAACCATAATAATCACCCAACTTGATATCTTAACGCAAACTCACGTTATTCTCAATAACGATATACCAACGAATCCTTTTTACAAACAAATACATTATTCTCAACATTACCAAAACATCAAAAATTTTAATTCCATACAAAATTCTGCTCCTTTAAAACAACGATAATCACCAACTTATTAATACTAACCACTTTATTTGAACTTTACACACATCGTCCGCAATTAATCCATCCTACAAAGTCGATCCAAATCTTAAAATAACCATAATCGTAATTTTCTGCCGAATCACCCAATAATCAAATCCCACGAATGTTCAAAATAACTCGAAAGTTCACTTATATCATAAAAAGAAATAACTTATACTCACATGAAACTAATCCAATTAACACAACATTTTATGCTTACTCGGAACATTTACCACGTTAATACTACTTTTAACTCCACCGGCCTTTCACGATAAACGTCGTGTTCTACACTTTTATAATACTAACTCGAAAACATAATCATACACTTTCAATATAAAACTTGCTTAGCAATTACAACCTATTTCTTATACTCTTCCATGGAATAAAATATATTCAACAAAAATCATTTTATATCACGGATAAATTTCTTAATTTTATCAAACCCGTATACTTCATCCTACCATATCCAATTCTCATGCTAGCATAGCATAACCACGATAATCACACATCAATACTCAATTTCACTTAACATAAAATCATTCATCAAAATCATATTTACAAATGCAAGACCAAGTCTGATCAAACGGTTCCACTAAAAGTTACAATAAAAATAACACTAAATGCTTCAAGATACAACACACTTCTCGATCTCCAAACATAGTTAACCAAATCACTTACATTCTTCTACACTAAAGGAATATATCGAATCTCTAAACAAAATTTATCTATCCACTTTTATTTCTATACTCACAAGAATACTTCTAACAATTCAATTCAAAATAGTTAAAACAAATAATAAACACTATGAATTAACGTACTTTACCCGATGTCCAATCGGAATAAAATAATCTCATCCAAACATAAACATGTTATTGTATCTAAATCCCGATACTTTAATCGATTTCACTTTTCAATCTTGACTTCCCATCAAGAACCTTCCAAATAGAACTCCTATCATAACATAGTTTGCAATAACAATCTAATGTCATCACTTAACATAACTGCAAAACTCGATGAGAAGTCGAAGACTTACACATCTGCCTTAACTTACAACGCCAATTTCTTAATTGTGCAAATACCACACCAAAATATCATACCCCTAATAATGATACCATAAAATCCTTATAACAACTTTCAGACGCGCTCAACAAATTACGTCTTCTTCGCATCAATCAATATATCATCATCAAATTAAAATAAAGTCTAATAGCGACTTAATTTCTCGAATATAAACAAAACACAATCTCAAACATTTCAATTATTTCAATAACTTCGCCACCATAACTCATACCGACTTCCATCCAATAATATCAACACCAATTCATTTCTTAATAAAATAACAAACTCGTTATCACATCAATTTCTTACATCCCTGACTTAGCATAAAAATACTAACACAAATCCTTAAACATTTGATTCACTTAAACCGCTCCACAAATGAAATTCATCAACACCGGTCTCACATTACTTAACTGATATAATTACCAATTCATTCCCATGATAATTCCTCTACAAAACTAAGCCGAAAAGAATTCATTACAACTCCGTCAAAATTATTAAAAATTTCTTGTCACTAATCATAATAACAATCATATAAATCATTAACGACTTAACATGCAAAGTCAAGAATAAAGTCTAAAACAACTCTTTAACTTAAACAACGCCATAAAGAAGGTTCATTCACATTAACCTCACCTTACTTAACCGTAAAAATAGCCAACTAATCACATAATAAATCTACTACAAACTACACCACAACGTTCATCACACGATCATCAAATATTTATTAAACATCGCTTTCTTCCCGCTAATCATAACACTAATAATATAAATCCATTTTACCACTTAAATCCTTCAATCCATGAGAAGTAGTAGGTAAACACCCAACTTATTTGAACCACTTTTCTTTTTTTTTTTCCTTTTTTTTTATACCCAGAAAAACTCTCAAGCATCAATTATATTTCTTATAAAATTATGGACATAATAGGTTATCAGCAACCTAGTTCTCTCTTAAGATTCTATCTCTTTATCAAATGAACTCATAAGACTTATTAGCAGACTAAGAACTCCATATAATTCTATCTAACTCTTATCCTCAAATGTTTCCTCCAAACCCGAACTTAAATTGAATCCACAGTATTTCCAGTCCTCATGCATACTCTATCCAAGAGTCAACAAAACACAAAGTTAAAGGTTAACCTTAAAGTTAAATAAACAAAACCACCAAAACTGGGCTGCACAGGACAACACAGTTACACCTCTGTTTTTGGCTTAATTACCATACTTAGAAGCCAAACTAGTTGATCATGTCTAAAACAAAAACGTACTTACATCTCTTAAGCTTCAAATTGTTTTGGATTCACCTCGATTGGAGCAACGACCAATTATATATGAATTTTATACAAACAGTGTACATATCCCGTTTTTCTCAGGACCAGCTTCTGTAATTTACTGTTTGGAGCTGCTTAAAGTCATAATTTGGTCTCGGTGAAAACTACAAAGTTGCACAGAACAAAAAGATCTTGCTAACTGTAAAAGTTGAGCTTATTTAGACTAACGGTTGATTTTATACGATTTTTTTTTAATATCTGGACAGAAAACTTAAACTCAACAGAATTGATAATTTCTTTAAGGCATTTTAACAATCACTTTGTGAGCATCAATTCATGGAGCTCAAACCCATTTCAATGGTTTCATTCCTTTTTCCATTTTTGATACCAAATTTCTAGTTTATGAATTCTAATACAAGAACACAATTAATACATGATTTCATCATGAAATACTTCAAGACTTTATCTAATCATAATCAACCAACTAAAACTCATATATCTATAACACCATTATCAAATACTTTTCTAATGCAGATAAACGGCAATTAAGGAGTCACACTTAATCAATTACATCGGAGTCAATTAGCACTTTAGCACTTTAGCACGTATAGAGTTTATAGAAATATACCTGTCTTCGTCTCTATCCGTACGTCACGACTGACTTGCCACTCTGTTGATTTCAACAAGGTTAATATACATATAAGCACATACCCAATATAATAAGGTATTCCAGTTCAAACATGTACTTGTAAGTTCACAATTACACTGTCCAGGTGTAATTTGAAATTACCTTACATGATGTTCCTTCTACCTCTTTATATTTAGCATCCCCAGGTTCTAAAATAATAGAGACATCCTACTTCACATGCAGTTTAAGTCTAGGTACAGATACTAATACCTAAATCCCTTAAACTAGGGCTCTGATACCATTTGTAACAACCCACTATCGAAATTTACATATAACGTATATATTTCATAACATAATATCAATAATACACATCTTATGTCATAATAGGTCCCATAGTCTTGCTAAACATAAAAGTAAAGCAGTACAAACTTTATCATTTTCAAGTCACATACTGGCTAATCCCAAAGTCCTAAGATCACAATACATCCATAACTTCATAATCGATATCTTCGTAAGCTATTCATCAAAGTTCTATTTACTGCTCTTTCCCAATCCATCACCTGGAATACAAAATTTTTAAAACAAAAAATGAGGGTTAGACCTAAGGGTCTAGTGAGAAAATCCCTGTCATTTGGAAATCATTAAAATTCATTTATATTAAATCCTCTTTATATAAATACACATATATTACACGTAAATTAATACCAACCAAGATTCGTGCATCGTACCTATCTCATCCCACCTTATCCCTCCACCATTGGCCAAATTTTATTGGTTGCGAGCCAATTAACACACCGGTCTAAAGCCCGGCCACGTATTATATTCTCATATAATACTCACGTAATTATAATATCTCAATATATTATAATCACCCACGTATGACATATTCATACAATTTATCAAGTATTTGTTATCCACATAATGTATTCCAGTAAAAATACTTTAAAGTAAAACTCACCTGATTTTGATGCTCCCGACTTTGCCGAAATGAAAAGCCATAATCACCATTAACTTTCTTTTCGCGAGTTAATTAAAAACTCACGTTCAGTGTTTCATTTCAGTGAATCGAAACACTAAGTTTCTCTTTGATTTCTTCTCCTAAAAACCATAAGAAAAATACATCCCTAATATATCTTTCTCTATCTCTCTCTCTTTCATATCACACTTATACTTGATATCGATTGCCATCCCAAACCAATAATAGAATGCATATATATATTCATTCATGGGAGATGCATGTTTTGAGGATGAGTCACAAGACTACCTCCGCGTGGCTAACATGCATTTTATGAAATGCAAATTTGCCACCTATCATACACATAATCTAATATACATACACATAACTTAGATATTTAGTTTTTTTTTTTGACTTGGCTACATACCATTGCTATAAATCTAAATATATTAATAAGACCGTCTAATCTTTTATTTTCAAGTCCACATATTTGACGTATCATATTTATGTAAAATATATAACATCTAGCTTAATCTATTTAATAATGACCAAAACACCCCTAAACTTATAAATTAACATTAAAGTCTACCTCTTAACTTATAACTCCATAAAATAAATCCCAAACTTACTTTAAAACTAAAATAATAAAAATTAAATAAATACACAATATACCCGGTTATTACAGTTGTCCAGTCTCTCAAGATTGCATTTCCTATAAAAGCTTTGCATGAGGAAACATCTGGATCTGAAGATTGTTTTTCTTTTGAAACTATTCCTTCAGATATTTCCTCAAGTTTTGTTTTCATTTCCTTTAAGCTTTCTGAAAATACAGTGAGCAAAACTTCCTTCTCAATCTCAAAAGCAAGCTTCTCGTCATTTCTGACTTCTTGAATATTGCTTTGGATCTTGCTTTCGAGGTCCATGAGTTTTTGTTCAAGAACCATTGGTGGAAAATACCTTTTTCCTTCCAAAGTAGGTTTGTCAGATTGAGCCTCTTGGGTATTTTCTTTTTCCTCTGGTTCTTTAACAACATAACTCTCAAAATAATTGTTTGGTAAGGTTTTCTTGGAATTCAATGCCTTTGCATTGTCTGGACCATACCAAAAAGGAAGTTGCATCTTAACTGTGGTTTTCCTTTTTATTTCTTCTTCAGCCTTATAGTCTTCATCATCCATCTTGATTTGAAAGTTTGAATGTACGGCAAGTTCAATCCATTCAAATTTGTACAAAGTGGGAGATTTTGATAAAGCATTGCTCAGGTATTGTGGATTGTCATACCCGATTCCCCATTTTGAGTTGAAATATCTGAACTTATTTGGTTTATGCATACGAATTGTTTGTTCAGTTTGACCTGCTTTGTACAATTTATTTTCCAGATCCTTGACATTTTCACATAACTCATCATTTCTATCTTTGTAAGCATGCAAAAGACTCTCAAACTCGCTATTCTTAACTTCCGAATTCAATAATTTATCCGATAGTTCAGTTATTCTTTCTTCAAAATACGCAAGACCAATCTCAAATTCGGCCTTTTTCTTTTCAAAAACTTTAATTTTACTTTCTTGATCTATTATTATAGCCTTTTGAGTGGAAATTAACTCGTCTGCTCTTTCCTGGTCTTTTGTTATGTTTTCTAATCTTTTTGATAAACAAGCTTGTTGGGTAAAGAATTGATTGTAAAGAGCGGAATGTACCTCGTTGGAAGTAGACTCTGAACCATCACCATCGGTTTTCTTGGTCATGAAACACATCTTAGTCTGAGCAGCTTTCTCACCTTCAGCTTCATCATCAGACATATCTAGCCAGTATTCTTCTTCGACCAACAATGCTATCCCCGATTCTTTCTTTTCGGCAAGCAGCAACTTGTTCTTGTAGTACGTAGAATCCCTGACTTTTGGCTTCCAACACTCTTTAGAGAGATGACCAGGCTTCCCACAATTGTAGCATGTCGGAACTTCCTCTTTCTTCTCAAACACCCTTTTCTCTTCCGGCTTCTTATACTCAGGCTTCTTGTACTCCTCTCTCTTGTACTCAACCTTCTTATCATCAAACCTTCTACTCGACTCAACATTCGCCTTGTGTTCAAAATTCTTGGAACCAGACGCATACCTTTGATTGTTGGACCCGGGAGATTTTCCAAACTTTCTTTGAAAAGAGTTAGTAAGAAGTGCCATTGCTCGCTTCATACTTTCAATTTCATCTATCTCACCATCTTCACCCTGTTCATCATCAGAATGCTTTGAATAATTTCTGTTTGGTTTGACAGACACCAAAGCAAGCGGTTCTAGTTCTTCTTCCTTCTTATCCTCTCTTTTCTCTTCCCTATTGTCCTTCTTCTTTTTCTTTGTCCTCTTGGCTTTAGCATCTTCTTCATCCTGTTTCAACGTCTCGTACATCTCTTGAAGAGGCAAAACATTCAGCCTTGAATTTTGTTTCATACGATGAGCATACTTCTTCCACTCGGGTTGAAGTACATTCAGAAACTTTACATTATGCTCAATTATAGACTTGTTGATGCTGTATCTATTCAGTTCGTTCAAAATCGTGGTAAAACGGTCGTATGTGGAATCAAGAGCTTCACCATCTTTCTGTTTAAAACTCTCATAAAGATTAATAGCATTTGAAATTCTCATCTGGTTTTCAATCTCAGAACCTTGATAAAGTTTTATCAATTCATCAAACATGGCTTTCCCGGAGTGGTTCTTGCTATCTACCTTCGGTAAATATCATTAGTCAAAGCTTGAATTACAAAGGACTTTGCCATCTTATCCCCATAATATCTCCTCTTCTGTTCAATGTCATAGTGAATTGGTAAAACTTCAACCCATTCAGGAATTGGTTCCCTGTCAGTAAGAATCCCTCTTCTCATTATCTTTTCCATCGGTCCATTAATCAGTGAGTGTGAAATGAACTCCCCATTCTCTTGTCTTTCCACATAATCCATAAAACAGTCTTTCCATATTTTAAACTCTTTGGGAAAAAGAACCGGTGGTTTATCCTTAGATCCAATCGTTAGTATATCTCTAGCAGTCATATTCGATTACTTGTCTTTGATCGTTTGTATTCTTTAGATTTGATTAGTAATAAAAAAAAATTCAAACTGAAGTCTCAACCCACTAAAGTCGCAATGCAATGAAGTCGCAGCAGTTGGAATCGCAACAAATGGAATCGCAATGAAATGGAATCGCAACAGAGTAAAAATTTCACTCGAGTCGCAATAGAGGATTGCGATTTGTTACTGTTCACGGGGTAATGGATTGCGTTGTGATAGGTCACTGCGATTTGGGAGTCAAGTCGCAACAGGTCACTGCGACTTTGTACTGTTCACTAGACGTTCACTGCGATTTCGATGAATATATGATGATTGCGATTTCGATGAAGATTCAAATGATCGGGAGTTGATTCTTCAAAAATGATCCAAATGATCTGAAAATTGGTAGGTAAGGTCGAAATGCGATTCTGGACAGTTTTACTACTTCAAGTTTTGTCCAAAAACCACTAGAACAGTGATTTTCGATCCAAAACAGTAGGTTTTTGCACAAAAGTTCGAAAATCCGAGTTTGCACGATTTGAGATCGATTCTGGTGTGATTATGGAATGAAAACACACAGAAATGAATATCAAACACTTCTATATCAATCCTAATCCATTTGAAGAACTCAAATGATCAAAATCAATAAGAAACGGATGAAAAACTTGAAGAACACTCAAAATGCAAAAACTCTCAATAAAATCTAATCTGATCTAAATGAATACATTGCTCTGATACCAATTGTGATCCCAGAAACAAGTAATCAATGCAATAACAATAAAATGTCCACCTCTATATTCAATGATTCAAACAAAGCTCACACAATACAATGAAGAACAAATTAAGTGTGTGTGGCTAGTGTGTGTAGGTGACCCTTGTGATTGCTTGACCTAAAAAGGAAAGTAAGCAAACATTATATACCTAGGGTAAAGAATCACCCTATTACAAGATAGGCCCCTCTACTTAGTACAACTAGAATTTTAGGCACTAACATTAGCAAATCAAAATCGAATATTCAAACTTTGAAGAATCAGAGAAAATAAACACGGAAGAAAATCAAAATTAAATATGAAAAACAAATCAAAAAAAATAAATTTGTTTTCAAAAGTTAAATTCAGATTATCGATTTTGAACGAACAATCTTCGAAATTAAAATTTGCAAGATCAATAAACAAAATTAGATCAAAGACGTTAAAGCGAATCACATAAAATGATAAACGTCGTAAAAAGGTGCAAACCGTCGCAATATATCTCAAATCGTCACTAAAACTCAAACCCATAAACCATGCAAATCGTCACGAAAACTCTCAAAGAACGTCACAAAAAGCTCTCAAACTGTCACGAAAAATTCTCAAAACGTCACAAAAATCACAAACCGATTGTTAATACCTCGCAACTTACCGGACAATACGCATGTGATATAAGTAAACTACCCGTTAAGAGACGTGCGATAAACGCGAGTACCGATTAAGTATGTGCGGTAGTTGAGGAAAAGCCAACCGTGCGATACTTTCAAATCTCGAGACAACTTCGTGCGTTATTTCCCAATTATCGGACAACAAAAGTGTTGTATACGTAAACTATCGGGTTACGTTGTCCGATAAACAAAACTCCTTCAAACCGGACTCATGCGATATAAAAATCTCTTATCGTGCGATAAAAACGAAGATCAAACCATGCGATATCTAGAGATGAATCAACTAAGCACAAACAACACAAACACAAAAATATGCATGCAAAACGATGTATATATATATGTGAGATGTATGGATGACAATTAAGAAATAAATGAATGAATGTTATGTATGGGAAATATGGGAAATTAACATGCAGCAAATAGTTGCCTACACCATGCGCGAGTTCATATGAATGACGGCAACGAAGAACAATGATATGCTCCTAAAAAATGCAGCGTGGAAGAAGATGTATGTATGCATGCAGTATGAACAAACATAAAAAGGAAAGCATGTATGTGAAACCAAAACAGCATGCAACAGTAACAATGTATTGAGTCTAATGCTTTACTTTGTATTGAATGATTAAGAGATTTACAATAGGTTTGAACGTAAAACACTCTCTATCTCTATTAACGTACTAACTGATAATGATCATTCTTCCAACCTAAACTCCTCTAAAAACACACCTTAAATATCAAGGGCTTAATTCCTAAAGTCCATGGCCCATTAAGCTAAACTAAGCTCATTTAACAATTAAGACTTTTACAATAAATAATGAAACTAGCTTTTCTTTATATCACTTTCTATTTTATAGGACATTTAGTCCTAACAATTAGGGCTCGACAATTGAATGTGTATCACACTGGTACCACCTAATGATCACACTTCGACGTGAGATAGCTATTACTAGAATCGCGGTTGTATTACATTATTGATTGGCGATCATATTGTGATAACAATGTATCACAGTAAGATGAACTTGTGTTTATCACAAGATTATCATAGTTAACACACATATTAGGGGTCGATGATTGTATGTGTATAACATTGGTATCACAATTAATACATTTCGATTAGGGCTCGATGATTGTCTATCCTACCATTTTCATCACAGAGGCCACAATTGGATTATCACAGATATCACAGTAAGATTACATATTGATTAGTTATCAAATGGTATCACAATTAACACACTTCGATTAGGTATCTATCGGTTGTGAATCATATCGTAATCACGAAATAAGTATCTATTAATGTTTTTGATTAGTAGACGATCAAGACATGATCATATTCTGATCAATAGTCATGGGATAATTACAATTAATTATAAAAATAAATAATTACATTATTGCTCTTAATGAGGTTTTTTATTATAATTTAAATTATTGGTTAATATAGTTTGAGGCCCACAGCTATTCATGTGTTTTTCACGCAAAACAAGGGGTTCAAATGAGAAGCTAAACATTTTGTGAGAAGACGAGAAGTGTGATATCATATATGATACACAAGCTTAATCATATATGATTAAACACATGTTGCATTGACAATATATATACGCTTAATCATTTATGAGTAAACACGCCCAAAAGACGTGTAATCATATATGATACCGAGACTTCTCGCTTTCTCGCAAAATGTTTAACTGCTCGCATGATTCTCCTCCCCCTTCTCTCTCTCTCTCTCTATATATATATATATATATATATTATATATATATATATATGTGTGTAGAGAGGGAGTGTGAAATTTTAAAAAACACTACAAAACAAAAACTTATACTACAAAACAAAAGCTTATCAGCGACAGTTGGCACCAGATAAAAAAAAACAATAATATAATTAACAAATTACCGACGGATATGTATTTATAAATAATTCATAAATAAAATAACAGTTGGTATGTCGGTGATCCGCTGGAAACTTTTATTTTCACCGACAGAATAGATATTCGCCGCAAAATGCATAGTTCGTCGGTAATCCGTATGTAATATCCGACGGATGAAATCTGTCGGTGATTTTTGGTCCGAAATTACAGATTTTCTAGTAGTGATATAAACCATAGAATTCTTACAAACCATAATTATCATGATTTATTTAACACTTATATTATGAAATAATTGAGATATTTTGAAAGATGATAGAATTCATTCACTACGGTCGTTACTTTAGATTAGGAAAGAATCAAAACATTTATGGAATTAGATAATCGTTAGGTTATATGGGTGGTTAAAATTGATTTGTTTGGTTTATAAGAAATATATATATATATATATATATATATATGTGTGTGTGTGTGTATGTATGTATGTAAATATATGTATGTATATAGAGGTGGGTTCAAACGAGAACGCTAACTATTTAAGAAAACACGAGAACGACCGTTCATGTACAAAATCATACATGTTTCACATAAAAAATCATATATGATTCACGCGACTTGTCGCGCGACTTTTAAGTTGCGGCCAAATTCGTCCGCGTCCAGTTTTTTGCTGTTAGTGTAAAACCACATATGATTTTGTACATGGACGAACGTCTCGACTTTTAAGAACACTTCCATTTTGTGAAAACGCGAGAACACCCTTATCACATGTGATAACACACGTGAGGGGACCTGTTGTTGTCAGGCGACGTACCCTGCAACTTTGGGTCACGCCAAAGGTCGTCTATGTCTCTAATGTGGTATCACATGTGATGGATCAGTATCACATAAATAACACATTTATCAGATGTGATAAACACATGTGAGAGAACCTAGTAGTGTAAGGGCGACTTGGGCGCAACCTAGGTTGTGCCAAAGATCATACACGTCTCAGATTTAGTATCACACGTGTATCATGTGTGATTAAATTTAGTATCACACGTGATTGACTATATTAAAGGGTGTTTTCGTAAAATGAAGGTGTTCTAGTTTGAACCATTCTCTCTCTCTCTCTCTCTCTCTCTCTATATATATATATATATATATATATATATATATATATATATATATATATATGTATATATAGGGAGAGATCAATGCAACCCACCCTATTTTTGCAAATCGTGCAAACCGTTAATTTCATTGGTTAAGTTGCTGAAATTGGTTAACGAAATTGTTAATTTAATTTGATGAAAGTTGTTTTATATAATTCTTTTCTTGATAAAGTTGTTTCATATATTTGTGTTTTTTTAAGTAAAAATGAAATTGTTTCATTATTTTCTCATTTTGATGAAACTATTTTATTTTTACATAAAAAAACACAGATATATAAAACAACTTCATCAGGAAAAGAATTATATGAAACGGTTTCATTAAATGAAACAATTTCATTATGAAATCAACGTTTACATAGTTCGCAAAATTAGAGTGGTTTGCAAATGAAACTAACCATATATGTAATATATATATATATATATATATATATATATATATATATATATATATATATATAGAGAGAGAGAGAGAGAGAGAGGCGGGTTCAAACGAGGAGCGTACCAATTTAAGAGAACGTGAGAAGCAATTGACAGTTATGAATCACATGTGATTGGCAGTTGTGGATCACATGTGATTCACAACTGATCTGGACTCGAATTGACAGTTATGAATCATTAATGATTTACAGTGTTGAATCACATGTGATCCGCGACCTGCAGCATCGCGCCACGCCTCGCGCCACTTTTGCGCGAATTTTTGAGTTAAATCCGATTTTTTAGGGTTGTAAATCATATGTGATCAGAAGCATGGGAGTGCTCCTCACGTTCTCTTAAATTGATGCACTCCTCGTTTGAACCTTCCTCTATATATATATATATATATACATTTACATATATAGCCATAGGTTCAAATGAGAAATAGTAAGTGTGTGAGAAATAGAGATGTAATCCTAGTCATTCATGCGGTCAAGATTGAATTTGACTGGTTAAAAATTGCGGCTTTGACTAATAAAGAATTGTGGCGTTGGTCGATCAAAAGTTGCGGCCATTACAAAAATAGAAGAATGGTTTCGTAACTTTTACAAATACGCGGGACGAGTTCATATGTGAACTTGTGTGATTCACATATGAACTATATGTTCATATGTAAAACCGTGTAATTCAAATATGGTTTTTTTAATTGATTCACATATGAACCTTTGTGATTCATATATGAACTAATAACTGATTTACATATGATCTAATTAACTGTAGGTTCATATGTGAATCAGTTGAAATAATTAACAGATTCACATATGAACCTTTGTGATTCACGTATGAACTAATTAACTGATTCACATATGAACGCATAGTTCATATGTGAATCACACAGGTTTACATATGAACTCGTCTCGCGTATTTGTAAAAGTTACGAAATTATCCCTGTATCTTCTGCAGAGCACGCGGGGAATTATCTGGTGCTTCACAATCAAATCCGCAAATGTTGATCAGATGAAGGATTATGATCATTTCTTTATTTCTCACACTTAACATTTCTCATTTAAACCTCTCCATATATATATATATGAATTATTTAAATTTGCTCATCAACTTCTTGTGACACGGATTTTAGGGTATTCATTCTACATACATCTTTTTGGTTAGACGATTGTGGATCATGTCGTATGTGTGCGTATATGAGTACAATACGTATTAAATTCACTCTTAAGTATTAATTAAACTTTTATGATACAAATAAAAAATAAAGTTTCAATTACCTATTTATACAATAAAGGTTACAGTAAATTACAGGTTTCGTCCCTATAATTCTATGTTTCTAACAGTTCTTGTTTTTTTTTTCTTTGAAATTCAACCGAATTATGTCTCTATAGTTACATTTTTACGACTTAAGTCCCTGTCACTAATTTATGTTACGTCCGATTGTTAAATGACCCATTTGACAGTCATATCAGAGGTATTTATGTATTTTTTTTCCTTTCGTTAGATGAGCACCCAGCGTATCCCCCCCCCCCCCCCCCCCAAATGTCGAAAACTTTCTCGTCGAGAAAGTCATCGTCTTCTACAACGAGAACGTCATCCACCACCGAACCCCTAACCAAAATTCAAAATCCAAACATTAACTCAAATTGAAAATCACTAATCCAACCACTACCAAACACTAATCAGACTCAAAAAACATTTGTGACTGAATCAAACCCCCGTAAACAAATCGAGAAACAAAACCATAAGCAATTCAAGAAACAAACCCATTAACAAATTCACCAAAGCCTGAAGCAAAGTAAATTGGTCTTCATGATGAATTGTGATACTTCCTCACATCAGATTCTCGAGCTACAAGATCCGAGGTTTTGGCTCTAGATTTCAATCAAGCAGAAGATATGATGCATTATATTGCTCCTTGTGTTATGTTTGACCCGTTGTATAAAGGTATAGATAAAGAAAATTTTATCCACTTATTTATTACCTGCTTACCCGACATTTTAGTGGGTAGGGTATGAATAAACGGTTTTTCATTATCCATTACCCGTACCTCCTACAATATTATATATATGCGTGTGTGTATGTATGTATGTATAAAGTCATGGCCATAATAAAATGAGAGCTCGATAGTTTTTGATAACCGTGACATCCAATGTAAGCTAATCATTTAAGATAATTAACGTTGTTTACAAAAATAAAGTAAAAGAGTAAGTTAGTAATTTCATATTCCCATTTTGTATTCATTTAAACTCTCTCTCTCTCTCTCTCATTTTGCATTTTACCAAAACTAACATTATATATAACGCATTTGCAAAATTTATATAATTCTGACTACTTTAAATGATGAAACTCTTCACGCTTTTTTGTAGGGGTGTTCATCTGTTGACATCCAATGGATGTGAGAGGAACCGAACCGATTCAATCATCCATTGGATGTGGATTTTTCCAATCCAACGGGTGATTGGATCAGTTTGGTTCCATCCATGGATATTTTTATTTGATATCCATGGATTGGATATCCATTGGATTATATTGGATTCGTCCAATATCCGATGGATGACCAGATCAGATCCATACTATGTGTTAATTTAATCTGGTTTTCTAACAACGAAATAAATTGATTAATCACTTTTAATATGTGTTAAAACCAACATAAGTGAGACTAAAAATTAAAAAACCTGCACAAAACAAATTCTCATTTAAGCATATTGCAAAGAAATTAATTGGATGATAGTTGGATGGTAGTCGAATGGTTAATTGGATGTTAGTCGGTTCTGGACAGCAATCTAAGAACCGATCTTTGCAAATTGGCTGTTGAAATTTTCAATCCAATCTAATCCAATTACAAGTACATATTCAATTATGGTCTCTGTCGGTTTCTATTGGATCGGTTGACTTTCTGCACACCCCTACTTTTTTGCTTTCTGATTTTTTCTGGATGAAATCTGATTGTCTGTGTAAAGCCAACTAGACATGGGTTATGTGTGATGAAGTGTAACACAATGTGTACTTTTAGAAGTGTATCAGGTAGCATTGTTTTACGAATTGTATTACAGTTTGTATTTTCTTTGTTTTATGAAGGTTATCACATTGTGTATTTTCATTTGCTTTACAAAAGATATTAAAATTTGCATCTTTTATGTATCTTGGGTATCACAATGACTATCGTTTGTATGTATCTGTTTTAACAGTTTTGATATTTTTTTGTTAAGACATTGTGTAATCAGTATTCACATGGTGTTTGTCGGAATAAGGTTCGTCGGAGACAGTAGAGATAAAAACTTATAGAATACCTAATATGCTCTTTAATTAAAACATTTAGTCAAAATTGCAAGAATTATTAATTTTTTAAATTATCCTTTGATTTATGATTGAGATAGAATCTCACAGCTATCATAAAAAAACGTTGTTATAAATAAAAGTAATTAATAGGTGATATAAAAAAGTGAATACAATTTCCATCCATGTGTTTTTATAAAAAGTTAACGAGTACCGTTTTTTAGCAAAAGACCATCCTCTACTAGTTTTATAACGGATTGGACCCTCGTTACTAACACCGTCTTCTAGAGTGCCCTTGATGAGAATAATTTCGTCCATTAACCTTTCCTCTGCCTATACTTTCATTTCAATAATAGATTTGTCACTCTCTCTACTTTCATTTGTATAACGGGTTTGGTCCCTCTCTTTAATCAATTAAAACTTAATTTAATTATATGACACCAAAGATGTTTAATTCTTATAAGTTTGTATGACTTTTTTGGGCATTTTAATAAGTTTTTTTAGAGCATTATAAATAAATTGTCATATTGGTTATTTTTACATGACATTTTTTAGATTTGTCTTATGAACACATCTTTTTGCATGACACTTGTTTTTATAAAACACTTTTTCAAGTAAAGTCATTTAAAAATATTAATGACACTTTTTATAAAAGTGTACTAAAAATGACTCGCATAAAAACTTCGTATAAAATTATTGTAACACTTTAGCTAAAATGTTATTATTTAAGCCATTTTTAAGACAAAATTTATTGAATATTATTATAAAAACGTCGTATTAGTTCTTTTAAAAAAAATAACATATAAAAAAGGTGTCCGATAACAAGATGGGTTTAAATGACATTTTTTCTAAAATGTCATAAAAATACATTTTATTGATTTTTTTTTTGAAAGGCAATACATTTTATTGATTGTTTCAATTAGAGTACATTTTTTCTCTATTCAACAGCTTCTCATTTAAGAGATTTTTTAATTTTGTAGATTTTGTTCCCTCTATCTCCTGTTATACTTTCTCCATTTTATAGAAAATTTTGAAGCATGTGCTGATTTTTTTTTTTTTGAAAACTCCAAAATATTCATTTAATGTATTTTAAAGAATGTATCTTACAAATTCTACAATCAAAACATTTGAGAGATGCAAGTAAAGTGAGAAGCAACATCAGAAATAGTTTCAGTTGAATTATATATAAAATATTCTTAGTTAAGTAGTTAGTTATATAATCATCACTTCCTAGCATTTAACTGATTTAGCATAAGGGCAGATTGTGGGTTTCCTTTGTTTCTCGACGATAAATAAAGTGTTAAATATATATAATGGTTTCGACTCCTTTTATCATCGTTGTTACCATTTCTTTACTAAACTTTTCTTCTTGTATGTGTTTCGTCCTCCCAACCAATAGTAGTGGTTTGGCAACATGGTATGGGCCTGAAACCGGTCCCGGTCGCGGTAATGAAATGAAGATTTTACGTTTCCAAGAATGATTTTTATCTGCAAAACATATAGTTCTCGAACACGATAATGCAATGCTACATTTTAATTAACTTATTCATTTCATATTTTTTAGTTTTTTAATTAACCGTGGGTATCTGAGCTAAATTGCATGTACCTTTACAAATTACATGAGACCCTAAAAAATAAATAACAATCAAGAAAATGGGCAACGATTGTTTTATTAATGATTTTAATTGTGTGATTATGAGCAGGAGCAGCTTGTGGATGGGAGGATGATGTGAAAGACCCTCCATTGTCGTCGATGATAGCAGCAGGAAATGCCAATGTATTTTTGAAGGGCAAGGGATGCGGACATTGTTTTCAGGTTAACGATATTAATTCATTTGAATTTTCTTTCATTGACTATTTAATGTAACGAGGTAGTGTGTGATATGAGGAACTTAATCAGATTATCTTTCAAAATAGGCTCTTAGCAGAGAAAAGAGGCTCCAACATATATTTTAAAAGTCTAAGTCTAGCCGACGTGGTCTCTAACAGGTTGCAAATACGTTTGCAGATACTTTGTACCAAACCACCACATTGCTCAGGGAAACCAATTAAGGTGACCATTAGCGATGAGTGCCCTGGGGCATGTAACAATGTACCTTTTCATTTTGATTTAAGCGGGTTTGCTTTTGGGAAGATGGCGATTCCAGGCCATGATCAGAATTTACGTAAACTTGGTCAAGTTGACGTGCAATACCAAAGGTACGTGCACGGTGCATCTGTTCTCCGGCAATTATATTGGGATTGTGCAGTACAACAAAATTGGGTTTTTAGGATGTTTAACTGTCTTTTGACGTCCGAATAGAATACTTAATGGGACTTTGAGCGAGTTTATTGGATCAAAAATTGGCGTCTCATTTGTATATACTACAATGAGTTGTTAGGATGAAGTGAGATAACCTAACAATTTCTATCGATAATCTTAGACAACCAAAGAACATAAAAAGCAAATTATCCTATTAATATTTTATATATGTCCCCTTTGAAAATTGTCCTATATATCACTCTTTGATATATAGGACACTTTTAAAAAATGTAGATTAAGGCCAGGCCAAAAGAATGTTTTACTTATGTCCTATTAGGTTATCGAACTTTGCAAATTAAGCTTGAAATTAGCTAGATTAACAAACCTTGTCTTAACAACTTATTGTGACATCTATAGAATTAGATGAAATTTTCTTTCAAAATGATGAATCATGTCGAATGCATGGTAGATCCATTGTCTATCCCCATGGTAACAACCGGCCAAATGAAAAATACCTTCATAGGGATGACTGCTTCGATCTGGAGCTGCTTAACATCATCCAGATAAAAAAATTGCCCTTTTTTTCTATAAACTTGTATAAAGTCCCATTAATAAAAGACAGTTATATATATACACCTATATATACCAAGATTAATTGCTCTTTGATTATTGAAATAAGAGTGTGGGTTGTGGTAGGGTGCCATGCAGTTATGGAAGTACAAAGATTGCGTTCAAAACTGACAAAAAAAGCAACCCAAACTGGTTCGCAATGGCAATCGAATATGTAAATGGGGATGGTGGTTTTGGTCGTGTGGAGATGGCTGCGGGTGGCACTCAAAACTATTCTGCCATGGATAACATATGGGGTGCAGTTTGGGAAAAAGACATTGCTGCGTCTACCAAACCTCCATTTTCTTTCAGGCTCACATCTGCTGATGGGAAAACCGTGGTAGCAACTAATGTGATTCCTCTAAATTTTTCACCTGGCCAAAAGTACTCATCAAGTGTAAATTTTTAAGTAATAATGTGTTAGATTTGGGTCGTTATCGATTACTATGTTCAAATCGAATTAATGAGTAGTTAATTAATGCAAGTTGTTTTGGTATATATACATTAATATATACAATGGAGCAAAAGCAATAGTGTGTGTCAAAAATATACCCTGTTATATATGTAAAATGTATTTAACATAAGTTTAGTGAATTACATATTTAGTGAGAATGGTTTATTTAAAGGGTAAATTGCATAAGAAATAATGTACTTTGTTTTAATTTATATTTTGGCTGGGGAATATAGTTTCAAATAATCTAATTAGGGGTCTATAAAAAGTAACGTATCTTTAGGTTATAAAGTTTGTCGTAAACCCCTAAATAGATTAATTGAAAGTATGTTCCTAACATAGAAATTTAAACAAAGTATATTAATCATCTTTTATGCAATTTAATTTGCCATGATTAAAATTATAGTTTGCACTACAAAATTAGACCCTATCAGTGACGGAAATTTCTGTCACTGAAGCTCACAACCGTCAGTCAGCAATCCGTCTCTGAAACGTGGTGGGTGATGCTTATCAGGGCGGATTAGCGATGGAAAACTGTGACAGATCAGCGACAATTTTTTTTTGCGACGGAACGTGTCAGCGATGGTTGGCAATAGTGACGGATTAGTGGCGGATTGTCTCCGTGTTCGTTCCGTCGTACTCCGTCCCTAATTAGCGACAGAATTTTCCGCCATATATTTTCCTCACCGACTCCTCTTTTTCTAGTAGTGTTGTGTCTTTCGAACGCATTAATTATAGTTGTGACCATGATGGTTTGTAATTTATTATGGGTTAGATCTGCAGAAGCGGATCCATGAATTTTTTGGTATGGTGTCACAAAATAAATCAAAACTTTTGGTCTTTCCGATGTTTCCCAAGGAAGATAATTTAAATCGATTGTTGAGTGATTTCCACTTGAGGATTCTACGTGATTGGATTCTGATACAACCCTTGATATTTAAAAAAAATTCCATCTTCAAACAATCAACAAAAAGAATTAAGCGCATTAACAAATTAACAAATTAACTAACCCTAAAGTCTACAAAATTAGCCTCAAATATTAACATTACAAGTAAATATCAACTAACACTAAATGTATATAAAAATATATAAAATATAAATTAATATATAACATGAATCTTAAGAATAGTAGATTAGTTATTAGTAGAAATGGAAAATAAATCAAAAAATGAATATCTTCAAAATTGGAGTTGAAGAAAAAAAGAAAGGAAGAAAATAAGTATAAACCTCAAAGATAAAAGGTAGGAGAAAAGGTTTGCAAGAAGAAGTCTTGGGGTTTTTTAAAAAAAGTTTGATTAATTGACTTTTCAACCTTTTTAAACTAATGAATTAAGGGTGCGTTTGGTTCGTCGAATTCCGTCGGAATTCGATGTAATTAAAATGGTCAATTCCGTTGACCAAATTCCATTGTGACGTTTGGTTACCTAAGGAATGAAATTGAATTCCAAAGATTTCTTCAAATATGGATTTCACCATTCCTTCACAAAACTGATGGAATTGAAATCCATTTCAACCCAAATCTTAAAAATGGCAAATATGTCCTCATTAAACTGCCGATCATTTGCTTCTTTGGTTTCCCTATTGTTTCTTCCTCAGGCTCATCAACGAAGGACGACTTCTTTCTCTGGTTACGATCAGCGTGCTTAATTTAGGTATACATCGTTTTTTGTTAATCGACTTCTTCCCTCTGTATTTTCGATTTTGGGTTATAATTTTGCTACTGGTTTCCTTTTTGGTTTTTGGCGAGGGTTACGTACATATTGCTACTGATTTCGATTTTGGTTTTGGTACTGATTTTCGATAGAAAGTTTGGTACTAATTTCGATTTTGTGCTAAACAAAAATCTTTTTATATGAGAATTGATTATTTTACCCCTCCATCTATATTTTTGTTTGATTGAAATAAGTATTTAAAAAAATGACCGAACAATTGACCTTTAAGGTAGCGTGTGAATATGTGATAACCCGGATAAGTTTCGTTTTAACTTTATGTTTTATTATAAGGTTAAGGGTTGTTTTATAATTATGTTTCGTAAGTCTAAGGGTAAGTTTTAATTACTGTTAAGTAAATTAAGGGTCGTTTTTGTCATTATGGTATGGTTAAGGCTCCATAGTTGCACTTATGGGTATATCTATATATATATATATATATATATATATATATATATATATATATATATATATATATATATATATATATATATATATATATATAGAGGAGGGTTCATGTGAGGAGCGCATCAAAACGTGAGAACGTGAGGAGCACCGTCCATATACAAAATCACATGTGATTCACAACACAGGACTAAAAATCATATGTGATTAACATTTTGGACACACGCGGTTTGTTACGCGGTTTGCAAAAGCGCGCGGCTTGTCCCGCGGTTTGTGTTGTGAATCACATGTGATTTTGTACATGGACGGTGCTCCTCACGTTCTCACGTTTTGATGCGCTCCTCATTTGAACCCGACCCTATATATATATATATGTATCAATACCACCGCCTTTTGGTACTTCTCAAATTCAAAGGGCGGTGTTAGTCATATATGTGTATGTGTTTATTTAAAAAGCTCCAGGAAGAAAGCATTACGATTTTGTTAGATGATTTTGAGTAAATTTTTATTTTTAGATTAAGATTTTGTGGGTCAAGCGTGAGATCAAATCATTGCCGGATTGTAAGACCATCCGTACCCGTTTGCAAAAAGCCCAAAAGCCCACAGCGCCACATCAGCGGCACATCAGCTTTTCTATAAACCCACTCCAAACCCAAAAGTGGAGTACCCGTTTGCAAAAAGCCCAAAAGCCCTAAATGCCACCTCATTTTTTTATTCTTTTATTTATACATTTAATTATTTAACAAAATAAAAATATTTATATATTTTTTAATAAATAAAAATAAGATAAATAATAAAAATTAAAATTCATATCATTCATTAAAAAATTAAAAACTACAAAATAAAATTAAAAATTACAAAATAAATTTAAAAATCTACTCGCCGTCATTGTGGGGAACTTGGATACGCCAAATATGGTCGACCAAATCCGACCGAAGGTTATTATGAGTCTCCCGGTTTTTGACTTCTCGAACATTTACCGCGCGTTGTGCAGACAATCTCGTGACATTTTCTCTCCTATACGGATGTACTCGTCAAGTGAGTCAGCAGCTATTCCATACGCCAGTTGCCGAATAGCGGAAGTACACTTTTGTAGCAGAGAAAAACCTTGTTGATGAGCGGCGTCCAACCGAAATGTAAAATATGGATATTGTCCTTGTAAATCTTCAACTATTTGTTCGAATAGTTGCCTCCTCATCCTGAACCGCCGCCTAAACATATCCGGTGTATAAACCGGGTTGTTGCCAAAGTAGTCCCGTATAAGCCGCTGGTTTGCATCTACTCGACCTCTTTCTATGTTTGCGGCCCTCTCTCTTCTTGAAGATGAAGCGGTGCTACCATAAATTAATTGTGTAGTCTCTTGAACCAAGCCTACAAAAACTTCCCTTTGTAGTTCAAGAACTCGTCGGTGTCTATGGATGATGCTGATGCAGTCGATGAACCGGGTTGTGGCGAATCCATATTGAGAGAGTTTGAGAGAGTTTGAGAGAATTTGAGAGAGTTTGAGAGGTGTGAAAAATATAAGGGTTGAGGGTTAATATATATAGTGTGATTAAATTGAAAAAAAAATTAAAAAACCCAAAATAGCCGTTTCCAAACCGTTGGAATTAAAAAAAATAAATAAATGGGAAAGCTCGAGCGGGTTTGGGAACCCGAGTGGGGAAGCCCGCACCCAAGCCCGGCCACCCCGTACCGGTTGTGCAAGAAGCCCGCAGCAAGCCCGAGCAAGAAGCCCGAGCCGCTACGGGTGGCCTAAGTGGGTGAAATCGAATCTTATTGCAATTAGGTGAGTTTTCTTTTAACCATTTTCGAACTGGAATGCATTTATTATAAAATGGTTAATTTAATAATATGAACGATATCGGTATGTGAGATTTTGTTATAAACGGTTATGGTACGGTATTGCACTATCGCGCTGTGCTAGAACGCCAGCTACACTTATCGCGCTGTGCTAGAACGCAGCAACACTATCACGCTGTGCTAGAACGCCAACTTCACTATTATCGCGCTGTACTAGAACGCCAGCAATATTGTCAGATGTTGTGCTTGAAGGCCAACGGAGTGTATTGTGAGATGTTGTGCTTGAAGGCTAACAGAGTGAATTGTTGAGTTGTACCTGAGTGCCAACGATTGGATAAATTAATCAAATATTTTATATAAACTGTTTTAATACATGGTTTTATATAAACTGATCTTATAATGGTATTGAAATGACAGGGATTAACTCACTAGACCAATTGGTCTAACCCTCATTTTGTTTTCAAAAATATGTATTCCAGGGTAAGCTCGTGGGTGAAAATAAAGGGATTGCTAGCTTGGGAAAAAAAATAGTTGTGAGTGGATTCAATTACCGATTGACTAGTATTGATCAGGTTGTTTATATTTTGTTATCAGTTTTGGTGATCATATATCGGTAAGGATATGAATCTACAATTATAACTTACTGGTGCAGTTAGAAATATTCTTTCCGACATTGTACTTGAGGTGATTTTGGGAAGATTGTATTCCTCGATCATTTTAGGATATTTATTGGATGGTTTTTCTGTTTTGTAGTCAATTTATGGTCTTTGAGGTGATTATTTGGAAACCGGGTGTGTTACATAGCGTTTGGTACGCAGACTGGATGGGACGGGACGGGATTGGACAAGACTGGAGTAGATGATTTTAATCTAGGTTTAGCTATTTGATGTTGGAAAAAATGAGTATTTTAGTAATCATATGTTTTAGTCCCATGTTGTTCCACCTATTTTGGTGGAACAAAATATCTTAAGTTTTGTCTCATGAAAACTTACTTTTGTCCTATGTTGTCCCATCTGATTTTTGTCCCGTCCCGTCCCACCCAGTTTGCGTACCGAACGCACCCTAAATGGTAAATTTCTAATTGAACTTTCAACAACATTGAAAAACATGTCATTTAACCTTTAACATTCTATTAATAAATTATAAATATAATTAACAATTTTTGTATAAATAAATCTTATAATTAATACTTCTAAAATTACAATTCAAGTTTTTTGAGAACATTGTCTTGGCTCTGTTACCTCATTCTGCTATATTTTCCCAAAATTTTCTATATGTGAGTATGTGACCATAGACTCATAGAGCCCTTCACAGGCATCTCCTTCCTTCGTCTTCTCGTTTCCTCACAGCACCACCTTCACAACCATGAATCGTGGTTCTTCCAGGTTTAATCCCCCTCTTTGCTCCAACATCTTTCTGTTCCTTGCCGTAGCAGCGCTGATCAATATCGCTATCCATCTCCATCTCTGCCTTTTTTACCCTATCACAGTGGTCCGTCCTTTCGTTTCTTGAGCTAATGTGACAAGTGGATCTAAACCCTTGATCACTTCTAATCTCAAGCCTACCCATGAATCGCGCCTCCGGTGCATCTCATCCTAATGTGCATCCAACGGGTATAACCACTTCTCACGTTTCTCACGTTAACTCAACTTTTCATGGGATCCAAACCCTGAAAACGTATTACATACTTTTGAGTTTTAACTAAACCCACAACACACAAAATATCATCATAGAATTTTGAAAATTGATCCATCTAAGAGACTTTTACAAATAGTTTTTTTTTTAAAATCCTAAATGACTATTTCCAAAAAGTTTAATATGAAAAAGTGAGCAACACCGTTTTTTATAAAACATAAGTGAAAACCTGAAAAAAAAAATCAAACATTCAAGTTCTGATGGCTTACTTGATTTGTGTCAAGGAGCGAGAAAAGCCCCGCATGATATGTAGCGGGAAGCAAAATTTAAAATTAATGTGAAGAAGAGTACCAATTAAGGCGGATAATTTTCATATGAAAAATCACACCTTTTCATCTTTGCCCTATTTACATATCTAGTACTTGAGGTATGATTGAGATTATCCCAACAGAAGAGTACCAATTAAGCGGGTAATTTTATTAGGCACTATGAAAAAGGTTAGGAACAAATTGATAATCTAATGCAGTAGACTTTGGATTTTATATACATATCCAAATATCTCTGACGGTAATATCATTTGATTTATTTTTTATTGATTTAAGTTTTAATATCCTACTTTTAGACGATGAATGATGAACACTGTCTGCACAACTGAAAAACATCCAATTGAATCTAACAACCTCATAAATAAAGCTTCTATATAATGAAGCTTTAAGCCGCACCAAGATTAATCAATAGACAAATCTGATTTGTACGTGTATCCCATGGCTACGAAAAACTGATAAATCAGAAATCCCAAAAACTAACAAAAGAAAATCTCTTATATCACCTATACAAAAAATGAGTATATTCCTATTTTTACATAAAAAAATGGCAAATCAATTAGAAATCTTACCTTTTCTTTTATCAGATTGAAAGAAGGTTGTTTTCGTCTGCCTCCTACTTTATGTCCCTTCTTGTAGCAAACAAATGGGGTGATCAACAGAAGTTGTAGAATAACGTAAGAGCTATGGAGTTTTAAAACCAAAAGTAACATGAACATATTTGGTTCTAAAACCAACGGAGTTTTAAAACCAAATGTACTTATTACTGTCTCGATTTTTTTAGTTTGCCAAATGTAGTATGAACATATTTGAGTTTTAAAACCAATGGAGTTTTAAAACCAAATGTGCTTACTTTTGATTTTGCATCATTACTGCAATGAACCTTAGTTATTCATCAAGGGATGGTTTTCATTGACGCATTTCATCGAAGACATAATATGCACATGTTGAATCAAAACATAAAATAAGTAAATGGTAATTACAATCAATGACAGATTACCCAATGATTCTCTAGATGAAAACCAAATGGTTCATCGAACGCATTTCATCATTACTATGTTCAAATCAAATGAGTCGTTGATGCAAGTTGTTTGGTATATATATATATATATATATATATATATATATATATATATATAAGTTAAATCAAAAGAGAACCACAAATATGTTACAAGCCCGTAAGAACCGATATAAAAATATTTTCTTACGTGATACTTTTTTATCAAATGCTAGTATTTAAAATATTTTATTTCACATATGTTTCTCAAAATATAAATTGAAACAAAGTATGTTACATTTTTATGTAATTTACCCTTTAAACTTGTATATATGGGTTGTGTCTTTCAAACATATTAATTATACTAGTGATCATGATGGTTTGTAATTTATTATGGAACTAATATAGGAACCACACGTTACACGGTAACGTAAGTAATATGAACAATAATTTGTGCACTGTTTGTATAATTGATGACCTTGTATGAAGTTATTTAATTTTGTAGAGAGAACGGTACCTACGTCAATTTTATTAATAAATATACAAATTTACAACTAAATTGCACCGTAACAACCACCCGAATGGCATGTCCACTCTTCGAATGAGACATGCCCCAATTGTTTACATGGAGTGTACTAACCCAACACATGTAAATGGGACTAATATTTTTACTTGATATATGTGAAATGGCCTGCCAAATCCTCATCAATGGGAATCACAGTGTGGTTCGTGTGAGAGTAGGTTGTGTCACCGTTACCATAGTTCGACCCAACCTATTCATCCATCATATGTTTCCATTTTCTGTAACAATCACAACAAATAAAAATTGGAAAAAATTAGAAGCTAAAAGGAAAAGCAGATTTCTAAATGTTTTTGAAAAAATAATAACTTCAAGAATCAAGCAACTATATAGGGTTAGTCAAGAATCTATATATGTTTTTTCTTAATGTGTTGTAGCCTAATCAGCCCCTAGAAGATACAATTTCAAATTCGTAAATGATAGTGTTTTTTATACAACAATAGACGTGTGCAAATCAGACCCCAAAGCAAGTATATAATGTGACCCAATATCATCTTTCAAGTAATAAAATGGTAAGAACCAAGTATCATATTCCACAGGGATAGGTATTTTAAGTTGCAATATCTCGAGATGAAAGACTAACTTCAGATGGCGAATTTAAAGAATTTGTTTTGTTTGGAGTTGTCACTTGGTGATGAACAAATTCTTAATACAATTTATTTATAACAAGAATGAACAATATTACAACTCTCTACAGATTTACAATCCAAAATATAAACTCTAAATATACAAACCTATAAAAGAAAAATATCTAGAGAATATGAAGAAGAGAGAGAGAATATTAGAAAGATAAAAGTGAAAAAATATCATCTGATATGAAGAAGACGTCCACAAAGCCCTTTATATATATATATATATATATATATATATATATATATATCTCCAAAGTGCAACTTCAGTCCCTCAAGTTTGCAAATAGTGCTCCGCTAACCTTGATCTTTCAACAAAAGTGAGGCACAGTCCTCTTCTTTAAGATTTTATCCAAACAGCCCCCTCTCTTTAGCTTTTACATATTTAACCCTACAAAACTACAAATAGCCCAAGTTAGAAATATAACAGACTTATGTCAAGATTGCACGAATTAATTGATTATTTAACACCCACCCTCAATCTTAACACCTAGACAAATCAGTCATTTTTAATTTTGAGCACAAATAGTCATGTCGATATACACTAAGGGACTTCGTAAAGATATCAGCAGTTTGTTCCAAAGTATCAATTTTTACAGTTTTGATAACTCCGGAAGAAATCTTATTTCCAACTTGATGAATATCTATTTCTGTGTGTTTAGTTTTTTCATGGAAAACATGATTGTTTGCAATTTGTATTGCTGATTTGTTATCACAAAAAATATTCACAGGAAGCAAATCAGTAACTTTTAAGAATTCCAAAATAGTTAAAATCCAGACAATCTCACAAAGTACAGCGACCATAGCTCTATATTCCGATTCGGCAGAAGATCGGGACACTGTAGTTTGTTTCTTACTTTTCCATGAAGTTAAACTATGTAACGTCCCAAAAATTACAAGCAAATTTAAATTTTTAAATAAACAATTTATTTATAACAACTCATTAATTGATACCAACGTTTCGTTTGCAAACACATAATTAATATCCTTATAAATTAAAACCAGCGGAATAAACGTATAATTATTATAATCATAAAACAACCAGCTCTCCTCGCGCGCCAGTGTGTACTCGTCACGCCTTGGAGCCGCTCGGACCTGAAACCACAGTTTATGGGAAAGGGTAAGCACGAAGCTTAGTGAATTCAAACACAAGCGCAGATAGGAATTATATACACATCACCCCTATCCGCACATAAGCAACAACATCACGGTTACATAGAACGAGTAAACATCTACAAGTAATTATGTATCCAACACCTCGGTCCCACCGGATTGTAATGTAACACACTCGTCACGCCGAGTTCCCACAACGTTTCTTTCCACTTCCTCGGTCCCACCGAATTGTAATGTAGCACACTCGTCACGCCGAGTTCCCACAACGTTTCTTTCCACTTCCTCGGTCCCACCGAATTGTAATGTAGCACACTCGTCACGCCGAGTTCCCACAACGTTTCTTTCCACATCCTCGGTCCCACCGAGCCCTCGGTCCCACCGAGTCGTAATATAAAACATTTATACTAAGCATTCAAACCAATCAAATATTACACACCACAAACAACTAGTTCACACCACAAAGACAGTAGTACATACAAACTACTTAGACATGCATACAACCCCTAACTACACAGTGAGAGAACTCACCTCGAATGCGCGCCCAGCTTAATAACACAATTCAAGCTTCACAATTACGGTCACTTCCCAGCACCTAAATGCATGTTAAAACGTGTCAATACGAGACCCGGACCTTATGACACGACACACGCTCAAACCGTCACTAAAACCATTTTCCGCTCTCGCCAAACAGGTCTGTTCGGGACCTGTTTCGACCCCTTTAAACCCAGAAAATTCCCAATATTATTTCATGATTAGATGAGATAGGGTTTCAAGGACATATTATACGCCTCCTAACGGTTTTTCTACAATTTACTACGGATTTTACAAAAACAGATTCCGGAACAGCGAAATTCAGCACCTTTCAGTATAAAACGACAAATCGACCCATGCTACGTCCCGAACTGGGTTTTGCACAAAACACAGAAAAGTTTCTAGACTCAAAAAGGGAACTTTTGACACTGGTTTCACCCCAAACCGAGTTACGAGCAGAAAGTTATGATTTTCGCAAGATCAAGGCAGATTCCAGAAGTTTTCACATGAAATGACGAAACACCGAACTTGCAACCACTTTTTCGCCTAGTTAGAGGCCGAACCAGTTTTCCGCTAAAACATGGAAAACGTGCCCGACCCCAAACTTGAACCGTGGGCACCAGTTTCGGCTTAAACGGAGTTACGAAGAGAAAGTTATGGTTGACGCAAAACAGTGGCAGAAGGACGTTTTTCACATAAATTGACGATTTTATAAAACGGTTTACGCGATTCGGGTTTGCAACTAAGATTCACGCGATTAGGATTTTAGGTTATAAGGGCTGGGTCAACCTCGCACCACCCACTGCCACCTCCGGCAGTGGTGGTCGCCGGCGGCGGCGGCGGTTTACGAAACTTTGGCGATAACGAGAAAACGAACAACCCAACTAATCCTATCCCGTCCACCCCCTTTACACACGTTCGACCCACCCTCAAACAGCCCACCATCACAGCCCCCGGCTGGTGGCGCACGGCGGCGGCAACTGGCGGCAGCCATGGCTGCGGCGGCAGCCATGGTGGTGGTTTCGTGATGGCGCGATGGCAACGAAAAGAAACAAAAAAGAGAGAAAACTCACCTCGCGACAGAAAAACCCAACAGCGTCTCGACGGGATCCCGGTCACCGGCTCGATCTTCCTCTTTCTCTCGCTGCACTCTCACTCTCCGGCGAAACTCAGCGGCGGCACCGGTGGTGGGGTGGTTTCACGGCAGTAGCAAACAACACAGGAAGATGTTTAGGGTTGGAGTGGTTTACGAGAAGGGGGGGGGGTGGAATCTCCGGCCGACCAATTCCATGAGAAGTACCAATGGGGTGTTGTAGGGTTGCCTTCCTCTTCACGATATCCACAACAAAACATATAACTCTTTTACAAACAATACTGCATGGGCCGAAACCCAATATGGGTTTTTGGCCTTTGCCACAAATGACCCTTCAACTTGCAAGCCTCTCACCCCTAACCAAGAATTTCGATACTTAACGATTTGACCCAACTCGACTAACCCCGTTTACGGAAACCATAATAATCGAACTTAAAAGAAAATAATTAATACTAATAAATTATATACCGGGATACGGGCTTTACAACTCTCCCCCACTTGGATTAGACTTCGTCCTCGAAGTCTCTGCCTACGAATAGCTCCGGATAGTTCTCCCGCATATCATTCTCGGGTTCCCCAGTCCACTCGGACCCCCTTTCGGTGTTGCCACTGGACTTTCACTAACTGGGATCTAAATTTCTCACACCGTCTAAGAATCTCCCGAATACTTACTTACTAACAACACTCATTCAAGAACACTGAAAACGCGATTGGAAGAACACTCCAACAATCAGAATCATTCCTAGTTAAACGACTTCGGTTGTCTCCCAACCTTAGGTGATCCATACCTCCCGATTCAAATTTCAAACTCTAACCATTCTAAAGTTGCTCACAGTACACCCTACAGGATACTCGACTACGATCATTCCTACCCTTAACTGTCGATTAACTTCCACGAATTCTAGTAGGCTCCAAAGATTCTCAATAAATTATATTAACAAAACATCGACCCCCTGCCGAACATCGGTCCAACCGATTACAATAACCCACATAAGCGTGGTATTATCCTAGACACTAACACAAATAGATATCCCCCACAACCAAATCAACTAACACACACGAAGGTCATTCTACCATAACCATTCATCACAAGTGATCATTTCAGGGTTACTACTACCATCACTATGATTATCTTAAAATCGGCTACAACTCTCTGATTATACTAAAGGTGTTTGGCCTCAAGCCCAAAAGTCGACACCTAAATATACCACCTACCTCAAAATGGTTGATGCGCATTTATTCTCATAATAATAAAGGGCATCAATCCCTTAACCGATACTATTCGGCCTACAGTACTAACGCGCGTGGAATATCTACCTTCCACCGTCGACGTATCATCCACACTTGCTCTACGAAGCCAAGTCACACCGTATCGGGGATACACCTTGACGTCTACTTCCCAGGTAACGCCTCAAGACCCAGCACACCGGAACTACCTCCCAGGTAAGTGCCCACAACTATATCCTCCTAGTACTTACTGGAAAGTCTAGGTTAAAACACATGAATACCAGGGTCCCATCCCGAGACACCCAACCGACCATTACCAACGACTGACTATCGTGTCTAAGGATCCAAAGCAAACAGCCTACCAACAACATGCCTATTCCGGATTGACTCACTCACCCAAACATGTAAACACTCAACGTGCAAAGAATGCCAAACGGTGCGACAAAAACAACTCATCAACTAGACTCCACATCGAGCCATTAAAACCGGGCATTTGGCCCATGACTAACTCCAAGTCAAAACCGAGCAAAATGCTCCACGCTTGCTAGACCCATCGGTCGGAAAATGCGTTTAAACAAAGTTTAAGCAAGCAATACTCTGAAGTCAACCTTAGTCTCAGACTCAACACGGGTTAAACAAAAGAGTTTTCCAAAAGGACTTATACCCTGAAAATTCTCGAAATGACACATGACACTTAAAAGCACATTTCCCCAAATGGTTTACAAAATATTTTCAACATCAGGATTTTCATCTCAAAAAGATCGTAAGCAATAAAACTACTATTACCAGATCGATAGTTACGCAAAACTGGACACGCTCGCCCCACATAGGAAAAATCACGTTGAAAATCGTTCCATTGCAGTTCGGTTTACTCACACAAAAGCAAAGCGTAAGAAATAAAAATGAACTGCCTCGATTCCAGTATGGATTGACTCATGACGTGCATTTAAAGTAACCGCTTGACCTTAAACAGGGTCCGACAAAGGTGTGCACATAATTCAAAATAAGTTTCACGACGTTTGATTCAAAAATTCCTCTTTTTAATCATAAATGACGTGGCACAGGGTTCGCCACAAATTTTTCGCGCGTCAGCTAGTCACACAAAACGATGACACGGTTTACAAATATATTTTTGTTAAAACACAATTGTCTCGTGTAAGTTGCAAACTTGAAGACAGAAACCAGTCCGCTTCTAATAATTGGAAATATCGACTAAAAACCTCGTAAAATCTCAAACTGGGGGCAGGCATGCAAGCTTGTAACACTTCCTCAAGTTTCGTACTTGGGGCATATAATGTCAAAACATTATAGTTTAAAAAATGTATTTATCGAAAATGCTCAAAATACTCGTTTCCTCCAAAGCAAAAGTTTTTAATTTCCCAAAAAAAATGAACGGTAATTCTAAATTAACCGAATGTCAAAAATCTACGCATTTATATTTCCAAAATATAACACATTGTAATCGTATGCATGATGTTTACAACATTAAAACACTCCTTGGATCAAATGGTCTTTCATTTCGACAAAAAGGAACTAAAGCATTTTCTTGCACGACTCGTTCATCAAAATGCCGAGAACAAAGGTTACCCCAGTATGCATACCCCTAAGTCGATAAATCGCATTTTCATGAAAATGTCAATAAAACCTTTAGCTGACTAAAAAGCGCACTAAACAACTCCTTATGAAATGTTACCAAATTCCTCCATGCATCACTTATGTCACGCATGAATCAATCCACACACTGAACTATTTGCAAAATAAACACTTAGTAACACAAACTCTCGAACGAAAAGTTAAGCGACACTAGAATTCCAAACTCATTTTAGACAAATCACTAAAATAGCCTTTAAACAGACATCGTGGAATGTAACTTTCTGTCTCAACTCTAACACATGTGGAGGAGTTCCAATGTTAGAGTCTCAAGCCGTAGTCACTTACCCAACATCTTAACCACCACAAAACACGGATATTATCGTACCCGAAAGAACCGTTGGAAAATAATCAAATGAAACAATCTTTTACAAAGTTTTCAACTCCCGTGATAAAACGGTTTCAAGCATTTTCAAACTATAAGTCGAAATCTTGTGTGTGTGCTAAACATTTCCCAAAGTTTCAAAACACAATCCATATAAGGATTGGAAACACAAGGATTAGTTAATGCAATCCTATTTTCAAAATAAACTCTGTGCACGACTCAGTCGACATTCAACGTCTCGACTCATGCTCCTCTCTACCTTTCCAATCCACTATCGTCCTCCGGACATTTAAGCCTCTTGGGGCAAGATGGAAAATTACGTCAAATAATCCCTACGATTTTTCCTCAAATCAAAGTCGGCTCTAAAAGCCTATGACTCTAGCACAATCTTCCATCTTGGCCCGAAATGATCTGCTTACAACAACTATCATCCTTATCGTCACTCCAAGTGACTAATACTATAATCGTCTTCCTATTCCAATGACTGCTAGTTTAGAACCTTCGACACTACCCCAACGATCATCCCATCAAAGCAAGTCAAGTACACACATGTACCAGTGGATCTACTATATTTGTCTCTCCTCGTGACGGCTATTCAGGGTAGATAATACAACGCGTTATTAGCACATAACAACGCACACGCCCAACTCCTTGGATTCCTCGTGACTTCCCCGACTCGAGCATTGATCTTGTGCTTCCGGTAGTAGGAGCTCTACTACTACCTTCCACACCTATCATCGCTCGCTCTGAGTCTCATCCCGAGGGTCCAAGTAGTTTCTCGCCGAAACTGTACACATAAAATAATTTATCCACACATGCCAGTTCAAGAACATATCCTAAACAGGCAACTCATACAACTACTGTATATATAAAACCATCGGTCTCCCCGATCAGACAGCCACAAATATATACTTAATAAACCATCGGTCACCCCGATCATACAACAACAATTACGTATATAATTAACCATATGCCTGCACCAGCATATATATACATCCACCCTTCCTAGCTCCCTAGGAATTTCCTCTTATCCCAATACCCTTGCTACTACCGAATCCCTACTAATTATAACGGGTGACCTCGCGAATACCCGATTATATGCAGTGCGAAACAAATAGACAGTCGAATACAAGACTCTATCCTAGAACGGTTGGACTCAAACAAGAGCTGCGCAATAGAACTAAATCGAATATTCTAAGGCTATAAATCTCTTACTGCATACAACCTAGAGGGCATCCACTTAGTAACCTATCATAATTAGCATAAATTCCTAATAGCAAGTAGTTCAACATACAGCATAGTGTCCACAACAGGCAATCTAGCATGCATACTCTATGATCTAGAAAGCAATAAAACACTAAGTACTGTACCTTTTCCCTTGGCTCCGGCTGACTGTACACACTGCGCCATCGATCACCGTTTCTCAAACGGGTTTTCCTTTCTTTTATTTTCCAAAAAGATTTAATAAAGAATTTGAAAATTTCCCAGCCGTAACTTGAGACCAAACACACCGAGGTGCGTTTGATTCACTCAAGCTGTGCTCTGATACCAAGTTGTAACGTCCCAAAAATTACAAGCAAATTTAAATTTTTAAATAAACAATTTATTTATAACAACTCATTAATTGATACCAACGTTTCGTTTGCAAACACATAATTAATATCCTTATAAATTAAAACCAGCGGAATAAACGTATAATTATTATAATCATAAAACAACCAGCTCTCCTCGCGCGCCAGTGTGTACTCGTCACGCCTTGGAGCCGCTCGGACCTGAAACCACAGTTTATGGGAAAGGGTAAGCACGAAGCTTAGTGAATTCAAACACATGCGCAGATAGGAATTATATACACATCACCCCTATCCGCACATAAGCAACAACATCACGGTTACATAGAACGAGTAAACATCTACAAGTAATTATGTATCCAACACCTCGGTCCCACCAGATTGTAATGTAACACACTCGTCACGCCAAGTTCCCACAACGTTTCTTTCCACTTCCTCGGTCCCACCGAATTGTAATGTAGCACACTCGTCACGCCGAGTTCCCACAACGTTTCTTTCCACTTCCTCGGTCCCACCGAATTGTAATGTAGCACACTCGTCACGCCGAGTTCCCACAACGTTTCTTTCCACATCCTCGGTCCCACCGAGCCCTCGGTCCCACCGAGTCGTAATATAAAACATTTATACTAAGCATTCAAACCAATCAAATATTACACACCACAAACAACTAGTTCACACCACAAAGACAGTAGTACATACAAACTACTAAGACATGCATACAACCCCTAACTACACAGTGAGAGAACTCACCTCGAATGCGCGCCCAGCTTAATAACACAATTCAAGCTTCACAATTACGGTCACTTCCCAGCACCTAAATGCATGTTAAAACGTGTCAATACGAGACCCGGACCTTATGACACGACACACGCTCAAACCGTCACTAAAACCATTTTCCGCTCTCGCCAAACAGGTCTGTTCGGGACCTGTTTCGACCCCTTTAAACCCAGAAAATTCCCAATATTATTTCATGATTAGATAGTACTCTGAGATAGGGTTTCAAGGACATATTATACGCCTCCTAACGGTTTTTCTACAATTTACTACGGATTTTACAAAAACAGATTCCGGAACAGCGAAATTCAGCACCTTTCAGTATAAAACGACAAATCGACCCATGCTACGTCCCGAACTGGGTTTTGCACAAAACACAGAAAAGTTTCTAGACTCAAAAAGGGAACTTTTGACACTGGTTTCACCCCAAACCGAGTTACGAGCAGAAAGTTATGATTTTCGCAAGATCAAGGCAGATTCCAGAAGTTTTCACATGAAATGACGAAACACCGAACTTGCGACCACTTTTTCGCCTAGGTAGAGGCCGAACCAGTTTTCCGCTAAAACATGGAAAACGTGCCCGACCCCAAACTTGAACCGTGGGCACCAGTTTCGGTTTAAACGGAGTTACAAAGAGAAAGTTATGGTTGACGCAAAACAGTGGCAGAAGGACGTTTTTCACATAAATTGACGATTTTATAAAACGGTTTACGCGATTCGGGTTTGCAACTAAGATTCACGCGATTAGGATTTTAGGTTATAAGGGCTGGGTCAACCTCGCACCACCCACTGCCACCTCCGGCAGTGGTGGTCGCCGGCGACGGCGGCGGCGGCGGTTTACGAAACTTTGGCGATAACGAGAAAACGAACAACCCAACTAATCCTATCCCGTCCACCCCCTTTACACACGTTCGACCCACCCTCAAACAGCCCACCATCACAGCCCCCGGCTGGTGGCGCACGGCGGCGGCAACTGGCGGCAGCCATGGTGGTGGTTTCGTGATGGCGCGATGGCAACGAAAAGAAACAAAAAAGAGAGAAAACTCACCTCGCGACAGAAAAACCCAGCAGCGTCTCGACGGGATCCCGGTCACCGGCTCGATCTTCCTCTTTCTCTCGCTGCACTCTCACTCTCCGGCGAAACTCAGCGGCGGCACCGGTGGTGGGGTGGTTTCACGGCAGTAGCAAACAACACAGGAAGATGTTTAGGGTTGGAGTGGTTTACGAGAAGGGGGGGGGGGGGGGGGGGGAATCTCCGGCCGACCAATTCCATGAGAAGTACCAATGGGGTGTTGTAGGGTTGCCTTCCTCTTCACGATACCCACAACAAAACATATAACTCTTTTACAAACAATACTGCATGGGCCGGAACCCAATATGGGTTTTTGGCCTTTGCCACAAATGACCCTTCAACTTGCAAGCCTCTCACCCCTAACCAAGAATTTCGATACTTAACGATTTGACCCAACTCGACTAACCCCGTTTACGGAAACCATAATAATCGAACTTAAAAGAAAATAATTAATACTAATAAATTATATACCGGGATACGGGCTTTACAAACTATTTCCTAAAAAAAGACAGTAACCAGTAACTGACCTTCAAGACGACAAACATTTTCCCCAGTCGGCATCTACATATGCATCAAATTTAAAAGACCCAGAGCGAGAAAAAGAAATACCCTTGCTAGGAAACTTCTTCAAATATCGAAGTATTCTAAGAGCAAGATTAAGATGAGAGCGGCGAGGAGCATGCATAAATTGGCTTAAGCAGTGCACTGCAAACGCGATATCAGGTCTAGTAGCAAGTAAATATATTAACCTTCCAACTAACCGTTGAAACCCAGAAATATCTTCGAAAGGAGGATCATCATAAGAATTTCTGATAGAATCAGTCACAATAAGGTTCATATCCATTGGAGTGTTTATAGGTTTACACCCTAAGTAACCAAAGTCATTTAACAATTCTAAGCAATACTTGCGCTGACTCATGCACAAACCTGTTTCAGACTTTAAGATCTCAATGCCAAAGAAAAACTGAAGATTACCCAGATCTTTAATCATAATTTTTTTTTCAAATGTTGTTTGACCCTATGAATTTCACTCTTATTATTTCCTGTTAACACTATATCATCTACATACACAAGTAATACAAGAAAAACATTACCAGATGATAAAGTGAACAGAGAATAATCATTAGTACACTGTATAAAACCAAAATCAAACAAACATTTAGACAATTTTTCATACCACTGTCTAGGAGCCCGTTTTAATCCATATAAAGATTTAACAAGCTTACAGACCCTATTATCGGTACTAGAAAAATATCCTTCAGGTAACTTCATATAAACATCCTCATTAAGATCACCGTACAGAAATGCATTATTAACATCAAGTTGATATAAGGGCCAATCATTTTGAACAGAAAGGGCAATAACACACCTAACAGTAACCATTTTAACAACTGGAGAAAAGGTTTCTTCATAATCTAAACCTTCCATCTGAATGTGCCCTTTAGTAACTAAAAGAGCCTTATATCTCTCAATTTCCCCTGAAGACTTATACTTAATTTTGTATATCCATTTGCATCCTATGGGTTTCCTATCTGGTGGAAGATCAGTCACTACCCAGGTACCATTCCTAAATAAAGCCGCCATTTCATTGTTCATAGCATTCACCCAATTAGGATCTTACAAGCCTCAGTGTAACTAGTAGGTTCTATAGATTTATTTAAATTTGAGACAAAACAGAAATTTCCCTTAGAAAGAGAAGAGTAATTGGCAACTCTTTCTAAGCCATATTTGACCTTACCTTCGATCACAAAGTCATCAAATCTAATGGGTAAATTGGTCTTTCTAGTGGACTTTCTTAAAGAAGAAGAAGAAGTAGAATCAGAAATATGGTTTTCGGATAATTGACCCTCAAGAGGAACCTGTAACACTATCAACATGATTGATCTCAGAATTCCTTACAGCACTCTGACTCCCGGCAGACAGATCAATATCGTTCCCTAAAGGATGATTTGCAGTACCGTTCTGACTACCAAGGGAGCTAGGGCCATGAGGTGGAGATGAACTTTCGGTTACAGGTCTAGCCCTAATATCATCATTGGGCAAAGAGTCAAAAAAATCATCAGTAGGAACAGAAACATTATCAAAGAAATTTGAAAAATTCAGACTTTCAGAGTTTGATTCGGATTTTTCACTCATTTTAAACGGAAAGACATTTTCATAAAAAGTTACATCTCTAAAAACCAAAATTTGTTTTGACTCAAGGCTATAAAGCCTGTAGCCTTTTTTTGAGTTACAATAACCAAGTAAAACACATTTTCACCTCTAGAGCTGAATTTATCAGACACATTAGGTTTCACAGAAAAACAAAGACACCCAAAGTTTCGTAAATGAGTGAGAACCGGAACAAACCCGTATAATAACTCATAAGGACATTTACCATTTAGCACAGACGAAGGAGTCCGATTTATGAGGCAAGTGGCAGTAAGAATGCACTCACTCCACATGTTTAATAGGACACCTCCCTGAAACATCAAAGCTCTTGCTACATTAAGTAAATGTCCATTTTGTTGGGGTGTGTAAACACAAGAAGTCTGATGAACAATCCCACATGACTTAAAATAATCATTCACTCCTTGATTTAAAAACTCTGTTCCATTATCACTTCGAAAAACTTTTACAGCTTTACCAAACTGAGTTTGAAGCAAATTACAAAACACAACAATATTTTCAAAAACTTCATCCTTTGTTTTCAATAGATATACCCAAACTGCTCTTGAAAAATCGTCCACAATAGTGAAAATACCTATATCCATCCCTACTGGTAACCTTGTAGGGACCCCATAGATCAAGATGTACTAAGTCACCGATATCCTTAGATTTTCTTTCACTTAGACCAAATTTAGTGCGAGACTGTTTTGCTTTATGGCAAATCTCGCAAGGAGAAGAGGTCTCATTCCCTATGTTCAACCTACCTTTTAAGACTTTTAAGACATGATCAACTGGGTGACCTAGTCTACTATGCCACAATTGATATGAAACATGACAACACTTAGAAACATTGCAAATTGTCTTACCCTTAGAGTCTATATCAAATTGTCTTACCCTTAGAGTCCTGAACATAGCATTTATTTTCATCAAATCCAACAAACAGTTTATCGTCACGAGCAAGTTTGTGAACAGACAACAAATCAACATTAAAATCTGGGACAACTAAGACATCAAGTAAGACAAGATTGTTGGTTAAGTTCATGTTTCCAATTTTTTTGATTATGGCTTTAGAACCATTTGGGTGATTTACAATTAGATTCAAATCGGAAATATCCACAACATTATTAAGATTAGAAATAAATGAAGTCATATGTTGGGTTGCCCCGGAATCAATGATCCAATTGGAACTACACAGAACAGACAACCCTGCCATATTAGCGGATGCTTCATATGTAGTACGTTGTTCGAGTAAGGCAAGGAGATTAGAAACCTGGTATTGGATTAAAGAACCCACAGAGGAAGAAGATTGAGACCCCAGAGAGGATTGGTTGGTAGTGGTGTTATTCGAGGAACTGGCATTGTTGCTAGATGGTTTGAAATTTTGATTAAAATTTTGGTTCCTTTGAAAATGTTTAGGAAAACCATTTAGCTTGGAACATGATAGTTCCAGATACGTGCAATGAACAATAATGAAATCAATAAGTAGAAACAAGTCGGAATGATTTCAACTGGTCATCCAATTTAGCTTTCAATTGAGAGAGTTTACAATAAGGAATAATGAAAGCAAATGAACAACTAGCCTATTTTTTAAGGCTAAGCAAACAATATATATGACGGGCCCGTGGTTAACAAGCCCACGACCCGTTCACTAACTAGGCTCAAAATAAACTATTACAGTTAGCCCCTTGAACTTTAATTCAACATTAAATGACCCTAACAATCTCCCCCTTTGAATTGAAGTTCGAGTTCGCACCAGTTTGCAACATATCTTTTACGGAGCGTAAAGTGTACCTCGAACATTCTGATAGCACGGCGATAGTCGATGCGTTCTTCTACCATTTCTAAAGCATTCCGAGCGGTTGTTTCATTCGGATTAGGAACATACGAATACTTTGGGTTTTCAGACTCGTGCTGGATGATCTTTCGAAGGGCATCTTGGACTTTGAAGAGCGTGCCGTCACAGAATTTGTCTACCTGACTGAAGCGCATAAATTTCTTTTCATTCTGTTCGTTGATATAGACTATCCCAAATTATGGTTCCAGAAGCAGAGCGTTCTCGGGATACATCTTCAACTCAGGAGCTTTCAGATTCGGCTTTATCAAATTTACCTTCTTTGTCCTGTTCTCGATTGCCATTTGAAAGTCCGTGAGATATGACATCATGATAGTACGGACCAGGAATCGACGGACAACTTCGAGCGCTTTAGTTACCGGAAGCGGTCGGATAGTTCTTGTACGGAGGTCCTTCAGAATAGCATAGAAGTCGAACGGTCGAAGGTGCTTGAAGTCGGCTTCGTAAAATCTCCATTCATTCCCATCTTCGCGTCGGACGGTGAATACAGGATAAACGACTTTCATGATACGGCCTGACTGGATATTGAGCACTTCGGTGATCTGATGCTTGGTTCGGACTTGGCTAACTGGCAGACACCGCTTCATTGCGCTTATGTACCGGCGTTGGTATTCGGTATTGGAACTATAAATACCAAGGCAGAAGGTTGGCTCTATTGGGCGTAGCTTGTGGACGAACAACTTCTTCAGGGATTCCTCCAGGTGAGGAATAAATATCGTGATCTTCTCTCAACGGATTTGTTGCTGTTGTGGAGGAGGGAGATCAGAAGCTATCGGTTGTTGTTGAGGAGATGTCAGAATATCGACAGTTGAAGTTTCGGGTCTTGTTGAATTTTCGGCGGCTTGAGCTGAGTGAACGGGGGTACTATACAAATTCTGGAGCAGAAACTGGTCGTAGTCAACGTTGTCGTCTTCATCAGTAGGGAAGACCAAATTGACCTGGAGATTTGCGGCACTGGCAGCTTTTTCATACCATGCATCTTCGGTCTCCGGGTTGGTCTGGCAGTCTGGATCAATCAAATCCAGTATCGGTGTATCTGATGAGTCAAAAGTATCCAGTTCCTGTTCTGTTCCCTCAGGCTTTTCAACCGTCGGGTCTTCATCATTCGAGATATCCGTGTCAATTACCATCTCGGCTAAAGGTAACTCGGCTTCGGGTGCTTCTGTTGTTGTTGCCACAGTTGAGGGTTCCTGTTGAACCACAGTAGTCGTTTCAGTGAGGATCAGGGCGGTCTCGGTTGGTCTTAGTCTTTTCTCCCCCTCACGGTGATCAGGATCATCCTGATCATCGTGTTTGCGCTTTAGACCGCCTGCTTGACTCTTGTAGGTATCTTCGAGTGAACGGACTCTCTCGAACAGCGTATTGATCGCTTTTTGAAAGTCCTTGAGAGTCGAGTCAAGTTGATCCATGCGAGTGGTAATGGATGATGAAGGAGCAGTGACCTAAGATTTCAGAACGGATATCAAGTCTGCTTCAGTTGAGGCGTCGGTTTCGGATTGTTGGAGCAGTTGGGCTAGAAGCATCGTCTTTAGGGTGTCCACTGAATAGGTAGGCTGAGCAGGAGCCGGTGGCGGTGTAGGTGCGGTTTCAGCTTCGACGATCTTCTCTTTTCCTTTGATTAAGCTCTTGATTTTGTCGAGCTCAGAGGTGATGCGTTGCTCCATTGCCTCGCGGACAGCCTTGAGGGTGCTGTCCAGGGACCCTGGTGACACAAAGTCGGGAAATTTAACTCCGGGATCACTTAGATTACCCGTTGAGGCATCTACCTTAGAGGCAGAGCCACCTACGTTCACAATTGGCAATTTGGTAGCTGTGGCAGGATTTCCTTCCGATCCTCGTGTTCCGCCAGACGGAGATACTACGGAAGTTCCGATCGAGTCACGAAGAGCATCGATTTGGTGGGTCTCATCCTGTGTCCTAGCCGAAGAATGTATTATATCAAGAGGTGCTAGACTCAATTGTGCACTAAAAGAAGTCGAGACCGGGGGCTGCTTGTCTCTTATTTCAACACCAGTACTCTCTGATTGAGAGACCGGTGGAAGTTGTGCGTGATCCCCGTGAGAAACTGAAACATCCGTCTTTTGAGAGACGGATGAGTGGATGAGGAGGTTGTGCAATTGCACCGCTGGGTCTACGGTGGCTCCTTCAATACCCCATCCCAACGGATGAGACGGGATAGCAGATGTGTCAACCCGGATGACACTCGGTTGGGGTCGCTCAGAAGCCTCGTTATCTTTACGGCTCAATCTTTCTTGGTTCGCTTTTGACTGTAATTCCCTCCTTCTCACATGTTCTATGTCCCGAGGAAGGTCCCTTCGGCGCTGGCTGGACCATGGGATTCCCTAACTCTCGTCTATATGCTATCACATGTAGGGCTTCAGGTATATGCATAGCTGGGGTATCCGATGGGTTACTTACCGGGTAAGTGTCCGAAAAACCTCAATTTGTCAAAAAAAATGAAAGATTTTATGCTCCCCCTCAACCCTAGCACGGATATTATCCTGCTCCCCCTCAAATAGTGCAAAATAGTGCAATGGAGGGTCCGACACACAAAAAATCTTTAGAACATTTAAAGAAAAATATTGTGTCGCTCCCCCTCAAATGATGAACATAAAGTGATACTCTCCCCCTCAGAATGTGCGCGTAAAGTGAAATACACACAGGAGTATTCACACACAAAAAAAATTCATCAGTTTAAAAAAAATTGTGTGTGACACTCCCCCTCAATAGTAGAATGAACTTACCTGATAGCTGATCATGCTCCCCCTAAACACATAAGCAGCTCATGAAAACACAGGTATAGACAAACCTCACGTCTTAGTAATATTGTTCCTTTGTAGATCGTGTGCAGCTCCCTCCTTCCGGTCATGTATGTGGAGCATCCAGGGTCTAATTACCACATATGACCATCCTTCAAAAACAAGTTTAGCGGACCTTGGGTACCCATATTTGCCTGGGTCCCGGTGGGTTAGGTTTGACAACCTTCGTAGGAACTTACTTTGACGCAGGTTGCCTCTTAGGTGTAGGTTTGACCTCAGTAGGAGTAACCCGTTTTGAAGTGGGTTTCCTATCTCGCTGTGGTTTAATCTCTGATTGGGAACCCCGTTGTAAATGGTGTTTCTTTTTGTTTTTACGGGGTTTACGTTTGGGTGCATGGTTATATATGTGATATGACCCAAACCAATCATTATTATTGATATCATCAAAGTCGTTCCAACCACAACTAGAACAACACAAACACTCATGCGACAATTGAATCAATTGTTGAATGGAGTAAATTTTCATTGGAAAATTAACATCTCTTTTAACAAAATCATTTCTGTGATTCCAAGCACAATCGTTTAAGTTCATTCTAGGGTAAAACACAGTATTGAAAGACTTTGATGCTGCTTCCTTGACAGATTCCTTGGCTAGCCACTTTTGGTTATCCTTTTTAGTGCGGCCGTTCTTATTTGAAACAACATGAACAACATGGTTAGTGGCTTTTGAGGAAGCAGTATTTTTGGTAGGAAATTGCTCGGTCATTTGCCTCGGCTGTGATTGTTTTTGAGAAACAGGTTGAGATTTAGAAATCTTAATCGCAGATGGGGCCTTGGTTTTTGAACATCCACCCTTTAGAAAATGGACCAGGCGATTGACTACTGGAGACAGAAAATCAGTATGACTCGGAAGAGGTTTGTCGAAAGGGAACGACTCAAACTCTTCTTCAGAATTGCCTTCGGAGTTCATATATTCAGAAAAATTGACTTCCAGAATTGTTGGACTTGGATCGGTCGAGGAAGGCGAGGAACACTTAGTGCTTGTGTGCTTTGGGGAATTTGGTGCGGAAGCTAAGAAAAAATCAGAGTTCAAATTACTTAAAACAATCTTATCTTGAGATTCTTGATCGTCTTGTGTATAAATTATTTTGCTAATGAAGGCTTTACACGAAGACGTATCAGATGAGCTTGAGGAAAGTTCGGGTGAAATCTGCTTTTCAGATTTGAGTTGGTCAATCTGCTCTTGGAGTTGACCATTTTTCGTATGCTCTTTCATCGCATCTGTTGCCAAAGCAACCCGTTTTGATGTGAGCTTAGTGATTTCACACCGAAGGATTTCCTGTCCTTCATTTGATACAGATTCGGTTTTGACCGATTTTAGATTCTCAAGTTCCTGGATTAGCGCTTGCCTTTCCTTTTGAAAATTCGACCTTTCTTTCTCGAGTGACTCCTCCAACTCAACTATCTTTGCTTCCAAGATGAGAGGGGGAACATAGAGCTTGTACTCATCCGTCTCAGTCTTGGTTTCGGTTGCTTGGACGTCATCCTTTTTGGAGGAATCCTTGGGCGTTGCAACCTTATAGCAATCGAAGTAGTCATTCGATAGGTACTTTTTATTTTTCTGATAGGAATAATTTAAAGATCCATAACTGAATGGAAGTTGCATTTTGGATGTATGTGTGCGCTTGTATTCCTCAGTTTCCTCTTCCTTTTCAGGTTCAAGAGGACCAGTCCATTTAATTGCATATTCCGGATAATCTTTGGCTATTCCAAGACAACTAAAATCATACAAAATATGTCTTTTGGCTATACCCTTTTTCAGGTAGTGCGGGTTATCATATCCGATTCCCCAGTCCTTGTTGAAATACGTGAACTCCTTTGGTTTATTCATATGGATAGTCTGATCAGTTTGACCTCTTTTATGAAGTTTGGTTTCAAGATCAAGAATTTTAGAAACAAATTCCATGTGCTGAATTTGAAGAGCAGAACATCGATAAAAAATTTCTGCTTTCTCATTCATACACTGATCAAACTGAGACTGAAGTTCAGATAATTTGGCCCTTAAGTCCTTAGGTGCTATTGAAAGATTTTTTTCATTTGTCTTTTAAATTAGCAATTTCAGACTTATATTTCTCAGTTATTCTCTTTTGAACATCTAGCTTTTCAGATAGTGATCTAATCTCAAGCTGTTGTTCATTAGAGGTGGCCTTAAAGGAATCTACTCGTTCACTAAGTGACTGCACTTGATTAAAGAGATCTTGTTGGTTAGATTCACATACCTGACTTGTCTTTTCCATTGACTGAGGTGAATAAGACATCTTCAGTTGCACTGGAGTGATCGTCAGACGACGGTTCGATTCAAAGTGAAACAGTATCAAGGATACTTAAATGTCCCCCTCGTGCGACTTAGCACGGGGGTCCCGCTAAGGAATCCGGAAGAATGAGGTTACCGGATAACAAAAGTTTCCGAATGAAAAAATAGTAAATACGAAACTTACCGGATGGAGTGTGTTTCCGGATGATACGCTTTTCGGATGATGGAGTGTCCGGGAAGAATCAATTTGACCGGAAACTTCGAGTTGTCCGGATAAAATAAATTACCGGAAACGTTGAGTTGTCCGGAGAATGTATTTTACCGGAAACTTTGGGTTTCCGGAACAATGTACCCGGAAAGATTGGAAATGAGATACTTACCCGGAAAGTTATGTCGTACCCGGAAAGGCTGAATGCGAACTTCCGAAAAGTGCTGCTACTATCCGGAAAGTGCGGCTGGAGTGTTGAAATCGATTGGGAATCGACTAGGGTTGCTAAAAACGTTCCTGAAAGATTAGAAACTCGACCAAACACAAAAATAACACTACCCAAATCGATTTCAAAGCAAAAACAACAAGTTTTGATGGTTAAAAATTCGATTTTGACCAAGAACGCACTCAAAACTTTTGAACTTTAATTTGCTTAAAACACACTCAAATGATCTAATTAGAGTACGAAAACTTGCAGAATCACTAATAACAATGATGCTAACAATACCCAATAAACGAAATCGATCAATTTTTCCCGAATCAAAATATGGATTGTCAATTTAGAATACAGCCGTATGAATGAAGAACTTACCAGAATTTGAATAATGCACTTTGAATCGATTGTCCGTCTGCTCTGATACCAATTGATAGTTCCAGATCCGTGCAACGAACAATAATGACTTCAATAAGTAGAAACAAGTCGGAATGATTTCAACTGGTCATCCAATTTAGCTTTCAATTGAGAGAGTTTACAATAAGGAATAATGAAAGCAAATGAACAACTAGCCTATTTTCTAAGGCTAAGCAAACAATATATATGACGGGCCCGTGGTTAACAAGCCCACGGCCCGTTCACTAACTAGGCTCAAAATAAACTATTACAATTAGCCCCTTGAACTTTAATTCAACATTAAATGACCCTAACAGAACATCTCTCTATTGTATGGACAATGACACCATAATGTTTGCACAAAAGATTTGGATTAGGAGGTCTCATGAACTTTTTCTTATTGTCAGGGATTTTGCTAAAAAAGGCAGAGTTCTGATTCTTTGTTGACGAAGTACCAGAGAGCCCTCGATGAGATTCATCCCTGGAAATAATAGAGAAGGCATTTTTCACAGAGGGTAGATAATCTGAGGTTAGGATGGTGCCTCTAATTGGCTGATAAACATCATTAAGGCCCATTAGAAATTGGATGAGTTTTAACAATTGGTTATGCTTAGCAAATTCATGTGAGGCAGTACAGGTACAGGATGGGAGTTTAACCAAAGCATCAAACTGTTTCCAAAGAGAGTTTAACTTGTGGTAGTAATCGGAAACAGATGATCCATTTTGAGTTAATGAGTTAATTTTCTTGTGAAGATTAAACGTTACAGACCCATCGACTTTATCATAGGTTTCTTTTAGCTCTAACCAAACCTGCGAAGCTATTTTAGAGAACACTTGACCCATGAATAATTCTTCAGTTACATAACTTAGAATCCACGACAAAACCACCGAATTACATTAATCCATTTGTTTAGATAGAACAGGATCATTGTTAGGTCTAGTACAAGAACCGTCAACAAAGCCCACTTTGTTTTTGGTTTCAAGGGCAATGATCATGGCACATGACCAAACCTTGTAATTTTCAGTTCCACTTACCTGAAAATTCAAGATAGACACCCCGCTAGTGTCAATGGGATGCAGGTACAACGGATCGCCAAAGTCAAGTTTGGTGATCTGAGACTGTACAATGGAACTAGAGGGAAGAACTACCTCAGCTTCAGGCATACTGAAAAAACAAGGAAACAACAGACAAGGAACATACTGAGATAAACAGATGGCAGGATTCCTAACACACTCAAAGGTGCTAGGTCAAGCCGTACCTCATAATCTTCTTACAAGCAGAACCAAAAAGCAACAGATATACAACGAAAGCAAAATATCACAGTAATACCAGGTATCACACCTGAACAGAATAAAAGGGACCAAATCTGAGAAACAGGACTAGAACTGAGAGTGAAAGAAAAAAAGGACCAGATCTGACAAACAGGACCAGAACTGAGAGTGAAAGAAAAAGGGACCAGATCTGAGATTAGGACTAGATCTGGAAACAAAAAAGATAACAAATACCACAATTATTAACAAAGAACAAGAAATTAAGGCGGATAATAAGCGGAGCAATAAGGAAAAAATTGCAGATATACAAAGATATTGAGCAAACAACCACAACTAAAAGGCGATCCTTGTTAGTGACTCACGGACTACAAGCCACGACAGTCAAAAGCTCAGCCTAGATCAACAACAATTGTAATAAGTATTACCACAAAGAAGAGAAGAAACAGATCAACTAAAACGAACCTAAAACCAAACCGAGATCTGGTTAAGATGTGATCAATGTGTGTGTGTAGAGCGACTTAAAGTAAATTAAACATACATAAACAAGGAGGTAATCACGATGATCTTGAGATAATTAGATCTCAGATCAACCGCAAATACCTAAGAACTCAGACAAGCGATATAAAGCAAATCGCAGATCTAAGACGAGGCAAGGATTAACAACAAAGAAAAACAACAGATCTAAAAAGAACCGATAAAAAAACAACTCGAAGATCTTGAGGTAAGAGAAGTCTCAGATCTGAGCGAGAGGAACCATACGCCCTTCAGATTCAGCGATATAGAGGACCGAAGATCTGAACCATACGCCCTTCATATTCTTGAATGAACTAAGTTTGTGTTTTTGTGTTTCATCCGTTTTTCCTGTGTTTTTGTGTTTCATCCATTTCTCCAATTTCACAAACACAAAAAACCCAGTTTGATTGGATGAAAATGGGGATGAAACCAAACAACGTTAGTAGAAAAAGTTTCATTGGACGAAAACTGTTGTTTGCCTTTTAAGAACACATGCTTGAAATAGGAAAGTTGGTGTTTATTTGTTTGTCATGTTATTCGTACAGGTTCAGCAAATGAATACAAACATGTTGATTTGTACTATGTGTTCACTGTGTTTCACTAGTTTCACCGTACTTCACCAGTTTTACTAGGTTCACCAAATGAATACAAATATGTTATATATACTATGTGTTCACCGTATCCATCAGTTTCACCGATTTCACTAGTTTCACCTATGTAATCAAAGAAACATCGGAGATGAACCGGTTTGTTTTGATGAAAACGGGATCGAAAATGGGGATGAACGAGTGTAAAATGGAGATGAACTAGTCAACAAACGAACCAGTTTGTTTTGATGAAAAGGAGATGAAAACGTCGGAATCGAAAAGTTGTACCGGTTTCATGGTTTATCTTTCACAATTGATGAACCGTTTTGTTTTGATGAAAACGAAGAAGTGTCGGGTTTTTTTAAATGAAAACGGATGAAGAATCTCGATGCAACTTTCAAAATCAGGTGGGATTATAAGTTTCCTGTCAGCCGTTGGTGTTGTCGTACAACATGTCTTGGTAGCCGTTACGAGGAATATCATCAACGAAACGAACAATACATGAAAAGACAATTAAAATGTTTCATCACTATCGAATATATCTCGAACATGTATTTCATTAGCCAAAATACCATCAAACATGTTACCCTTCATTCTTTGGATTGGTTAATATTTGAACCTCCAATGAGACGAAACCGCAAAGTTCAGTAAATGTGCAGCATATCATAGAAAGAAGAAAAAAACACAAGTAAATACATATCACAAATAAATGTGAAACCAACATGCAAAAAAGAGAGAGAAAGAAATCATAGACATATTACATAAAAAATAATCAATTAATTATATCTCCCAAATAGATCTCACTCAAACAATTAAAAGCGATATTTTTATTAATTAAAAAAAATAGTTTTACCATATTTAAATGGGATAATGATTTGAATATTGTCGATACCACGAGAGCCGTCGGTGACGATTGCAACCATATCCTGGAGTTGGAGTGTGATTTGCGACGGTGAGACGGTGGTGGCAGCCATAAGTAGGGTAATGAATATATTGGGGAGTGAACGGTCGGTGACTGCATCTTACCTAATTTGGGTTTTCCAAAGTCTCCTACAAATTCCAGATATACCCTGTGCGTGCATTTATTTTAATGAAATTAAGTCAGATCTTAACCTTATTTACAACTTATGCCACTGAATATAGCTTAGCCGTAGATCAAGAAAATTATTGGTCTAGATTAGTTTGCAAAATGTGTTAGAATTATCGTGTTTGCAATGGAAACCGCCCCTATATATATATATATATATATATATAGAGAGAGAGAGAGAGAGAGAGAGAGAGGGAGGTTCAGGGGAAAACCTAAAAAAACAAAAAACTGATGAACACCCTGTTAAACCTTCATCTGTACAGTATGCATTTGTGCATACAAGTAAATTAAGTTGTTTTTTTTTTCGTATTTATGCACACGTGTATGTTACAAATTACTTGTATGCACAAATGCATACCATCCATATGAATGACTACCAGAGTGTTCCTCAATTTTCCGTTTATTTGAGGTTTTCCCTCTGAACCCGACCCTATATATATATATATATATATATATATATATATATATATATATAGAGAGAGAGAGAGAGAGAGAGAGAGAGAGAGTGAGTGAGGTTCAAGGGAAATACCAATGTTTTTTAAGAAAACACCTTAAAAATTGATCGTCTGTATGGTATGCACATATGCATACCAAGTAATTGAAGATGTTCACCGGTTTATATGCGCGTCTGAATGTTATGCACATGTGTATACTAGAAAAATTACTTACAAATTACTTGCATGTAGATGTACATGCCATCAGATGAACGGTTACCGGGATATTATATATATATATATATATATATATATATATATATATAATATCCCGGTAATAATATCCTTCTCAAAATTTTACATACTCTAAACATGGTTGTAACTTGCCTCTGTTGTTTACTTTTGCAGGATCCAGAGTCAAAGGATTGGTGGTTAAAGGTGGGATCTAGCTTGGTCGGGTATTGGCCAACATCTTTATTCCCAGACCTTCAAGAACACGCGACATTGGTTGAGTTTGGGGGAGAGGTGTACAATTGTCAATTTTCAGCTTTACACACATCGACTCAAATGGGAAGCGGCCACTTCCCAAATGAAGCATTTGGGAATGCATCGTATATTCGGAACATGCAAGTGGTTGATAGGGAAAATACACTAAATCCGGTGTCTGATTTGAATTTAGTTGCTGACAAACCAAATTGTTATGATGTTACAAGTGGGTATACCCATGATTTGGGTAATCATATCTATTTTGGAGGGCCCGGGAAAAATCCAAAATGCCCCTAACAAATAATTTCTTACATGTAACCGCCCTCTCAATTTTAGTAATAAAATGAAAATATAGCGACAACTCAAAGGACAACTTATTGAATATCGAGTACAACATTGACATAAAATAATGACTCGTTGAATGAAATGTAATTATATTATGCGAGAATTGGTAAAATAGCACCTTATGGTGTACATAGTCGAGAGAATTGCACATGTGTGAAAACAAAATCGGGTTTGACACCCCATTCACCGACGACTGGGCGTCCCCCACCAGCTAGTGGACCAATCGCCATTTAACACGTGGCTCTTTGTCTGATGAAGAGTGAAACTGGACCTGCCAGTTGTCACCTTTGTCCCCTTTGTCCCCATATGTCCCATCGGCGAAAATTCAGCCAATGGGAGCATGACACGTGGACTACGCCGACCGTCGGCGAAAAAACTCATGTTGACTAGACCTTTTGCTGATTTCCAATGTATTTTGCTCCATCCTAATACTTGTTGTGGGAACTGATAAACAACATTAGTGGTTTGATGAAGATTTTGTTGTGGAAATAAACTATGGCCACCGTACGGATTTCCACCACTACCTCCACATCCAGTAGATGGAAATAAACTACCTAGTTGATGTTTGTATGTCGTAGGAAACAGTTGATACATAATTTCATTCCCTATTACAAGAAATGAACTACTCGTTTGGTTGATCATGACAGCAGATCCAGCTCCACCATTACCGCCACAGTCGATAACAAAAACCGTTAACGTTTGTGGAAGATTTTGGTAGACCACGATTTCAAATGTCGAAACATCGTCATGATCACCAAACACGAATATCTCACCACCCAGGTTAGAGTTTTTGTAAAATAATCTAAACTCACTAACTAAACGTAGTTTTTTTGCCACCCTCTTAAACAATGAAGAATATGTTAAGGGTGAAGGACAATGTAATATACGTTTCGAACCGCCATTTATATACTCAAGAACATCATTGTTTTGCCCTAACGAACCACCACTCTGAATATATATGCTAACACTATCATTAGGACGAGAATTCATACTTGTTTCAAAAATGAAAAATTAGAGAGATGGTTGAGAGATATGGGCTTGTTAAGTGATAGGGCTTTTATAGAAAAAGGAGGAAAACATCTGCAAAAAAGAATAAAAAAATTTAGAAAAAAGGGATTTTTGTCGAGGGCTGACGCCTGTCCTAGCCTTTTCGCCGACGACCGGCGTAGTCCACGTATGATGCTCCCATTGGCTGAATTTTCGCCGATGGGACACATGGGGGACAAAGGTGGCAACTGGTGGGTCCGGTTTCATGCTCCATCAGACAAAGAGCCACGTGTTGAGTGGCGATTGGTCCACGTGACAGTGGGTCCCACATGAAAATTTCGCCAGTGGAAGACGACCAATCGTCGGCGAAATGGGTTGTCAAACCCGATTTTTGTTCTCAAACGTGCTATTTCCTCAATTACCAACCCCATAGGATGTTGTTTTACCAATTCTCCCTTGTATTATTGCAAAGATAAAATGAACATATTTGTGGAATATGCGACGAGATAACTAATACAAGAACATTATAAATCGTATTACTAGTTTAAAGTTTGAAAGTATAATAACACTAGGCATGATCTCGGCCGTCCTTAGACGGCCCTCTACCCATGGGTCCCATAAAGGAGTGGCATTCTCAAGCTCGTTTAGGAAGAAAATAGGAGATGGCAAGGAGACTCGTTTTTGGAAAGATCAATGGTTGGGCTCCGGGACACTTAAAGAAGAGTTTGCAAGACTTTTCCGACTAGAGACGGACAAAAACGCGAAGGTGGCGGATAGAGGAGCGTGGATAGGAGGAAGGTGGGTGTGAAATTGGAATTGGAGAAGACAACCGTATGGGAGAGAAAATAGGGAATGGGAGAATTTGAATCGAAGACTTGAGGAAGTACAACCCGAAAGAGATCCAGAGGACAAGATAGAATTGCTACTTGACGATTCAAGATGTTTAATGTGAAAAGGTTAAAAGAAGAAATAGATGGTAGAGGAAGCAATCCTTACGAGGCTGTGGAATCCACGAAATGGTTGAAGATAGTTCCAAAAAAGATATGCATTTTTTATGGAGGGCTTGAAAAGGAAGACTTCTTTGTCGTACGGTATTAGACCGAATGGGTGTAATAATCGTGTTCTAATCATGAAGGTGTGTGAAAAGTGTGGACAAGGTAAAAGCCAAGAGAGTTGGGGGACTAAGTTGCAATTTCTTAGAAGGTATATATAGGGAAACGAATCCCTAGAAATTCATTTTTGTTCACTGGGTTGTGCGGCTGCGATCAAGACCGAGAGAGAAGAGAGAGTTGAAGAAGGTGCTGAGAAATCGTCAATCAAGGTAAACCCAAATTGGAATCCTTCTTTAGTAATTCATGCTTAATCACTCTCTATCTATTGGATATGTAAGATTTGAGGAAAAACCCAAAGTTCTTTCAGTATTTGGTTTTCTAGTTGATAATGGGTTTTTGATTCACATATAAGCTTGGTAATGGGTGTATATGGTATTAAATGGGTGTTTATAGTTTAAATTGTGAACCCAAATGTTTACCTAAAAGTTTATGTGGCAAAGTCGCACCCTTGTATCGATTTAAGCAGTTTTGGGTTTTCACAGTCCGACTATCCGGATGTCGCCCAATTCGGGATAGTGTTGGTTTCCGGGTAGATTAGTATCCGAATAGTGAAGGTTTTCGAATGGTGTAGTATCAGGACAGTGTGGTTTCCAGATGGTCATGTCCGGATACTGGTTTCCGGATTGGTTGTGTCTGGACAGTCCTGTGTCTGGTGTCCGGAATCGGGAGTGGTGTCCGGAACAACAGGTTTTTCGGGTGATTTGGTGTCCGGATGTGTGAACCGAATGAGGGGTTTTGACAACTTCTGTTTGGTCACTTGTAGGGGTTCATCTAAGTCGGAAGTGAGGCTTAGTGTAACCTTATCGCAACGATCAGGTGAGTTCCCTTACACCCTTTTTAAGTGAAACAAAATGTTAAACGTTTTTGTTTATTAGTGATTATGGTATAGGATGAGATGCGAGCATATTTTATTTATAATTTGTTATAAATTCCTCGCATGAATGATATGTTTTGGGAACGTTATATTCGCATGATATGAACTATTTTCTAAAGATACGTGCATCGCTACATGTTTCTAGCCTTGCTTGGTATGCTTATGTGGAATTGGGTTGCACAGTGGGATTAGTGTACCTTAGGATCTGATGATCCCTTGGGAGTTGAATTTATTAACCCCATGGGCATGGAATCTGTTTCCTGCACACGAGGGAATGTGGAGTCTGCTTGGGCCTCGAAGACGAGAGGGGAGTCTGCTTGGGCCCCGATCGTGGTTGTGCTGGTTGTGGATGTGGTCTATGAACATTGTGCTAATATCCTTGTATGTTATTGGATTACTTGTTGGGCCTTTTGGCGGAAATTTACTGTTTTTATGCATTGAACTGTGTAAAACTATTTTTAGGGGGAATTCACTAGACCTCATGGTCTAACCCTCGTTTTTCAAAAACTAAAACCATTTTCAGGTTTAAGTGGTAGTGGAGCTTTCTCCAGGGACAAAGTGATGGTTCAAAGGTTGAGATGGAGAGATCGAGTTTAGAGCACTGTAGCTCTCTTTAACTTAGCTTGTTAGCTTAATTAGTTTCTCGGTGTGGAAGTTTGTTTCCGTTGTAAGTTTTGAAATCTCTGGTTTGGGATGTTATGTATGTATAGGGACATATGTTTTGGGATATTTTGAATAAGATGTATGTTTTGGATTTTGAGTTGTTACAAATGGTATCAGAGCCATAGTTTAAGGGATTTAGGTGACCGGATGAGCCTAAACTTAAACTGTATGATGGGGGACACAACCGAGATATAAGGACTGCTTTTAAGATCACTCTACGTGCACTAAGGATAAGGTAGTAAGAACTGTCATGTAAGGTAAATTTGAAGTTACACATGGCCAGTGTAATTGCGAATTTACAGGTACTTATATGTGCTTAAATTGCCTTATATAGCGAAGCTGTCGTTCGAGTGTAAGTTATTTGTGGCTATTCCAGTTCTCGTAATGTCTGGAAGATTGCTATTATCGAGACAGTCGACGGAACGGGGGAAAATATGAAGTAAATTCTAACCTTGCGGTGATGGCAATGGTTTTGATGTAATGTGTGAGCCATTCATGATGTAAATGATGACACTTTCTGGATGGAGTGTTGTTCGGGGTGATAGTGAACCGACTAAAGGTAGAACTTCTTTGGATTAATGGGTCGATCATTTGGGATAGGTAATGAGGGTTGTGTTGGAGTCTTGAAAGTTTCATCGTAGGAACGAGTGAAGGAGATGAGCCTCTGACTTTTAGTCAAGCGATTTAGTGGCAGGGATAATGAAAGAAAGATATCAGTGTTGGATTGAAGTATGCGTGTGAGAAGGATGTGAAGTAGCTGGTCGTTTATCGATCTGTATTAGTCAAAGATTTAGACTGCATGACTTGGGGGTCATTGCTATATGCGAAACTGTGTGGGATGGTCAGACATGTGGGTTGTGAAGCACCTGTACCACAAGTTGCAATAAGGGTGAGAAAGAGACCATTGGTCGAAAGTGGGTGCCGATGATAAGAGATTGGGAGTGCAATGGTGGACCTTATTAGAGTGAATAACCTTCATTGAAAATTTAGTTTCATGCATGGTGTCATTAAATGAATTACGTGAACTTTCTCATGTTAAAGTTTTATACGATCATAAGGAGTTTCTTATTTTGGGAATAAGTCGATGCGCACGAGCGTGTGTTTAAAAAAACATAAACTTGTTTACGTTGCAAGATGATGTTTTGAGTGTAGTAAATTGTGAATTATTTCTCTCTTTTCATGTGGGATAAACACTTTTGTGAAAATCATGAAAACATTTTACTGCAAGTTTTCTTTTTATAACTAAAATGAGTATGGATACGTTGCTATCACACAAATGAGTGTGAGAGCCGACTGACTCACTCCGTATAAGTGATTTCGTTCCAAATTTTTCTAGTCGTATTGGAAATGTTTTATTGAATATATTTTTTGGTTTGCGCCGACATAGATTCGGCGGGCCAATGTGATGATTTACGAAATGATGTAAGTATTGTGTTGTCATGCATGAAGGCTATGAACTCGCTAGGTTGTGGAGGATATGGTAATTAAGAATAAGGAGAAGTGTCGCGTATGAATTTTGTTGGTTGGGCCTATTATGGTCTAGGTATGACCTTAGTGTCCCAGTTAAAGGAGGACGGTGAATAACGGGAGTCTCGGACATTGATTTTAGTGATGCCCATATTATTGTGGTTATGATGTGCTGAAAGGAAGAGGTCCTGTTGGGAATCCTGGTAGGGAGGTAAGAGGTCGTTCGGGAAAAAGGTGTGTACTCCGCATGGGGATGGAACACCATTTATGGGCGTTATGAAAGTGGAAAATAGCTACTGTAGTTATGTGTTTTCCTAAGAGGTCATGGTGACCCGTATAGGAATGAAGTTATTAGCATAACTGAGGTAGGTGTGCATCGGTAAATTTTGGTCTGAAAGGAGATGCGTCTTACATTCTTGAATTACATGAGCATGATTTTGAATTCAAGGTGAGTCGATGGGAGATGGGGACTCGTTTGGGTAACTTGCATGGTCATGACTCGGTTGTTCAATTGGTTTTGGTAAAGACAAAGACACGAAATGACCTTATTTCAAATGTTGTGTTATGGTTGGTATGAATAAGACAGTATTCTTTATGTGTGCGAAGAGGATCATGAAGAAATGGTTTACAATGTGGTAGGTGTGTAGGCAAGTTAGTGGCTTTTATGCCAAGGAGGACGTGTAAGTCATTGTTATGATAACGGGTTTCCGTTATATCAAGTCGTGGGCTTGTGGTGTAATGTGAGATAAGTGTAGGTATGAATCCTATTTGCGGATTTCTAGGGAGGTAATCAAGGGTGGCGATTATGATCGATTAGAGATGTATGAATTGTGAAACGGTATCACACTATTGTTATTTGAAAGCAAAGTATGGAGTAGTGTTAGGCGGATACCGAAAAGAAAAACCTGTGTTCTTATCGGTTACATCGAATGCTGGGTGAATTTACCTCACTCTAACTGAATGTCAATGTGAATGCAATATTCAGTTAGTTCGTTGCGTGGGTAACAAATTAATTTTTTTTGGGACTATGGAAGTATTCTTTGGGTGTAAATAAATTCTGGTACGTAGGTTAACTCAAATCGAGAAGCGTGTGGTGCTTTCGAGCATTAATTGTGGTTTCAGGAAGACTTGGTTGGTTATCTCGAGTGAGAATTATGGTGAAACCGTTTGGTTAAGCACAATAACGCAAATGTGCTTTTGATGCATTTGATATGATCAGAAAATGGAGTAGATGTTGGTAAAGGGGCAGTGTTCCATGATAGTGTAAGGAGGTGAAGACGACATGTTAGAATAAGTGGGAAAAAATGAAAGTAAGAAGATTGGTAAGTGACACCAAATAAGTGGATCAATGTTAAAGCGATGTTATGGACATGTATATGAACTCCCCGTAAAAGTATGAGAACGTGGATTATTATGTATGTCATGGTTAGAGTGTGGTAAGACGTGAGCGGATTAATAAGTCTTTCAAGAAGGCCTGGTGTAAGTGGTTGTACGGGACACCCGATGTCTGAGACCGTCCGATTTGAGTAAGTACTAGTATGATGAACGTTCCGAAGTGAACATGATGTTCAGTGAGGGGTTATTTGAAATGGCTTGGTGTGAGTACGGTCACTCCATCTAGTTCGATGTTCGTTGGGCGCAGCGAGAATGTAAATGTGAGTCTTCAGGACTAGTTTAGTTTCGATTGGTGATACCCTAGATGATGGATTGTGGAGGTCGTCTGCTACTATCTATGAATGGGTATGGGCTGATGACGTGGTAGGAGCGCACGTTTTGGCTAACATTGATGAGTTGAAGTCAATATGAGGTAGGAGAGAAGGTATTGTTGCTTTAAGCGTATGTCATGTTTGGGGAGGCAATCTCAAAGTTTCATGTTACGCCGATGAAGGAACACACATCTGTGAATTTATCAAGTTGTTCGAGGTTGACCTTATGCTAAGATTGGCGAAATGGGTGGTTATATTTTTTGTATAGGATTCATCTCGTTGTGACGTTAAATTCGGTAAAATTCCTTGTTTATAAGAAAGTTTAATGTATGTGAAAACCATGATTAGACGCGTTTTAAAACCGTGAGTCTGGGTGTGTGGACAAAGCAGACAATATCCGGTTCGGTTGGCGTGGGATATTAAAGATGGTATAGTTGATGGGAAGCGGTTACGAGTATATTATGCAAATCTTCTCAACCAAAGAAAGTTGTGGTTAGTCGAGGGGCGAATTCGAGGGACATCGCACGTTTATGACCTTGGTCAGAAGTGTTAGAAAGTTATATGAAACCAAAAATGAGTAGGCCGGAAGGCGTGAAGCGTTGTATATAAAAGTCGAGGGTCAACTTGACGCTGAAGACCACCAGTGGACTAGGGTGATGCAGATCGAGAGGAAGGAGGGTTGAGTCACGTGTAAGTGGGTTAGTCGTAGCTAGTGAAAGAGATTGGAGAGTTGGTATTGGAATTGGTCGTGTTTGATGGATATGTGGGAATGTATATTGTGTTTCACGCCTCTATTTAATAAGGCGTTTGTTGGAAGCTGGTATGGCAATACCTGCGCATAAATGCGGGTGGATAGGAAATTGAACTCGTAAAAGAACCCGAAACGATCGTCGATCGTAAGGTGAAGAAATTGAGAACCAATGATATTGGCCTTATAAAGGTGCAATGGCGATTTCACAAGGGCCAGGAAGCAATTTAGGGAAGTGGAATCTGAGATGAGGGCCAAGTACACGCATTTATTTTTGACCAAGGAATTTCGGGTACGAAATTCTTTTAAGGGGGAGTGTTGTAATAACCGTGTTCTAATCATGAAGGTGTGTGCAAAGTGTGGCCAAAGTAAAAGACAAGAGAGTTGGGGGACTAAGTTGCAATTTCTTAGAAGGTATATATAGGGAAAGGAATCCCTAGAAATTCATTTTTGTTCACTAGGTTGTGCGGCTGCGATCAAGATCGAGAGAGAAGAGAGATTTGAAAAAGGTGCTGAGAAATCGTCAATCAAGGTAAACCCCAAATTGGAATCGTTCTTTAGTAATTCATGCTTAATCACTCTCTATCTCCTGGGTTATGTAAGATTTGAGGAAAAACCTAAAGTTCTCTCAGTATTTGGTTTTCTAGTTGATAGTGGGTTTTCGATTCTGAAACACCCTAAAAATTCGAATAAATTTAAACCTTAAATTTTACAGAGTTTACAACAACATCTTCCAAAACTTTCATTCACAAATGGAGAATTAGTGACAAGGTTCATAATTACAAATGAACTATCATAAACAACCTACTAATCTAATCCATAACAAACAAGATCAGATTATAAGGGTTGTCTATATGATCTCCCAAAATATCTTCGATTCCACTAATGTCTCCATTACATCTCCAAAATATGAATCTAGTATCCCTCTTCACTCATCCCTTCGATTCCCTGCCCGTGCTAGCACCTGTAAGAAAATTAGTTCTGGAAAATAGACTTGCGCCTAGTGAGAACATCCAGTTTTAAAGATCAAAACATTTATACGATTTGAAAACCACATTTGTAAACGAAGCATATAAAGTAACCTTTTCACAATTTCCATAACGTACACATAACATTTTTCGATGACGGGAATCATACCCGATTCCATGAGTATGATGAACACTAAGTAAGTCATAGTATCATGGTTAAGAGCGTCACTACGAATCACTGAGGATCCTAGATTTCATCTCATCTCCAAGAAATTACAATTAAACCATGCCTATTTCTTGGTGTGGAAGTAGGGATTGCAATTAAACCATATCTATCCCTTATCTTCCAATAGAAAACGGGAATTTCAATTTACCTTGTCTATTCCACGTTTTCACGTCACAATAAATGGGAATTTCAATTTACCTTTCCTATTCCACGTTTATCCCTTATCTCTCAATAGAAAACGGGAATTTCAATTTACCTTGCCTATTCCACGTTTTCACATCACAATAAATGGGAATTCCTATTTACCTTGTCTATTCCACGTTTATCAAATAATGCTAGTGCATATGGATCCATTACACTTACTAGCATACGTATGTACCAAATCAAAAACATATATCAAATCGTATCATGCTCGAATTTGAGTTATAATTGTGTTCGTACTGCTAAAGTTGAAATCAAAATGATCAAAATATGTTTCATATTCGAAAAATACTAGATCAGGAAAACCCCATACAGAAACTATCCAAGAAAAACTTATTCCGGAACTTATGTCCGGAAACAATCCAAAAATATATCCGGGAATCATATCCAGGAAGCATATTCGAATTCCAAGTCCGGAAACAATCCGGAAAAACATATCGGAAGTCCAGTCCGGTATTTCATCCGGAGAAGTATCCGGAACCATCCGAAAAATCATCCGGAAATCCAATCAGGAACCAAATCCGGAAATGATCCGAAAAAACACCCAGAAATCAAATCCGGAACTATCCGGAAAAGTCAAGTCCTGTGGATCCCAGATTAACAAGTGCAATATGATTAATCAACACAATTCAGTATAAAGTCATAAATCTCACTTTGATTAGACGAACAGAAAGTAGAATTCGGTAGCCGTACGTACAAGGTAATTAGGAATATGTGATTAGGTCATTAAACCATAATCAAGGAATAAGCAAACTATTTATGTCCTAAAAAGGATATTTACAAGATATGGCAAAACTAGTCCCTTAACTTCTATTCAACAAACATGAGACCTAACAATCTCCCCCTTTGAATTGAAGTTCGATCTCACGCCAGTTAGGGACATAACGCTTTCGGATAGCAAATAAAATCTCGAAGTGCCGGATGGATTTTCTGAATTCCAGCATTTCTTCAATCGCCTTGAAGAGCTCTTTGGCAAGATATTTTCTGATATTCGCGTAGTTCTCTGACGAGTCTCTTTCTTCTTCTTCAATGATCTTCTGCAACACGTTCTGAACTTTCATCAATGTTCCCTCACTGAATTTGTGCACCTCAGTATTCCTCATGAACCGTTTCTCCCCTTTGTCATTCAGATACACGATCCTTGTTTCTGGTTTGGGCAAGAGAGTATGTACCTGTACATCTTCGGCATCGAGAAGAGTCAGATTGGGCTTCAGAATGTTGATCTTCTTCTGATTGCTTTCTAAACCCAACTGAAAATCGTTGATGTATGCGAGGGTAATTGTGCACTTCATGAATCTCTTTAATGTTTCGAGGGCTTTGGTGTATGGCAACGGTCGGATAGTGCGGTTCTTCAACTCTTTAAGTAGAACCGGGAAGTCGTTCAGGTTCAAATGTCTAAAGTCGGCTTCCGAGAATACCCATTCCTTTCCGTCATCGCTTTTAACCGTGGAAATTAGGAGCCATACCTTTAGAACTTTGTCTGACACGATCTCTACGATTTCTGTAATTCTGTGACTGGTTTGAACTTCGTGGACCATTCTGCTTCTTTTCATAACTTCCAAGTACTGGGAGCGAATCGGATCTTTCAGATGTGAGACCCCATGGCATATAACCGGGTCAAGAGGTCTAATCCAGTGAGCATAGATCTATTTCTGCGATTCCTCCAAGTATGGAACCTGGATTCGGACTCTCTCCCAACGAACTGGTTGAATAGGTTGGGGTTGAGCCGTTTCCGGGTCTGGAGTTGGAAGTTCAGATGTACCTGCAGTATCGTGTAAGTCATGCTGAGAGATAGATACCTGTTCGCTCTGAAGGAGAAACTGGTCGTAGTCGTCGTCGTTCATAAACTCGTCTTCATCAGAGAAATTCCAAAGAGCATCCGTCTTTGATTGGATGGCTGAAACTGCTTTCTCTCTCCATTCTCTTTCCAATTCCAGATTGCCATCGGAGTCCTCATCAATAAATTCCAGGACTGGCCTTTCCGGAACCGTCAGCAATAAGATCTCTTCTGGTTCTCCCTCGGGCTTTTCAACCGTTGGGTCTGCTGACTCTGGCACTGATTCTCTGACCGATGTAGACAACTCCGTATCCTGAACCATGTCTGAGTCGTCAGGCTGTTGGTTCGGCTCAATTGGATTTGGAGTTTCAGATGGTAGTACTGTCGCTGAGGTTGACAGCTCGGTCATTTTCTATCTCTTCTCCCCCTCATGTTGATCAACATCATCCTGATCATCATGTTTCTGCTTCGATCCATGGGCTTGACCCTTACACGTGTCTTCAAGGCTGGCAACCCTCTCGGATAATGTTTCGAGGGTACGTTTAACTTCGGTTAAGGATGTGGTAAGTGTATCAAGCTTGGTGTGTATTTAGGCTTGGGGATCATTTTAAGGGACTAGGGGTGGTTTTTAGGCGGGTGAGCGAAGAATACTCACTAAATCTGCTTCAGAGGAGGCATCGGTGTTTGATTGGGACAAGAGCTTATCGAGGAGTACGGCTTTGAGTGCCTCGATGCTCATGTTCTGCAGGTTCGGGATTGGTTGAGGAAGTGTGATCTGTGGTTGCGATGGGGGATCTGCTGAAACTACTTCCTTTCCCTTGATGGACCTCTTGATGAAATCCATCTCCTCTGATAACTTCTTCAAAATCTCGGTTTGGACAGCCTTTAAGGCGCCGTCCAGAGTTTCCTTGGAGACGAACTCCGGGACACTAACACCTGGAGCACTTAGCTTACTAGTTGTAGTAACCACGGTGGATTGCACCGCAGTACCGCCTGCGCTCACGGTTGGCTTGATGGTAGCCGTGGCAGGTCTTCACCCTGTCCTTGCAAGCCACCAAAAGGTAGACTTACTCTAGGTGTTCTGGTCGAGTTACGAAGAGTCTCGACGGTAATAGTTGATGTGACCTGTGTCCTAGCCAAAGAAATAATATCAGCGAATGGCTCTAGACTCGATTGTGCGCCCAAAGAAGTCGAGAACCGAGGCTGGTGTTCTCTTGTTTCAACACCGGAACTCTCCAAGTGAGAGACCGGTGGTATATGTGCTACGTCCTCGTGAGAAGTTGAAACAATTTCCTTTTGAGAGGAGACTGAGTGGCTGGTTGGGGTGTGCAAATGCGTCGCTAGGCCCACGACGACTTGTTCAATACCATGTCCCAACAAATGAGATGGGGTAGTAGATGTGGTTGCTTGGCTAAATGGAGGCTGGTTGGGAGTAACCTGAGTAGATTGCTCCATCGCTTGAATGGTCTCATTCTTTTTCTTGCTTCTCCTTTCACGTACTTGCTCACTTGTACCTTTTTTTTCGACTTCAACTCCCTCCGCTCTCCTTATCTCTCCATCGGCTAAGGTTCGGGGTGTGGGTTCCATGCGGAACTGATCGTCGTTGTAGTTGTCCGACTCAGTAGACTCATTTCCTGAATCCTCGGAACCTGACTCAGAACCGGATTCTGACCCTGATTCGGATCCCGACTATGAGCCAGAGGCGGACTCGGAAGCTGATCCGGAGGCTGAGCCGGACTCGGAGCTGGAATAGGAGGCTGCCTCTTCTTCGGCATGTTCGCGCATGATGTCTTCCACTTCCACCTCATGCAGTTCTGGTTCGTCGTCTTGAGGTTGGGTAGATGCATGTGGTAGAGTGGGTGGGTGTTGTGACGAGCTAGCTTTGCGTATGGACCTTTCAGCACTGCCCACGCCGCGTCCCCTCACAGTATGTTCTCTCATCATGCCCTGTTCGGGAGCCCCTGCTCTTCGAACCCTGCCACCTCTAATACATGGACCCTCACGTCTCTCAGGGCGCATTCCTTGGGCAGGTCCTGCCGGATCTGGCTGGACCATCGGAGCGACTAAGTTATTCTCACGCCTATAAGCTATCACACTTAGTACCGATTGGTCTGCTCTAGCTAGCAAGTCGTTGGGTATCAGCATCGGGACTAGGTTAGGGATCACCTGTTTGTTCTGGATCCTAGTCATTCGGGTTGTGAGCATTACCTCAAGATTGGCGCGTCGAGGGATCGTAGGATCTGCATCCATGAAATGGGCCACGATGAGTTGCAGGAATCGCAGGAATGGTAGGAACGTGAGGCGTTTGTTGCCTTTCTTCTTCTGGACCTTCTCGAGCAGTTCGGTCCAAAGAATTGACGTGTAGTCGATGTGTCGGTTGTACACTACGCCGTGGAACAGTTGAAGCAGGTTGACGGTCGTCTGATCGATGCCTTTGTTGATAGATGATAAGCACTTGTTTAGAATAGTGAACAGTGTGTACCATAACAGTTGAAAATGGATTCTGGAGAAACGCGAAGGATGATTGAGTTCGGGGGCGTAGGCGAGTGCGCGCAATTCCTGACAAAGTACAACATCGGAAACCGCAACATCGAAGTCCACTCGGCCTGGAACAGATGTTGCTTCTGGTAGATCAAGTATCCGGCAGAAAATTTCTCGAGTAATGAGCACCGGAGAGTCATCGATGTGACCTTGGAGGTCGAAGTCTTGGCCACGTGCGACGGAGGTGAGGGACCTCCAGAGTTGATGCACGTACACGGTTGGAACGTTTGCGGTGGTCGTCAAAGCTCGGTTGAGAGTGTGGCACTTGAGAATCTCCACGATGACCGGACATTGATAGATGATGTTCGATGTATCCAAATGGAAGTTGTTCGGGAGGAGTGGTAGGTTTGGACCAACGGGGAGTAGTGGGGCATCGCCCTGGGGTTGGTTTGGTTGTGCCATGATCGTACATGTTCAAGACAAAATAAAGTTGAGTGATCATGGCAAATGTAGCCTAATGCCGTGTTTTGGGGCTCGTATTCTCGAATTTGAGACACACCAAGAGTTGAGTGAGGGCCAAAACAGACCACTAACTGGGTCTTAACGAGCCTGGAGTGAGTGAAGTTCAACATGGCAGAATGATCTTCAATAAAAAACAAAACAAGTCCTGAATCCCAAAAAAATAAGCACATCCGGAACCACCCTAGTTCCGGAACCGGATTGGATCCGGAACCGGTTTAGGGCGGAGACCGGGACCCGAAAGCTAATCCGGAACTGGTGTATTCCGGAACCGGGACTCAACACAAACCGGGTGTGACAACTGTCAAATTTACACCTCAGGTTAGAACTACTTTGGATACCTTATTTTCATGACATAGTTTACACAGTGCAATTTTAGCAGTAAACACGGTACGATAGGAAAAATTCGATAAATTTTGCCTAAGAAATCCTTGAATTAGGAAATTATCCATAAATCTCATAAAATGCCAACTTAATATACATTTATACTACAAGTATTTATGTAGTTGATAATTTATATATATTTCAATCATATTATATATATAAATACCTTAATTTATATATACCTACTTTGTATTTTAAGTTTTAAGAAAATACTTGTATTTTAATTTTAATCTTTAAAGACAAGAAGTGACTAAATACATTTGTGTCACACCACACCCCACCCCCTAGAGAGGCCGGCCACACCTCCCCCTCTCTCCATATGTATGCAACAACACTCATCATTTCACCTCATTGTCTCATTTCACTCTCTCACTAAGAGAAAGTTATCATCTCCTCCTCTCTCCATCTTCAAACCTTCATCCTCATCTTCATATTCATCTTCAATCTTCATCACAACTCCAGCCCCTAAATCATATTTCTTCAAGAGTTCAAGATAATCAAAGGTAAAAACAAGTGTGTTGGGTGAAATCCACACACACTCTTTTAAATCTTTTTCCAACTTTCTTGCATTTTATGAATGTTCTTCATCTTTTCTACACTTTCTTTATATTGTTAAAAACCATCTTTACTATGTCTTAATGTTTGTAGATTTACCATCATAACATCTTTTTGTTAGTAAAAGATGGTGAATCCAAAATCAAACCTAAGTTAAGACCAAAAATGAACATTTTAAACACATGCATGTAGTTTTCTTGAGAAATCCACCATCTTTTATTCAAGAATTTTATGAGTAAGTCTTTGAAATCCACTAAAAACAAACTTAAACAAACATGCATGAGCTAAAGATGCACAATTTTAAGTTGCATGTTGATGTTCTTGGCAAGAACATCAATTTTTTTTTAAATGTGTCTTTTACAAGAGTTTATAAAAGTTGAGTTGATAGGTAACTTGCATGCATTTTAAATGGATCAAAAATGTGTTTTGGAACTGAAAATAAGTGTATGGAAGAGAGTAAAATCGGATTGTGCATGCAAAAGAATAAGAATTTTGGTTAATAAGTCAACATGTGAGCACATGCACTAAGTGTGATTTTGACAGATTGCTGCCAAATTCCACACCCCACTTCAAAGGGTCATATCTCACTCAATATAACTCCAAATGGAGTGATTCGTTTTCTGGAAATCATTTTTATGTGTTAAGATTCAAACCCAAGTGGTTTCACTCAAAAACCCAGATATTTAATTTATCAAACAGTCCTCACAAAATCCGTGCACAAACAGCAAAGTCTTCTGTCGGGTTTTACGTCGTGTATTATTTCATGTACTTATACTCTTCCAAAAATTATGAAACTGGTGCCAAAATATTCCTAACTCATTGAACTAATTGGACAAAAACTTTCATGACCAAATGGTACCTGGAAGTTATCCAAAGTTGGACACAAAGTGACACCAAATTCTGGACAGCAAGGACAAATTTCTTATTATTATTAAGGACTAACTTCTAATCCCATTTCATCATTTTATGATGAAATAGTGGAATATATATGTATATCTTATATTTATATACATTTATGCATTTTACTTATATATTCAATTTATTTATTCTTCATCCCTTTTCATCATTTTATGATGAAATTGTGGAATATACATATAGATAATATATTTATATATATTTATGCAATTTATATATTATTGATCCCATTTCATCATTTTATGATGAAATTGTGGAATATACATGTATACTATACATTTATATTTATGCACTTTAAATATTTGTCTTTACATTTAGAACCTTTAATTTTATCGTTCTTACGATAAAATTTTGGTTTATACATATATATGTACCATATATGTTTATGTTCTTTAAAACCCTTTTCGTTACTTAATGTGACGAAATTGCAGAAACTTTAATCTAACAAGAACAACGTATACGTTTATTACGTTATAATATTAAAACACAACAAGACATTTTATGACGATTTGGATAGTTAGTACCGAACCTTCGAGATTGAAAACTCACTAGTGACCTTACGTTCATAGGTTTGAAGTAGGATCATCTCGGAGTACTTGTGGGAGATTCCCGGATTGTATCGCTTATCATGTGAGTTCACAGCCCCTTTTTCAATGTTTTACATATTTTGGGGTGAAAAGCATGTCGTTACTACAACTATTTTACGCACCGATTACCTCGTTTTCTTGGAAATACGAAACTTGCTATACTTGTTTATGCTCTATGGTATCTATGTTTTGCAAATGTTGTAAGTTTGAGTTTCTTTTGCTATCGTTCAAAAGTCCCCATTTATTTTTACGTTACCCGTTTAACTCATGTATTGAGCCGTTGGTAATTATGGATAACGTTATTTGGTTTTACACCCCACTCACAAGTAGCGCTTGTTTGAGTGCATAATTATTGTTTGTATTTGCGCATTTTTGGCGATAGAACATGCGTCGGGGCGATTTTGTCGGTATAGGTCGGGTAACGGGCTCATAACTTAAACATTTTACATACGATTACCTTGAGCAAGTGGTTTTTTTTATAACCGATTTATTTATCCCTTGTGTGGATTTAAACTATTTTGCTATGGCAAACAATGTTATACTCATTAAACCTGTGATCTCACCAACTAGTGCATTAGTTGACACTCTCATTTACATGCTTTTCAGGGGAACATCCTTAAGGTTGGAATTTAGGAAGACTACACGTGATGAAGCTTTCTTTACTATCTTTAATTTTATGTTCATTTCCCTTTTGTAAAAACGGTTGTAAAAGACAAGGTTTTAACCTTTTGAATGTATTTCAATGGTTGATGTGATCTTGTAACTTTTGCTATGAAACTTGAGCTGTACATTCCGTTTTTCCGCTTTAGCGGGGTGTCACAGATTTGGTATCAGAGATAAAGGTTATAGAGAATACCGGTTTTACTTTGGAAAACTGCAACTATAACAAAAAAAACGGGAAAGAACACTTAAATTACTAAACATGTTGCTAGTATAACTAATTCGGGTATTGCATCATCGGTCTTTAATTAAACAAAGCCTGATCACCTATGTTTAATTAAAGAAAGAGTAATGCGAGACCGGAAATGGATATACTAGGAATATGTGTGTTTTCACACTCGATGCTTCACGTTGTATGCCTAGTATGAGCGTAGTTATTGCCTATAGTATGCGATAGTATAGTACGCTTAGCCTTTATATTGCGCGATAGTAATATTATACACTCTTACTTCAGTATCACTATGTCAACATCCTCATCACACTCTTACTTCAGCAATACTATGTCGTCATCATCATCATCAAGCTCACAACCTTCCTACACGCCATCAAGTGAGCGTACGTCTGGCGTGGAACGAGACCCGTACGATGGGCCGAGGATACCTCCGACTGTGGTTCCCCCACAACCCATCCCGGTAGTGATACAACCTAATCCTAGGGGTCCACGTACGAGGCAAACCGCTAGGAAGGGCGTGTCCATACCTAGACGAGTGTGTTTTAGGTCTGATCAGCGAGACGCACCGGAACCCTCACGGGTGATCGAGGGAGTGCCTATTAGTCGAGCGCCTAGCATGACCTGGGCCGAAGAGCAACGCCTTAGGGCCGTGACAGTGGATTTGCACGGATGTCAAATGAGGGCCAGTCACCAGAGTCAAGTCGTGACCGAGCTAGTGGAATTAAGTCACATTTTGACCAACATGTCGTCCGATGCCGTAAACGGAGCGAAAATAGCTCGGAGGATAGCGTTACGAGCCGAGATAATGAGCATAATAGTAGTGATGCTACTGACGTTATTGGTGTTGTGGGTTTCGATTGAAATGTATCGGGGCGGATATTGACGTGGATGGTGGAAAATTTAGAAAATGGAACTTTTATTTCTAGTTGTTTCAATCATAAATTTCAGTTTGTAATTCTATACTGATGTGCGATGCACATCAGAAATTTTGTATCAAACGGCTATTATTAATGACTTCAATGAAAAAGCAATTTCGCGTTTTAATTATATATGTGTGGAACATGCAATAGTTATTTAATTACTTTCCAACACTTCAAAATTTCAAATGTATTCTTTACAAAACATCCGACTTTATTTACTCAAAATTTTAACCAACTCGATATTTTCAATTGTGTTTTAGAAAAATGCCACCAAGAAGATCCACACGTCACACGGGAGAAAATCCTGATGATCAAAACCCCGGTATCGCCCAACTCATAGCTCAACGTTCCAAGAGGCGATACCTAACATCATAGCCCAAGTTACCGCGGGCATTAATGAGCGTCAAAGGAATGTCAATGTGGGAGGAGGAACTCCCAATGACACTCAAGACAATAGAGGATGTAGCTACAAGACATTCATGACTTGCAAGCCCAAGGAGTTTCATGGAACGGAGGGTGCTATAGGATTACTCTCATGGTTCGATAGTATGGAGTCGGTACTTCATATCTGTAAGTGCTCAGAGGATCGCATGGTAGAGTATGCGGCCTGTCAGTTGCAAAAGCGAGCTCTAACTTGGTGGAACATTCAAGTCCAAACCCGTGGAAGAGAAGATGCATACAAACTGTCCTGGACTGAGTTCAAGGAATTGCTCATGGAGGAATACTGTCCCAAGAGCGAAGTTCAGAAACTTGAGGCTGAACTTTAGGATCTTACCATGGTTGGTTCGGGGATAGATCGCTACACCGCTCGTTTTCACGAACTTGCGAAGTTAGTACCTCACATGGTTACCCCGGAGAGCAAGAGGATTGACCGATATTTGTATGGATTAACCCCGGAGATTCGAGGGATGGTTAAGTCATCAAGTCCGACCACGATCCAAGCCGCCGTGGCACTAGCAACTAGTTTGACCCATGATGCGGTCAGAGCAGGAACTCTAACTCAGAAAGGTGTCGGTATCAAGAGAAGGCCGGAGAATCAGTCCGGAAAGGCAATTGGAAGTAGTTCAAGTGGGAACAAGAAAGTAGTGGGAAACTTTGGGATGAATGCCAAGGAAGTAGGACGTTACAATAGACCCCACCCAAAGTGCAACCAATGTAATTCGCATCATGAGGGAGCCTGTCTCATTTGTAGCATTTGTAAGCAAAAGGGTCATTTAGCCCGATTTTGCAAGACGGGAAAGAATGTGAAAGAAGAAGGAAGGGTATGCTATGAGTGTGGAAGTCCGGATCACTTCCGAAATGTGTGCCCAAGGCTGAAAAGGGGACCAATCAATAACAACGCTGGGTATCAAGCAAGACAAGCCAATCAGGGAAACCAAGGAGGACAAGCTCGAGGACGGGCATTTGTCTTAGGAGCAGAAGAAGCACGTCAAGACCCCAATGTAGTGACAGGTACGTTCCTTCTAAACGATTATTATGCATCCGTATTATTCGACACTGGTGCCGATAAGAGCTTTGTTTCGTTAGATTTTAGGCCTTTGATCAATCTAGAATCTAAGAAAAAGCCGAACGCTTATATTGTTGAGGATGCTAATGGATTTGAATTAGAAGCTAAGGATGTAATCTTAGGTTGTACCTTGAACTTAGCTGATAAACTATTTAGTGTTGATCTTATTCCAATTGAATTGGGGAGTTTCGATGTAGTAATAGGCATGGATTGGTTATCTAAGAACCGAGCTGAGGTTAGTTGTTTTGAAAAGACGGTTTGGTTACCATTACAAGGCGGAGAAACCCTTGTTGTCCAAGGAGATAGAGTTGGAAGGAATCTGAAGATAGTATCATGTATGAAGGTCCATAAGTATTTGAGGAAGAAGTATGTTGCGTTCTTGGCGCAAGTAGTCGAGAAGAAGTCTGAAGAGAGGCGAGTTCAGGATATTCCTGTGGTGAAGGATCACCCAGAAGTGTTTCCAGACGATTTTCCTGGACTTCCACCGTTTAGACAAGTCGAATTTCAGATTGACCTTATACCCGGAGCGGCGCCCGTAGCCAAGGCTCCGTATCGCCTAGCACCTGCAGAAATGCAAGAGTTGTCGAATCAACTTCAAGAACTTTTGGATAAGGGGTTCATTCGACCAAGTTCATCACCCTGGGGAGCCCCGATTCTCTTCGTTAAGAAGAAGGATGGATCGTTTCGAATGTGTATCGATTATAGGGAGCTAAATAAGTTGACAATCAAGAACCGATATCCTCTCCCTCGAATAGACGATTTGTTCGACCAGTTGCAGGGTGCAACTTACTTCTCTAAGATTGATCATCGATCGGGATATCATCAGTTGAGAGTCCGAGAGGAAGATATTCCTAAAACAGCTTTTAGAACTCGCTATGGACACTACGAGTTTTTAGTTATGCCATTTGGTTTGACAAATGCGCCAGCTGTATTTATGGATCTAATGAATAGAGTATGTAGGCCATACCTTGATAAGTTTGTGATTGTATTCATCGATGATATACTAATATATTCTCAGACTAAGAAGGATCATGAGCAACATCTAAAAGTGATTTTAGAGCTTCTCAAGGAACAGAAGCTATATGCCAAATTTACTAAGTGTGAATTTTGGATTCAGGAAGTACATTTCTTAGGTCACGTAATCGGGGAGAAAGGGATTCATGTGGACCCGGCTAAAGTGGAAGCCATTAAGAAATGGGAAGCCCCAAGAACTCCAACGGAAATTCGCCAATTTCTAGGCTTGGCAGGGTATTATCGACGTTTTAACGAGAATTTTTCAAAGATCGCTAAACCCCTTACCACATTAACCCAAAAGGAGAAGGAATTCGTTTGGGGAGTTCCACAAGAAGAAGCATTTCAACTTCTGAAGAAAAAGTTGTGCAATGCACCGATTTTAGCTTTACCGGAAGGAACGGAAAATTTTGTAGTGTATTGTGACGCATCACATCAAGGATTAGGTTGCGTATTGATGCAAAATGATAAGGTGATAGCATATGCCTTGAGACAATTAAAAGTTCATGAGAAGAACTATACCACATACGATTTGGAACTCGGAGTGTGGTATTCGCTCTGAAGATATGGAGACATTATCTATATGGTACCAAGTGCACTATTTTCACCGATCATAAAAGTCTTCAACACATCTTTGATCAAAAGATGCTTAATATGAGGAAAAGGAGATGGGTAGAACTGCTCAGCGACTACGATTGTGAGATACGTTACCACCCAGGTAAGGCCAATGTGGTAGCCGATGCCCTGAGTAGGAAAGAAAGGATAAAACCTTCACGAGTCCGAGCCTTAGGAGCACTGGTTCAAACAAGGTTGAAAACCCGGATTTTTGAAGCTCAGATAGAAGCATTGAAATCTAAAAACCTGAAGGAAGAGACTCTTCACGGCTTAGAGTCTAGTTTTAAAACTAAGATTGATGGAGTACGCTACTTTAAGGGCAGAGTATGGATCCCAAAGGCTGACAACCTACGGGAAATGATTTTGGAGGAGGCTCATAAATCTAAGTATTCAATCCATCCAGGAGCGGATAAGATGTACAAGGATTTAAGGGAATACTATTGGTGGCCAGGAATGAAGAAGGATATTGCCATATATGTAGGAAAATGCGTAACATGTGCAAAAGTCAAGGTTGTTCATCAAAATCCATCAGGACTGTTACAACAACCAGAGATTCCCCAGTGGAAATTGGAGCAAATCACTATGGATTTTATAACCAAACTCCCGAGAACTGCCAAAGGACATAACTCGATTTGGGTTATAGTAGATCGATTTACGAAGTCTGCACATTTCTTACCTATTCGGGAAGATTATAAGATGGAAAAGCTTGCTCAGATCTACATCAGGGAAATCGTTACGCGACATGGAGTCCCAGTTTCCATCATTTCAGATAGAGAAAGTCGTTTTTACCTCTCGATTTTGGCAGTCACTCCAAAAAGCGTTAGGTACGCAGTTAAACTTGAGCACGACCTATCATCCTCAAACGGATGGTCAGAGTGAGCGAACCATTTAGACTTTGGAGGACATGCTTCGGGCATGTGTGATAGACTTTGGAGGAAGTTGGGATAACCACTTACCGTTAGTTGAATTCTCTTACAACAATAGCTATCACACTAGTATTCAGTGTGTGCCATATGAAGCTCTGTATGGCCGCAAGTGTCGATCACCTCTTTGTTGGTTGGAAATTGGAGATAGACAACTATCTGGTCTGGACATTGTTCAAGAAACCACCGACAAGATCGCAATCATCAGGGATAGGCTTAAAGCAGCTCAAGATCGTCAAAAGAGCTATGCGGACAATCGAAGGAAGCCTTTAGAATTTCAAGTTGGTGACAGAGTCTTTTTGAAGGTATCCCCTAGGAAGGGAACAGTCCGATTCGGGAAAAGAGGAAACCTGAGTCCACGATATGTTGGACCATTCAAGATCACAGAAAGAATCGGACCAGTAGCTTACAAGCTGGATTTGCCAATAGAGTTAAGTGCGGTTCACAACACATTTCACGTGTCAAACTTAAAGAAGTGTTTAGCCGACGAAGCAGTAACCGTGCCTTTGGAAGAAGTCCAAATCAACGATAAACTGCACATAATAAAGGAACCAATGGAGATACTCGATAGTGAAGTCAAGCGTCTTAAGCGAAGCAAAATCCCGATAGTAAAAGTCCATTGGAACACGAGGCGTGGGCCTGAATACACTTGGGAGCGGGAGGATTACATGTTACAAAAGTATCCTCACCTCTTTGCAAGCAAACCTGTTAACTCTAGTAACACTTGAATTTCGGGACGAAATTCTTCTAACCGGGGGAGACTGTGACAACTGTCAAATTTACACCTCAGGTTAGAACTACTTTGGATACCTTATTTTCATGACATAGTTTACACGGTGCAATTTTAGCAGTAAACACGGTACGATAGGAAAAATTCGAGAAATTTTGCCTAAGAAATCCTTGAATTAGGAAATTATCCATAAATCTCATAAAATGCCAACTTAATATACATTTATACTACAAGTATTTATGTAGTTGATAATTTATATATATTTCAATCATATTATATATATAAATACCTTAATTTATATATACCTACTTTGTATTTTAAGTTTTAAGAAAATACTTGTATTTTAATTTTAATCTTTAAGGACAAGAAGTGACTAAATACATTTGTGTCACACCACCCCCCCACCCCCTAGAGAGGCCGGCCACACCTCCCCCTCTCTCCATATGTGTTAATTCAAGATCTTCAATAACGTGCTCTGATACCAATTGTTAAACCAAGATCTAATCAAGATAGAGAAGATATGAATTCGTCATCCATTTCACTCAAGAACACATTACAAGATTAGGAGTTATGTACAAGTGTTTCTCTCTCTAGAATATAAGAATGTGAGTTAAGTATGTCTAGAGTCTCATACTAACACACAACTAAACCTATTTATACTAAACACATTACAAGGTGTAAACAACACAATACAACTCAATACATTGACTTTGACTTTGACCTTTCTATATTTAAACCTTGAAGACATATTGCACTAACAATCTCCCCCTTGGATTCAAGGTTTAAACAAATGCGATCAGCTAGCTTTAGCTTTCTTGAATCTTCGGACTTCATCAAAGCTTGTCAAAGTCAAAACGTCATCCAATCTTCAAACGACAAATAACGAACTTCTTTCTTCGAACAGGAGAATATGAATCTTCACACAAAGCTTTTTAAATACAAGAAGCACAAGTTCAAGAAAAAGAGATCACAGAATGATCAATCGATTTTCCTCAAACTCTTGAAGAATTCTCCCCATTTCCATTGACTTGAGAATTTCATTCTTCAGTGTCGATCTTCATAAACGCGTGAGTTCAAAAGAAAGAGATCGCTGAAATGATCAATCGATTTCTTAAAAACTCTTGAAGAATAAAACTCCCCCTATCATTTCTTGAAACGACGTCTTCTTTCTACAAATCTCCCCGTTGACATTAAAACGAATCTTTGATTTTAAACTTTCTTTGACATGAAATTGATGTAGACATTCTCCCCCTTTTTCGATGAAAGTGAGCATCACGAGCATCGAAAATCTTTTCAATTTCAGTCACGAACAATCTCCCCCGACTCAAACAATTCTCCCTCTTGAAAAACATTTCTTCCCCTTGAAAAACACAAACAATCTCCCCATAAACGAAAGATCTTGCTCCCCCTAAAAATAAGAATTGTAGAGCAAGATGATTTTCTCCCCCTGAAAATTTGCATAAAAATTCATCAGCGCACAATTTAACAAACTTATATAAAGAAAAAAAAATTCATTGAACAACATTTTATAACTACTAACATTTAATCATTTGAACACCAAACAAAAGAAATTCAACTTAATGAAATGTAACAGATATTTCCATCAAGTGAAATCAAATGCATGCGTTTGGATTCAAAAACAAGACATCATCGCATACCGAGTTACAAAAGTTCAATTTCAACTCCTTTATAAAATCTATTTGGTGGACTAGCATGCGAAATATGATTAGCAACAAGCAAATGCACCTCTAAAACCTATAAGAATACTTTGCTCTTACTCACACTATTTGTCCAAAAACAGAATTTTCACAAATTTACAGGTTTATCGCGACTTTGTATTTTCCCCAAGTTTCAAGAGATGTGTGCTCTTAGGCATCTTTTCATATTGTGCACATTGGCAACTTTTATTATGTGCTCATTGGCATCTTTTATAATCAAACAGTTTATTAAGACTAAGATACACCGTAAACGTAACTTTCTAACTGGTCCTATAGCAGGATTTGGGTCAGCCGATCCCAGACCAGTTGGCCTTAGGGGCTAGGTGACAAGCACCCCTTGGAACTTACTCTCCCGAACCAGAAAGGCTACATCGATATACCTTAATCCCATCTGTACCAGTAGAACATGGCTTTCGACCTGGTTCTATAGCAGGATTTGGGTCAGCCAATCCTAGATCAGTTGATCTTAGGGGCTAGGTAACGAGTACCCCTTGGGACTTAATCTCCCAAACCAGATAGGCCACAGACACAGACTATCAAACTGAATGATTTTATTATATATATATATATATATATAATTTTTTATTTTTTTTATTATTATTATAGCATCTCAATCACTTGGTTCAAAAACGTAGTGCTTCTCCCATATTTTCGTTTCCATTCATGATTAAGACGAATAGGCTTTGTGAGCATTGTATTCTAAATAAGTCTAGATTTACACAATTTTGCACTTATATCAAAATCTCAAACATGTTTCGCTGACCTTTCGACTTATTTCAGAAGCGAAAGTAGAAACAAATATAACTCTGACGATACAAAAATGCTCGTAAAATCATCCTTAACACACATTTTATTCATTGAATGAAAAATTGAAGAATTTTTCACTTCATTGAATTAAATTTGTGAAGGTTCAAACTTTCAACGTTAGTAGACATAAAATATAACACAATGTTACCTTTAAGCACATGTCCTATAAATAGAAAGATATGACAGTGAAAGGATATCACCTGATAAGTACGAGTTCTAAACTGATATGTTTAGAAGTCATAGCCTTTGAAGTACGGGTCCTAAACTGATTTGTTTAGAAGCCTTTGAAGTACGGGTCCTAAACTGAATTGTTCAGAAGCCATTATCTTTTATCTCACTCTCTCTCCCCCTACAAAATACCGAAAGATTTATCAAATATCCCATGTATATATTAAAAGATAGAAAACTCCCTGAAAATATGTGATGTTCAATGTCTTCTTGAATGCACAAGTACTTCATCTTCCGAAAGTTCAACGCTTGTCTCTAAATCTGCAAAACAGATTAAGTAGATTTTGGTACCCAACGAGTCTTGGGTCCTGATACGTTAAGCGGAGCTCTATAAGAAGGAAAATGGTAAGTACCATACCAATATTGAACATAATTATTATTAACAAAATCATTATTTCCGCAATAAGAATTAACAAAAGAATTAACTTTCGTTGTAAAATTCTTATTTGGAAATGATGATTTTGGTACATCTTTTCCAGGAAATTTACCTTTTACCTTCCATTGCATGTTGACTCTTTTGTAGGAAGGAAGATCAGCATATTATTTGGAAGACATATCCACAGAATGCTCGTAAAAAATGTTAGAAGGACGCATCGGACATTCTGAAAAATACTCGGAGTTGTTGAACGACCTCACTTTGTCTTTTAAAACATTTCGTTCCTTTGTCATCAACTCAAGCTTCTTCCGAATATCACAATTCACTCTCTTTTCCTTCATGATATCTGTGGATAAATCTGCCAAATTCTTTGTGAGTTTCTGAATTTCCTGTTGAAATATCTTCCTCTCTTTAGAAAAGTCGTCTTTAATACACCTGGCCTGAAAATCAGCTTTCTTCATCTTTTCAAGCTCTTCACTTTCCTTATCTAACTCTTTTTGAAGCTCAGAAATTTTCTCTGACAACTTTCCATTTATAGCTTCAAAATCTTTCCTTTTCTTTTCAAACACAAGTCTTTCCTTCTCCAATTTTTCTTTCTCTAAAAATAAGACTTTCTGAAAATCTGAATTCTGCTTGGAAAGTCTCAGACATTTGAGTTCAACATCTTTCTTGTCTTCAATTTCTTTAGTCTTTGTCTTCAAAGCCATTTCAAGTTTCGAAATCCTTTGAATTAGATCCACTCTTTCTTTCTTGAAATCTTCTCTTTCCATATTCAAAAGATTTTCCATCTCTTGCAACTTCTTTGTAAGCTCGATAATCTTCTCTTTATTATCTTCCCTTTCAACTTTCTTCTCTTCTTTTCTCTTGAATTCAACCTTTGATCCATGTATAAGCTTCGTTAATTCATTCCACATCTGCATCGGGTTGTTTTTGAAAGCTTCAACGCGTTTATAAATGTGTTGTGGAAGTGCAAGAATCAAGTAGTACGAAGCGTCCTTATCAACTTTCTTTCTTTTGTACTCTTCTTCTGTAAAGTCATTCTCCATTTTATATATGATCATTGGACCTTCGGAGAAAGTTTTTATCATATATTCACCATTTTCTCGACTTGAAATGAAATCGATAAACGAAACACTCCATCGTTCAAAATCAGATTCTTTGATCAGCACTGGAAGTCGGTTCATGATCGCTTGACGATTAAAAGATCTTTATAAAGAAAAAAATTTATATAAAACTTTTTCTTGAAAAACTCTTAAAAAGTATGAAATACACTATAGAAAAAATTTCATTATAAAAATTTTTCTCAAAATACTCCTTTTTTTTTAAATATCGTCTGAAAATAACCAAGTCAGAAACTCGCAACTCAAAGAAGCGAGAAGTAAGAAACTCGCAGGCCAAGGTTGCGAAAAGTGGGAAAACTCACAAGCAACAGTTGCGAAAAGTGAGAATTTCGCAAGCAAAGGTTGCGAAAAGTAGCCTTGAACAAAAAGAGGGAATCTGAAAGATCACTTTTCGCAAAAGAAGGTTGCGAAAAGTTTGGCTTTTCGGGTCAGAGGGTTGCGAAAAGTATGGCTTTTCGGGTCAGAGGGTTGCGAAAAGTATGAATTTCGCAACAGAAGGAAGCAAAATACTTAGCGAAAAGTACACTTGGATGAATGTTGCGAAAAGTGATGATGAATGTTGCGAATAGTTCAGATCTAGCGAGATTCTCCCAAAATCGACAGAAATCACTTAAAACCTCAAAATCACTGAAATCAAACTGTGCAGATCAGTTCGAAATCTAAATTCGAACACCTCTTCTTCATACACAAACCTCTGAAAAACTCTGAATCAGAAATTTGAAGATCGAACAGTAGCAAACTTCAAACAGACCAAAAACTCAGAAAAGTGCAAAATTGATCTTGAAATCCTTCGAATTAGCTCTCGATTCGTGAATAAGAATTATTCTCCACACAAAAACGAATCCAAAGAACCAATTCACGAACGAATTCGATCAAAAATCAACAAAATTTGATAAAATCTCAAGAAAACGAGATTTTCTTGAAAAATCAAGAAAATCAAACAAATCTTCTTGAAAAATCCTCAAATTCTACTGATTGATCAACAAAATTCTTCTCTGAATCTTGATCCTGCTATGATACCAATTGTTAATTCAAGATCTTCAATAACGTGCTCTGATACCAATTGTTAAACCAAGATCTAATCAGGATAGAGAAGATATGAATTCGTCATCCATTTCACTCAAGAACACATTACAAGATTAGGAGTTCTGTACAAGTGTTTCTCTCTCTAGAATATAAGAATGTGAGTTAAGTATGTCTAGAGTCTCATACTAACACACAAGTAAACCTATTTATACTAAACACATTACAAGGTGTAAACAACACAATACAACTCAATACATTGACTTTGACTTTGACCTTTCTATATTTAAACCTTGAAGACATATTGCACTAACAATATGTATGCAACAACACTCATCATTTCACCTCATTGTCTCATTTCACTCTCTCACTAAGAGAAAGTTATCATCTCCTTCTCTCTCCATCTTCAAACCTTCATCCTCATCTTCATCTTCATATTCATCTTCAATCTTCATCACAACTCCAGCCCCTAAATCATATTTCTTCAAGAGTTCAAGATAATCAAAGGTAAAAACAAGTGTGTTGGGTGAAATCCACACACACTCTTTTAAATCTTTTTCCAACTTTCTTGCATTTTATGAATGTTCTTCATCTTTTCTACACTTTCTTTATATTGTTAAAACCCATCTTTACTATGTCTTAATGTTTGTAGATTTACCATCATAACATCTTTTTGTTAGTAAAAGATGGTGAATCCAAAATCAAACCTAAGTTAAGACCAAAGATGAACATTTTAAACACATGCATGTAGTTTTCTTGAGAAATCCATCATCATTTATTCAAGAATTTTATGAGTAACTCTTTGAAATCCACTAAAAACATACTTAAACAAACATGCATGAGCTAAAGATGCACAATTTTAAGTTGCATGTTGATGTTCTTGGCAAGAACATCAATTTTTTTTAAATGTGTCTTTTACAAGAGTTTATAAAAGTTGAGTTGATAGGTAACTTTAAATGGATCAAAAATGTGTTTTGGAACTGAAAATAAGTGTATGGAAGAGAGTCAAACCGGATTGTGCATGCAAAAGAATATGAATTTTGGTTAATAAGTCAACATGTGAGCACATGCACAAAGTGTGATTTTGACAAATTGCTGCCAAATTCCACACCCCACTTCAAAGGGTCATATCTCACTCAATATAACTCCAAATGGAGTGATTCTTTTTCTGGAAAACATTTTTATGTGTTAAGATTCAAACCCAAGTGGTTTCACTCAAAAACCCAGATATTGCATTTATCAAACAAATTTTAAAAAAATCCGTGCACAAACAGCAAAGTCTTCTGTCGGGGTTTACGTCGTGTATTATTTCATGTACTTATACTCTTCCAAAAATTATGAAACTGATGCCAAAATATTCCTAACTCATTGAACTAATTGGACATAAAATTTCATGACCAAATGGTACCTGGAAGTTATCCAAAGTTGGACACAAAGTGACACCAAATTCTGGACAGCAAGGAAAAATTTCTTTTTATTATTAAGGACTAACTTCTAATCCCATTTCATCATTTTATGATGAAATAGTGGAATATATATGTATATCTTATATTTATATACATTTATGCATTTTACTTATTTATGCAATTTATTTATTCTTCATCCCTTTTCATCATTTTATGATGAAATTGTAGAATATACATATAGATAATATATTTATATATATTTATGCAATTTATATATTATTGATCCCATTTCATCATTTTATGATGAAATTGTGGAATATAAATGTATACTATACATTTATATTTATGCACTTTAAATATTTGTCTTTACATTTAGAACCTTTAATTTTATCGTTCTTACAATAAAATTTCGGTTTATACATATATATGTACCATATATGTTTATGTTCTTTAAAACCCTTTTCGTTACTTAATGTGACGAAATTGCGGAAACTTTAATCTAACAAGAACAACGTATACGTTTATTACGTTTTTAATATTAAAACACAACAAGACATTTTATGACGATTTGGATAGTTAGTACCGAACCTTCGAGATTGAAAACTCACTAGTGACCTTACGTTCATAGGTTTGAAATAGGATCATCTCGGAGTACTTGTGGGAGATTCCCGGATTCTATCGCTTATCATGTGAGTTCACAGCCCCTTTTTCAATGTTTTACATATTTTGGGGTGAAAAGCATGTCGTTACTACAACTATTTTACGCACCGATTACCTCGTTTTCTTGGAAATACGAAACTTGCTATACTTGTTTATGCTCTATGGTATCTATGTTTTGCAAATGTTGTAAGTTTGAGTTTCTTTTGCTATCGTTCAAAAGTCCCCGTTTATTTTTACGTTACCCGTTTAACTCATGTATTGAGCCGTTGGTAATTATGGATAACGTTATTTGGTTTGACACCCCACTCACAAGTAGCGCTTGTTTGAGTGCATAATTATTGTTTGTATTTGCGCATTGTTGGCGATAGAACATGCGTCGGGGCGATTCTGTCGGTATAGGTCGGGTAACGGGCTCATAACTTAAACATTTTACATACGATTACCTTGAGCAAGTGGTTTTTTTATAACCGATTTATTTATCCCTTGTGTGGATTTAAACTATTTTGCTATGGCAAACAATGTTATACTCATTAAACCTGTGATCTCACCAACTAGTGCATTAATTGACACTCTCATTTACATGCTTTTCAGGGGAACATCCTTAAGGTTGGAATTTAGGAAGGCTACACGTGATGAAGCTTTCTTTACTATCTTTAATTTTATGTTCATTTCCCTTTTGTAAAAACGGTTGTAAAAGACAAGGTTTTAACCTTTTGAATGTATTTCAATGGTTGATGTGATCTTGTAACTTTTGCTATGAAACTTGAGCTGTACATTTCGTGTTTCCGCTTTAGCGGGGTGTTACACCGGGACTCATTCAGGAATCTAAAGAACTGGAACTCCATTTTGGAACCGATATTAGGAACTGGACCCGGAATGAGATCTGGAACCGAATTATTCCGGGACATACCGGGACTTAGCAACAAAAAGAATTCTGGAACACTATGATACCGTAAGCCGATCCGGAAGATGGTGGAGTTCGGAGTGAGTACCGGAACCACATAACTCCGGTATTGAAACGAAAAACTCAAATCGGGAGTCGGAACTTACCAAGATCAAGATCGAACTATCTGGACTCGAAATCGACCCCGATGTTTGCCTCTAATCATGCAAAAATAGATTAATCGATGCTACACATGTCTAACTTAAGAGATTAGGCTGAGCCGAAGGGTTTTCAAACCCTAGCGGCGCCGATGAGTAGCCATGATCGAAACAATCGATTAACGGAACAAGGAGATCGATTCAAGCAGCGATATCTAATAATCATAGTTGAGAGCACGCACCTGATGATTTGATCGAGGATTGGAGTCGGATTGGAGTAACACCACAAGTTGAGAGCAAAAATTGGTTTAGGAGAGGTTTGGCGCGAGAAATTTGAAGTTTGGTGAAGTTTGAATGAAAATCCGATATTTATATATCGGTTGATACCGAGAGTGAACCCGATACCAGTTTCCTTACCTCTCCCGGTTCCAACTTTACTCTGTAACACCCCAAAAATTAGGATGTTGAAATAAGACTTGCGGACGTCCGCGTGGGCCAAGGGCCGGACGTCCGCGATGTACGGAAGTCTGCGGGTCATCCGCGGAAGCAACAGAGAAAAAATTGGATTTCAGATCAGATTGAGTCGGACGTCCGCGAAGGATCGTGCGGACGTCCGCGATGCATCTGATGAGATATTTTGGTTTCCTTTTAAGACTTCTCACTCTCTCATTCTTCATTTCATCCCCAACCCTAAATCAGTCTCTCTCTCTCTCTCTCTAAAACCGATCTCTCTCTCTCTCTCTAGAAAACCTTAAATCCCTTCTCTTCTTCTTCATCTTCTCCACTTAAACTAAACCCATTTCCACCATTGTTGAAGATGTGGAAGCTTGAAGCTTTTAGGGAGTCTAGGAGCTTCTTTTGGAGGATTCAAGTGGTGAAGGTAATCTCTCCCTACCCAAAAGTTAGATTGTTGTTGTTTTCACTTTCTCTTCCATATTGGGGTATTTTGGGTGATTTTGGTGATGTTTGGTTAAGGTAATCTTCTATTCTCTTCACATATGAAATTAGGGTTTTGGTATAAGTCGAGATCCTTAAGTAAAATGGTTGGGGAATGATTCTTTATGTTTGGATATGAATGTTTATGGTTGGAAAATTATGGATCTAGGTTTTTGGAGAATTTGGCTTGAAGATGCAAGCTTCTTCAAAGGAGCTTACATTTGGGGAAAATCTAGATTTAGCCTAAATCTAGCAAGGTGAGTTCAAGTTGATTTGTGAAAACTTTGTACATGCCAAAAATGTTATTTTCCAAGTATTAGTGTGTTTTACTTGAAATTATAAACTGTTGAGTTATTTGATGAATGTAACTCTTTTGAAGTAATTAACTTCTTAAATGTTGTAAAACACCCATATTTGGGATTTTTTGATATTTTGATGTGTAGAAATCATAATATGTCCTTAAAGGATTTATTGCTCAAAATGATGTCTATTTGATGGTTTAATCATGTTAGTTTAATTGATTTTATAAACCATTTGGGAAATACACGATTTAGTGTCAAGAGTCATTTTTTAGAATTATAAGGGTATGAGTCCTTTTGGGAAAACCCTTTTGTTTAACCCGTGTCGAGTTTTGAGTTAATAATGATTTTGCGGTACTTGTTTACCTAAACGATGTTTAAATGCATTTTATGCTATGATGACCGTTATTTAGGGTTCTAATGGGTTTTGAGCATTTGCTCGGTTTTGACTTTGAGGAAGTCTTGGGGTCGCGGGATTTGACCGGGCCCCATGTTATATGACCTTTACTTTTCAAGGATACGATAGGAGGGCTGAGTCCGGTTGAGCTGTCAGGTTGATTGACGGGCGTTTATGACCTTCGCCATGTCGGGGCAATGCCATGGTTGTATCCCCGCTTGTGCCGAGCCTTTGGTGGTATTCTTAGTAATATTTCGCTAAGGTCAGTTGTCTCTTTGGGCGTAACTTGAAAGACGTCGTATGGGACACTTGGGCTTTTATGCAGTGAAGTGTCGCACGATTAACATTGTTTGAGTGGCGTACTTTTGTGTTAATCCACTCTCAAAGGATACGGGTCTCCCCGTCGTTGGCCAACCTTACTTGGGATTTTGTAATGCCCATGTTTTATTATTGTTGGTCTTATACATTTGACTGCGATTGGATGACTTTAATATTGGATTCCCCTCCATGTATATTAAAGTTTAAATGAAGCAGGTCATTTCCATGTTTATGGCATTTGGACTTCATTACGTTTTACGTTCGCGTGAGTATTGGTTCGTATCATGTTTTCGATGAAGTATTATATTTAAATGGATTATTCTTCCATGTTTTACGGGTTGGGTATTTTGTCGTCGACCGTATTGGAAGGTTTTGCGTAATATAGATTTATTCACGTATTTGAGTGAGTTGGGATTGGAATTCATTTGGAAAACGCTTTGTACCTTTTGGGAACCTTTCTCATAGATTTTGGGTGCGTTGGAAAATGAGTCGTTTATATCCTTTTTGTAAACTATTTTGGAAATCATAATCTATGTTGCAAACATTCATTTAAAGAATTATTTAAATCATGCTATAAACTCTTGAACTCAGTAGGCGTTAGCCTAACCCTTTTTATTTGTCGGCATGTGCAACAGGTTCAGGTTGGGAGTAGTTATAGTGACACCGTGAAAGGTCGTGTGCTAGTAAAGTGCTTGAGAGGTGAATAACTTAAGTGAAGTTTTCTGCATTCATCCTTGGGATTAGCAACTTGTACTTGGGTTAAGTAACACCCGATGTGGTTTTAGTCTTTGTTGATCGGTTGGTCTCGGTATGATCTAAACCTTAAATTCATTTAGAGTCTGGACCAAAATCGGGGACGTATGGAACATCTAAGGTTGGGAGACACCCGAAGTTGTCTGATTAGGAGTTACTCCAGTTGTTGGAGCATTCACCCGGACATAAGTACAGTGTACCTGAGAGGGCATTGTTAGTAAGAGTTTGCTCGAGGTTTGTCTTAGCAGTTCGTGTGGGGAAAATTTAGATTCCAGTTGGGAGCTGATGGATTGTGGTCGGCGTTGAGTTGGTTAGCCTTTGGTTGTAAAGAATTTAGATTTCGAGGACGAAATCATTTTAAGGTTGGGAGGATTGTAACACCCCAAAAATTAGGATGCTGAAATAGGACTTGTGGACGTCCGCGTAGGCCAAGGGCCGGACGTCCGTGATATGCGGAAGTCCGCGGGTGCATCTGATGAGATATTTTGGATCAGATTGAGCCGGACGTCCGCGAACGACCGTGCGGACGTCCGCTATGCATCTGATGAGATATTTTGGTTTCCTTTTAAGACTTCTCCCTCTCTCATCCCTCATTTCATCCCCAACCCTAAATCAGTTTCTCTCTCTCTCTAAAATTGATCTCTCTCTCTAGAAAACCCTAAATCCCTTCTCTTCTTCTTCATCTTCTCCACTCAAACTAAACCCATTTCCACCATTGTTGAAGATGTGGAAGCTTGAAGCTTTTGGGGAGTCTAGGAGCTTCTTTTGGAGGATTCAAGTGGTGAAGGTAATCTCTCCCTACCCAAAAGTTAGATTGTTGTTGTTTTCACTTTCTCTTCCATATTGGGGTATTTTGGGTGATTTTGGTGATGTTTGGTTAAGGTAATCTTCTATTCTCTTCACATATGAAATTAAGGTGCGTTTGGTACAGAGAATGGAATTGCAGAGAATTCATTTCCAGAGAAATGATTGCAGAGAAAGAGAATTGGTCAGGAGAATAGGAATTGACTATCATGTTTGGTAGCACAGAGAATTCAGCAGAGAAATGCAACAGAGAATGATTTCTCTTGGTCGGTGGCGGTGGTCGATGGTGGCGACGGTGGTGGTGGAGGTGGTCGATGGTGGCGACGGTGGTGGTGGCGGTGGTCGGTGGTGGTGGTGGCGGTGGTGGCGGTGGTGGCGGTGGTCGGTGGTGGTGGTGGTGGTGGCGGTGGTCGGTGGTGGTGGTGGTGGTGGTCGGTGGCGGTGGTCGGTGGTGGTGGTGGTGGTCGGTGGTGGTGGTGGTGGTGGTGGTCGGTGGTGGTGGTCGTGGTGGTGGTGGCGGTGGTCGGTGGTGGTGGTGGTGGTGGTGGTGGTGGCGATGGTCGGTGGTGGTGGTCGGTGGTGGTCGTGGTGGTGGTGGCGGTGGTCGGTGGTGGTGGTGGTGGTGGCGGTGGCGGTGGTCGGTGGTGGTGGTCGGTGGTGGTGGCGGTGGTCGGTGGTGGTGGTGGTGGTCGTGCCCATACAGAGAAATCAATTCTCTGAATAATACAGAGAAATCAATTCTCTGAAAATACAAAGGCTCTCAATTCTCGGGAAATACCAACTCATTTCTCTCCTCTCATTTCTCTCTACCAAACAAGAGAATTCATTTCCATTTCCATTTCTCTCCTCTCATTTCCCTGTACCAAACACACCCTTAGGGTTTTGGTATAAGTCGAGATCTTGAAGTAAAATGGTTGGGGAATGATTCTTTATGTTTGGATATGAATGTTTATGGTTGGAAAATTATGGATCTAGGTTTTTGGAGAATTTGGCTTGAAGATGCAAGCTTCTTCAAAGGAGCTTACGTTTGGGGAAAATCTAGATTTTGCCTAAATCTAGCAAGGTGAGTTCAAGTTGATTTGTGAAAACTTTGTACATGCCAAAAATGTTATTTTCCAAGTATTAGTGTGTTTTACTTGAAATTATAAACTATTGAGTTATTTGATGAGTGTAACTCTTTTGAAGTAATTAACTTCTTAAATGTTGTAAAACACCCATATTTGGGATTTTTTGATATTTTGATGTGTAGAAATCATAATATGTCCTTAAAGGATTTATTGCTCAAAATGATGTCTATTTGATGGTTTAATCATGTTAGTTTAATTGATTTTATAAACCATTTGGGAAATACACGATTTAGTGTCAAGAGTCATTTTTGAGAATTATAAGGATATGAGTCCTTTTGGGAAAACCCTTTTTTTAACCTGTGTCGAGTTTTGGGTTAATAATGATTTTGCGGTACTTGTTTACCTAAACGATGTTTAAATGCATTTTATGCTATGATGACCGTTATTTAGGGGTCTAATAGGTTTTGAGCATTTGCTCGGTTTTGACTTTGAGGAAGTCTTGGGGATATTTTGTCCGGTTCTAATGGCTCGATGTGGAGTCTTATTTATGGTTTGCTTTTATTGCACCATATTGCATATTATTGCACGTTATTGATATTTACATGCTTGGGTGCGTTAGTCATTCCAGGATAGGCATGTTATGTTAGACTGTGTTGCATTGGATCCATAGGAACGTAAGTCAGTCTTTATTTGATGGTCTATTGGGTGTCGCGGGATTTGACCGGGCCCCATGTTATATGACCTTTACTTTTCAAGGATACGATAGGAGGGCTGAGTCTGGTTGAGCTGTCAGGTTGATTGACGGGCGTTTATGACCTTCGCCATGTCGGGTCAATGTCGTGGTTGTATCCCCGCTTGTGTCGAGCCTTTGGCGGTATTCTTAGTAATATTTCGCTAAAGTCAGTTGTCTCTTTGGCGTAACTTGAAAGGCGTCGTATGGGACACTTGGGCTTTTATGCAGTGAAGTGTCGTACGATTAACATTGTTTGAGTGGCGTACTTTTGTGTTCATCCACTCTCAATGGATACGGGTCTCCCCCGTCGTTGGCCAACCTTACTTGGGATTTTATAATGCCCATGTTTTATTATTGTTGGTCTTATACATTTGACTGCGATTGGATGACTTTAATATTGGATTCCCCTCCATATATATTAAAGTTTAAATGAAGCAGGTCATTTCCATGTTTATGGCATTTGGACTTCATTACGTTTTACGTTCGCGTGAGTATTGGTTCGTATCATGTTTTCGATGAAGTATTATATTTAAATGGATTGTTCTTCCATGTTTTACGGGTTGGGTATTTTGTCGTCGACCGTATTGGAAGGTTTAGCATAATATAGATTTATTCACGTATTTGAGTGAGTTGGCATTTTGGAAAACGCTTTGTACCTTTTGGGAACTTTTCTCATAGATTTTGGATGCGTTGGAAAATGAGTCGTTTATATCCTTTTTGTAAACTCTTTTGGAAATCATAATCTATGTTGCAAACTTTCATTTAAAGAATTATTTAAATCATGCTATAAACTCTTGAACTCACTAGGCGTTAGCCTAACCCTTTTTATTTGTCGGCATGTGCAACAGGTTCAGGTTGGGAGTAGTTATAGTGACACCGTGAAAGGTCGTGTGCTAGTAGAGTGCTTGAGAGGTGAATAGCTTAAGTGAAGTTTTCCGCATTCATCATTTGGATTAGCAACTTGTACTTGGGTTAAGTAACACCTGATGTGGTTTTAGTCTTTGTAACAAGACTTGAATTATTTATTGTTTGAGGTTAACCCTAGATTGTAATTTAAGGTATTTTACCTATTGGATTATAGGAAGAAATCCTATTATTTCGGATGTATTATCGAAAATTTTAATTAGTTGCTCTTTCACAATTCGAGGGTGTTACATACTCAACTTTTGGTAAATGGTAGAAATTACCCCTGAAGTTTGAAAAACTTTTAAAATTAACCCTGAGTTTTAAAGATTTACATGTTGGACCCTCAGGTTTAAAATTCACAATTTCTCCCCTAAACTTTTAAAAAATGACACTTCTACCCCTCAACTTTTCAAAAATTGCAACTCTCCCCCTCAACATTTCAAAAATTGCAACTCTCCCCCTCAACTTTTCAAAATTGAAACTCTCCTCTAATAAAGAACGAGAGACTTACCTTAGGGACTTGACTTTTGAGGAAAAACCTTGCAGAAGAGTAGTTTAGTAGCTCGGGAAATAAATCGAAAACAAAGACAAGACTAGTATAATCTAATGAAACGTGCAGAAAATTGAAAAATGAAACAAAATGTTAGGTCTCATGTTAGTGGAATAGAAGTATAGGGACCATAATTGTCAAATCTTTTAAATATCCTTTCTAAGGTATAAATACTTAGCTTAAACCTAGATTAGGGTTTAATGATCATATTACTAGTTTGATTACCTTTTGCATTGTATGCCTAATTCCATAGCTTTCTGTTCATTAATCAAAGTGAGATTTGTGGCACTATTACTGATTTGTGTTGATTCATTGTTACTTGATTGTTAATCTAGGATCCACAATTGGTATCAGAGCATAAAGACGATTGATTCAAAGGTAAATTCTTATTATAGTCATTCAAAGTTTTAGTCGACTGTTTCATTGATAATTTTTTTTGCTTTGATTCAAGTGTAAAAACTGGAAATTGAAGCTTAAGAAATCATCTTTGGTGTGTTTCTAGAGTCATATCAAGTTTTGAGTTGTTTTGGTTAAGCATTCAATCTTTAATTTTGAAATTCTTGATTTCTGGGTTTACACACTCTATTCTTGACAAAAACTCAATTTTTGCTTCAAAAGTGGTTGATTAATCGATTTGGTCAGTTGTTTTGCTTTCCCTATTTGTGTGTTTTGGTTCTAAAGTGATTGCAGAAAGTTTCCTAGTCAAAAGAGGCGCAGATTCGATTTCCAGGTAAGTTTTTTGTGTTCCAGTGTTTGAATACGGGACTCAGTTCTTGAGTTCCGGTTCCAGTTTACATACCGGATCCAGAAAAGTACCGGATCTCATTCCGGTTCCGGTGTCATTCCGGGTTCCCAATACCGGAACTTAGTTCGGTTCCGGATTTACCAATTCCGGTTCCTATACTTCCGGTATCCTTACATTCAGGATCCGGTCTACTGTATTGCACTCAGATTTTGACACCGGATCTAATACATTCCGGATCCATTTCTTTTGTATTCCGGATCCTCAAGTTCCGGATTCCGGATCTCCACTCCGGATCTAATCTACACACTTATTTTTTTCCAGTTTCTATCTGGTTCTATTTTGTTTCCTGTGTTCTTTTCTGCTTATTCCTGATCCTTTATAGGAATTGCGTTCGGTTACCACTCCCTTAGGATTTCGAGTTAGTTTGTGCGTTAGATCACTCTTTTACCTTTGAATCATCCTACTCGTCATACGATCACACACAAGTGCTCACAATGAATGCTCAAGACGCGTTAGCCATCGGATCGGAACTCAAACCTCCGATCTTGTACGGAGGGGAGTACAATGTCTCGAAGGATCGTTTTATGTGCTTCATCGAGACCAAGCCTTTATATGAAGATATTCTCCGATCGCTGACGGACGGACCGACTACTCCACCCTTGATGGACGTTCCAACACAAGAAGGCGGACCTCCAACACATAAGGTGCCCAAACCGTATGACAAGCTGTCGGCTGATGAAAAGAGGAAAGTCGACGGAGATAAGCTGGCGAAGACTTATCTAGTATACAGTCTTCCTAACAACATCTACTGCAGCATCGACAGTCACAAGGACACATCTAAAGGTATGTGGGACCAGCTTGTGAAGATCATGCAAGGCAATCGTGAGGGTAATCAGCTGAAGATAACCAACTGCCTCACCCGCTATGAAGCCTTTAAAGCCAAACGAGGGGAATCACTCACTGAAACCTACGAACGTTTTTGCACACTCCTCAACGACCTGCACAAGAACAACATCTTCAAGACGAACCTCGAGTGCAACATCAAGTTCCTCAACAACCTTCAATCTGAATAGAAGGGATTTGTTCTCCACGTTAGTCATAACCGATCTTTAGAAAGTGTTTTGTTGCATGAGCTTTATGAGATGTTGCTCCAAGACGAAGATGATGTCGTGAGCTGATGAGAGATCAAAAGTCCAGTGAAAAGACGAAAGAAGATCCTCTTGCTCTCATATCTCACAAGAAAGAAAAGCAAGTCCAGCGCAATTCATATAGAGAGGAAGCTCAGAGTGAGTCTGGGCATGAGGACGCAAAACCAGAAAGTGATTCCGATCCATAGCTTGATAGTATAAAGAAGGTTGTTGCCTTACTGTTCCGGGAGTACGCTAGAAATAAGTTTTTCAAGAAGCCATCCAACAACAACCAGCGTTACTCCACCAATACAAAACGACGGGACTACCGAGATAAGTACGAAGGCAAGCGCAAATCTGATGAAGGAAGAAAGAAGAACGATGAAGGAAATAGATCTGAAGGAAAGTCTGACGACCTAGCTGATGATGAACCGGTGAAATGCAACAACTGCGTAAAGCGAGGTCACTTCGCCAAAGACTGCCAAAAACCTGTAGTACGCAATGCTGAGTACTACAAGAACAACTGACTCTTGCTTTTCAGTCCATACAAACTTTACATTCTTCCATGTTAGAACTGTCAGGGAAGAGGCAATCTTAGAAAAGTCTTTTATGAATTTTCGGTAATAACCCGCCAAACCCAAAAAAACTCCGAATCTCCGATGAGTTCTTCGGTGTTTCCCAATTCATCATTGCTTCATTTTTTGTCGGATCCACCTTGACTCCTTCAGAAGTGATTACATGACCGAGAAACTGTACCTCCTTTAACCAAAGTTCACATTTTGAGAATTTGGCGTACAATTTCTCATTTCTTAGAACATCTAAGACTTCACGAAGGTGGCATTCATGGTCGGCTTCATTATTTGAATAAACAAGTATGTCATCTATAAACACGATGACTGACTTGTCTAAGAAAGGTCGACACACCCTATTCATTAAATCCATGAACACAGCAGGAGCATTTGTCAACCCAAAAGGCATCACGAGGAATTCATAATGCCCATACCTTGTTCTAAATGTCGTATTGGGAACATCTTCATCCCTCACCCTTACTTGGTGATAGCCTGACCTTAAATCAATCTTGGAATGATATCCCGCACCTTGAAGTTGATCAAATAAGTCGTCAATCCTTGGGAGTGGATATTTATTCTTAATGGTCACGTTATTCAATTCTCTATAATTAATGCACATTCTCATAGTGCCATCCTCATTTTTGACGAATAACACTGGAGCTCCCCAGGGTGACGAACATGGCCTGACAAAACCCTTCTCAAGTAGTTCTTGGAGCTGAGACATCATTTCCTTCATTTCAGTCGGTGCTAATCGGTACGGTGCACGTGCTATTGGTGCCGCTCCTGGAACAAGATCAATCTTGAATTTTACTTGTCGTTCTGGTGGTAAGCCTGGAAGATCATCATAGAATACATCTGGAAATTCAAATACCACCTTTATATCCTCCATTTGCTTCTTATCTACTTTAGCATCCAGCACATATGCTAGATATGATGAACATCCTTTTATTAAACACTTACGTGCTTAGCTATCGACATTAACGGAACATCCCCTTTTCTCTTTTCCCCATAGATGAGTACAACATCATTTTCAGGCATAGGGATACGAATTAATTTCTTAGCACAAAGAATTTCTGCCTGATTACTCACCAACCAATCTATACCAACAACTATATCGAACCCACCTATTTCCATTAGAATCAAATCAATTGGGAATTCCTTTCCTTCTACCATAACTGTACAACCTTCAAGTCTTTCCCGAACTAAGACTTGACTCCCATTAGCTATTTCAACAACTAAGGCATCTTCCAAGGTAGTGACAAGCATAGCTAACCTTTGATAAAATGATCGCGATACAAGACATGTTGGCACCACAATCAAATAGTACACGTGCAGATACAGAATTAACAAAGAATGTACCATAAACTACATCCGCCGATTCTTTAGCTTCTTCCGTCGTCATGTGAAAAGCTCATCCCATTGGTCTTGGGGTATTGGGTTTCTTCTCTTGATTTCCACTATTCTTTAGCTTTGGGCAATCCCTTTGGTAATGACCGGGCTTCTTACATTCAAAGCAGGTTGGTCCTTGAATGGGACAGTTCCCAATTTGATGACCGCTCTTTCTGCATTTAAAGCATTCATTTGAAACCACCCGATACGGGCCAAAATGTTTGCTTCTGCATTTCTGACACCAGTTCGGTTCTCGTCGAGGCTCAAAACGAGGATTCTTGACAAAAGATTTGGATTTTTCAGAAGATTCTGATCGACCTTCCCATTTTCTTTTCTCCCCTACTTATGCTTTCTCCACTTTATCTCTGGCTTAAACATCCTCTATTATTTTGGCTTCCTCAATCGTTTCCCTCAGAGTCAAAGCTTTGGAATTCCGGACTCTTGCCATCATATCAGCTGGCAAGCCTTTCAAATAAGCCTTGATCTTTTCTTTTTCGGTTGGGGCCACATGCCCCACTAAGTTCAGCTTCTCTAAGAAGATTCGAGTATATTCCCTTACGGACGAATTACCCTTCTTAAGAGTTCGAAATTCTTCTTCAATCCGGTCCATTTCATTCTCGTTGCAATATTCTTCCAATATTTTCTTTTTGAACGGTTCCCAAGTCATTGCTGCTAAAACTGGGGCCGCCACAGTTGATGTTACAATGTTCCACCATGTCAAAACATTTCCTCTTAACATTTGGGATCCGAACCTGACCTTTGACTCTTCGTCACATTCACAAGCTCTAAATGCTTGTTCTATTTCTCTAATCCAGTTCATGCACGCAATTGGATTATCTGATCCAACAAATTCTGCTGGTTTGCAACTTAAAAACGTCTTGTATGAACAAACTTTCTCCATCCTCCTATTAGCATTCATTACTGGATTAAAAGGTGGATTTACAGTACTGGTACCCATCTCTGGTCCTTGCAACTCGGCACTTTTGTCATTCAGCACTTTCATAAACATCTCTTGTTGTTGAGTTAGTGCAGCATTCATGACTCTCATCATGTTTTCCATCATATGGGATTCCATAGTAGATTCCGTCGTCACCGGATTAGAAGTACCGACATTAGGTCGATGAGTTTGACTTCCTCCTTCCCCTATGATAGGTGGCCTTGGTGGACTTGTATTAGCCCCACCCCTTTTCAGGTTGATTCTCCACAAATTCATTCACCACACGATCCTCTGAAGAAGTAGGAGGTCTACTTGGTGTATAAACCATCGTATTTTGTTATGTATATAACCATAAGAAATGGCTATACACAACCCAAACACAAGGAAACGTACTTTAACGTTCGTTAATCACCATAACAATAAAAAAAAGTACGCTTACGCAACAATACATTCATAATAGCAGTAGCTAATTGAAATTATGAACATATTACACATAAGAGTTCTCGTTACCATCATCACAGTTCTTAATTCACGTATTTCCGTCGACGCTAAGACCGTCCCGTCTTAGTATTTCTACCCAAATCTCACAAATCATAACTTACTCATCTCAGCTTAAGTCTAGGTATCTTACGATCATACCTAGTTCACTTAAACTACAGCTCTGATACCAAACTGAAACACCCTAAAAATTCGAATAAATTTAAACCTTAAATTTTACAGAGTTTACAACAACATCTTCCAAAACTTTCATTCACAAATGGATAATTAGTGATAAGGTTTATAATTACAAATGAACTATCATAAACAACCTACTAATCTAATCCATAACAAACAAGATCAGATTATAAGGGTTGTCTATATGATCTCCCAAAATATCTTCGATTCCACTAATTTCTCCATTACATCTCCAAAATATGAAACTGGTATCCCTCCTCACACATCATTCGATTCCCTGCCCGTGCTATTACCTGGTAAGAAAATTAGTTTTTGAAATATTAGGCTTGCGCCTAGTGTGAACATCCAGTTTTAAAGATCAAAACATTTATAAGCTTTGAAAACAATATTTGTAAACGAAGCATATAAAGTAACCTTTTCGCAATTTCCATAACGTACACATAACATCGTTCGATGACGGGAACCATACTCGATTCCATGATTATGACGAACACTAAGTAAGTCATAGTATCATGTTTAAGAGTGCCACTACGAATCACTGAGGATCCTAGATTTCAGCTCATGTCCAAGAAATTACAATTAAACCATGCCTATTTCTTGGTGTGGAAGTAGGGATTACAATTAAACCATGCCTATCCCTTATCTTCCAATAGAAAACATAAATTTCAATTTACCTTGTCTATTCCACGTTTTCACGTCACAATAAACGGGAATTTCAATTTACCTTGCCTATTCCACGTTTATCCCTCATCTCTCAATAGAAAACGGGAATTTCAATTTACCTTGCCTATTCCACGTTTTCACGTCACAATAAACGGGAATTCCAATTTACCTTGTCTATTCCACGTTTATCAAATAATGCCAGTGCCTATGGATCCATTACACTTACTAGCATACGTACGTACCAAATCAAAAACATATATCATACTCGAATTTGAGTTATAATTGTGTTCGTACTACTAAAGTTGTGATCAAAATGATCAAGATATGTTTCATATTCGGAAAACACCAGATCAGGAAAACCCTATATAGAAACTATCCAAGAAAAACTTATTCTGGAACTTAAGTCCGGAAATAATCCAGAAATATATCTGGGAATCAAATCTGGGAAGCATATCCGGATTCCGAGTCCGAAAACAATCCGTAAAAACATACCGGAAGTCCAGTCTGGGATTTCATCCGGAGATTTATCCGGAACTCAAGTCCGGAAACATCCGGAAAATCATCCGAAAATCTAATCCGGAACCAAATCCAAAAATGATCCGGAAAAACACCCGGGTATCAAATCCGGAACTATCCGGAAAAGTCAAGTCCTAACACATTCGGAAAACATAAATTCTTATACACTGGAAAAGCTATCTTCCGAATTCGGTCGATATCCATCTGATTTTTCGCGTTTTACACCTTATTCCACAAAATCCCTTGCACCAATCCTCTTAAACATACTAGTAAGTTCATGAGACAATTTCAATTTCGGCTATCCACTTTTGAAAGCATATAAACATATTTTGCACAGTAAATATGAATTCACCTTGTTCGAACCCAAAAATCGCAGTAAAACCAAACAGTCCGGCAATCAACTTCAATCCTTGCTCAACACAACTGATTTAACCTATGTAAAAGACGAATTGAACTTATGATTATCAATCCTTAAAAGATTTGATAGAGAATTTCTTGAATTCCTTACCGAATAAGAATTGAGATCGAAATTCTCTCTGTCGTAAACCGACTTCAGCTTCTTTCTGAAATTAGATATCAGGCTACAAGCCTATCTTTCTATTTATACCTCAAATTCCCAATTTAACACAACTAACCCAAAACATTAACCTTTAACTGTTTACACCTCCGGTCCTTCATATCATTTTAAACACAACTTCTAAAATTACACCACTCCAAATATTTTAAACTTTCTTCCGTAAAGGTACAATATTTATGGAAACTTTGAGGTGTTACAGATTCAAATATAAGCTTGGTAATGGATGTATATGGGATTAAATGGGTGATTAAAGTTGAAAATGTGAACCCAAATGTTTACCTAAAAGTTTATGTGCCAAAATCGCATCCTTGTATCGATTTAAGCAGTTTTGGGTTTTCACAGTCCGACTATCCGGATGTCACCCTATCTGGATAGTGTTGGTTTCCGGGTAGATTAGTATCCGGATAGTGAAGGTTTCCGGATGTTGTAGTATCCGGACAGTGTGGTTTCCGGATGGTCATGTCCGGATAGTGGTTTCCGTATAATTGTTTCCGGATGGGTTGTGTCCGGACAGTCCTGTGTCTGGTGTCCAAAATCGGGAGTTTTCCGGGTAAGTTAGTGTCCAGAACAAGAGGTTTTCGGGTGATTTGGTGTCCCGATGTGTGAACCGAATGAGGGGTTTTGACAACTTTTGTTTGGTCACTTATAGGGTTCATCTAAGTCGGAAGTGAGGCTCGGTGTAACCTTATCGCAATGATCAGGTGAGTTCCCTTACACCCTTTTTAAGAGAAACAAAATGTTAAACGTTTTTGTTTATTACTGATTATGGTATGAGATGCGAGCATATATTATTTATAATTTTTTAAAATTCCTCGCATGAATGATATGTTTTGGGAACGTTATATTCGCATGCTACGAACTATTTTCTTAAGATACGTGCATCGCTACATGTTTCTAGCCTTGTTTGGTATGCTTATGTAGAGTTGGGTTACACAGTGGGATTAGTGTACCTTGTGATCTGATGATCCCTTGGGAGTTGAATTTATTAACCCCATGGGCATGGAATCTGTTTCCTGCACATGAGGTAATGGGGAGTCTGCTTGAGCCCCGATTGTGGTTATGCCGGTTGTGGATGTGGTCTATGAACATTGTGCTAATACCCTTGTATGTTATTGGATTACTTGTTGGGCCTTTTGGAGGAAAGTTACTATTTTTATGCATTGAACCGTGTAAAACTGTTTTTAGAGGGAATTCTCTAGACCTCATGGTCTAACCCTCGCTTTTCCAAAACTAAAACCATTTTCTGGTTTAAGTGGTAGTGGATATTTCTCTAGGGACAAAGAGACAGTTCGAAGGTTGAGATGGAGGGATCGAGTTTAGAGCACTGTAGCTCTTTTTAACTTTGCTTGTTAGCTTAGTTAGTTTCTCGGCTATGGAAGTTTGTTTCTGCTGCAAGTTTTGAAATCTCTGGTTTGGGATGTTATGTGTGTATTGGGACATCTTTTTTGGGATATTTTAAATAAGATGTATGTTTTGGATTTCGAGTTGTTACAATGGGGGTGGATTTGGACTCCGTTTTATGTCCAAGCTGCGGGGATATGGTTTAATCGGTAGATCATGCGATAGTGAGCTGGCCGGAGGTGAAATCACTATGGAAATTGATCGAGAATTGGTGGCATAAAAATCTTGAAGAGGTGGAAACAATACAGGACATTATTCAAGCGGGGTCACCACCGGAAAATATAGGAACACGTTCGGAGATGTGGAACGGTGTGAAATAGGCAACTTTGTACTTGATTTGGTCTCAAAAATCTCCCGTTGGATTGGACAGGGTGGCTCGTTGGACCAAACCCACAACAGTAGACAGGTGAGGGTTTTGTCTGGTTGGTCTCGAGGGCTGGTACGGTTCTGTTTTCGGTGACAGAAGCTTGTTTCTGTTTCGGCCCTACAGTCTTGTATGTTTACTCCTCGCAAACATGCGAGATGTTTGGGTTTGTAGTTTGCTTTGTTTTGTGTGCGTCTGTGTGCCCCTTTTGGTTTAGGTTCTTGGCTTTTCCTTTTTGTTTGTAGCCTTGCTTCTTGGATGTTTTTTAGTTTATGGGGTTGTTTGTGCTACTGTTGGTTTTGTTTCCTTGGTAATAAAAGGTGCCTTTCAAAAAAATATGTTTTTTCTAGAAACCTCTGCCTATTATATATGGGCGAATCCATGATGGTAATAATCATATTACCGACAACGGATTCTTCCAATGGTTTTTGTTCCTAGTTAACGAGTCCAATGGAATTCATAGGTTTTTGTTCATTATTCAAAGCAGAGCAGAGAATTGAGCTAATTTGAAGCATAACTGAAAGTTATGTACCATTTTAATGCAACATTGACGATCAAAAGAACCTTCCAAAGAAGCATATTGTAAACGGATTAACTAAATACATATGAAGCAAATTAATACGTTGTAAAACATATATATATATATATACAAATCTCGTCCATTGATCGCAGCCATATTTGAGCCGTTCCTGAAATTCATCTTTAGGGGTATTTTCGTCATATTTTTAATTTTTCTGTTAATTTCATATCCTTTCCATATTTCTCGGTATTACTCGTGATTTTTTCCTAATCTCTCTCAACACGATCGCTTTGCTCCTTAAATATCTCTGATTTCTCTTTCACGATTCATTCATTCCTCAAATCATTCATCTGATTCGATTTGTTCTAATTAGGTCGAAAGTCGAAAGTCTAAAATTCCTTCGATTTCTGCAAATATCTATTTCTCGATATACTACTCTGTTTCTATGGATTCTGTTGCTGTTGAGAATTCTACACTTTTTGTTGATGAAGCATTCAATTTTGTTGATGATGATGATCTTCTTGATTCAAGAATCGGTCAAGATGATTCTGTGTTTTCCAGTTTATCGAATGTGGATGAATCATTGATATGTAAGTTTTGTTTTGTTTAATTGATATTTGTTTCTGTAATACAAATTTATTCAATGTTTTAAATCCATTTTTTTTCTTTATTTGTTATTAAATTAGCTATTTTTTATCTTTTTTATTCTTAATTTAACGATTGAGTTATATTCGTTTGAATTTTTACCTTTGGATTCAGTCTGAATAAGTTTATATATTCAGATTGAATAAATATAGATATTCAAAACGAATAAATGTTTATATATGAAAAAAGAATCATTTATTCAGTTTGAATATTTAAACTGTTTATGTTGAATATTACTTGTGTTTTCATTAAAAAGAAATATGACTTCTTAATTCTCTATTATTCAGTCTGAATAATAGCAACATATTAAGAAGTTGAAGTGATATTCAGACTGAATATTTCACCTTTTATTCAGACTGAATAAAGGTATATATTCATTCTGAATAATAGAGAATTAAGAAGTTGAAGTGATATTCAGACTGAATATTTCACCTTTTATTCAAACTGAATAAAGGTATATATTCAGTCTGAATAATAGAGAATTAAGAAGTTGGAGTGATATTCAGACTGAATATATACCTTTATTCAGTTTGAATAAAAGGTGAAATATTCAGACTGAATATCACTTCAACTTCTTAATTCTCTATTATTCAGACTGAATATATACCTTTATTCAGTCTGAATAAAAGGTGAAATATTCAGTTTGAATATCACTTCAACTTCTTAATTCTCTATTATTCAGACTGAATATATACCTTTATTCAGTCTGAATAAAAGGTGAAATATTCAGTCAGAATAATGCTTTATGTTATATTGTATACATTCTGAATATAATTTTTAATATACTTTATATATCAAATTCATAGTGGAAATGAAGATGGGCCTTCTGTTACTGAAGTTGATTGTGATGGAATGAAGTTTTGGATTCCTCTTGTAGAAGAAGATTCCTCTTGTAGAAGAAGATTTGAAACCTGTTGTTGGTAAAGTTTTTGAGTCATTGGAAAAAGGTATCGAAATGTATAAGAAGTATGCTGCAAAAGCTGGATTTGATGTCAGACTATCTTGTTTGAAAAAAAATGCATATTCTATGGTTGTTTTGAGGTATGTTGTGTGCAATAGGGCTGGTTTTCCAGATTCTGTCCAGGTGGATACATTGGATTCGAAAAAGAAAAGAAACAGTAACATTCAAAGAACTGGTTGTGATGCATGTGTGAAGTTCAAGGTTGTTCCTGGTGGGATTTCATTTATATTATATGCATTTGAAGAGAAACATAACCATTGTTTGTTTGATGATGATTCGAAGCACTTGTTGAAAAGTAGTCGGAAATTAGACTACTCTCAGCAAAGGTGGATTCTTAAGATGTCAAATGCAAATATTGGTGCTACACAAGCACACAATATTCTTTGTCAATTGAAGGGTGGTTATGAAATGGTTGGTGGAACGAAGGTTGAGTATAAAAATTTTCAACGGGATCGTAATTGTTTCATTGGAGATAGCGATGCAAATTTATTTGTTAGGAAAATGAATAATAGAAAATTGCATGTGCCAAATTATTCGTTTGAATATAAATGCGATGAAGGTCTCTTGAATTATGTTTTTTGGGCCGACCAAACAGCTAAACGCAACTTTGAAGAGTTTGGTGACATTGTTTCATTTGATGCAACCTTCCGGACAAATAAGTAAGTATTTGTTTTTGTATTTTATACGTTATTTTAGTATGTCTTTGTTTATAACTTATATTATTTATATTTGTTTTAGGTACTGTATGGTATTCGTCCCATTCACAGGAATTGACAATCACAAGAATTGTGTAACTCTTGGTGCTGGCCTTCTTGATGGTGAAAATATTGAAGCTTATAAATGGTTGCTTCATTCTTTCTTGAAATCTTTTGGGAAAGCACCAAAGTTGGTTGTTACAGATCAGTGTCCTGCTATTAAGAAAGCTGTTTCTGAAGTCTTTCCAGATTCAAGGCACCGGTTTTGTATGTGGCACATTAGTACAAAATTGCCTTTGAAGGTATTTCTTTATTCATACTGAATAATTTTATTATTCATTTTGAATACTTATATGTATTCATACTGAATAATTGTAAGTATTTTTAAATATTCATTTTCTATCATATTTATTCGCACTGAATAGTTAAGGTATTTAGACTGAATAGTGAAGTATTCAGACTGAATATTGAAGTATTCAGACTGAATATTGAAGTATTCAGACTGAATAGTGAAGTATACAGACTGAATAGTGAAATTATTCAGACTGAATAGTGAAAGTATTCATGTTGATTGCATTTTATCTTTTATGTTTTCAGATTACTTCCAATATTATTTCAAATACTGATTTCAAGAAAAGGTTTCATGCTCTTATATGGGATGAACACATTGATGCTACTCAATTTGAAGAGAGATGGAAATCTTTAATTGGTGACTTTGATCTTCTTGGCCACAAGTGGTTGTCTTATATGTATGATAATAGGAATAGGTGGATTCCATCATTTTATAGAGATATTCCTATGGCTCGGCTAATGAGAACGACATCAAGATCTGAGAGTGAAAATTCGTTCTTTTCACTATTTTTTTGATCACGGTGCAAATCTTATGTCTTTTATTGACTCATTTGATTCTGCTATGGACAAACAACGGAATAATCATAGGTTGCTCAATCATCAAACAAGAACAACTATTCCAAAGTTTAGTACACCACTTCCAATTGAGGTTCATGCTTCTAAGATATATACTCGTGCTGTATTTAGAGATGTTCAGAATGAGATAAATGAATCGGTTTGGTCCTGTTTTCAATCATCTTCGAGTGTTGTAGATGGTTCTGATATTATTGTTGTTGTTGAGAAGAAGAAGGTTAAACATAAAAAGAAAGATGGTGCATCCAGTTCAAATCTTGAAGCATATGTAAAAGAGTCTGATCACAAGGTTAGTTTTATTTCATTTAGATATTCATAATAATAATCAGTTAATTTTTGTGTTGTATTATTCAGTCTGAATAATAGGTATAGATTAAAAGGTGAAGTTATATCCATATTGAATTTGTAAAAGACTGAATAAAGTTCTAGTTGATTAACGTAGGTATATAAGATATTAAAAGGTGAAGTTATATTAATACTGAATATTTACCTTTTATTCAGACTGAATAAAGGATATTCAGTCTGAATATCGCTCCACCCAAACATATTAACAACGTTTTTGAAATAATAATCAATTACACTTTTTAGTTATCTATTATTCAGTCTGAATAATAGGTATATATTAAGAAGTTGAAGTGATATTCATACTGTATATTTTACCTTTTATTCAAACTGAATAAAGGTACATATTCAGTCTGAATACTAGCAATATATTCAGAAGTTGAAGTGATATTCAGTCTGAATATTTCACCCTTTATTTAGTCTGAATAAAGGTATATATTCAGTCTGAATAAAGTTCTAGTTAATTGTATGTTAATTATAACTTATTATTCATTGTGAATAATGAAGTTATTTGAATTTATTTTCAGGTTGTGCATAATAAGACCACTGGTTCTTTGGATTGTAGCTGCTTGTTTTACCATCATTATGGTTTGCTATGTCGTCATATTTTTTGTGTATTAAAGAATATGTGCATTGAAGAGATACCTTTGCAATATATAGTGAAGCGTTGGAGAAAATACCTCATTTCTTCTGAATTGTTGAAGAAACGTCATTGGGTTGGAGAAAGAAACGAGCGTCGTGAGAAACTAGAAAATGATGCTCAAGCTGCCTTTGATTACTGCATTGGTCTAGTAGTTGATGATATGGACAAGCTTGAAGACTTTGTTTTGAAAATTCAAGAATTGAAGAGTAATTTAGAGGCTAGTGGATGTAGTGTTCCTCATCGCAGTACCGAAGAGGTGATGGAGTCGTTGCTTGGCGAGTCAAAACCAGAAGTTGTTGATGTTCACAATCCTAAACCGATAAGAAACAAAGGTTGTGGTACAAGCAAGAGGTTGAAGAGTAGTAAAGAAAAAGCAATTGAAAAGAGTAAAAAGGCAATGAGATTGTGTAGGTTGTATAAGAATTTGTCTACCCATGACTCACGCAATTGCCCATCGAGAAATGATGTTAGTAAGTAGAGGTTTTTTAGTTTCTAATATTGTTAGTTTCAATTTTTTATTCATTTTGAATACTGATCAAAAAAACAATTCATACGATGATTTTCTTTGAATTTTAATAATATTTTCACATATTTTTTTATTCACTATGTATGAAATATATTTATAAACCATTTATAAAATGCAATATGCAGAACAAATTATATTCAGTTTGGATATTAAAGGTATATTTTACCTTTTATTCAAACTGAATAAAGGTACATATTCAGTCTGAATATATTTCAGTCTGAATACTAGCAATATATTCAGAAGTTGAAGTGATATTCAGACTGAATATTTCACCCTTTATTCAGACTGAATAAAAATTACTCATAAACATCTAAAATCTAACAAAATAAAAACTGTAAATTGTTAGTTTAGTTATAAAACTATTTTTAGGAGCAGTGAAATTCAGTCTGAATATGTACCTTTATTCAGACTGAATAAAGGGTGAAATATTCAGTCTAAATACTAGCAATATATTCAGAAGTTGAAGTGAATAAAATTTTAGTCATATTTATTTTGGATATTAACTATTATTCAAAGTGAATAAAATTACTTGTGTTTTCACTATTAAAGTAATATATATATTCACCATGAATAAAAAGAAATATGTATTATTATATTATTTAAGAAATAAATCAAACAAAACCAACAACATTGCTAAATTTGTACAATACATCAAAACAACAATTTTTTATATTCATCAAATTCATTCAAACCAAAAACAAAACCCTATTGTTCAACTAAATAAACCCAACATAACTGTTCACACATTCATCCACCAAAAACCAAACTACTAAATTGTTCAAATCACCAAACAATTAAAAACCAAACCCACTGAATACAAGAAAACCAAACCAGTTAATTGTATGAAACACCAACCACATTCAACAACCAAAAAAACTAACCGAATAATTGTTTTAAAGAACCAATCACCCAATCAAAGCTTCTTAACGCCTATTCCAAGCTTCTTAACGCCTAATCCAAGCTTCTTAAGCGTTCATCCTTCACTTTCTCGGCATTATCTGCAATTTCCCTCTTTTTATCTTCTGGCAACTGTTGAAATGCATTTACTTCATTCAACACCCAATCCCTTTTCTGATTCACTTCTGATAGAATCATTTTTGTCACATATTTGTATCGCAGTTTTTTTAACTGCGATTTTTGACCCGGAGACTCCTCTAGCAAACCGCAATCCCAATTCTTTACATTACCACCCATGAAGGTCTCCATGTGTGTCATCATGAAGATACCACAGTCAATTTTATTCTCTAGTGTTCTCCACTTCATTGCTTCACGTTTTGGGACTATTTTATTGAATTTGCTTGATCTTGCATCCCCAATCCTTTCTAGGTACTTTATGAACACTTTTTGCTGCATTATACCCGTATTATACATATTATTCATAATATTAAATAAAATTATTATTATTAATGTATATTAGATAGTATATCATTCTACTTACAATAATTCTTGGTACATTCCCATATTTTGCAGAGTCTGCAACATCAATAGCACTGTTGTCTAGAATATGCGATTCACCATTTTTCAAATCGATGCATAAAAGATAAAAATGGGAACTCTTGATAATGGGGAAGAATACCTGGATGAATTTTTTATGTAATGAATTATAGGTTATATGAAATAAAATTAATTCAAATAATACTTTTAATCTAATTATTTAGTACCAATTCAACTTTCTTCAAAATCTTCAACTCTGAATTTCCCTTCATATTCTCACAAAAGTTTTTTGTGAATAGCTTTAAACTCTTTTCAAGAACAAATCTTCCCTCAAACATTTCCTGTGGCTGTTAAAATGCATAATATGATAAATTAATATTAATCCTTATTTGTAATTTGGTTTAAAAGTATAGTAAACTTACGAAAACTTCTGTAGTGCAGAATAATCTTTGAGGAGAATCACTGCTTCTTAATCTTTCCTCTTGATTTAATATCACTGACCAGGTGTCAATGACATTAGCAAATGGCTCAGAATCTGGAATCATGCTTTCAAACATTATTCTGAAGCTAAAATGCCCATCACTTGTAATTAAATAATTTAATTAAATAATTAGATGTTCTGTCAAACACGATATGATATAAGTAGATCATGAAATCGTATTATATGAATTTTCAATTTGATTTTATTTTCAAAGTGAATATAACATCATGTTCAAAGTGAAAATAAAGTGATTTTTGTTTTTATATATTTTACTATTTATTCATTTTGGATATTCAGTTTTATTCAAACTGAATATAAGTTATATTCAAAGTGAATATAGAGTGATTTTCACTTTGAAATATTTACTATTTATTCAATTTGAATATATAGTTTTATTCAGACTGAATATCAGGCATATTCAAAGTGAATATAAAGTGATTTTTTCACTTTGAAATATTTACAGTTTATTCAATTTGAATATCAGGCATATTCAAAGTGAATATAAAGTGATTGTTTCACTTTGAAATATTTACTATTTATTCAGATTGAATATCAGGCATATTCAAAGTGAATATAAAGTGATTGTTTCACTTTGAAATATTTACTATTTATTCAGACTGAATATCAGGCATATTCAAAGTGAATATAAAGTGATTGTTTCACATTGAAATATTTACTATTTATTCAGACTGAATATCAGGCATATTCAAAGTGAATATAAAATAAAAGTTAACAATTCACAATATGTATTAACTTTAAAACTTACAACTTATCTCCCTGTAAAGAAAATAACCAACTGCCAACGTTGTTTTCTGTTGTCGTTGTATTCTTTGTCACATCGACCCTCCTTTGAAGATAAGGTGATTTCAATTGTTCACCTATTTTCTCTATTCTTTTCAATTTCTTGTCAGGGTTTTTCACTTCGTTTGTTTTAATTTTGATAACAAGAGGCCCTTTTTTGCTCGCAACCTCTTCATCCTCAACAGCTTTTTCTTTTCTTTTTTTTGGAGTATGTAACTGTGACATCCCCAGAGAATAGTTTAGATTTGAATCTTGTGTCTCACTTTTTTCAGCTTTCTTCTCTTCTGCTTTCTTCTTTTCTTTCTCATTCTTTTTCTCTTCTTCTTTCTTCTCTTTTTCCTCATCCTTTTTCTCTTCTTCCTCATTCTTCTTCTCTTCCTTCTTCTCTTCTTCCTTTTCTCCTTTATTCTTTTCCTCTTCAGTCTTCCCTTCTTCATTTTTCTGCTCTTTGCTCTTCTCAACTACTGCCTCTGTGTGATCTTCCCTTTTCTCTTCTTTCTTCTCATCTACTACCTGCATCTCATCTTCAGTTTTGTGTTCATTCTTTTCTCCTTCCATCTCTTCATCATTCTTTTGTCCTTCATTATGTTCATCTTTGTTATCTTCATCTTTCTTCTCTTCCTTCTTCTCTTCCTCTTCTGTCTTCTTTATCTCCTTATGTAACACCCCGCTTACCACGACACAATATTGTCCGCTTTGCCCCACTGGCTCACGGCTTTGTTCTTGGTGACCTGGCAAGGACTTCGCAAGGACTTCCCAAGAGGTCACCCATCCTGGTACTACTCCCACCCAAGCACGCTTAACCACAGAGTTCCCAAGGAACCCGCGTGCTTGTAGCCCCAAAACGCGTTGTGTCTGGTAAGGCCAAGGTTTACTAATATACCCAGCATCTCTCCTGTCCACGGCCGATGTGGGATATGCCTAAGGTGTTACACACACCCCCCCTTAGGGACTCATCGTCCTCGATGAGGTTTGCCCCACCATCCCGAACGGCACAGGAGTGGCTCTGATACCATTTGTAACGACCCGGTTTCCCAAACATACAACAAATAACATACATTGCATAACTTCATTACATTCATAATAAAAGGTACATCACAAACCAAGTACGGTCTCAATAGTCTTGACATTACAAAACATATAAAAGCTTCCTAATCAACATCCGTCAAAAGCTTCCTACACTTCATCCTCTCCTGCCGATCCTTAACTTGGAAAACATATTTTTGAAAACAAAATGAGGGTTAGACCAAACGGGTCTAGTGAGTTAATCCCGGTCCTTTCCAAAATCATTATCAAACCTTTTATGTAAATCCTTTGTATCAAAATAGTTTAGATAAACCTTTCGTAAAATATAAACATACCATACGTATTTAAATACCAATCCAGACTCGTGCATCGTGTACATCTCATTCACCTTATTCCTCCATAAATGGCCATATTAGTTGGTAGCAAGCCAACTAATAAATCAACAACCGGTCCGCTCACCGGAACCCGGCTACCTGTCGGTCCGCACACCGGAACCCGACTACTCACCGGTCCGCACACCGGAACCCGGTAACAAGTGCACTCGTGTAGTGCAAAGCTTATATAAATACAATATATATCTCATTACATCATATTGTCATTTATATACACGTAATCATATTCCTACCACATAATCATCTCATATATATATATACACATATATATGTATTCCAGTTCAAAAACGTTTTAAAGCAAAACTCACCTTGAATGCTTAAAATACGCTTCCAAGCCTTTCTCCGAGCTATCCGTTCCTTTATCCAAATACCTCAGAATCTGAAACCATTTACATACAAATATCTCCTTACCAACTCATGTATAAGACTTACTAGCAGGTTATGGACTCTAGATACATCTACATAACTTTTATCCTCAAAATTACCCAAACAGCCAAGTTATCCGGACAACCCAAACAACCCGGACAACATGACTTTTCCGGACAACCTCAGTAATCCGGACAGCAAGACTAATCCGGACAACACGACTTATCCGGACAACACAAGGAATCCGGACGCCATCCGGACTCTAAATCACCCGGAAACTCTCAAACAAATCATCCGGACACTATCAATAAACTACCCGGACACCACCCAAGAAACTACCCGGATACCTTCATATTATCCGGACACCTCTGACTGTTTATCCCATTTTCACCCAGAAATCGACTGAATCATTAACAGAAGTAATTCTAACTATTCTACTTCGATAGAAACATTCAGCTATCAATTATACACATAATATGTAAAGAAAACATACCTCAAACACTTCCAAATGAATCAATTTGATGCCTTTACCCTTCTTTTCTTCTTCTCCCTTTTTCTCTCAAAACACACACATACACCTACTGATTTTCTGCTGATGTGAGGATAACTTGACACCTAATCCCCGGGTAAATCCGTTAGTTAAAAATTCAATTCCGTTAAGTTATTTAACCTTAAAGTTACTATTTAGGGTAAGTTTGGATAAGTTTATAAGATAAAGGTGTTTTAGTCTTTAATGAAGAGTTTAGGGGCTAGATGGGTAAATTAAGTTAATAATATCTGATTAGGTGTCAAGTTATCCTCACATCAGCAGAAAATTAGTAGGTGTATGTGTGTGTTTTGAGAGAAAAAGGGAGAAGAAGAAAAGAAGGGTAAAGGCATCAAATTGATTCATTTGGAAGTGTTTGAGGTATGTTTTCTTTACATATTTTGTGTATAATTGATAGCTGAATGTTTCTATCGGAGTAGAATAGTTAGAATTACTTCTGTTAATGATTCAGTCGATTTCTGGGTGAAAATGGGATAAACAGTCAGAGGTGTCCGGATAATATGAAGGTATCCGGGTAGTTTCTTGGGTGGTGTCCGGGTAGTTTATTGATAGTGTCCGGATGATTTGTTTGAGAGTTTCCGGGTGATTTAGAGTCCGAATGGCGTCCGGATTCCTTGTGTTGTCCGGATAAGTCGTGTTGTCCGGATTAGTCTTGCTGTCCGGATTACTGAGGTTGTCCGGAAAAGTCATGTTGTCCGGGTTGTTTGGGTTGTCCGGATAACTTGGCTGTTTGGGTAATTTTGAGGATAAAAGTTATGTAGATGTATCTAGAGTCCATAACCTGCTAGTAAGTCTTATACATGAGTTGGTAAGGAGATATTTGTATGTAAATGGTTTCAGATTCTGAGGTATTTGGATAAAGGAACGGATAGCTCGGAGAAAGGCTTGGAAGCGTATTTTAAGCATTCAAGGTGAGTTTTGCTTTAAAACGTTTTTGAACTGGAATACATATATATGTGTATATATATGAGATGATTATGTGGTAGGAATATGATTATGTGTATATAAATGACAATATGATGTAATGAGATATATATTGTATTTATATAAGCTTTGCACTACACGAGTGCACTTGTTACCGGGTTCCGGTGTGCGGACCGGTGAGTAGTCGGGTTCCGGTGTGCGGACCGACAGGTAGCCGGGTTCCGGTGAGCGGACCGGTTGTTGATTTATTAGTTGGCTTGCTACCAACTAATATGGCCATTTGTGGAGGAATAAGGTGAATGAGATGTACACGATGCACGAGTCTGGATTGGTATTTAAATACGTGTGGTATGTTTATATTTTACGAAAGGTTTATCTAAACTATTTTGATACAAAGGATTTACATAAAAGGTTTGATAATGATTTTGGAAAGGACCGGGATTAACTCACTAGACCCGTTTGGTCTAACCCTCATTTTGTTTTCAAAAATATGTTTTTCAGGTTAAGGATCGGCATGAGAGGATGAAGTGTAGGAAGCTTTTGACGGATGTTGATTAGGAAGCTTTTATATGTTTTGTAATGTCAAGACTATTGAGACCGTACTTGGTTTGTGATGTACCTTTTATTATGAATGTAATGAAGTTATGCAATGTATGTTATTTGTTGTATGTTTGGGAAACCGGGTCGTTACAAATGGTATCAGAGCCACTCCTGTGCCGTTCGGGATGGTGGGGCAAACCTCATCGAGGACGATGAGTCCCTAAGGGGGTGTGTGTAACACCTTAGGCATATCCCACATCGGCCGTGAACAGGAGAGATGTTGGGTATATTAGTAAACCTTGGCCTTACCAGACACAACGCGTTTTGGGGCTACAAGCACGCGGGTTCCTTGGGAACTCTGTGGTTAAGCGTGCTTGGGTGGGAGTAGTACCAGGATGGGTGACCTCCTGGGAAGTCCTTGCGAAGTCCTTGCCAGGTCACCAAGAACAAAGCCGTGAGCCAGTGGGGCAAAGCGGACAATATTGTGTCGTGGTAAGCGGGGTGTTACAAATGGTATCAGAGCCCTAGTTTAAGAGATTTAGGTATTTGGATTTATACCTAGACTTAAACTGCATGTGAAGTAGGACGTCATTATTATTTTAGAACCTGGGGATGTTAAGTATAAAAAGGTAGAAGGAACATCATGTAAGGTATGTTCAAATTACACCTGGCCAGTGTAAGCGGGAACTTACAAGTACATGTTGAACCGGAATATCTTGTTATATTGGGTATGTGCTTACGTGTATATTAACCTTGTTGAAATCAACAGAGTGGCAAGTCGAACTCGACGTATGGATAGAGATGAAGACAGGTATATTTCTATAAACTTTATATGTGCTAAAGTGTTATCTGACTTCGGTGCAAACCGATTCTTTTGTGTTTTCAATTTTATTATTTGTGTTAGAAAAATATTTGATAATTGTGTTAGAGATATAGAAGGGTGTGTTTAATTATTGTTGTTCTAATCTGTTAGTGTGGAGTGTGATGGCTTGAGTGTAAAGAATAATAGCGGTATGTAGAACGTGATGAATTGTGTGTGGAAGGTAACGATAGTGCGTAAAGTCTTGACCTAGTCATGAAGGCGACAGTTTAGTATGTTGTGTAGATTATACTTAATGTGATCGTTGACGCTATCAAGAAAGGTATTGTTTAAATGTGTGGGGTAATGTGGATAAGATGGTGGCAGTTTATAATTAGTGAATGTGCGAGGTGTAGTAGTGATGAATTTCGTGAGATTAAGTGGTGGATTTGTGAGGATATGGAGTGAGTATAAGTGGAAACCTCTGCTCGGAATTTTGTTTGTAAGTTGTGTGAAGGTGTCAAAAGTATGTGGGGAGAGGTATGGATGTCTAGGCGGTGTGTAGTAGTGTTATTCAAGAATAAGAGAATGGAGTGGCAGTAGATAGTTAGCTAAAGAATAGGGTATTACCGTTTGAGAAATGGAAAATGTGAAGTTATTTTGAGCATTGAGTATGATTTCGGATTGACTCGATTAAGCTTCTGATATGAGGTATGGTGAAGTTGTTAGTAAAGCATAGTAGTTGTTGAAATTAGGTGCGTGCAATTGGTTTGGAGGCGAAAGAAAGATAGCTTATAGGATCTGTTAAGAGTGAGTACTTTCTAGTGTGCTATCCTTGGAGAAAACGTGTTTTATGTTGAGAAGAGAATGGGAGGAAGTAGTCGAATGTAATGATCAGAGTGAAGGACCATTGGATAGGACATGATAGTAGTTACCCTCGTTTATTGCTTAACCGAATTCCGGGACGGAATTCTTTTAAGGGGGAGATAATGTAATACCCCGGGTAAATCCGTTAGTTAAAAATTCAATTCCGTTAAGTTATTTAACCTTAAAGTTACTATTTAGGGTAAGTTTGGATAAGTTTATAAGATAAAGGTGTTTTAGTCTTTAATGAAGAGTTTAGGGGCTAGATGGGTAAATTAAGTTAATAATATCTGATTAGGTGTCAAGTTATCCTCACATCAGCAGAAAATCAGTAGGTGTATGTGTGTGTTTTGAGAGAAAAAGGGAGAAGAAGAAAAGAATGGTAAAGGCATCAAATTGATTCATTTGGAAGTGTTTGAGGTATGTTTTCTTTACATATTATGTGTATAATTGATAGCTGAATGTTTCTATCGGAGTAGAATAGTTAGAATTACTTCTGTTAATGATTCAGTCGATTTCTGGGTGAAAATGGGATAAACAGTCAGAGGTGTCCGGATAATATGAAGGTATCCGGGTAGTTTCTTGGGTGGTGTCCGGGTAGTTTATTGATAGTGTCCGGATGATTTGTTTGAGAGTTTCCGGGTGATTTAGAGTCCGGATGGCGTCCGGATTCCTTGTGTTGTCCGGATAAGTCGTGTTGTCCGGATTAGTCTTGCTGTCCGGATTACTGAGGTTGTCCGGAAAAGTCATGTTGTCCGGGTTGTTTGGGTTGTCCGGATAACTTGGCTGTTTGGGTAATTTTGAGGATAAAAGTTATGTAGATGTATCTAGAGTCCATAACCTGCTAGTAAGTCTTATACATGAGTTGGTAAGGAGATATTTGTATGTAAATGGTTTCAGATTCTGAGGTATTTGGATAAAGGAACGGATAGCTCGGAGAAAGGCTTGGAAGCGTATTTTAAGCATTCAAGGTGAGTTTTGCTTTAAAACGTTTTTGAACTGGAATACATATATATGTGTATATATATATGAGATGATTATGTGGTAGGAATATGATTATGTGTATATAAATGACAATATGATGTAATGAGATATATATTGTATTTATATAAGCTTTGCACTACACGAGTGCACATGATACCGGGTTCCGGTGTGCGGACCGGTGAGTAGTCGGGTTCCGGTGTGCGGACCGACAGGTAGCCGGGTTCCGGTGAGCGGACCGGTTGTTGATTTATTAGTTGGCTTGCTACCAACTAATATGGCCATTTGTGGAGGAATAAGGTGAATGAGATGTACACGATGCACGAGTCTGGATTGGTATTTAAATACGTGTGGTATGTTTATATTTTACGAAAGGTTTATCTAAACTATTTTGATACAAAGGATTTACATAAAAGGTTTGATAATGATTTTGGAAAGGACCGGGATTAACTCACTAGACCCGTTTGGTCTAACCCTCATTTTGTTTTCAAAAATATGTTTTCCAGGTTAAGGATCGGCAGGAGAGGATGAAGTGTAGGAAGCTTTTGACGGATGTTGATTAGGAAGCTTTTATATGTTTTGTAATGTCAAGACTATTGAGACCGTACTTGGTTTGTGATGTACCTTTTATTATGAATGTAATGAAGTTATGCAATGTATGTTATTTGTTGTATGTTTGGGAAACCGGGTCGTTACACCTTATCCTTGATTTCCATATTAATGTCTGCAACAACATCCTCTATCAATACTGTAGCTTCAACCTGAAGTTGTTCTTCAATTGCTACTTGGGTTTTTCCAACTGCATCCTTGAAAGCATTATTAATTTCTTCTGAATCTGCCAAGCCTTCCCAATATTGTGTACCATCAGGCCATACTATTTTATTCATTTCTTTATCATCTTCTTTCTTCTCTCTTTCTGTCTCATCTTTTTTCTCTCCTTCACAAATCTTGTTATCTTCTTTTTCTTTTTCTTTAGAAACATTTTCTTCTTTTGTTTCTTCTTCCATCGATACCACATTCCTTTCAATTCTCTGCACATCCTCTACAATAACTTCTGATTTGATGAAAAATGATTTCTCGTAACTTGCTTTCCATTCAGTGAAAGAACTATCTTCTGGATACAACATGATTGCTTTATTCAAGTTGTATTCAAGTTCTACTTTGTTTGCAAATAGTTCCTCCAAACTATCATCGAGAATCTTCATGTATTCCTGTTTTTTTATTTGATATATACATTTAGTTATCAAAGTAAGTACTATAATGCAAATGTAAATATATGTTTGTACCTTTGCTGTCTTTTTCTTTGTTGAAACTTTTTCTGTTTTTTCTAGTTCAACATAGTTTTCACTGAATTCTCCTCTGCCAAATCCTCCAATCTTTAACTCCAACTTCTCTCTTGTCTTCATCTTCTCTGTATTCCATCCCTTTATAGCAGGCCTTGTCTTGATGTGTTCAAATCCATCACATTTTGTCAAATCCAGGTAAAGAAGCTATATTTTTGTATAATGCAAATATGTTAATTACATAAAACTTATATTATCATTTGTGAATGTTTAACTGATTAATTTGAATATAAATTATTTAACTATTCCATATAGTATTATTCAAAGTGAATAAAGTATTCAGACTGAATATGTACCTTTATTCAGTTTGAATATCTTTCTTTATTCAGTTTGAATTAAGACAAATATTCAAAATGAATAAAATGTTCAAGTTATATTCGTTTTGAATATATGGAATAAAGTATTCAGACTGAACAATTTTAAATATTCATTTTTGAATATCTTCCTTTATTCAGTTTGAATTAAGACAAATATTCAAAATGAATATAACTTAAAATGATATTCAGACTGAATACTTTAAATATTCAGACTGAATATCAATGCTCTCAAACATGTTAACAACGTTTTAGCAATAATAATCAATTACACTTTTTAGATCTTTGTTATTCAGTATGAATACTAGCAATATATTCAAAAGTTGAAGTGATATTCAGTCTGAATATTTCACCATTTATTCAGACTGAATAAAGGTACATATTCAGACTGAATATCACTGCTCCCAAACATGTTAACAACGTTTTAGCTGAATAAAGAAAGATATTCAAAATGAATATTTAAACTATAAAATGATGCCTTAACATATAGTTTAAATAATGCAGATATCCATGCTTAATCCTATTCATATTATAGTAATCCATAATGAATAATGATATGTATTTCTTGCTTAAGCCAATCCATTATCTATTTAAATAACATGTTTATGATAGTTATTCATGCTGAATTATGAATGTATTGATTACTTAAGGCAATTCTAACTAGCATATTAGTCTTGAATAAAAAGAGATATTAGAGTTGATTACATACCGTCAGAAAAGTTATTGGGCCAGTGTAGAAGCTGACATCCGATTCCCTGTTCCATCCTCTCTTGCTTTCCTTCACACAATCTATTATATATTTACACCAGTTCACATTTTTGAACTCTAAATTCTTTCCTAAATGTGAAAGAATTGATAGATTGCATGTACCCATCTTCATTGAAGAAACAATTGTATTCACAAATAGAACAACGAAACCTATCTTGAAATTCCAATCTGTACTGTTTGATTCGTTTAACATCTTCACAACATCCTTTGGTCTAATCAAAGTTTTATCAAACTGTGCTCTCCAGTCTTCAACGATCCCATCCCATTCCACATCTATCGGAATTGTATTAATATCGATCCCTTCATCTTTTAATCCCAGCATATCAGTAACATCCTGAGTTGTAATCTGAATTGGTCCTTCTCTTGTTCTTATAACCATATCAACAGGATCAAAGTTGTCGACTATGTAGTATGCTAGCTTAGATGGTATAGAATCAATATTCATATCTAAAATGGTTCCAAATCCCATCTCCTTTATGCAGTTTATTTGTGGCGTTCTCATCTTTCTAGTAACCAGCATTAAGTTTTTTGGAGTTGACCGTATGGATAGTGATCTGTGTTTTATAAACATATTCTTCAGTTCTTTGGCTTCTTTGGTTTGCCTTCTTCGTGTTTTTTTTCCTTTGTAACACCTTGATGTATTTCTTTCTTTTGTTGTTTCTTACTACCACTTGCTCCTTCTTTATGCTTTTCTTTAACATCCTTCTTCTTTTTACCTATAAACATATTTGATATTCACAACAAAATGATTAAAATATGCATTTTGTTAAATATATATAAATATTTTAAAAAATGAATAATCATAATACCTTTCTCTTCTTCTTTTCTTCTTTTCTTCGATGAAAATATTTCATCTTCAGCCTTTCTTTTTGATGAAGAAGACACTTCATCTTCATGTTTTTTCTTCTTTTCTACTTAAATTAAAACAATTAACAAAAATATAATTTAATTAGTCTGAATACTAGCAATATATTCAGAAGTTGAAGTGATATTCAGTCTGAATATTTCACCCTTTATTCAGACTGAATATCACTGCTCCCAAACATGTTAACAACGTTTCAGCAATAATAATCAATTACACTTTTTAGATCTCTGTTATTCAGTCTGAATACTAGCAATATATTCAGAAGTTGAAGTGATATTCAGACTGAATATTTCACCCTTTATTCAGACTGGATAAAGGGTGAAATATTCAGTCTGAATAAAGGGTGAAATATTCAGTCTGAATATCACTGCTCCCAAACATGTTAACAACGTTTCAGCAATAATAATCAATTACACTTTTTAGATCTCTGTTATTCAGTCTGAATACTAGCAATATATTCAGAAGTTGGAGTGATATTCAGACTGAATATTTCACCCTTTATTCAGACTGAATAAAGGGTGAAATATTCAGTCTGAATATTTCACCCTTTATTCAGTCTGAATAAAGGGTGAAATATTCAGACTGAATATCACTGCTCCCAAACATGTTAACAACGTTTCAGCAATAATAATCAATTACACTTTTTAGATCTCTGTTATTCAGTCTGAATACTAGCAATATATTCAGAAGTTGGAGTGATATTCAGACTGAATATTTCACCCTTTATTCAGTCTGAATAAAGGGTGAAATATTCAGACTGAATATCACTGCTCCCAAACATGTTAACAACGTTTCAGCAATAATAATCAATTACACTTTTTAGATCTCTGTTATTCAGTCTGAATACTAGCAATATATTCAGAAGTTGGAGTGATATTCAGACTGAATATTTCACCCTTTATTCAGACTGAATAAAAATTACTCATAAACATCTAAAATCTAACAATATATCTTAGTTTTACTCGTAAATATTCAGTATGAATATAAATACTCACAAAAATAACAAAAAATCTAACAATATATCTTTGTTTTAATCGGCATTTGAATCATTTATTCATCATATAGTTTGTTTTCTTCATTTTTCCGTTTTAGGGTTTATCGAATCATATTTTTGTTTCTTAATCTGTATGAGTTAAATATAAACCCTAATCATATTCAGTATCGACGATTTTAAAACATTTAAACTTACGTTGTTTCAGAAGTTCACCCATTGTAAGCTTATCTCTACTATCTTCTGATGTATCTGCCATTTTTGTTGATGATTTTAACTAATCTTCAGACAATCTTCTTCATTCTTCAGTATTCAACAATCGAAGTTTTAGTGAGAGAGAAATCCGGCGAAAAATGATGAATATGCCGTTTGTTTTTTATTATGGCTATATCTCAGGTTTTGAACCGTAATTTTGTTTTTCCAATTTTACCCTTACGCGCTAAATATTCACTAAGCCAAGGACATAGTTTTCAACTTATTTACAAAATTGCCACCGCGTTTTTTATTCATTGATTTAATCTCCGTTTTTTTAATCAAAGGCTATGGTTTGTCCTCACGTTTACAATTGAATTTGAGTTTTCATTTGAACCCACCCCTATATATATATATATATATATATATATTAATGAATATAGTAAATACTAACTTTAGATGAAAAATCATATAAAACAATATCACAAATAAAAACTTCTCACATTCAACACAATATATGAGTTCACATTTGGTTACGTGTATGTGTAATAAAAGAAATATACTTAATTAATTAGAAGGTGCAGTTATATTTTACCCATTTTCACTACATGTCTAAATTAAAACTATTTCACATATATTATTTTTTGTCTAAACTTAATCAGCTTACCTAGCTAACATACATAATTAACTTTAAACAAAGCAACAAACATTAGAAAATTTGTTGAAAATTAATCTCATTTGACTGCTAATGATTATTTAAGTTACACTTTTTGTCCCAAAAAAACAATTCAAACTCTTGCTTGCGATATAAATAATTGATACAAAGGCTTAATTGATCATTTCATACATATATAATATTAATAATTTGAGGTATAAATGTAGAGTGCCATGTGTTGTTCCCATCCTACTATATGTGCATAGTATCTAAGTGGCCTCTCCCACCATCTGTTTCACAAACTCAACACCAAGCATCCTTTATGTGTTTGTGTGGTCTTAATTAACCTAAAGCTAGGGGTCCAAATAATAATACCGCCTTAAGAATCTATTTGTATGTAGTAAATAGTTATTGCTAATTGGAGTTGAGAATAGTAGTGAACTTGAGTGATTTAATAATGTTGTTCAAGTCCGCTGTAGAATGAAATTGAGGGTTGATCGGGAGATGATACATCTTCCCAGCTAGCACTAAGCTTTTGTTGCTGAACAATATAGTTATTTGAGGGTTTGTGTACAACTATTAATATCAGTTTCTGATTTGAATAATGCCATTAAAGACCTCTTAAATATTCCAATTTGTGGTTCATCAAAAATTGAAAGAAAAGGAAATTGATTGATGATTTTATGACAGGAAAATTTTCATGGCAATACATATACATATGTATATGTGTGTGTAGTATCCAATGAACCTGATGCTTACTTCTTAAATGAGTTTCATCGTGCCAGATCTACAATCAATGTAACTTCAAGTTTTGTTATAAATAGTCGATATATTATATCCGGTGTTCTATTAATTTTCACTTTCTATATTAAATTTAATTTTTTTAATTTATATATATGTTAACATATTTGAAAACAATTGAAACGTTGGTATAGTATAACTATAATTAAAAAATATAGACGTTATATGTAAGGATGGCAGTAGTAAAGTAGAGAGGCTTACAGCTTCCTCTGTGTTTTTGATCTGCGTTGATGTTGTTGTAAGAAACTTCTCAATTATCGGTGATGTTAGCATGGTTTTTATTGTTGTTGTTATGTCGTCTATTTGCACAGGTACCCTTACACTGGACGGAAAGTTTGCGTTTGTTAGTATGTTGTTTATGTTGAATAAGAGTTTTGATGAAGGAGTGCCTTACATTAGCTGGACTTCACGTTTTTTTCTTGCATGTTGGACATTGTACGATCCAGGTTAGGTCAGCCTCCAATGGTTTCAAACAGTCTGCGCATCATCCAGTGTGTGTGTATGATCTGTCATCCATGATGTCTTTTGCTGTTTCATAGGGAAATTGGTTATGTTGTTTGATGATTCATTAATGATGTACTTGTATATGTTTTAGTAAATGTTGTAGTAGCTTACAGTGTTTATGTTTCCTAGATATGTGACAATTGGTATGATGTCAACTTGCTCTGGTTGTGGAAGGAGTGTATCCATGTCTTGGAGTGCCTTTTGGTCAAGCAACTTTTCGATTTCAGCCCTATTTTCATGGTACCTGTCGTATAGCCTGTTTAATTTTTTTATTCGAAGGATTTGGTTTAGTATGAAATAGTTATTGATATGTACGAGTTGTTCAGTTGTAGGTCCTCAAACACGGGAGGGTTGATGAGAATGCCAGATCCATTGCTTGTTGTCAGTGACAAACCTGTCATAGAATATAAATAGTAAATGGATTGGGGTAGGTGATTATGTTTGTGATCTTCTATTGTGGTTTTATTGTACTTACTTAGCGTAACTTACCGTTAAATGATGAGAGCTTCAATCTCAATCCAAATATCATTGCCGGTGGGTCAATCAAATTCTCCAAGATTTGTCCTTCAGTGTCCGCGAAGTAATCCCACAAACTTAAGATCATAGGGCGTTTTCTGTTGGACATAGATATTGCAAAGTTAGTTATTAAAGCGTAATGTAAGAGGTAAGTGTTATGGTGTTTCAACATACTCTCTATTAATGATGACTACATCTTGTTTTGTTATGAATCCTGAAGTGTTTTCGTGTTCCTCACTTGGGAAACATCTGATGACGATCGCCTGTATGTATGTGTCATGGAAATTACAAAGTTTTTGATTTATTATGAGTTGGTTTTATAAATTTCAAACAAATTTAATAACTTATACGTATGTAATACAAATTCATAATTGCTGTATTGTATTGTAAAAAGAACATCGTATGAATATATTTGCTATTGAAAATATGAAAATTGGTTTGAGAAGTGTATATATTGATGTATATATCATTTAAATTACATGTGATCAATCAATATTTATATAATATTGTTTGATAATTAGACGTTAGTAGATATTTTGCATATGAAAAAACATAAAAATATGTTGAGTTTCCAAAACCCTTCAAAACAATGTTATTATTTACAAAAGAATAAAATAAAAATAGCGTGTAAATTGGCTTACTCTGATGTGATTCCGTTTCCGCATGTTTTGCCAATTTTGCAAAAGGTGTGAACTGGAAAGTGCACAGAAGGACAGACGATATTTGTTCAATGTATTCCTCTACAAGGGTCCGGCTGTTAAAGTCCATGAGTGCGGGTACGTACTGACAAGGAAGCGCACCTTTACAAATCATGTCTAGCTCAGTTGGGTAACCGAGTTCGGTAACATCCTGGGGGGGGCTGTGGATGGTATCCCAGTCTACCCGGGTTCGAATCCTTGGGGAAACATCTGGGAGCATGAGGAGTACCCAGTCCTTGGATGGTCCAGCTTGCTGGGCTGATCCCCCCAACCGAAGGTTGGGCCTTAGGTCCAGCGTAAGCTGGGCCGGGACAGCGGTGGATTAGTGGGCTGCCCTTGGATGCCCGATACCGCCGGGGAGGCGTGCGTGTGTTCGTGGTAGTTGGTCGAAAGGATCGATGCCGCTATGCCTTTCAAAAAAAAGGAAGCGCACCTTTGGAAGGCAGGGAGTGTATACCATAGGGCCTTTTCATTAGTTGCAGGGTTTGGTGGCCCGAAATTGACTTGGCTTCGCCAAAATGCCTCATCTCTAAAAGCCAAGCTCCGCGGGTCTGCTTTTGTTACTACGGCATTTGATATGTAGTATCTTTTGTAATGTTTAAATGTCTTTAGGAAGAACTTTATGTGAGTTGCATATATTACGGTTGTCGTGTTTGTTCTGTGTTCTCGATAGTGTAAAAGTGTAAGCATAGTTGTTAGAATATGTGTTATTACAATGGGCAGCCAGGTGTGGAAGTTATACCTGTGAGTCTGTCATATAGTAGCCTTCTGAAATTACTACCAGCTTTGCTTGTCTGCATATGTCCAGGGTCTACAACTTGCACAAGCACCGTCCATCGGTTCTTCATCCCTGGTTGGATGTCCATTATTGTTTAATAGCGCATTTCCATTGTTCATTGCCTATGGGATTTTTTACCTGTGAGTAAGTAGTGTAGACACTTTAACTGCATGGTTACTTAAAAGACAGATAAATTTAGGGAGAAATTCTTCAAATATATATATATTTTTTCTAATTAAAAAATCATCTACTTCAAAGCTAACATAGTATATATAACTTAGCCAAATGCAATGCTCAGTATATCCTTGTAATAATATATAATTTTTAAGAAAATAACAATTATATATGTTATTATGCACGCAACTATAATGGTACACTAAATAGGGAAGTAAAAGTCCCAAATAAACCAATAAGTTCGATTTAGAGTTGGAGAGGGCCAAGGGACATGCCATCAACACTACAAGAGAAATTAGCTTCAGGGAAGGTTTTATTTTGTATTTAAAAGCCTTCAAAGCTTCTCTAAAGCCTTTAGAGAAGCTTTTCATTTCCGTCAAAAAGCTTCTCTATGTAACTGTAGGTAAAGGTTTTAGATACACTTTTAAAGCTTCTCTAAAGATGTTGCCTATAGAGACGCTTTTCTAGGGCTTTAGATACACTTTCAAAGCTTCGCTAAAGGTTAGTCAAATTTTCTCAAAAAGCTTCTCTAAAAGTCATTATTAGTGACGCTTTTTAAGCTTTTAAGACAGATTGGAAGAGCAACTAAAAACACACTTTCAGAGAAGGAAATGGAAAAGCTTCTCTAAAGATGTTGCCTTTAGTAACATTTTTTGAAAACCTTCTCTAAAAGTATCATTTAGTTACGCTAACACAACCTTCTCTAAACATGCTATTTAGATACATAAACTCTAAATCTTCTCTAAAAGTCATCTTTAGTTACACTTTTAAAAATCCAATTCCTTCTCTGAAGAGTATATTTTCTATTTATTTTCGTCCCTATTTCAGGTGCATATTCATATATAATTATATATATATTATAATATAACAAATAAATAATATTAAATTGATAAGAACAAATTCTTGAAAATCCCAAAACGATAATTTTTATTAAAAGAAACCAAACGTTCAATCAATTCGCATTCATCCAAATTTATAAAAAGCAAACGAAATCATAGTGCAATATTTAACGATCTCGGGTCTCGGAACCATTGTCTTGAACGTCTACTGAAGTTGAAAAACTAGGAAGCGGTTGACCAGATATAAACTTCCTCACCAATAGACGTAGGTCGGCCATGTCACCCTTCATCTCGGCGAGCTCGGATTTGGTTGAAGCAAGCTCGGATTTGGTTGAAGCAAGCTCGGATTTGGTTGAAGCAAGCTCGGACTCCGTCGAGGCAAGTCTTGCAGACATCTCGGCATGGCTCAATCGACCAGTGGCACTATGTCGTGAACTCGTAGCGTCACTCCTAGTGCTCGGGACCCTAGACCATCCCCGAATATATGCAGGTCTTTTACCTAAGACTTGTTGCATAATCTCTAGATCATCCGGCGGGTTTTCAGTTGATTCGGTATGCCGCTTCATCTCTACCATACTCTCCTATGGACACGAAAAAATATATATATACATAGTGATTTATAAAACGATGAAGACATAAAAAAATGAATTCGTTAAACGTAACTTACATAAAAAATGAATTCGGTTCCAATTCAGCTGCCGCCACCTCCCAATCCCAAGATCAGCCGCTGCCGCCCGCCATCACCGCCCCACACCATGTCGTGGAGGAGCCTCCGTTTCCTTTCGGTTCCAGTTCGTTACAACCCGGGATTAATAATGCTTCCAAGAACCAACTTCTTGACACAAAAACGTTGATGGCTGATTCCGATTCCTCATCATCTGCTCCATTTGCGCTAAGCCTCCTGCTTAGGTCATCCATGTTTAAGGAACTGGTGGAAAAGAATCTGAATGCAGGGAACGAAGAAGAACAAGAGACAAAAGTGGTAATGAAAAGCGAAGGGAATGAATTCCGAGGGATGTTTTTCAATGGAATGTGTCCTTCCAAGGTCGGAATGGAATTGGATGAGGACGAGGATGAGAAAGATGAATTGCCGCTGTTTAGGAATCCAAACCGGTCATTATGGAATGGTTCCCTCAACGTTAACAAGTCTTCCAGGCATTAACTATAGAACCATAGGTGGTGACTTTTGTTTCAAAATAATGGTCTCTCTCTCTCTTGTACACAATTACGAATAAAACTTCCAAGAAACCAACTTGGGTCAATTCCATCGGGTTTAAACCCTAAAAGTCGCATGTATCAAGCTTATCAACAGAACTAACCTGGTTCACTAAGGGTAACCAAGCCGCATATATCTATCACAACTTTTATCATAAATAAAGCATGGATAGTTGGTTCTTAGATTCTCAAAATATTTACAAATATCACCACAATCATTGTAGGCAAAGAGTGCAAATTCGGTGACACTTAATAAGGGTAGATCAAACTTTATGCTAAAACTAATAACGTAAAGATGTACAAACAAATCATAAGCTTTATGATTTGCTTTCGACCCCATACGTATATTTCCATAAAGAGATTTAAGAGTTGTTGGAATACCATCTCTTAGTGTGCATGAAGAACCATCTATATTGTCCACAACCTTCAGGGAATGAACTTGACCGTATTTCTCCTGTTTCAGACCAACAATTATGACAAAATTGATATTATGGAGCATCTATAAGAGAAGAACAATGCAGCAACTGACGTAAGGCTAAACTGTTTAGTAAACAATGGTTATGACTATGAATATTTCCCATGTGTCTGCAATTTTAAATCAATAAACAAAATAGGATGGAGGATTGTAAGACTGTAGTTATTAGCTAATACCTGGTCAGCCTTCTTGATTGGTCTTCTGAGGCATCCCCCGAGTCTAAATTGTCAGCAATTTCTTTGACTCCCTGTATTTATAAGCATTATGTACCCACAAATCAACATGCACCTTAATTAAAGTCTTATGAAGTAGAAAACACAGGAAAAAGAAAGCTACATATGTTTGTTACAAATGTTCAAAGTTCACAAGTAATGGTATAGTTCTTTTTTGCAGATGTCTGCCGCTACATTGGTTTTTTTTCTGAAAGCTAAAGCCAAATATAATGGTTACAAATGTTGATCACTCCAAAATGATATAGTAGAAAGTTCTGCGACCTCATGATGGGCCTATGACTAAAACACAGTAACATCCTCATCAACTTGTATTGTACTTTCATCCCTAAATAATTGCTATTTTTGGATATAACCAAATTAGTTGCAAATTTTTCCATTTTGACATAATTTCCGCTGAAATTTTATCGCATGTGTTGGACCTTACGAAGATAAACAGTTTTGGACGTGAGAAATCTCCTGAAACAATAATAGGAAGACAAAAAGGACTAAGTATGCAGAAACCCAGGGTTTTATGGATATGAACCTACACATAACTTGAAGAAATAAGTCAAATTACAAACAATAAACACCTGCTCGAGTTGAGCAATGCTCTGCTTTCCCTGGCTATCTTGATCAAGCAAAGAAACCTCCTTCACAGCAAAAAAGTACCCATGTCTGCAAAAAAAAAAGATCACAAGTCATAACATCTCAGGATCCAACATTGGTTCTGTAATCTTGATTTCTTCTTTCATAAAGCAGCATCTATTACTTAGTAAATTTGAGCTCATGGCTTCAATCAACTCCATTTATGAGAGGGTCAAGAATAGGAAGTTTCTGGTGATATGTTTATATATATACCTTTGATTAATGGTTGTATTTCACTAGTTGTCATTCACTTATCAGAACTTGAGATACCATACTTTTAATCGTCCCTTTAGCTTGTTTAACTGATTCGTTGGCATTTCTTTGTCGAGGCGTATCTAGCTTGTTTATTCTATTTCTATGTATAGTATGATTAAATTTTGTTTTATGTAGATATACACCAAACTATTTAGCTTGCTGCATCCAATAACTTTTTTTTTAAAGGCATCAATTTGTTGCCAAAAGACACATGTACAACAAAAAACAAGAGAGAACCACGAGACACAAAGCAAACTAACAAAACAACACAAAGCTTAAACCAAGCAGCAGCACACAGCAACATCCGATCAGCAAGGCAGCCGGCTCAAGCAGCAGCATCCAAGAACTTGTAAGTAGATTTTCTCTGTTTCATTGAACTTGTAATGAACCTTGGTGGTATGCAGAATGATGCAATGGACTTCAAGATCCGCATAAAAATTTGATTTTTAAGCACCTGGAAAGTATGCACCGGCAACATTTTCTTCAACTTTGGCAGAATGAATGCTACACTACACTACACACACCTCAAATGCAATTTCAAATTGTTCACAAGGAACTGCTTCACAGTTCGGGTAAGCCTTCTCTACAGCTGATTCACTATAAGCCCATGCAACTCCCTGCCAAAATCCCAAACAAAATCAATTTCTTTTCCACATACTGTTTCTGCTTCTTTAGTGAAGTGTAATTAGGTTATAACTTATAAGATCACCACATCTAATCAAATAAGAGCTTTATTTAACATTAATACCAAATCAAACGATTTTCCCCAATGTATGAAAACCTACACTACGGATTACAGAATATAGACTCAAAAAATAGCAACAAAACAACAATTTCTCAAATCAAACATCTATACCTAACCTGATAAGCAACACGAAGTCGAGAACCCTTTGGAGGCAATCCAGTTAAATCCGTAGAAGTCTGACGAATGTATAGAACTGAACCTGTTGTAGATTATCAATTATCGATTATCACTTACAGATTTGAATTGATTATCGATTATCACTTACAGATTTGATTCGATTATCGATTATCACTTACATATTTGAATCGATTATCGATTATCACTTACAGATTTGATTCTATTATCGATTATCACTTACATATTTGAATCGATTATCGATTATCACTTACAAATTTGAATCGATGGATGTATAGAACTGAACCTGTTGCAGCAATCGATTATCACTTACGGAAGCAATCGACGTAGAGAGATTGTGAAAAGAGTTTTGCTGTTTGCCTCGTAGTATCTCAAACTGTTAGGATGAATTCGACTATGGAGAGTGAATTCGAGCTATGGAGTGATACAAATTCAGCGAGTGAATTCGACTATGGAGTCGAGCTATGGAGAGTGAATTCGAGCGTTGATTTCTGACCCAAATCGAGTGACAGACTCATAGAAAGATGGAACGAGAAACTAGGGCTCAATCGTTTGATTTCCAATCACAATTTTTGATTTATTTTAAAAACCCTTTAGATACGCTTGTTAAGTCATGGAAGCGTTACTCAATCATTTTATCCATGTTTATTTTATTTAAAAAAAACATAAATATTTAGAGACACTTAAAGAAACCGTCACTAAAGCTCTTGTTTCTAATTTTAGAGACGTTTTTTTAGAGAAGCTTCTCTAAAACTTTTAGAGACATTTTTTATAGGGTATCCTTTCACTCAAACTCCTTCTTTAATAATCTCCCTAGCTTCAGATACTCTTTTAACTTTTGTCATTTCATTCCTTCCCTAAAATGCATCTTTAGATACAATCTTAAAATCTTCTCTAGAACTTTCTTCTCTAAAGCTCAGTTTTCTTGTAGTGCAAACACACTTTTTAAGACCCTTTTTCTATACAAATTTGTGCAAGGTAGACTAGTAGGACCTCTATGCATTCACCTCTAATGCATTCAGGCACCAAACACCTTTATTCAGTCCAATGCACTAATACTTCATACCATTCTTTTTTGGTGTAATGTGCATTAATCTATTAATTCTGGAAAAGCTGTTGAGTTGTCATGCTTACCTTCCAAGGTTTTATTTAGAACAACATGCTTAGATCCTTCTTAATGTATCAAATATATAATTATTTGCATAAAAATGAAATGGGATGTCACAAATCTAAGAGTCCAACAAGTCATGACCTTTTTTATAGTTACTGTATCAAATTCTTAGTGGCGTATTGTTCATCTATCCAATATGCATAATAACTTAACTAGTTGAGTACCCGCACAATGCGGCGGGGATGTTAATGTTCTATGAAGATACATTTAAGTTTTAAACATCAAATTTTGCAAAATATTTGGTGGTTCACATGGTTCATATATTGTATTAAAAGTTTTTCACAATGCGACGGGATATATCGTAGATTAAAAAAATGAAAACTTATTGCAATTTCTTATCAAAAAAGTCTAATTTTTTGTTTAAACAAAATAGAAATTACAATCATGTTTTAATCATCTACAATCATCACTCAAAACTTCTCGGTAAACCACATTTGATGTGTAAACTCCATTCGGCTTGAACTTTTTAGTAGGCTTCACTAATACCTTTATAGTGCCACGTCATCATACGTCTGGATAATGCCACATAAAGTTGCCCGTGTGAGAATACCGGTTCTGGTAGATAAACACCTACATATATACAATGGTATTTAAGTATTTAAAGAAAATACTGTAAGCTGGTAAAGGGTATTTAATCAGAGAAGTTAGTAAAGGGTATTTATGTATTTAAAGAAAATAGTTACAATCAAGTTAAAAATCGTAATTAATACTGTAAGTTGGTTATCTGTTCAAACACTTTCATTCTTGCCAAATAATTGATGTATGTAAACTGGATGGCAAATGTTATCTTTTAGACCATATAAGACATGCTCATATATCATAATATCGGAATTATCCGTTGCAAACCAGTTAGTTTGTGCAAACTTTGCAAACCAAATCTAAGCCATTAACTCTTTTGATCTACGGTTAAGGGAAAAGTGATGGCATGAATGTAATTAAGTGAAAATTTTAATTTAATTATATAGAGATGTGAGACATTTAAGGGTATATTGGGTATAAAAAACAACCAATCTCTCTCTCTCTTACGGTTACAGGATTACATCAGGTTTAGGGTTTCTTCAATGGCCGCCATTTTCAATCCTCCTCTGCCCCATGAACATGAAGGCGTCTCGATCACTCCGGTGACGGATCTGAAGACGACGACGATGACAACCGATGTACTTGAAGACGACGACGACGACGGCCATATAAAATTCCGATTTTGGCGCCGATGGCCTCGAAGACAGAGACGGCGTCGAGATTCGATGATCCATTCATGATTTTTTTCTCGGATGCGCGTTCGATGGGTTGTAAATCGTTTCCGGCGAGGTGGGTTTTATTTTCCGGTAGGAAGAGGTGGGTTTTATTTTCCAGTTCTTGGTTTAGGATAGATTCTTGGGATTGGTCTGAAACCACATTCTGATAAGACCCACGTAGCCATTGGAAATGATAGGATGGAAATGCAAGGGTTTTTCAGATCTCTCTTTCTCTCTCTGTTTCTAGAGAGAGAATTGGCTAGTGTGGGTGTAGAAATTTGAAGGTTTTTATATTGAATTGTTGATGAAGATGAGGGGATAAGGATATGAATTGCAAGGATTTCTCTACTCCACGTCCCTCAAATTATTAACCGGAACTGACGATTAAGAGAGACGAAGAAGAGACGACAACAACAAGAACCAACAATCCCCTTGTTTCCTTCATTTTTCTGGGTTTCATTTTTTCTGGATTCATGATTTTATCTGGATTCATTCTATTATTTGGCTTCATGATCTTATCTGATTCATGATTTTCTGGATTCATGCTTATATCTGGATTCATGATTTTTATATGGGTTGATGATTTTGTCTTCATGATTTTGATCTTCATCAAGATTGCAAATGGATATTCTTCAGATCTGAATTCTATTTTTTTTCCCATTTCTCCGATGAATAACATTTTGATGATCAGTTACAGAAGAAATAATATACTTAAAAAAATAAAATAGTAGGTAAAAACCCTAAAATACCCTCTATAAATTAAATGTGTATAAAAAAGAAAAGAAAATAAGAAATTATTTGATTGGTGGAGATTGGTTTGCAAAGTTTGCACAAACTAACCGGTTTGCAACGGATAATGACCCTATATATATATATATATATATATATATATATATATATATATAGGGGGCCATTCAAGGGAGAACAAGTTATTTTGTGGTAACTGTAAGAACCAATATGAGCCACATATTAAGCTATAAATTATAAAATTATTAATTTTGGTATTTTTGACTTAATAATTTAATTAAGGGGCATTTTAGGTATCATAAAATTCTCCTCTCTCCTCTCTCCTCTCTCCGGCGAACACCAACTATGAACTTATGTGATACATATTGTGATACCCATTGTAAAGCAACAAAATAAAGAGGATGCACACTGTGATACCCATTGTAAATCAACAAAATAAATAGTGATACCCATTGTAAATCAACAAAATAAAGAGTGATACCCATTGTAAATCAACAAAATAAAGAGTGATACCCATTGTAAATCAACAAAATAAAGAGGATGCACACTGTGATACCCATTGTAAATCAACAAAATAAAGAGTGATACCCATCAAAATAAAGAGTGATACCCATCGTAAATCAATGTGATACCAATGTGATACGTGATACAAACTATGATTCAAATTAATACCATGGTGATGCCAACTGTGATACCAGTGTCATACAAATTGTAATACCACTGTGATACCAAAAGGAGTTATAGAAAAAGGATGGGTTGTGTGAGAAAAACAAAACGAATCGAATTTTATATGCAAATGCAACATTCTAATATCCCGTTCAGACGGTGATAATCTGCAGAGATGGAGAGAAATCGAGAAGGGTTTGAAAAGACGGCGACTGCCGGTGATTGGTGGGGTCGAACCACAGCGGTTCTCGATGGTTGGTCGCTGCAGTCGACGGTGGAGGATGATGGTGGGTGGTAGGCGGCCGGTGACGACGAGGATGAGAGAGAGAGTGGCGGTTCCGGATGGTTTTTGAGATGGAAATCGAAAAGGGGACGAGAAGATGTGAGAGCGCCGGCGTCCGTTGTGGTCGTCGGCGGTAGAGGAGAAGATGGTCGTACGAGAGAGAAGATAAAAGCAGAAGTCGCCGGCAAGTTCAAACGAGGGAGAAGAGAGTGGCGGTGGTCGACGGTTCTGATCGAGAAGGAGGCGGAGAGAACATCGGCGGCAACTGGTGGTACTGGTGGTGGCGGCTGGTAGTTCAAACGAGAGAGAAAAGAGAAGGGAGTGGGGTCATGGTGAAAAACAATTTAGGGTTTACTTTTTATGGTAAATAGAGAGAGAGAGAGAGAGAGAGAGAGAAGAAAGACGTGATATACTATATGTATTAATTTAATTAGTTAAAATATAATTTACTATAATACCCTTTTATGTTTATTTAAAATTTATATTAATTATTTAAAATGAGTGACTAATATTGGTTCTTACAGTTACCACAAACTAATTAGTTCTTATTTGATTAAGCTCCTATATATATATATATATATATGGTACAAAAGGAAGTAGGGAAGAATACAAAATGTTACACAGGTTATTTTATACACAAATGTTCTGGTGTTATGGGCTTCTTCGTCATCCAGACATTGTGGAAATCAAACACATCTTATTACCCCCTTCAAGAAGAGAATTCAGAGATATATATGTCGTGTTTGAGCTTATGGAATCTGATCTTCACCAAGTTATTAAGGCAAATGACGACTTAACACCAGAACATTATCAATTCTTTCTTTATCAACTTCTTCGTGGATTGAAATATATACACACAGGTTATATTATATTACACATCACTTTGTTATATATATGTTTTAACTGGTTTATGGGTTATCATATTTATGTATATCTGTTCTGATTTTAAATTACTTTGATGGCAGCAAATGTCTTTCACAGAGATCTAAAACCCAAAAATATATTGGCAAATGCTGATTGCAAATTAAAGATATGTGACTTTGGTCTTGCAAGAGTGGACAGTATATCCCTAACTCCCATTACTGCAATATTAAATTATAAACTAAAGTTTATTATTATTGACGATTTTATTTCTTAAATTGGCCACACTTACTGCTTAATGTCAAAATAGATTTGTATACTTCTAACCAAACAACCAGCACACAACACCATCTTAACACAGACAGACGCTGCCTGCGGCTTAATGAGGACAGGACAAACATGACTTTTCATTCAAAGGGATTTAACATATAAAGAAATGTATGGGCTTTATCTTCTTTTTGAAATGTTAACCATCATCATAAAACTCACACTCATTCATAGATCCTAGCAACTCATTAAGAAGTATTTTACTAATCTGAAGTAGGGTACACTTACTTACACTTGAATGTTAATAATAAAGTCAAATAAGTCCATGGGATGCTCATAGAGCCAACAAAATACCACATACTATCAATGCCTTCAATAATTACATCGGTGCCTAGATGGTGGCAGGGGCCACTTAAGCTACTATTGATGCATATGCATGCCTAACAAAACATGTCTTTTCATTCAAATGGATTTAACATGTAAGCACACCGTAAATAAGTCATTGAGAAATGCAGGAACCACAAGTCACAGTGTACAAGAACCCTAAATAAGTCATTGAGACTGCATCAAAAGTCACAGTGTACAAGAACAAAAGTAGACAAACAACAAGTAGAGTAGGAACACTTATAGCAGGAACCATTAAAAATAAGAACATTTTGGTAATAAGAACACTTAGAGCAGCAAGAGCAATCGAATAGTGAAACCAGAAAGAGCAATTTGATTAAGACATTATTAAGACATTACCTTGGTCAGAGAAGCAACAAGAGCAATCGAATGAAATTCTGAAGCCTGAATCGAAGTAAAGCCTCAAACCAAACCCACCGGACCTCGATTTACAATTTTCTATGAACGAAAAAGAAGAACAAATGAAAAACCGAAACAATAGAAAATCGTATGGAAGCTGAGAAAATCGTATAGCAGTCTGAACAATTGACGAAACTGTTACAGCGAAGTGGACGATAAACTTGACATCCACATCATTAAATGTTACAAGAATATCAAGTTACATGTCAACATTGGTAAACATATGAGATTTTGGAACTTTGTTAGTTGTTCTGTTACTTTACATTGATTGAGAAAAAAAAATATCTTGTTCCATTAAATAGGAACTAAGGAAAACTTCGGTGTATTTTGATGCATTTTTCCCTTACAAATAAAGCAAAATGAGGACATAGCAAAAACCAGGAATAGTAAAATTGTAGGTTCAAAGCGTTTGTACAATGAAAGATAACCACTAAATCTATATATTCCGATCGAAGAGTAAACACAAGAACAACATTTAAAGATAGATTGAGTTCATTACATCATCATATGAGGTTGATTCAATCCCCCTTTATGAACACCGGATTTGCTAGCTTGAAAGTGACCAAATGAACCTGAAACACCGAAATGATAAACAGACATGAAGTTTCACATAAGGGGCCTTCTCATAAACCCTAGGGCACAGAAATGCAGAGAAACAGGAAAGCTAATATTTAAGCTGAGAAATTAAACGTCGATTATCGTATGGATTACCTTGGTCGAAGAAGTAGTCTGAACAATCGATTAAAGCCTCAAACCAAACCCACCGGAGGCTATTTTATGATCCTGTCGATATTGAAGCTTCGAAATTGAACGACCCTTTCGATATTGAAGCTGAGAAATTGAAGGTGGAAGGGGGGTGATATGTAAGAGAGGGCGGTGGGGGTCTTGGGATGATCAAGAGTCACCTTGGATGACTCAATTGGGAGGAAGTGAACCAACAGTCAGTTTGGGATGGAGGAAACCGTGAATTTAAGTGAGAGTGGATTAATTTTTTAAATAAAAAGCATTAAGACTTTAAGACTTTAAGACATTTAGTCTAAATGCTTTATAAGGTAGTATAGATAACAATTAACATCATAAAGCAATAACACGACTTGGTCCAATTAACAATTTAACACAAGTACATCACGTGATCACAACATAATCTTGAGAGTTTACACATGAAAACAAACAGAACATGCGGAAAACAGAAGGAAAAAAGATTTAGAGAACTTACTTATAAAAAATGTATAATATGCATGAACTATAAAAATGCAGGAAAGGTGTAGCTTTATGTGGTCTTCATGAGATTAAGAAAAGTTGTATCTTAAATTAAATGTGCATTTTTTAGAAGGGGAAAGTAGTGAACACAACACTTTACCTGAAACAGAAAGTGGAGATGAGGGTCTTGTAGTTTGGTAGCCAGCCCATACCTGTAAATTGTGAAACAAAATGAGAGTAATTAAATTAAGAAGTAATTATGCACTACAAGGAGAATGGGTTTTAGAGAAGAAACGTTTAGAAAGGTTATGATAGTGTATCTAAAGATATGTTTTAGAGAAGGTGTTAGTGCTATATTTGTTGTACCAAGTAGAGGGACCAAATGTGTCAAGTGTTCCATACTTATCTTAGTATATATAGTTTGCTTATTCCCTTGTTAGGGTTAAGCATCTCTAAACACACATAGTAGCCACACACACACACACACACAAGTATTTGCTTTGCATTTCATCATATTGTGGTTTACTTAGATCATATTGAATATAGAGATGGCTCCCTTTGTTGTTAATATTGTTTGATTACTTGTTCTTGGATCACAATTGCTATCAGAGCTTGTATATCACATTGTTCAGATTAGGATTATTGTGTTTTTGTGCAAAGTTGAGTGTTCTTCAAGTTCTTCATCTTTTTGGTTGATTTTAGCCATTAGAGTTCTTCTACTGGATTAGAATCGATCAAGGGGTGTTAGTAGATAATACCTGAGTGTTTTATTCCGCAAAATCACTAGGTTTGTAGCTCAGTTTGTGCATTTACTCATTTTTTGGAGTTTTACACTTTTGTTTTTCTGCACTCTGTTTTGCTTCAAAAAACCACTTTCTGTTGGTTTTTGGACAAAACACCGAGCATTAAAGTTGCCCAAAATAGTGTCACGAACCTGCGTACCAAATTTCAGCAAAAATCGATCAGTTTTGAAGATTCGACTGAAGAACATCTTGAATCTCATAACTATCGCAACCCTCAAACTTTCATAAGTATCGCAATAGTCACTTGCGACAAGGGTTGTTATCGCAATTGTTACTTGCGACAAAGTTCCATATCGCAAGAGTCACTTGCGACAAGTGTTTTATCGCAGCGAACTTCGTGTGAACAGAAACTTATCGCAACCATCTGTTGCGACAAGGTTAAATTTCCTTATTGCGACAAGACTTGCCATTGCTACAAGTTTGGTGTTGCGATATCATTTGTATTGCGATAACTGTTGGTTGCGACAAGTGTGAGCTGCGACAAGAGTGAGCTGAGACAAGAAAGAGTGTTTGAACAAAAGTTTGTGTATTCATTATTTCCTAATCCGATCAGTAAGATATTAAAAGATCAACGACAAGTAATCTAATCATGACTGCCAAAGATATTTTGACCATAGGTTCAAAAGATAAACCGCCAGTTCTTTTTCCTAAAGACTTTAAAATATGGAAAGACATATTTCTTGACTATGTGGAACGACAAGAAAACGGTGCTCTCATTTATGATTCCTTAATGAACGGGGTTCAAGGTGTTGTTCATCGAACAGAGTTAGATGGATCAGTTATAACGCTTAATCCCAAAGATTACACTGGTAATGAACTGTTAAGACACAAAGCAGATAAAGCTGCTAGGTCATTGGTTATGCAAGCCTTAACCAATAACATCTATCAGAAAGTTGACAGTTTATGTGACACCGGGAAAGGGATGTTCGATGAGCTAATCAAGTTGTATCAAGGCTCAGAAGTAGAAACTCAGATGAAAGTTTCAAACGTCATCAACAAATACGAGAACTTCATACAGAAGGATGGTGAGTCTTTGGACAAGGCATACGATCGCTTCACAACCATCTTAAACGAACTCAGCAGGTACAAGATCAAGAAAAACATCATTGAAACCAATGTGAAGTTCTTAAGCGTGCTTCAACCCCAATGGAAGAAGTATGCTCACAGAATGAAACAGAATTCCAAGCAGGATTCTCTTCCGCTACAGCAGATGTTTGAAACTCTAAAGCAAGATGAGGATGATGCTGATCTGAAGAAGAAGAAGTTGATGAAGAAGGAAAAGAAGACAATGGTGTCTAAGAAGAGAGAAGAGGAGGATGAATTTGAGAGTGAGCCGATTGCTTTGATGTCAAGGAAATATGCTGAAAAAGGTAAGAGTACTCAGCAAGAAGATTATGGGATAGACCAGGATGACCTGGATGAGGCGGAAAGTGTGAAGCAGGCAATGATGCTTCTATCAAGGACCTTCCAGAGAAAATTTGTAAAAACTCCTGGATCAAATAACCAATGTTACACATCCAGTTCTAACAACATTGAGCACAAGAATCGGTATGAGTCAAAGAAACCTTTTGATATCCAAAAGGAAGAAGGTAAAAGGCCAGAGGTGAAGAAGTTTGGAGAGAGAAAAGATGAAGAGCAAAAATGCTATAACTGTGGTAGGTCCGGCCATTTCTCCAAAGAGTGCTGGAAACCGAAAGTAAGGAACTCCGACTATTACAAGAAGAAGTCGTTGTTGGCAGAGCAGCAGGAGTCGGGAATAGCACTGCTGGTAGAAGAAGAGTACTGGCTGGATTAAACAGATGATGAAGGAGAGGAGAAGACGGCTGCTCTAGCAAAGATGTGCTTGATGAGCAAGGAAGGTGAGGATTCAGATGCTGATGCGGCGCCTGAGACAAATGAGGTAGATTCCGGCACCGTTAATCAATTGCTAATCAGTTTAAAGTCCCCACATTAAAACAAGATGAATTAACTGAGAAACTCAATAATGCGCATAAGAGAATAGAATCTCAAAGAAAGATAATTATTGATCATAATAAGTTAAATGATGAGTTGAAGACGGAACGAGTTGAGATTGAAAAATCTCGAACTTATTTCCGGAAAAGAATGGATGATATGGAAGAAAAGGTAAGAATTTCTGAAAATAGGAAAGATGAGCTTGAAAAATTGTTGCAATCTTATAAAGATATAAACAACGAATTGACCGAAAAAACAAGTGGTCTGGAAGAGAAGTTGTACAAACTTGGTCAATCTAAACAAACCATTTTCCTAAATACACCAAAGAATTTCAGGTATTACAATTCAAAATGGGGGTTGGGATACGACAATCCTCATTACTTGGAAAATGCTTTGAAAATGAACAAGGCACCATGTCTGTACAAGTTTGAAGGGCTTGACCTTCCGTCCTTGAAACCTGAGAAATACAGAATCAACTGGCTTAATGAGGAAGAACAAGGGGTCGAGGAAGTGGTTAAAAGAAAAACGACAGTGAAAATGCAACTTCCCTTTGTTTATGAAAATGAAAATAGGATGGCACTGAAATGGGATTAGAAACAAACCTTGTCTAATGACTATTTTCAAAGCTATGTTGAGAAACCAAAGGATACTGTAACGAAACCCGTTTTTGAAGGAAAAACATATTATCCTCCTTTGGTACTCGAACAGAAGCTTGTCGATCTTGAATTGAACATTAAAAGCAAAATTGAGGAAATCAGAAATGATGATCAACTTGCTTTTGATATTGAAAAGGAAGTTATGTTAACTGTTTTGATAAATAGCAAGAGAGATAAGTCTGAAAAGGTTGTTTCTGTTTCGTCTTCAAAAAGCTTAGAAGAAAAGAAATCTCTTGAACTTAGATGCTTGAATCTCTCAAAACAAGTCTCTGATTTTCAGAAAATGTTATTTCTTGAAAAAGAAAATATTGAAAAAGAAAGAGAGAGGTTTAAGTTCGAAAGAAAATCATTTGAATCTGAAAATGTTGTATTTTCAAAGAAAATATCTGATTTAGAAAACATTTTGATCAAAGAGAGAAACGATCTTGAGACTAACAAAGAATACTTTCAAAATGAAATCTCAAGACTTATGGGAAAATTGTCAACTTTATCCACTGAAGCTATGACAGAGTTTGCGAGTAAATCTTCCTCTGACTTAGATGCTTCCTCATGCAAAGCCTTCATGGGTGATAATCCTTACAGTAGCATGACTATGGATGACTTTGATGATTTTGGTCCCATTGAGATAGAGGAACAACCTGTTAATGAAAATTCTTGTGATATCTTCCACAATTCTTCTTCCGATGACATTAAGGTTGATTATGGTATTGACATTCCTCGTGGTGGGAAGGGTAAAAATGTAAAAGATAATGTTGTTCAAATCAACTTTAATGCTACACTTCCGGATCACTCTGCATTTTTGATCAAGGAAGAGGAACCCGAGAAGAATTTCTTCGAAGGGGAATCTTCTAAAAACGTTGAGAAAAAGAAAAAGAAAAGGAAGAAAAATAAGCGCAACTCCAAATCTTACCAAGCTCAAAATTCCTACGCTTACGATTCTTATTTTGATGCCATTTCAGATCGTCATATAAGTAACAACTCGCGCTTAGAGTGGAGAATAAAGGCGTCCACACATGATGTGGCCCAGAGAAAATCATCTAATGTCGCTTTTCATTCCAAGAAAAACACTTTTGTTTCTACTGTTAGTAATCGTGTTGCTTCAAACAAACAAAACCTTGTTGTTCCTTAGAAGATTTCTTCAATGCAACAACTGATTAATTTAGCACATGATCAAATTTGTTGTTCTTCATGCGGTGTAGATGATTTTATCTGCAAGTCTGATTATTCTTCTTGGTTTGGTTATAATTTCTATGGTTCCAATCGCTTTTACACAAATAGATATTATAACCACAGTACTTCAAAGAATCATGTCAACCAAAAACCTGTTAATTCTCCTAACCCGAAAGGACCCAATTGGCAATGGGTACCTAAAACTGTTTAAATTCTATTTTGCAGCTCCGTCATGTGTGGTATTTGGATTCTGGTTGCTCAAAACACATGACTGGAAGAAAGGAGCTGTTGAGCAACTTCGTGGAAAAGGATGGAGGGAGAGTTAAATTTGGGAATGATCAGTACTCTCCAATTTTAGGTTATGGAGATATAGTAACTGACAACGTCAGAATCACCAAAGTTAATTATGTTGAATGCTTAGGGCATAACTTGTTTAGCATAGCTCAGTTTTGTGACAAAGATTTAGAAGTCCATTTCAAGAAGACCCGGTGTGCAGTTCTAACCGACGAAGGGAATGAACTTCTAGTTGGTTCTAGAAAGTCAAATCTTTACACTATTGACCTATCAAAGCTTAAGTCGAAGAATGGCGTGTGTCTGATGACTAAGGCAACAATGGAAAAGAGTTGGTTATGGCGTAGACGACTATCTCATCTCAATTTTCGTTATATTCAAAAGATAACGTTGGGTGATTTAGTTATAGGTCTACCAGTTCTACAGTTTGACAAAGACAACTTTTGTACTGCTTGTGAGAAGGGGAAGATGAAGCGAGCTCCTCACCCGCCAAAACCTGAGCCTAGCACAAAGAAAGCATTAGAAATCCTTCATATGGATCTCTGTGGTCCGATGAAGACTCAGAGCATCAGTGCCAAACGATACGTGTTAGTTGTTGTCGATGATTATTCGCGATATACTTGGGTCACGTTTCTACGCTCAAACGATGAAACCCGTGACCTGATCATCTCGTTAATCAAACAGCTTCAAGTGAATCGTCAACAAACAGTTCAGACTGTCAGATCCGATAATGGGACAGAGTTCAAAAACAAGACTCTTGATGATTTCTTTACGTCTTTAGGAATATCTCATCAATATTATGCGGCTAGAACACCTCAGCAGAACGGAGTCGTTGAAAGACGAAACCGCACACTTGTTGAAGTCGCCAGAACGATGCTGTCTTATGCTGATCTACCTCTGTTCCTGTGGGCTGAAGCTGTATCGACGACATGCTATACACAAACCGTTCAATCATCCATCGACGGTTTGGCAAAACCCCATATGAACTTATTAACAATAGAAAACCTGTAATACACTACTTTCGTGTTTTTAAATGCAGGTGTGTTATGCTGAACGATAAGGACAACTTGAACAAATTCAGTCCTAAGGGAATCGAGGGCGTTTTTATCGGATACTCGCTCACGTCCAAAGCGTACAGAGTCTATATCAAGTCTTCCATAACTGTGAAGGAAAGCATAAACGTCAGATTCGACGAAACTGAAGACATGGCTTCTGTGCAAAACAACACAGAAGCCGCAATATCTGGAATCCTAGCATCTGGACAAATCCTTCCAATGGTGACTAGGACGTCAAACAAGAATCAAGCTTCCACTTCTAACTCTAATTCTAATGATCTTGATTTATTGTTTGAATATTTTTATGATGATTATTTTGGTAATGATAAACCTTATTCATCTATAAATAACAGGAGTCAGGTTGCAAAACCACCACCTCACGCTACAATGTCAGGTCCTTCACCGGTAATGACTACTCCCACAACTGGGGCAACAACTCCTGCATCATCTTCAAGTAACTCGCATATGGCATCTCCACAAGCAATACAACGTGAATCTACGATTGGTGCTTCTTCGTCAGGTACAACTTCTAACGTCAATGTTGATGAGTCTGCTAACATACCGGAGTCATCTTCTGAAGCAGAACCGGAGGCAGTTCCTGTTGATTCTTCTGTCAATGAACCAGCCAAACGACCGGAACCTATCTTGACAATAGAGATGAATTTTGATAAAGATCCCACCTTAGTGGATCCCAATGAAGTTGATGTATCTCTCCTCCCATACTCCACAAAGTGGACTCAGAGTCACCCCATTGAACATGTCATTGGTGACGTCTCCGAACCTGTAAAGACAAGATCTGCAACGGCTAACGAAGTCCTTTACGCGCTCTTTCTAAGTCAAGTTGAGCCTACAACAGTTCGACAAGCCTTAGAAGATCCGGATTGGATCATTGCCATGCAAGATGAGCTGAACTCCTTTGAAGCGTTGAACGTATGGAGACTAGTTCCAAGGCCCAAGGGTAAAACGATAATTGGTACTAAGTGGGTCCTGAAGAATAAGAAAGATAAAGATGGGATTGTTGTGAGAAACAAAGCACACCTTGTAGCAAAAGGGTACAGGCAACAAGAGGGAATCGACTACGAGGAGACGTATGCACCGGTAGCTCTCTTAGAGGCAATCCGGATGTTTCTATCATTTGCCGCATACAGAAACATCATTGTTTATCAGATGGACGTCAAGACTGCATTCTTGAACGGCGTCTTGAAAGAAGAGGTATACGTTTCTCAACCAGAGGGCTTTGTGGACAAAGATAAACCTGATCACGTCTACATTCTTGACAAAGCTCTCTACGGTCTCAAGCAAGCCCCTCGCGCCTGGTATGAAATTTTATCTACCTACCTACTTGGTGCTGGCTTTCGGAAAGGTAAAATAGGCACAACTCTCTTCACTCTGCATAAAAATGGTGAGATCCTTCTGGTTCAAGTTTACGTTGATGATATTATTTTTGGTTCGACTGACCCTGGTTTATGTAATTGGTTTTCGGGTATTATGATGACTAGATTCCAGATAAGTATGATGGGAGAGATTAATTTCTTTCTCGGATTACAAGTCAAGCAGTTCTCAACAGGTATCTTCATCAACCAATCAAAGTATGTGTTTGACATCTTGAAGAAATTCAAGATGGAAAACGGTACCTCAATTGGTACACCTATGGCTCATGGATCTAAAATTGGTCCTGATCCAGATGGTATGGATGTAGATGTTAAGAACTACAGAGGGATGATAGGCTCATTGATGTACCTTACTGCGATTCGTCCAGATATAATGTTTTCAACATGTCTATGTGCAAGATTTCAGGCACAACCGAAAGAATCACATCGTGCTGCTGTCAAAAGGATCTTTCGATATCTGAAGGGGACACCGTACCTTGGACTATGGTACCCAAAGGGAACGGGATTCGAACTCACTGCATATTCTGATGCGGATCATGGAGGTAGTATGCTAGACAGGAAGAGTACATCTGGTCATGTGCAGTTTTTAGGGGACAAATTGGTAAGTTGGTCTTCGAGGAAACAGAACTGTGTTTCGACATCAACTGCGGAGGCAGAGTATGTTGCCGCGACCAGTTGTTGCTCACAGGTTCTGTGGATGAAGACTCAACTGATGGACTATAGCTTCAAGTATGAGAAGATCCCCATCTACTGTGACAGTAAGAGTGCCATTGCCATATCAGCTAACCCTGTCCAGCATACAAAGACCAAACACATCGACGTCAGGTATCATTTCATTAAAGATCATGTTGAAAAAGGTACGATTGAATTATACTTTGTTCCAACGGAGTATCAACTTGCCGATCTCTTTACAAAAGCCTTGGATGAAAAACGTTTTAACATCCTAGTATCCAAGCTCGGCAAGTTGAACATGAAAGTTTAATATTCCATATTGATCATATAATGGATGGAAATATGTGTCCTTCAATCTAGTTATTTCTATCTAGATTGATACATTCAAATTTTCATCACATTCTATTCTCAATATAAGATATTTTATTTTCATGTCTTTGTTGTTTTTCATTGTTTATTCTCTTTGTTACTTTACATTCTTGTTAGGATATTTGTGTCTGCATGAGGTGTGTTCATAGTCTCAGGGGGAGTACAGAATAAGAAGTATGCACAAGAATAGGGGGAGCGTGCATATCTGACTAAGCTTGTAAGTATTGATTCCATGTGCTCACTACTTGATGATCACAAGGTATGTTCTCTAATTTGTTTTAACCACAAACTCTTAAATGATGAAAAACAATTTTTCAAAACCTACTTGCATCATTTAAGGGGGAGTGAAAACATTTCAAAAACCTTGAGTTCTTAATCAATTGGAAGTTGGACATCTTCCAATGTGATAAAATCTTTCAAAATTTTACCTGAAAATGTCCAAGTGTCAATTTTATCGCAACCCACTCTTACGACACATGGTGAATAGTGTTTTTGTCGCAACCCTCTATTGCGATGAAACCAAGTACAATCCTTATCGCAACCTTGCATTGCGATAAGAGGGCATGAACAGTGTCTGTCGCAACCCATATGTTGTGACAAAATGGAGTGTCTATCGCAACTTGAGCATTGCGATAAGCGACACGTGGCAGGGCAAATCTTCGGTCCAATTGCGTGATGCCACGTGTCACCAGATTTCAAAAATCATATAAAAGGGGGTTTTGACTTTTCAAACTTATCTCAAGCTAAACCCTACTTTCTCTCAAATCTGCTACTGCGACTTTCAATCTTCGACTGATTTTTTCATGAATCTGTTCCGTGCATTAGATTCAGATCATCATAAAGGTATGGATTCCAAACTTTTACTCGATTTCGACCGTTAAATCGCATGCTACAGTCATTTTTAGGGTTTTAACTTTGTGTTCTGCGATTTTATGCTTTAATCCATACGTATGTTGTTAGTTAGGACTTTCAAATGGTTAGGGTTTGCTCACGATATCATTGCGAGCCTCATAGTATAGATATTAACATGCTTTTGTGCAAAAATCGAAGATCTGGGCCTAAGGACTTAGTTTTTATTTGAATGTTCATCCTTGTCGCAATCAACAAACCTTCACACATTCATATCTATCGCAACGGTCTTAGATTCATAACTATCGCAACCTTGAGTTGCGATAAGGTCTTATCGCAACCAATGGGTTGTGATAACCTTGTGTCATTTAACTCATGTTGCGATAAGCTGTTACTTGCGATAAGGTTGTGATGTGGCTTGCGATAAGCTCAACACTTGGGTGTTTATTTTCAGAATTTTTCAAGAAAATTCCATTTTTCGCATTTTTCTAAACTGTCAAGTGGTTCAAATGGCTGATCAACATGATGGAAACGCTTCGGATGACAACACCATTATCCGTTCGCATCGTTCATCCAACCCGTCCATCAATGCCCGTGACAGGGATGAGGAAATCTTCCCAAGAGCCTCATTTCTGGCGCTTCGTGACAACAACCATCATCTGGATCTCGAAACTCCATTCGACCACCGGATCATTGCAGAGATCATCCGCGTACATCCTCTACAAACCACGCTTACAAGAGTCGAACTTGTACCGGCTATCTATCTATAGCAATTCTGGGGTACACTTCAATTCCATCCTACTCGTCGTCCACCTCGTTTCACGGCGAAAGTTGATCACTTTGATGCCCGAATCACCCTAAGAGGACTTCGCCGTGCACTCAACCTCCCATACTCAGAGAACTACGAAGACCCGGTTCCTGAAGTGCAACTATTTGAAGATATCCGCAGTCTTCGATATCAAGACCCTGAGATCCCAGTCCTCACCGGCTCTTCACAATTCAGAAGAAAGCACCTACCACCGATATGGTATACTCTATGCCCCATATTCAACTGTTGCATGACATCCAAACATACAGGCTTAGATAAGACAAATCTGCCAATCTTACGGATGTTTCATGCCTTCGCATTCAACCGCAACATAGACTACGCCATACTACTCTAGAATGATCTCATCAAGCTAGTCGAGGACAAAGCTCGCCCAAAGAAAGATCGTAACTTCGTGCCTTATCAGAGGTTCTTCCAGATTCTGATTCATCAGACTATGGAAGACAATCCAGAGATTCCAAGACGAGCAGATGCTCCACGAGGCCCAAGCCAGTGGATGCATTACCTAAAGATACCAGAGCACGAGGCTTTTGCTCATATCGCCATCATCCGGGAAGAGGTACTCGCCTATGCTGACCAGCAGTCCTGTGTAGTTAGGCAATATAGGCTAGAAAATGCATTAGTGGTCCAGCCAGATCCGGCTGGACCTCTCCAAGATGCAAACCCACTAGGAGGTGAGGGTCCTAATGTCGAGGGGGTTCAGGAACAAGAGGTTCCTGAACGACGAGAGGTGAGGAGACCTAAAAGAAAGAGAGTCGGGAGAAGTAAAAGGACTGTTGGCCATGCATCTTCTTCAAGACCATCTCAACCACCACCTCGACGTCCTCCAGTTCAGATCTTCGATGACGATGTCTCCTGGAATTCAGCTGACGCCGCAGCTGCATCGTCTGATGATGATGAGGAAGAACCTTTCTTTCAACCTTTTGACAACAATGACGACGATGATGACTCAGATCATAACCCTATGGCCCACTTAATTCCAAGGCATATGGGAAAGAGACCACGTGTTGAGAGTTCGGATGCTGATTCCACTCGGAACATCGAACTCCTTGACACTACTACTGACGCCATGGGTTCTTCACATCTAATCGAAGGAGTAGAAGTAGAAGGGGAGAATATAGATAGTGGTGAGGTACGAGGGAGAAAAGAATTGAGTGAAACTGTGATAGAGTCGGACAAAGTTTTAACTACCGACTCTCCCCAAACCGATCCAAGCCGGGTAGCCACATCTTGTGCCAACGAGCGTCTGTCGCCGTTGCGCATTAAATCAGCCATGGTCAACCCAGCCATGCATAGCACATCCCAACCAAGCCACTCATCGGTCTCTCAACAGGCCGGTGTTTCATTCAGCACAGGGGATTTAGCACAAAGTCTATCGGCAGCACATTCGGTGCTTGCTGGTATTGAAACAGGTAGGCTCCCTCCCCGGCCACCGCCATTCTTTGATTGCACCTCGAGTCTAGGACCATTTGGACGAACATCATTTCCTAGGACACGTGCAATAGTACAACACCAAGTTGAGGGCTGTCGTGCCCCAACCGGAACGCCCAGAGTTAGGCCGCCATTCGTTGGTGCCTGGCGAGGACAGGGTGGAAGTCCTGTCATGGTCAACACTTTGCCAGCCATGAACACAGGCAGTACGGTTGCTACAACTGCTACTATAACCGGTAACCTAAGTGGTCCGGATCTTGCCCCAATGTTCCCTAATTTTCCACAGGATGAGATCGTACGCATGCTTGGACTGCCTCCACATTATATCACTTTTCCATTGCTTGCGTCCGCCTTAGGTTCAATCAACACTGCCCTCCAACAACACCGAAATGCCTTGCAACGAACAATTGAACGAATACCAAACGAAGTGAGCAGAGCCATCAAGGGCAAAGGCGTTGTTGAGTCATCGTCAACACCTCCGAATCAACTATCAAGCACTGAATCCGATCAACAAACCCCACCACCAGTACCGTTACACCAAGTACCAACCGACCAACTCAAATCAGAGCTGTTATCCCGACTTTTAGCCCAGAGCGACTCAAATACTGCTGAAGAGGTAGAACTGGTTACACTACTACGCCAACAGACCCAACCTCAAGCCTCATCTTCCACACATGCTGAATATAAAGCTATGAGAGAATCAATGGAAGACATGACCAAATCCATTGTTGCCGGATACCAATCTCTAGCCTCACGCATCACCGTCGTCGAACAAGCGTGTGGTGTCCAAGCTAAAACCACACAAAAGAGAAGACATGATGATCAGGATGATCCTGATCACCCTGAAGGGGAGAAGAGAACAGGAGGTGGTAAGTCTAGTGCTGCTGCTTCTGCTGGTAATGTTGGTGAAACCGAAGCCGAGGGAAATACAGGTACAGGTACAGGTGGAACAGATACATAAATGGAACAAACGGATGACATGAATGTTCTAGCTGATGTGATAACCGGGGTTGAAAAGCCTACGGCTGTTGACAATAGAACGGCGGATGAGTGGTTCTCCGACAATATGCTGATCGACATCATTTACATTGATTCTGAAGAAGAACCTGAGAGAACAACTGTCCAGATCAAACAGGAACTAAAAGACGTATTTGACATCTCCGGAACCATTATGGCTGCTCCGGATTCCGATAACGAAGCTCCAGGAAATACTATTCAACCACAAATGACTATTGATCAGAGTGCAAGTACTTCCGCTCCTTCAGCTCCAGTGATACAAGAAAATGCTCCAGTTATTCGACTACAAGCCGATGGCAGAATCAGAGATCCAAAACTCGAAGAAGAACTGAGACTCTTTCAAGAGATAATCGATGCCGAGCCAAGGTATGTGGCTACAGGTCAACTAGTTAGGATTCAGATTCCCTACCAAGAAAGCTTAAGGAGAGATATGTTCGTTAAAGACGTTCAGAGAATCAGCTGGGAGAAAGTGTACGGGATTGAAGACTGGCCATCACTGCACAGAATCGAATTTCTACACGTTATGGGAAATGAATGTCTGAATACAAATGTGGTAAGCTCAGATAAACATATTATGAAAGTGTTGAAGACAGATTCCCGCAGGCTTTCCAAAGTCTGGTTCCCACAGTTTACCGTTCAGAGGTCTGATGGCTCCGTACACGTCTTTTCAAAAGCAGACTTCAAGAGTCTAAAGCTTGAAGATGTATGTAACTTGTATGAAATCCTGTCTCGTGCTCATGAAAAGAAGATTGATTGGTCGTTTGCATATCAAAGCGTGAAGTGGTTCATGCGGAATATCCTGAAATTTTCTTATCTTAAGGATTTCCAAAAGGCCTTGGAGGCACACCAAGAACGAGTAAACATAAGAGCACCGAACCGGCGTCTACCAGACATTCAAGGTATTCCTGCTTACACTGTTCTGAAGAAACCAGAGCTAGGAGTTGTTTACTTTGATACAGACTCAAAGAAGAGATTCATGAGAGTTATTGAAGCTAACAAGTTCAGCGACGGAACCTTCAAGATTATTCAGATCCACCTTAAAGGTAGACTGCGTCTGGATACAAACGGGGAAGTGAAGCTGACTGATAAGGAGAAAGAGCTGATCAAAGAAGTACTGGATGCCGTCTCTTATCGAAAGCAATACAGGAATGCACTGAGGAGATTCGAGCTCACATTCAGAATTCGGAAGGGACATGTGGTCCCGGTGGACATCTAAAGCTTATGGCTCTACATTGGTACAAAGGGGAAGATTGTTAGTGCTATATTTGTTGTACCAAGTAGAGGGACCAAATGTGTCAAGTATTCCATACTTATATTAGTATATATAGTTTGCTTATTCCCTTGGTAGGGTTAAGCATCTCTAAACACACATAGTAGCCACACACACACAAAAGTATTTGCTTTGCATTTCATCATATTGTGGTTTACTTGGATCATATTGAATATAGAGATGGCTCCCTTTGTTGTTAATATTGTTTGATTACTTGTTCTGGGATCACAATTGGTATCAGAGCTTGTATATCACATTGTTCATATTAGGATTATTGTGTTTTTGTGCAAAGTTGAGTGTTCTTCAAGTTCTTCATCTTTTTGGTTGATTTTAGCCATTAGAGTTCTTCTACTGGATTAGAATCGATCAAGGGGTGTTAGTAGATAATACCTGAGTGTTTTATTCCGCAAAATTAGTAGGTTTGTAGCTCAGTTTGTGCATTTACGCAAAATCACTAGGTTTGTAGCTCAGTTTGTCCCTAACTCCCATTACTCAAATATTAAATTATAAACTAAAGTTTATTATTATTGACGATTTTATTTCTTAAATTGGCCACACTTACTGCTTTATGTCAAAATAGATTTGTATACTTCTAACCAAACAACCAGCACACAACACCATCTTAACACAGACAGACGCTGCATGCGGCTTAATGAGGACAGGACAAACATGTCTTTTCATTCAAAGGGATTTAACATATAAAGAAATGTATGGGCTTTATCTTCTTTTTGAAATGTTAACCATCATCATAAAACTCACACGCATTCATAGATCCTAGCAACTCATTAAGAAGTATTTTACTAATCTGAATTAGGGTACACTTACTAACACTTGAATGTTAATAATAAAGTCAAATAAGTCCATGGGATGCTCATAGAGCCAACAAAATACCAAATACTATCAATGCCTTCAATAATTACATCGGTACCTAGATGGTGGCAGGGGCCACTTAAGCTACTATTGATGCATATGCATGCCTAACAAAACATGTCTTTTCATTCAAATGGATTTAACATGTAAGCACACCGTAAATAAGTCATTGAGAAATGCAAGAACCACAAGTCACAGTGTACAAGAACCCTAAATAAGTCATTGAGACTGCATCACAAGTCACAGTGTACAAGAACAAAAGTAGACAAACAACAAGTAGAGCAGGAACACTTATAGCAGGAACCATTAAAAATAAGAACATTTTGGTAATAAGAACACTTAGAGCAGCAAGAGCAATCGAATAGTGAAACCAGAAAGAGCAATTTGATTAAGACATTATTAAGACATTACCTTGGTCGGAGAAGCAGCAAGAGCAATCGAATGAAATTCTGAAGCCTGAATCGAAGTAAAGCCTCAAACCAAACCCACCGGACCTCGATTTACGATTTTCTATGAACGAAAAAGAAGAACAAATGAAAAACCGAAACAATTGAAAATCGTATGGAAGCTGAGAAAATCGTATAGCAGTCTGAACAAATGACGAAACTGTTACAGCGAAGTGGACGATAAACTTGACATCCACATCATTAAATGTTACAAGAATATCAAGTTACATGTCAACATTGGTAAACATATGAGATTTTGGAACTTTGTTAGTTGTTCTGTTACTTTACATTGATTGAGAAAGAAAAAAAAATATCTTGTTCCATTAAATAGGAACTAAGGAAAACTTCGGTGTATTTTGATGCATTTTTCCCTTACAAATAAAGCAAAATGAGGACATAGCAAAAACCAGGAATAGTAAAATTGTAGGTTCAAAGCGTTTGTACAATGAAAGATGACCACTAAATCTGTATATTCCGATCGAAGAGTAAACACAAGAACAACATTTAAAGATAGATTGAGTTCATTACATCATCATATGTGGTTGATTCAATCCCCCTTTATGAACAACGGATTTGCTAGCTTGAAAGTGACCAAATGAACCTGAAACACCGAAATGATAAACAGACATGAAGTTTCACATAAGGGGCCTTCTCATAAACCCTAGGGCACAGAAATGCAGAGAAACAGGAAAGCTAAAGCTAATATTTAAGCTGAGAAATTGAACGTCGATTATCGTATGGATTACCTTGGTCGAAGAAGCAGTCTGAACAATCGATTAAAGCCTCAAACCAAACCCACCGGAGGCTGTTTTATGATCCTGTCGATATTGAAGCTTCGAAATTGAACGACCCTTTCGATAATGAAGCTGAGAAATTGAAGGTGGAAGGGGGGTGATATGTAAGAGAGGGCGATGGGGGTCTTGGGATGATCAAGAGTCACCTTGGATGACTCAATTAGGAGGAAGTGAACCAACAGTCAGTTTGGGATGGAGGAAACCGTGAATTTAAGTGAGAGTGGATTAATTTTTTAAATAAAAAGCATTAAGACTTTAAGACTTTAAGACATTTAGTCTAAATGCTATATAAGGTAGTATAGATAACAATTAACATCATAAAACAATAACACGACTTGGTCCAATTAACAATTTAACACAAGTAGATCACGTGATCACAACATAATCTTGAGAGTTTACACATGAAAACAAACAGAACATGCGGAAAACAGAAGGAAAAAAGCTTTAGAGAACTTACCTATAAAAAATGTATAATATGCATGAACTATAAAAGTGCAAGAAAGGTGTAGCTTTATGTGGTCTTCATGAGATTAAGAAAAGTTGTATCTTAAATTAAATGTGCATTTTTTAGAAGGGGAAAGTAGTGAACACAAAACTTTACCTGAAACTGAAAGTGGAGATGAGGGTCTTGTAGTTTGGTAGACAGCCCACACCTGGAAATTGTGAAACAAAATGAGAGTAATTAAATTAAGAAGTAATTATGCACTACAAGGAGAACGGGCTTTAGAGAAGAAACGTTTAGAAAGGTTATGATAGTGTATCTAAAGATATGTTTTAGAGAAGGAATTTTATGACAAAAATGAGAAAGGTAATGATATTTAGAGAAAGGATTTGCCAAGCAAATTAGACTATATAAAAAATGTCTCTAAAAGCTTTTGAGACGCTTTAAAAAAACCTCTCTAAAATTTGGAATAGGATTTAATAACAGTTTCTAAAGTGTCTCAGAAGGTGTGAGTTTTTTATTTTTATAATTTTTTATATATTCTATAAATATTTAGATACTTTTTAAGAAGCGTATCTAAAACATTTATCGGTAAAAATAAAATCAAAACATTTCACGATCGTTTCATCCTCGTCGCTTTGTTTGTCGATGGATGCTTGATCGTTTCATCGTAGATTTGAGTCGTCGCTCAAATCGTCGTCGTGCAAACTCTCCGTCCCTCAAATCGCCGCCTCTCACGTTGCAGTTCTCAACTCGAACATTTGATTATTGTGATTGTGAGTTTATTTCCCTTGTTTTTAACTCATTGTGATTGATTTTAGATTATGCGTTCAAAGCAAGTTCAAATCCTCATTCAGTTGGTTGTAGGTACGATTACTGTCTTCGATTTCAAAAGTAATCGAACTGTGAGATCCTATTTTTCTATCGATTATTGTCTTCGATTTCAAAAGTAATCGAGCTGTGAAATCCTATTTTTCTATCGATTACTGTCTTCGATTTCAAAACCCCTAATATACGTCGTTGGTTGTTTTTCAGTTTAACCTAAATGTGAAATCCTATTTTTCTATCGATTTCAAAACCTCTAATATACGTCGTTGATTGTTTCTCAATTTAACCTAACTATGAAATCCTATTTTTCTATCTATTACTGTCTTCGATTTCAAAACCCCTAATATACGTCGTTGAGTGTTTTTCAGTTTAACCTAACTGTGAAATGCTATTTTTCTCTTCGGGATTGGGTTACAATTCTTCATAGTTACGATTGTCCCTGATTGGTTGTTTTGATAAAAATGAACTTGGAAGACACGGTCCAGAATATGTCCCTAGTTGGTTGTTTGCGTAGACAAACATACCAAACATAAATGGCATCTTAGAGCACTAATACATCAATACTTGCATAAGCAACTTCCATACACAATAATTGAATTAGGGATCCTAAGTTTTTGAAAAATTAGGTTATACGATTAAATAACAGTGGGGATATACTGTGGTTTACTCTATTTTATACAATTATCTTTAGAGATTTTAATTTCCAAAATAATTTGTTTATGATGGTTTTACATGAAAGACAATTATATTTATAATGTAGTTTTCGATAGCACCATTACCAACTATAGTGTATTGCTTACAATGTAGTGAGCATATGGACATACTGAAGCAAAACTGAGAACAAATCAGGTAACAAGATTAAACCATTAAAGCACTTGATTAGAGGAGAAATGTAGAAGATGATGAATTGGGTACACTTTCTCTCTTTGGGAGGTCACTCTCTCTATTTCACACACACACACCTTGGTGGCTAATACACTAATGACCTCACCCACAAAACCCTAATAATTGGGGTTTAAATACCCTTTGACCAAACCTAGTAATTTTGACTTTGACATTTGTTGACTAATTACAATTAGTCTAAATCTTGGATACATTGTGTACTAACAATCTCCCCCTATGGATTCAAGATTTAAAAAATTATGACGCTAGTCTTCAGCACTTTAATCTTCAGATAGGCTTTATCTTCAAGAATCCACTTTGGCGGCTTTAATCTTCATTTAGGCTCTTCCGAAACAAATAGTCACAAAGTCTTGAAAACACGAACTTCAAATCTGTGTAAGGTTGATCAAGGTCTTCAAAACAAACTCTTTATATCTTTGAATCTTCGATCATTGCAGCAGCTTTGACCTTTTGGCAAATTTCTTCAGTCTTTGAATTATGAACGGGATTTGAGGTTTCAACGGGCTTTGAGCTTTAAGACATTCTTGAATAATCTTTAAGCTCGAACTGTCTTTGTATCTTCACGCATTTGATCATCTTGAAACACTTTATCTTGAACTTCTTTGACTTTGACAAATATCAACATTGACTTTTGGAGATTGAGATATTCGAATTATCTCCCTCTTTTTTTTCTTCATTATTTTTCATAATACTGATAACTGTAAGTATCTTCTGAACTTAATCTGATTTGGAATCAATATAGATCATATACACCAACATATCATTCACTTTTTTCAGTTCAGATTCTCTAGCTTCAGAACCTTCAGTTATTTCAACCCTTGGTTTAGTTTCACCATAGATCACCATTTGTCTTCCACCAACATTCTCACTAGTACCAATACCTTGTACATCATCGGCTTGTTCACTTTGATCGACAGGTTCATTTGAACCAGTACCCTCGGTCGTCTTTTGCTTTTTCTTCCCCCTCTCATGTTGATCAGGATCATTTCATTGTTAGATCTGGATCATTCTTCAACTCTCAGATTTGAAAAAGAGTAAGAAATCAGTAAGTTACAGCCGTTCGAAGTCGTTCGCCGGCAAAACGACTTCGCCGGAAAGTCTTCGCCGGATTCTGGGTTTTCTCGCCGGAAACTGCATATTTTGCCGGAATCTTCATCGGAGTCGCAACTCAAGTGAAGGGAAGTCGCAACGTGACCGGGAAGTCGCAACTGTTGCGATATCGCAACGGGTCGCAACCCAAACGTCACCGGAATCTCGCCGGAATCTGGAAAAACCGCCGGAGTTCATCGAAATCGCAATCCACCATATCGCAACATTCATTGCGATATCGCAACCAAATCATATCGCAACTCAAGTGTGTCGCAACCTCAGTTGCGATATCGCAACCTCGCCGGAAAAACGTGGGTCGCCGGAAAATCGCATTCTCGCCGGAACCGTTGAATAATCTCGATTTATATGTTGGAAATAGTTTCTTGATGTTCTGAAATCGTAAATAAACGAAAAGAATCAGTTTTGGACAAAAGAAAGTGAGGAAATCGACGTAAAAACAAAACCCAGATCTGAAGTTGGTGATGATGAACAGTACTAACGGACTACTCCGTTAAGTTTATGACATATTTGGTCCTTTTTCCGTTAGTTCTGTTAGTTTTCGTTAATTTTGTTAAATTTTTAGTCCTTTTCTGTTAAGTTTTAGTTAGTTAGGTTAGTTTCATTTTATTAACAGTCCGTTAGATGTTTCCGTTAGTTTTCTTACATTTTTAGTCCTTTCGTTAAGAGTCCGTTAAGTCCATTTAATTAGTTTAGGAGTTTGACACTTCTGGTCCCTGGACTTCTAGTTTTAGGATTTAGCAGTTTAAGTCCCTGTAGTTTATGTTTTGATTTGTGTCAGTTTTACTCCTTATAGTTTAAGTTTTTTTTTTATTTTTCCATTTTCAGTCCCTTGAGTCTTAAGTTTCTATTTTTGTCAAATTGAGTCCTTTTAGTTTTTAACTTTAGGATTTTCACTTTTAGTCCTTTTTCTTCATTATTTTTTCATTTTTTGTCGATTTTATCAGTTTTTGCCTGCAATTAAACGTAACTGATATATCTTTTTCGTGTTTTGCAGGTTTGTCGATTTAAAGTCCAGTTTTCCGCATTAATTTTTTCGGAATTATATTTTGGGAGACAAATTTACAATTTGTTTTTCAAAATTTATTTTTGAGAATATTTTTCTGACTTTAATCGATATTTTTTCTCTGATCGTACAAGCGCACAAATTCTACTTCTCACGAAGTATCTGTTAACGATCCGGCATTCTAATTTTTCAGGTAACGATGGATGATTATTCAATGGATGATCATCTCGCGCTAGAATATATGGGTTGGAATGATTCGTCAACAGACAAACCCAAGGCAATTTCAGAGGTAACAATGTCTCTAGAGGAGAAAAATGTTATTCTCAAGGACATGATGTCAACTTCCGACCCTCTTGTGAAATGTATTCAAATACAAAGACTCCAACAAGATAAGTTAGATGATTTGACTGCTCAACTGAAGAAATCAAGAGAATCAATTGCTTATAAAAATGATATATTGCGAGAGCAAGAGATTCTCATTGATAACTTGAAAAAGAAAAAGAACGAATTTGATGGGGCTCTAGCGTATCATTCGGAAAGAATGACTGAATTCAAAACAAAACTAGCGTATTCGGAAGCTAGGAAAAATGAACTTGAACATTGTTTGCGTGATTATAAAGACAAAAACACCAAGCTCCTTAATGAAGTTATAGGATTGGAAGGAAGACTTTACAATACCGTTCAAACTGAACAAACAAAGAAGATAGAGCAGCTAAAAGAAGAGATCTGTACTTTACAGAAAACTAATCAAGATCTCCAACAACAACTTTCTGATATGAAAACACAAGCTGATGTGAAGAAGTGTGATTGTGAATCTAAAGCAAGTCTGATGATTTCTTTAGAGGAAAAGAATGTCGAGCTCACAAAGAAAATATCTGATTTTGAACAAGTAATGAGAAAGGAAAACGAAGATATTCAAAAAGAAAGATCTTTTTTTGAAAAAGAAAGGGCAAGCTTTGGAAAGAAATTTTCTGAGTTTTCCAAGAAGTGTTTTGATGAAAAGAAAGCTATTGAGCTTAGATGTATAAAACTTTCAAATCAAAACTCCAATTTTGAAAAAGTTTTATTTTTAGAAAAGGAAAAGCTTGAGAAAAAGATGCCTGAGTTTGACACTGAAAGAAAAGTTTTTGAATCAAAAAGTGTTGAGCTTTCAATGCAAATATCTAATTTGGAGAAAGAATTAGACATCGAAATAAAAGAATCTGAAAAGAAGAAAATTAAAGATTTTCAAGCGAAAAGTGTGAAAGATGTCTATTCAGATGAAAGAAAAGTGTTTCAGGCCGAAATCTCAAAGCTAAGGAGGAGAGTGTCTGCTTTAGCATCGGAAGCTATGAAAGAGCAGAAGATCAAATCTGATCTACAAAAGAAGTTTGATTTGATTTCTCGAGAAAGGAATGTTCTGTCAGACAAGGTTCATAAACTAGAAGCAATTAACATCGTTGAATTATCTGAACAATCTAGTGCCGATACTATTGTTCAATCGTCGTATGATGATTCAACTGCTTCTGGTTCAATTCATGAACATCTTTCTTCGGCAAAGTCCGTCAAATCAAGCACTTCTTCAAAGGATCAGATGCGCTCTTCTAATCATTTCTATAACCGTGCTGCTTCAAGTTCAGATACTCCTATCTTTAAACCTGTTAAGATGGTTTGGAAGGTAAAAGGATCTTCACCTGAAAGAGATGCCCCAAAGTCATCTGTTCCTCCACCTACGGTGAACAAGAAGAACAATGCTCCGAAAGGTAAGTCTTTTGTTAAACCTAATCTTATCTATTCTGCAAATCATTTGATTAGGTTAGCACAAAAGCACATATGCTGTTCTTATTGTGGAACTAATGATTTTGTTAAGAAAGAAGATGTTCAGTATTGGTACGGTACTTACAGTATTCCTTCTAAGAAATCTGCACATAATAAGCCAGGACCCAATTGGCAATGGGTACCAAAATCTACTTAATCTGTTTTGCAGGTTTATCATGTGCGATGCTGAATGCCCAATTACTACCACACACATGACTGGAAAACAGAAGAGAAGAGTGCAATTTGAAGAAGAGTATATGTGCTGAAACCATCTGCATAATTTCAGGGGAAGAGATTCTATACTTTTGATATATTTGTGCTTATTGATATATCTTTCTACATGTTAATGGTTTCTAAACACATCAGTTTAGAACCCGGATTTCAATGAATTTATGGTTTCTAAACACATCAGTTTAGAACCCGCTCCTCAATGAGATTATGGTTTCTAAACACATCAGTTTAGAACCCGCACCTCAATGAGATTTATGGTTTCTAAACACATCAGTTTAGAACCCGCACTTCAATGAGATAATGGTTTCTAAACACATCAGTTTAGAACCCGGACTTCAAAGAGATAATGGTTTCTGAATACTTCAGTTTAGAACCCGCTTTTCAAATAGATTATGGCTTCTAAACATGTCAGTTTAGAACCCGAGCTTTCAATGTGTTTGACTTCTGATCATATCAGATCAGAACTCGTTCTTAATCTCTAATAATAATAAATAAATAAAAATAAATAAAAAATAAAAATAGCCTTTGATTGTTACATGTGCTAATTTTGTCAAATTAAGATCTTTGCAGATTTTGAGGGGGAGCTTATCCGTTCTTAAATCAGTCGATCATAATTTGAGGGGGAGATAATACTGATAACTGTAAGTATCTTCTGAACTTAATCTGAGATTGTTTGAAAGAAGAACGACTTTCAAGCATGAAAAACGTGTTCTTAAATGTTCAAACCACTTCTCTAATTCAAACAGATTTTATAATTTTAGAAGTGTGATTTTAAATGTTTTTCATGATTATCTCAGATTACATCATTATTTCTGACCGTGTGTTTCCAAAGAATAATACTTGCGTATTATCTTGTCTATATACTTTCAAGTACTCATACACACTGGTTCAGCTTCTTATTGACTTCGTTATTACCATGTCTCAAAATGAAACAATTTTCGATGGTAATACTCCCGCTAGTATTCAAAGTTTGTTGAGCATCATATTCATTTCAGCGTAAGAGCATAACCGCTTCATTCAAAGATTGTTTATATTTGTTCATATAAACAAAAGATTCAATTCTTTGATACCCTAAACCTTATATGATTATCCTTCCTTTTTGATCTGATTGATACATTGTCAGATTCTCAAACAAGTGTTTTGAGTTCATTTCATTCTTTCAATATCCTTGTTTTGAGAAATCTTCAAAGTTCAAATGCTCAAATATTTCATGATTTTATTAAGGAGCATACATTCTGATGACAATGTTATTCAAAAAGCTGAGATTTTTCATTGTTCAAGCTAAACTGTTGAGCAACATATTTTTTAGGACAACATTTCATGGGAATCAGTGTGAGAGCTTAAAAGAACTTCTATGGATCCACGTTAACCAGTGTTTCCTACCCAAGAAGTTATCCTTGAGTGATTGAGGGGTGAGGGGTCAAAATCAAAGAGTGGGGGAGATAACTCATCCGGTTGAGTAATCTCATTGTGCTGAGGTAAAATGAAAAAGAGAGTTTGGTTAGAAGTGAGCGAATGAAAAAAAAAGAGGGTGTGAGAACAGAGTTAAAAGAATAAGAGAACTCTGCACCAGCCAATTTCTGAGCCGGTCAGCCACATTACTGATTGGTTCACATTCTTTGGTGACCGTCATTGAAACAGGCAATTAGCCCATGCCAACTCTTGCATTAACCCCACCAGCTACTCATTTCTTTCTTTTCAAAGAAATGTTTCATTTTCTTGGGGATGCATCATATTATCTATCTAGTCTTCACTCGGAAGGTTGGATATTGAAAAGAAGGAAGTTTGCCCCACCTTCATTCTTCATTCATGCACATTGAGTCCGTGGAAACTTGTTGCTGTCTCAACAGTTTACACAATTTGAGCCTAACTATTATCAAGCATAAGTTGCTTCAGTCATTTCTACACTTGCACGTACACACAAGAAATATGTTTTCTTGTCATAACGTTCATAGAAATTCCTTCGTGTTTTTCAATTATTGAATGGAAGCCCTGGAGGAGTGAACATCAAAAAGCTCCATTCCAAAGTGCATTCGTTGTACTAAGTGGCTTTGTGCAACTTACAGGCATCTTAACTGACTCATCCGTTGTTTCAGGGTTACCACTTCTATTATCTGAATTTGAAAAGATTTGGATAAACATTTTTGGAATTGACGGTTGAACAGATCAAAAGGAGGAGATTGCTTCTGGTATTCAAAGACTGCTGAAATTGAAAAGAATTTTGATGATCATGATGCTCACAATCATCAAAAAGGGGGAGAAATATCAAACAGAAGAAAAGAGGGAGATAATTCGAATATCTCAATCTCCAAAAGTCAATGTTGATATTTTGTGTTTTCCAAAAATGAGATTTATTGATGAGAATCAAAAGTTTTAAAAACCAAAGTGATCCAAATCACATATGATAACAAATTGTGTAAACAAATTGATTCAAAACACTCGAACAATTTCCAAAATCTTGATTTTTTTTCAATAAACTCTCAAAACTCAACAAAACTTCAATTTCTCATAAAATTGATAAAAATACTTGGATTGAAGCACAAATTCTTCACTGTTAGGCTCTGATACCAATTGAGAACAAATCAGGTAACAAGATTAAACCATTAAAGCACTTGATTAGAGGAGAAATGTAGAAGATGATGAATTGGGTACACTTTCTCTCTTTGGGAGGTCACTCTCTCTATTTCACACACACACACCTTGGTGGCTAATACACTAATGACCTCACCCACAAAACCCTAATAATTGGGGTTTAAATACCCTTTGACCAAACCTAGTAATTTTGACTTTGACATTTGTTGACTAATTACAATTAGTCTAAATCTTGGATACATTGTGTACTAACAAAAACGCTAGCAATAATTTAGAGGAACTACAATCAAGGACTTTTCCCACATGGTTCAAGTCGAAGGTAAAGATAGACCATTTGTCAAGAACATGTTATATATTATTTTAATACTATGATTAACTAAAGCGTTTTATATAGATGGATGAACTACGTCACGAGGGCTCAATTGAGGCAACAGATGATATGTATTCATTGGCTCTTGGCCCATTTGATCGATATACTAGTTGGACAAGTTGTATCGTAAATGGTGTGCGTTTCCATTCTCAGTGTAGAGATGACAAACTTCACACTCAAAACTGTGGAATTTCTGTTCCAAACAACCATGATGGTGAGGAAGTAGATTTCTATGGAGTTATCATATATACTAGATAGAAAAGTGGTTGTCTTTCAATGCAAGTGGTATAACACTGACAAGAGAATGAGAAACATCCATTGTGAGAGTGATTTGACAAGTATTAAAATAAGTTCTGAGTGGTACGCTAATGATCCATACATCTTGGCAACACAAGCACAACAAGTATTTTATTTGGCAGATACAAAGAGAGACAAAAATTGGTTAACTGTAAACTTTTGCAAAGTAACAAACGTGGTTCTACTCGAGGAGATATCATAAAAAAAGTTAGAAAGTGAATGGGAGGAGCTAGGTTAACTGTAAACTTTTACGAGGAGTTTAGGCAAGCTGTTGGACAAACACCGAGAAGTCCAACAACGAATGCGGCATAATATGTCATAAGCAGTGTCCCTTCAATTACTTGGATCGGAGGAAGGTCCCTACATCTATCAAGGCTAGTCTTTGCGAGAGGATTTTGGTAAGATAACCACGAGTTATATTTCTAATATTTTGTCATTCTTGTTCATTATCGTTAACGAAATTAATTCATTTTTATATTTATTTTATAGATAAATTTTGATGTCGACTTGTCTTCAAAGATTGTGGTTGATGTGATCGACTTTCAAATGGGTCGATCGTTCAAAAATCACTGAGCAAAGCTGCAGGAGCATTTCCTAAGATGCAATGGCGAGGAGGACGTGGAAAGAGCTAAAAGGAATGAAGCCAACAGAATCGAACGTTACAAATGAGGCTTGGCATATACTCTGCGATTATTGGAGTTCGGAGAAGTTTCAAGTAAGTTTTTTTTGGATCCCACTGTTGAGGCTGTTGTACTCATTTTAAACTAGCATCATTCTTATAACTGCTCGTCCATTGAATCTGCTCATCTAATCGATTTCATCCGTCGAATCTGCTCATCTCATTGATTTTTTATGTTTGCATCATTGAATATGCTCATCTCATAATCTGGTTGAAACATCGATTTCCTAATTTGTCTTGCTTTGATATCAATTATTCCTTTATAATTTTTTTGGCCATTGTACAAAATCCTTATGTTGATTGCGAATGCACTTCAAAATCTGTATGATCTTATGCTAGTAGTTACTGCTTTTGTACTCATTCATGTTAAAAGTAGCAATATAAAATTATAAATTAGAGAGAGTTATATGTTCTTTTGAGCATAATTAAGTATAATGAAAAGAAAGATGAAAAAACAATACAAGTGCAAGATGAAAAGTTGTTGATAAAGGCATATACGCTACACTGTTTACTTGCTTTTTACTATAAGCTATGCTCAAACTCATAAATAATGGAGCCACACATTGCACGGTTGTTTTAATGACAGGTACATTGAGGAACTTAGTGCTTTTTGTTATTTTCTTTTTCTTCATCCATACTAGAATTTTCATGTGTATCGTTATATTGTATTGGAAAATCATCCTACTTTTGTCACCAATCATTTTAGCATCTGATTTTGTTGTATTTAGGCGTCTATTTCTGTTTCAGTTTTTTTAAAATCATATTATCGACTTAAAAATAGCATTGTAATTTGGTTATGAGGTAACACACTGAACAGCTGAATGGATAAAGCTATACATGCGTTTTGGGCTCTTAATTAAGATCTTGTAGGTTTGGTCCATCTTTATGCATAAGAGTCAGCTTTAGGATTTCTTTTCTGTGTAATCTGATAACTTTTATGCATTCACAATCAGATCTAACTTTTATGCAACCTGATAACTTTTATGCAATCTGATAACTCTTATGACAGAAATGAAAAGCTTTAGGATTTCATCATTATGTACATTTTGAACTCGATCTTTTTGCAGCAGCTGGATCATGAACAATCTCAGTGTCGATTGCTTTCTTCTTCTTTGGTATCGTACATTTTTCTGGTTTATGATTATGTTGAGGCTACTGTTTGTGTAGGGCTATGTCAAGGAAAAATTCTGAGAATAGGGGAAAGCGAAAGTATGTTTTTTTAAATGGTACAGTGAGCACTCCAAATCACCATTTCTGAAATAACGATTCTTCTATCGGGGAGATAGAGACTTTCAGAAAGTTGCATTATAGAGAAAAAGAGGGTTGGGTTAACGACTATTCTGGATCTTCATATGTAAGTTGCGTTTAACGAATTCATTTTGCATGTGTTCATCGTTTTATAAATCACTAAGATGTATATATATAATTTTTCTTGTCCATAGGAGAGTATGGTAGAGATGAAGCGGCATACCGAATCAACTGAAAATCCAAGCACTAGGAGTGACTCTACGAGTTCACGACATAGCAGCGGCACGTTAAGTCGATTGAGCCACACCGAGATGTCTGCTAGACTTGCCTCGACGGAGTCCGAGCTTGCTTCAACCAAATCCGAGCTCGTTCTTATGAGGGGTTAAATGGCCGACCTGCGTTAGTAGGTGAGGATGTTTATATCTGATCAGCCGCTTTCTAGTTTTTCATCTTTACTACACGTTCAAGACAATGGTTCCGAGACCCGAGATCGTTAAATATTGCACTATGATTTCGTTTTCTTTTAATAAATTTGGATGGATGCGAATTGATTGAACGTTGGGTTTCTTTTAATAAAAATTATCGTTTTGGGATTTTCAAAACTTTGTTCTTGATTAATTTAATAATATTTATTTGTTATATTAATATATATATATAATTATATATGAATATGCACCTGAAATAGGGATGAAAATAAATAGAAAATCTACTCTTTAGAGAAGGAATTGGATTTTTAAAAGTGTAACTTTTAGAGAAGATTTAGAGTTTATGTATCTAAATAGAATGTTTAGAGAAGGTTGTGTAAGGGTAACTTAAGGATACTTTTAGAGAAGGTTTTCAAAAAATGTTACTAAAGGCAACATCTTTAGAGAAGCTTTTCCATTTCCTTCTCTGAATGTGTGTTTTTAGTTACTCTTCCAATCTGTCCCAAAAGCTTGAAAAACATCACTAATAATGACTTTTAGAGAAGCTTTTTGAGAAGAATTGACTAACCTTTAGAGAAGCTTTAAAAGTGTATCTAAAGCCCTACAAAAGCGTCTCTAAAGGCAACATCTTTAGAGACGCTTTAAAAGTGTATCTAAAACCTTTACCTACATTTGCATAGAGAATCTTTTTGACGGAAATGAAAAGCTTCTCTAAAGGTTTTAGAGAAGTTTTGAAGGCTTTTAAGTACAAAACAAAACTGTAACACCCCGAAAATCCTAATTCAAGTTGTGAATGAACTTATCCGGAATTATTAGAGGACAAGGTTTCGCATTGGAAGGTAGGTTGCGTAATGCCAATTGGATCGCATGAGAAATCGGGCAAGATTGGGCTCGGTACAAAGCCAGCGAGAATGACACTCGCGATAGTGACATGGTCACTCTCGCTGTGTCACTATCGCCGATATTGTACCGAGAGGTGGGGGAGAGGCTACGAGAATGACACTTGCGATAGTGACATGGTCACTCTCGCCGTGTCACTTTCGCCAAGTTGGTACCGTGGGCATTTTGGGTAGCGGGCGAGAGTGCCCCGGCGATTGTGACATAGTCACTCTCGCCGTGTCACAATCGCGAGCGGGTTCCAGGGTGTTTTAAACCTACGACTTCATTCCCCTTTCATTCTCTACTTCACCCATTTCTCTCTAAACTCTCCCAAACCAAACCCTAACCCTCTAAATCGTTTTTGGAGCTCTTGAAGTCGTAAATCTTGTAAACCAAAGCTTCTCCTTCGATTCTTAACAAGGAATTATGGATGGAGGTTTGAACCCTTCTTCTCACTTTCGTTTTGGTAAGATTTCTACACTTTCTAAGGTTTTACCTAACCCTCTTCTAAACCTTTCATTCCTCTTGAATAAATGAAGTGTGAGGCTCATTTTGGTACCACTAGAAGTATTTGGTTGGTGGAATCACTTGATGGTTGAGGTAATCTTCCCTTCTCTTTATTTTGGAAATTAGGGTTTCGATGTATTGGTTATTTTGGGTGTAATATGTTGGGAGAAATGATTCTAAGTGTTTAGGGAATGATTCTACATGATTGAATTGTGATGTTGATGGTTGGAAATTCATAAATCTAGGTTTTGGAAGTTTTGGCTTGAGGATGCAAACTTCATCAAAGGAGCTTACGTTGGAGAAACTCTAGATTTAGCTTAAATCTAGCAAGGTGAGTTCAAGTTACTTTGCGAAAACTTTGTACATGCCAAAATGCTATTTTTCCTAAGAGATTGTGTGTTTTACCTGAAAATTGTTGATGTTAAACTATTTGATGAGTTTTATCTATTGAAGTATTAATTGTGGTAAATATTGTAAAACACTACTGTGAGGAATTTTGGGAAAAATATGATAGATAAATTATACATGAAAATGGATTATTGAGTTATGTGATAAATGGAGTCATTTTGTTATGAAAATGCATTTCTAGAATTAAGGGTGTGAGTCCTTTTGGAAAACCCTTTTTGTTTAACCCGTGTTGAGTTTTGGGGTTAATGATGATTTTGGGATATGTGTTTGCTTAAACAATGTTTAAACGCGTTTTATGTGATGATGACCGACATTATGGGTCTAGCAAGCTTGGAGCACTTTGCTCGGTTTTGACTTTGAGATAGTCTTGGGACAATTGTCCGGTTTAAATGGCTCGATGTGTAGTCTTATTTACGGGTTGCTTTTATTGCACCGTGTTGCATATTATTGCACGTTGTTGATATTTGCATGCTCGGGGTGGAGTCTAGGATGTGTTATATGCTTAATTTCATCTCTTTTGCATGATTTGATGTTGATAAATGATCATTAGATCTTTGAGCAGAGGGCTCGGTTTTGGACTCGATTGAGTCTTAATGGCACCCGGTTTTATTAAGCTCGACGTGGGCTTGGGGTTTGCATTGCATGAGTTGCATTATGTTTGAGATTTACATGAGTTTGAATGCATTAGTTATTCTTTTGAGGTCATGTACGAATTTTAAGTTAAGTAACCTTGTTTTGGATGGTGGGTTTTCCAAGGTAAAGACCTAGTATGGTTGAGCTTGAGGGCTTGGACTAAAGACCTAGTATGGTTGATGTCTAAGAGGGGCTAAAGACCTAGTATGGTTGATGCCGAAGACGGACTAAAGACCTAGTATGATTGATGTCTGAGATAGGCTAAAGATCTAGTATGATTGATGCCATGGATTTACTAAAGACCTAGTATGGTTGATGTCATCCGTTTTCCACATCCAAGAAGCTTACTTACATTTATTTAATCGTGGTTTAATTTATGTGTTTGTCACATCTGATGAGATCGGGTCTCTCCCGTCACCGAAGGGTGTTGATTTTGGGTAATTTATCTATTCACATTGTTGAGGTTATATTACATGCATATGGATTGTTTTCCATGATTGATGGACGAATTTATGTTACATTCCTATTGGACGTTTTAACTGCTGGAGTTTTATTCTATGGTATTTCGATTTTAATACATTTTACGTTGCGTGAGTTTTGCTTCGTATTATATTTCCAACGAAAGGTTATATTTAAATGGATGGTTTCCATGTTTTACGGTTTGAGTATGTATTGTCAACCGTATTTGAAGGTTTTGCCTAAAACTAGATTTATTCACGAATTTGAGTGGGTTGGGGTTCGTAACTCATTTTTGGAAAACGCTTTACACTTTTGGGGAAGATCAGGGCCGTTTCTGAGAATTTTTGGGCCCTGGGTGACTCGTAAATTTTGGGCCCTCAATATGTACCTAAAGAAATTTCAAGTACACGCTTTTTATAATTAAAAACAAACTTTCATATAATAAATACCAATAATTCATACAAAACAACTTGTTCGAGCATTTTTAATACAAACTCATCTAATTCATACGAAACAACTTCTTCGAGCATTTTTTGATGCAAAATCATCAATAATAGAATCTAAATCAATACTATCTAGCATGTCTTTTTCAATGCATAATATTGCCAAACCATTCAACCTTTCTTGTGACATGGAGGACCTCAAGTACGTCTTCAATAACTTCAGCTTTGAAAAACTCCTTTCGGCGGATGCTACGGTCACAGGCACTGTCAACATAATTCGATAAGCAACCGAAACGTTAGGATAACAATCTGCAAGTTGCACAAAATCAAGAATTTCAATTGCGGACATTGATCTAGATGGCAAAGTCATCTGCAACACCTTTAATTCAGAATAAAGATCATTTACATCAACATCCGCCATATTATTATGAGAAAAAGTATCACCAAAATTAGCACAACATTTCATCAATTCATTCTCACCCAATGACTTTACTTTATGCGAATCAAATAAGAATCCAAAGATACTTTCAAATATCTTTAGTTGCTCAAATCTATTATTCAACGAAGCAATAGCCATATCCACAATGGTTAGAAAATAATTAATTCTAAAATTCTCCTCTTCCGATGCTTGCATTTCTTCTATATGATTACTTTCATCAAATTGTTTTTTTCCTAATAATACGACGCTTGATTAAAAATGTAGGATCTACATTCATTTCACATGCAATTTTTTAGCGGTAACCATACTTGATGCAAACCCTTCGATCCTATATTTTTCAAAAAACTTCGTTACACCTTTAAAGTGTTCCATGGTAGCATTAATGCACATAGACTTCAATTGCAACTTTTTACTAGTCGTGTTTATTACAAATAAAATATCATACCAAATAACCATGCCAAGTAAAAACTCAAAATTTTCAATTGCACTTACCAAACTTTCCGCTTCACTTTTCGTCTTGGCATCATCACATGATTTACATAATTCAAGTAAAGCCGATCTTATTTGAGGAGCTTGAAATCTAATTGCCTTAACACTTTTGATTCTACTTTCCCAACGCGTGTTGCATAAAGATTTTACAGTTAAGCTCGACACATTATCAACTAACACCTTCCATCTTTTTGTAGAACTAGAAAATAATGTGTATATGCGTTGAACAATTCCAAAAAACGAAACAGCTTTGACACAAGAATGAGCCATATCACTAAGAGAAAGATTAAGGCTATGACAAGCACATGGCATATATAATGCTTTTGGATTAACTTCAAGTAATCGGTTTTGTACCCCTTGGTGTTTTCCCTTCATATTGGAACCATGGTCATAACCTTGACCCCTCACATCTTCAACATTAAGGTCGAGAGATTTAAGCACATCTAATAATTCATTGAACAAACCCAAACCGGACGTATCATGAACCTTTAAAAATTCTACAAAGTACTCTTCGATTTTTATGTTATTACTAGACATATTCACACATCGTACTATTAAACTCATTTGCTCTTGATGGCTCACATCAGGTGTACAATCAAGAATTACAGAAAAATATTTAGCATATTTGACAATTTTTATGATAGAACTTTTAACATTATGAGCTAAAAGTGAAATCAACTCATTTTGAATTCTAGGGTCGAGATAATGATAATGAATTTCATGATTTTGAATGCGTTTAATATGATCATGAATAACCCCATCAAACTCTCCAATCATTTCAATTAACCCTAAAAAGTTACCATTACTATGTAGATACAACTTCTCATTAGATCCTCTAAAAGGCAAAGAATATTTAGCAAGATATTTTACAACGGCAATTATTCTTACCAAGACTTGTCTCCAACGTTCTTTCTCTTTCAAAATCTCTTGTTGTAAATCTTTATCAATGGTTTGGTTTATATTTAGTCTTGCTCTTAGTTCATTCCAAGATAACATGTTATTTATATGCTCAATACTATTCTCATGTTCTTTAAGTCTCTCACCAAGATGCTTCCAATCTCTAAATCCTTCGTTGGTTATTGCATTTCTATAATTTTTGGATTTGAACAACTTACAACAAAAACAATACACTTTATCTCTAGTTTCACCATTACTTAACTTTTTATCATAATAAGTGTATGAAAAATGTCTAGACATGTTATCTAGAGGAAACACGATACCAAATTCTCTAACGGGTCCTTTTTCAACTAGGATGTCTCTTGATTTAGTATCAAGATTTTCCCACATCCTAGGATCATACATATCAATAAACGGAATTGATTGATCATCTGATAAGTTTTCAGTATTATTGGGGATCTCATGCTCACTCATATTTGGGTGTTCAACATCATGTTCATTTGTATTTGGGTGCTCAACATCATGTTCATCCAAATTCCCTAAGTTTTCATTAGAAGAATCTATGGCCTTAACAAACTTATCCATAGCTCCTCTTTGTGACAATTTCAATTGCTCATCTAACTTTCCTTTTTTCCTTTTCTCACTTCCAGACAGGTACTTGTATTTTTTAGGCAACATGATTAAACTTGATTACTTGAACTAAATCAGAAATAATAAGCAGAACTCAAGTAAAAGGGAACAAAAGCACCTGAATTGGAAACAAAGTTCAACACTTCAACTCCCAAATTCAGAATTCCCGGTGTATATAATCTGTTACAATTTAACAATTTAGAATTTAGAAACAGATTAGAACAGAAACAGTCAAACAGATTAAAACAGAAACAAAATCAAATTGCAGAATCGAATTGCAGATTTGCAGAATTACAAAATCAAATTGAAAAAAAATCCATAAGAACAAAATATGGATATCACTTCTGCTTACGTGGCCCACTTACTGGGCATATCAATCCACATAATTGAAGAAAACATAATTGAAGGCATCCAATTACAGAATTACTAAGTCGACTATTTAACTATTTTATCAAATACATATGAAAAAAATCCTCATGTAATAACTAATAATCTTTGAAGAAAACAGAGAACTATAGAATAGAGCGATGACTCCTCATGTAATTGCAGACTTGCAGAATTAAATTGCAGAATCGAATTGGAGAATCGAATTGCAGAATCATGTAAACCCTTACCTGTTGTTGGCTTGGCTGTTGCAGACTTGCAGAATCAAAATCGAATTGCAGAATCGAATTGGAGAATCGAATTGCAGAAACAGAATGTCAGAATCGAAAGGCAGAAAGTCGATTTTGATTTTTGAGACCTGCAGAATTATTGAAATCGTCATTCACGTTTAAGTTTTCTAGATATTTAATTGATTTTGCACAGTTAGAATTAATTGCACACTTTTATGTTTTTTGGGCCTCAACTAATTACATGGATTTGGGCCTCTTCATCACTATATCAAATTGCCATTAGGCCCAAAAACTTGATTTTTTTCCAGCCTAACATATAAACCATTTTTTCTAAATACATATATAAACTAATTTTTTTTTTCGGGCCCCTGATTTTTTTGGGCCCTGGGCGAGTTCCCAGCCCGCCCTCCCCCAGGGGACGGGCCTGGGGAAGATTCCCATGGATTTGGGTGCGTTGGAAAATGAGTCATTTATGTCTATTTTGAGAACTCTTTGGAAAGGATAACCTTTGTCGCAAACTTTCATTAAAGATTTGTTGAATCATGACTAAAACCACTAATTCCTGATTTATGTTTTTATATAGTCATGATAAAATGCTTGAACACGACACCTCCCTCCTTTCCAATAACAACAACAAACTACATTTTTATTATTGTTGAAGCAATTGCCCTTCAAATGTTTAGAGGATTCAGCTGGTATAAATGAGATATGAGAATTCACAGCAGGAAGAAGAAAGTTCAATAATGTAAAGAAAATATCACAAGAAAAGCATGTAAAGTGACAGGGCTATTGCATTAACATATCTCAACCTCTGCTTTCTACTTCATCAAGATTTAATAGTAGTTTTCCTTTAATTAGCATCAAAATAAAGAAGCAACAAATGGAAATTCCAAATAAAGCATATATAATTTTTCATTCATAAAAGACTAACCTCAAAACCTCATTAATTTGTTTGTTCTGATCTGATCTGAGATGCAAATGTTCGGTTGTTGTTTATTGTTCATCAAATGAACTATAATGGGTAATAATCTTTCCTTATAAGTGAGCATTGAATAAAAAATTATGTGTAAATTGATAATTATGTTTCAAAAATGATTTTTGATGAGTTTGGACATGTTCTCAAGTTGTTAAATTGGTAGTATCATCAAATTTGCAACAGCAAAATGTTTAAAGTTGCAGCTGATGTTGCTTGATTATTAGCAGCCCTTCTTTGATCGTATATATCACAGCAGCAACTTAACATCCAGTGATTTGACACTATACAAACGAGTGAACCAACTAAAGGTCTCTGGAACTTTTTAGTATATACTATATAAAATATAGTAGTTCAAAAAAATTAGTTAATAAAATAGCACAATTTTTTTAGTATCTAATAGCACCCAAAATTAATTTAACATTATATTAACGGTCCACAAAAAGTAAGGACCCAAATTTTTTTAGTGTATACTATATAGTATATAGTACTAGTTAAAAAAATAGTCAATAAAAGAGACACAATTTTTTTAGTATTTAATAGGACCCCCCCAAAAAAATTAACATTATATTAAGACCCACAAAAAGTAGGGGCAAACGTTTTTAGCATATAGTAGTAGTTCAAAAAAATTAATCAATAAAGAGGACACAATTTTTTTTAGTATAATAGGACCCAAAAAAAATTAACATTACATTAAGGGCTCAAACATTTATATTAGAATATAATAGATTTCTTGTTATTTACTAAGAAAACTCATCCTATAAATAAATATATGATGGTTAGTCCCATATGGTTGGTCCAACCATATGAGACTAACAACCAAATATTTATATTTGGGATTCCAAAACTAACCTTCTTTTTCCATACATTATGGATCAAAAAAAAATTAAGTATTCTCCTATATCTACAACAAGAATAAGATCTCAAGTTATAACCAACATGGACTTTTGATTCTAACATTGATGGTTCGTAAAAGTATGTATTAACCCTAAAAGCTTAAAATGGTGAAAACATTAGCATGAGGTGATATGGAAACCCAACCGAATTATAGTAATTTGCATTAGTGTTACTCTGAATAGTCAATATTGTGATAAAAAATGAAGTCGGTCTATATATTAAAGGTATATCATATGATGTTTTTGACGGTGGAACGAATTTATGATGCTAGGTAAAAATGATATGATAGATAATATTAATTTAGAAATAATTATTGATTGATTTTGCGTCTAGGTATTCTCGGAAAAACGGTTTTATATGAATTATTAATATTTTAGAAATTCAATGTTATTTCTGCTGATAAAAGACAACATATTGAAAAAAAATCGTACTTATCGAGGGCCCATTTTTAAATCTCGCACAGGCCTACAATATGTCAGGAACGACCCTGATTTGAACTCAAAAGTACTGTAACTGAAATTTCTTTCTCATCAATCAGAAGTGTAAATCATATAATCACTCGATGAAAAAGAGAGGATAAATAGATATAGAATGATTAAAGTGTTGGATATTTTCCCATTTAACACAACACAATAGTAATTATCCTAAAAAGCATGGCCTATTGGGTCGCACACAAAGTTTAGTTGTGTAAAAGCAAGAAGAACATTCTAGAGGGTGTAGCAGGTAATTAATTAAAAGTATTTTAATTAATATGGAATTACTAGTGTAACAACCCAACCCAAACATACATCATATAACACAATTTACATCTCATCATAAGATAACAAAATTCATATTATATCACATATGTCTCTTGGTCCCAAAACTATACAATACATATATCAATACAAACTTTTTGCTGATAGTGTACATCACAACTTACAAGACTATTAATACAAAACACTTCATGAAACTCCATAAACACACAGCTTCCAAAAGCAAATAATCATTTATCCTTTTCTCTGCTCTTACTTACTCCTCGACTTGGAATACATATTTTTGAAAACAAAATGAGGGTTAGACCAATTGGTCTAAGTGAGAAAATCCATGTCAGTTTAATAATCATTTTGTAAAACACATATATACAACAGGTATACAAATACCAAGCATGACTCGTATGCACTGCGTACAACTCTTTCACACGTCCATATTAGTTGGTTGCGCTAAACCAACTAATCAATTTACTCCGCTGCACTAAAATACTGCCAACTCCGCTGTCTCTCCGTACAGCCAAAACTCCATCAGCCCTAAGTCCGGCCAACGTGCAATCGTGTAGTGTAATGCTTATATAAATACAACATATATCTCAATATATCATATTTCAATCATAAACACGTCATCACATACCTACCACATATTTATTCAATATAAATGTATTCCCGTTTGAAAATGACACCTGAAAGCAATAACGCACTAACACCTTTTCTCGAAAACTTGCAAGAACCTTACTTTTCCACCAACTGCCCAAAATCTGAATTAAACAAAATACATATAACTCTTTACCACATAAAACTCAATGACAAGCTACGAATCCTAAATAAGCCTATCATACCCTTATCCAGAAAACACTCTAAAACTATCCGGTTACAATTGTATCCGAAAAACTAATCGGAAACTACCTATCCAGATAATCCAATCCGGAACATTCTATCCGGAAACCAATCCGGACAACCCATCCGGAAAAACTTATCCGGAAACTCATCCGGACAACCTTATCCGGAAACTACAAGTATCCGGGAAAACGAATTCTGGAAACCGAAGAATCCGGATATGATTTCATCCGGAAACATACTGAATCCGGGTACACTTTCATTCGGTAAACCAATCCGGAAATCATGAAGAATCCGGGTAAATTACATCTGGACTGCAAAGAATCCGGATAACCCTTCCGTAACCCAGATTCGACATCAGCTAACCAAACATTGAAATTGAAATTTCTAAACCGGTAGAAATCTCATACGACCAATAACAAACACAAAATTAAAACAAAACGCACCTCAATCGAACCACACAACTCTTCTCTTGTCTTAATCGATCGACGACTCCTTTCTCTCTTTCTCTTTTCACTCGGTTCTAATACACACACATAGATTAACTCAGGAAGCCGACATAGTGACAAGAGGAGGTGTCGAGTCTATATATAGGAATGGAGAAATTGCAAACAAGGGCTCTAACTATACGAAAATGACGATAATACCCTTGAACATGCAATCCGACTCAAGTTTACCCTAAAACAAATAAATAACGAACTTACCCGAGGTATTACAACTAGAGTGACTAACTAGTAATTAGTCCATACTTGTTATTAGATAATATCTAGATAATTATTAGACTAATTGAATTATTATTAGATAATATCAAATTAGTCTAGATAATTATGAGAATAAAATGAGATATTATTTAAATGAGATTCTAATCGCAAAACCTTAACCCTAATTTGGAAAAGCTCTCTCTTTCTCCTCTCTATTATTGACGGCCACCTAAGCTCCCAAGAGGAGGTTTTGCCTCTTTCTCCAAAACACACAAAGAGATTCAAGTGTGGTGTTTACGGGATTGCATAGTGTTAGGACACTAAATGTCCTAATTATAAGATAGTTTTGTAAAGGGGTAATTAATAGTAATATGGGCTTGGGTTATGTTATAATGGGCTTGGGCTTAACTATGTAACAAGGGGTATATAATGTTTAGTGTGTGTAATTAGGGAAGAGTTAGCCATTGCAATGTAGCCTCCTTGGTGTAGTGTGTGTTCTAGAGAGAGATCCATTCTCTCTCTAGGTTGCTTTCATTGAATAATACACCACTTTGATTATCTATCTTCTGGTTACCAATCTATCAATTTATGAATCGTTGCCTTGTTAAAATGGGACTAACAAGTGGTATCAGAGCCAAAATCGAAGGAATCAATCATCGATACGATCATTCTGCAACGATTCATCATCAACAGCCCAATCTTGGTATGAAACAGTCATTTTTCGGATTTTTTTGTTGCACACACTGTTTTGGGGTTGAAAAACACATTTCTGTTGGTTTTTGGACAAAACTCGAAGTATTAATGTTGTCCAGAATACCCTCGCGCATCTACGTACCAATTTTCAGCCCAAACAGATCATTTTTGAGGATTAGACTTAAGATTATTTGAATCTTCATCCATGTCGCAACCAACATGCCTTCATATGTTCATCCAAATCGCAATGGTCATATATTCATGCATATCGCAATCCACTGCTCATGAACAGTACCAAATCGCAATGGTCAATTGTGACTTGGCCTCCAAATCGCAATGGTCTATTGCGACTTGGCTCCAAATCGCAATCCACATCACGATGAACAGTACCAAATCGCAATGGTCTATTGCGACTTGGCCTCCAAATCGCAATGGTCTATTGCGACTTGGCCTCCAAATCGCAATTGCCTATTGCGACTTCGGTCCCGAATCGCAATCCATTACACTATGAACAGTACCAAATCGCAACCTTCAGTTGCGACTTGGGTGAACTTTTGCCTATTGCGACTTCAGGTGTTGCGACTTCAGCTATTGCGACTTCAGTGCATTGCGACTTCAGTGCGTTGCGACTCTAGGTTTTGACATGGTTTGTGTTGCAACAAAGGGTTAAAAATGTGTAATCGTGACTGTTTCTAGAGATCCAGATGGTTAGCGGAACCCCCGTGCTTAGTCTCAGGAGGGGGGCATTGTTCATGGTGTTTAGCATAAAGCGCGTGTGACATCATTCCCATATTTAGGCTGTCACATACATATTGCAACTGTCAATGCTTAAAGGAGCTCAAGTCTGCCAAGATTTTTAGAAGATGGGTGTTGGAATTCAGTCTTTGGTTGAATTGAATTAGACGTTTGAGCATTTGCAATCATTATTCTAGAGTTTTGTTGACGATGCTAGACCGTTGAGTGCTCTTCTGACCTGATCAATCAGAATTGTGAGTGCTTGCAATCGTTGTTCTAGTGCTTTGGTTGTGATTCAGACTCTTGAGTGCTTATAATCATTCAGCTATTTCTTGAAGATTGAAGTTCCGGATTTTCATCATTCAGTATTCTGATATTTTGGGAATGAGCATTTTTCTACAGTTGATGAACAATGTTACTTGGGGTGTGCTCCTGATAGAGAGAACTCGTCTATTTGTTTTTTCACCATCATCAAAAAGGTCTCTCTAATCCTTCTCTTGTTTTATGTTACTTGTAATTTTGATTGTAACCTGATCTCTGGAAGATTGTTTATTTTTTTTGCTTCCGCTGTATTGATCTACAGTTTTATAATACACACAATCCAACAGTGGTATCAGAGCCACGGTTACAATGTACAAGTACATAAAGAATTGTTTTTTATGATATAGAATTTGGTTTTGGGTGTGGTTATACATTCAAGTGGGAAAATTGAATGTATGAAACACACGCAAAGAAAATTCTAAGGCTTTTTCTTATTGGCTTTGCTGTTTTCAACATTAAAATTTCTAATTTTGGAAGTTTAGGGTTTCTAACCCTAAATTTCAAAATTAGGGTTTTTTTGAAAACAATAGATTTCCATGTTTTGAAATTTTAGATTTAAAAGTCTTAATTTGAAGTTTTCAAAACATAAATTTTCCACTTTTGGAAGTTTAGGGTTTTAAGACTTTAAATTAGGTTTTATGAAAACATAAAGTTTCCAATTCTGGAAATTTAGGGTTTTAATACTCTAGGTTAGTTTTTGTAAAAACAAAAGTTTTTATTTTGGGCGTTTAGCGTTTAAGGAAACCCGTTCGCAAAAACGCCATCCCGTATGGGCACCAGACGTGATAGATCCCTCATGCGTTGGGTCTAGGAAGCCAACCGAGGAAACCCCGTTCGCGAAAACGTCCCTTACTCGTTTAGGGTTATTTCAATTGTTGATATTATTATATTTGATTAGAGGGTTGCGTCTTTTAAACTTCTTTGCTCATCCCTATCTTTTCCTAATAAAGCTAATCTATTCCTTATCAAAGTCAATCATCTCCTAAACAATCCAAACTTTCTCCATAAGTACCATATTTCTTTTCCAACTTTTTTTCCCTAAACAACTCAAACTTTCGTGATTCGGGATTCGGGATTCGGCACCTCTATAACACCCTCAAATTTGGAAAGAGCAACTAAATAAAAACTTCGATCAATGGAAATACCTCAGCTTTAAAAACATAAAAAAATTACTCCAACATTCAATAACTTAAATCACACCAAAACTAAGTAAGGTCGGGTGTTACTTAACCCAATTACAAATTGCTATTCCCAAATATAAATGCGGAAGACTTCACCAAGCTAAACGTTCCTCGAGCACACAACTAGCACTCAAACTCTTCACAGTGTCGCTAGCACTATTCCCCACCGGGAACCTGATCCACATGCCGACAAATAAAGAGGTTAGGCTAACACCTAGTGAGTTCAAGAGTTTATATCATGAGCAAAATAATTCGTCAAACGAAAAGACCACAATTAAATCATGATTTTCCGAAAACGTTTATATGAATATGCAAACAACTCATTTTCCCAACGCACACAATTTCAGTAACGAAAGCTCCAATATATAACGGTTTCCAAAACGAAATCAATTCCATAACTTACTCAAAAAGGCGGATAAATATTTAATTTCCAAATAGTATAAATAGGAATAAAACTCTATTATTCAAAACATCCAAACACGGATGAGACATAATACGCAGCCTACAAATCATGGAAAAATAATCCATATAAATATAAAACGTCACCGAAAACATGGATAGAGATAAATACCCAAAACTACACCTTTCGGTGACGGAGGAGACCCGGTTCCATCGAATGTGGCGGACACACAAAGTTAAGCCACTTATCAACGTTCTTGGATTATAATCATAAGACATATCAAGCTCAGCACCTTTAAGCGTACACTTGTGGAGTATCAACTTCAACCCCTCTAGGTCTGTACATTGAGTTATCCAAATCCAAGGGAATATATTAGCACATAGGTCTTACACCTTACCTCGATGCCTAAATGTTCCTCAACGTGGAAAACTAGCGTCTCATCATTGGCATAATACCTAAGTGCAAGGACATCAAGTTCAACCACCCACGATCTATACCTCTAGTCCTTCGTAAAGGGTCTTTCGATCTACGAGTTCAACCACCCACGGTCTATACCTCGCTCCCGCTAACCAAAATTATGTCCAATTCCAAAACAGAGATAAAGTTCCCATTAAACCAAATGACTAACTCATATGCCTATGGATCCATTGCATTACAGTCTAAAACTTACATGACCCCAAATGTACGACAACGCACTCAAAGCATGTAACATTTCAAAAAAATATGTCATAATTGACTATAAAATAGACGTCATCATAAGCAATAAAATGTATTTAACCAACGTTTATGCAATTACATGTTCCAAAACATGATTAACTAAAAAACCCATTATGAGTTGTGATAAAGCGTTTTCGAAATGAAATTACACCCTTTATAATTTCAAAATATATTATAACTCAATCATATACATTTTCCACACGTTTTGTAAAACCAAATAAACTAAAAGTGTATTTACGTCAAATGACCCTCATTTTACAATAAATCATCAAAAACCATAATAACATGATTTCTTTATCAAAATGTTCAAAGACCCCAAATAAGTAACATTTTTCAATATTTATAAATCAAATGTATCTAGAATGTAAATTTCCTCAAGTAAGCAACACATTTGATAAACATCAAGTAAAACACTTTAATACTTCAAAATGGACATTTTTGGCATGTACAAAATTTTCACAATGCAACTTGAACTCACCTTGCTAGGTTATGTTAAACCTAGTTTTTATCCAACTTGCTCAATCTTCTTGATACCTATATAAACCGTGAGCAATCACCAAATCAATGAAAGAACTCTAGACAAAATATTTAGACAACCTTTTTACGAGCCTCAAACCGATCTACGAGCGATTTATAACAATTTTTACAATATCTTGACAACACTTAAAATCATCCATGTCAACTTCAAATCATTTAAAATCATTTAATTCATACTACCCATGAATTAATTCATCAAAACCCACCCAAAAGCTATAAACTTAAACTTTCAAGTTTGAAATCCTTAAACCCTAAATGATCTAATCAACAAAACTAAATACCTCAATTTAATTTATTTGCAAAATACTAACAAACCCACTATTTACCATAAGAGATATTCCTTCCAAGAAATAACAACATCAAAAGCATGGTATTTCAAAGAACTCTAAATTTTACATAATAACTAGAAAACCTTAAATTAAAAGTTAAGATGTTCATACCTTTCAATTCTTAGAATCATAAGTCATCAAAGAAATTAGTTCTCTTTAATCTTATCCTTAAAGAGCTAGCTTTGCATCACAACAATAATCCCAACATAAATCTCCAATACATTTAGGAATGTATACAAACTCTTTTTTTATTGTGGTTGCTTCCCTGCTTTCCATTCTCTATTCTTTCAATAAAAATAAGATGCCCTAATAAACTATTGGAATAGGGGCTGATGAAAGAAATGGGTGAAGTGGATTAGGCTTCATATTTGGGCTAGTTACCATATTGGGCCGCAAGTATGCTCTTCTCAGCTTCAAAAAAAAATTAGAGGTACACACTACAAGGTTCAAACCCTAGATCAGATGCAAACATACACATTGCCTTTACCACTAAGCCATAGTCTTGTTTTGATTACAACAACGAATTTAATTTATTTATACTTTGTTTCGCCAGGTCTAATCCTTCCCCCAACTTCGACATTAATTTTGAACTCGATGCAGCTCGAATTTGTTAAAACTCAAAACACATATATTGTAGTTAAGTTTGTTAAATTTCCATAAGAACATGAATCACTTAAATTGGAGCTAACTCGAGTGAGATATGATTTTTTTCTTTTTGCTATATATATATATATATATATATATATCTCAAAAGTGTTCAAAACCAAAAATCCGGGTGTTACAATCCCCCCAACCTTGGAATGATTTCGTCCTCGAAATCTATTGCCAATCCATAACTCGAATGTCGCCCACAACGGATTGCTCGACTTTCAATAGTTCGATACTTCTTTGACTTAAACAAATTCGACCCAAAAGTTCATCCGATATCAAAACATTGGTGTAGACATCGAACCTTGCTTGAGCAATCTTCTATAATACGGTCTCGCTTGTCTCCCAACCTTGGGTGACTCGTGCTACTTCGAGCAGGGGCGGATTCATGTTGCAAGTTGGGGTGTCAAATGACCCCCATTAAATCCACAAAATAATTGTTTTTGCATATAATAAGTTATATATTTATTGGTATATAATGAATTTTCAGCCTCCCTAAATTTTTTTAATTGACCCCCAATTATAACATACTTGCAATAAAAATCCTTGGTCCATAAACATATAAAATAAATTTTCTTTAAACATTATTGGTGCATATACATATATAGTATTTAATTTGATTTTAGAGTTACTGTATATGTAATTTTGTACCAATTTATGTATAACATATTATAATTTATCAGACAAAAGTCTTAATTACTAACTTAGGGGCCGTTTACAAAACGCTTACCCGGGTAAGTGCTTACCAAGTCACATTAGCTTACCGGATGAATATGGCAAGGACTAAGAATCTTACCCGGTAAGAGCGGAAGCAAGGACCGAGAGTCGAAAGCAAGGACCGAGAGTCTTACCCGGTAAGTGAGTGCGACGGCTCTTACCACGGTTAGCGCTTACCGGATAAATTGTTGCATACGATGCAATTTTGGTGGACTAAAATCTTACCCGGGAAGTAAGTGATAGTGTTGAATTTTACCGGTAAGCACTTACCCGGGTAAGCGATTAGGTAAACGGCCCCTTAGTATTAAGTATTGTTTAGTAATGCATAATTTCTTAGATTTCAAGTTTACATACAGAATAAATTATTGCATACATACATATTGTTAAATTTCTTTGCACTTTATAAAATCAACCAGCAAATGCATACAAACTAATCATTGAGTCATACTAATATAATAGAATACTACATCATAATATTTATAAAAAATATACCTCATCATTAAAATTGAAACAAATTACAATTTTACTTTTAGCCTGAAGTATTTATTGTTATTTGTTATGTTTGTTACTTGATGTCTGATTGTTAAGTTTTTGTTAATTGTTTTATGATTTCATTAGAAAATGAAAAGATATGCCAAAAGAAATTGTTATATTAATTCACTAGAAAATATGAAAATATTTTTGTAAAGAAAAATGTCAACATTCGAGTCGATATTGATAGTAATGATTCTTGCAATATTATGCTAATTAAATTTCGACCCCCATTAACAAAATTTCTAGATCCGCCACTGACTTCGAGAATGGTCTATGACATCAGTTAATCACTTCCTAAGTGTTTCCTGGCCGGGGATTCACTCTTATATTTTCTAACAACCCCAAATTGATACAATGCATGCCAACTACAAGGGTTCTCAAAATCCCTGAATCGATAAATCTTAAGGTTGGCCCAACGTTCCATTCAAGAACATATCATAACATTCTTTAGAAAGCAAGTTATCCAAAATTCAATCCTTTCACAAATCTCTAAACTCATTCCAACATTGATCATTCGAAATAAAATCTCTAGCAATTCAAAAAATAATTTCTAGTTACCACAGTTCTTGTCTTCTTAGATTTCTTACTTATATTGCAATGTTTCTTAGAACTCATGGGAAGTACACACAAGTACTCTAACTCGTATCAAGGCACACCTCAAAATTGTCCATCTAAAACTTAAATCCTTAGCTGGGCGGGATGATTTCAATCATCAATCACTAATTACCAAAATCAAATATCCATAGAGTCATTGTTTGCTTTCCAAACTTCTCAAGGAATTCAACATGGATGACACCCCAAACCCCAAATGAGTCATCGACCTCAAAAACTGAAGAAATATGTGAGAAGATGAATAATATTCTTTATAAAAAGTTAATATTCTTTGCAAGATGTTAATATTCTTTACAAGAAGAATAATATTTTTTACAAGATGGATAATATTCTTTACAAGGTGAATAATATTCTTTAGAAGATGAATAATATTCTTTAAATGATGAATACTATTCCTGCTGCCGTTTAACTGGAACAAACCAAGGCTTTCATAGCCATGACATAAAGAAGGAAAAAGAACTAATAATTACAAAAGATTACAAGGGATATTAAAGCAATTAAATAATACTAGGAGCCATCCCTTATCAATGGTCAGAGGTATGAGTAAAGAAGAAGTAACAATGAGTAGAAATCAGATTTAGACCATCGTGACAGATATGAACCATACTGATACCGGAACTAGAATCCCAAACTATACAACTCAAATGACGAATTCCAAAACTTTCTTAATTACCAAAGTCCAACCAAGACGGAGCAATACTAACACTTAATATGAAGTCTGTAAAATGATCCCTCAATTCAAATCCAATTATGCACAAAGAACCACACGAAGCTTTAGCCCGAAGATTTACTGAAATGAAAAGATCACTACTTAAACAGTCGGACAACTCATAAGTCTAATACCTCAAAATCAAAAGTACACTGACTTAACAAGCGGTACCACTCGGATTACTGTACTATCACAAGTTGGACTATCCAACACTTCCACTTCCAAGGCCCTTTGAGTCCCCACTCTTAACGAGAGTTTCTTAACATTTAAGGCCCTAACGAATTCAAGGTTTCAAGTGCAGGACTCAACAAATATGCCAATCCAACAAAAATTATTAAGAATTTTCAACGCAAAATCTTTATCATAATTACTCTTACGTGTAAAAATCTACTACTGTTTACTCCGTAGTTATGTAAAGTATACACACTTGTCACACATATAATAATCATTTTGAAAACTACTTGATCACAAATCAAGCTAATAATGATGATGCAAAAATATGCTCGATGAACTTTTAAGATGAACGGTTATGGTTCTAGCATGCATCTACTTATGCCATGCACGCTGAGTAGTTTTCCTGCATTAAATAGTGTGCAACAGGTTGTTTATACAAAACTTAAAAGAGAAACTTCACGTAATCGAGTTCCAAAATTTTCCCATTTGACTATAAAATGATGTGCGATGAAATTTCCCAGCAAGACCCACATGCATCAGTTTATCTTCTAAAAACTTAGCAAAATGATATGTGCATGCGATTTAGTCGTAACGTAAAATAATTTAGATTAGCTTCAAATTTCAAGCTGTAAAGATAATATGCATCTTTCGCAAAGGGTCTTTCGGTCTACGAGTTCAACCACCCACGGTCTATACCTCGCTCCCGCTAACCAAAATTATTTCCAGGTCCAAAACAGGGAAAAGTTCCCATTAAACCAAATGACTTACTCATATGCCTATGGATCCATTGAATTACAGTCTAAAACTTACATGACCCCAAATGCACGACAACGCACTCAAAGCATGTAACATTTCAAAAAAATATGTCATAATTGACTATAAAATAGACATCATCATAAGCAATAAAATGTATTTAACCAACGTTTATGCAATTACATGTTCCAAAACATGATTAACTCAAAAACCCATTATGAGTTGTGATAAAGCGTTTTCGAAATGAAATTACACCCTTTATAACTTCATAATATATTATAATCAATAATATACATTTTCCACACGTTATGTAAAACCAAATAAAGTAAAAGTGCATTTACGTCAAATGGCCCTCATTTTTCAATAAATCATCAAAAACCATAATAACACGATTTCTTTATCAAAATGTTCAAAGACCCCAAATAAGTAACATTTTTCAATATTTATAAATCAAATGTATCTAGAATGTAAATTTCCTCAAGTAAGCAACACATTTGATAAACATCAAGTAAAACACTTTAATACTTCAAAATGGACATTAACGTGAAATGTGGAATAGACATGTTTAATTGTAATTCCCGTTAACATGAAATGTGGAATAGGCATGTTTAATTGTAATTCCCATTTCGTATTGATGATGTGATAACGTGGAATAGGCATGTTTAATTGTAATTCCCGTTAACGTGAAATGTGGAATAGGCATGTTTAATTGTAATTCCCATTTCGTATTGATGATGTGATAACGTGGAATAGGCATGTTTAATTGTAATTCCCGTTAACGTGAAATGTGGAATAGGCATGTTAATTGTAATTCCCATTTCGTATTGATGACGTGATAACGTGGAATAAGCATGTTTAATTGTAATTCCCGTTAACGTGAAATGAGGAATAGGCATGTTTAATTGTAATTCTCATTTCGTATTGTGACGTGAAAACGTGGAATAGGCAAGGTATAATTGTAATTCCCGTTTTCTATTGGGAAATAAGGGATATGCATGGTTTAATTGTAATCCCTATTTCTACACCAAGAAATAGACATGGATTAATTGTAATTTCTTGGGTATGAGTTGAAATCTGGGATCCTCAGTGATTCGTAGTGGCGCTCTTAAACATGATACTATGAGTTACTTGATGTTCGTCATACTCATGGAATCGGGTATGATTCCCGTCATCGAAAGATGTTATGTGTACGTTATGGAATTGGCGAAGAGGTTATTTTATATGCTTTGTTTACAGATTTAGTTTTCAAAGCTTATAAATGTTTTGATTTTAAACTTGATGTTCTCACTAGGCCCTAATGTTTCAAAAATAAATTTTCTTAGCAGGTGCTAGCACGGGAAGGGAATTGAAGGGATGAGCGGAGAGTGACTCATGAATCATAATTTTTGAAGATGTAATGGAGAGATTAGTTAAATCGAAGATTTTGGGAGATCCCGTAGACAACCCTTATAATCTAATCTCGTTTGGATATGGATTAGATTAGTAGGTTGTTTATGACGTTTTGTTTGTAATTATGAACCTTCGTCACTAATTCTCCATTTATGAAGGAAAGTATATTGGAAGATGTTGTAAACCTTGTCTATTTAAGGTTTAAATTTGTTCGAATTTTTAGGGTGTTTCAGTTTTGGGTGGAAATCAATGGCAGGGGAGGGTTGAAGAATTGAAGTTGGCGACTGGTGAGTGGCGGCACTTGGTGGAGATGATGAAAGAAATATCTTGAAACCTAATTTGCTGGATGCGTGTGAGAGGGAAAGAGGGTTGATTTTGTTATACCTAATATACCCTCAAGTTTCTTTAAGTTGTATAAAATAAAATTAGAATGTTCACTTAAATACATTAATGCCATCACTTTTTCCTTAACCGTAGATCAAATGAGTTAATGGCTTAGATTGGGTTTGCGAAGTTTGTACAATCTGATTGGTTTGCAAATGATAATCACCCTAGATTAGGTTTGCAAAGTTTGTACAATCTGATTGGTTTGCAAATGATATTCACCCTATATATATATAATATATATATAGTTCTTTTGTGGGTTGTGATATATGTATAGAAAATGTGTGGAGTCTTGAAATAAGCCGTCTTATTATTAACTAAGAAATTTTTATCCTATCTCCATAATGAGTTGGTACCGACTGCTCGAACATATATAAAAATAGAATAGTAATACAGAAGGTAATCATACTTTTCGGAATAAAAAAGGGAATTGAATTTTCCTAACTTACTAGTTTCTTCATGTGGTCTAGTCAACTTTATTTTTAAATTAAAATACCCATGTTATAAGACTATAGATCCTTTAAAAAGAGTGGGATTTAATTCATAGAAAATTCCTCGTGTTATGTAACATATTAACAATTGCTTCTAAAGGTCTCCTTTGTTTTTCTTGTGAATTCTAAAAACCGTTAAGCATATGTGACCTCTATTCCTATATCAGAAAAGAGGCTAACTATTATGATAGCTTTCAAGCAATTACTAGTTGTTATAGTATTTTTTATGAAACAATTGGTTGATTACAAATGAAGATATAATTATAGTTTGATGTTAAAATATATGTTTTAAGTATTTATTTAATGTGGTTTTTGTTTTGTTTAGGGAGATGATTCATTTGTTGAGGAAACCCCTTATGTGGTACTCAACAATAATTCGGATGAGACACGTGAAAAATAAGAGAATGTCGAATCAAATAGCAAAAGAAAATGAGCAAACAAAGGTGCTAAAGGAGGGAAGGAGAAGGTCGAATGTTGGAAATACTTTGATGTTTTGTTTATTGAAGAGGATGGATTAAAACGAAAACATGAAAAGTGCATGTTTTGTGTCACGGTACATAAAGCCGATCCGGTAAGAAACGACACATCTAGCCTTAAAAAACATTATCCTATTTGTGACAAGAATCCTGAGTTTTGCATGAAAAAAGTCACTTGTCATTTAAAAAAGAATCTAGCGGGGAAAGTAGTGTGCAAACTTGGAAGCACGATGAGAGTAGAATAAAAAAGGCTTAATTAAATTTGTTTGTTGTTGGTGAATTGCCTTTTAAGTTTGTTGAAAATGAGGCTTTTCTTGAATACACTAGTGCTTTATATGGAAGGTTTATGTTGCCATCACGTCACAACGTTTCTAAGGATGTTGCAAAGTATTATATAGATGAAAGGAATAAGTTATTTGCTTATTTAATTACACCAACAAACACCGTTCACTTTACTACGAATACTTGGACATCATCGTGCCAAAAAGTGAACTATATGGTTGTTACGGCTCATTTCATAGACGATGATTGGGTAATGCATAAACGAATTATTAACCATAGACCCATTGATAGTCATAGGGGGGATGATGTGGGTCGTAAATTGTTACAATGCATAAATGGTTGGGGGATAAAAAATGTTATGACTATGACGGTTGATAATGCCTCTAGTAATGATAAGGCGCTAGAGTATTTGGTGAAAAAGTTGCCTAATATGTATGATGGTGGGAAACATTTTCAAGTTAGGTGGTTGGCGCATATTCTAAACCTAATTGTGAAAGATGGTTTAAAGAAGAAAAATTATTATATTGATTGTGTGCAAAAGCCGGTTAGGTATATTAGACACTCGACACAGAGAAGAGCCAAATTTAAAAAGTGTATGAAAGATTCTAACATTGAATCAGAAAGGTTTTTGTCCTACTAGGTGGAACTCCACCTTTGAGATGTTGAAGATTGTCGTGGAGTTAAGGGAGGTATTTTTCATGTTTGAAGTTGAAGATGCTAGTTATTTTCGTGATCTTGATAGAGTGCCCGCACATTTGGATTTTGGTATGTGAAAACTAGTGGTCGATTTTCTAGAGAAATTTAAGATTAAAACGGAAATTGTATCGGCCACTTCAAAACCCTTGGCTCATCTATTTTAGAGAAATTCTAGATGTGGACAAACATCTACGTGTGTGGGAGGGGAACCCCATTTTTGTTTAATGGCTCAATCAATGCGAGAAAAATACGATAAGTATTGGGGGAAGTTTGACGAATTTAATGACTTTATGTATTTTGTCGTTATGTTGGATCCTACAATGAAATCATCGTTTATTGGACATGCGTTTAGAAAGATGATTATGTATAACATATCGAAGGACAAACCCATGTCAAATGAAGTGCTAGAGATGAAGGTGGTGACTATGGTGCAAGAGATTGAGAAAAGATTGGATGTTTTGTTTAAAACATACAAAGAAAGGTTTGACACAGTTGACCTTATTTCCACATCTCAAGAAGCGTGTAATGAAAAAGATTTGATATCATGTGATGGGGGAAATGACTTTTTGGGGGAGTTTCTACATGTGGAAGAAAGTAACTCGGCTGCAATTGAAACCGAGTTAAAGAGGTACCTAAATTAGCCAAAGATTTATTATACTGGGTTTTACATACTTAGATGGTGGAAACAAAATCCTATGAGGTTCCTAATTGTATCTCGGATGGCCAAAGGTGAATTATTTTACTTTCATTTTTTTGATATTATGTTTAAAATATTATTGTCTATGAACTTTGGTCATTATATTTTTGTTAGATATTTTGGCAATACAAATTTCCACCGTGGCATCCGAGTCGGCGTTTAGTACAGGCGGCCGTGTACTAGACTCATACAGAACAAACTTGTCACCTTCCATAGTTGAGGCTTTGATTTGCACTCAAGATTGGGTGAGAAAGTCGAGGAAACCGATTGTAGATGAGATTGATGATATATTAAAGGACGACGACGTTGCCAAAGGTAATAAAAATTATGTTAATACTAACATTATTGTTTATTGATTAGTTGTAATTTGTTAATATTAACCAACTTTGTTTGTTTTTTGTATATATATAGATTGAAGTGGCGATAATAGAACAAAACGGAAAAGGAAAAGCATAAAAGAATATCGAAGATTGTTGAACTTTTGCTTAACTTTGAACTTTTGATTGTTAAATTTTTGATTGTTTGAGATTGATTTTGAAACACATTTGAAACATTAAGAATATAATTTTGGTTTGGGATTGATTGTTAAATTTTTTGATTGATATTTATTTATTATTATTATTAGAATTGAAGAAACAGTGTCATCTTTGATTGGTGTATTTGCCAAATTTTTAATTGATATTTGTTTATTATTATTATTATTATTATTATTGTTATTATTATTGTTATTATTAGGATTTGAAGCAACAGTGGCATGTATAAAGGAGTCCTCTATACATATATACATACATATTAATATATTATATCTCTGCTCGTGGCCAAAGTAAGATTTTTGTCTACTCTATTATCTTATTGGTTGACCAAAGTTTATCATTAGTGCTTAACAGGAAATCACATGCTTTTGTAGGAAAATATTATTGTGTCCCAGGAAGGAATAGAATTGAAGTTGCTTGGCTTCGAAGAGTACATATCATTTAAACTGATCCAACACTATTTTATAAGTTTTGCAATAACATAGCTACCTTGATCGTTTCTACAGTATTCAGTAATGGACCAGTGTCATTGATGGTGGTTTAGGTTTGCGATCGGTTTTGATAGATAGTTCATAGATTTTAAAATTTTCGGTCCTAAGTGGTGCTAGTACCGAATTTCCCGTCCCAAAACCGAAACCGAACCGGGACCGAACTGGTACATTCGGTACCGGTTTTCACTCCCAAACATTTTTGGTACCAACCGGTTCGGTACCGGTCTGGTCCCGATCTCATCCCTAATATAAAGTGTGCTTGTATGTTCAAGCAAAAATTGATTTATTTTTAAGTGCCAAAGTGTATGTTGAAATCAATCTTTATCAAAGAGTTGTTTCTTGCATGAATTTGGCACTCCATTGCTTTTATATGCAAAATTTGTGTTTGTATGGACCCGATAAATAGTTTGCCTCAGTTAGACCTATGTGTTGTGATGTTTGGTTGTTGAATGTTTTTTTTAATGGTTGTAATTTTTGCGCGGCCTACGAGTCGTTTCCTATTTTTTTGTATTTGTAAAATAGTATAGACAGAATAGGAATTTATTTTATCACAAAATGTAGAAGAAGACCGAAGACAACAAACAAGATTTATGAAGATTGAAGTCCTTGGCGTGGACCCACTCGAGCATTGAAGAAATGGTGAGTTTAGTGGGAGCCGGCACATCATCTTATGGTTATTAGTCCCTAGTTTGACCAAGTTTTTCTCGTGATGGCTCACGGGAAAAACGCATAGGTTTGAGGCAAATATTACCATTACTTGCATGTGGTTGTGTTTTGTTTATTTATTAATTATCTATGTCTTGAATGCTAGATAATCTAAAATAATTTTGAAATACAATAATTTTTATTAAAGAGTTAACAAAAACTTGCAAGTGCATTGTGCCAATCGGATAAAATTGGTTTTATAGTAAAGTTTTAAAATGGTTAAAACGAAATTTGCTAAAATGAAGACAGTTAAAAATGTTTTAACTAAGAAAAACAAAAACTCGTTTTTAATGTAAATCACACGCTACCCATTTAAGGCACGCATTTGAACTAATAATCTATCGGCGTGGGGAAAGGGCTAAAGCCAACACGTCAGTTAGATGTTAGGGATAATGTTTGTGACATTCGCGATATCCGAGAGTCTTGGGCCAGATGTCATGTGCCTTATTATGGTCGATTTACAATCTGGACTCGTGATCCACGACAAACCTGTCACGAGAAAGGATTAGCGTGGAAGGAATTAAACATGTCAAACGACATAATGGATGTCAGTGAATCCCGCAAGGATCTAAGAATTTCATAGAGATGGAATTGGTAAAATGGTTACCTACCTAAATAGCTTCCAATTACGATCTGCGGCAAACCTATCGTAAGTGGAAGTGAGGAAGTGAAATATGGATCTTAGCTTTGTTAAAATTAAATTTGTTTTAAACAAGTGGTAATATATTTTAGTTTTATTGCGACGGACTATCACCGACGGATTTCCGATGGATCTGGACTAGGGGTGAGCATCGTCTACCCGCCTTTGGAACCGGAACCGCTCTGAAACTGTTCCGGTTCCAGAATCGGAACCGGTGTGATTGGTTCCAGTTCCGGTTCCTAAAATACGGAACCGACGGGTACCCACTATTTTTAATAAAAAATATTTATAAACTTATTAGATGTAAATATTTAATAAAACTAAAATTGAATTAATAGATTTACCAATTCAAATATTTTTTGCACACAACTAAAATCTTAAGTAAAAAGTTTGAATATGTTTGTTAGTGATTTTATGGATCCCAGATTAGTGCAAAGTAGTAGAAATCAAAGAATAATAGTCAATAAACACACTGATTTCAAGTCGTCATCCATCTATTATTCATAAACCATTCAGAGAGAATTTCAATAGTGTTTACAATGGTTATGTGGCGATTAGCCTAAACTATTAGGCTAACAACACTTTATATAGCTAGACCTAAACTACCAAGGCCCATGGCCCATTACAAAATTAAGCCCATAAAGCTATTTACAAAATAAACCTTGAACTTCTATTCAACTAGATTTATTCCCAACAATCTCCCCCTTTGAATCGAAGTTCAATCTCGTGCCAGTTCGGAACGTATCTCTTTCGGAGTGCAAAAAGAATCTCGAAGCTTATGATGGCTTTGCGGAACTCAATACGGTCTTCAACAGTTTCCAAGGCTTCTCGGGCGTTTGCTTCGTTAAGACTTACGGCAAACGATTTCTGAAGATCTTTTTCCTTGGTAATTATCTCTCTTAACACGTCTCTGACCTTTAACAAAGTTCTGTCGCAGAATCTTTCAACTTAACTGAAGCGGAGAAACTTCTTTTCGTTCTGTTCGTTGAGATAGACGATTCCGAATTCTGGTTCTAACAGCAGAGTGTTAACTGGGTACATCTTCAATTCGGGGGCTTTCTGATCGGGTTTAACCAAGTTTATCTTCTTCGTCTTGTGCTCGACTCCCATCTGAAAATCAGTAATGTAAGACATTGTTACCTTGTATTTCAGGAATCGCTTGACTGCTTCGAGCGCTTTGGTGATGTGGAGCGGACGGATCGTTCGGGTTCGGAGGTCTTTGAGGATGGCGTAAAAGTTGTTCAGTCGGAGATTCTTGAAGTCGGCTTCGGAAAATATCCATTCTTTCCCGTCTTCTCGTTTAACAGTAAAGACCGGGTACCAGATCTTCAGAATGCGACCGGACCTGATCTTGATAACTTCGGTAATCTTGTGCTTGGTTCGGACCTGACTGACCGGTAAACACCTTTTCATGACCTCTAAATACTGTTTCTTGTCAGTATCGTCGAACTTTGCTAATTCGAGGCAGAAGGCTTGATCAAGCACTCGCAGTTTGTGGACGAATAACCTCTTCAGGGAGTCTTTAAGGAAAGGAATCAGTATTATGATTTTCTCCAATCTGACAGGTTGTGGTGGTTGATCAGAAGTTGTTTCTTGCTGAGGAGATGTCGGATGTGCTGATGTAGAAGTTTCGGGAATCAGTTCAGCATAAACGGGTGTACTCTGAATGGATTGCAGAAGGAACTGATCATAGTCAAAATCGTCGTCAGCATCGGTTGGGAATATCAAGTTTACCTCGGAGTTTATTGCACTGGCGGCTTTTTCATACCATGCATTTTCCGTTTCTGGGTCGATCTCCGAGTCAAGATCTATCATTTCGAATTTTGTCCTTTTCGATGCGGTGTAGACGATCAGTTCTTGGGATTCTCCCTCGGGCTTTTCAACCGTTGGGTCTTCTTCATCTGAGATGTCCATGTCGATGACCATCTCGGCTAAACTTAATTGGGTTTGTGGCTGATCTTCTGATGTTGCCACAGTGGTTGATGGTTCCGGTTGAACCATTGGAGTAGAATCGATGTTGATTTGCTCGAACTCTGATAATTTCTTACGCTTGTTCTCCCCCTCACGGTGATCAGGATCATCCTGGTCATCGTGGGAGCGTTTGAGTCTGCAAGCTTGACTCTTGCAGGTCTCTTCGAGTGAGGTGACCCTGTCGGACAAGGTTTTAAGGGCGTCCTGAACGTCCTTCAGGGCCGTGTCAAGCTGGTCCAATCAGGTGGTGTCGGATGATGGTTGAGCAGATGCTTGTGATCGGAGCACGAAAATTAGATCTGCTTCGGTTGAGGAGGCAGTGTTGCTGTGTTGGAGCAGTTGGGCTAGGAGCATGGTCTTTAGGTCATCCACCAAGTAAGATTGCTGAGCAGGTGCCGGTGGAGGTGTTGGTGCGGATTCGGGTTCTACCACTTTCTCCTTTCCTTTTAGTTGACTCTTGACCTTGTCGAGCTCCGTTCTAAACTCCTGTGCCATCGCTTCGTGGACAACCTTTAAGGCGCCGTCCAGATACTTTCTTGACACGAAGTCAGGTAAATCACCACCGGGATCACTTAGATTACGCGTTGAGGTCACAACTATTGAATCAACAGAAGTGCCACCTACGTTCATAGCTGGTGTGACATTAACTATGGTAGGATTTCCATCCGATCCTCGTAATCCGCTCAAGGGCGGACTTACTACAGATGTTCCGATCGGTTCACTTAATTCACCGATGTTAGCAGTCTCAATCTGTGTCCTAGCCAAAGAATGTAATAATGTATCAAGGGGCTCTAGACTCGATGGTGCGGTGAAAGAAGACAAGAACGGGGAGGTTGTTCTCTAGTTTCAATATCGAAACTCTCCGAGTGAGAGAACGATAGACTTTGTGCTAAGTCCCCGTAAGAAATTGCAACAACCAGCTGTTGAGAGCTGGTTGAGTGGCTGGGGGTTGTGCAATTGCATTGCTAGGTCCACGACGACTTCTTCAATGTCTCGTCCCAACGGATGAGACGACGCAGCAGATGTGGCTACCTGGGCGACACAAGCTCGGTTACGCTCATTCTCTGCTCTATTTTGGAGACTCTCTCTCTCTCTCGTTATTCTTTTTAGATCTCCATTCTCTCCGCCTCACTTGTACCAAATTTTCAACTAAATCTCCCTCCGCTCTCCTTATGTCTCCCGTAAAAGGCTCGGATGTAGGGATTTCGGAGGGTGTGGGTGAGGTAGATGGAGTTTCCTCGGTCATAGGTGGTCGACGTCCGATATGGGGAGGTATCATGGATATACGGATGGCTTGATCTGTATCGGAGTCGGTTGTTTCATTGTCTGGGACGCCGGTTTGGGTGAACGGTGATATAGGTTCAGTAGTGTCGGTTCTGGGGTCCTCTTCAAGTAATGGGGCAGTGACAACTGGGAACTTGTGTAGAGCAGTAGACGGTCTGGCTTCATCGGTGGTACGGGTTGTCGAGGTAGTATGTGGGGGAGTAGGTGATCTGCGTGTAGATGGTCGGGAAGGTTGGCTTGAGGAGGGTCGGGAATGGCTAGTACTGTCTTGCGAATCCTCAGCACCTCCCGCTTCAGTTTCCCTCACAGAATGTACTCTCAGCACGCCCCGTCTGGGAGCCCCAGCTACCCGGACTCTACCGCCTCTTGTCCTAGAACCCGTACGTTGCTCGGGCCTAGCTCCTTGGGGAGGTCCCTCCGGCTCTCTGGCTGGACCACAGGAGCACCTAACGCTCGCCTATATTCTATCACACTCGGTGCTTGCGGATCCGCATATGCCAGAAAGGCGTCGGGTATACGCATGGCTTATGCGTTGGATGGGTTGCGAATTACAAGGTAGTGTAAACTAAAGGGAGGACATACCGGGTGATTAATGCGGCGTGGGATGTCCGGGTTCGCGTCCATGTGTTGACGGATAGCAAGCTGAAGGAATCGGAGGTATGGAATGAACTTGCGTTCTTTTGTTCCGCTGATGGCGCGTATGGTCTGTACTAGTTCGCGCCAGATGATCATGGAGAAGTCCACTTGTCGGTCATAGATTACAGCATCAAATAGGCGCAGAAAGTTGCCGGTACACTGGTCGATGCCTTTCCATCTAGAAGACAGGCACCGGTTCAGAATCGTGAATAGTGTGTACCATATTGGAGCGAGATATTTCCGGTTGAAGGCTGATGGGCGGTTTAGTGCATGGTTGTACCCTAGTGCCCGAATTTTGGCACAAAGGGTGTCGTCGTCGATAGCAGGGTAGTATGCATCTCGGCCGCCGTCAATAGTTTCCGGCAAGGATAGAAGTCGTCGGAAAGATTCGGGAGTTAGGACGAACGGATGATGATCGATTGTTGCTGTTATCGTTTGAGTGTTGTCACCGGTGACTACTCGGATAGTATTCCAGACTTACTGTAAGTAGAGGACTGGGACGTCGATAGTCATCGTGAGTGCATGGCGTAGAGGGTGGCCAAGTACAATGTCCACGACCACACGATGTTGTGGTCTGAACTCAGCAGCATCGAGGTGATGATTGTTGCCCTCGATTTCAGAAATGTGGTCGGGTGAAACTAAGGCGTTGTCGGCCTCCTCGTCAATGAACTCCTCATGAGGAGGGTTGCCTTGTTGTTGTTGATCCGCCATATGTGTACCTGAAAGACAATGTGTTAGAATATTGGCGATTGAAAAGTGTCGGTGCATATCTTGGCGATAATCAGCTCAATCTGGAATGGATTGAGGAACATCAGTGAGGAACAGGGTACTGGAATGGCCAAGGTATCCGGACACAATGAGTATTCGATAAGATAGGGTTTCCGGATACAATGGTCATCGGATAACAGAAGTTACCGGGTACATTACTTATCCGGAGACACAAACTTACCGGACAAGATCGAATTTACCGGACACTTGCAACTTACCAGACAACTAGGGTGTCCGGATGAGATAGCTTACCTGACAAAGCATGAATTACCTGGATAGTTGAACTTACCGAAGACCATGAAGGTTTCCAGACAACTTGGGTTACCGGGTGAGATGCTTTCCGGATAGAATGACTTACCGGATAAAATATCTTATGATGGAGGTGTCCGGATACCTTGAATGTGCGATATCCGGTTAGATCTAATCGGCCAAAATAACAATTAAACCACAGATCAAAGCATGCTATGAGGTTTAAAAATAGTGTATGGGCATAAAACAACCAATAATAGATCCAAAAATAAACCCAATGTTTCCGAATACGAAACGACAGAAAGGTCGGTTCCCGAACGGCTCAACCTTCGACTAATCTGTCGATTTGTGGGTCGATTTGGGCGTGAAAGTGTACGAAAATGATAGGAGAGTATGAATGGAGTACATACCTGAGATATGAAATCGAAATCGACAGAAATGATCGATATTGAAGCTATCTGGGGGTTTTATAGAGCGGGAGGGTTTTTGTGAGAGTTTCCGGAAAAAGAGTAAAAGAGGGAAAGATCCGGGTACTTATAGGGGATGTGGTATCCGGGTGGGTCGTCAGGAAACCTACCCGGTCCGGATACCTATCCGGATAGGATGGTTTCTGGACAACTTGTCTGGATAGTGTTGAAATTTTTCAAAAACAATACCCTGATATTTTCAAAATTTGATTTTTCTTTCCCAAAACAGTTAGAGAGATTTAAAACACGCCCCCTCAATTTTTGCACATAAAGAAAATGCCCCCCCTCGGATTGTGCATAAGATGTGCTTTTGAGAAAAAAACTTGGGTAAAGCCACACAGAAAACTTATTTCATTAAGAAAAAATGTGTGACTCTCCCCCTCAAACATAGAACAGACTTACCTGATGGGACTTAGGCGTATGTGCTCCCCCTGAACACATGAGCAAGTTTGTGACATGCACAAATGTTAAAAAAAAAATTGTAGACGACAGTAATGAAATAAGAAAGGAAATCACATACGAATTTAAAAGCAAACATACGAAATCTACCTAATTAATACAGAGATTTAAATTGTGGATCCCGGATTAGTGCATACAATAAGAAATCAACAGTAATAATCAACAATCAGTATGATTTCCATTCGTCATCCATATAACTTCAATAAACCTTTTCAGAGAGTTTACAAAGTGTTTGCAATAAGCGTAATGACGATTAAACGATTATGAACGATTAACCTAATTTCTAAGGTTAAGATAACTATTTATATCTAAGGCCTAATCTAATCAGGCCCATGGCCCATTACATAATTAAGCCCAATATAAACATTTACAATTTATTCCCTTGAACTTCCATTCAATCAGATTTATCCCCAACAATCTCCCCCTTTGAATCGAAGTTCAATCTCGCGCCAGTTCTCGACGTATCTCTTTCGAAGTGCGAACAGAATCTCGAAGCTTCGGATTGCTTTACGAAACTCCATGCGGTCTTCAACAAGTTCCAAGGCTTCTCGGGCATTTATTTCGTTTCGATTTGCAGCAAAAGAAATCCGAAGTTCTTTTTCCTTGGAGATTATGTCTCTAAGCGCATCTCTGACCTTTAGCAGAGTTCCGTCGCAGAATCTTTCAACTTGACTGAATCGGAGAAACTTCTTCTCGTTCTGTTCGTTGAGATATACAATTCCGAATTCTGGTTGTAGCAGCAGCGAGTTGATAGGATACATTTTCAGCTCTGGAGCATTCTGATCGGGATTCAACAGGTTGATCTTCTTCGTTCGGTGTTCGACTCCCATATGAAAATCTATAATGTAAGACATCATCACCTTGTGTTTCAGAAATCGCTTTACAACTTCAAGCGCTTTGGTGATGTGGAGCGGTCAGATCGTTCGAGTTCGGAGGTATTTAAGTAAGGCATGAAAGTCATTCAGTCGGAGATTCTTGAAGTCGGCTTCGGAGAATTTCCACTCGTTTCCATCTTCGCGTTTAACCGTAAAGACTGGGTACCAGATCTTCAAGATTCAGCCAGATTGGATATTTACAACTTCGGTGATCTTGTGCTTTGTTCTGACTTGGCTGACTGGTAGACATCTTTTCATGGCCTCTAAGTATTGTTTCCTGTAAGCTTCGTCAAACTTCGCCAATCCGAGGCAAAAGGCTGGGTCAAGCACATGCAGTTTGTGCATGAACAACCTCTTCAGGGAATCTTCTAGGAAGGGGATGAGGACAATGATTTTCTCCCATCGGACAGGTAGTGGTTGAGGTTGATCAGAAGTTGTTTGTTGCTGAGGAGATGTCGGATGAGTTATTGTAGAAGTCTCGGGAATCTGATTAGTATAAATTGGAGTACTCTGAAGGTTTTGAAGCAGGAACTCATCGTAATCTATTTCATCGTCGGCATCGGTAGGAAAGATCAGGTTTACCTCGAAGTTTATCGCACTGGCGGCTTTTTGATACCATGTGTTTTCGGTCTCAGGGTCGATCTCAGAATCACGATCTATAAGATCAATTACGGGCATTTCTGGTGCAGAATATACGATCAATGCCTGGGATTTTCCCTTGGGCTTTTCAACTGTTGGGTCTTCATCATCTGAGATGTCCATATCGATGACTATCTCGGCTAGGCTTAGCTGGGCTTCAGGTTGGTCTTCGGATTGTACCACAGCCGATGGTTCCGGTTGAACCGTTGGAGTTGTATCGGTGGCAATTGGTTCAGACTCTGATAGTCGTTGTCGTTTGTTCTCCCCCTCACGGTGATCAGGATCATCCTGGTCATCATGGCGTCGCTTGAGTCCGTCAGCTTGACTCTTGCAGGTGTTCTCGAGAGAGGTGACTCTTTCGGACAAAGTATAAGGGCGTTCTGAACGTCCTTCAGAGTCGTGTCAAGCTGATCCAATCGGGTTGTAATAGATGACGGCTGAGCAAATGCTTGCGATCGGAGTACTGTGATGAGATCTGCTTCAGTCGAGGAGTCAGTATCGGTGTGTTGGAGCAGTTGGGCGAGGAGCATGGTCTACAGATCATCCACCGAGTAAGTTTGCTGAGCAGGTGCCGGTGGAGGTGTCGGTCTGGTTTCGGTTTCGACCACTTTATCCTTCCCTTTGACTTTATCGAGCTCCTTTCTGAACTCCTGTTCCATTGCTTCACGGACAGCCTTTAAGGCGCTGTCCAGATACTTCCTTGACACAATGTCGGGTAAATCACTGTCGGGATCACTTAGATTGCCCATTGAGGTCACGAATGTTGATTCAATAGAAGTGCCACCTACGTTCATAGTTGGCGTAACGTTGGCTATGGTAGGATTTCCACCCGATCCTCGTATTCCGCTAAGGGGCAAACATACTACGGATGTTCCGATCGGGTCACTAAGATCACCGATGTTAGCAGTCTCAATCTGTGTCCTGGCCAAAGAAGATGTGATAGGCTCTAGACTCAATGGTGCACAGAAAGAAGTCGAGAACGGGGGAGGCTGTTCTCTTGTTTCAATACCGAGACTCTCCGAGTGAGAGAACGGTAGACTTTGTGCTATATCCCCGTGAGAAAATGAAACAACCAACTGTTGAGAGCTGGTTGAGTGGATAGGGGGGCTGTGCAATTGTGTCGCTAGGTCCACGACGGGTTCTTCAATACCTCGTCCCAACAAATAAGACGAGATAGCAGATGTGGCTACCTGGGCGACACTGGTTTGGATTCGTTCAATAGCCTCTCTTGTTGTTAGGCTTGATCTCTCGTGATTTTGTTTTGACCTCTCCTTATGTCTCCCATAATTGGCTCAGATGTAGGGATCTCGGAGGGTGTGGTTGAGGTAGAGGGAATATCATCGGTCATGGGTGGGCGACGTCCGATACGGGGTGGTTTTAATGAAAGACGGATGGCGCGTTCCGTATCGGAGTCGGTTGTCTCGGAATCCATGGCGTCTGTTTGTGCGAACGATGAAAGTGGTTCAGTTGTGTCCGTTCCGGGGTCTCGATCGCGTATGGGGGCGGCAGTGACGACCGGGACCTCGTGTAGAGTAGTCGATGGTCCGGCGTCATCGGTTGTACGGGTGTGTAAATAGGTAGGTTGTCTACTTGTAGACGGTCAGGAGGTTTGGCTGGTACTCGGTTGGCTAGATTGGCTTGTACCGGCACGCGTATCCAATGCACCGCCCACGTCTGTTCCCCTCCCTGAGTGTACTCTCAACACGCCCCGTTCGGGAGCCCCAGCTACCCGGACTCTACCTCCACGTGTCCTTGGACCCTCACGTCGCTCGGGTCTAACTCCTTAGGGAGGTCCCTCCGGCTCTACTATACTCTATCACATTCGGTGCATTGGGGTCCGCGTGTGCTAGTAGGGCTTCGGGTATAGGCATGGCTTGGGCATTGGACGGGTTACGAATCACAAGATTGTGTAAGTTAAATGGAGGACATACCGAGTGGTTCATGCGACGCGGTATGCTCGGATTCGCGTCCATATGTTGACGGATGGCCAGCTGAAGGATCCTTGGGTATGGAAGGAATTTGCGTTCCTTCGATCCGCCGATCGCCCGTATAGTCTGAACTAGCTCGCGCCAGATAATCATTGCGAAGTCGATGTGACGGTTGTAGCAGACGGCGTGAAATAGGCGTAGGAAGTCGGATGTGCACTGGTCGATGCCCTTCCATCTGGAGGATAGACACATGTTCAGAATCGTGAACAGGGTGTACCAGATAGGCGCTAGATATTTGTGATTGAAGGCTGAGGGGCGGTTCAGTGCATGATTGTATCTGAGAGCACGGATGTCGGCGCAGAGAGTGTTGTCGTCGACGGCAGGGTCGAAAGCAGCACGACCGCCGGCAGTAGCTTCGGGTAAGGATAGTAGACGTCGGAAAGACTCCGGTGTTAGCACGAACGGATGATGATCGATCCTCTTCGTAATCGTCTGAGAGTTGAGCGCCGTGACGACTTGAATGGAGTGCCAAACTTGATGCATGTAAAGAACTGGGATGTCGGTGGTAGTGGTGAGTGCATCGCGAAGTGGATGTCCGAGAAGGATGTCCACGACCACACGATGTTGTGGTCAGAACTCAGCAGCGTCTAGGTGGTGATTGTTCGCCACGATTTCAATTCCATGATCCGCTGGAACCTGGGCGTTGTCAGCCTCTTCGTCAATAAACTCCTCTTGAGGTGCATTGCCTTGTTGTTGTTGTTGTTGATCCGCCATTTGAAAACCTGAAAGACACGGTGTTAGAATTATGGTCGGATTAAAAAAAAATTGGTTGTGCGTACCTTTGCAAAGATCGGTTCAATCTGGAACAGATTGAAATATGGCAGTGTGGTATTAGGCATGTAACACCTCGATTTTTATAAAGCGTTATGATTGGTGTTATTGATTAAATAAGTATAATTAATTGATAGATTAATTTTAGAGTTTATCCCCGAATAAACTTCGTTATTTAGTTTAATGAAATTATAAGTTAAGGGGTAAGCTTTAATTTTAATTTATAAGTTGGAGGGTTAAAGTTGCCTATAGATGAAAGGATGGGGGTAGAGGTGGTCAAGTGGTGAAACCCCACTCATCCCCACCGCCTCATTTTAATAAAAATAGAAAGTGGGATGAGATATTTCATTTTTAGAAAGAAATACATTTTTCTTTGTCTTGTGTGTGTGTGTGTGTTACTCTCGGCAGAAAGAGGAAGAAGAAAGAAGAGCAAGGAAAGCAGATTTTTGGCAGTAAATTTAGAGTTCCATTTGGTGATACCAAAGGTATGTTCTTCACAATAATTGTTCTTAATAAGTTTATGTAGCTTTCTATGGGTTTAGAAATTGGGTTTTGATGTTTTTGAATGTTATGAGAAATCTGGGTTTATGGGTATATTCTGTTAACAGTCTTAAGCATATCTGCAAATTTTTAGATTCAGATATGGCTTAAAAGTATCAGTTTTGGCTTAAATACGTTTTCTGTTAGTTGAGATAAGGATGAACAGTTAGTTGCGATAAAGATGATAGTTGCGATAAAGATGAATGTCGCAAGCTTTGGGTTGCGATAAGATTGTTATATCGCAACAGTTGGTTGCGATAAGATTGTTATATCGCAACAGTTGGTTGCGATAAGATGTTATGTCGCAACAGCTGGTTGCGATAAGAGGGGGAATACCGCAACAGTGGGTTGCGATAAGTGTGGTGTCACAAGTAGTAGGTTGCGACAAGTGAAGGTGCATTCCTTTGGGTTGCGATAAGTGATGAAATTTTGGGTTATTTAGGGTTCTTAGTCTTTAAATAGCCCTATTTAGTAGACTGATATGAGTACCATCTGTAATTGGGTTACTTCAGACTTTGTAAAGTTTGGTGACGGAAATCTTTACAACTGTTAAGGAGTGAAGTAAGAAAGACATTGTGCTATCAGGTGAGTTCATTCTTACCTTACCCTTTTATAACGTATCTAAATTATGGTAAGGTATATTTTTATAAAGAGATATTTCCCGAATGAATTTTGGATGGACGATTATACGAATTTTAACTATTTGTTCTAATGGGCAATTGTGTATATAAATTTATATCAAGGAACCGTGAGTGATGATATTGATTGTTAAGACTTATGTTATGAGAAATTAACATATTAAATATGATTTGCTCATACTGAATGATATGAGAGATCTATAAAGGAGATTTGCTCATACTGAATGATATGAGGAATCTATGTGGTATAAATGTGATTTGCTCAATGATATGAGGAATCTATATTAAACAATAACCTGCACAAGTACGAATAAGTGTAATGGATCCATAGACACTAGCTTTATTTGATAACGTAGGATAGGCAAAGTATAATTGCTATTCCTGTTTATATTGGAATGTAATGAATATGTAAAGTAGAATTGCTATTCATATTAATGAATAGGCAAAATAGAATTGTTATTCATAACTGAAAAGCAGGAATAGGCAAGGTATAATTGCTATTCCCGTGTATCCTTGAAATAATTGAATAGACAAAGTAGAATTGCTATTCATATTGAATGATTGAATAGGCAAAGTAGAATTGCTATTCATGTGGAATGATTGAATAGGCAAAGTAGAATTGCTATTCATATTGAATGATTGATTCATATTGAATAATTGATTCATGTTGAATGATTGGATAGACAAAGTAGAATTGCTATTCATGTAGAAATGATGGAATAGGCAAAGTATAATTGCTATTCATATTGACTATAGTGAATAGGCAAAGTATAGTTGTTATTCGTATTTGAGATGAGGAAACATGAATTAGACGAAGTGTAAGTGTTATTTTCTTTTGATTTTCGGCAGATTAAAATAGGCAATATATAAGTGCTATATCTGCTCCCATTCCAAGAAGAAAGTATGGCGATTGAATGTAAGCCCTTAGGCTTGATCGATAAACTAGAATTCGTGATGATTCGTAGTAGGCTATCAAATACGATAATATGACTTTCTGAATGATAGTCATACTCATGGGATCAGGTATGTGTCCATTATTATGAGACGAGTACGAGTATGGTGAGAATGAGGGTAAACCAGGTTTGTTATGCCTTGTTTGCATTGATCTAAAAAAAGTATTATTTTGAAACTGAATGTTCTCACTACGCGTTAGCCTAATCGTTTCAAATTATATTTCTTACTAGGTACGAGCTCATGGAAGAAATGGGATGAGTGGAGAATATACAGTGGTGACAAGTTTGATGTAAATTGACTATTGTCACTATTTTTCACTCGTTAAGAATGTTTATTTTATGAATATTAGTTATGTAAACCCTTTTAATTCAGGTTTAAATTTGCCCTGATTTTTAGGGTGTTACAAGGCACTTGGAATGACAGAGTGTCCGGACAGAATGAGTATCCGGTAAGATGGAGTGTCCGGATATATTGAAATTTACCGGACAACTGACACTTAGCGGACAAAATGAAGTAATCGGACAACATGGTTTCCGGATTAAAGAGATTACCGGACAAAGGTAAGCTTACCGGACAATTAAGGTTACCGGACAACCATGAACTTCCGGACAGTTGAATTTATCGGAAACCACTAGGGTTTCCGGACAACTTGGGGTTACCGGATGCTCAAGGGTTACCGGACAACCATGTACTTCCTGGATTGTTGAACTTACCGGAAACCATAAAGGTTTCCGGACAACCTGGGTTACCGGGTGACATGGTTTCCGGAGAAAATATCTTAGCAATGATAGTTTTCGGATAAACTCGAATGTGTCCGGATAGTTTGAAACTATCCGGACGACATCCGGTCAAATTGAAATCGGCCAAAATCACTATCAATCACAAATCTAAGTATTCTAAGCATGTTTAATGGATAAACTGTAACACCTTAGGCATATCCCACATCGGCCGTGGACAGGAGAGATGCTGGGTATATTAGTAAACCTTGGCCTTACCAGACACAACGCGTTTTGGGGCCACAAGCATGCGGGTTCCTTGGGAACTCTGTGGTTAAGCGTGCTTGGGTGGGAGTAGTACCAGGATGGGTGACCTCCTGGGAAGTCCTTGCGAAGTCCTTGCCAGGTCGCCAAGAACAAAGCCGTGAGCCAGTGGGGCAAAGCGGACAATATTGTGTCGTGGTAAGCGGGGTGTTACAAATGGTATCAGAGCCACTCATGTGCCGTTCGGGATGGTGGGGCAAACCTCATCGAGGACGATGAGTCCCTAAGTGGGGTGTGTGTAACACCTTAGGCATATCCCACATCGGCCGTGGACAGGAGAGATGCTGGGTATATTAGTAAACCTTGGCCTTACCAGATACAACGCGTTTTGGGGCCACAAGCATGCGGGTTCCTTGGGAACTCTGTGGTTAAGCGTGCTTGGGTGGGAGTAGTACCAGGATGGGTGACCTCCTGGGAAGTCCTTGCGAAGTCCTTGCCAGGTCGCCAAGAACAAAGCCGTGAGCCAGTGGGGCAAAGCGGACAATATTGTGTCGTGGTAAGCGAGGTGTTACATAAACTAAGCACCAAATGACCACGAATCGGCCCCAAAACAACCTCGAAGGGATTGAATGTGAACCGACAGTGAGTCGGGGTCCGAAAACCCCAATCTGTCGAATTCGAGAACGAGTTATCCATCGATTTCAGTGTGTGAGTGCGATGATGATAAGAGAAACGAAATGATGTTCATACCTGAGATTTGTGAAGTCGAAATCGATCGAGAATGATCAATACAGTAGAGTTTCTGAAGATTGGGTTTTGAGAGGGTTTTAAGTATCAGAATCCGGAAAAGTGTAAAATGAGGCTTATCCGGGTTTTTATAGGGCCGAGGTATCCGGGTGGGATGTCCGGATACCTATCCGGATAGGATAGTTTCCAGATACCCTTTTCAGATACCTCTCCGGACACTGTTGGTATTTTAAAACAAATCCCTGGCTTTTCCAAATTGACAATTCATACCCAAAATGTTTTAAGAAGTGTTGGAAAAACACGCTCCCCCTCAAACTTTGCATACAAAAAAAAACTGCTCCCCCTCGGATGATGCCTTTTTGAAATCAGACATCAGAAGCGATGAACGTACAAAAAAAACTTTAACCTTTAAGAAAAATTGTGTGACGCTCCCCCTCAAATTTTGCACAGAAAGATCATTGCTCCCCTTCGGATCGCGCAAGTGGTGCTTTTAAGAAAATTTTGGAATCTCCACACACAAAAAGAACTTTTGGAAGTTTAACAAAATTGTGTGACACTCTCCCTCAAACGTAGAACAGACTTACCTGATAAGCTTATGTGCTCCCCCTGAACACATGAATAAGATTGTGAAACGCACAGATTTATCGAAGAATAAAGTAGACGACAGTAATTGAACATGAAAGAAAAACACACGCAAAATGAAAGCAAACAAACAAAATCTAATCAATCAATACAGAGATTTAACAAAAACGTATATACGATACAAGTAGAATACAGATGCTAGGAAGTGTGTACTCGATCATCTGGAGTTTAGACAACGGATGATGAATAAGAAGTTCCTCAGAGGTGTATGGAACTTGTATCGGGCGCACGATATGGTCAAATCTTCAGAATTAGCATACCAAGCTTGGACACAAGATATTTAAAACGTTTTTCGTCCAATGGTTTTGTAAACAGGTTTGCTAACTGATGTTTTGTATTAACAAAATAGAGTTCGACCGTACCTCTTTCGACGTGATCCTTGATAAAATGATACCGAACGTCTATGTGCTTCGTCTTTGTGTGCTGGACCGGATTGCTGGAAATAGCAATTGCGCTCTTCGAGTCGCAGTAGATGGGCACTTGAGAGTAGGTGAAGCCATAGTCCTTGAGTTGTTTGCGCATCCAAATGACTTGGGAGCAATAGCTCGCGGCGGCCACGTATTCTGCCTCGGCAGTCGATGTGGAGACGCACTGCTGCTAACTGGATGCCCAGCTGACTAAGCTATCTCCTAGGAACTGCACATGACCCGATGTGCTCTTCCGATCCAGCATGCCTTCTGCATGGTCCGCGTCCGAGTACGTCGTGAGCTCAAAACCTGTTTCTTTTGGGTACCACAAGCCAAGATCAGCAGTACGTTTTTGGTAACGAATTTTTTTTTGACCGCAATTAAGTGAGACTCTTTTGGTTTTGACTGAAAACGGGCGCATAGAAATGTAGAAAACATGATATCCGGTCTACTCACCGTCAAATACATCAAAGAACCTATCATTCCCCGGTAAGTTTTGGTATCCACATCCTTTCCGTTAGGATCGGCGTGTAACTTTGTACCGGGGGTCGTGGGAGTTTTCATAGGTGAGGACTGTTCCATCTGGTATTTCCGAAGAATGTCCCGGATGTACTTAGCCTAGTTTATGAATATCCTGGCCGACAGTTGCTTAACTTGAAGGCCGGGAAAGAAATTCATCTCGCATAGCATACTCATTTGAAAATATTCTCCCATGAGGACAAAAAAGTTCTTACGGTATTGAGGATTAGTTGATCCGAAAATGATGTCATCTACATAGACTTGGACTAAAATTATGTGACCTTTTTCATTTTTAATAAACAGGGTTGTATCGATTTTACCTTTTGAAAAACCTGATTTTATTAAAAATTTAGACAGAACGTCATACTAAACGCGTGGAGTTTGCTTCAAACCGTATAAAGCCTTGTCGAGAATGTAAACATGATTTGAATTTTTGTCGTCCAAGAACCCGTCCGGTTGCGATACGTATACTTCTTCCTTGATGACGCCGTTGAGGAAAGCTGTCTTGACATCCATCTGGAAGACTGTGAAATTCTTGAGCGCGGCGTATGCAAGGAACATACGAATCGCCTCGATTCTGGCTACCGGAGCGTATGTCTCATCGTAGTCAATTCCCTCTTGCTGGCGGTATCCTTTGGCCACGAGGCGCGCCTTGTTGCGAATAACGACACCATCTTTATCTTTCTTGTTCTTGAAGATCCACTTTGTGCCGATGACCGTCTTGTGAGTTGGACATGGGACGAGTCGCCATACCTTGAGGGCCTCAAATTGGTTGAGTTCCTCTTGCATCGCCATGACCCAGTCCGGATCATTAAGTGATTCGGTGATGGTGGTTGGCTCGATCTTGCTTAGAAAGCCGGAGAACAAGCAGTAGTTGGCCGATACGCCTCGCGTACAGACCGGAGTGGAAGGATCGCCTATGATCTGGTGTAGAGGGTTAGCCTTGGTCCATTTGGTGGTGTGTGGAAGCGACTGTTGAGTCACGTGAGAGGTATCCAGATCCACATACCCACCAGTGGGAAGATCTTGAACTGCTTCAAGTAACGTTGGTCGGTTCCTTGGAGGAGACGTAGCAGGATTCGTCGAAGGTTGAGCAACTTCCGATTCCGGGGAATTCAGAGGTTGATCCTTGTGAGTTGTTCAGGACGAATATTCAGGAGCGATTTCCGGGATTGGTATAGGGTTTTCCGAGGGGTTAGCCATATCAGTCGTTGTGTATGTTGAGCTCTGAGGGGATTCCAGTGTGATGGCTGGAGTGCTCGTCGAAGGCAGCAGACCGGAGAGATTCGCCGAGTTCTCGATTTGAGCAGCTTCAGTTCTAGGTTGCACAAATACACGAGGGTTAGGCAAGTTAAAAAATTCACCATAAAAGTGCTAAAACAGTAAATCTAAATCAGAAAGATGTGATTTTGACGTAGATGCATGATTTGGATTTACTAGGGTTTGTGTAGATCCCGAACGTGAAATTTTGGAAGCTAACACGCCAGTTAAAGCGGGTTCTGAACTAATTTGTTCAGAAGCCAAGTCTGCGGCTTCGTCAAAGGTCACATTTACGCTTTCAACAACGGATATGGTCCGTTTGTTGTAAACACGATAAGCCTTAGCCTGCATCGAGTATCCGATGAATACTCCTTCGTATGCCTTTGAACTGAACTTCCCAAGGTCATCCTTGTCGTTTAAGACGTAGCACGTGCATCCGAATGCATGGAAGTACTTGATATCCGGGATGCGATTATTGATGATCTCGTACGGCGTTTTGTTGAACCGCTTCAGCCCAGAGAAAGAGTGGCAGCTTTGATTGTGACAACATCAGGCGAGCAGCCTCGACTAGGGTGCGGTTTCGCCGTTCTACCACTCCGTTTTGCTGAGAAGTCCTCGTGGCAGAAAAGTTTTGCAAGATACCGACGGATGTCAGGTATTCGCTCACTGTTTCGTTCTTGAATTCCGTCCCGTTGTCCGTCCGGATTTTCTGAACTTGCTGTTGGAGGTTCAGTTGAATGGTCTTCAGGTGGGTGATAATTAGTTCCGGGGTTTCGTCTTTGGAGTGCAGGAACTTCACCTAGGTGTAGCGCGAGAAATCGTCGACCATCACCAGAACGCACTTCTTCTTGTTTAGACTCTGAACACGCATCGGTCCGCACAAATCCATATGGATGAGTTCGAGGGACGTGCTCGGAGTGGCCTTCGGTTTGTGAGTTGCTCGCTTCATTTTTCCCATCTCGCATGCCCCGGAGTTTGTCCTTCTCGAACTTGAGCTCGGGCATGCCTTTCACGTGTCTCATCTTGAGAGTCGTCGATGCCATATCCACGCTTGTTGAGAGTTGGCCTTCGACATTAGGCACACTGAATCATCGGTTTTCAGGGCAGAGAGGTCGATGGTGTAGAGGTTGGTCTTCCTACTTCCAACAAGTAGCTCCTTTCCGTCTTCAGTGCGGACGCTACACCGTTTAGCTTTGAAGTTGACCTCAAGATCTTTATCGCAGAATTGGCCGATGTTGAACAAATTGTGTCCCAATCCTGCGACGTATGATAACTTCTTGACCGTGATCTTATCTTAGACAATGTCGCTGTAGCCCATAGACGGCGCCTTGTCATCATTCCCAAACCTCACGTCTCCGCAGTATTTCTCTGTGAAGTTTGTGAGTAGCTCCCTCCTTCCGGTCATGTGTTTGGAGCATCCTGAGTCTAAGTACCACACATGACCGTCCTGCAAAAACAAGATTAAGGATTCTTAGGTACCTATTTGAAAATGGGTCCTGGAGGGTTAGGTTTAACACCTGACTTAGGAACCTGTTTTGAAATGGGTTTCCTTTTGGGTTTAGGTTTAACATCTGACTGAGGAACCCGTTTTGAAATGGGTTTCCTTTTGGGTTTACGAGATTTGCGTCTAGGCTTTGAATTATTGTTGGGTCTAGAAAGCCCCAATTATATAGAAAGTTTTATAAAGTCCATGTAAAGTCAAGAAAAGTCAAATGTGTTGTAATTAGCTTTATAAGTATTTTGGGCTTTGGGAGTTTAATGGGAGTTAAATGGGCTTGGGCCCATGTCATGTAATTAGACACTATAAATAGGTGTCTTGGGCTTACATTGTCATTTGAGATATTTTGTGATCACACACACTTCACAGTGAGTTGTGAGAGACGTTTGTATTAGAGAAATTCTCCCTCCATTGTATTGTAAAGCATAAGAATAGAGATCATTCAACTAATTGTTCTTCTTGCCTATTTCTATTCAATCTTTATGGAGTATTCTTGATTGTTGCTTCAAATATGGGACTTACAATTGGTATCAGAGCAACATCGAATCAATTTTAATTCGATACGATCATTTTTGCAACAATTCAAGATTTCAAGATCTAGTTTCAAGATTTGGTGATTCAAGATCATTCTTAATCGTGTGCTACAATTCAAGGTAATATTATGTGATTTCTTTCATCTTGAAGATTGATTTTAAGTTTTGGAGGAAGTCTTGATGGTTCTTGATGAAGAAAAGAAGTTAGATGTTCTTGATCTACTTCTAAATTAGTTTCTGCACGCCAAATGCTCGATGAATTGTCTGAGAAAAGTTTGATGATGAATTTCATGGTAAAAGTCAGATCTGAAAGGATTTTAGATCTTCAATTGCTTATAATCAACTTTCTGGAGTAGATGACCAGAATCATGATTCTTTGCAATTTTTGTTCTAAAAATATTATGGAGATCGACTTATTACTTCTACATCAAATTCGAATTGGTGAGCAATTTAATTAAAATGGAGGAATTATCAGTAATTCAAGATCGACTCAAGTTGTATTTTAGAGATGAGAAGTTAGTATGGTGTTTGCAACAGATTGTATAAATTTGTGGAGATCGTAAGATATTGCAAAAATTTGTTCAAGGCTGTCCAAAATTAGAGAAGTTTGCAACAATTTGCTGCTGTTTGATGAACAAAAACATAAAGTTGAAAGTTGTTGATTGGTTCAAAACAGCAAAATGATAATTGTAACAGAAAGTTGTTAGTGTGTCCACAAAAAGCAAACAGAAAACAGCAAGCTGTCGTGACTATTTAAGCTGTCAAAACAGTCTATTAATGTTGCTGTCACGTTCTCGAAGCTGTCAAAACAGAAAGCAAGTAGGGGCTGTTTGTTGCTGTCAAATAGTTGCTGTCCAAAACAGAAAACAGCTTAATGATGTTGCTGTAATGGGAAATAAGCGATGTTTGCTGTTTGGAGCTGAAAATTCAGAAAATTGATGATGTTTGCTGTCAAAACAGCAAGTTCTTTGCTGTTGGGACTGTCCAGAAAATTTTGTTGCTGTCTTGTTGATTTAAAACAGAAAACTACAGCTGTTGGTTAGTTCATAACAGAAAATTGAAAGCTGCAGTTGTTCAAAATAGAAAGACAGTTTCAATCATATCAGAAAGCGGTTATTGTGCAGAAAACAAAATAAGACAACATGCTTAATCAGATCTGATTGTGATCTATCGGAGTTTTGCATCATAATGTAATCAGAATTGATCTCAATTTAATCACACTTTGATCATAGACGATTCAGAATTAGTCTATATTTTTTTCAGAGTTGATGTTAAGCTTAATCAGAGTTGGTGATCGTGTGCACTCAGAAATTCAAACTCTGATCCAAAGTTGTTCAGAATTCTTGACTTTATATTGATGCAAACTTGTTCAAGGCAACTCAGCTATGATGGTGTACTCAGAATTCTGATTTCATTATTCAGAGTTCTGATGTCAAAGTTCTCATGTTATTCAGAGGAGTTTTCTCAGATTTTATTCAAGGCAATTCAGAGGTTGTTTGTATCTTCATAAGTTCAAGTCAGTGAATTCAAAAGTCAGATCGTGGAATATCAAAAGTTAATCAGAAATCAATGTTCAAATGATGGTTCAGAACTAAGTCTTCGAAGCTTTATCAGAACTCTGACCCCAATAGTCATAACTTTATCGTGTGGAATCAGAATTTCATAGTTAGAATTTTTTCAGAAACTTCTTCATGTTCAGAATTCTGATTGACTTACTCAGAATTCTGATTGGTTTGCTCAGAACTTTTACTTGGTTTATTTCGGAGTAAAGGTGCAATTTCAGAAATGTTTGACAGATTTGCGCACCTGTCGTATTTTGTTCATAACTCCCTCCTCGAAGCTCCAAATTTGACGAGTCCAGATGTGTTAGTTTCCTAAGACACAGATGAACATTTTTCATGTTTTGAGTTTGATCTGAATAAGTGTTCTTAATGGTCAGATTCTGTGTTAAAGTCAGTGGACACTTGCTGGACAGAAAGCTGCGTTTTTCACGTAATTTCTCCCAATTTTCATAAAGGTGTTCTATCTTCTATTTTTATGGATTCAAGCTGAGTTATTGAAGTGTGTTAAGACACTCCCTCCTCTGATCTTAATGGATTAATCTCTTGAGCTTAATGGTCATACAACTCGAATTTCAAGGACGAATTCTTAATTATAAACTGAGGTGGTTTCAGTCGAGCTTATTGCACATTGGATTCGATTTTAAAGTTGTAATTTGTGAAGAAGAAGAGAAAATTTTGAGGGGGAGCTTGGATAGATTTGCAAGGCGTGAAGATGTGCAACACTAAAGTTTTCAAAGAAATCAAGGGGGAGATCATTTGAAGATGCTTTCTTTATAAAACTTTAGGGGGAGATTGTTGGGTCTAGAAAGCCCCAATTATATAGAAAGTTTTATAAAGTCCATGTAAAGTCAAGAAAAGTCAAATGTGTTGTAATTAGCTTTATAAGTATTTTGGGCTTTGGGAGTTTAATGGGAGTTAAATGGGCTTGGGCCCATGTCATGTAATTAGACACTATAAATAGGTGTCTTGGGCTTACATTGTCATTTGAAATATTTTGTGATCACACACACTTCACAGTGAGTTGTGAGAGACGTTTGTATTAGAGAAATTCTCCCTCCATTGTATTGTAAAACATATGAATAGAGATCATTCAACTAATTGTTCTTCTTGTCTATTTCTATTCAATCTTTATGGAGTATTCTTGATTGTTGCTTCAAATATGGGACTTACAATTATAAACGTGATAAGATCCAAACCAATCAGATGCATATCTATTATCATCAAAGTCATTCAATCCACAGTTAGAACAACACAAACAATCATGGGATAGTTGAATCAAATGCTGAATTGAATAAAGTCTAATGGGAAAATTAACACTTTGTTAAACAAAATTATCCGAATGATTCAAACCACAATCATTAATGTTCTTCCTAGAATTAAAATCAGAATGAAATGACTTCGATTCCGATTTGGTCTTGCTAGATCCTTTGGCTACCCACTGCTGTTTGACTTGTTTGGCCCGACCTTTTTTATCTGAAAAATCATTAACGACATAGTCAACAGAGTTTGAGTAGGAAGGATTTCTATCATTTGATCGACCGGTCTTTTGCCGCGGCTGTGAATGGTTTGGTGAACGAGAATCAGTTTTAGAAACTTTATTCACAGTCGGGGTCTTGAGTTTTGAAGAACTCTCGCCTTTAGGAAAATTGACCAGACGATTTACTGCTTTAGAAAGAAAGTCGGTGTGATTCGGAAGAGGTTTGTCAAACTCAAACTTGGGAAACTCTTCATCTGAACTACCATCGGAATTCATGAATTCAGAAAAATCAATATCATTAATCGAAGGACTAGGATTAGTTGAGGGAGGAGAGGAACACTTTGTGTCTGTGTTTTTAGAAGAATCTGGTGCGGAAGCTTTTAAAAAATCAGAGTTTAGATCCTTTTTAACACAATCAGCTTGAGACTCTTTTCCTTTTGGCGAAGAGGTTTTTCCAATAAACGCTTTGCACGAAGATGTATCGGACGAGTCTGAGGAAGGTCCGGGTGAAATCATCTTTTCGTTTTGGAGTTGATCAAGTTTCTCTTGAAGATGAAACTTGCTCACTTTCTCTTGCATCACTTCTGTTGCCAAAGCAGACAGTTTTGATGTGAGCCGATCGATTTCATTCTAAAGGATTTACTGTCCCTCACCCGACACAGATTCCGTTTTGGAGGATTTGAGTTTCTCAAGTTCATTTAAAACCACTCGCTTTTCCTTTTGAAAATCGTTCCTTTCCTTTTCGAGTGTCTCCTCTAACTTGACTATTTTTTATTCCAAAATGAAAGGTGGAACATAGAGTTTAAACTCGTCCGTCTCAATTTTGGGTTCAGGTGCTGGGGCCTCATCCTTTTTGGAGGAATCCTTGGGCTTAGCAACCTTGTAGCTTTCAAAGTAGTCATTCGAAAGGTACTTGGATTTGTTTTGCTTGTATGAATAGTTAAGAGATCCATACACAAAAGGTAACTGCATTTTAGAAGTGTGTGCGTGTTTGTATTCTGCAGTTTCCTCTACCGTTTTCTTTTCAAGAGGTCCAGTCCAATCGATTTTGTACTCGGGATACTCTTTGTCGAGACCAAGAAAATTAAAGTGATAAAAAGTAGGTCTCTTTGACAAAATCTTTTTCAAATATTGTGGGTTATCGTACCCAATTCCCCATTCCTTGTTAAAGTACGTGAATTCCTTTGGTTTGTTCATGTGAATTGTCTGATCAGTTTGACCTCTTTTGTGAAGTTTAGTTTCAAGATCAGTTATTTTCGAAACAAACTCTTTGTGTTTGATTTGGAGAGAGGAGCATTGATAAATAATCTCTACTTTCTCATCCTCACATTGATCAAGCTTTAAATTCAATTCAGATATCTTGGCCCTTAAGTCCTTTGGTTCTATTGAAAGATTTGTACATTTTTCTTTTAGATTAGCATTATCGGACTTGTATTTTTCAGTGATACGCTTTTGAACATCTAGCTTCTCTTTTAACAAGTTAATTTCAAGCAGTTGTTCATTGGTGGATGCCTTATAGGATTCTATTCGTTGAATAAGAGGTTGCCTCTGTTCGATTAAGCTTTGATGAACATGGTCACATACCTGACAAAGATTTGCCTTTTCTGATGGAGGAGAATGATTTCCCATGAACGCATCAGCATCTTCAGAATCGCTGTCAGTGTCGGAGTGATTTAACCAGTGATCTTCTTCGACTAGCAGTGCCTTTCCTGCAGCTTTCTGTTCGGCCAATAGAAGTAATGAACGTTTTTCTCGACGGGCTTTCTACAGTCCTTGGAAAACTAACCCAATTTGCCACAGTTGTAGCATGTGACGGGCTCGTCCTTCTTCTTTGACTCGGGCTTGCGATCATTCTTCTCATTCTGCTCCTTGTGGTCAGATTGCTTGGGCTCTTCAGTCTTCTTCTTTCCTTCATATTTGTCCTTATAATCATGGCACTTGTTGGGGGTAGTGGAGTAGCGCTGATTATTGGACGAAGGTTTCTTGTAGTACTTGGTCCTCTGAAACGACTTGGTAATAAAGGCCATTGCTTTCTTTATCTGAGTCAGCTCAGGGTCAGAGCCGCTTTTTCCTGTTTCTGCTTCAGACTCTGGTTCAGACTCGCTGGACTCTTGGGTTCTCTTAGAGTGACGGCTGGAAGATTTGCCACTTTTAGAAGATACAAGAGCGAGTGGATCGGCATGTGGCTTGGACGAGGACTTCTGACTGCTCATTAATTCCATGACTTCATCCTCGTCCTGCATGAGCATCTCGTAGAGTTCATGGATTGGAACATTCTCAATCAGATTGTTGTGCTTGACGTGAGAAGCGAACATTTTCCATTCTGGCAGGAGATTGTTCAGGAACTTGAGGGCATTCTCCGTGTTAGATCGAGTGATCTTGTTCTTGTGTAGCTCGTTCAACAATAGGTAGAAACGCTCATATGCCTGAGTGATAGATTCACCCTTGCGCTGCTTGAAACCGTCGAATTTGCTGATGCAACTGTTAATCTTTAGTTGGTTTCCCACTTTGCTCCCGCTCATCATCTTTTCTACTTGATCCCACATGCCTTTGGAGGTTTCCTTGTAGCCGTCTATGGCCGTGTAGATCTGGTTGGGTAGACTCTGGACCATATATATCTTGGCATGCTTTTCACCATCAAATCTTCTCTTTTCCTCATCATCCATCTATAAGTATGTCTTGGGTTCTGGTCGAGCTGCAGCACCTCCTTCTTGAGCTGGAACGGTAGTCATAGGAGGATCTTGTGGGCCTTTAGTGAGAGATCGCCAGATATAGTCGAAGTTGTCTTTAGATTCGATGAAGATGATAAATTTGTCTCGCCATTGACTGTATTCGCCCTGATAGAGGGTCGGTGGCTTGGCGTCGGTACCGATAGCTAGCGCGTCGCGAGACATCTTTGATGTTTTCACTAAAGTGATCGTCAGACGGTATGTTCGATTCAAAGTAAAATCTTAACGCAAGGCACTACGAGTGAAAGTCCTAGCGCAGGTTATAAGAGTGACTTAAAGTGAGCTGGTAAAAAATTAAGCTAAACAGAACTTACCGGATAGGAATCCGAATATCAGAAGTGTCCGGATCTGGTAGTGACCGGATCCGGGTGTGTGAAGTGTCTGGATAGCAAAAGTATCCGGATAAAATGAGATTACCGGATAACACAGAGTTACCGGATAAAAACAGCTTACCGGATAAAGAAGGAGTGTCCGAATGAAATAAAAACTTACCGAAAAGCAAAATGTCCAAATGAATATACTTACCGGAAAGCAAAGTGTCCGAATGAATATACTTACCGGAAAGCAAAGTGTCCGAATAGAGTATCCGGGAAAAATTACCGGATAGCTGAACAAACTGGATATGTACCGGATAGTTGAGACTTTTCGGGAAACACAATAGTCCGGATAGATGTTCTGGATAGTCTATTACCGGGAAGTTTAAACAACCCGGGTAGATTTTATCCGGAAAGAGACGAGAAATGGAAACTTACCCGGAAAAACTTACTGCATCCGGACACTGCGGCTGGGTTCGAAAATTGAACTCTGAATCAATTAGGGTTGCCCAAAAATAGTTCCTGAAAGATTAGAAACCTAACAAAACACCAAAATAACAATACCCTAATCGATTTCTAAGCCAAATATCAAGATTTTGAGGAAAAAATTGATGCTTTTTTTAAGAACAGAGACAAAAACTTAGAAACTTGATTTTCCAGAAATCACTTCAAACGATCGAATTAGATTGAGAAAACTTGCAGAAACGCTAATGAAATCAATACTAATCGAATGGAATACGCAGAATCAAGCAATTTATCAGAAATCAAAAGATGAAATTTTAAAACCAAGAACACAGTCGACAAAATCTCAAGAACACTTACCAGAAACCTTTTGAATACCTTGAATCGAATCGTCCGTATGCTCTGATACCAATTGTGGATCCCAGTTTAGAGCATACAATAAGAAATCAACAGTAATAATCAACAATCAGTATGATTTCCATTCATCATCCATATAACTTCAATAAACCTTTTCAGATAGTTTACAAAGTGTTTGCAACAAGCGTAATGACGATTAAACGATTATGAACGATTAACCTAATTTCTATGGTTAAGATAACTATTTATATCTAAGGCCTAATCTAATCAGGCCCATGGCCCATTACATATATAAGCCCAATATAAACATTTAGAATTTATTCCCTTGAACTTCCATTCAATCAGATTTATTCCCAACATAAATTGAGATGTGCACGATACAAGTAGGATACAGATATGAGGAAGTGTATACTCGAGTATCTCGAGACCAGGTACCAGATGATGAATAGACAGTTTCTTGTAAGTGTATGGAACTTGTATCAGGTGCATATTCAGGTTAAATCTTCAGATTTAGCATACCTAGCTTGGACACAAGATAGTTAAAGCGTTTTTCGTCCAAGGGTTTTGTAAAGATGTCAGCTAACTGATGTTCTGTATTAACGAAGTAGAGTTCGATTGTACCTCTTTCGACGTGATCCTTGATAAAATGGTACCGAACGTCTATGTGCTTTGTCTTAGTGTGTTGGACCGAATTGCTTGAAATGGCAATTGCGCTCTTCGAGTCGCAGTAGATGGGCACCTTCGAGTAGGTGAAGCCATAGTCCTTGAGCTGAGTGCGTATCCAGATGACTTGAGAACAGTAGCTCGTGGCGGCCACGTACTCTGCCTCAGCAGTAGATGTGGAGACGCACTGCTGCTTCTTGGATGCCCAGGTGACTAAGCTATCGCCCAAGAACTGCATGTGTCCCAATGTGCTCTTCCGATCCAGCATGCTATCCACGTGGTTCGCGTCTGAATAAGCTGTGAGCTCAAAACCTGTCTCTTTCGGGTATCACAAGCCAAGATCAGCAGTACCTTTTAATTAACGAACTATTCGTTTGACCGCATTTAAATGAGACTCTTTTGATTTTGACTGAAAACGGGTCTGGCTGTCAAGTACATCAAAGAACCTATCATCCCTCAGTAGGTCTTGGTATCCACGTCCTTTCCATTAGGATTGGCGTGTAACCTCGTACCGGGGGTCATGGGAGTTTTCATAGGTAACGACTGTTCCATCTGGTATTTCCGAAGAATATCCCGAATGTACTTAGCCTGGTTAATAAATATCCCAGCCGACAGTTGCTTAACTTGAAGACCGAGGAAAAAATTCATCTCACTTAACATGCTCATTTGAAAATACTGTCCCATGAGTTTTGAAAAATTCTTACAGTACTGAGGGTTAGTGGAACCGAAAATGATATCATCAACATAGACTTGGACTAAAATTTTATGACCTTTTTCATTCTTAATAAACAAAGTAGTGTCGATTTTACCTTTTGAAAAACCTGCTTTGATTAAGAATTTGGATAGAGCATCATACCAGGCACGTGAAGCTTGTTTGAGACCGTATAGAGCCTTGTCGAGGATATACACATGGTTTGGCTTGGAGTCATCTACGAACCCGTCCGGTTGCGAGACGTAAACTTCTTCCTTGATAACGTCGTTGAGGAAGGCTGTCTTGACATCCATTTGGAAGACCGTGAAATTCTTGTGCGCGGCGTATGCAAGGAACATACGAATTGCCTCGATTCTTGCTATCGGAGCGTATGTCTCGTCGTAGTCAATTTCCTCTTGCTGGCGGTATCCTTTGGCTACGAGGCGTGCCTTGTTGCGTACGACGATGCCATCTTCTTCTTTCTTGTTCTTGAATATCCACTTGGTTTCGATAACCGTCTTGTTGGCTGGACGTGGGACAAGTCGCCATACCTTGAGGGCCTCAAACTGGTTGAGTTCCTCTTGCATCACCATTACCCAGTCCGGATCATTGAGAGCTTCAGAGACGGTGTTTGGATCGATTTTGTTTAGGAAGTCGGAAAACAAGTAGCAGTTGGCAGATGCACCTCGCATCCGAACTGGAGTGGAAGGATCGCCGATTATCTGATGGAGAGGGTGTTATTTTGTCCATTTGGTGGTGTGTGGAAGCGGTTGATGAGTTGCATGAGAGGTGTCTGGGTCCACATACTCACCGGGGGGGAAGGTCTTGAACGACTTCAAGAGAAGACGAACAGTTCTTTGGAGGAGATGGAGCAGGATTCGTCGTTGGTTGAGCAACTTCTGCGGAATCCAGAGGTTGATTCTTGTGAGTTGTAGAGGACGAATCTTCCGAAATGAGTTCTGGATTTGGCACAGGTTCCTCCGAGGGATTAGACGTTTCAGTAGTCGTGTTCGTTGAACTTTGAGGGGATTCCAAGGTTAGAGTTTGAGTGTTGGTTGATGGTGGCGGACCAGAGAGCTTTGTCGAGTTCTCGAGTTGAGCAACTCCATATCTTTCGATGACAGTTTTGGTCCGTTTGTTGTAAACACGATATGCTTTAGCCTGCATTGACTATCCGATGAATACAACTTCACCTGCCTTCAGACTGAACTTGCCAAGGTCATCCTTGTCATTTAAGACGTAGCACGTGCACCCGAATGCGTGGAAGTACTTGATATTCGGGATGCGGTTGTTGATGATCTCGTACGGGGTTTTGTTGAACCGCTTGTTGATGATGGAGCGGTTTTGTGTGTAGCAAGCCGTGGCAACTACTTCATCCCAGAGAAATAGCGGCAGCTTGGATTGTGACAGCATCGTGCGAGCGGCTTCGACAAGGGTACGGTTCCGCCATTCTACCACTCCGTTTTGTTGAGGAGTCCTTGCGGCAGAAAAGTTGTGTGAAATACCGACGGATGTCAGGTATTCGTCTAGCGTTTGGTTCTTGAACTCTGTCCCGTCTTGAGAGTCGTGGATGCCAAATCCACGCTTGTTGAGAGTTGGCCTTCGACATGAGGCAGACTGAATCATCGGTCTTCAGGGCAGAGAGGTCGATGGTGTAGAGGTTGGTTTTCCGAGTTCCAACGAGTAAATCCTTTCCGTCTTCAGTACGGACGCTACCCCTTTTAGCTTTGAAGTTGACCTCGAGATCTTTGTCGCAGAACTGTCAGATACTGAACAAGTTGTGTCCCAATCCCGCGACATATGACTCCTTCTTGATTGTGATCTTATCTTGAACTTTGTCGCCATAGCCCATAATCGGCGCTTGGTCATCGTTCCCAAACCTCACATCTCCGCAGTATTTCTCTTTGAAGTTCGTGAGCATCTCCCTCTTTCCGGTCATGTGCTTGGAGCATCCTGAGTCTAAGTACCACACATAACCATCCTGCAAAAATGAGATTAGGGATTTTTAGGTACCCATTTGAAAATGGGTGCTGGAGGGTTAGGTTTAACACCTGACTGGGTAACCCATTTTGAATTGGGCTTCCTTTTGGGCTTACGAGATTTACGCTTAGGCTTTGAATTAAAGACATGATAAGAACCAAACCAATCAGATGCATAACGATTATCATCAAAGTCATTCAATCCACAGTTAGAACAACACAAACAATCATGGGATAATTGAATCAATTGCTGTATAGAATAAAGTCTTAACGGAAATTTAATACTTTGTTCCGCAGAATTATTCAAATCATGAAAACCACAATCATTAATGTTTTTCCTAGAATTGAAAGCGGAATTAAATGACTTTGACTCCGACTTGCTCTTGTTAGATCCTTTGGCTACCCACTTTGGTTTGTCTTGTTTTGCCCGACCATTTTTATCTGAAAAATCATTAACGACATGGTCAACAGAGTTTGAGTAGGAAGGATTTTTATCATTTGTTCGACCGGTATTTTGCCTCGTCTGTGAAGGTTTTTGAGAATGAGAATCGGTTTTAGAAACGTTGTTCACAGGCGGGGTCTTGAGTTTTGAAGAACACTCGCCTTTCAAAAATTTGACCGGACGATTTACTGCGTTAGAAAGAAAGTCGGTGTAGTTTGGAAGAGGTTTGTCGAATTCAAACTTAGCAAACTCTTCATCTGAACTTTCCTGAGAATTCATATATGCTGAAAAATCAATATCAGGCACAGATTGAACAGGATTGGTCGAGGGAGGTGAGGAACACTTTGAATTTGTGTTTTTGGAAGAATCTGTTGCGGAAGCTGTTAATGCCATTTTTGCCCAAACAGAAGCTTTTTGAAATTCAGAGTTAAGATTCTTTTAGACACAGTTATCTTGAGACTTTTTCCTTTTCTAGAGGAAGTTTTGCCAATAAAGGCCTTACACGAAGATGTATCCGATGAGTCCGAGGAAGGTTCAGGTAGATTCACCTTTTCTTTTTGGAGTTGGTCAAACTTCTCTTGAAGTTGACTTTTACTCACTTGCTCTTGCATCACTTCTGTTGCCAAGGCAGACAGTTTGGATGTGAGCCTATTGATTTCTACCCGAAGAAGTTCCTTGTACTCAACAGATGCAGGTTTGGTTTTGGTGGATTTGAGTTTCTCAAGTGCAGTTAGAAGCTCTTGTTTTTCCTTTTGAAAATTGGTCCTTTCCTTTTCGAGTGTCTCCTCTAACTCGACTATTTTTTTACTCCAAAATAAGAGGAGGAACATAGAGTTTAAACTCGTTCGTCTCAGTTTTGGGTTCAGGTGCTGGGGCCTCATCCGTTTTAGAGGAATCCTTGGGCTTTTCAACCTTATAGCCGTCAAAGTAGTCATTCGAAAGATACATAGATTTATTATTCCTGCAGGAATAGTTAAGAGGTTCATACGCAAAAGGTAATTTCATTTTAGTGGTGTGTGTGCGTTTGTATTCCTCAGTTTCCTCTTCCTTCTCTTCGAGAGGTCCATTCCATTTGATTTTGTATTCGGGAAACTTTTTGTCGACACCAAGAAAGTTAAATTCATAAAGAGTAGGTCTCATTGTCAAAATCCTTTTCAAGTACTGTGGGTTATCGTACCTAGTTCCCCATTCTTTGTTAAAGTATGTGAATTCCTTAGGTTTGTTCATATGAATTGTTTGATCAGTTTGACCTCTTTTATGAAGTTTAGTTTCAAGATCAGTTATTTTAGAAACAAACTCTTTCTCATCCTCATATTGATCAAGCTTTGAATTTAACTCAGATATCTTAGCTCTAAGATCTTTGGGTGCAATGGAAAGATTTGCACACTTTTCTTTCAGATTGGCATTGTCGGACTTATATTTTTCCAGTGATTCTCTTTTGAACATCTAGCTTTTCTTTTAAAGAGTTAATTTCAAGCAGTTGTTCATTAGTGGAAGCCTTATAGGAGTCTATTCTTTGAACAAGTGGTTGCATCTGATCGACTAAGTTTTGATAGATAGGGTCACATACCTAACAAAGATTTCCTTGATTTGGCGGAGGGGAGTGGTTGCCCATGAAAGCATCGGCATCTTCAGAATCGCTTTCGTCGTCAGAACGATTTAGCCAGTGGTCGTCTTCAACTAACAATGCCTTTCCTACAGCTTTCTGTTCTGCTAACAGTAGTTTTGCCATGTAGTATTCCACGTTACGCACAACGGGCTTTCGGCAGTCTTTGGCAAAGTGACCCAATTTTCCGCAGTTATAGCACGTGACTGGCTCATTCTTTTTCTTTGACTCAGGCTTTCGGTAGTTCTTCGGCTTGTGATCTGATTGCTTGTGCTCGTCAGACTTTCTCTTTCCTTCATATTTCTCTTTATAACCGTGGCTGTAGGATCCAGATCCGTGCAACAATCGTGTTTATGTGAATAAGAAATATGAACGAAGAATTTAGTCACAAAGGCTGCCCACTTAGCTATTTGATCAGAGAATAATCGTTACAATACTGAAAGCTAAATGAGACAACTAACTCTTTTTCTAAGCTAGTTGCACATTATATATGCTGGGCCCGTGGTAACAAGCCCACGGCCCGTTCACTATGGACTAAGATTAAGGAAATACAAATTACACCCTTGAACTTTAAATCAACATATAAAACCTGCCCTAACAATCTCCCCCTTTGATTTGAAGTTCGAGTTCGCGCTCTAGCTCTTGCCAGTTGAATACATATCGTTTGCGCAAAGCGAAGTGAACCTCAAAAAATCTGATTGGACGGCGATAGTCGATGCGGTCTTCAATCATTTCCAAAGCTTCCCGAGCAGTTGTTTCGTTTGGATTCGGGACATACGAATGCTTCGGATTCTCAGACTCGTGCTGAATAATTTTTCGAAGAGCATCTCTGATCTTTAGAAGCGTGCCGTCACAAAATCTGTCTACCTGACTGAAACGCAGAAACTTCTTTTCGTTCTGTTCGTTGTTGTAGACTATCCCGAATTCAGGTTGTAGCAGTAAAGAGTTCTCGGGATACATCTTCAGCTCAGGAGCCTTCAGATTTGGTTTTATCAGATTTACCTTCTTAGCCCTGTTCTCGACAGCCATTTGAAAATCCGTTAAGTATGACATCATGATAGTACGGACCAGGTGTCGACGAACGGCTTCGAGTGCCTTTGTAATCTCCAGCGGTCGAATGGTTCTTGAACGTAAGTTTTTCAGTAATACCAGAAAGTCGAGCGGTCGGAGGTTCTTGAAATCAGCTTCAGAGAATCTCCATTCATTACCATCTTCGCGGCGAACGGTGAAGACTGGATAGACGATCCTCATGATGCGGCGTGAATGGATGTTAAGAACCTCAGTGATTTGATGCTTTGTTCTAACTTGACTGACTGGTAGACACCGCTGCATTGCAAGAATGTAACGCCGTTGGTATTCAGGGTCGAGGTTGTAAATACCAAGGCAAAAGGTTGGCTCGATCGGGCGAAGTTTGTGGACGAACAGCTTTTTCAAAGATTCCTCCAGATGAGGGATAAGTACCTTGATCTTCTCCCAACGGTTATGTTGTTGTTGAGGAAGGGGAGGAAGATCAGAAGCTGTCGTTGGAGGAGTAGTTGTCGGTTGATCGGCAGAAGTAGACTCGGGTCTTGTTGATGATGTTCTGGCGGGTTGAGCATAGTGAACGGGGGGTGCTCCATATAGATTTTGGAGCAGGAACTGATCATAATCAACATTGTCGTCCTCATCAGTGGGAAAGACCAAGTTTACCTGGAGATTTACGGCACTGGCAGCTTTTTCGTACCATGCATCTTCGGTCTCCGGGTTGGTCTCACACGCTGGATCTATCATGTCCAGTATCGGTCTGTCTGACTAGTCAAATTCGACCAGTTCCTGTGTTGAACCCTCGGGCTTTTCAACCGTCGGGTCTTCTTCATCTGAGATGTCCATATCGATGACCATCTGGGCTAGAGGCAACTCGGCTTATGGTTCGTCTGTTGTAGTTGCCGCAGTTGTGGGTTCCTGATGAACCGCAGATGTACCTTCAGTGTGGAGCAAGGAGGCGGTCTCGGTTAGACGTTGTCGCTTCTCCCCCTCACGGTGATCAGGATCCTCTTGGTCATCGTGCCTACGTTTGAGACCGCCGGCTTGACTCTTACAAGTGTCTTCGAGTGAGCGGACCCTCTCAGACAGCGTGGCAAGCGCTTTGTTGTAGTCGTTGAGGGTCGAGTCAATGGCGTCAAGGCGTGATGTGATGGACGAAGTAGGAGCAGTGACTTGGGATCGTAGAACGGAGATCAGGTCTGCTTCAGCAGATGCGGTAGTGTCGGATTCCTGGAGCAGCTGGGCTAAGAGCATCGTCTTTAGAGTATCCACCGAGTAAGTAGGTCGCGGTTGAGGCGGTGGGTGCCCGGAGACAGATTCAGTGCTGACGAGAGAGCTATTTCCTTTGAAAGCATGCATCGCTTTGGCAATCTCAGCGGCTACATGTTCCTGCATTTGTTGTTCCATAACCTGTCGGACAGCCTCAAGGGTGCTGTCCAGAGACCCTTTTGACACGAAGTCGGGTAACGTAACTCCGGGCTCACTTAGAGGACCCGTTGAGGCATCTACCACTGGGGTAGAGCCACCTACGTTCACATCTGGCATGATGATGACTGTGGTAGGATTTCCGTCCAATCCTCGTGTTCCGGCAGTCGGAGACACTATAGACGTTCCGGTCGGGTCACTAAGAGCCGCGACGTGGTGTTGTTCCTCATCAAGTGTCCTAGGCGAAGAATGATCAGTAACAATTGGCTCTAGACTCGATGGTGCACGCAAAGAAGTCGAGACCGGGGGCTGCTGGTCTCTTATTTCAACACCAGCACTCTCCGAATGAGAGACCGGTGGAAGTTGTGCTTGTTCCCCGTGTAATATTGAAACATCCGTCTGTTTTGAGACGGATGAGTGGCTATGGGGGGTGTGCAATTGCTCTGCTGGGTCCACGGAGGCTTCTTCAATACCCCGTCCCAACGGATGAGACGGGATAGTAGATGTGGCAACCCGGATAACACTCGGTGTGGGTCGCTCTTGAGCCTCGTTATCTTTACGGATCGATCTTTCCTGGTTCAACTTTGAACGCAGTTCTCTCCTTCTCGCATGTTCTAAGTCAACACCTATATCTCCCTCAGACGTCCTAGGGAGCAGTTCGGTTCCAGATGGTGGAGAGTCAAGTGGAATGCCAGTGGAGAAATCAGGGTTGGGTCCGATACCGCGAGGGATTTGCGTTAGGCGGATGATGCGGTCGGTATCGGAGTCCGTGGAGTCGGATTCCACGTCTTCCACTTGGGTACTGGGAGAAGGGGGTTCGGTTATATATGGTTCGGTGGTGTGATGGAGGCGTGGTCTCGAAGAAGGACCGGGTTAGGCCGAACTGGAACCGGGCTGCGATTCCGCTGCACCACCTACACTCGTTCCCCTTCCTCTCACTACTAACGTTCCCCGCCCGACAGCACCTGCTTGTCGGGCCCTTCCACCTCTCACTCGGGGACCCTCACGTCTCTCGGGTCTATGTCCCTGGGCAGGTCCCTCCGGCTCTGGCTGGACCATGGGATTCCCTAACTCTCCCCTATTCGCAACTACCCCCGGTGCAGCGGGATCGGCTATGGCCAATAGGGCGGCAGGAATGGGCGAGGCAACCGCATCAGATGGATTACGGATTACCATGAATTGGAGGTGGGGTATGGGACATACCGGATGTGTGAGTCGTCGGGGAATGGCGGGAATGGCATCCATGTGTTGGAGAACGGCAAGCGAAAGGAAACGCGGATATGGAAGAAACTTCTTCTGTTTGGTGCCGCCGATATGTCGGATGGTGGTCACAAGTTCACGCCAGACGATCATGGCGAAGTCGATGTGGCGGTTGTAGCACACAGCGTGAACAAGGCGGAGAAAATCGCCGGTACATTGGTCAATTCCTTTCCATCGGGCGGAAAGGCATCGATTGAGAATTGTGAAGAGCGTGTACCAAATTGGCGCCAAGTACTTCCGATTGAAGACCGATGGCCGTTGAAGATCAGAATTGTACCCAAGAGCACGCATTTGGGCGCAGAGAGTCGCATCGTTGACGGCAGGATCGTACCGTTCATGGTTGTTGGCAGTGGCCTCAGGCAGGGACAGTAAACGGCGAAACGAATCTGGCGTCAGTGTAAACGGTTGATTGTCTATCTGAGCCGTGATGGTTTGGGTGTTGCCGATCGTACGGACTTGTGCTGTCAGCCAGACTTGGAGTACGTAGAGCAATGGAACGTCGGCTGTGCGAGTGAGTGCCTCTGAAATTGGATGGCGCATCAGGATGTCGAGTATTACCTGATGTTGTGGGTTTGGCCTGAAGAGCGCCGGGCCGAGGTAGTGGTTGTTCGCCTCTAGCTCGATGCCATGGTCAGGGTCGACCAGTGCAGCATCAGCTACTTCGTCTATAATTTCCTCCTCCTGAGGAATTTGTTCTGCCGGGTTTTGTTGATCCGCCATTAGTAAATCTGTCAAAATAGCACGCGGTTAGGAACATAGACAGAATTACAAATGTAGGTGCGTACCTTTACGTTGAATGGCTCAATCTGAGACATATCGAGGACTGGTTCTGATAGAAACAGGCAAGAATTGGACAGAACAGGGGAGTTTTCCGGATGAATGAAGTGTCTGGACAACATGAGTTGTCCGGACAACAGAGGAGTCCGGGTAGACGTGAAAGATCCGGACAAAGTCCCCTGAACGCTTGGTGATAAATCGACCAGATCGTGATTTAAAATTCAGTGTGCATGCAACTAAGGATACTACAGTCCATTCTAGACTACCTTGGGCATTTCCTAGCAATCTTACACCGAAAGAAACCCAAATCGTTTGGATCCAAGGGTTGTTTTCCGGGTTGAGTAATCTCGATCAAATCGTGGTTTGATCGAGATGCAATAAGGATTAAGACGCGGAGGAAATGAATGATGGGTAACCATGAACAACATACCTGATTTTGGAATGAAGTGCGTGTTTGAAACGTCCGATTGAGGAGAGGCTCAGCGAGAGAGAGAGAGTTCGGGGTTTAGGGTTTTTTTCGAGTATTTTCCGGATAATGAAAATGGAGAAACCCGGGTGTCTTATAAGACCCGGGTGGGATCCGGGGACTTTGACCGACCCGGGTATGGCCGGACAAACAGAGGAGTCCGGACATCCTGAAGTGTCCGGATACCACTGATTTGGCATTGTCCGTAGAATTACCGGAAAACTGGTCTGCCAGAGATCTTTCTCTCGCTCCCCCTCAAACTGAGCAGAGGGGGGTTTCAGTGCTCCCCCTTGAATTGAGAAGAGGAAATCATTGCTCCCCCTCAAATTGTGCAGTAGGGTGCAAATAGGGGAACCAACACACAAAATATGGAGTGGTGATTAGAAAGCTTAGTATCGCTCCCCCTCAGGTGTTGACCAAGTTGGACTTGGGAGTGCCCACACACATAAAAAAAAACTTTTGACCTGTTTAAGAAAAACTGTGTGTGACGCTTCCCCTCAATAGATTAGAATACTTACCTGATATGACAGTTAGCTCCCCCTGAACACATTAACAAATGGTGAAAGCACAGAGATCGGGAAATAATAAACAAACGACGGTAATGGTATAAAAGACACACGAAGAAAGAAGAAAAATGGACGAAACTACCTTACAAATACAGAAACTAAATCTACCTGAGTAACCGAGACAAGTAGAATACCAGTACGAGGAAGTGTTTACGTAAACGACCAGAGTGTAGACACTGGATGATGAGTAAATAGTGACTCGTAGAGGTATGGAACTTGGCAAGGGTACACAAACGGATTAAGTTTTCAGGTTTAGCATACCTAGCTTGAACACCAGAGTTTTAAAACGCTTTTCGTCCAAGGCTTTGGTAAATAGGTCTGCCAACTGATTCTCAGTATTTACGAAGTAGAGTTCGACAGTACCTCTTTCAACGTGATGCTTAATGAAATGGTACCGAACGTCTATGTGCTTTGTCTTGGTGTGCTGGACCGGATTTCTTGAGATAGCAATAGCACTCTTTGAGTCACAGTAGATCGGGACCTTGACATACGTGAAACCGTAGTCCTTGAGTTGTGTCCTCATCCAGATGACTTGGGAACAGCAGCTTGCGGCGGCCACATATTCCGCCTCGGCAGTTGACGTTGAAACGCATTGCTGCTTCTTTGATGCCCAGCTTACTAGACTATCTCCCAGGAACTGAATGTGCCCCGGGTGCTCTTCCGATCCATCATGCAGCCCGCGTGATCGGCGTCAGAATAAGCTGATAATCCAAAACCTGTCTCTTTCGGGTACCATAGGCCAAGATCAGCAGTACCACGTAAATAACGAAAAATTCGTTTAACAGCAGTCATGTGAGACTCTTTGGGGTTGGATTGATACCGGGCACACAGGAAAGTCGAGAACATTATATCCGGTCTACTGGCAGTTAGGTACATTAATGAGCCAATCATTCCTTTATACAGCTTCTGATTCGCATCCGCTCCATTGGGATCGGCGTGAAGCTTTGTAGTAGTCGCCATGGGAGTTTTCATTGGTGAGGCCTGGTCCAATTGGAATTTCCGAAGAATATCCCGAATGTATTTGGACTGGTTAATGAATATTCTGGTCGAAAGTTGTTTAACTTGTAGACCAAGGAAAAAATTCATCTCACAAAGCATACTCATTTTAAAATATTTTCCCATTAGTTTGGCAAAGTTCTTGGCATATAGAGGATTGGTAGAACCGAAAATAATGTCATCAACATATACCTGAGCCAAGACGATATGACCTGCTTCATTCTTTATAAAAAGAGTAGAGTCAATTGTACCTCGTGTGAAGCCTTTCTCTAATAAGAACTTAGAGAGTGTGTTGTACCACGCTCGCGGGGCCTGTTTGAGACCATATAGCGCTTTGTCTAAAATGTAGACATGGTCAGGCTTCGATTCGTCCACAAAACCTTCTGGTTGTGACACATAAACTTCTTCTTCGAGATCGCCGTATAGAAAGGCTGTCTTCACATCCATTTGGAAGACGGTGAAGTTCTTGTGCGCGGCATATGCTAGAAACATGCGAATTGCTTCGATTCGTGCCACCGGAGCATAGGTTTCATCAAAGTCAATTCCCTCTTGTTGACGATATCCCTTAGCCACGAGACGCGCCTTGTTGCGGATAACAATACCGTCTTCGTCCTTTTTGTTCTTGAAGATCCACTTGGTGCCGATCACCGTTTTGTGTTTTGGACGTGGAACCAACCGGCACACTTTTAGAGATTCAAATTGATTGAGCTCTTCTTGCATGGCAATTATCCAGTCCGAATCTTCAAGCGCTTCACGTACGGTTGTTGGCTCTATCTTGCTTAAGAAGCCGGAGAAGAGACAGAAGTTGGCGGAAGCGCCTCGCGTACGAACGGGTGTAGAGGGATCACCGATGATTTGATGGAGAGGATGTGCCTTCGTCCATTTAGTGGTGTATGGAAGCGGCTGTTGGGTGAAATGAGAGGTGTCCGGATCCACATACGAACCAGATGGGAGGTCTTGTACGGCTTCGAGAGTAGCAGGTTGAGTTCGTGGAGGAGGTGGGGAAGGATTCGCCAATGATTCCACAACGTCTGTTTCCGAGGAATTCAGAAGTTGATCGTCGGTTGTCGAGGAAGACGAATCTGTAGGAACGATCTCAGGAACTGGTTTTGGGTCCTCCGGGGGAATCACAGGAACAGGTGACTCAGGCGATGACGGCTGATCTGTCTCCATTGTTTTAGAAGGCGAGCTTGTAGAAGGCGGTGGACCAGTGAGGTTGTCCAAATCTTCAAGACGAGCAGCTTCAATCCGAGGAATAGCTGAGACAGATGGGGAAGCATTAAAGATGTCATCATAAAAATGCTCAAACAATAAATCTAAATCAGAATAAGTTGCATTCGATGAAGATGCACGATTTGGATTTACTGTCATTTGTGTAGATCCCGAACTGGAAGGTCCGGAAGCTAACACACCAGTTAAACCGGGTTCTGAACTGCGATGTTCAGAAGCCAAATATGCGGCTTCGTCGAATGTCACGTTTATGCTCTCAACAACGGATTTAGTCCGTGTGTTGTAAACGCGATAAGCCTTAGCCTGCATTGAGTAACCGATGAAGACTCCTTTATTCGCTTTGGGGCTTAGTTTGCCGAGATTATCTTTGTCGTTCAGTACGTAGCACGTGCATCCGAACGCGTGAAAGTAGCCAATAGTCGGAATGTGATTATTCATGATCTCGTAGGGCGTCTTGTTGAATCGCTTGTACAGAATCGTGCGATTTTGCGTGTAACAAGCTGTAGACACTGCTTCAGCCCAAAGATATAGCGGTAGATTGGCTTGGGAAAGCATTGTGCGTGCCGCTTCGACTAGGGTACGGTTACGTCTTTCCACCACACCATTTTGTTGAGGAGTGCGTGCGGCAGAAAAGGTGTGCGAAATTCCTACGGAGGAGAGATAACCGTCCATCTTGGAATTCTTGAATTCCGTCCCGTTGTCGGTTCTGATGGATTGAACGTGTCGACGCTTGTTCAACTGGACCGTCTTGAGATGCTCGATGATGATCTCAGGAGTTTCATCCTTTGAGCGGAGAAACATCACCCAGGTGTAACGGGAGTAATCGTCCACTATCACCAGAACGTACTTTCGCTTGTTGATACTCGCAACACGCATCGGTCCACACAAATCCATGTGAAGAAGTTCGAGAGTCCGTGAGGTGCTGGGAGTGTCCTTTGGTGGATGGGATGCACGCTTCATCTTTCCCTTCTCGCATGCCTCGCACAGATGATCCTTCACGAACTGAAGGTTGGGCATGCCTCTAACGTGTTTGCCGAGCACCAGCTGATTGATGTTTCTAAAGTTGAGGTGCGAGAGTCGTCGATGCCAGATCCAAGCTTGGTCGGAAGAGGCCTTTGACAGAAGGCAGACAGGGTTATCAACTGAGAGGGCTGAGAGGTCAATGGTGTAGAGGTTGGTCTTGCGATGCCCAACTAGAAGTGTCTCACCGTCGTCGGTGAGGATTCTACACCTTGTCTTTTTTAAGCTGACCTCGAGATCTTTGTCGCAGAATTGGCCTATGCTGAATAAATTGTGGCCCAACCCTTGGACGTGTGACACCTTTTTGATGGTGATCTTATCATGGACGATGTCGCCGTAGCCCACAATCGGCGACCGTTCGTTGTTGCCAAATCTCACGTCTCCTTGATATTCTTCTTTGTAGTTCGTGAGAAGTTCCCTCCTTCCGGTCATGTGTTTGGAGCATCCTGAATCTAAGTACCACACATGACCGCCCTGCAAAACAAGATTAGAGAAGTTTAGGTACCCAAATTTGATTGGGTCCTGGAGGGTTAGGAGTGGCTCCCTTTGAAGAAACCTGTTTGGGCACATTTTTCCTTTTAGGTGAAGAGTTTACACCTATCGGGGTTGCAGAGTTGTGCGTCTGTCGCCTCTTAGGTGCAGATTGTACACCCGCGGGAGGAACAGGTTTTGTGCCAGGTTGCCTTTTAGGAGCCGGTTTAACCTTGGTAGGAGCAGTCCATCTAGGATTGGATCTAGCCTCCCGCCGTGGTTGAACAATTGAATGATTACCCCATTTATGAGATGGATTGTTCTTGTAATTACGGGGACTGCGTTTTGCATAGAGATTATGTACACAAGATGGTGCATACCAATCATTTTTCAGAATGTCATAAAAGTTATTCCCACCACAATTAGAACAGCAAAGACAATTATGTGATAAACGAATCAAGTGTTGAAGAGAGTTTAGTTTAACAGGAAAAGACACTACTTTTTCCAAACTAGCTTCAAAATCATTCCAACCACAATTTGAACAACACACGCAATCATGCAATAAGCGAGCCAAATGTGGAAGAGAATTCACTCTAACCGGAAAAGAAACTTCAAAATAATACTGATGATTCCAATCACTACTGTCTTTGTGTATTCTAGAATTTAAAACATGGGGAAAGGACTTTGATGCATCCTTCTTGACAGAATCCTCCTTTAGCCACTTTGGTGTTTCTCGTCTAGCTTGACCATTTTTATCTGCAACAGCAGGTACAGAATGATCAGTGACTTTTGAAGAAGTTAGAGGTTTAACGGGAACTGGTTTAGTCTTTTGCTTTGACTGTGACGTAGTTTGGAAAACAGGTTTGGATTTTAAAAACTTCGTCACAGCTGGGGCCTTAGAGTTTGAAGAATCACCCTTTTCAAAATTGACTTTATGAGTCACAACCGGGGATAAAAAATCTGTGTGACTCGGAAGAGGTTTGTCGAAAGGGAACGACTCAAACTCTCCCTCATCATCACCTTCTGAGTTCATGAATTCAGAAAAATTTACTTCAGGAATGTCGGGACTTGGACTGGTGGAGGAAGGCGAGGAACTCTTCGTGCTTGTGTGCTTTGGGGAATTTGGTGCGGAAGCTAAGAAAAAATCAGAGTTCAAATTCCTTAAAACACTCTCGTCTTGAGAAGCATAACCGGTTTGTGAAGTGGAAATCTTGTCTAAATAAACTTTGCACGAAGATTTGTCAGATGAATTTGAGGAAGATTCGGGTGAAATCTCCTTTTTAGATTGGAGTCGGTCAATTTGCTCTTGAAGCTGACCATTTTTCGCATATTCTTCCATCTTTTCTGTTGCCAAAGCAGACAGTTGAGATGTAAGTCGATGGATTTCACTCCGAAGGATCTCCTGTCCTTCATCAGACACATCATCGGTTTTGACCGGTTGTTGTTTCTCAAGTTTGTCAAGTAAAGCTTGCTTTTCTTTTGTCATTTCAGACAATTTAGATGAAAGCGTATTGATTTCCCACAGAAAATTTTCCTTTGCTTCACTTGTCATACCATCGGTTATCTCAACTTTGAGTTTCTCAAGAGCTTTGTTTAAATCGTTCTTCTCATTTTGAAAAACCAGCCGTTCTCTTTCCAATAACTCCTCCAACTCTACTATCTTTGCTTCCAAGATGAGAGGGGGAACATAGAGTTTAAACTCATCCGTCTCAGTCTTGGTTGCTGGTGCTACATCCTCATCCTTCTTGGAGGAATCCTTGGGTGTTGGCACTTTGTAGGGGTCGAAGTAGTCATTGGAAAGGTACTTTTTGTTCTTTTGATAAGAGTAATTTAGAGGTTCATAGCAAAATGGAAGTTGAATTCCGAGTTTGTGTGTGCGCTTGTATTCCTCTGTTTCCTCTTCTTTTTCAGGTTCTAGGGGACCAGTCCACTTGATTTTGTACTCCGGGTACTTTGTAGATAATCCATAACAGGCAAAATCGTACAAAATGGGTACATGCCATCTTCCCTTTTTTAAATAGTGGGGATTATCATATCCGATTCCCCACTCTTTGTTAAAATATGTGAACTCTTTGGGTTTGTTCAGGAAAATGGTTTGATCTGTTTGTCCCCTTTGGTGGAGTTTGGTTTCAAGGTTTAGGATTTTAGCCACATACTCCTTGTGTTGAACTTGAAGGGAAGAACATCGATAAATAATGTCTTCTTTCTCATTCAAGCACTGATCAAGCTGACGCTGAAGTTCAGATATTCTGGCCCTTAAGTCTTTGGGTGCTAATGAAAGAATTTTGCATTTATCCTTTAAATCAGCATTTTCAGACTTATACTTCTCAGTTAACTTTATTTGAACATTAATCTTTTCTGTTAGAGTTTTAATTTCAAGCTTTTGTTCTTTAGAAGTAGCCTTAAAGGATTCAGCCTGACCATAAAATGATTGCATAGCACTTAAAAAATCTGGTTGACAAGATTCACATACCTGATTTGCAAGTGCAGCTGCGGTTTCCTCATCAGTGGAGGAATGATATCCCATGAAGGCATTAGCAACTTCATCTTCATCTTCATTGTCAGATCTTTGCAGCCAGTAATCATCCTCAGCGAACATTGCTTCTCCAGTCGCCTTTTGTTTTGCTAAAGCTAACTTAGCCTCGTAGTAGTGGACATTCTTCACTGTAGGCTGGCGGCAGTCTTTGGCAAAGTGACCAAGTTTCCCGCAATTATAGCATTTCACGGGCTCATATTTCTTCTTGCGGTCAACTTTCTCAGTCTTGTCCTTCTTTTCAGTCTGATCTTGCTCATCAACCTTCTTCTTACCTTCGTATCTGTCTTTGTAGTCATGACGCTTGTTGGCAGAAGTGGAGTAGCGCTGACCATTAGACGTTGGTTTCTTGTAAAACTGTTGTTGCTTGAAGGTCTTTGTCAGGAGGGCAATGGCTTTCATGAAGTCGTTTACTTCACTATCAGAATCTTCATCTTTCTTCTCTTCCGGTTCAGAATCAGAAGAATTATGTTTTTGAGCCCGTTCGGTGTGTCGGCTCGAAGATCTTCCCTTGTTAGTGGAAATTAGAGCAATGGGATCAGCTACAGGCTTGGGTTCAGTCTTCTTTTCGACAAGCAGTTCATTCACTTCATCTTCATCCTGAAGAAGTGTCTCATAGAGTTCATTTATGCCGATTCTTTCAATCAGGTTGTTATGCCTGACATGAGAAGCAAAAACTTTCCATTCGGGTAAGAGATTGTTGAGGAACTTGAGAGCATTCTCAGTGTTCGACCTAACTAGCCCATTCTTGTTCAGCTCATTGAGTAGAGAGCAGAAACGTTCATAAGCCTGAGTAAGAGTCTCGCTAGGACGCTGCTTGAAACCATCGAACTTGGTTATAGCAGTATTGATCTTCAGCTGATTTCCCACTGCACTTCCACGCATCATTTTGGCAACTTGGTCCCACATGCCTTTAGCCGTGGCTTTGTAGCTGTCGATGGCGGTGTAGATAGAATTGGGAAGAGCTTGTACCAGATATCTCTTTGCCTATTTCTCCCCTTCTATCCTCCCTCTTTCAAACTCTGTCATTTCGACAAAGAACTTTTTCTCTTTCTTGGGTCCAGCACCTGCAGTAGCTGCAATATCCTTCATTGGTGGCGCGATGGGACCTTCTTCAAGAGCTTGCTTGATGAACTCATAGTTGTCCTTTGATTCAATGAAAATCATGAATCTGTCGCGCCATTGACTGTATTCGTTTGGGTATAGACATGGGGGCTTGGTGTCGGTACCAATTGCAAGTGCATCATGAGAAATAGACATCTTTGGTTGCAACGGAGTGATCGTCAGACGGGTATATCGATTCGAGATGAGAACCTAACGCAAGATTCTAAGAGTGGAGTCCTAACGCAGGTTCTAAAGTGGACTACAGTGGTCTTACCGGATAGTAATCCAAGTAAGGTAGTGATCTGAAAGTATCTGGATTGGATTTACGAAAACACAGCTCAAAAAGTGCAGAGTTGTCCGGATAAGCAGGAGTTGTCCGGATATCTTGAGTTGTCCGGATAACCAAGGTTACCGGATGCTCTGAAGATACCGGATGGCAGTAACCGGAAAATCAAGACTTTACCGGGTACTTAGACGTTTCCGGAAAGAATGATGTGTCCGGATACTTCGATGATTCCGGGTAAATGAGGATTTCCGGATAAAACGAATTCCGGATACTTTGAGTTGTCCGGAACTAGATTACCCGGAAAAATAGAAATTTGAAAGACTTACCCGGATGATTGACTTACCCGGATGGATGACTTACCCGGAAAGATGACTTGTCCGGATGGAACCACAAACGTCCGGACACCTTGATCTGTCCGGAAAACGCGGCTGTGGTGTCCGGACTCTGCGGCTGTTTTGTCAAAATCGATCGAAAATTCCACTAGGGTTACTCTAATGTGTTCCTGAAAGGTTAGAAACAATCCCAAGCACAAAACAACAATGACCCAATCGATTTTAGAGCAAAAACAACACCTTTTGATAGCAAAAATCGAATTTTTGAGTAAGAACACTACCAAAATTTTAGAACTTGTTTTGCAAAATTGACCAATCAAACGAACGAATTAGGATGTGAAATTTTGCAGAAACTCTTAGAATGATAATGCTAACACAACCCAATAAGTGAAAACAACTGATTTTGATTGAATCAAAAGTCAAGAATTCAAGAAAAAATCAGACGAGCAAAAGTCAAACTAACCAGAATTTTGATGAATTCAAACCTTGGAATCGATCCGTCCGTCTGCTCTGATACCAATTGTAGGATCCAGATCCGTGCAACAATCGTGTTTATGTGAATAAGAAATATGAACGAAGAATTTAGTCACAAAGGCTGCCCACTTAGCTATTTGATCAGAGAATAATCGTTACAATACTGAAAGCTAAATGAGACAACTAACTCTTTTTCTAAGCTAGTTGCACATTATATATGCTGGGTCCGTGGTAACAAGCCCACGGCCCGTTCACTATGGACTAAGATTAAGGAAATACAAATTACACCCTTGAACTTTAAATCAACATATAAAACCTGCCCTAACAGTGGCGCTTGTTGGGAGTAGTGGAGTAGCGTTGATTATTAGAGGAAGAATTCTTGAAGAACTTCTTTCTTTGAAAATACTTGGTGATCAAGGCCATTGCTTTCTTGATTTTAGTCAGCTCAGGGTCAGAGTTGCTTTCCTCTGTTTCTTCAGATTCTAGTTCAGATTCACTGGACTCTTGGGTTCTCTTGGAGTGACGGCTGGAAGACTTGCCGCTTTTTTAAGATACAAGAGCGAGGGGATCGACTTGTGACTTGGAAGATGATTTATGAGTGCTCATTATCTCCATGACTTCATCCCCGTCTTGCATGAGCATCTCTTAAAGCTCATGGATTTGAACGTTCTCAATCAGATTGTTGTGTTTGATATGAGAAGCGAACACTTTCCATTCTGGCATGAGATTATTTAAGAACTTGAGGCCATTCTTCGTGTTAGATCGAGTGATCTTGTTCTTGTTGAGCTCGTTCAGAAGAAGGCAGAATCGTTCATATGGGTGAGTAATTGATTCTCCTTTGCGCTGCTTGAAACCATCAAATCGGGTGATGCAGATGTTGACCTTTAGCTGATTTCCTACTTTACTCCCTCTCATCATTTTCTCAACTTGATCCCACATGCCTTTGGAAGTGTCCTTGTAGCTGTCAATGGCCGTGTAAATCTCGTTCGGTAGACTCTGGACTAGATATCTCTTGGCATGTTTTTCACCATCAAATATGTATTTCTCCTCGTCGGTCATCTGGATGTAAGTCTTGGCCATAGGTCGAGCTTCAGCACCTTCTACTTGAGCTGGTACTGTTGTCATTGGTGTTTCTTGTGGGCCTTCAGTGAGAGCTTGCCAGATGTATTCGAAGTTATCTTTAGCTTCAATAAAGATGATGAACCTGTCTCGCCATTGGCTGTATTCGCCTCGATAGAGAGTCGGAGGCTTGGTGTCAGTACCAATTTCTAATGCGTCGCGAGACATCGTGATGTGTGCACTAACTTGATCGTCATACAGAAGTGTTGATTCAAGGTGGAAATCCTAACGCAAGGCACTACGAGTGACAGTCCTAACACATGATCTAAGAGTGACTTAAACTAGAACACTGGTAAGAAATCAAAATCAGACTTACCAGATAGGAATCCGGATAAATGTGTCTGATCAGGAAGTGTTCGGATCAGAATTGTGAGTGAAGTGTCCGAACAATTAGAGTAACCGGATAAAAAATAAGTTTACCGGATAACACAAGGTTACCGGGTAAAACAGACTTATCGAAAAAAATGGAGTAGCCGGATAAATTAAAGTGACCGAATAAAATAAACTAACCAGGAAGAAACACTTACCGGATAGAGAGAAGTTACCGGGAAAATGATTGACCGGATAGCTGAACAATCCGGATAGGAGTACTTACCGGACAGATGTGGTACCCGGGAAATTTTGACTTCCGGGAACTTTGGAGTTTCCGGAAACTTTGAGATGTACCGGGAACTTAGGAAGTTACCGGGAATAAATTACAATCCGGACAATTGGCGTCCGGAAAGTGACGAGAAAAAGGAAACTTACCCGGAAACAATAGGAGACGTCCGGTAACTGTGGCTGTGCGACTAAATCGAATCGAGGAACAATTAGGGTTGTCCGATTTCTTTCCTGAAAGGTTGGATATCGACCAAAACCAAAAACCAACCAAACCCTAATCGATTTATAGCAAAATAACAAGATTCTTGATGAAAATTTTTGATTTTTGACAAGAATAGAGACAAAAACTTGAAAACCAAATTTGCTAAGAAAAAACTACTCAATCGATCGAATTAGACTCTGAAAATTTGCAAAACGCTAACAAAGCCAATACTAAGCGAATGGAATAAGCAGAAACAACCAATTTTGTCAGAATCGAAAGATGATATTATCAAGTTCAAGAAACAGTAGACAAAATACCAAAAAGCTTACCAAAAACCTTTGAATCAACCGGTCTGTATGCTCTGATACCATTTGTGGATCCCAGATTAGTGCAGAGTAGTAGAAATCAAAGAATAATAATCAATAAACACATTGATTTCAAGTCGTCATCCATCTATTATTCGTAAACCATTTAGAGAGAATTTCAATAGTGTTTACAATGGTTATGTGACGATTAGCCTAAACTATTACGCTAACAACACTTTATATAGCTAGGGCTAAACTACCATGGCCCATGGCCTATTATAAAATTAAGCCCATAAAGCTATTTAAAAATAAACCTTGAACTTCTATTCAACAAGATTTATATCCAACAGATTTGCAATAGACTTAAAACTACATTTTTATTATATAAAATGTTAAAATTTAGAAAAAAGAAATTGACACCGGGTACCCGGAATCAGCGGTTCCGGGACCGGTTCTAAAATATAGAGAACCGATGTAAGTGGTTCCGGTTCCGGTGCCGATTTCGGTTCCATAAAATTTGGCCGGGTACCCGATTTTACACACCCCTAATCTAGACGGATTTTTTCGTGGGTGAAAGTCTTCTGTTTAGTGCTAAGTTACTATAGAGTTTTATTGAATTTCCTATTAATGGATTTGCATTCATATTCATATTCATATTTTAACGAGTTATGAAAAGAATATATGATTATATATATGTCATCCCCTCCCATAAATTGTGGTTTAGATAGAATGATTCGGTGTATCTTGGTGTATGTTATCTCGGTTTTATCTCATTAGAATGTGTGTCCATTTCTCATCCAACGATTGATAATCACACACTTCTTACCGGAAACCAACCGAACGTGTGTATGTATATATATTTGAAATAACAATCAATTATCGAACATATGAATAATTTCCCTATTATCGAATTCGAAATCAATCCATAATTATTTAATCTTTTGATTACGATTTAGAGGCCACTTCCAATGAAACCTTATCTGTATACATCAATGGTACCATGCATGCTCAAGTAGAAAGAGGGTTATGTTTATAGGGCCTAGCTTGACAATTATAATATATATATCCTTACAACTTATTATATATCCTAGGGGCAGGTTCAAACGAGAAGGTAAACCTTATGCGAGAATGCAAGAAGTGTGTTATCATATATGATACACAAGCTTAATCATATACGATTAAACATAAGTTACATAGACGTTTAATCATATATGATTAAACACACTCACATGCCGTGTAATCATATATGATTAAACACTTCTCGCATTCTCGCATGATCCTTCCTCATATATCCTATACATACATATTTACACTGATTTTGTATCTTTGATTTCTTTTTCTCCCTAAAGGCAACCATATAATTAATTAGTAGACATCCTCTTAAGATACTCATAGGTGGTAATAGTTGTAGTTGCAGAAAGTGACATTGAAGCCAATCTTGGCCCCAACCCTCTATAACAAGCACTCAATCCACCTTCTTTCACCAAATTCTTTACTGTCCTACCAACACTAATTTTACCACATCCTTCTACAACCTGCAATCTCGTCTTGATTGTATCCAATGGCATTGTAACCAACGCCGAAAGCCCGCTAGCTATGGTGGCGCTCACCCCTTGCACCGCCACCACCGCCATTGAATTAGAATCCTCTTTCTTGAAAATATAAGAACCAACGTCACCCCATATGAATCGATGAGCCATCGAGTAAGAAGCCCACCACACCGCGTTCGAAGGAGCATATGTCAAGAGTGAAATCCCGAAACCTTTATACAATCCCCTAACACCTTCTCTTTCAATTATCCTCTTAAAGGCATCAATGCCACCCTTTCCACCTTGGACCATTAATCTCTGGCTCACCACATCGATCGGGGTCCAAACCAACTGAGCCGCCATGGCCGCAGTTAATCCACCTGCAGCATTCGCAATGGCAACCGCTTTGACATCCGAAAACCCCATTTTTACACTAGTACAACTAAGATTACTCTTGGTCATTTCTAAAGCACCCATGTAAAGAGCTCTCGCGGGTATGGTGCCCATTAAAGATGTCCCGAACCCTCTATATAAAGCCCTTAAACCCTCGTGTCTTAGAATCGAAACCGCCATCTTGAAGCATGACGTGTAATTTATGAGAACTTGTTGACGTGTTTTCAACACGACAGCGGGGTATAACATGCCGGAAACACCCAAAAACAAAGCAGCACCGAGGAAGAAGAACTTGGATTTATCCAGCATCTCCCAATCAATGTCATGAGCTGCAGGAAGGTGTATTTCGATTCTTGGATCGTCCTCCGCCCCCACTCCCAAACTAATTCTTTCCGCTTTCTCCGGTGGAGGAACAGGGGCGGTCGGAGAGTAAAAGATTTGGCAAATGGTTTGGATAGTGTGACACTAAGAAGTGAGAAAGGGGGTCTAATTATATATAAGAGAAGAGGGGAGGCAAATAGATTTTGCGGCCAAGCGTTTTGGCCATTTGGTATGGTAGGGGTCAGTTAACATTTCGAGGATATAGGGGACAATTTGATTGTTTGTCTCATCTTAGTTTTGTTTTTATCTATGTTTTCTTTATCATAAATATTAATGTGATTCTCTATATTTGCTAAATATAGGTATGGGAATGGGCTCCGATCTTTCTGTTGGAAATCAGTCCCTCCCCCACCCTTGAACTCACACCCCGAACACCACTGATCGGTCACTAATCAAAACAGCAATATGGGGTTTTCACTGTGTGTATAATATATTAAACTGGAAGAAACTGAATATTCATACTTGTGCTCTTTACAAAGAAGAACTACCTAACCTATTTATAGACTAGAAAACCAAATAAACTAATTAAAAGAAAAAAACGTGGCTGTGCATGTTCTCCACAAAAACCCTATTCATTCTCCACTAACCCACTAAGCTAGAAAATAGGAAGGAATAACTCAAACAAACTCCACTTGCTGGAAACTTGGTCAAACATGGACTATCCACCTGTGAATAAACTGACCCATGACTGCTGACCCGCTCCATGACCCGCTGATCCGCGACCCACATATTGATCCGTGGCCCACAACCCGATTTGACCCATCAAGATTACCCAACATTCACCCTCGTAATCTTGATGATCATGACCCGAGCCTCTTACACGGTTCTTTCTCGTTCATACCACTTGTAACATGTAACATGGCATCCCGTTGGAGTTGTTCATTACCATCTCGACCTTTTCACGGATCCACGACCTCTTCCTCGGTCACATCCAACGTCATCTCGGTTTGAACTTCCAACGCCACAATGTTTACACCGTGTTTCCGTTACTGCCAACACCACCACCGGCAACTTCACTTCAGCCCTTTTTCCGATCAAACCTGTTCTAGAAGACTACCACCACCGGAGAAGAAACAAAGCTACTGCCTTTTTCCGTTTCCTCTTTAAACTGCTAAACGAGTCGAATAAAAAACCCACCTGGTTTTGATTTCATTCTGCCCGCTTACTTCTGCACCTCCGGTCTGACTTCCTTATAACCTGAACAAGCCGATCAAGGACCGAGCCAAACGCCCCTGTTCCAAGAAAACTATTCCACCGACCAAGAAACAAGCTACCGCTTTTACCGTCTTCTTGCACCTGCAACAACGAACCAAATCCAAAGCCACCTGCTTTGACGGATCCTTTCCGTTCGTTTGTTTTCACGCACCTCCGTTTAGTCTCTCGCAATTTCTGGAACAACCCCGCTCAAGAAAACGAACCCACAGCCCCAACCGAGCCTTGGGCTCTGATACCAATTGTTGGAAATCAGTCCCTCCCCCACCCTTGAACTCACACCCCGAACACCACTGATCGGTCACTAATCAAAACAACAATATGGGGTTTTCACTGTGTGTATAATATATTAAACTGGAAGAAACTGAATATTCATACTTGTGCTCTTTACAAAGAAGAACTACCTAACCTATTTATAGACTAGAAAACCAAATAAACTAATTAAAAGAAAAAAACGTGGCTGTGCATGTTCTCCACAAAAACCCTATTCATTCTCCACTAACCCACTAAGCTAGAAAATAGGAAGGAATAACTCAAACAAACTCCACTTGCTGGAAACTTGGTCAAACATGGACTATCCACCTGTGAATAAACTGACCCATGACTGCTGACCCGCTCCATGACCCGCTGATCCGCGACCCACATATTGATCCGTGGCCCACAACCCGATTTGACCCATCAAGATTACCCAACACTTTCGGGGAGCCCGGTTCATCCGTTCCAATCAAAGATGAGGATGAGGACTGGGATTTTCGTTTGTCTCAAATCAGGGATGGGGATGGGAAGGGTATGGGCAATCTCCGCCTACCACGTCCCCGTTATATATTTTATTTAATAAATTAAATATATATTATTTATTTAAACTAAATCGGTAATTCTTAATTTCCTATTTTTAAATTAGGTTTAGAATATAAAATTGTTATTTTTCTGATGTTAGTATGTAATGTGGATGTCAATTCAAAATACAGTTACTCGATATGGTTTTGGATATTACTCGATATGTTTTGGTACGTGTGACGTTAATTTTTTTATGGATTAGATTGAATTTCTTTTACTTTTATGTTATTAATTGTTATATGATGTATTTTTTTTGTATTAAGATATTTTTTTTGATATTATGTTTATTAAAAATATGTGAGCTTTAAACATTTGCGGTGTCTCATATATTTGATTTAAATAGCTTACATAAATAGGGAAAAAATCTTGGTTTCCCCGTTGGGGATAGGGATGTGATCATATTCCTCGATGGGGACGGGGATGGAGATGAGGGATCGGGGATGAAAATAGGGATTGAGGTCCCCACCCCATTCCCATGCCTAGCTAAATATATACCTATTTCTTGCGATATAATAGAAATAAACTCGTGTTCAAGGCGGAAGATGGGGAGTTACATGATGTATTTTTCGAGCTCCAACGAAAAGTGTTCGAATGGATTAGCGGAAGAATCGGCAAAGCGAAGTTGGATTGGATGAAGTTGTTAAGTGACCCAATGGCGTTGTAGCGACACGGCAATACGAAGGAGCTTGACGCAGTAGGATTATGCGTGGAACGGATCGACTATCGTCGAACCCTAAAAGGGGATCAGTTTACCAACGTAAACGGATAGAATAGTAAGGAAGCCTTGAATATCAAGAACTAATATTAATCTGAGTATTAAATCGAATGATAAACAATGAATACAAAAAGCCCTATTTGTAGCTAAACTAAATAGGATAACTATGAAAACTAAGTTGAGATCAATCCATAAGGGAAAGAACTCTTATTAGGAAACAACTCTAAATACTGGAAAAAACGAAATAGCTGATAGGCTGCAACTAGAAGAACCGCGCGGTTTTTGCCGCGGGTGTAAGTCGCGCAACAAGCCGCGTAAGGGCCTGTTTGGTTATTCGTCCAGAGGGCTGCGCGGTTTGTGCCGCGGCTTCAGGTCGCGTGCTAAACCGCGTATGTCCCTGTTTCGGTTGTCTTTAGCTTGGTCCATTTGCTCTTCGTATCGGGTTACTAGGCGCTCTATATCAGTCTCCTCCACCTCCGAAGAACTCGACCCCGAGTTCTCATCAAAAAGAGACGTATCATCCGGGTAGTAGTCGTAGATATCCGCCACGTTGAAGGTGTTCGAAATGTGGAGAGAGTCGGGAAGTGTGACCACATAGGCATTGTCGTTAATTTTCCGTGAAATCTTGAACAGGCCATACTTCCGTGGTTGTAACTTATTGTAAGTTCCAACGGGAAAACGCTCTTTTCGCAAAAATACCATGAAGTCATCGCCTACCTCAAAAGTTTTGCGGCGTCGGTGCATGTCGGCGGCGGTTTTGTTCTTTGCTCCCGTGAGTTCAAGTCTGGCTTTGACTTCTTCTTTGACTGTTTGTACATACTTAGCCATATTTTTGGCGGCGATGCTAGTACCCAGGAGTTGTGGTAGTTTGACCAAGTCGACCACATGTTTAGGGATCGATGTATAGACCAAGGAAAACGAAGAACAGCCTGTTGCTGTGTAGGATGCGCTGTTATAGGCGAATTCAATTTGCAGGAGAGCAAGGTTTCATTGTTTAGGCTTGTCCCCACAAATACTTCGAAGCATATTGCCTAAAGGTCGGTTAGTTACCTCGGTTTGGCCATCCGATTGGGGGTGAGCGGTGTTGCTTTTATTTAGTGTGGTTGCGAATAGGCGCCAAAGAGTGATCCAAAAATGACTTAAGAACTTCGTGTCACGATCGGAAGTGATAGTTTTCAGAACCCCATGTAGACGGACGACTTCTTTGAAGAATAGCTAGGCAATGTTGCTTGCGTCGGCGGTCTTTTTGCAAGCAATGAAGTGCGTCATCTTGGAGAAGCGGTCGACGACTACAAAGATAGATTCGACTCCTCGTTGTGTGCGGGGTAATCCCAAAACGAAATCCATTGAAATATCTTGCCAAATATCGTCGGGAACCGGTAATGGTAAGTAGAGACTGGTGTTTTGAGATTGGCCTTTAGCAACTTGACAAATGTAGCATTTTCGGACAATTGCCCCCACATCGCGCTTTAGGTGTGGCCAATGATATCGGTCGAGTACACTAGCAATGGTTTTGTCTCGGCCTAGATAGCCGCCTAATCCTCCTCCATGTAGGTCTCGGATTAGTTTTTCACGAAGAGAAGAGTTAGGGATGCATAATTGGTTACCTTTAAAGAGGTAGCCGTCGTGGACGTAGTAGTCATCCATTGGTGTGCCTGTGTTGCATTTGTTCCAAATATCCTTGAAGTCATCATCTTCTTTGTATTGATCCTTTAAGACCTCAAATCCAACGATCTCATGGGCTAGTGTGATCATTAGTATGGCGCGTCTACTCAGGGCATCGGCCACGCGATTGAGGACTCCGGATTTATGTTTGATGACAAAAGGAAATTTCTGAAGGTAACTTACCCATCGTGCATGCATTTTGCTTACCGACTTTTGGCTATTGATGAACTTGAGGGCTTGATGGTCGGTAAAGAGTACGAATTCTTTCTGCACAAGATAGTGCTCGCATTGCTTCAAGGCTCGGAATACGGCGTAGAACTCTTGATCATAGGTGCTCCACTTTTGGCGAGCGTCGCTTAGTTTCTCGCTAAAGAACGCGATGGGACGCTTTTCTTGGGAGAGAACATCCCCCACTCCTATTCCGCTTGCATCACATTCAACTTCAAAGACTTTGTCAAAGTCGGGTAGAGCGAGTACCGGTGCGGAGCTTAGCTTGTGTTTGATTTCGGCGAAACTTTTGTCTTGATCGGGCCCCCATTGGAACCTTCCTTTTTCAGACATTCGGTCATTGGTGCGGTGATGGTGCTGAAGTCCCGTACGAACCGCCGGTAGAATGTTGCCAAACCATGAAAGCTTCGGACATCAGAAACGGTTTTGGGAGTTGGCCATTCTTTTATTGCACGGACCTTGTCTTCGTCCACTTCTATGCCGGATTCTCCAACAACGAATCCTAGGAATAGGAGCTTGTTGGTGCAGAAAGTGCACTTCTTGAAGTTGACATAGAGCCTGTTTTTTTGGAGCACGGTCAAGATTTGTCGGAGATGCGCGAGGTGGTCCGTTTTGTTTCGGCTATAGATGAGTATATCGTCGAAATATACTACTACGAACGAGCAGATGAACGGGCGGAGGACTTGGTTCATTGTCCTCATAAACGTGCTAGGGGCGTTAGAAGTCCCGAATGACATGACTAACCATTCATAAAGCCCGAATGGTGTTTTGAACGCGGTTTTCCATTCGTCGCCGGTCGGATTCGGATTTGATGATAACCGCTGCGAAGGTCGATCTTTGAAAATAGCTTTGAGCCGGCTAGTTCATCTAGCATATCTTCCAAACGGGGAATGGGGAATCGGTACTTGATGGTGATTTTATTGATGGCGCGGCTGTGAATGCACATCTTCCATTGGTTACCTTTCTTTGGTACGAGAAGAACGGGGACTGCACAAGGACTTAGGCTTTCTCGGATAAACCCTTTTCTCAAGAGGTCTTCAACTTGATCTCTCAAGATCTCGTTTTCTTTGGGGCTCATGCGGTAGTGAAGGAGGTTTGGTAGGTTCGTGCCCGGAATGAGATCTATTTGATGCTGGATATCTCTCATAGGTGGCAATTCCGGTGGTAGGTCGTCGGAGATTAGATCCGTGAAGTCTTTGAGTATTTCGCTGATTTCTTTCGGGATTTCCTCGTTGACCTTTTCGGCACTCATTAAGCCTTTTATGACTATGGGACAGAAAAGTTGGGTCTCCTTGAAGTCGTTTTCAAGGAGTTGTTCGTCGGAGGTGATGATTAGGACGTTCTCACCATTCTTTTCCGGGGTCTTGTGAAAGCTAGCCACGGGTGTCATGGCGATTTGACGGTCTCCCCAACGGAATATCATCACGTTGTCTCTTCCTTTGTAGGTAACGTCGTTGTCGTATTGCCATGGTCGGTCGAGTAAGATGTGGCAAGCGTCCATATCGAGGACGTCGCAAAGAACATCTTCCTTGTAGTATTTGCCTATGGCGAGGGGAACTTTGCATGCTTGGGTCACGCGAACTTGTGGTCCTTTCTTTACCCACCCAAGGGAGTATGGTGCGTCGTGCGGTTGGGTTGGTAGATTAAGGTAGTCCACTAACTTTTTGGACACAAGATTTTCGCAGCTTCCGTTGTCGACAATTACGTTGCAAACCTTTTTGTTGATAGAGCAATAAGTACGAAAAAGGTTCTTTCTTTGGCCTTCCTCTTTTGGGGAGAGGAGGACCCGTTGGAGTACGATGTTCACTCTATCTTCGGACTCTTCTTCCGCGAAATCGACTCCATTATAATCATCTTCCTCTTCACTTCCTTGTTCATCTACGAAACCGACTGTTCTTCAGTTGGTACACTCATTGGATCTATGGCCCGGTTGGCCACAACGGTAACATTTAGATCATGTCGGTTTGGCGTAGCGGTTGGACGGCTTTGGTGTGTCGGTTTGGTTTGGGACCCGGTAGAGTTTCGTGGTGGATTGGTGTTGCGGACGGATGAACTTGGTGCGATACCTTTTCCTTTATCAGATGCGGAACTAGTGGCTTCAGTGGGAGTCGGTGTGGCGTATCGGCGATAGGATGAGGTTCGAGTGGTTTTCTCCATAAGCTCGGCCTTCATGGCTAAGCTTGATGCTTCCGTTACCGTCCAAACTGTTTGAAGTCCGATTTTGTCTTGTATCGAACCTTTGAGGCTGTTGATGTATCGTGCAACTCTTTGCCCTTCGGTTTCGCCGATTTCGTTCCGTTCGGAGAGGCGAATGAAATCGGTGGTGTATTCGGCTACGGTCCTTGATCCTTGGGAGCAATTTAAGTACATCTTGTACAAGATTTGCTCATAGTACTCCGGTAGTAATCGTTCGGCCATAAGTTGTTTCACTCTCCTCCATGAACGTACCAGACCTTTTCGTTGCCGTTGTCGTTGGACTATCAGCTTATCCCACCATACGGCTGCGGTGCTTTTCAGGCAGAAAGCAACCATCTTTACCTGTTTGTGTTCGGGGATTTCCATGATGTCGAAGAAGCGGTCGACCTCGATTTTCCAATCTAAAGATTCTTCGACGCCCATATTCCCGTAGAAGTAGGGAATGTCGGCCTTCATTCGGTAATCGGGGTCTCTCCGTGGTGGTTCCACATCTCCGTCGGATTCGGAGTCGTAACTAGAACTGGTGATCGGGTGGCGGCAGCCACCGTGTTGGGGTCGATGATGGCCCTCGTACCTGTCTCGTCTTTGTCGGTTGTTGTTGTTGGCGTTAGCTGATTGGTGAATGCGGTCGTCAGTGTGTTGAGGGATGCGGTAAAAGCCGTTGTTAACCCATCAAGATCTGCTCTCGTGAGGGGTGGTGGTGGTGGCGGTTGTTCTGCCATCTCGGAGGTGAAGAGACAGGTAAGTCTGTGCTCTGATACCAACTGACGCAGTAGGATTATGCGTGGAACGGATCGACTATCGTCGAACCCTAAAAGGGGATCAGTTTACCAACGTAAACGGATAGAATAGTAAGGAAGCCTTGAATATCAAGAACTAATATTAATCTGAGTATTAAATCGAATGATAAACAATGAATACGGAAAGCCCTATTTGTAGCTAAACTAAATAGGATAACTATGAAAACTAAGTTGAGATCAATCCATAAGGGAAAGAACTCTTATTAGGAAACAACTCTAAATACTGGAAAAAACGAAATAGCTGATAGGCTGCAACTGGAGGAATCGCGCGGTTTGTGCCGCGGGTGTAAGTCGCTCAACAAGCCGCATAAGGGCCTGTTTGGTTATTCGTCCAGAGGGCTGCGCGGTTTGTGCCGCGGCTTCAGGTCGCGTGCTAAACCGCGTATGTCCCTGTTTCGGTTGTCTTTAGCTTGGTCCATTTGCTCTTCGTATCGGGTTGCTAGGCGCTCTATATCAGAGCTCCAGGTGGGTATAATTCGGTCCAATGGCGTTGTAACAGGGGCTGTTAGGAGTTGCTGTGGGTGTTTGCACCTTGCAAACAGTGGGGTGGCTCATGATGGGTTCCTGGAGATTTTGTTTCGCAAGCCACTGTTTGGTTATGATTTTGTTTTAAACTTGGAAATGGTGTGGTTTGCTACTGTATTGTATTGGTCCCTTCTTTCTCTTTATTGAATTTACAACTCATAAAGGACCTCCATTTGATCTAAAAAGGATTTATTTAGCAACGGCCTACATACTTTCCACCTTCGTGAATTATCTAAGTAATGGAATTTATGTAAGACATACTTTTTGTTTTGATATGTCAAATATGACCCTTATAGGGAATGATAACAATTAATATGAATGGTTTTTAACATGAAATATGATATATTTTTTTTTTCCATTTTTGTTTGATTTGGTAAATCATTAATGAACCGTTTACCAAATGTTTACCCGGTAAAAGTCACGAGTATCACTTATCTTATATGGTAACATCCTCAACCATCAAAATGGATTGTTGACAAGCGCCTATCACCCAATAAGTGTTTATCGGATAAGAGTCATCATCTTCGCTTACCAGATAAGACTCTCGATCCTTGTTTTGCCTCTTATCAGGTAACATTCTCAATCCTTTTAGTAAGGCGAGTCATCCAATAAACGCTTACCCGATAAGCATTTGGTAAACATCCCTTAAATCTATCAAGCTAGTCAAGCCAGGAGAACAACAAATAAATATCTCATGTCCCAAATTCTTATATATATATATATATATATATATAGAGAGAGAGAGAGAGAGAGAGAGAGAGAGAGAGTCCCCTTATTCTGAAACCATTGTATTTTATGATAGCATGAAACCAAGGGTATTTGGGTCTTTTTCTCCAAATTCGTAATTTTAGGAATATCCATAATTTTAGCAACTAACAAACTTCCTTAATTTTCTCAATTATCTTCATCTCTCCCTCTCTCCGGCGACCTCCTCCTACTCCGGCGACTTGCTCCCACTCCGGCGACCTCCCCCAAAATTCCGGCGAGTTTCATAATTTTTTCGAGTTTCATAACAGTTTTTTCATAAACAATTTTTTCACAAGTTCGAGTTTTTTAAGTTTCATAAACCGTTTTTTCGAAATTTTCACATTTCAAAGGAGAAAAACAATATGAAACCGGCGAGTTTCATAATTGTTTCACGGTTCATAGGAGACGTTTCGTAGGAGAAAAACAATATGAAACGTCTCCTATGAAACGTCTCGCGCCCATGCTTGAACCGTTTCCCCCACCGCAGAAACAGCATCGCTTCTCACAAGGAATCTCACTACAAGACCCACAAATTCTTTGTGTTGTGCAATTACGTATTGTTGGGTGCAGCCTCTAGTTGCATCTTTCTCACTCTCTCCCTCCGCCTCTTTCCATCGTTAGCGGGCAGTTCCCTCATCATACTCCACATCATCACCATCGCAGGAACCATCGCCGGCTGCAACGCTGCCTCCGCTGGATCCACAAAGTGGTACGCCGCCCACACGGTGGCCGGAATTTTGTGAGGGAGAGAGGGCCAAAATTTTGTGTGAGAGAGAGAGAGGGAGAGAGGGCCGGAATTTTGTGAGAGAGAGAGGGAGAGATAGAGAGAGATTGAGATAATAACCATAATTAGATTAATTCAAATCAATTAATAGATTCCAAAATTAAATACCTAAAAACTATTCCCAAAATACCCTTTCCCTATTTTTTAAATTAAAAAATCCCTCAATCCTTGATCAAGAAAAAGGACGGCTGAGATCGGGTTTCATTAGTTTCATCTTTTTGACTGGTTTCATTTGAAGCTCCCCCTCTCTCTCTCTCTCTCTCTCTATATATATATATATATATAGGGTCCCTTTCTTTTGCTAACCAACCCATTGGTACTAACCGTGCTAACCAACCATTGACCAATCAAATTGCTCCTTTTATTTTGGTTTAGGTGCACACTAACAAGGGTAAAATGGGTATATCCAATTTCTTCCATATTTATCTCACATTTAATAACTGATTCTACATTCCATTGTTATCTAATCCATGATTTTTGAAATTATATTAATTCAGAATATATTTTTAATATCAAACAAGATATCGAAATTATATTAATTCAGAATATATTTTCGGAATTATATTAACTCAATTAATACATTTTTTTCTATAAATCAGTATTTGAGACATTGTGCATATATGCAGATGACACATTGTGCATATATGCAGGTGTGCATATATGCACATATGCATAAATGTACAGATGTGCATATGTGCACATATGCATATGTGCAAAAGCCATCTCAGACTAAATCATATACACAGTTTATGTGCACATGTGCACATAAGCATCATCATCATCATCGCCTTCGGTACGAAGTATGTGTTCTTTATAGGGAAAACCAGGGTTTGTCTTAGAAGAGAAGTTTTGTGAAGAAGAAACGTGTGATATTACCATTTTACCAAATAAAACCCACTGTTGAATAAAGAAATCACCAAACATAACCTAAATCCACTGTGTTTACAATCTGAATATGGGATTGAAATCAGAAGCTAAACCCACCTTTTTTACCAAACGATGTGTTGATAATCTGAAAATGGGATTGAAATCAGAAGCTTTGAAGATGAAATCGATGTCATAACTTGAAGAAATCCAAAAAAAAGATGAAATCACAGGTCGTTACTTGAAGAAATCGCAAAAAAAAAATGAAAGGGATGATGATGATGATGAGAATCAAGAAAGGGATGAAAGGGATGAATTCGTACATTTTGCAAGTGTGAGGATGATGATGGATTTGGTTTTTGGGTAGCTTGAAAAGAGGAAACTGTTAATATGGATAGAATATGTTTCCTTTATTAAGATGTGTTTTTTTGACCAAATTACCCTTGTGCACTTATGCACAATAAATAAGGCACGTGAGACATGATAAACTAGAATATAAAATCAGCTTTAAATTATAGCCATTGATCTAATTAATCTACGTTATAATTGGTTAGCACGGTTAGTACCAATGAGTTGGTTAGCAAAAGAATGGCCCTCTCTCTCTCTCTATATATATATATATATAATCGTTCTCAGAATGGTATCAGAGCCAGAAGCGGTGGAAATTGGTAGATAAATACTAGATGAATACTACACTTTGTAAAATTTTCCAAAGTATATTTAAAGATTGTTTTAAATTAAAGAAAATATATTCTTTTAATACAAATTGGATGTCAGTGTTGGTCAGCCTTTTTATGTCGGTGTTGGTTAGCCCAGTCAGTTGGAGTAGCGTAAGTGACGCCAGAGGTAAGTCATCCAGCCGTACCATGACTATCCATGGGTGGTCCCTCTGATTATTCAAGAAGTATTTAAAGAAGGTATTTCTCTTTAATCATAAAACAACCCTTTAAATAGATTTTGCTAAATATATAAAGTTATGAATTTATCTATGAATTTATTCACTAAGAAACATTCTTCTGAAAATGATAACATAGAAGAAAATGATCTCAATATGAACTCTTCAGAAATTCATATTTCAAATATTGAGCAAAGTTTAACAAATTGGACAATTCCCAAACAAGATGTCAAAACAGTTTATAAAATAGGAACTTTTGATTACTTTCAAGGTTATTCAATCAAAGCCACAGAACAAACTGTATCAATAAATAAAGATTATAGTAATCTTACCCTCTTATCTAAATCATCTATAATACAACATAGACAAAAATACAAATTTTTACATGTTGGATTAGTTCAAGTTGCCATCAAACCTTTGTTTAGGTTAGGAATAGATGCCCCAGTATTATTAATACTTAGAGATGCTAGGCACACTAACTTCCAAAATTCAATCCTTGTCATGGCAGAAACTAATGTCTCAAATGGCCCAATTTACTTTAATTGTTATCCCAATTTTTTCGTAGGATTATTTGATCCAAATATATTAGATACTTTAGTTCTCACTATCAAAACAAAGAATTTAGAATTCAAAGGAGACACCAAACCTATAGCTGTAATCTACAGAGTATGTTACAAAACTATGACTTCAACAATTGAACAAAAAACCAAGATATCAAGCCCTATAGATGAAACATTAATATTCGAAGACAACCCTCAACATACTAAAATTCAAATTCCTAAACGACTTAAATGGAATGAAATTACTCAATCATGTAACTGGAATCTCCAAGATATTGGTAGTCCAAAACCTATAGATAACTCAAACCACGTATCTAATATAATTGAACATGAAGATGGATCAGTAGATATCAATTTTAATAATTTCGATAATCTCAGATCTGTCTCTTCAAGGTTATCAACAGGATCAATAAGTGGAGTAAAAACTCCTTCCTTTCAAAAATCTCAATCATTAAAATTCAAAAATGTAGATTTCAATAAACCAATTCCTCGAGCCTTTTATCAAGAAGAATCTGAGGAAACTCAAAGCTTTGTTTACGAACCTACTCCTTCAGAGATTCTATCTGAAATCAATCAATACAAAGCCCAAATTTAAGTAAAACAAAATGAGTAAATCAAATATTAATATGAAATATATTATAGAAGAATTTGATTATGATTACAATGAAGAAAGGAGAAATTTCTATTATTCATCGGTTAATAATTCTCAAAAGAAATTCAAACATCAACTCTTATGGATAGATTATATTAATAGAAATAATGTTCATATAACTTTCTTCAATTGGTATGAAATGTATTGTAAAGAACAAAATATTCCAAACCCTTTTATTAATATTTATGACACCCCAAAAATAACTCAAGATTATAAAGACATCGTCACTGAAGAAACTATAACTACAATACATCCTCCAAAAAATATAATTTTAATAAATCAAATATATATAATATCACGCCTAATTTCTATCACTGAAAAAACAACTAAAGACGAAATCATGAAAGATATTATATACCAAAATAGTTACTCAAATGAAATTCTTAATACTATGAGCCAACAACTAAATAGATTAGAAAACAACCAAAGTAATAATACTAAAAAAATAGAGGTTCCTCCCTCTAGAGAAAAGATTAAAGAAAATAATCCAATTTTTATACCTCACCAAATTGATTCCAATACCAATTTAGGATATAATAAAAAACTAGTCAATGAATTAGAACAAAAATTAAGAAATTTAAAGGTTAATGTTCTAAATAAAGAATCATATTCAGACTCAGAATCTGAAGAAATATCTCAAATTCAAGAACAATTTACCAATAGATTAACTTTTAAAGGCAATTCTACTAATACTAGTCGCCCTCAAACAAGAAACTATTATAATAGACCAACTCTCCCAGATGTTCAATTTGAAGATACTTCGATTCTATTAAGAAGTTCATATGATGGTTCATCAATTTACGAATGGAACATTGACGGATTATCAGAACATCAAATTCTTAATATGGTTCAAGAAATGAATATGGCTTCAAATGCCTATATTACCAGAGATAATACTCAAAAACAGATTGCAGGCATGCTCGTTTCCGGTTTCACTGGCACTTTAAGAAACTGGTGGGACATGTATCTATCTGAAAATTCCAAACGTATTATCCTTAATGCAAAGAAAATTGTCATCAAAAATGAAAACAATCAACAAACTCAAACTGAAGAAGAAGATGTAGTCGCTACTCTTATCTTCAGCATTGTAAAAAACTTTATAGGAGACCCATCTCTATTCCAAGAAAAGAGTTCAGAAATACTCTTAAACCTCACTTGTAGAAAATTACAAGATTATAGATGGTATAAAGATATGTTTTTATCAAAAGTAATGGTAAGACCAGACTGTAGCGAACCTTTTTGGAAAGAAAAGTTCATTGCAGGATTACCAAAACTCTTTGCTGAAAGAGTAAGAGAAAAATTAAGAGAAGAACATAATAATCAAATTCCTTATGCAGAATTAACTTATGGACAAATATCTGGTTACATTAATAAAGAAGGATTAGCTATCTGTTCAGATTTAAAACTTAAAGCCAAAATAAAGAAAGACAGAATAAATAACAAAGAAGAACTTGGTAATTTTTGTCAACAATATGGTTATGAAAACATAGCTGCTCCTACATCATCCAAAACTAAAAGATATTCAAAGAAATACTCTGGCAAGAGGTTTAAAACAAAATATGATAAAACTAACAAATACGATAAAAACAAATTTGATAGAACTGATAATTATCATAAGAAAAAACCATATAAAAGATTTAACAAAAGACCTCATAAACAAACTGAATCAAGAGATATAATTATTTGCTATAAATGTGGTAAAACTGGACACATGGCAAAAAATTGTTATGTTAAGAAAAAAATCAATGAATTACAAATCTCTGATTAACTAAAAACTCAAATAAGCAAATTAATTCTCAATAGTGATTATTCAAGTTCAGCATATGATTCTAGCATATCAGATTATGATAATAATGATTTGAATGCTTTAGAACATTGTTCAACTACCAGTTCAGACTCTGAAACATGTGAATGTTTAGGAAACTGTACTTGTAACAAAATTAATGCTATAACAAAAGAAGACCGAGAAATTCTTGAATTATTAGATAAAATTCCAGATCAAACTATTAAAGACGAAGCTACAAAAAGTTTCTCAATTATAATCCTAAAAAGGAAACAAATGCTTCAAAGACTACAGAGTTATTAAATCTTCAAGAAGTTTTCAACAGGTTCTCCCAAACAACTAAACCAATATCTACTCAAGAACTTTTAGAAGAATTAACTATAGTAAAAACAGAGATAAGGACTATCAAAGAACGTCTCTCAAAAATAGAAAAAGATAAAAGTAATATTCAAGATAAAATCCCTGAAGTCACAATCATTACAAATGAAGAATCAAACATTAATAAAGTTAAAATCCCTAAAAATATTTCCTATCAAAGATGGCATACAAGTATTAATCTTCGTATACAAAATGATTTTAAAATAACTGTCATTGCTCTTATTGATAGTGGCGCTGACATGAATGTTATCCAAGAAGGAATTATTCCTACAATTTATTATGTGAAAACTTCAAATCGATTATCATCAGCTAGTGGATCAAAACTCGACATTTCTTACAAAGTTTCAAAAGTCCATATTTGTAAAGATGATTATTGTTTTAAAACATCTCTAATCCTTGTCAAAAACTTAACTTCAACTTTAATTTTAGGATCGCCTTTCATTTATCAACTTTACCCAATTACTGTAGACAAAGAAGGAATTAGTACAAAGAAGGAATTAGTACAAAAGTCTTAAATAAAGAAATAAAATTCAAATTTACAGACCCAATTATTCATTCAGAAGTAAATACCTTAAACAACAAAGTTAGTCAAGCAAAATATTTGATTAACGAAATTAGCTATAAAAGAATTCTCGATAATCTACAAGATCCAAATATTCAAAATAGAATTAAAAAGACAAAAGAGAGATTTGAAAATAATGTTTGTTCTACTTTTCCTAATGCTTTTTGGAAAAGAAAGCAACATACTGTTAAATTACCCTATACAAAAGATTTCAATGAAAAAGACAATCTTTCAAAATCTAAAGCTATTCACATGTCAAATGAATTGCAAGATCACTGCAAAAAAGAAATTCAAGATTTATTAAACAAAAATCTCATAAGATCTTCAAAATCACCTTGGTCTTGTTCAGCTTTATATGTCATGAACGCAGCTGAATTAGAAAGAGGTACTCCAAGACTCGTTATTAATTACAAACCTTTAAACAAAGTTTTAGAATGGATTCGATATCCAATACCAAATAAAAGAGATTTATTAAAAGGACTTTATGATGCAAAAATATTTTCAAAGTTCGATATGAAATCAGGATTTTGGCAAATACAAATTCATGAACAAGACAAATATAAAACAGGTTTTAATGTTCCTTTTGGTCATTATGAATGGAACGTCATGCCTTTTGGTCTCAAAAACGCTCCTTCAGAATTCCAAAACATCATGAATGACATTATTATCCCTATAAGCAGTTTTGCTATTGTTTATATTGATGATGTGTTAATTTTTTTCAAAATATTTAGAACAACATTTTAAACATTTAAACATATTTTATGATTTAGTTCTCAATAATGGACTAGTCATTTCTTCCACAAAAATGAGTTTATTCCAAACTAATATCAGGTTCTTAGGACATGATATTGTTCAAGGAACTATCAAACCAATACAAAGAAGTTTAGAATTTGCTAATAAATTTCCAGATGAAATAAAAGACAAAACTCAACTTCAAAGATTTTTAGGATGTCTAAATTATGTCCATGACTTTTTCAAAGACTTAGGTGTTATTTGCAAATCCTTATATCAAAGGTTAAAAAAAAGAATCCACCACCATGGACTCAAGAACATACCAATGTTATCAAACATACTAAAGAAAAAGTTAAATACTTGCCTTGTCTTAGTATACCACAACCAAATGCTAGTATCATTGTTGAAACTGATGCTAGTGATTTAGGATTCGGTGGAATACTAAAACAAAAAATTAACCAAAATTCAAATGAATAATTAGTAAGATTCTTTTCAGGAGCATGGAATGATACTCAAAAAATTTATTCAACTGTCAAAAAAGAAATTTGAAGTATTGTTTTATGCATCAAAAAATTTGAAGATGATCTATATATGAAACCCTTTTTATTACGCATAGATTGTCAATCTGCAAAACCTATATTAGAAAATGATATAAAAAATGTTATTTTTGCAAGATGGCAAGCATTACTAAGCAACTTCGATTTCAAAATTGAATTTATCAAAGGCGAGAATAATTCTCTCCTGGATTTTTTATCACGAGAATTTTTACAGGGGAAATGAATCAAAGAGAAGACAAAAGGATCGTTGTTCAAAATACTGACAAGAGAGTGAAACTCTCTCCATGCAAATCAAATACTTCTCATACTCCCTCATCATCCATTATTCCAATACAAAATAGATTCGCTCCAATTACCCCTAACAGAGCTCAGCCTTCCTATTCCTCTTTAATACAAAAGTCAGTTATCATCTCTCCGAACCTAACTCCCAAAAAATCAATTATATTGTCCAATACCCAGACAATTGCTCAAAATCCCAAACCTTCTTCTTCAAAAGAAAAAGGCAGTTCCTATATCCAAAACCCTAATCAACAAATTGTCAAAATCCTTGAAGATCATGAAGTCCAAATTCATAACCAAGGATTTCATTCTCTCACGGATTTCCTCTTCCTCAAAAACTCCATGTTCATTGGAGGCAGTCAAAAGCCAAGAGAGTATTTTCAAGCGATTTTAGAAACCACGGGTTCTATCAAAATTACTCATAATTCAAATCCTACTGATAAAACCACTATAGCTTTCAACAAAGTTCAAATCCTTTGTATTCTCTCTATTCAAGATTGGAAAGCTCGTCCTTATGCTGAAAAACCCCTTCCAAATTATCCAAAACACCCTCTTTACAATTATTGTGATTATCAAGATGCCTGGTACAACCTTTTTTATGTCAAAAGCTATTCACATTCATGGTTCATATTTTTCGACAAAAATTTCGAGTGTTCATATCCCAAATGGTTCGTTCGATGGTTCAAATTCCTAGGAAATATTCCAGAAACTCTTCCTAGTCTTGTTTTAAAAGGTTTCCAAAAATTTAAAGAAATCTTTTATCAAGACATTCCCGAGTTTGAATACCTCCTACAATTCACCATCTTATTCAATATTCCATGGATTATTTCATGGACTTTTAGTGTGACATCTGCAATCGGAATAAATCCAAGTCTTATGCAAAGAGTAGTTAGAGTCAAATGGTGGGATAATCTTCCTGCAAATCAGATTCAAAAAATGACGATTCAAGGTGTTTCAGAATTCTATTCTGAAAACTATGAAGCCTCAAACACCAAAGTTATTCAAGAAGCAAAAAGCGAAGAAGATGTAGAAGATGAAGAACTAAGACAATTCATGGCAGCAGATTCAAAAGGAGAGCTCAAGAAATTAATCAAACAAGTTAAACAATTATCTTCAAGCAGCAGTTCCGACAATAATCAAGATACATAGTTAATTCAAGACGCTCAAAATCCGTATTCAGACGTAAATCTATATGATATCTGAATTGTGTGAGTTTGGTGTATTGTCTTTGTAGACAAATCCTTTGTTTAATCAAAAGTGTTATTATTCAAATGTAGAAAATACACTTCTTCGTATTTTCGACTTATACTTATCAAAATTTTATCAAATACAAATTATTTCTAACCTTTACAGATGTGAAGAAAGGAGCCAAAAGAAGATGGCAAGAAAGTCAAAAAAGCAATGACAAATAAGTCAAAAGGTAGAGCTCAATTTTCAAAAGGAATCAAATGATGTCGGCCATGGAGCTAATAATAGGACAAAAGGACAAATGACCTTTTCTCAAAAGAAGAAAGCAAGACAGCTACCGGTTGCCCTTAATATCGACATCAAATTATCAAGACAACTGCCGGTTACCTTCAATAATTCAAGAATCCAAGCGCCTATAAAAGCAGACTCAAGACGAAGAAACAAATCATCAGTTTTTTCCATCAGTTCTTCCTTCCCTTTTACAAATTTCTCTCTGTTACAAATCCTTAGAATGATATGTCTAAGAAATCTCCCTCTCTCAAATTCTCAACCTCTAGATGTTCTAAGTCTTTAGACTTTCAAATATTCATATCTCCAGATGTATGCAAAGATTGTCGGAAAGACAATTGTACAGTTGATCATTTAATCAAAGAAGGTATTTTCTAATCATGCTTCATATTATAATGTTTAATAATGGTTGGCTTATTATGCAAAGTTTTAGCCGTATTCATCATATAAAAATATTTATTCAAAATTATAATCCAATGGGATTACTATATTTACAAAGAACATTTAAATTATTTTTCAACTACAAATATTGTTCATTCGTTCTTGAATCGTTCTCAGAATGGTATTTTTCAACTACAAATATTGTTCATTTGAGAGAGGGAGATTTCTTAGACATATCATTCTAAGGATTTGTGATATCGTTCTAAGAATGGTATCAGATCCAGAAGCGGTGGAAATTGGTTGATAAATACTAGATGAATACTACACTTTGTAAAATTTTCCAAAGTATATTTAAAGATTGTTTTAAATTAAAGAAAATATATTCTTTTAATACAAACTGGATGTCAGTGTTGGTCAGCCTTTTTATGTCGGTGTTGGTCAGCCCAGTCAGTTGGAGTAGCGTAAGTGACGCAAGAGGTAAGCCGTCCAGCCGTACCATGACTATCCATGGGTGGTCCCTCTGATTATTCAAGAAGTATTTAAAGAAGGTATTTCTCTTTAATCATAAAACAACCCTTTAAATAGATTTTGCTAAATATATAAAGTTGTGAATTTATCCATGAATTTATTCACTAAAAGACATTCTTCTGAAAATGATAACATAGAAGAAAATGATCTCAATATGAACTCTTCAGAAATTCATATTTCAAATATTGAGCAAAGTTTAACTAATTGGACAATTCCCAAACAAGATGTCAAAACTGTATATAAGATAGGAACTTTTGATTACTTTCAAGGTTATTCAATCAAAGCTACAGAACAAACTGTATCAATAAATAAAGATTATAGTAATCTTATCCTTTTATCTAAATCATCTATAATACAACATAAACAAAAATACAAATTTTTACATGTTGGATTAGTTCAAGTTGCCATCAAACCTTTGTTTAGGTTAGGAATAGATGCCCCGGTATTATTAATACTTACAGATGCTAGGCACACTAACTTCCAAAATTCAATCCTTGCCATGGCAGAAACTAATGTCTCAAATGGCCCAATTTACTTTAATTGTTATCCCAATTTTTCCGTAGGATTATTTGATCCAAATATATTAGATACTTTAGTTCTCACTATCAAAACAAAGAATTTAGAATTCAAAGGAGACACCAAACCTATAGCTGTAATCTACAGAGTATGTTACAAAACTATGACTTCAACAATTGAACCAAAAACCAAGATATCAAGCCCTATAGATGAAACATTAATATTCGAAGCCAACCCTCAACATACTAAAATTCAAATTCCTAAACGACTTAAATGGAATGAAATTACTCAATCATGTAACTGGAATCTCCAAGATATTGGTAGTCCAAAACCTATAGATAACTCAAACCACATATCTAATATAATTGAACATGAAGATGGATCAGTAGATATCAATATTAATAATTTCGATAATCTCAGATCTGTCTCTTCAAGGTTATCAACATGATCAATAAGTGGAGTAAAAACTCCTTCCTTTCAAAAATCTCAATCATTAAAATTCAAAAATGTAGATTTCAATAAACCAATTCCTCGAGCCTTTTATCAAGAAGAATCTGAAGAAACTCAAAGTTTTGTTTACGAACCTACTCCTTCAGAGATTCTATCTGAAATCAATCAATACAAAGCCCAAATTTAAGTAAAACAAAATGAGTAAATCAAATATTAATATGAAATATCTTATAGAAGAATTTGATTATGATTACAATGAAGAAAGGAGAAATTTCTATTATTCATAGGTTAATAATTCTCAAAAAGAATTCAAACATCAACTCTTATGGAGAGATTATATTAATAGAAATAATGTTCATATAACTTTCTTCAATTGGTATGAAATGTATTGTAAAGAAAAAAATATTCCAAATCCCTTTATTAATATCTATGACACCCCAAAAATAACTCAAGATTATAAAGATATTGTCACTGAAGAAACTATAACTACAATACATCCTCCAAAAAATATAATTTTAATAAGTCAAAGATATATAGGATCGTCCCTAATTTCTATTGCTGAAAAAACAACTAAAGACGAAATCATGAAAGATATTATATACCAAAATAATTACTCAAATGAAATTCTTAATACCATGAGCCAACAACTAAATAGATTAGAAAACAACCAAAGTAATAATACTAAAAAAATAGAGGTTCCTCCCTCTAGAGAAAAGATTAAAGAAAATAATCCAATTTTTATACCTCACCAAATTGATTCCAATACCAATTTAGGAAATAATAAAAAACGAGTCAATTAATTAGAACAAAAATTAAGCAATTTAAAGGTTAATGTTCTAAATAAAGAATCAGATTCAGACTCAGAATCTGAAGAAATTTCTCAAATTCAAGAACAATTTACCAATAAATTAACTTTTAAAGGCAATTCTACTAATACTAGTCGCCCTCAAACAAGAAACTATTATAATAGACCAACTCTCCCAGATGCTCAATTTGAAGATACTTCGATTCTATTAAGAAGTTCATATGATGGTTCATCAATTTACGAATGGAACATTGACGGATTATCAGAACATCAAATTCTTAATATGGTTCAAGAAATGAATATGGCTTCAAATGCCTATATTACCAGAGATAATACTCAAAAACAGATTGCAGGCATGCTCGTTTCCGGTTTCACTGGCACTTTAAGAAACTGGTGGGACATGTATCTATCTGAAAATTCCAAACGTATTATCCTTAATGCAAAGAAAATTGTCATAAAAAATGAAAACAATCAACAAACTCAAACTGAAGAAGAAGATGTAGTCGCTACTCTTATCTCCAGCATTGTAAAAAACTTTATAGGAGACCCATCTCTATTCCAAGAAAAGAGTTCAGAAATACTCTTAAACCTCACTTGTAGAAAATTACAAGATTATAGATGGTATAAAGATATGTTTTTATCAAAAGTAATGGTAAGACCAGACTGTAGCGAACCTTTTTGGAAAGAAAAGTTCATTGCAGGATTACCAAAACTCTTTGCTGAAAGAGTAAGAGAAAAATTAAGAGAAGAACATAATAATCAAATTCCTTATGCAGAATTAACTTATGGACAAATATCTGGTTACATTAATAAAGAAGGATTAGCTATCTGTTCAGATTTAAAACTTAAAGCCAAAATAAAGAAAGACAGAATAAATAACAAATAAGAACTTGGTAATTTCTGTCAACAATATGGTTATGAAAACATAGCTGCTCCTACATCATCCAAAACTAAAAGATATTCAAAGAAATACTCTGGCAAGAGGTTTAAAACAAAATCTGATAAAACTAACAAATACGATAAAAACAAATTTGATAGAACTGATAATTATCATAAGAAAAAACCATATAAAAGATTTAACAAAAGACCTCATAAACAAACTGAATCAAGAGATATAATTATTTGCTATAAATGTGGTAAAACTGGACACATGGCAAAAAATTGTTATGTTAAGAAAAAGATCAATGAATTACAAATCTCTGATCAACTAAAAACTCAAATAAGCAAATTAATTCTCAATAGTGATTATTCAAGTTCAGAATATGATTCTAGCATATCAGATTATGATAATAATGATTTGAATGCTTTAGAACATTGTTCAACTACCAGTTCAGACTCTGAAACATGTGAATGTTTAGGAAACTGTACTTGTAACAAAATTAATGTTATAACAAAAGAAGACCGAGAAATTCTTGAATTATTAGATAAAATTTCAGATCAAACTATTAAAGACGAAGCTACAAAAAAGTTTCTCAATTATAATCCTAAAAAAGAAACAAATGCTTCAAAGACTACAGAGTTATTAAATCTTCAAGAAGTTTTCAACAGGTTCTCCCAAACAACTAAACCAATATCTACTCAAGAACTTTTAGAAGAATTAACTATAGTAAAAACAGAGATAAGGACTATCAAAGAACGTCTCTCAAAAATAGAAAAAGATAAAAGTAATATTCAAGATAAAATCCCTGAAGTCACAATCATTACAAATGAAGAATCAAAAATTAATAAAGTTAAAATCCCTAAAAATATTTCCTATCAAAGATGGCATACAAGTATTAATCTTCGTATACAAAATGATTTTAAAATAACTGTCATTGCTCTTATTGATAGTGGCGCTGACATGAATGTTATCCAAGAAGGATCTATTCCTACAATTTATTATGAGAAAACTTCAAATCGATTATCATCAGCTAGTGGATCAAAACTCGACATTTCTTACAAAGTTTCAAAAGTCCATATTTGTAAAGATGATTATTGTTTTAAAACATCTCTAATCCTTGTCAAAAACTTAACTTCAACTTTAATTTTAGGATCGCCTTTCATTTATCAACTTTACCCAATTACTGTAGACAAAGAAGGAATTAGTACAAAAGTCTTAAATAAAGAAATAAAATTCAAATTTACAGACCCAATTATTCATTCAGAATTAAATACCTTAAACAACAAAGTTAGTCAAGCAAAATATTTGATTAACGAAATTAGCTATAAAAGAATTCTCGATAATCTACAAGATCCAAATATTCAAAATAGAATTAAAAAGACAAAAGAGAGATTTGAAAATAATGTTTGTTCTACTTTTCCTAATGCTTTTTGGAAAAGAAAGCAACATACTGTTAAATTACCCTATACAAAAGATTTCAATGAAAAAGACATTCCTTCAAATTCTAAACCTATTCACATGTCAAATGAATTGCAAGATCACTGCAAAAAAGAAATTCAAGATTTATTAAACAAAAATCTCATAAGATCTTCAAAATCACCTTGGTCTTGTTCAGCTTTTTATGTCATGAACGCAGCTGAATTAGAAAGAGGTACTCCAAGACTCGTTATTAATTACAAACCTTTAAACAAAGTTTTAGAATGGATTCGATATCCAATACCAAATAAAAGGAATTTATTAAAAGGACTTTATGATGCAAAAATATTTTCAAAGTTCGATATGAAATCAGGATTTTGGCAAATACAAATTCATGAACAAGACAAATATAAAACATGTTTTAATGTTCCTTTTGGTCATTATGAATGGAACGTCATGCCTTTTGGTCTAAAAAACGCTCCTTCAGAATTCCAAAATATCATGAATGACATTATTATCCCTATAAGCAGTTTTGCTATTGTTTATATTGATGATGTGTTGATTTTTTCAAAATCCGTGGAACAACAATTTAAACATTTAAATATATTTTATAATTTAGTTCTCAACAATGGACTAGTCATTTCGTCCACAAAAATGAGTTTGTTTCAAACTAATATTAGGTTCTTAGGACATGATATTGTTCAAGGGACTATCAAACCAATACAAAGAAGCTTAGAATTTGCTAATAAATTTCCAGATGAAATAAAAGACAAGACTCAACTTCAAAGATTTTTAGGATGTCTACATTATGTCCATGACTTTTTCAAAGATTTAGGTGTTATTTACAAACCTTTATATCAAAGATTAAAAAAGAATCCACCACCGTGGACTCAAGAACATACCAATATTATCAAACATATTAAAGAAAAAGTTAAATACTTACCTTGTCTTAGTATACCACAACCAAATGCTAGTATCATCGTTGAAACCGATGCTAGTGATTTAGGATTTGGTGGAATATTAAAACAAAAAATTAATCAAGATTCAAATGAAGAATTAGTATGATTCTTTTCAGGAGCATGAAATGATACTCAAAAAAATTATTCAACTGTTAAAAAGGAAATTTTAAGTATTGTTTTATGCATCAAAATTTTTGAAGATGATCTATATATGAAACCCTTTTTATTACGCATAGATTGTCAATCTGCAAAACCCATACTAGAAAATGATATAAAAAACATTATTTCAAAACAAATTTTTGCAAGATGGCAAGCATTATTAAGCAATTTCGATTTCAAAATTGAATTTATCAAAGGCGAGAATAATTCTCTCCCAGATTTTTTATCACGAGAATTTTTACAGGGGAAATGAATCAAAGAGAAGACAAAAGGATCGTTGTTCAAAGTACTGACAAGAGAGTAAAACTCTCTCCATGCAAATCAAATACTTCTCATACTCCCTCATCATCCATTATTCCAATACAAAATAGATTCGCTCCAATTACCCCTATCAAAGCTCAGCCTTCCTATTCCTCATTAATTCAAAAGTCAGTTATCATCTCTCCAAACCTAACTCCCAAAAAATCAATTATACTGTCCAATACCCAGACAATTGCTCAAAATCCCAAAACTTCTTCCTCAAAAGAAAAGGGCGGTTCCTATATCCAAAACCCTAATCAACAAATCGTCAAAATCCTTGAAGATCATGAAGTCCAAATTCATAACCAAGGATTTCATTCTCTCACGGATTTCCTCTTCCTCAAAAACTCCATGTTCATTGGAGGCAGTCAAAAGCCAAGAGAATATTATCAAGCGATTTTAGAAACCACATGTTCTATCAAAATTACTCATAATTCAAATCCTACTGATAAAACCACTATAGCTTTCAGCAAGTTCAAATCCTTCGTATTCTCTCTATTCAAGAATGGAAAGCTCGTCCTTATGCTGAAAACCCCCTTCAAAATTATCCAAAACACCCTCTTTACAATTATTGTGATTATCAAGATGCTTGGTACAACCTTTTTTATCTCAAAAGCTATTCACATTCATGGTTCATATTTTTCAACAAAAATTTCGAGTGTTCATATCCCAAATGGTTCGTTCGATGGTTCAAATTCCTAGGAAATATTCCAAAAACTCTTCCTAGTCTTGTTTTAAAAGGTTTCCAAAAATTTAAAGAAATCTTTTATCAAGACATTCCTGAGTTTGAATACCTCCTACAATTCACCATCTTATTCAATATTCCATGGATTATTTCATGGACTTTTAGTGTGACATCTGCAATCAGAATAAATCCAAGTCTTCTTCAAAGAGTAGTTAGAGTCAAATGGTGGGATAATCTTCCTACAAATCAGTTTCAAAAAATGACGATTCAAGGTGTTTCAGAATTCTATTCTGAAAATTATGAAGCCTCAAACACCAAAGTTATTCAAGAAGCAAAAAGCGAAGAAGATGAAGAACTAAGACAATTCATGGCAGCAGATTCAAAAGAAGAGCTCAAGAAATTAATCAAACAAGTTAAACAATTATCTTCAAGCAGCAGTTCCGACACTAATCAAGATACAGAGTTAATTCAAGACGCTCAAAATCCGTATTCAGATGTAAATCTAAATGATATCTGAATTGTGTGAGTTTGGTGTATTGTCTTTGTAGACAAATCCTTTGTTTAATCAAAAGTGTTATTATTCAAATGTAGAAAATACACTTCTTCGTATTTTCGACTTATACTTATCAAAATTTTATCAAATACAAATTATTGCTAACCTTTACAGATGTGAAGAAAGGAGCCAAAAGAAGATGGCAAGAAAGTCAAAAAAGCAATGACAAATAAGTCAAAAGGTAGAGCTCAATTTTTAAAAGGAATCAAATGATGTCGGACATGGAGCTAATAATAGCACAAAAGGACAAATGACCTTTTCTCAAAAGAAGAAAGCAAGATAGCTACCGGTTGCCCTTAATATCGACATCAAATTATCAAGACAACTGCCGGTTACCTTCAATAATTCAAGAATCCAAGCGCCTATAAAAGCAGACTCAAGACGAAGAAACAAATCATCAGTTTTTTCCATCAGTTCTTCCTTCCCTTTTACAAATTTCTCTCTATCACAAATCCTTAGAATGATATGTCTAAGAAATCTCCCTCTCTCAAATTCTCAACCTCTAGATGTTCTAAGTCTTTAGACTTTCAAATATTCATATCTCCAGATGTATGCAAAGATTGTCGGAAAGACAATTGTACAGTTGATCATTTAATCAAAGAAGGTATTTTCTAATCATGCTTCATATTATAATGTTTCATAATGGTTGCCTTATTATGCAAAGTTTTAGCCGTAATCATCCTATAAAAATATTTATTCAAAATTATAATTATTTTTCAACTACAAATATTATTCATTCGATCCTGAATTGAATCGTTCTAAGAATGGTATCAGAGCCAGAAGCGGTGTCATTTTCTTGTTCACAAATTATATTAATACATATCACCAAAGAAAAAAAAGATAAACTTGAATTAAATAAATTTATAGTATAAAAATATAATGTATTTTAATTTTATTAATGGGACAAGGATCATACGTTGAGATTCTGTGACATTTTTAGGCCATCAGTACCCCATCCAGGAATCTTTCAAAGATTCCAGCTCCACATCAGCGCCACATCAGCTTTTCTCCCATCCCTCACTCAATCCCTAACAATCCCTAAACACCCTTACCCCATTCCCTCAAACCCTTTTGCCACCTCATTTATTTTAATTCTTTTATTTATACATTTAATTATTTAACAAAATAAAAATATTTATATATTTTTTAATAAATAAAAATAAGATAAATAATAAAAATTAAAATTCATATCATTCATTAAAAATAAAAATTACAAAATAAATTTAAAAATCTACTCGTCGTCATTGTTGGGAACTTGGATACGCCAAATATGTTCGACCAAATCCGACCGAAGGTTATTAAGAGTGTCCCGGTTTACGACTTCTCGAACATTTGCCGCGCGTTGTGTCTCACTGATTTGGCTTTCGATATCATCCGTGAAAAAGTTGTTTTCCACGTCACCACAAATAGCATGGTTTTCGTCTTCGAGTATCATATTGTGTAATATGACACAAGCGTACATAATGTTTGCCAATCTTGAGAGTTCCCATCCGCGTGCCGGGTTATGAAGTATATGCCAACGTGCTTTAAGCATGCCAAAAGCTCGTTCAACATCTTTACGTGCGGATTCTTGCGCGGGCTTGAACTTTTGTCGTTTAAGGTCTTGTGGGCACGTAAATGATTTTACGAAAGTAGCCCATTCCGGATATATCCCATCCGTTAGATAATATCCGTGCTTGTAGGTGGCTCCATTCACCTCAAAAGGGCACTCGGGTGCTTTTCCATCATATACATCGTTGAAGATGGGCGACTGATTGAGAACATTGATGTTGTTGTTGGAACCGGCAACACCAAAGTATGCGTGCCAGATCCATAGATCTTGAGAGGCCACTACTTCTAGCATGATTGTCGGGTGCTCATGATCACCTCTCATGAATTGACCTCGCCATGCATTCGGACAATTTGCCCACGCCCAATGAGTACAGTCTATGCTGCCGAGCATGCCGGGAAATCCGTGTTTAGCTTCATGCGCGGCGTACAACTTCTGAATATCAATAAAAGTAGGCTTGCGTAAATATTTTTGACCATACAGTTCAATAATACATGTGCAGAATTTGTACAGACAATCTCGTGACGTTTTCTCTCCCATACGGATGTACTCGTCAAGTGAGTCAGCAGTTACTCCATACGCCAATTGCCGAATAGCGGAAATACACTTTTGTATCGGAGAAAAACCTTGTTTGCCTAACCCGTCAAACCGAAGTCTAAAATACCGATACCCTACTTCTAAATCTTTAACCATTCGTTCGAATAGATGTCTGCTCATCCTGAACCGCCGCCTAAACATATCCGGTGTATAAATCGGGTTGACACCAAAGTAGTCCCGCATAAGCCGCTCGTTTGCAGTTACTCGACCTCTTTCAATGTTTGCGGCCCTCTCTCTTGTTGACGATGAGGCGGTGCTACCATACAGCGATTGGGCAGTCTGTCGAAAAATTTCCCTTTGTAGATTCAACAACTCGTCGGTGTCTACGGATGATGATGATGTGGTTGGTGAATCGGGTTGTGGCGAATCCATATTGTTTAAAATATAGAGAATGGAAGAGTGTTTGAGAGAGTTTGAGAGGTGTGAGAAATAAGAGGTTGAGAGAATTTGAGAGAGTTTGAGAGGTGTGAAAAATAAGAGGTTGAGAGAATTTTAGAGAGTTTGAGAGGTGTGAGAAATAAGAGGTTGAGGGTTAAATATATAGTGAAATTAAATTGAGAATTTATTTTTATTTTTTTTACAAAGAGCCGTTCAACGGCATTATTTTTAAAAATTAAATAATTTTTTTTTTAATAAACCTTCGGGATGAATTGGGATCCCGAACCCGGAATCCATCCCGCTGAGCCCGTAGCCCACTCCCGCTGAGCTAGAACCCATCCCGAGCCCCATCCTGCGCCGGCTACGGATGGCCTTATCCGGGATAGTGGCCCTTAATTATACAAGGGTCAGGTCAATTTAGATTACGATGGATAATAAATTTTTGTTTCAATCATAACTTATTTTATAAAATTCAGTATCTTCTTGTGATATTTGTAAAAGTTATTAATATTTTAATCAAGTTATTACAAGTAAAATGGTTATTTTTTATATATAATCATGTGCAGTTTTTATTAATATTTAGAGTAAACTACATATTTGGTCCATGTGGTTATAGCAAAGTTTTGGATTGGTCCCTCAAACAAATTAATTACAAGCACCATCACTATGGTTTGACTTTTATTATGGATTGGGTCCCTACCTCGAACTCTCTTAACCTTAGATCAGTTAAATCAGGGCCTTTTTGGTCATCTTATATTTCCTTTCATTTTCTTTTAAAAAGTAAAATACTTATATAAATATATAATATATAGACACGATCCCCACTAGACATGTCCAAAAGGCCGGGCCGGGCTAGCCTGGACCGGGCTTTAGGCGGGCCCGGGCCCAAACACTATTCACAAGCCCGGGCTTTGGGCAGGCTCGGGCCGGGCCGGGCCGGCTTTTGTGGTTATGGGCTAGGCCCGATCAGGCTCTTTGCAAGCCTGGGCCCAAAACCGGGCCTAAATCGGGCTTCGTAAAAAAAATGTATTTTTTGCTTTTTTAGTAAATATTATTCGTATCCACTATAAAATACTTAATTGGGTCACTCAAACATACTTAAAAATACGTTCTATTAGATTTTCATATATAAAGAAAAATACGTTCTATTAATTTTATATAAATTATAAAGAAAAATACTCTTAATCCTCGTCCTCGTATGGTGGATAGTATGCAAGAGTTCCGGTCGTTTTAAGTCTATTAATAGCCGTAAGATCATCGAGTTCATCAACATCGAGTTGTTCTTCAGGGTCGATCTCGTCGTCGTCGTAATGTGATACATTCCAAATTGAAATCATTCCAAACATCGGATTTTCGTCCGTGCTCGGCAAGAACTTCTCTAATTTGTAGGTTTGATGAACTACCGCCGGCCATTTTGAGTGAAGGATGGAAAAATTGAAAGAACGAGAAGTTGTATGAAATGAACACGAGAAAGCGAGAAATCGAGAATTGTAAGCGAGAATTGCGTTTTTTGCGTTTTTGTAAGTTGGTATCAAACTCAATACATCCACTACCTATTTATAGTGTTTTGGAGGCAAGAAAAACCCAAAAAAAACGGCTATAAACGGCTATAATAACGGCTAGTTTTTTGAATAGGAACCGGGCCAGGCTTAAACCGGGCTTGGGACCAGGGTCGGGCCGAGATTTTCAGCAAAAACAAGGCATGTTAGGGCCCGGGGGGCCGAGACCGGGCTTTGGGCGGGCTGGGCCGGGGCCGGGCTTTGGGCAGGCCGGGCTTCGGGCCATTTGGCCATCTCTAATCCCCACCAAATCACCATTAGATTGATCGCTGCATATCCATATGAAGTGATGATGATTACTGTTGTTTTTGCATAACTCTTCTGATTTCCAGTCCAACCATTAATTTTACTTGCCCCCTTTAAGTTTACGAGTTAATTAAAGCAATAATGAATTACAAATACAAATTTGTATTCTTTTTTTAATGATTGGAACAGAGTTCTGGGTAGTTTCAACTTTCAAGATCAAGAATTTTGAAATGATGGGATGTCGAGGAAAATGAAATTTTGAAACGATGTTATTTATAGAGAATTTAATTAAAATATCCAAAGTTTGACTTTGACTTACCAAAATACTAATTTTCTAAACAACTTTTGCAAAAATACCCAAAAATCCCGCGATATGTCCCGCGATCGCGGGATAGGAGGGTTTTCTGAAAAATTTGATCCCGCCATTCGCGGGATGAGTTCCGCGGCACACACACAATTGTGATTTCTAATTCAATGTTACACTTTCAACCCCTATACTTATTTACTTTATACCTTTTATTTTCCTAATTTTAATTTTACACATTCATCATATTAACACATATAATCGTATTATTAACTAAAATACGTTAAAAATACGTTTTAATTTTAACAAGTTACACCATTGTACTCGGCTCTTCGATACATTCGAAATGAGCCCAATATTGAATATTTTTGGATTTATTTATTTTATTATATATCATATATACTACATATGTTTGAGAAGGAAGTGGAAGAAAGTAGTCGAATGTAGTGCTCGGGGTGAAGGACCAATGGGTTAGACTTGGTAGTAGTATAGGAGTGTCGGTGTGGTAAAAATGTGTGAATTGATTGTTATCAGTGGTTTGTGGTCGGTCAATTAATGTGATAAAGTGTTATCTGCCTTTGACGTGTTTTGTGTTGGGAAAGTGGTGGTAGAATGTAACAACCCAATTCTAGAACAGGACAAGCATAACATTAAATCATGAACATTACAAACTGGGTCCCAAAATTTCATTACATCAATCTAAGAACTTAGGTTGGCGGAAACAACATATACACAACTGAGAACATATTAGCTTCTATAATTGGCATATGCACTGTCTCTATCTGCATCTTGTACTCAAACCTGCTCTTGCTCACTGACCTGAGCCTCCTACTATTTGCTTACTTGAAAATGGTTTAGTTTTTGGAAAGAGAGGGTTAGACCAAAAGGTCTAGTGAATTCCCTCCGTAAACAACGTACATCAACATTATAAAAATCATTTTATAAAATTCATAACATTTTCCACATAAGCATCAATCATGGTACTGCACAGTGTTTAAGGATCACATAAGCTAACCGCGATCGGGGCCCAAGCAGACTCCCCTCTCGCCTCATATCGGGGCCCAAACAGACTCCCCTCTATCCGAATAGGAAGGAAACGAATTCCCTCCTACAAGCTCGTCTCATATCCAGGTAGGAAGGAAACGAACTTCCTCCTACAAGCTCGTCACAAATGCCCAAGGGATCGTTGGATCCCGAGGTACTCAGATCCCACTTTGCCGACCGACTCCACATAACATACACATAGCTCATCATAAATCACGGAATGTGAAAGCTTTATAGATCATTCCTTTTATGTGATAGACGGGTTTACACCCCCCTAAATCTAACCGCAAGTGTACGGTGTCGAATCAAGTAATAACGTACGGTAAGTACGAGTATCGAATCCATGGGTACTAGGAACTAAGTATCACAATTACCACAATCGCTATTAACTGAGCTGTCGAATTGAGAGATGGTCGGCTATGAACTAATTAATTGCAAGAAAATAAATTACAACTCAAACACAAACGAAACAAATAACGACTTAGGAAACTTCGATAGAGAGAAAGTTGGGGGTTAGAAATCCTAAGGTTTTCCACATGCAAACGCTTGACTCAAAACAATTACCAATTTATCCCTTTAATGATTCCCAAATCTTTTAAGATCACCGTTGTTCTCTTTCAAGCAACAACGGATTTTATTTTGAAAAGGTCAAGTTAAATCTCTCGACCTCAACTTATGGATTCCAAAACACATTAAGCACCAGATTTATATTAAATGGCTAGATTTCATCTCTCGATTTCAACCTAACGGTTCAATTGGGACTAAGACTTATTCGATATATCTCTATCACCGATTTATCGTCTTAGGCATGCAATTCCTAGTTCTTTTTAACAGTTAATTCTCTCGAACTCAACTGAAAATAATAAATCAATTAAAAGCTAGCTAGAATCTCAAAGGCATTAAACACAAAATCACATGCTTCATTAATACCGGACAAACTGATAAAATATCAAGTCAATTGTCTACATGCTTAATAAACCGAATTCATTCCAACCGCCAACACGAACCGGTTAGTTCATGTCGGTGGTGGATTCAAACACAAGAGAAACAGATGCGAAAGTGTATGTAAACATGATTAAGCGGAAAAGATGCAATCGTAAACAGTAAGATGATGAACTCCCTTCTCTCGGGCTCGTCTCTACTTCGCGTGTTGAACGTCTCCTTGATCGGCTCTCGATCGTGACTCCGAAAGCTCCGAAAAGTCTCCAGGAATCGCCCCAAAATCTCCCCTGGCCGTCGTGTGAAAGTTGCCTCCCAATGAATGACCTAAAACCCGATTAATAAAGCTGATTTTCGACAAACAGTGGCTTACGCGGTTTGCCACGCGACTTGCAAGTCGCGTGGTAAGTCGCGCGTGTCTTTTTCGCTGCATGGATCGATTTCTGGTTCGCGGATCGGGTCCTGGTTCGGTTGCGGGTCTTGGGCTTGACTTTTGAGCTTCCGTTAGGCTTCGTTTGGACTCGTTTTGGGCTCTTTTTAGCTTCTTTTCCCGAGGAATGTCGCCTTTTAGATAACCTGTATCAAACACTAGATAAACCGTAAAATACACGCCTTTTTACTTGAATACAAGCCAATCTCATTGGCTTGAGAACTGAAAATAACGCCAAAAAGTGGCGTTATCAACAACCCCAAACCGAGCGTTGCTTGTCCCCAAGCAAATTAGCGATAAAAATAGAATAAAAGCACACAGTGAAATAATCATGACTGCACAATTCCCAATCGGTACCAAGTGATGCATCGGTGATTTCCCATACCCATGAATATCTATCTCACTCTCGCCTCATTCTTATTTCGTTTGATCTATGACCTTCCATTGGGAGTTGAACTCGTGACTGTCCGATTACGTTCGGGTTAGACTAGGTCCAAACATACTAGGGAAAACATTTCGCCTCGACCCTACCTCACGGGATACTCTCTTTGCACTCGAACCTAGGTTATCGCTCGTGTTGTCATGTTTAAGGAGGTTATGTACAAGAATACTCAAATTATTACATGACAACTCTAAGGAAAGACGCACAATTGTCCAAAAATTTGATCTCAGAAGGAGTCAAGTAGCAAGACAGGGAATATCGATGAGGGTGGTCGTATACCGTAATCACTTCTTCCAAAAGATCATCAAGGTCTTTACAAGGTGAAAGTCCCTTCTCTCTTTCTTAAAATAACATTTCTCTCTTTTGTTATTTCATATATGAATGTGGTATCAGGGAATTAAATCGAAAGGTAAGCAAAACATGAATGTGGTATCAGAGCCTAAATGTCAGAATTAAAGACCTAACACAAGGGTTGTAATGGGGCTAGGGCTATGGCTGAGAAACGAAGGGAAAAATGGTTCAAAGATCCTTGGCGTGTCAATCATTGGCAGTTCCGAACTTCTCTACTTCAGCCTCTATCATTTGGCCCTCTTTGTCACTATTGGAGTCGCTTTGACTCTCTTATTCAGCTGCTATAATTACTATCTGACTAACTGTATTACATTTTTTTTCCCAGTTGGGACTTCATTGGTCCTCTTTATTTGTTTGGGGCATCATTGGCCCTCTTTTCTATCTTTTTATTTCTCGGGTTACATTGACCCGTTTTATTCTCATGACTGGCCTGTTCTATTCTTTTCTGCTCTATCTTTCGTAGTTCATCACTGCCTTTGATTTACACGCTTTCGGATAAAGGTTGGCTAATGCTTTTGGCTAAAGGTTTAATGGTGGGTTTAGAAAGAATTAAGGTGTGTGTTTGGCTGCAAAGGGGGTTATGGATACACACAGAAGGGTAAAAGGTAACGATAGCTAAAACGGGTTAAAACAAAACACACAATGCCTGGAATCATATCTTAAGGTCCACATGATATGGTCTACTATACCCTTACCCAATATCCCGAGGTTCGTCTTTGCTACTCAATGCAATAATGTAGCGAGATCATTCTACATTCACGACAAGGAATTCGAAAAAGTGTATAAGAATTAGGTGTATGAATCCCTCGAAATGAAAAACGTCTTTTAGGCTCAAAACTCACTATCGGGTGGTCTCCACTAATGTCCCTAGTCATGTCCTTTCCCGGTCCTTCCCTAACGGTCACGTCACTATCACAAGATTCTTCCCACAATGGTTGGTCTCAATCATTCAAAACAAATTTTTTTTATCTATTATGATCTAGACACTCAGAAGTGCAGGAAATCTACGTGCATAACTTGGGCCCGATTGGGCAACCCCAAACCTTACCCACACATTGTCCCCAATGTGCAAGTAAAGTCGTAGGTGATGCGACTCGAATCATTGTGCAGTTATTATAGGTATAAAAAGGATGGGCAAGGCATTACATAGCAAGCAAAAGAAAACCCAAAATTTCTAAAATGGGCACCACAAACCTAGGCCGTGGCCTAGGTTTGCCAATAAAAGGCAACCCCAAACCTCGGTGAAACCGAGGTTTGCACAGGGTAAAAACGTTGAGTGTGTAGATGATGAAAAATGAGTCACCCCAAACCTAAGTGAAACTTAGGTTTGTGGCATCTCGCTTAACTAATAAAGACCATACATCATACACCACTCGTTAAACAGACAAAGTTGAGAGCGTACCTGTTTGCCCGGATGAAGGAGGATTATTGAAAGGTTGAGCATCAATCGGAGGAGATAGGGAGAACATGCAAAACAAAGGAAATCAAAGCACAAGACAAAATGCAGGAAGATGAAACACACAAAGCAAGAAAGGAAACAAAAACTGCATGAAAATCGAACAGGGGACACCCGCGGTTTGCTGCGCGGCTTGCAGGCCGCGCCACATCCCGCGTAACCCACTGTTTCACAAACAGTCAGAGGAGTCCCGCGGCTTGACACGCGGTATGTAAACCGCGGCATAAGCCGCGTATGTCCCTGTTCCAGCTATTTTTGATTTTTTCGATTTTTCGATTTTTATGGTTTTTTTTTTTGAAATATAAACATACTCAAACTAAAAATAATAAAAGGAAACAAACCTTGGTGGGTTTCCTCCCACCCAGCGCGTTATTTAAAGTCGTGGCACGATTGTGCGGTTTTCAACTTGGCTCTGTATCCGCTGACTCGAACCGCCCACACTTGCGGTTCTTCGCGGATTCTCTCGCAATTGGCCTTCCATGACCAGATCCGGATGCCTCTTCACTCCGACCTCTCGTCTTCTCGAACATCTTGAAAGTCACCCTCTCGCCACCGACTCTAAAGGTCACCTCTCCTTCCTCCACATCAATCAAGGCTCTACTCGTGGCTAGGAAGGACCTTCCCAATATCAATGGGACTTATTCGTCCTCGTCTATGTCTATCACTACGAAGTCGACTGGAAAGTAAAACTTACCGACCTTGATCAACACGTCTTCGATCACTCCATATGGGTATCTGATTGATCGATCGGAGCTAAAGATTTTGAAGATGACTTTGCTTTCCAAAACTTTAGGGGGAGAAAAGCTAAAGATTTTGAAGATTGATATGGTTTTTGTACAGAAATAACAAAAGAGAGAAATGTTATTTTAAGAAGAAGAAGAGGAAAAGGAAACTGATCGGTTGTTTCTTATAAAGAAATCTTATGAAAGCTGAAATGAAGATGAGAATTGTCATTTCAAGGGGGAGCAAAGAAAAAGCAAATATATAACAGAAATCAATTTGGAAATAGTTGCTGCTGCTGATTAAAGACTGACCAGAAGTTGTTAACTCAGATTATTCAGAATTCTGAGCAAAAGTTGTCAAAGCATTCAGAAGAGCTCCTTCTGAAGATTGTTCATGCTCTAAGAATTTGATGATGAATAGTACAAGTGTGTTTGACAAAAAGGGGGAGATTGTTAGGTCTAGAGTTTTGTCAAAAACACAAGTGTTGAGTTCTGAGTAAGAAGACTAAAGAAGACTCAGAAGTTCTGAGTAGAAGACTCAGAAGTTCTGAGTGAGAAATCTCAAAAAGATTCTAAGTACAGAATTCTGACTCAACTAATCAGAATTCTGACTCTGATACTTAGAATTTTGAGCAAGTGACTCAGAATTCTGACTCTTCTAATCAGAATTCTGACTCAACTACTCAGAATTTGGATTTTTGATAACTAATGAGGAATCATCGTAGATGATTACCAAAATCTCTTGATTTTGCAGGATTATCTTGATTTCAGAGGAAGTGTTGACTCAAAATTTGATCTGATTGTTTCAAGATAATGTTCAAACCCCGTGATTCAACGTTTTAGGTTTTTGAACATATCAGTTCAAAACCCGTACTTCAGAGACTAAGACTTCTAAACAAATCAGTTTAGAACTCATACTTCTCAGGTGATATCCTTAACTGTCATATTTTTCTGTTTCAAGGAACAAGTGGTGAAAGGTAACATTGTATTATGTTTTATTTCTATTGCTTTGAATGTTTGAATCTTAACAATTTAATTCAATGATATGATTTTTTTTAATTTTCATTCAATGAATAAATGTGTGTCAAAAAGTGATTTTACAAGTATTTTGTATTATCTGAGCTATATTTGTTTCAACATTCACTTCTGAATTAAATCGAAAGGTAAGCAAAACATGAATGTTTTTTTTTTCACAGCAACTGGTCATATGATTTATTAACAATCTGTGAATTACAAGATTTTACAATGAATTTCTCTCTCAATAGATCTAACAATTTATGCGTAAGAAGTTATCCAAAAGGTTCTCCAAAAGATTATATCAAAAGTTTTTGTTAGCTACAGTTGCTAACTCCTATATATACTGTAGAGAATAGCTAAAGCTACAGTACATATAAGAAACAGACTAATAGAACAATTACACGTGTCCTAATTAGTAACTGATTATAACAGAAAATATCCTAAGATATAAGTTCTGAACATGTTGTTCAGAACTTCTGAACATACTTCTGAATAGGCGCTTCAGAACATTTGTCTTCATAGTCAGAAGTTCTGAGTCTCCTACTCAGAACTCTGAACCTTCTAGTCAGAATCCAATACTTAGAATCTTTTTGAGATTTCTCACTCAGAACTTCTGAGTCTTCTACTCAGAACTTCTGAGTCTTCTGAGTCTTCTTTAGTCTTCTTACTCAGAACTCAACACTTGTGTTTTTGACAAAACTCTAGACCTAACAATCGGCGAGCTTTAACGTCATGTATGTCGGGCTTACCTCACCCAGGCCGAGTTTCCTGAAAATAGAAAGAGGCATCAGGTTAATACTTGCCCCTAAATCACATAAAACTTTATTAAAAGTAAGCTCCCCAATCTGAATAGGGATCGAAAAACTCCCTGGATCTTTAAGCTTTGGGGGAAGCTTATTCTGAAAAATCGCGCTGCACTCTTCAGTGAGTGCAACGGTGGCCTGGTGATCGATCGCCCTCTTTTTGGATAAGATCTCTTTCATGAATTTCATGTAAGAGGGCATTTGTGCCAACGCATCTGCAAAAGGGATGTTAATTGTTAACTTTTTAAACACATCAATAAACTTGGAAAAATTAACATCATCCTTATTCTTTTTGAGTCTGTTCGGGTAAGGCACTCGTGGGATTTCCGGCTTGACCGGTGGTTGCTTTAGCTTGTTCTCTTCACACTGCTTGCTCTCTTCACCCTCCGAGTTCTCTTTGATTGCACACTCTTTATCAGCTTCTAGTTCAGTCACTTTAATGCTCTCGATCTCTTTCTCTTTCGGACCGGTCTCCCTTGATGACGACTCTCGTAATTGCTCTCCATTCAGCTCCTTGCCATTTCTCAGATAAATGGCATTGCATGTTTCCCGGTTAGTCCTTTCGGTTTGACTGGGAAAGGTTCCGGGAGGTCGGTTTTGTAGAGCTTCACTAATCTGCCCCACTTGCCTCTCGAGAATCTTGATGGAGGCGGTATTTTGCTCGGTCGCCGCCTTGACAGTATTGACCGTGTTCGCTAACTCTCCGACCGTGTTGTCCATCTTGGTCATAAACTTCATCATCATCTCTTCCAGCCTCGGTTTCTTCTCTCCGGATGGTCCTTCGTTCCTTTGCTGGAAACCTGGAGGACGGTACACATTATAAGTATTAGAGGAATTTGAAGAGTTAGGAGGATTACCTTGTATTGGTTGACCGGGCTGATTCCATGAAAGATTGGGATGCTTCTTCCACCCCTCATTGTAGGTGTTCGAGAAAGGATCGTTTCTCGGTTGATAGTTCCGGTTTTGCATATACTGAACTTGCTCGGGTGCTTCCGGAATACCTCTATTCAGCTGATTTGTGATAAAAGCCAGTTGAGCTTTCAGTTCATTCAACTTATTACTTTCCTACACACTTGCTACCCGTCTCACGGCTGATCTCGGGGTGGAAAAACTATGCTCCGCCAAATTCTCGATTAGTTCGCACGCTTCTTCATAGGACTTATCCATGAGCGCCCCACCCGCTGCAGCAGTGATGTCATTCTTGAATTGCGGGTGGAGGCCTCCAAAGAACGTTTAGATTATGACCCAACCATGTAACCCGTGATGTGGACACTTCTTCAACATGTCCTTATATCTCTCCCATGCCTCGTAGAGTGTCTCTTGGTCCCATTGCGCGAAGTGGGTAATGTCGGCCATCAGTTGAGCGGTTCTTCCCGGTGGGAAGAATTTCTGGAGGAATGCAGCTTTCAGGTCTGCCCATGTGGTGATAATATCCGATGGTAAGCCCTCTATGCAAATTTTAGCTCTACCCTTTAAGGAAAAACTGAAGAGTCTTAGCTTGATCGCGTTCTCCTCCATCCCGTTGATCTTGAACGTATTACAGATTCGTTCGAATGCTCGTAGGTGCGCGTGGGGATCTTCAGTCGATGCTCCCCCAAATTGGTTCTGTTGTACCATGACGATGGTACTCGGATTGATCTCGAAGTATATAGCCGCAGTGGTAGGAGGTTGGATCCCTATACGTGCAGCTGCCACATTTGGATTGGCAAATGACCGCATAGGTACCCTCTCCGGATGTGGTGGAGGATTATTGCGAAGGGGTGGAGGATCGTTGCGCGGTGGTCTCTCGCCTACAGGTCTCTCGTCACCCATTTGTAACTGTCGCTTAGCTTTGGTCTCTTGACGTAGGCGACGAGCGGTTTTTTCAATCTCCGAATCGAATTCTTCAATCTCTTTTCCTCGGGTCGTCCTTGGCATAAACCAAGTGGTACCTGAAAAGAAAGAAAGTAAAGTCAGTAATCCAAAAAAACTGAAAGTGATGGAATAAAGCAAATAAAAAAAATGCTCAATCTAATAGCGCTTATAGATGGTAGTGATATTAGCTACAACTAGTTCCCCGGCAACGGCGCCAAAAACTTGATAGACGGGTTTACACCCCCCTAAATCTAACCGCAAGTGTACGATGTCGAATCAAGTAATAACGTACGGTAAGTACGAGTATCGAATCCACGGGAACTAGGAACTAAGTATCACAATTACCACAATCGCTATTAACGGAGCTGTCGAATTGAGAGATGGTCGGCTATGAACTAATTAATTGCAAGAAAATAAATTACAACTCAAACACAAACGAAACAAATAACGACTTAGGAAACTTCGATAGAGAGAAAGTTGGGGGTTAGAAATCCTAAGGTTTTCCACATGCAAACGCTTGACTCAAAACAATTACCAATTTATCCCTTTAATGATTCCCAAATCTTTTAAGATCACCGTTGTTCTCTTTCAAGCAACAACGGATTTTATTTTGAAAAGGACAAGTTAAATCTCTCGACCTCAACTTATGGATTCCAAAACACATTAAGCACCAAATTTATATTAAACGGCTAGATTTCATCTCTCGATTTCAACCTAACGGTTCAATTGGGACTAAGACTTATTCGATATATCTCTATCACCGATTTATCGTCTTAGGCATGCAATTCCTAGTTCTTTTTAACAGTTAATTCTCTCGAACTCAACTGAAAATAATAAATCAATTGAAAGCTAGCTAGACTCTCAAAGGCATTAAACACAAAATCACATGCTTCATTAAAACGGACAAACTGATAAAATATCAAGTCAATTGTTTACATGCTTAATAAACCGAATTCATTCCAACCGCCAACACGAACCGGTTAGTTCATGTCGGTAGTGGATTCAAACACAAGAGAAATAGATGCGAAAGTGTATGTAAACATGATTAAGCGTAAAAGATGCAATCGTAAACAGTAAGATGATGAACTCCCTTCTCTCGGGCTCGTCTCTACTTCGCGTGTTGAACGTCTCCTTGATCGGCTCTCGATCGTGACTCCGAAAGCTCCGAAAAGTCTCCAGGAATCGCCCCAAAATCTCCCCTGGCCGTCGTGTGAAAGTTGCCTCCCAATGAATGACCTAAAACCCGATTAATAAAGCTGATTTTCGACAAACAGTGGCTTACGCGGTTTGCCACGCGACTTGCAAGTCGCGTGGTAAGTCGCGCGTGTCTTTTTGGCTGCATGGATCGATTTCTGGTTCGCGGATCGGGTCCTGGTTCGGTTGCGGGTCTTGGGCTTGACTTTTGAGCTTCCGTTAGGCTTCGTTTGGACTCGTTTTGGGCTCTTTTTAGCTTCTTTTCCCGAGGAATGCCGCCTTTTAGATAACCTGTATCAAACACTAGATAAACCGTAAAATACACGCCTTTTTACTTGAATACAAGCCAATCTCATTGGCTTGAGAACTGAAAATAACGCCAAAAAGTGGCGTTATCATTATGCTAAATCATCTTTCAAACCAAAACATACTTTTCATGGAGTAGTTCTTAAAAGCTTGTATGCAAAATCACGTTTGTAAACACACCATAATCTGTAAAACATTTAACGTTCATTCAAGTAAAAAAATCATGTAAAATAACTTTGCATTTCTACTCAATCACCTACTTTGGAAAACACGTAAAAGTCACGTGTTTTAGTTAGAAAAACTCACCTGGCTTTCTCGTTTCAAGGCTTCTCACTTAAGCTTCCGGTCTCTAAGTGAAACACCTAACATTTTAGGAACACATAGCATTAATCTAACAATTGTTACTCGAGCTTGCTTCCGAACTTAACCCATCAATTATCTAATTGATAAATTACCCTTCTAATCCAAAGATCATAATCATTGGATTCTTCTTACCGGTCCGAGACATAAATTCCGGATCTAAAATCTAAGTCTAGCCCAATTGTTAGATTAAAGAATTCTGGATAAACATATTCGGCCCATGGATTAAAGCATCTTGGACCAATACTCTCGGCCCATGTGAATTGGACTAAAAACCAAACAAACATCTGGTCCATAAAGGAATTAGGCCCACGTGTTTTGGTCTAAAAAAACTAAACTAATTTGGCCCATGAACTAGTCCACTATCGGTTTACATTTAAATGCGGTATTGGATCACGTGACCAGCTCCGGTTTGTGGCCCAACATTTGGTATTTCTTATTTCCGGATCCATTAAATACGTTCTGGACTCACAAGCCACTCAACAGTAATTCCATCCCACTAAAAGGAGTTCCGGATCAAGGTCAGTTCCGGATCTGTGGTTTGTCCATTCCGGGTCCCTTGGTTCTGGACTTCGGATCCATTAGGTGTCAACTCTCATTCCGAAACTATGTCCAAAGTGGATTCAATTCTGGATCCTTTATATATATAATAATAAGTTTCGGTTCTCATGTTAAATTCCGGATCCGCAATAAGTGAAACCCACTTCCGGATCTGCTAAATTTTCTATTTCGGATCTTTAATTTTATTCCTGATTCCAGAACATCGCAATAAACATTATGGCGATGCGATACAGCTTACCTTAAACACTGAAAATTAACCCATCTCAAACGATTATCATGTCCCTTATTTAACCAAGAGATTATTCTAACTCATTTAACTCTCTTATCATGATTAATAAGCTGTAAAAGGGTTTACTCTTATTAGTCGATCACTTTACCAGACCTATCCATTTTGTCCAAGCATTCTAACACCACAAATTATAATCATAAGATTACTAAGAAAGGTTGGAATTACCTTGTTGATTGCTTGAAATCCCAAAACGATTGAAACCCCCTTCCTCTTCCTTCTTCCCAAAATCGATTGAAACCATCTTCTTCTTCCCTGCTACCAGCCACACACATACACATGACTGATTTCTAGGATTTTGTGCTCAACTTAGGAGTTTTTATACCTTTTTAAACTTTTACACTTCAGCCCTTGGACTTTCGACTTTGTAAAATTATCCCCAAGACTTAATCTTTCACTTAAAGAAATCTGGGTTATTACAACACTCCCTCCTTAAAAGAATTATGTCCCCGGAATTCCTTATTGGAAAAGGTGTGGGTATCTGGACTTCCTGCCCTCTTCTACATTTCCAAGTTGCCTCTTGCCTTCTAAAAACCTCCACTGAACTTTTATCAGTCTGATCTCCTTGTTCCTTAACTTGCGAATCTTGTTGTTCACGATTTCTAACGGTTCTTTGACATAAGTCAACTTCTCATCAACGTTGATATCCACCAAGGGAACAACCACATCCGCTTATGCCAAACACACCGGGGCTCACGATTTTTAAAACGCGTCTAATTAAGGTCCCTCATACATCTTTACTTCTTTAAAAGGAGGAACTTGGCGGGATTTCCCGCCACCACAACGAGAATATTTTATCAGTACAAACAAAAACCACTCACTTGGCAACTTGGCACTAGATGTAACATCCCAGGCAAACCGTACCAGATATTGTCCACTTTGTCCACACACCTGGACTCACGGTTTTAAAACGCGTCTGATAGGGGAGGTATCAGGTCCCTTATAAGGCAACCTTTGTTCCCCTCCTCAACCAATGTGGGATCTTACAATCCACCCCCTTGGGAGCCCAGCGTCCTCGCTGGCACACCAGTCCGGTTCCCGGCTCTGATACCATTTGTAACATCTCAGGCCAACCGTACCAGATATTGTCCGCTTTGTCCACACACCTGGACTCACGGTTTTAAAACGCGTCTGATAGGGGAGGTATCAGGTCCCTTATAAGGCAACCTTTGTTCCCCTCCTCAACCAATGTGGGATCTTACACTAGCCCTCCTTGTATATCCCCACAAGCTCACACCCAAGAGTTCCCTCCCCGAGTTTCATGCAAATTCTAGATTACTTCTTCCAACCGACATGCGTCTAAGCAGATCATACTCCCTTTCTGAATCGCATCGGCTACAGCTCGACAACGAATTCATACGTTCTCACCTGTCCGTATTGAACTTACCCTGATAACACATCAAATCCACACTGCTTACCACAAGTATTGTAACAACCCAAAAACATTCATACAAGCTAGAAGCTACCTCTTTAAATTAAAACGCCATAAATAGCTCAACGTGATCACACTATCAAAATGTACAACACAGGGTTTGCGGAAATAACACTAAATACAGCTGAGAGAATCTAACTAATCATTTCAAAGGAAGTTCTTCTAATTGCTTCTAACACAAGCTCCGATCCACGTCCTGCCAAATCGCTAAACGTGCTCTCGACTACCGCTTACCTGAAAAAGGTTTTAGTTTTGAAAAGCGAGGGTTAGACCATGAGGTCTAGTGAGTTCCATCCACACCAATTCACACCAAAAATATCACGGTTTATAACTCAGTTAAGAAAGAGTTTGTATAAATCATCACAAGCACACAAAATTAATATGCACACATCGACACATGCTACTGGCACGCGCTATAGGAACACACACCGTGACAGCACAATCGGGTTCACACGTTAGAGTCACACACACCGTGACAGCGCAATCCGGCACACATCGCCCATATATGAAACGAATTCATATATATATATATATATATATATATATATATATATATATATATATATATATATATATATATCATGGGACACACCCACATTTCACACCAAGGCCAAAGCATGGTCTCACACATTTACATCACACATATTGTTACACAATTTAATCATCGCTTCGAAATGGAAACATTTGAAATGCACACCGTTAGATAATAACCACTCCACACACTATCTCGTCATTTTGCAATGAAAGTAGTTGAAAAGCACACAGTTAAATAATAACCATGCTACACACTTAATCTTCACTTTGTAATAAAAGCAGTTGGAAAACTCATAATTAAATAATAATCATCAACCACACACTTGTATAAAATTTAGGTTCAGAAAGAATCACCTGTCGTCCTGCTTAATCCTCTTACTAGATTGATTCTCCCTTCAACTGCACCTATAAGGATACACACTACCACGATAAGTCACTTGAACTGCACACTCACACGGTTAACCCCTCGGCCAATCAGACTGCACTACAAGGTCACACAACTACTTTCCGGAAGGTTTATCTAGACAGCCAAAACTATCCGGACAGTCTGACTTTCCGGATGTTCTGAACTACCCAGACGCTTCTATCCGGATTCTCAAGGGTTTCCGGTTAACTACCGGAAACTACCCCCAACTCATACCCGGACAATCGAACTCATCCGGACACTACACCTCATCCGGAAACCACAAAAACTTCCGGACACTATCTTAATTTGAAGGTTTCCGGACGCGACGAAGGATACAAAAACGCAGGAAATTATACTCCTCTTGTCCTAATCCTCCCAACACTTCCAGATTAACCAATATGGGTCGATGATTAGCACAACAACCCATTCCTAAACCCCTTCTTAACAATTGAATGAGGAAATCACAAGAAATTCCATGAAACCTAGTTTTCTCCTCACAACCCAAAACATTTCACCAAAACAAAAAGAAGAGGAAGGATTGATAGTTACCTGCAGATTCTACTGATCAAATCAAGGTTCCAGCTGCTAAAACTTCCTTCTCCCTTCCAATTGAAATTGTTCCTTTCTCCTGCACACTCTCTCTTCCAGCCGCATACACACACACACTTGACACAATTTGGCTAGAAATGAAATAAATTAGGGTTTTCCCATTCCTTAAATACTTTTCTCAATAAGCACCAAACTTTTAATTCTTTACACTTAGACCACACAACTTTTAATTTCGAAAATTTCTTCCAAATTCCAATTACTGACTAAATTAAAATCTCGGTTATTACAATATCCTCCCCTCAAAAGAATTCCGTCCCCGGAATTCCATCTTCGAACAATCGAGGAAGACGGTTCCTCAGCTTTCCAACCTTGCAATCTAAACACGTCAACGGTTTGCCCACATAAACCAATTTCACTAGTACAAAAAAGGTCTTTTGAGACGGTTAAAAACCGTTACCGTAGGTATACGGTAACGGTTTTCCACGGTAATGGTTTTCGTGGACGTAAAATTCATCACCTATCTTGCCGTCACTTTTGATACACTTTTGGTTACGTTCAAAAAACGTTACCGAAGCACGTCAAAAACCATTACCATAGGCTAAAACCGTCACCTTAAATGTATAAAAAAATTGTTTATTTTTCTAAAACCGTTACCATAACATAACATACAGTGACATTTGTTTTTAAAAATCGTAACCGTAGCATAACATACGGTAATCCTATTTTATTAAAATCGTCATCGTAGCATGACATGCTTTAACGTTTATATTCAAAAACCGTCACCAGAGCATGGTATATGGTGACGTTTAACAAAATCGTGACCATAGCATGACATACAATGACATTCATTATTCAAAATCGTTACCATAGCATAACGTACGGTGACATTTATTTCTCGAAATAGTCACTAAAACATGACATGTGTTGACATTTTTATTTAAAAACCGTGACTATAACGTGAAGTACAGTGACATTTATTTTTGAAACAGTCACCATAGCATGACCTACGTTGACGTTTACATTTAAAAAACATTACTGTAGCAGGACATAAGGTGACGTTTATTTTTCAAAATCGTTAATATAACACTATTTATGGTGACGTTTATTATTTAAAATCGTCACAACAGCCTGATATATGATGACATTTATTTGCTGGAACTGTTACCATAGCATGACAGACGGTGACGTTTATTTTTCATACCCGTCATTGTAATAGGACATCTTGTGACGTTTATTTTTCAAAAACTGTTATTGTAGTAGGACATATAATGATGTTTATTTCGAAAATGTCACCATAGTCATACATATGGTGATGGTTTTGAAAACAAAACCGTCAACGTACCACGACATAATGTGACATATATTTTCAAAAGTGTCACCGTACCACGACATACTCTAACGTTTATTTTTCAAAACCATCACCGAAGAGTGACATACAATGACGTCTATTATTCTAAACCGTCACCGTAGTTGGAGCTAAGGTGATGTTTTTTTTAAATGTCATTATAGCACAACATACGGTGACATTTATATTTCAAATACATCACCATAGAATGACGTAAAGTGACGTTTATAAACCGTCATTATAGGATGAGCTATAGTGACGTTTATTTGTCAAAAAATCATCACTGTAAAGTGACGTATGATGATATATACATTTGTAAAAATCGTCACTGTAAAGTGACTATGGGGACGTTTATTTGCCAAAATCGTAAGCGTAACATGACATACAATGACTTTTATTATTCAAAACCGTCACCATAACATAATGTATGGCGACGTTTATTTTTCAAAATTATCACCGTAGCATGAGGTACATGCACATTTATTTTCAAAAACCGTCGTCGTAGCATGACATTTAGGGACGTTTTTTTATTGAAAAACATCACGGTAACATGTTTATTATTCAAAACAGTCACCATAGCATAATATATAATGACGTTATACTGAAAGAAGTTTTAATAATATCTATCGAAAATAAAAACTAAAAGAAGTTCAAAATGATTATCAATATATAAAAACCATTAAGATAATATTGAAAATTATATGAATAATGTATCCAGAGACAAAAAAATAAACAAATATATTGTGTCTGAAAGTTTGTTTCTAAACCATATTAAACTTATGCATCATCTAAACCAATATTTTTCTTGTTAGACGTACTCCTTGTATGCTTTGACATCTTTAACTGATTAACAGTTGTGAAACTCCTTTTTGTCTTCTTATTTTGCTTATCTTTATGCTCATCAGAAGTTGTTTGCGGTACCTGCAAAAAGATACAAGTTGAACCAATACATAAGTTGTATAAAATATAATGGTAATAAGGTCTTTGTGGATAATGGTCATTCTAAAGGCTCAAACCTTTGCATGAAAGTGTACAAGATACTTAGGTAATCAAATAATTAATATCTGAATACCATTGATGTATACATTAAAACATGCAAGATTATCCATTAGAACAAATGAAGAGCTAAATTAGATAAACAATTGACCTTTGGGTCCGGGATCACGAGGCTTTTTGGCCAAGCGACAAAACTTTCATAAGTGTCTTCTATATTCTTTGGCTCACCCGATTCGATGGGTAAAAATGCAGCTCGTTTTACTTTTTTGTCAACCGACACTTTGTAGCAATCAGCCTGAAGTGGAACTTCATGGACGGTCTGTGGTGAAGATGAGTAGATGATAGTCCCATGTGCAACAATGTTTCTTCGCTCTGGATATGCCAATTTGCATTTCATAGTCTACAAAAAAACATATTCCATGTGAACATCGTAAAGTTCAACGTTATAAAAATTATAATACATGTAAAGAACATACCAGTGGGCCTTCATTTTTCAACACTTGAGATGGCGCAGTCTTAGATTGTTGTGAATTTATGGCAACAGTAGCGTCCTTCCGAGATACCGGGATATGATCTACCTCTAAAGATTGTCGAGGTCTCATTGACGACTTAGCAATAGCACTGTCATCAGTAGATCTATCAGAGTGGTTGCTTGTTGCCGGAGTTTCGTGTGAAGCTGGGAGACCACTTGTCAAAGATTTCTGGAAAGTGTTTATTCAAATATTAGATATTGCACGACAGTTTCGGCTGATGGAGTTGATGTAAACCGAGGAAATAGACATCATAGCGTATGGCCAGTTTTAACTGTGATTTACAATCTTCCACCATGGTTATGTATGAAAAGAAAATTCATTATGTTGTCCTTACTAATATCAGGTACGCCTTGTAATGACATCGATGTGTTTTTAGAACCTTTGGTTGATGATCTTCAGTTCTTATTCGAGCAGGGAGTTGAAACCTATGATGCATATGCACAAGAGGTGTTTACTCTACGTGCTGTTGTTTTATGGACAATAAATGATTACCCTGCTCTTGGTACACTATGTGGTTGTCCCTACAGTGGATACAAAGGTTGCGTAGTATGCCGAAAAGAAACCTAGTGTTTTAGACTTCCTTTCTCAGGTAAACAAAGTTACATTGGTCATAGAAGATATCTACCATATGATCACCCGTTTATAAGGCAAAGGAAGGCATTCAATGGAAAACAAGAGTTGGACATTGCTGTGACACCTATGAGTGGGGAAGAAATATATGAGGAGGTTAAAATCCATAGAGAATTCATGGGGAAAAGGAGTAAAGGATACAAAAGTGGAATTCTCGCAGGGAAGAGGTGGAAAGATGAAGAGAATCAAGACAAGGTCAAATGGGGGAAACAAGGAAACCACTTATTGGAAGAAATACAACATATGGCAACGACGACTTAGGTATTGGCGTTACAATTATGTTCAACATTGCTTAGACTTTATGCACATTGAAAAGAATGTGTGTGAGAGTCTTATTGGAACATTGCTACACATGCCAGGGAAGACGAAAGATGGATTGGAGGCTCGAATGGACTTGGTGCATTTTGGGTTAAGACTGGAATTGGAACCTAAGACACAAGGCAGTGGAGCAATACTCTTTGCAGCATGTTAAACATTAACCAAGGAGGAAAAAGACAAGTTCTGTGAAACATTATATGAGTTAAGGGTTCCACAAGGGTATTGTTCAAGTTTTACTAGCTTGGTGAGTCGAAAAGATCGCAAGTTGATAGGATTTAAATCACATGTTGATGCAACAATTTTTGCCAATTGCGATATGATCAATTATGTAACAACCGGTTTCTTTTTATAGAAAAGGTGAATGTTTGGTGGCCAAATTCTAATCTTTGAAAGTTAGACTTGAGGGACCATTTGGAAATTATTTAGAGTTATATATAGCTACAATTCCCTAGGGCTGAATTTAAAAATCAGTATTGTGTTGGGTCTTGTGTGGTTGGCGGCTAAGAAGAGAAAGGAAGAAGGAGCAAAATTTGGAAAGAACTCTTAATCAAGAAAGGGACTAGCAAGGTAATCTTCCTTTATATTTCTGCTGTAAATCTTAGTTCCTTACTCTCTTGTGTCTAGTAATTGGGGCTGGAATCAGTAGGGTTTAGTGGGTTCTTCACCCATTTAACCCTTATGTTGAACATCTTGGGTTTTGTTTATAATGTGCCGATTTAATGGTTTAAAAATGAAACTAATAGGTGTTTATGACTAGTGGTTGAACCCTTATACTTGCCTAATCGAGCGGTGACCAGAAATCAAGTTTTAATCACTTTTGGATTAGTGGTCTTCGTCCAGCCCGTAGGTTTCCGGACGTCACCCCGTCCGGACAGTAGTGTCCGGACAGTAGTGTCCGGACAGTAGTGTCCGGACAGTGGGGGTGTCCGGGTGGTTTCTTAGTGTCCGGATGTAAGGAGATACCGGATAGGTTCAATGTCCGGAGGGTTGAGTCCGGAAAGGACTAGCGTCCGGGTAGTTGTGTCCAGAAAGACTAAGCATCCGGAAAGGCTGAGTGTCCGGAAAGTGTCGAGTGTTCGGAAAGCAGCTGTGTCCGGAAAGAGTATCCGGACAGTAGGGTCGAACTGTTTATCTGATGCGAATCTAATGCCATTAGGTGTTCGATTGGTTTAGCTTGGAGACATTTAAGGGATGCGTGCAGAGCTAGCGAAAGGTGAGTTCCCTAAACCTTTTTACGACGTAAAATGTTAAATGTTTTAACTGATTATGGTTTCATTTACAAGCATGAACTGTTTGTAACTGTCACGCATGTTTTTCCATGAACTACACGTTTTATTGAGAAAGATTACTTGACATGATGAAATGGGAATGATGATTTTACAAAGATGTAAAGTACATGTTTTATGAAATGAATTATGTGCTATGTAGAGTCGGTCTGCACTGTGGGATCAGAGATAGATCATCGGGTTCTGATGATCCCTTGGATATGTAAGACAGACTGGTAGGTTGGAATTCGTTTCCTCCTATTTCGAGTAGTGGGGAGTCTGCATAGGCTCCGGGAAGGGGAGTCTGCGTAGGCTCCGGAAGAGGCGAGAAGGGAACCTGCTGGGACCCCGATCGCGGAATGTTTATGTGATCTAATACACAGTGTAGTACCATGTTTGATAATATGCTACGGATTATTTATAAATCTTTTATAAATGTGTTCCATATTGTTTAAGTGTTGTTTTCGGAGGGAATTCACTAGACCTTTTTGGTCTAACCCTCGCTTTTCAAAAACTAAACCATTTTCAGGTAAGCATGTTACGGGTTCTTCTAATAAGAACTAAAAGATGGCATGGAGGATTTGGAGCTTTGAGCGACTCCAAGTTTGTCTATGATGACTATAGATATAGTGCTCGGCTGTGGAATTAGAGACTTCCGCTGTCAATTTTGTGTAGTATTATGTAATTCGAATGCTCATTCTATTTTAATGCACGTTATGATTTTTGGGACGTTACAAATGGTATCAGAGCCTTAGTTTAAGGGATTTAGGTGACCATTCGGGCCTAAACTTAAACTGTAAGATGAGGATCACAACCGAGACATAGGATTGCCTCTAGGAACGATCACTATAAATGCGCTTAGGAATAAGGTGCCGAGGATAAACGTGTAAGGTAAGTTTGGGATTACACCTGGCCAGTGTAATTACGAACTTACAGGTACATGTGCGTGCTTACAATACCTTACTTATAGCAATTTGGTCGTGTCATGTCTAGCAAGGATTAATTTTCGGTTTCTTTTAGTCTAGCGCTATGGCTGGGAGAACGTTGAGGAATAGGTCAGCAAGATCCCTGAGGGATAGACCGAGCTCCATTGTTTGGGGAGGGTCGGGTAAGATCATATATAATGTGATGTATGTATACGTCGTAGAGGAGAAATGTTGTAAAGAATGTTATCAGTCGTCTAAGAGGTAGCTCTTCGTGGATTCGGAAAGGATGAATGTTTGAGTTTGAGTAAGACTCCAGTTTCGGGAGAGTCCTAATTATGGAAATCATGGGGTAGATCAGTTGGGATGGTAAGGAAGGACTGTGTAGAAATCTTGAAAGTGTCAATGGAGCCCTGACTTCTTAGTCGAGCTTTTCAGTGGCAGAATAAATGAAATAAGATACCTATATTGAATTGAAAGCATGTAGAAGTAGAAAGTGAGATAGTTGATCAAAACGAAAGTAGTATGAAATGATTGAGTAAGTGAGATGTAGAACGCTTGTGCAGCGAGTTGTTGCATGACCGAGAGGACGACCATTGGTCGTAGGTAAAGTGTTAAGGATAAGCTGCGTGAGTAAAGTGGTTGACCTTGTTTGAGTGAGTAGCCTTCAATAGCAAGTAGAGTCTCGTGCATGGCGTTCTTTATGTAACATGAAGTTTTCACGATTTAAGTTATATGTGTAAATATAAATTTTGATCGAAAATGAGTCAGGAATTGCACGTGTATGTTTAAAGAAAAAGCGATTTCAGTTACGTCGCACATTGAAATTTTAAGCTTAACGATTTGCAAAGTATTCCACACTTTTAATGATAAGTTAAATTGTTATAAAATGGTCAAGAAAATGGTTACCTGCAATTCACTTATAACCAAAATGCTTATTGACCTTTTGATATCATACAATTGAGTGTGAGAACCGACTGGTTTACTTTGTGTCGGTAATTCTTTCAGAATTGTCTCATACGAAAGGATTTTCATGCAATATATTACTGTCGTAATAACATTGTTCGGATTGAGCAAGATTGAGGTTCACGGGAAGATGCATGTCAACGATTCTCGAATCGTTGTGCAGGGTTTTGAAGTTATAAGAGTGATGGGGTCACGGGTACCCGAGTTGCTTCTAAATGTTGTTTATTTAAAATGATAAAATATGTAAAAGGATTTATTTACTGTATTGTCATGCATGAAGGCTATGAACCCACTAGGTCGTAGAGTATTACGTCTTAAGCTAAGGAAGAACTCCGAGAGCGGAGAGGCGTTGGTCAAGTCAGGGGAGAACGTATGTAGTCTTGGTATATGTGTTTAAGAGGAGAGTTGGACCTTGGAAGAGTCGGGAATGGATTTTAGTGTCAGGTGTATGAGGGTCTGTACCTTTGCTCGGTGACTGAGAACACAGTTGCCGAGGGGCGATGGTGTCCGGAGGAAGGACTAGGATTCATCAAGGTATTGGTTTAGCAACTCTTTATGAGTAGTATTGTGAGGCAGGAATAAAAGGTCCACGGTGTGGGTTATGAGTTTCGAAGGGAGCTTGTAATATTGATGTTACATGAGTAAGTTTTGATATAGGGGCGACGGATAATAAAGTTAACTATGATGTGTAGGGAGGAATAGGCCTCGTAAGGAACTCATGTTAAAGGATAGGTTAAGGAAGTAGTTAAGAGTTGTCTTTTGTTGTTGAAGTCGGCAACGGTGTATGTTGGCCGAGGCCGAAGACTCAACCAGATGAGTGTAAGTTGATAGAATATCTTGTAGAGGTGTTAAATTAGTAAGAGACTGTTGTTGTTGAATAAGCATTCTATTTACGAGGTGAAGAGGGTCCGTAGAAGGATAAGGTGTGTAACACAAGCGGAGTGAGTGTAGACTATACCAGTCAGTAAGAAAATGTGTCGTGTCTAGGAAAGGACTCGGATCATAAAGAGCTAGCTAGGATGTTGTGTTTGAGCTAATTGTGAACTCGGGAGTCATAGTTCAACAAGTTGGGAGAGAACTAAGTAGCGAGACAGACTCGATTGTAGTATACGGGAGAATGTGAAGGAAAGTGTGAATTGTGTACGAATGACCATGAGAAACTTGGTCGGTAGTGTGATGATAGGAGTGGTGAATGTACGAATGAATAGTAGCTTCAATTGCCAAGATATCTGTGTCAGCCGGTGATGTAGTAAGGCGATGTTAGAAAGATGAAGGATTAGAAGGAAGTCCTTTGGGGATTTCGAATAAAGTGTACGTTTTGCAATCCCAGTTGTTGAAGTACGTGGTTTGTAAGTTGGTGTTTATTTTGACTGTTATCGGGATGGAATTTCGGGGCAGAAATGGGTGATTGCCCAGCTGTGAGACCAAGCTTTGTGGTTATGTATGTTGTTAAGTAAGTATATTCTTGAAGGCAGAGTAAGTTTAAAGAAGATGATGAATAGGTTAGTCAAGCTGTAGTATAGTAGATGAGAAAATCGTTAAAGAATGAAAATTGTTTCTTATGCGTGAGGGAATGATCCTAGAAGGAATTAGTTGGAAGTGTTGGTTATGTTTAAAGAACGACATGTTGATGATTGTGGGTCGGAGTGGTAGTATGATCATTAGTTGATTTGAAATGTCATGATAGAGGTATAAGCCTTTGGTTGGTTGATTAAAATTTTATAGATTTGTTAAGTAATGACTGTAACATCCCTTATCTTTAAAACACTCATTTAACGGAAAGTAACCTTAAAATACAGCGGAAGATTTGTAATTAAAACATTTAGATAAAATCCCATAATCTTATAGAAAAGAGTACAAGTTTGCAACTTAAAACCAATAAGTTTGAGACAAACAATATTCAACTGAAAAGCTTAGAGAATCCAAAACTATCATTCATCAAAAGAAAATATAAGCTGCTGAGCTGCCGCAAATCCAAAAGCTTCAAGCTGGAGCCTTTCCTTTATTCTTCGAAGATGTACCTGCCACTAAAAGATGAATAACAACGGGGTAAGCTTTCGCTTAGTGAGCACGCACCTATACCACATATCATCATGCATACATACTCGCATAAACATAGCAATCACATACATGTAACATCCTTCCATTCCTTAAGGCACAAAGCCAATAAGGAAGGTCATAACTAGACACTGGTACCAGGCCTCTTCATACATAACATATTCCCTAGGGGTATTACTACCACCATAGGTACTCTTTCCTTTGGCAAAGCCAACATACACATAATCACACATGCAATCCAACTACATACACATAATTTACATAATATAGGTAGAGTACTCACCTGTCAAGATGTCAATTACCAAGTACTTCACAGTGTATAATAATCACCTCGTACCACCTATAACATTCATACATACACATATCATAACAAGCCCAAAAATGGAACTCTAATTCTATCCCATCTCTCATCCCGAAATGACATAGCTAGGATAGTCCAAATACCATAAAACTTTGCCAAACATCCAATTTCATACGCCCCATTTCTATTGATTTCTAAACATAATACACATACCTTGCAATTCTAGACCGCGAACAACAATCCTCTTAGAACCTTTCACAACTTGAATCTTCCAAAATCACCAAATCTTTCGCCTGGAAAATACAGCAACTTCGGACACTTGGTTCTCTCTACTGGGAACTCCGATGCCAAATCCCTCCGGTCAGAATGTATATTAGAGGGTCATGAAGTCTCTGTCCAAATTTCACGACGATCCAACGGTTAACGAAGGAGAATCGGTCGATCTTTCACAGCAGCTCACAAGAACTCCGCCTGAAAAAATACAGCAACTTCGGACACTTGGTTCTCTCTACTGGGAACTCCGATGCGAAATCCCTCCAGTAAGAATGTATATTAGAGGGTCGTGAAGTCGCTGTCCAAATTTCACGACGATCCAACGGTTAACGAAGGAGAATCGGTCGATCTTTCACAGCATCTCACAAGAACTCCGAAAATCCCTTTCTCTTTTCTCTCTTCTTTGCTAAAGAAACAAATGGCTGCAAATGAGGGTGTTTAGGGTTTCCATCCCTTTACATACATGCCAAAACACACCCTCATCTTACAAAATTGATAAACTGGCCCCTAGATTCCTGAACACGTACATAACGACCCAAAAATTAACTCAACCCCAAAAGAGACAGTTAATTCACGTAAATTGGGAAACGGGGTGTTACAACTCTCCCCCACTTACCAGGATTTCGTCCTCGAAATCGATCAGACTTGGAAGAGTTCCGGATAATTCGATCTCATCTCAGCTTCCGGTTCCCATGTCCATTCTGATCCTTTTCGGTGTTCCCACTGAACTTTCACTAAGCTGATCTCCTTGTTTCGCAAGGATTTGGTCTTCCCTTCCAAGATTGCTATCGGTCTCTCAATATAATTCAACCGTTCGTCGACCTGTATGTCATCTTTAGGGACATGCGCCGACTCGTCAGCTAAACACTTCCTCAACTGAGACACGTGGAAGGTGTTGTGTATCAGACTGAGTTCCGGCGGAAGCTCCAGCCGGTACGCAACCTTCCCAACCCGTGCTATCACCTTGAAAGGTCCGATAAACCTAGGGCCTAGCTTGCCCCTCTTTCGGAATCGGATCACCCCTTTCCAAGGTGACACCTTCAACAAAACATTATCTCCCACGTTGAACTCCAAATCCGACCTTCGCTTGTCGGCGTAACTCTTTTGACGACTCTGTGCGGTTCGTAGCCTATCCCGAATCATCTCAATATTTTCCGTCGTTTTCTGAACCACTTCTGTGCTGCTTAACTCCCGCTGGCCTACCTCTCCCCAACAGATAGGAGTCCTACACCTTCTCCCGTACAACATCTCATACGGAGGCATGCCAATACTGGCATGGAAACTGTTGTTGTATGAGAACTCAGCCAACGGTAAATACGTATCCCAGCTGCCCCCAAAATCCAAAACACAGGCTCTCAACATATCCTCAAGAGTCTGAATTGTTCTCTCGCTTTGCCCGTCCGTCTGTGGGTGAAAGGCTGTACTGAACTGAAGTCTCGTACCCAAATCTTCATGGAACTTCCCCCAAAACCGCGACGTAAACCGAACATCCCTGTCTGATATCACTGTTACCGGTACCCCATGCCTTGCTACAATTTCACTGACATAGATGTCAGCTAACTTTTCTGCAGATGAACTTTCACGGATCGCGATAAAATGGGCACTCTTTGTCAGCCTATCTACAACCACCCAAATGGCATCATGATTCCTAGGTGTTCGAGGCAACTTGGTAATCAGATCCATTGTTATATGCTCCCACTTCCACTCTGGTATCTCTAATGGATGTAACTTCCCGTGCGGTCTCTGATGCTCTGCTTTGACCCTTAAACAAGTCAAACATTTCTCCACGTACTTAGCCACGTCCCTCTTCATCCCCGGCCACCAGTAGTCAGTCTTCAGATCTCTATACATCTTAGTAGCACCGGGATGGATAGAGAACCTTGACTTATGCGCCTCGTCCAGAAGTGTCTGCCTTGCCTCACACGATACTGGAACCCATACCCGACCGTACCGAGTCAATAGACCTCGACTGTCGGGCACTAACTGATCCACCTGTCCCTTTATCCGTTCCTTCTTCTGGTTCTCACCCTTGATCGCTTCCTCTTGAGACCTTCTTACCAAGTCGTGAAGCGACGTTGATACTGTTAGTCTCATCAACGGTACCCGAAGTAGAACACTACTCGCTCTTCTACTCAAGGCATCCGCTACGACATTTGCCTTCCCCGGGTGATAAAGAATCTCGCAATCATAATCCTTCACCACATCCAACCACCTCCGCTGTCTCATGTTCAAATTCTGTTGATCCATGAAATAACGAAGACTCTTGTGGTCCGTATAGATAGTACACTTCACCCCATACAGGTAGTGCCGCCATAACTTGAGAGCGAACACCACTGCCGCAAGCTCCAAATCGTGAGTCGGGTAATTCACCTCATGCGTCTTCAGTTGACGAGACGCATAGGCAATCACCCTTCCCCTCTGCATAAGAACGCAGCCTAGCCTGTGATAAGACGCATCACAGTAGACTGTCATGTCTTCAACTCCCTCCGGTAGTGTCAACACCGGAGCCTCGCATAACTTTCTCCTTAAGGTTTCGAACGCTGTTTTCTGTTCCTCTCCCCAAACGAAACGTTCGTTCTTCCTCGTCAGCTTCGTCAACGGAACTGCTATCTTGGAGAAATCCTGGATGAACCGGCGGTAGTACCCGGCTAATCCAAGGAAACTCCTAATCTCAGTGGGAGTCTTCGGGGTTTCCCACTTCATCACTGCCTCCACCTTCGCTGGGTCTACCTTGATACCCTCTCGGTTCACAAGATGTCCAAGAAATTGAACCTCTTGTAACCAGAAATCACACTTGGAGAACTTTGCATATAACTGCTCCTTACGCAAAATCTCCAAAACCTCTCGTAGATGCTCCATATGATCCTCCTTCGACTTGGAGTAGATCAGTATATCGTCTATAAACACGATGACTGACCTATCCAACATCGGTCTGCAAACTCTATTCATAAGATCCATGAATGCCGCCGGTGCGTTCGTCAGTCCAAATGGCATCACGATGAACTCGAAATGCCCGTACCTGGTTCTGAACGCTGTCTTGTGAACATCCTCTTCCCTGACCTTCAACTGGTGGTACCCTGAGCGAAGATCTATCTTAGAGAACCAAACGGCTCCCTGAAGTTGATCGAAGAGATCGTCGATCCTCGGCAACGGGTATCTGTTCTTCACCGTAAGCTTGTTAAGCTCTCTATAGTCGATGCACATCCGCATCGACCCGTCCTTCTTTTTCACGAAAAGGATAGGGGCTCCCCAAGGTGAACTACTGGGGCGGATGAAACCCTTATCCAACAATTCCTCCAGCTGCTTAGACAGTTCATGCATCTCTGGAGGTGCCAAACGGTAAGGAGCCTTTGCTACCGGTGCCGCCCCCGGAATCAAGTCTATTCGGAACTCCACTTGCCTCCCAGGAGGAATGCCAGGCAAGTCATCCGGGAAAACATCCGGAAACTCGCTGACCACTGGTACATCTGCCACTGTTCTCTTCTTTTTCTCCTCCCGTTCATCAACAATATACGCCAAGTAACTGCTACCACCATGGTGCACATATCTTCTAGCTTTGGCCAAAGTGCACACCTTTGGTACCCCTTTTCTTCCTTCACTCGAGATAGTTAATTCTCCCCCACTTGGGGTTTGAATCACTACCTGCTGTTTTTCACAATCAATGCGCGCTCCATTCCGACTAAGCCAATCTATCCCAACTACTACATTTATTTCCCTCATCGCAATAGGAATAAGATCTATACTAAACTTCACTCCGGCTATCTCTATTACATTACCTTTATACACATCACTCACAAAACGAAACTCCTCGTCCGCTATTTCTACTTCTAGCGGACTCTCTAACTTGTCCTTTACAATAGCAAAGTCTTTACAAAACGATAAAGAAACAAAAGATTTAGTAGCTCCCGAGTCAAATAAGACAAGGGCAGGTGATGCATTAACAGGAAAAATACCTGTCACGACATCTGGCTCCTCCTTTGCTTCATCTACGGTCATCTGGAACACTCGCCCCCGAGTCCTGGGTGCGTCATTCTTCTTTCCCAATCCACCCTTTAGCATATTCACCGGTGCGGTTCCCGAGTTCTGGACCGACCCGGTATTCATTGGGCACTCGTCAGCAAAATGGCCCGGCTTGTAGCACTTAAAACATATCTTTGCGGTCGCCTTGCAGTCTCGACTGATATGACCCGGTTGCCCGCATTTGTAACAGGTTCCGGAGCCCATACGGCATTCTCCCGGATGCTGTCGTCCACACTTCCCACAGCGGGGATGCTCTCTCTTGAACTCTTTCTTTACCTCCGGTTTATGACTCCCAGTTTTGAACCTCTTAGTCTGCTGGGGTTGAGTCTGAACCGTTTCTGCCCTTCTTGTCTTTCTTTGGCTCTCTAATTCGAGCTCTCTAGCCCGAGCCGCCTCGTGCATCTGCTGAAAATCAGTGCACCTTGCCATAACAACAAATTCTCTAATCTCCTGTTTCAAAACTCTCCCATATCTGTACATTTTGGCCTTTTCATTCCTGACATACTCAGGACAGAAAAGGGACCGCTCCAAAAACTTGTCAGTGATCTCGTTCACCGACTCCGTAGTTTGCTCCATAGATAGAAACTCATTTGTGAGTCTCTCTACCTCAATTTGGGGCACATACTGTTCCATGAACAGTTCCTTGAACTGTTCCCAAGTCATGCTATCCACTTGTTCTGGCGTCCGAGCACGAACAATAAGGTTCCACCAGTCTTTCGCTGCCTTCCTCAGAAGGTTCGATGCGTAGCGAACCTTGACTTCCTCGGTACAAAAACTGGTGCGGAAAGCACCCTCCACCTCAGCTATCCAACGAGTGCTGGTTACGACCCCTCAAACTGTGGCGGCTGACAGGCCGAGAAATCTCTGTAGCTTGTCCCCCGTGGTTGTACGCCTGACAAGCCCCCTGATCCACTGGCCCTGCTGGCCACAGCTGCCTCTACCTGACTACGAATTTCATTAGCCAGTTCCTGCTTTACCTGCTCAAAGAGACTTAGGAGTAACTCGTGAAGAACCTCCCCGACCTCAGCAGCGATCACACCTCTCAGATCAGGAATTTCCTGATCCTCTTCAATAATCGGTCTCTTGCCTTGCCTTCTAGTGTTCACCATTCTGATACTTAAACATGATACTTTAGAATAATTCATCTACATTCCCTCCCCGAGCAAACTCCTAGCATAGTCTAGAAGTCCTAGCTTAGTTGTCTTTCTTTCTAACATGCTCCTTAGAAACCCTCTGCTTATACTCTCTTAACAAAATCCCTTTCTAGCATGTTACTACCCAACCCTCAACCTTGTCTGGTTCATAGAATTCTTTTGCAACTATATCAAGTCCCGGCATGTACAATGTAATTGCAATGGTATGGGCCCTTATACCATTATAATTACACCCTCCATGTTTAGACTCAACACCGTCACTAAGGTTCCAATTCCCAGCTTAGTTGGTACCTTTAACATATATATCACAACATTTTCCATATCTACCACTTATCATATAAACATTATAATCATATTCTAATTCACATTATGCATCAAACAAAACATACTTGAAACCATAACCTTGTCACATTGACCATATCTAGCATACATAAACATAATTACTCATCCAATACAGTTATAAAACTGGTCTTTCACAAAAACTGAACATGCTTTATCATAAATCCTAATATGGAATAGTGTGCTCACCCCCGTCTTGATGCTCTGGACCGCAGCTCAGCCGTGAAAACTTTTTCTTTTAAAACACCCTTTCCTTATAAACCATTTTCTTACACGAAACAGTTTTTTTTTTTTAAAGGTTACTTATTTGAAAACTTGAGCACTTGGGTTTAAGTTCAAACACTCACCACTTGTGAATGCCCGAATCCCTTAAACCAAGGCTCTGATACCAACTGTAACATCCCTTATCTTTAAAACACTCATTTAACGGAAAGTAACCTTAAAATACAGCGGAAGATTTGTAATTAAAACATTTAGATAAAATCCCATAATCTTATAAAAAAGAGTACAAGTTTGCAACTTAAAACCAATAAGTTTGAGACAAACAATATTCAACTGAAAAGCTTAGAGAATCCAAAACTATCATTCATCAAAAGAAAATATAAGCTGCTGAGCTGCCGCAAATCCAAAAGCTTCAAGCTGGAGCCTTTCCTTTATTCTTCGAAGATGTACCTGCCACTAAAAGATGAATAACAACGGGGTAAGCTTTCGCTTAGTGAGCACGCACCTATACCACATATCATCATGCATACATACTCGCATAAACATAACAATCACATACATGTAACATCCTTCCATTCCTTAAGGCACAAAGCCAATAAGGAAGGTCATAACTAGACACTGGTACCAGGCCTCTTCATACATAACATATTCCCTAGGGGTATTACTACCACCATAGGTACTCTTTCCTTTGGCAAAGCCAACATACACATAATCACACATGCAATCCAACTACATACACATAATTTACATAATATAGGTAGAGTACTCACCTGTCAAGATGTCAATTACCAAGTACTTCACAGTGTATAATAATCACCTCGTACCACCTATAACATTCATACATACACATATCATAACAAGCCCAAAAATGGAACTCTAATTCTATCCCATCTCTCATCCCGAAATGACATAGCTAGGATAGTCCAAATACCATAAAACTTTGCCAAACATCCAATTTCATACGCCCCATTTCTATTGATTTCTAAACATAATACACATACCTTGCAATTCTAGACCGCGAACAACAATCCTCTTAGAACCTTTCACAACTTGAATCTTCCAAAATCACCAAATCTTTCGCCTGGAAAATACAGCAACTTCGGACACTTGGTTCTCTCTACTGGGAACTCCGATGCCAAATCCCTCCGGTCAGAATGTATAATAGAGGGTCGTGAAGTCTCTGTCAAAATTTAACGACGATCCAACGGTTAACGAAGGAGAATCGGTCGATCTTTCACAGCAGCTCACAAGAACTCCGCCTGGAAAAATACAGCAACTTCGGACACTTGGTTCTCTCTACTGGGGACTCCGATGCGAAATCCCTCCGGTCAGAATGTATATTAGAGGGTCGTGAAGTCGCTGTCCAGATTTCACGACGATCCAACGGGTAACGAAGGAGAATCGGTCGATCTTTCACAGTAGCTCACAAGAACTCCGAAAATCCCTTTCTCTTTTCTCTCTTCTTTGCTAAAGAAACAAATGGCTGCAAATGAGGGTGTTTAGGGTTTCCATCCCTTTACATACATGCCAAAACACACCCTCATCTTACAAAATTGATAAACTGGCCCCTAGATTCCTGAACACGTACATAACGACCCAAAAATTAACTCAACCCCAAAAGAGACAGTTAATTCACGTAAATTGGGAAACGGGGTGTTACAATGACATTCTTTTGTTATTACAGGATGTGTTACAATTCTACCGAGAATTCTTGGGGAAGTGTTATTGAGATTAACACACTGATTGTTAAAGAATTATTTAAGGTAAATCTAAGTAAGAAAGCCGGGATGACTGTATATATATATCTATCTGATTTTATGATCATGGTGGTTAATCGAAAGAATTGTGGAACCCGAGTTTTGGGGTGTTCCTGAATTAATAGATCCGTTTGTAATAGGGAATCCAAGGGGGTGGATTATTAGAGTGAATATGGGACGTTACTAAGAAACATACTTTGGGGTCATTGGAAGTTTAAAGAGGATGAGGGTTGTGTTAGTCAAAAGGTGGTGGGATAGATGTGAAATCATTAAAGAATGTGAATTGTTGCTTATGTGTGAAAGAAATGTTTGAGAAGGTAAAAGTTGGAGATTAAAGAATGTGTAGTGACGTCGAACACTGGTCTCGTTTCAAGACGGCTTGGTTGAATGTCTTAAGATAAGATCTTGGTGTAACTGTTTGGTTATGCGTGTAATGAGAAAGCGATACCAGCATGTGGAAAGGTCGGGAGAGAGGGGCAAGTAATGTTCGGTGGGCAATGCTCCACGCTAACGTGGGGAGGTGAAGATAGCATGTCGGAATAAGTGAGTAAATTGGAAGTAGTAAACTTGACGGTAACTCCGAAAGGTACAGGGTTGTGTAGATTGTCATTGATAAGTGTGCGAACCGTTGGAAAGAGTATTGAGGAAGGGAATCGGGTACGAGGTTATGCAGAAAAGGAGTGGATAAGACAGTTGAATGAGTTAAGTTAGTGACTTTGTGAGAAATGTTTAAACGAATTGGTCGTGCAGTGATTAAGCTAGTGAGAATAGTATGGTGTGACCATGGTTACTCCTCCCAGTGGAGTGAGGATAACCGGAGTTATGTTTTATAGGAATGAACAAACGTGGCAATCCAGGAGGAATTGATGTGTTTCAGGATAAGTTAAATTTGAGTAGGTGAACAATCCAACGATGGGTTTGGAGGTTCCTACTCTTAGTTACGTTTAAGTATGAGGTGGTGAAGTGGGGAGGATGGGAGAGATGTTTGACGAACCGTGGTCTAGGTGGTCCGAGAAAAGGGAAATGTTATCAGCATAGACGATTGTTGGGTGGTGCAAGGTAGCGAGTTGTGATATGATGAAGGAACTCGGGGTTGCGAGTTGTCGGGACGTACAAGGTTGGCCTTGTGCCAAGCTGTCAAGTGAGTGACTGCTTCTTAGTAATTGGATCTCATGTTGTAGCGGGGGATTCCGCCAGGTTCCTCCTTAAGGGAAGTAAAGATGCTTGAGAAGCCTTATTTAATCTTCTATCATTAAGACCGATCGAATAGGAACAGTAGCCTACGAGTTAGAGTACCGTAAGAACTGAAGGGAATGCGTCCAATGTTCCATGCTTCGAATTTATTGAGGTGGTTGACTGAGTCAGAAGTGGCATTACATTGGGGAAGTATCGGTTGAGGTATGGGCATGATACCCGCGTCGTTTCCAATAAGGAATTCTGGGGACGGAATTCTTTTAAGGGGGGAGTGTTGTAACAACCAGTTTCTTTTTATAGAAAAGGTGAATGTTTGGTGGCCAAATTCTAATCTTTGAAAGTTAGACTTGAGGGACCTTTTGGAAATTATGAAGAGTTATATATAGCTACAATTCCCTAGGGCTGATTTTAGAAATCAGTATTGTGTGGTTGGCGGCTAAGAAGAGAAAGGAAGAAGGAGCAAAATTTGGGAAGAACTCTTAATCAAGAAAGGGACTAGCAAGGTAATCTTCCTTTATGTTTTCTGATGTAAATCTTAGTTCCTTACTCTCTTGTGTCTAGTAATTGGGGCTGTAATCAGTAGGGTTTAGTGGGTTCTTCACCCATTTAACCCTTATGTTGAACATCTTGGGTTTTGTTTATAATGTGCCGATTTAATGGTTTAAAAATGAAACTAATGGGTGTTTATGACTAGTGGTTGAACCCTTATACTTGCCTAATCGATCGGTGACCAGAAATCAAGTTTTAATCACTTTTGGATTAATGTTCTTCGTCCAGTCCGTAGGTTTCCGGACGTCGCCCCGTCCGGACAGTAGTGTCCGAACAGTGGGGGTGTCCGGGTGGTTTCTTAGTGTCCGGATGTAAGGAGATACCGGATATGTTCAGTGTCCTGAGGGTTGTGTTCGGAAAGGACTAGCGTCCGGGTAGTTGTGTCCGAAAAGACTAAGCATCCGGAAAGGCTGAGTGTCCAGAAAGTGTCGGGTGTCCGGAAAGCAGATGTGTCCGGAAAGAGTATCCGGACAGTAGGGTCGAACTGTTTATCTGATGCGAATCTAATGCCATTAGGTGTTCGATTGGTTTAGCTTGGAGACATTTAAGGGATGCGTGCAGAGCTAGCGAAAGGTGAGTTCCCTAAACCTTTTTACGACGTAAAGTGTTTAATGTTTTAACTGATTATGGTTTCATTTACGAGCATGAACTGTTTGTAACTGTCACGCATGTTTTTCCATGAACTACACGTTTTATTGAGAAAGCTTACTTGACATGATGAAATGGGAATGATGATTTTACAAAGATGTAAAGTACATGTTTTATGAAATGAATTATGTGCTATGTGGAGTCGGTCTGCACTGTGGGATCAGAGATAGATCCTCGGGTTCTGATGATCCCTTGGATATGTAAGACAGACTGGTAGGTTGGAATTCGTTTCCTCCTATTTCGAGTAGAGGGGAGTTTGCGTAGGCTCCGGGAAGGGGAGTCTGCGTAGGCTCCGGAAGAGGCGAGAAGGAACCTGCTGGGACCCCGATCGCGGAATGTTTATGTGATCCAATACACAGTGTAGTACCATGTTTGATGATGTGCTACGGATTATTTATAAATCTTTTATAAATGTGTTCCATATTGTTCAAGTGTTGTTTTCGAAGGGAATTCACTAGACCTTTTTGGTCTAACCCTCGCTTTTCAAAAACTAAACCATTTTCAGGTAAGCATGTTACGGGTTCTTCTAATAAGAACTAAGAGATGGCATGAAGGATTTGGAGCTTAGAGCGACTCCAAGTTTGTCTATGATGACTATAGATATAGTGCTCGGCTGTGGAATTAGAGACTTCCGCTGTCAATTTTGTGTAGTATTATGTAATTCGAATGCTCATTCTATTTTAATGCACGTTATGATTTTTGGGACGTTACAAATTATGCCAAAAGCCACGAGATACGCTATTATCAGGTTTTGTTTCTTTTTCAGATAAATATCTAGCAAAGAAGTCAATGTGGAAGAGCTAGATAAATTGCAGGAAGAACTTTGTGTGACATTATGTTTGCTTGAGAAATACTTTCCTCCATCATTTTTTGATATCATGGTTCATTTAACTGTGCATCTTACGAGGGAAGTGAAATTATGCGGTCCTGTATGCTTTCGATGGATGTATCCATTCGAACGATGTATGAAGGTTATTAAAGGGCATGTGCGAAACAAAAACAAACCGGAAGGATGCATTGCCAAAGATAATGTTGCAGAGGAGACAATTGAGTATTTGGGTGAGTACAAAAGTAGCCTGAAGACAATTGGTATTCCACCTGACAAGCATAACACATTTGACAACGGTGAAGTTGATAATTATGTTAATGAAGGAAAACCACTGTCAGCCGGTAAATTGATGCAAGTATGTCCTGAACTGTTGTCGAAAGCGCATTTTTATGTAATGCAGAATACACCTGAAGTTGAGCCTTATATCGAGTAAGTTTTACTTATACATTTACCTTTTCATTTTTCTAACATTTTCGTATAAGTATTATGACATTCTTATATCATTGTATTTTTCAGTCGACACGTGACCTTTTTGAAAGAACAACATCCTGCACAACGACAAGATTGGTTGTCGAAAGAGCATAGTAAAACGTTTGGCAAATGGTTACGAAATCAGGTAAAGAGTTTCCACTAAATGTTTTTTTGCTATATTACTTTTCTTTAAAACGGAAGTCTAATTCGTATGATGAATTCCAGGTTGAGAGAGAGTTGGCAGTCGCTAAAGAAAGTACCAAATAGATCTTAAGGTGGATATCACGTGGCCCAGACATCGAGGTGATGAAATACGATGCATACCACATCAATGGATACCTGTTTCGCACAAAATCTCGTGAAGGTAGAATTTACCAGAATAGCGGGGTTAGTGTAGAGGCGTCTGACATGCACATCTGTAAAGATGGTGTAAATTATGCTCAAGCGTTTTGTTATGGTGTTCTACAAGAGATATGGGTTCTAGATTATCATACAAGAAAGATTCCTATTTTCAATTGTGATTGGGTTGACAATAGACACGGGGTCAAAAAGGATGGTTTTGGCTACACCTTGGTTGAGCTTAATAGATTAGGACACAAGGACAATCCTTTCATTTTGGCGTCACAAGCTAGGCAGGTATTTTATGTGAAGGATCACCTTGATAAGAATAAGTCTATTGTTTTTATTACACCACACAAAAATTATAAAGATGCCTATGCTGATGTTGATGAGGAATTCAGTACAGTGATACTTCCCCAGAATGTTAATATATTGCCACGCGTAGATCCACTTGATTTGGGTAAGGAATCTCGGGATGATTACTTTCGGATAGACTATAGAGGTATAATTGTGCGCAAAGCAAATTGACCCGCTCTACCTCTTTGAATTTGTTGTTGATGTTGTAGCTGCCAAGGTGTTAAGTGCTTAAAGATGAACTAACCATGGTTAGTAACTTTTTTCTCTTCCTAGGAATTGACTTATTAAATAATATGCATGATTTAGTGTAGTTCTTTAATTTTTGTTGTATTTACCATATTGCCAAATTAAATGTTTTTTGCTCAATGACCGGTTACTTGCATAGTTTTGGTTTTGTTAACTCATACTTCATAATTCTTCTTTTACAGTCACGGATTATAAAGAATCACGACAACAAAGGATAAACGTGTTATGCCCTTGTTGTTACTCGTTTGCAACCTCCTCTTATCCTTTAGTAAGTCTGAATTTTTAGGTTTTAGTCGATCTTTTTCTTAGCCCTTGTTGTTACTCATTTGCATGTTATATATGATCATACTATGTTTGCATTAATTCTCACATTATTTACTTTTGAGCAGTCGTGGAAAGAATCGAATATTAGGGCACAGAAGACGATCCTACAATATTTGACGACATCTTCAACTCAGTTCAGAATATTTGAAAAACCTTTTGGAAAATAACTTTATCTAGCATATATGTTTGTTATATTTATATATTTGTTTTCATTTGTTTTGTTTGATTCACTTTGTGCTATAGTTTTTTTTCTCCATTGGTTGGCGTTTTGTGCTATTATACAGGTTTTGGAAATGTTTAATTTACAGCAGTTATGCTGCCGAAATTTTCAAAAAATATTATCTACTTTGTTTGTCATTGTTTGTGCTACAAAATATTACACAAACGTTTGTCTTTTTTATGCTTAAATACCATTGTAATGTAAAATAAAACCTAGTAACATTCAACTTAAACACTCTAAATATGTTATGTAGACCACATTTGTTTTCTGTAAAACACAATGTGAACATGTTGCTTGTTCACAAACTGAACAATGTGGAAAGCAAAAGTACATCAAACTTTATTATTTTTGCACTCCATAAGTTTAAACACCATATTTTCCATATTCTTATAGTATACATGTCTTTATGATTTTATCATAAATATGAACAAATTATTAATTTTATTTCACAAAAAATTAGATTGGTTTTGGGATTAGAAAAAATTAAATATCTAAACACATAAATTTAAAATGGTAACATTGTAATCGTTATTCTTTAGCAGGTAATTGTTGGACTATTTTTATCATTTAAATTACATAAAGTAAATATTGTAATTTTATTGACGGTGGACAAAAAGAACAAAACGAATACACAGGCCCACCCAAAACAGTCGCGGATTGAGATCTTTATTCAGTCTTGACCGGGTAAATATCAATTGTGTTCAGATCATAATATTTCAGTCGGGTCGGTCTGAAAGTGAGATTATCCGGACGGGGCAGAACAAAATTGGGCTTTTTGAGAATATTGGGTCTTTCAAAAAAATTCGATCAAAGATGTTACAAATATTACAATTATGTACCAAAAACCAAGGCTCTTCGACCTAACGATTATTTTGGACTAGTTTGTGTCCACCATTACTTCATATGACATACAGTGACGTAAATTTCTGAAAACCATTACTGTGTCATGACATGCAATGAAATAAAATCTTCAACAGTTACTGTATCATGAGAACTGATGAGAACTGTTAGTGAATCATGACATTTGGTGACGTAACTTTATCAAAACCGTCACTATAAAATGATATACACTGACATTTATCATTCAAAACCGTCACCCTAACATTACATTTACCGTGAGTAAATTTCTCAAAATCATCATCGCTTCATGATATACAGTGACGTAACATGACATACGGTAATATCTAGATTTCAAAACGTCACTGTAACATAACATAGGGTGACGGTTTATTTTTTAAGACCATCACCATAGGATGACATAAGGTGACGGTCATTATTTAAAATCATCATTTTAACATGACATACATAACGTTGATTATTTGAAAACGTCACGATAACATGACATAGGGTGACATTTTTTTTGTCAAAACTGTCATCGTTGCATAACGTACCATAACGTTTATTTTCGAAACAGTCACCATAGCATGACTTAAGGTGACATTTTTTTATAAACCGTGACGGTAACATGACATTCGGTGACGTAATTTTTTCGAAACTGTTATTGTAGCATAACATGCGGTGACGTTTATATTTTAAATACCGTCACCATAGCATGACGTATGGTGACTTTCATTTTTCTAAACCGTCAATGTAGCATGACATAATGTGACGTAAATTTTCCGAAACCGTTCATGTAACACGACGTACGATAACGTTTATTGTTCAAAACCGTCACTGTAGCATGACGTACACTAACGTTTATTTTTTAAAATCATCACCATAACATTACATATGGTCACGTTTATTATACAAAATCGTCATCGTAGCATGACTTACGTTGACGTTTATTATTCTAACCGTCTCCACAACATGATATATAATGACATTTATTATACAAAACCGTCACCATTGTGACAAATTTGGTTTTAAAACCGTCACCATAACATAATATATGATGACTTTTTTTTAAATCGTTACCGTAGAATGACATGTGGTAACGTACTCAAAACCGTCACCATAAGATGACATATGGTGACATAAATTATTCAAAACCGTCAATGTAGCTTAAGATATTGTGATGTAAATGTTTTAATACCGTTACCAAAGCATGGCATATGGTGACGTATAATTTTTAAAAAACATTGCCATACACTTACTTTTGGTGACGCAAATTTTGCAAAATCGTTGCCACAAAACTTGGTGACTTTTGGAAACGGTTTTCAAATAAGCGTTGTTACACACATTTTAGTTTTTGGTAACGAATTTTTAAAACCGTTACTACATAAAGCAACGATTTTGAAAAAATCGTTACTAAAAAGTCTTATATTGCAACGGTTTTAAAAACCGTCACAACATAAGGCAACGGTTTTTCAAGACCGTTAACTTAGGGTATCTTTTATTGACGTTTTTTTAAACGTTGCTTTATGATTCAATTGTTTTTGTAATAGTAACGTTTCTTTATAAAAACTGTTACTAAAACAATTCTCTAACTTTTTATGTGACTTTTTGTAACGTTTTTTTTATCAAACCGTTACAAACCTGTTTTTTAAAACCGTCACAAAAAGTCATTTTTGTACTAGTGTTTTCGACCACGCGAATGTCTTCTAAAATTTAGGTAGACAACCCCTTTCTTTCTTGCATTAATTATACCGACCACGAACCATTGATAAGCTTTGATTCACACACTTTTACCACAACATCACTCTCGCACTACTACCAAGTCCCATCTAATGGTCCTTCACCCCGAGCATTACATTCGACTACTTTCTTCCACTCTCTTCTTGACATAAAACACGTTCCCCCAAGGACAACTCACTAGGAGATGCTCACGTTAGACCGATCACACAAGCTAGCTTTCTTCGACTCTTAAACCAATCACATACATACAATTTCAACGATTACTATACCTAACCAACAGTTTCACCACACCTCATACAAGAAACTTAACCAAGTTAAACCAAAATTGCACTCAACGCTCGAAACAACCACACACTTCTCATTTTTCAAACGGTATTAATCCACTCCTTTGCATTTCCTTTACATACCAGGATTAGCTCAACATTCCCAAAAATTTCGTATCTACTACCAAACATCATAAACTAATTAATCCAAAGCAGACAACTCCCTCCTTAGCTAGCCATCAACTGACACCCCATTCTTTTATTCTCGGATAACAATACCACACACTACTTAGACATCCATGCATCACCATACACCATTTTGCCACAATAGAACAACCTATAAACAAATCTCGAGCAAAGATTTCCACTTATGCTCATCACCCACCAACACTAATCCATCGCTTAAACTCACAGTAACTCATTATCACTATGTCTCGCATGCTCACTAAGCATAAATTACCACCACCTTATCCACACAACCCTACATACTAGAGGTTCAATCTTCACGATCATTTATACACACACTAGGCCATCAGGTTCCTTACATCTGAAACAACCTACTGTACCGGTACTCCTCCACACACTTGAATGCTCCAACCTCACAGCCACCACCTGACTATTGATTTGTAACAAATATACGGCTTCACCTCGCTCCCAAATAGGTTAACCAACACTAGTGTTACCAATCCATACATCTATCATTACTCGACCACCCTTGTCACTCTTCCACTAACCGATCCTTGAGTTGAAATTCTCAAAATCTCAGTTCACCGACATCGGGAACTCCTAGAATAAAGACTCATCAGAGATTAGGGGCTCACCTTCAATCAATTATTTTCCTTAGGAACCCTAAAGGTTCTACTTCACACGGACACTCACACCAACATTCAAACAATACCCTTAGAGATAGTGTCATCTATCGCATTATCAATACTCTATTCACACACTAAACCGTTGCCTTCGTGACAAGGTTAAGACCTCACCCATTACTGTTACTCTCCACACATTAATCATCACGCTCCACACACTACTATTATTCTTTACACCCAAGCCACCACACTCCACGCACTATCAAAATCAGAACAACGGTAATCAAGCACACCCATGCACCTGTAAATTCATAATTACATTGGCCAGACATGATTTGATTTTACCTTACACGAGGGTCGTCACTACCATCGTCCTAAGTTCTCAGTGTTTAATGTTCTCCCTAAAGGCTTCCTATATCTCAGCTGTGTCCTCCTACTCCATAGTTTAAGTTTAGGCCCATCTGGTCACCTAAATCCCTTAAACTAGGGCTCTGATACCATTTGTAACAACCCAAAAACATTCATACAAGCTAGAAGCTACCTCTTTAAATTAAAATGCCATAAATGGCTCAACGTGATCACACTATGAAAATGTACAACATAGGGTTTGCGTAAATAACACTAAATACAGCTGAGAGAAATCTAACTAATCATTTCAAAGGAAGTTCTTCTAATTCCTTCTAACACAAGCTCCGATCCACGTCCTGCCAAATCTCTAAACGTGCTCTCGACTACCGCTTACCTGAAAAAGGTTTTAGTTTTGAAAAGCAAGGGTTAGACCATGAGGTCTAGTGAGTTCCCTCCACACCAATTCACGCCAAAAATATCACGGTTTATAACTCAGTTAAGAAAGAGTTTGTATAAATCATCACAAGCACACAAAATTAATATGCACACATTGACACATGCTACTGGCACGCGCTATAGTCACACACGCCGTGACAGCGCAATCGGGTTCACACGGTAGAGTCGCACACACCGTGACAGCGCAATCGGGCACTCACCGCCCATATATGAAACGAATTCATATATATATATATATATATATATATATATATATATATATATATATATATATATATATATATATATATATTTATCATGGGACACACCCCCATTTCACACCAAGGCCAGAGCATGGTCCCACACATTTACATCACACATATTGTCACACAATTTAATCATCGCTTTGAAATGGAAACATTTGAAAAGCACACCGTTAGATAATAACCACTCCACACACTATCTCGTCATTTTGCAATGAAAGTAGTTGAAAAGCACACAGTTAAATAATAACCATGCTACACACTTAATCTTCACTTTGTAATAAAAGCAGTTGGAAAACTCATAATTAAATAATAATCATCAACCACACACTTGTATAAAATTTAGGTTCAGAAAGAATCACCTGTCGTCCTGCTTAATCCTCTTACTAGATTGATTATCCCTTCAACTTCACCTATAAAGATACACACTACCACGATAAATCACTTGAACTGCACACTCATACGGTTAACCCCTTGGCCAATCAGACTGCACTACAGGGTCACACAACTACTTTCCGGAAGGTTTATCTGGACAGCCAAAACTATCCGGACAGTCTGACTTTCCAGACGTTCTGAACTATCCGGACGCTTCTATCCGGATTCTCAAGGGTTTCCGGTTAACTACCAGAAACTACCCCCAACTCGTACCCGGACAATCGAACTCATCCGGACACTACACCTCATCCGCATACACACACAATTTGACACAATTTGGCTAGAAATGAAATAAATTAGGGTTTTCCCTTTCCTTAAATACTTTTCTCAATAAGCACCAAACTTTTAATTCTTTACACTTAGACCACACAACTTTTAATTTCGAAAATTTCTTCCAAATTCCAATTACTGACTAAATTAAAATCTCGGTTATTACAAGTTTTCAGTCATAACTTACATAACTTCGGTCACCCTTACTTAACTAAGGGGAGGGCAAATCATGGTCACACAAAACTATTCTCCATAGCCTATCACTGAACGACTAGTTCGTATGAACATTTCTCACAGCGTCACTAACTCGACTCATTCAACTGCCTTATCCACTTCTTTCCTGCACAAAACATACATAAATCCCCTTCCTCAATACTCTTTCTAGAAGTTCACACACTTATCGATAGCAATTAACACACTACTCCACCTTTCGGTGTTACTGCCAAGCTTACTACTTCCAACCTACTCACTTATTCTGACATACGATCTTCACCTTCTCACATTAGCGTGGAGCACCGCCAACCAAACATTACTTGCCCCTCTCTTCCGATCTTTCCACATGCTGATGACACTCTCTCATTACTAAATAAAACCAAATCTCCAACTATTTCCCTCTAGGACCATTCCTTCTCACATAAGAAACAATTCGCATTCATTAAAGATTTCGCTTTTCTTATACCGCATTTTGACTATCCCGTCCAACACCTTCTTTAATATCCCAATGATTCCAAAATATACTTACTTGGCTACTCACACAACCGGAAACTCTTGGTTTCACATTTGGGCAATCACCCACTACTGCTCCGACATTCTATTCCGATAATAGACATATCACAACGCCAACTTACAACTACGTACTCCAACCACTTGATTAACAAATCGCACACCTCATCCGAAGCCCCCTAAAAGGCTTCCATATGATGCTTCCTCTTTCTGACATCACATCACTACGACACTAGCTGGCACATTTATTGTCAGGATCGAATCTTAACAAGATAATTAACACTTAGAATTCAGAATTAAAGAATCTGCGGAAAAGAACTTTAATTCTCACAATCAAGAACAATGTAACAGAAAATTCACCACTTTGTGTATTCACTAAATCGACTCACAAGATTACAACCAAACCTCAATCTGGTTGAACAGGATCAACAAGACGACTTCTACTTCTCTAGAAATAGGGTTCTTACACCTTGAGGTTAATTCTCTCTGAAAACGATATCGAATTCTTTTTCACACCTATATTAACTCGCCTATCATGTATATCACTTCTAATAGCTATCTATCAATACTATTTATACAAAAATAATTACAAGATAACTATCAAAAAGTAACTTGATCTTCTAAATCTTCGTTAAACACATCTTGATCAATTCCTTCTTTGTCTCCAAAAGTATCGCATACCAATCTTAACAAACTCAGCAGTATTAACCTTCATTCTTCATGAGCAGTACTAACAATCTCCAGCAGTATTAACTTTGTTCAGCAGTATTAATGATATTCCAGCAGTAGTAATATACCAGCAGTATTAACCATGTACCAGCAGTAGTAACCTTGACTTGCAGTAGTAACTTTGACAAGCAGCACTAACCTCACATAAGCAGTATTAATAATGTTCCAGCAGTATTAATATACTAGCAGTACTAATCTTGAACTAGCAGTAGTATCTTTGTTCTGGCAGCACTAACATTGAACTAGCAGTACTAACTTTGAACTGGCAGTAGTAATGTTGTTCTAGCAGTACTAACCATACTTAGCATATCTTCAGTTCCCAACAATCTCCCCCTAACTTGACTTTTCAGGATGAGAAGTTAAGTTCTTCAGATGATGCTTCCAAAACCTAGTCATCAACGCATAGATTTGGATCCAATCCCAGACTTTGATTGAGAATCCTTTTTACAAGGTATCTTGCCATTTTAGAGTCTTTGTCACTCACCAACTTAGCATGCAGCATTCCCTTCAACTTTTTCATGCTGTGCTTGTATACAACATCCACCAAATAATATTCATGAAATGTATTGTCAAGAGAGATGACATACACTCCACAATTCTCAATGAGCATCCAGTTGGTAATGACTTGAAAATTCCTTGCCATCAAATGCTGAACTGCTTCTGGTTTGAACATTAAGCACAAGTATTCAAGAACCATCTTTGTGATAGACATACCTTGCTCTGTCAGCATGTTTCCATATAGCATCATTCCAACCTTGAACATCTCTTCCAAGTCAGATCTAGAGCATGTTCTGATAAGTTTTCCCCAAGTAGGACAAACTTCAAACTTTCCATCTGCCCTTTTGATTCTGATGAACTCCTTTCTTCCATCTTTCAATGTGTCCCAGAAGATGATCTCAGGAGGCATGGAAGACAATGGTGTAGTCTTGATTGGATTAGTATCAACCACAGTTATATACACATCACATTGAGCATTTGATTGTGATTGTACAATGCTTGGTTGACCTGATGAAGTTGCCACTTCTTCTTCAGCAACTTTTGGATCAGATTTCTCTTTTACTGCTTCCTCCTGGGCTTCTTCTACAGTTGGATCCACCCTTGGCTTCTTTACATCTTTCTTCTTCGAAGCTGTGGACTTTGTTCGTTCCCTTTTGGTTGACACCATCTTTGTTCTTTTAAAAGTTTTAACAGCTTCAGGAGTGGTTTCAGATGTTTCTTCTTTGAGGCTCTCAGCAGCACTAACAGTTTCTGCTGTCTTTTGTTTTTCAGCAGCATTATCTGTTTCTACTTCTTTTGCAACCTCAGCAGCAGTAACCGTTTCTGCTGCTGGTTCTGTTTCTGCTTCCTTTGTAATATCAGCAGCAGTAACGGTTTCTGCTGCTGTTTCTGTTTCTGCTTCCTTTGTAATATCAGCAGCAGTAACGGTTTCTGCTGCTGTTTCTGTTTCTGCTTCCTTTGTAATATCTGCAGCCTCCTCAGTCTCCCCCTCAACCTTATACTCCCCCTCAATGTTTGCATCCTCCATGTTTAGATCTGAGTCTGACTCCCCCTTTTTGGAAGCATCATTGGTAGGGTTTCTTCTCCTAAGGACAAACTGAGCTTTCTTCTTTCTGTGCATCAACTTAGTGATCATCTTCCTTTGCTTCTCAAGCTGTGAGTTTTGAAAGAGGACCACTTTCTTGAGTTCATCAATTTCCTTTTTCTGATCCATGACCTCAATGTTGATATTTGCAATAGTTTCCATCAATTCCTCGTACGTATATCTATCCTCACCCTGTTTAGGAGTTTTTACCTCCCTTAAAGGATCATTGGAAGTTTTAGCAGGTGTCTCTTGCCTAGCAAAAGCACTACCTACCCCCTTGGTTTCTTGGCACCTAGGACCTCTGGATGATTTCTCACCCTGAGTTGCCGTGAGGAAGGGCTTAGTTATTTTACCACTGGCCTTCTCTTTGGTAGCAGAAGTAGTGGCAGCCTTGCGACTCACATGCTCAACCTTCTCCTTAGTGAGCACCTTCTTGGGGTTGGGAGACACCCCTGTGGTTTCCCTTTCGATATTCTCCATTGGAGAATGCTCCAATAGAGGGCTTAAAGGCTTCGGGCTCTTAGGAGATACATCAAGGGAAGGAACCTTGTGTACCTTTCTTCTTTCAAACTTTTTGGTTATTGTGGGAGTGGGTCGTTCAAGAATGGACTGAGGGATTTCTTTTGTGATGGAAGGTTGGGATTGGTCATCAGCGGGTGTGTCTAATGAGGGCCTTGACCCTGATGCCATACCTTCAGGTGTGTGGGACACAACCATCATTGTAGAGAACAATGGTGTGTCAACTCCTTCCGAGTCCCTAGGAAGTCTTTTCATATTTGAAAAAACCTTCCCTTTAGGGGATTTTGGCACATATACCTCATCAAATTGAGGCATATCCGTCAATTCCTTGGTAATTACTTCCTGAACAAACCTTGGATACATATAGAAACGCTTTTTGGATTCCAGGTTTGCCACAAGATCATTGAAAATCATTTGAGAAAAATTAAACTTCCTGTTAGTGGCTAAGCAGACTAGAGCATAAGCAATAGTACTGCTGAACTCACTCCATCCAGTAGTTTTCTTTGAAATACAATGCATTAGGGTATGAAAAAAGAATCTCCATTGAGTAAAAAACTTTGACTTGTAGAATTTAAAAACTCTAATGGGACCTTCATACCCCATTCTTTGTAAAGTTGAGAAGAGTTCTTCATTGGGAATAGAAGATATACCTGAGGCATCATCTAGTCGAAGAGTGATGCGAATGAGTTCTTCTGAAACTTTCAAGGGTTTGTCACATACCCTTGTTTGAATGACTTTATGCCCATCTTCGGATTCTACGGTGGCATTGGCCCAGAATTGCGTCTGATGCTCGATGTATATTGTTGGATTCACCGTTAGGGCATACGAAATATGAGTGGACTTGAGAAAATCCACAATTTCATGAAATCCTTCGGCCTGCTTCGGCTTCTGAAGCATTGCAATCTCATTATGCTCGTCGACAAACTCCATAATCGTTGTGCTTCCTGAGGATTTGTAAAGAAAACACAGAGATTCTAGGGAGAAGGGGTTAGAACGAGAGAGAGAAGAAGTTAATGCGAAGAGTCGTTATGAACTTTGGCGGGCAAACAGGGATATTTATAGCAGTATTTGCCCTAGATTTTCAAAAGCAGTATTAACGACATAAGCAGTATTAACCACGAAGCAGTATTAACTACTTAAGCAGTATTAGCCACGAAGCAGTATTAACTACTTAAGCAGTATTAACTACTCATTGGCAGTATTAACTGTGCACTAGCAGTATTAACTACTGAGCAGTATTAACTACACAGCAGTATTAACTACTGAGCAGTATTAACTGCAAAGTAGTATTAACTGTGCACTAGCAGTATTAACTACTGAGCAGTATTAACTGCAAAGCAGTATTAACTGTGCACTCGCAGTATTAACTACTGAGCAGTATTAACTGCAAAGCAGTATTAACTACTGAGCAGTATTAACTACACAAGCAGTATTAACTGTTAAGCAGTATTAACTACTCATTGGCAGTAGAAAATATGTACTAGCAGTAGAAACTCTGCACTGGCAGTAGTAACTCTGCACTAGCAGTAGTAACTCTGCATTAGCAGTAGTAACTATGCACTGGCAGTAGTAACTATACTTGCACTTTGCAGCATTTGTCAAATCCTCAAATGTCATCTTACCTTCTGACACATCATCTTTACCACTTATCTTACCTCCTGCAGGATTATTTTCAAAAGTAACATGTCCTCCATCAATTCTTTTGAAATTCTTGAGGCAGGCCATGTTACCTGTCATGTGCTTGGAGCAACCACTATCAACATGCCAGATGCTCTTCCCCTTGAGCTTTTGGTTGCCCTGCACATCTGATAAATCAGTTAGTTTTTATTGGGAACCCAAGCCGAAGTGGTCTTGGGTATCCCTTGCTCATCAAAGTACTTGCACTTGGTTTTGATGAGATTTTCAACCTTAGGTACTGCAGTACTGGAGTACTTTGTCAATATGATTGGTTTAGCAGCACTAGACGCAGTATTAACCTCAGAAGTACTAACAATGCTAGCAGTACTAACACTGGGAGCAGCAGTATCGTTAGCAGCACTATCAGTACTAGCAGCAGTATCAGCAGCACTAACAGAGTTAGCAGTATTAACAGAGTTAACACTGCTAGAAGCAGTATTAACAGAGTTAACACTGCTAGCAGCAGTATTAATACTGCTAACAGCACTAACTTTTAAAGAATTACTAATACTGCTAACAGCACTAACAGTGTTAGCAGCACTAATACTGCTAACAGCACACTAACTTTTGAAGAATTACTAGCAGTCTTAACACTGCTAGCAGCACTAACTCTTGAAGAAGTACTAACAGTGTTAGCAGTACTAACACTGCTAGCAGCAGTATTATTTTTAGTGCCTTTTGTAACCCACATTGTAACACATTCCTTTTCAGGCTTTTTCTTCATGTGGCTTTTGGATTTAGCTTGTTTCTTAGCCACATGGTTCCTTGCAGGCTTCCTATAACCATTGGATTTATAAAAAGGTCTTTGAAAATTCATCCTTTGGTTAATAGGATTGAAATAACAGTGTTTGGCAAGATGATTCAATCTGCCACAGATGAAACAAGGTTTTGGTCTGTTAATCCTTTGCAGATCAACTCCTTGCTTTTGTGCCCACTGGTTATTCCAATTTCTTTGATTTCCCCTCCTTTTATCATGTTTTTGGGGCTTATTCTCTTGAGATTTCTTGCAAGAACAATGTTCACAAGTTTTAGAGTTCACAACAGTGGTCTGTGTATAAAGAACTCCCTTTCCCTTGTCAGTCCTTTTCATCTCATTGTTCTTAACACATGGACTTTCACATTCCTCATCAGATCCTACTTTGTCAGTCTCATCCTCAACAACTACTTTATCTAATGGATCTACTTCAGTGGCTCCTTTAGGTAAGACCTTCCTATCCTTGGTTTCTAATAGGTCTGACTTAGGAGGCATGTAGTTGTTGTTATAGGGTGGGGGTGTGGCATTGTACCCTATTCCTGTTTTCATCTTACCATGGACTTGAGCATTTATTATTGTGTCCATGGCTTTAGAAGCTTTTGAAAACTTTTCAACATCAGCTTTAACTGTCTTAAGTTCTTCTTTTAATTTCTCACACTCTTCCCTAGACTCTTTCAGTTGGAACTCCAGACCACCTTTTTCCCACTTCCAGTAGTTAGTATCATATGAGTGTTGAAGTTCATTGGCTTGAAAGGCCCTAATCTGTTCTTCAAACCTCTCAACAATCAACACATAGTCTCTTCTATCCTTTTCTAATCTTTTAAGATCATCACACATACCCTGGTTGTGATCTCTATACCTTTTAACAGTGTCTATACAAGATTGAGAACAGAGATTAGATTTTACCTCCGTAGGAATATCTAAGACTTCTGCCATGAGTGCATGATTCTGGATTGCCTCTTCTGCTTGATCACTCCAATCAAAAGTACTGTTTGATTCAATAGAATTTTCCATAATGATTGTAGAATTCTAAGAAACACAAGCTCTGATACCACTTGTCAGGATCGAATCTTAACAAGATAATTAACACTTAGAATTCAGAATTAAAGAATCTGCGGAAAAGAACTTTAATTCTCACAATCAAGAACAATGTAACAGAAAATTCACCACTTTGTGTATTCACTAAATCGACTCACAAGATTACAACCAAACCTCAATCTGGTTGAACAGGATCAACAAGACGACTTCTACTTCTCTAGAAATAGGGTTCTTACACCTTGAGGTTAATTCTCTCTGAAAACGATATCGAATTCTTTTTCACACCTATATTAACTCGCCTATCATGTATATCACTTCTAATAGCTATCTATCAATACTATTTATACAAAAATAATTACAAGATAACTATCAAAAAGTAACTTGATCTTCTAAATCTTCGTTAAACACATCTTGATCAATTCCTTCTTTGTCTCCAAAAGTATCTGTTGGAACCCAGATACACTTAATCAAGATTAACAATCTGTTAGTGGAGTTTAGAGTTTGATGCGGAAGCGTATTAAACTAACATATATGTTTGATAGATATTAGAACGCACATATATAAAGAAAACAGTAAGGAATAAAAAGGATTTCTTGAACAGTTACTGTTATTCAATATATAATAAGAACAACGAAGAACAGATTAAGAACTGTTGGTGTGTGTGTGAATATAACACTCAGATATTTGACAATAAAGCTTGAGAGTATTAGTGATTCCTTGTGTATTCGTCGTTAGGAAGATCTCAACATGAGACTTCCTTTTATACTACTCTTAGAAGACTATGAAGTTGGTCACTGTTCCTTTTACGGCATGAATAGTAAACTGGATGGTGTGAACAGTGGACTGGATGGTGTGAGCAGTTGTTTGAGCCATGCGCATTTAATGGAGCAGATGTACTATTGGTAAATGCATTAAATGGCGCAGACGTCTATTTTGTACCATGCCCTATTGAGTCCACTCAGAGCTTGACACGTGTTTTGACAGTACTTTTCCATGCAAGTTGATGAACGTATCCAGTAATATCTTCCAAGTCTTCATAGCAGACCACAGAGGCTCTGTAAGGCATTACAGAGGTTATGTGGTCTGACCTTCTGTGGAGCAGTCCACTTGTTTCCGAGTTGATCTTCTTCTTGCGCACTACAGAGGTTCTGTGATTACCTCTGTAGCTTCTGTGGCTTTCTGGACTTGATCTTCTGGAAGAAGTGGTAGAGCCTCTGTGAGAGGCTTTTCTATACTTAGCCTATTTTTCACTACTTCTAAGTATTTCTATGATTAGGAAGATTGAAGCTAACAATCTCCCCCTAAGTAGTGAAAAATAAAAATTTGACTTTGTGTTTAGTTAGGCTAAGTTAGATAAGACAAAGGTTAAACAATACCTCGAAATTTCTTTCATTTAGAAATATGCCAGAGGCATTTTACATTTGAGTACGATGAAAGATAAACTTTTGTTTGCAGAGATTGGAGGTCTGAGAATCAGATTTTGGCATCTTTGAAATCGTTATAGCTTCTGTTGTCTCTGCCGACTTTTCTGATCTCTTTGTAGAATCTGATGCAGAGTTCTCTTAGGCGGATTGTTGAGTCTATTTCTCTGATGAAAGTATCTGCATCATCTCTATCCATTTTCTCTGTACCTCTGTATTTTACAAGGCTTGCTCTGAATTTGCTCAGAGTACTGGTTGCGTACTTCTGACAATCCATGAGTACAAAAAGTTTAACCTGGTGTTGTGGGTTTTGAAATACTAACCCAAATCTTGGTTTTCTGATGATTGAGTTTGGCACAGCGTCTGGTGGGCAGCGATCTTCTGGTGGTCGTAGATCTAGATGTTTGAGACCAAGATCTTTTCCCAGCTGAAAATCTATCATGCTGTATAGCAGAAGCTTTTCCCTCATCGCTTTTCTCAATACTTGATAGGCTCTGGTGTTTGCTTCTGTGTTGTAGTTGTCCTTTGTCCATTGCAGAAGGTCAGGTAGATCGTATGGATTGATGTTTCTTAAGTCAGCATCAGCGAAGGTAGACTCTGAATTGTTCTCTCTTCTGACTTTGTAAAGATTGTACCTGACCCTTGGATAGGTTCTTGTGAAGGAGAATTTGCAGAAGATCACTTTTTTGATTTTGTGAATTGAGAAGACGTCTGCTTTGGCTCTTGGCTTTGTTCTTGTGAAGATGTTCTCAAATTCTTCTCTGATCCTTGGATCTGTCACATGATCTATTGGATAGTTTGTCTGAAAGGATTGTTTGTAGAGGTATTTGTATACCACTTCTTCCATTTCTTCATGTGTTGGACCAGGTCGTGGAATTTGTCTTCTGAGACTCTCCATATGTTGAACAACTTCTGCAGCTCTACCAGTTAAGGGAGTTTCTGACAGAGGCTTCAATCCATGTGCCCAGTCAACTTCTTCGGGTTTTGGGGTTTGAAAGGCGTCAAACGCACTTTTCATCAGTTTCTCTGTTGGCTTTGACAATGTTTTCTTCTTCTTAGGTTCCTCTGTCAGTATCCCTTTGCCTTTATCTTTTGTTGTCGTGGCATAACCTGTTGCTTCTGTGGGATTTGAGGTTTGTACTTCTGTAGGTTTGATGGAGGTTGCCTCTGTGGATTTTGACGATTGTGATTTAGAGGACTTTTGTGGCGATGGTTCTGTTGGCTTGACTTGCTCTGTAACCTCTGTTGGAGGTTGTTTGGTGACTTCTTCTGTGAGCTCAGTTTCTGTTGATGAAGTGTTTTCATTGAATCTTCTTGCCATTCTGAAGGCTAAGGTGAACCTGTGCCTTTCTTCTTCTCTCTTCACCATTCGATCACTTATTGTTGTGTGCATCCTTTTCAGAATGTCAGAAGCAGAGGTTGTTGCTCTTTTTGGTTTGGTGGCAATCGACTTTCTTCTGGGTATGGTTTGGGGTGTTTCCACAGAGGTGGGTGTTTTCTCTGTGGTTGGTTCATCTGTTTCTTCTAAAATGATTACCTTAGGGGCGGTTGTTGCCTCTGAGGTTTGCTTATCTGCTTCTGTAGTGTTGGGTTCTTCAGAGGTTGAATCCACAGAGATGGGTGTATTCTCTGTGGTTTGTTGAGTTTGTTGTTGTCGGGTCTGTTCTGGAGGTGCTTGACTCAGAGGTTCTGCGGCTATTGGTGGACCTGTAAGTTCTCTGCTTGCAGTTTTCTCTGTAGTTTTCTCCCCCTCAGGATGATCTGATGGACCAGGATGGTCATCATCATCAGAGTCATCCTGACCCTTGTCTGATGTACCCTCTGCTCTGCAGGAAGCATCAGGTTTCATTGGCATTTTGGCTCCAGCAGCGATCAGTTTCGCGCAGACATCATCACAGAGGCCAAGAAGAGTTGCTAGCTCTGCCTCTGTTTTGAATCTAATCCTTCCTACACTTTCTCTGAAATCTTTGACGAAATTAGCATTTGCAGTGGTGAAGGAAAGGATGACTTCTGTTACTTGATTAATCACGTTCTGCCCAAGTTCTGTCAGCTGTGCTCTTGTCATGTAGTCTTTGGGTTGCATCAGCATGGTATTTCGCATGGCTTCTTCTTGAACTTTTTGTAGGGCCTTCTGTAGATCTGCAGGAGTGATGCCCGTTGACACTGAAGTCTGTTTGTTCAATTGATCAAGAAACTTGTGAGTAGTTGTTGCGGCAGAAGTGGTGGATGCGGTAGCAGCAGACTTGATCTGTGAGATGGCAGTTTTCACCTCTGTGGACAGGTTGTCCATTTTGGTGTTCAGGTTTAGTAGTGCCAGTGATGTTGTCTCTGCAAAAGATTTGAAAGAGCTTTGCAACTCTTTCAAGGTTTGGTTCACAGAGGTCTCAAGGGTTTGGAACTCATCCCTTGTGACTTGTGTTCCGGTGGTAACCTCTGGAGGGACACATTCGTCTCCAGAGTGAATCCCTGTTCCTGGGATACCTTCTTTCATTCCTGTTTGTATGTTGAGAATGGAAGGATTTCCTTCTGATCCTTGAGACAAAACATGAGTTTCAATCCCTACAGAAGTTCTGAGAAGAACATTGTCCAAATCCACTCCAGAGGTGGGTATTGGAATATCCTTCTGTTGACTAGGAGACTTGTCTAGAGTCTCTTTGTCTTTGTGCTCTCTACTTCTCTCTGAAAGAAGTGTGGGTCTTAATAAGTGCGTGTCAGAGGAAACAAATTCCTCTGTTGGGTGTTCTTGTGTGATCTGGGGCGATTGATCACGAACATTAGGTGAGTCTCTTTGAGGAGACTCCCTAGGAATGGATTCCCCGGTTTCTGTGGGCACAGAGGTTGAAAGAGTAACCTCTGGCTGGATGGGTTGGGTTGGGATCGAGCTGTGCTGCTCTTTTTCAATAACTCCTTCTGCAGCTAGACCTGCGGAGTTAGAAATGTGGGTTGCACTGGGAGGGGGTGATTGATGTGTGCCTTCTTCAACTTCGGCATCTTTTCTTGTTTCTTCTTTTGGTTCTGTGGAAGTTCCTGGTTCTGTGCACAATGAGTCATACATGTGATGAGATCCGTATAATCCCATGACATGCGGATGATAGAGACCTTTTCGTATCCAGATAGCCTCTTCTTCATCTGAATCTACCTCTGAGATTTCTATCCCTTTTTCTGTGGTTTCTTCTACAACCGTTGCCTCTGTAATTTTAGTTGTATTCCACTCAGCTTCGATTTGTTCTGTTTCTTCTGAAGCTTGGTTTGGACTTCTTCTGTGGACGTCCAATCCTTGAATGAAAGGGTTTTGTAAAATCACAGGGGTTTCGGCTGGTTGATTTCTGGGTGTTGTGTCATCTTCGTGTAGATGTGTGTCAATGCCAGAAATGAAGAAATCTTGTTCTTCTGGAGTGTGGTGGTCGAGAGGTTGTGCCGTCCACCCTGCTGTATTAAGGGTGTTTGCAATTTCGGGGTTCTGTAGGAAATCATTCAGGTCTCCTTGGTGAGCAAATCTATCTGGAGATTGATATGGTGATTGATATCCTTCTTCTGTCATTCCTACTTCTGCATCTTCTTCTTCTGCAGTCTCTCCCTCTATGATTTCCTCTTCTGCAATGGTAAACAACTTTTTAAGTGTTTTACCATGCTTCTTTTTGGTTTTCCTCCTTTTTGGTTTTGGTGCCCCTTCCTCTGTTGATTTGGATCTCTTCTTTTTCTGTTTTGTGAAAAGGGGAGGTGCAGAGGAGCCAATCTCTGTGGCATGGGGAGGTGAAGGTCTATCTTCTGCAGTGCTTGTTGATGTGCCTTCTGCAGTTTTTCTCTTCTTAGCTTTTGGAGTAGAAGCAGAGATCTTTGCTGAAGATTTCTTTCCCATTATTTCTGCGCGTTTGGCTATGAAGCTGAGCTGAATGGCCATGTGTTTTGCTAACTTTTTATCCTTTTCTGCTTGAGTGGAAAGAGGTTTTGCTATCATTGTTCCTAGGGGAACACCTAAACGCGGGGGTGTCATAGGACTCGGTTTTGGAGTTCTATGATCGCGTATATACTCTTTCTTAAGGAATATGTTCGATGCGTAGCGCAGAAGTTTCTTTGACAGAGGTCTGCAGTGTGAGTAGCCATCAGCATGATCAGTGGGGGTATTTTTGTTCATCGGGAACTGTTTGGGAGTTGGCCCTTCCATTGGCCAATTTTGGATTAGCAGCAGAGGTTCGAACAGTACTCCCAATATTCTTTGGAATTGCAGAGGTGGTAGAAAGTTGGGATCGTTCTCTTTGACCCTTTTTGAGTTGTTCTTTCTGTCGATGGTGTTTATGATCTCTTGCATCATTATGGTCGCATAATCTAGTGGAAGATCATAGTAAACCCCGTACATGATGCTCAAGATTTGATGTGAGCTCTGGTCAATACTCCCTATCTTTCCTGTCAAGCATCTGTTAAGAATAGAGAACAAAGTGTTCCACAGAGGTGGTAATCGGCCTCTGCGGAAGTCATTTCTCTTCCGTAGTTGGGTGTTGTACCCAAGCATTTCCACGAATCTACAGAGCTCTTCGTCTGTTGGTTGCTCTGCATAACTTTTCAATCCCAGAAGACCCCTTGTTGGTAGGTTGAATTCAAGTGAGAACATTGTTCTGTTGAACTTGATTTCAAGATGCTCAGTTTTATCAGGTCTTGAAATGTACCCTTTGATAAGAGAATCGTCTTTATCAAATCGGCAGCTTTGCCAAAATTGGTTCAAATAACGAACTGGTATTCTGTTAGGGGTTCTTGATAGTAGAGGGAAAAGGATATGGTTTTCCATGATGTTCAGAAGTATGGCATGGGCTTCGCCGAAAGTAGTGGGTGAGGGGACCAAATAGCAGTTGTTGGATTTAATAGGAAGAGTGGCTTCGAAATGATCCTTAGCTATGAAGTTTTGCAAGTGTGTTGTCGGAGCAAAGTCTGCGGAATCCCCGGAATCTTGTTGTTCAATATCTCTTGCAAGGCTAGGGTTTTCAGAATGTTCTGAATGAGCAGGGGAGTTTTCCGTTGAGTTTGCCGGAGAGAGTTCAGAGGATGTAGCTCGAGAAGATGAAGCCATTTGCAAGTGTTTTGCAGGGTATCGCCGGAGAAGAAGATGAGAGTTTGTAAAAGGTTTTATGAGAGGGTAAGGTTTGTTTTTATAGGATGGTAAAACGGTAGACTTCGAAAGGGTAAAGTATATGGCAATGGATTAAAGTTTGGAATCCGCACTCGAGTTTGAGCGGCGGGTTCAACTTACCAAAAAAAACGTTCCATGTTTGCCCAATGAAAATGGGACACGTAGGCCATGTCAGAAAATGACAGGACGTCGTGCGCGGCCCATTAATGCTAGGCGCGTGGAGTTGTTCTTAGCCATATGAGTTTCACTCGCAGAAAAAGTAACCGTTAATACTACACAGATGCCCAAGTAATCAGATTGACAGAGCTTCTGTATTTTACAGAGGCTCTGTGATCTTGAAAATCTTTGATGTTTATCCCTTTTTCATATATCTCATTGTTATCATGACTTCTGTGGGTTTCTTATTTAACCAAAACATTTGTAAAAGCATTGGAGAGGATAAAATCGGATTTTTGTGAAGAAATTTGCTTCGCAGAGGTTTTGTGGCTCTGTTGGAACTTGCAGAAGTTCTGTCAGGGCCAGCAGAAGCTCTATGAGAGAAAAAATCTCATAAAAAGAATTTTATTCGTATTTTTGATCATCCAATTTTTGATTTGGTTTAAGAGATGTTTTTCGGACATATTTGAAAGTTTGTGTCCGAGAAAACTGTTTATAAAAAACGGTTTGTTCGAGAAGGTCAAGGTCTGCTTTTTCGGTTTCCGAGATAACATTCCAAAAGATCGACAGAAGGTTAATTTGTGATCACAGAGCATATTTCCTGCAGAAGCTCTGTTGAGCTCAGCATAAGCTCTATGACCTTAAATTTCTCCTAATTCGAATTTTGTGAAACTTTTTGAGCTTTTGATTTTTGAGATGTTATTCACAGTATATTTAGGACATATTTGACAATTCTTGTCCTAGAAAATTGTTTTCCAAAAACCTTTTGTGCGAGAGACATACCTTTTGGTTCTTCTGTTCTCGGCAGTTTTGTCTTTCTTCTGTCGATGGAGAATTATCGACATTCTTCTTCGGCTTTCCTTTGAGAGATTTACCTCTGTAGATCATCTCAGGGCCCCTTTTGCTCCCCCTTGATCTAATCTCTTCTGTAGATCAAGAATTTTCCTTTTGCTCCCCCTTGATCTAATCACCTCTGTAGATCAAGTAATTTCCTTTTGCTCCCCCTTGACCTAATCACCTCTGTAGATCAAGGAATTTCCTTTTTCTCCCCCTTGACCTATGCTTGGATCAAAGAATGATAAGTTTTGCATAGAACATAGGTCATGGTCTTTCAGAGGTTCTGTAGGGGTCGTCAGAGGTTCTTAGTTGACTTACAGAAGCTCTGTGATTTTAAGAACTATTTAAGGTTTTAAGAATTTACATACAGAAGTAGAATCGATCAAAGCAATAAATTAAGAAATGTATTTTACTTATTATTTACAGAATATAAAACTATACTTACTGAGGATTTTCACACCATGTTAATCATTCCTATCTTACCTACCAAGAAGTTGAATCTTTTCTCGTCTAGTGCTTTGGTGAATAAGTCAGCGAGTTGATATTCTGTGGGCACAAAATGCATTTCGATTGTACCGTATTCAACATGATGTTTCAAGAAGTGATACCTTATATCGATATGCTTGGTTTTTGAGTGTTGCACAGGGTTGGCAGAGATAGCAATAGCACTTTTGGAATCGCAGAAGATGGGTATTTTGAACAGAATGTGGCCGTAGTCTTTTAGCTGAGTCTTCATCCATAGAACCTGAGAACAACAGCTAGCGGCAGCAACGTATTCAGCTTCTGCAGTGGATGTGGAAACACAATTCTGCTTCTTGGAGGTCCAACTGACTAGTTTACCACCTAGGAATTGACAACTCCCAGAGGTACTCTTTCTGTCGAGCATGCATCCTCCATAGTCTGAATCTGTATAAGCTTTAAGACCAAAACCAGAGTTCTGTGGATACCAGAGACCAAGATTTTTGGTCCCTTTTAGGTATCTAAAGATTCTCTTTACGGCATCATAATGTGATTTCTTTGGATTAGCTTGATAGCGTGCACATAGACATGTGGCATGCATAATGTCAGGTCTGCTTGCTGTTAAGTATAACAGAGATCCAATCATGCCTCTGTAGAGAGTGCATTCTACAGAGATGCCATATGAATCTAAGAATAACTTGTTTCCAGTGGCCATTGGAGTTTTCATTGCAGAGGTATCAGAGAGGCTATATTTGGAAAGAATGTCAGAGACATATTTAGCTTGATTTATAAAAATTCCCTCTGATGATTGTTTGACTTGGAGTCCGAGGAAGAAAGTTAATTCTCCCATCATACTCATTTCAAACTCACTCTGCATGAGTTTTTCAAATCTTTTACACTCTTCTGAATTAGTAGACCCAAAAATTATGTCATCTACGTATATTTGTACAAGCATTATCTCACTACTTTTGCGTTTATAGAATAAGGTAGTATCTGTTGTACCTCTGTTGTAACCACTGACTAGAAGAAAGGTAGAAAGTCGTTCATACTATGCTCGTGGAGCCTGTTTCAGTCCATATAGAGCTTTTTCAAGGTAGTATACATGCCTTGGAAACTTTGAGCATTCAAATCCTGGTGGCTGATTAACGTAGACCTCTTCTTGGATTTCACCGTTGAGAAAAGCTGATTTTACGTCCATCTGATAGACTTTAAAACCTCTGTGGGCTGCGAAGGCTAAGAATATTCTTATTGCTTCGAGCCGTGCGACAGGGGCAAAAGTTTCATCGTAGTCTATGCCTTCTGCTTGTCTATATCCCTTTGCTACTAATCTTGCTTTTTTTTCTGATGACCACTCCATTTTCATCCTTCTTGTTTCTGTAGACCCATTTAGTCCCAATGGCCTGTTTTCCTTTTGGCAGAGGTACTAGAGTCCATACTCTGTTACGCTCAAATTGCAAAAGTTCTTCTTGTATGGCGTCTACCCAGTTTGGGTCATCTAGGGCTTCAGAAATCTTCTTTGGTTCTATCACACTAATAAAATTTGTAAAGAAACAAAAGTTAGCAGTGGCAGACCTTGTTTTTACTGCGTCAGAAGGTTCTCCGATTATTTGGCTTGGAGGATGGCTTTTTGTCCATTGAGTTGTGCGTGGGAGATGATCATCAATGTCATTCAGACCTTCTTTAGAGACTTCTTGTGTTTCTTCTTGTGTAGCCTCTGTTGTTCTTCGTGCCTTGGTAGTTGATTCTACCGTTTGTGGAATGATTGGTATGAGTGGTGGTGGAGTTTGTTCCTCTGAGGACGTATAATCTTGGTCCTCGATTTCCTCTGTAATTGGTTCTTCTGTGGTTTGTGCAGCTTCTGTGGTCGTTTTCCTTGATGTTTCATCTTCTGCTTCGGCAATTGCATCTGTAGTATGTACAGAAGAAGATGAAGCATTATTAGGACCAGTTAGAGACAAGCCTGTGGGATTTTGTCCGACAGAGGATGGTTCTTCAGAAACCCTGATTGTTCCAACAGAAGGATCAATGTTTTCGTTGAGCATCTCTAAAAATAGAAGATCCAAGTCTTCTTTCGCTCGTGAGATGACAGAGGATTTCCCTTTAGTTTCGAGTTCTGAACTGATTTGTTCAGAAGTCATTTGGAATGAATCATCAAAAGAAACATTGATGCTTTCTACAATCTTGTGAGACTTTGTAAGGAATGTTCTGTAGGCTTTGGAAGTGGCAGAGTATCCAATGAATATGCCTTCATCTGCTTTTACATCAAACTTTCCTCTTGAATCTCTGTCGTTTAAGACGAAGCATTTGCATCCGAATACATGGAAAAATTTGATGTTTGGCCGCCGTTTGTTAAGTAATTCGTAAGGCGTCTTGAGGTGTCTTTTCACAATGGTTGATCGATTTTGAGTATAACACGCAGTAGAAATTGCTTCTGCCCAAAAGTTCATTGATAATCCGCATGCTGACATCATAGTTCTTGCGGCTTCCACAAGTGTTCGATTTTTTCTTTCGACAACACCGTTCTGTTGTGGGGTGCGAGCTGCAGAGAAGTTCTGTGATATTCCTTCTGTTGAAAGATAGGCTTCAATGACTGAGTTTTTAAATTCTGTGCCATTGTCACTTCTTAACTTCTGTATTATGCAATTATAAAGAACTTGGATTCTTTTCATTAGATTTATCAATATAATTGGAACATCTGATTTCTTTCTAACGAATTCAACCCATGTGAAACGCGAATACTCATCAATTAGGACAAGTATGTATTTCTTGCCACCTAGGCTCTGTATGGCAATGGGACCGCAGAGGTCGACATGAAGCATGTACAGAGGTCTAGTGCAACATACATTTGTTTTGCCTTTGTGGGAAGCTCTTTTGAGTTTTCCCATCTCACAGGCAGAACATAAATGATCCTTATTGAATTTAACATTTGGCAAACCTTTAACTAAATCAAGTTTGACCAGTTTTTCCAATGTGTGAAAATTTAAGTGACAGAACCTGTTGTGCCATAACCAGGCTTCTTCACTTTTGCAGGCAACAAGGCAAACTTTGTCTTTGTTCTTTGAGTTGAAGTTCATTAGATATAGATCACCTATTCTTTCAGCTCGCAGAAGTTCCATACTTGTTTCTTCACTTTGTAGAGAGCAGAAAGTTCTTTTGAACAACACATTGAATCCTGTATCACAAAGTTGACTTACACTGAGTAGGTTGTGCTTAAGGCCATCCACATATGCAACTTTGTATACAGAAACGTCTTCTTTCCTTATGACTCCATAGCCTTTTATGTGCCCTTTCTTGTTGTCTCCAAAAGTCACAGATCCACCATCTTGTGTTTCTTTGTACGTGGATAGTGCACTTCTGTCACCAGTCATGTGCCTTGAGCATCCGGAGTCTAGATACCAGATTGGCACATACTTCTTCTGCAGGACAATCACAGAGATTTAGGTACCCATATCCATATGGGTCCAATATTGTTAGAGTTTTTCAAGTTTGCCTTGGCATTCTTGAAATACATTTTGTTCTCTGCAGAAGAGTCAGATTGTTTCTTTGTGGGATTTGACTTTTGAATTGTCGTAGAGAGTAAACAGACTTGACTTGATAAATGATTATTAAGTTTAGACATGAGATCAAAGCAATGACAGTATTGAATATGAGATGTAATTTGCTTGAACTTTTCATTGAACTTTTTGAACTCAGCCACAGAGGCATTACATTCTTTCTTTACATTAGATTTCCTATTACTAGAAGATCTATGAATACTCGAATGTTGTTTGCAAAAGCTCTGTTTAGGACCTGCCTTCTGTGGGTTGCTTCTGTGGTGAACTTCTTTCATCACTGTCACAGAAGAAAAAGATTTATTAACCTTAGGTTTTGAAAATCTAGAACTTATAGGATCAATAGAGGTCTTCTGTAACATTTTAAGCTCAGCAGAGGTTTTGATATGTAGATTCAATTTTAGAAAATCTTGGCAGATTGGAATCTCTGTGAGTTTCTCTTTTGGAGAAATAGTTCTGTGAGGAACTTCAGAGGAGAATTTGACATCCTCTGTGTCATAGTGAATTATCCCTGATTTGAAATCAGTCTCTGAGTTGTCAGAGGATGAATCGTCCTCGTATACAGAGGTTGAGTCAATTCTTTCAATAGAGGCTGGATTTTCTGAGCATGTATCGTACGAGCTTTCTTCCTCTGTAGAATAGTTTTCATAGATTGCAGAGGTTTCTAATAAGATTTCTTCAGTGAGAGTTTTATCTATAGAAGATGTACAGAAATTTTCTAAAACGCTTGATTTCCATATTTCCAAAATTTCTTTTTCAATTAAATTTTTAAAGTTTTCTTCTGAAAAAATGGGTTTAAACTCAGGAGCTTCTGCTGATAATTTCTTTTCAACGTTTATCAAACAGACAAAAGCAACCTGTGTTTGGGTCTCTGGTTTACCAAACTTGAAGATACCAATCTGATCTTGTGTTTTCAGATATTTCTTTGGTTTGATACCTCTATTGACAGTGGTTGAAGATGATGAGTCTGTGTTTTCAAACCACACGTTAATCATCTTCTTATGTTTCTTCAAGTAAGGATCCACAGAGATTTTCGCCCGTTTGCTTACAGAGATTAGATTTGGAAAATCTGGTTTGTTTGTTTTTCCAATCACAAATAACGAGGACAAAGGTTTGTTTCTTTTGCCTTCAACACCTAGGGTGATATCATCATACCCTATACCTCGTCTCCCTATTTGTGAGTTTATTTTTTCATAAACTTTCTGTGCATCTTTATAGTTTTTAAGCAAAACTTCTCTTCTGAGTAAATCTTGCCATAATACCTCTCTTTCTCTTTGAAAGTATTCTTTAAGAGCTCTTATGTCAGTAGTTTCGCTCCTTGAAACTGAAAGTTCTTTTGTTTTATCTTTTAAAGTATTGGTTAATTCAGAAATTTGTTTTTTAAAGGATCTAGAGTTTTGTTCCAATTCTTTTCTATTCTCTCTTTTTCCTCAAAAATCTTTGCTTTTTCTTGAGTGAGAAGCCGTACTTCTCTCTCATTGAAAGTGAGTCTTTTCTGAATACTTTGATTTATCTCTTTCAGTTCAATTAATTCAATGTTAATTCTAAGTGTATTATCATCTACAGAGGTAATACAAGAGTTGGAATTTGAAGTAGATACCTCAGAGTCAGTGCAGGAGTCGACTTCTGCCATGCCACAGAAGAGGGCATTAGCGGTATGTTCATCGTCAGAAGTAGAGTCTGACTGGAAGTCTTCTGTGTTCTCCTCAGAATGTCCTTTTGCCATTAAGGATTTTTGAGCATAATATTCGGCTTTCTTTTTGTAGAAAGCAGAGTCCCTCTGTGGGCGATTTGATCTGCTTCTGCATTCATTCGCAAAATGGCCTGGTTTGCCGCAGTTAAAACATCCTTGAGGAGTGTTTCCTGTTCGATCATTGGACTTCTGTAGGTCTCCGCCTTTCTCTGATCTACATTCATTTGCATAGTGACCAGGTTTGCTGCATTTGTAGCATTCTTGCTGCGTGTGGCTTACCGAGTCATCTGACCTCTGTCGGTCATTCCCTCTGTAATTTCTATCGTTTGACCTCTGTCGGCCACTTGATTCTTCTCCTCTTCTGTCATCTCTTCTGTTGTCTCTTCTGTCATCCTGGTTTTCTCTATCATATCTTTCATTTCCGGAACCTCTTCTGTTTCCTCTGAACTCTTTTGTCAATAGAGCTAAAGATTTAGCTAGTGACGCAAGAGTTATTTCCTTTTCTGCTTGCTCTTCTTCTTCACTGTCAATTATCACCATCTTCTTCTTCTCCTTTTTCTTCTCCTCTGTGGCTTTATCATTTCTTGGTCTCTGTGCATCCTCTTTAGTTTTACTAACCAATGCATATGGTGCAATGGTTAGTGTTTTAGCCTGTGCTATCTGAGGTTCTTGTGCGGCTAATGTTCCGTAAAGATCAGAGAGAGTCCAGGTGTCTAGATCCTGATTTGTCTGTAGGGACATAGACAGCTGGAGCCATTCTTCATTTAGACTTTTTAAAAACATGACATTGTTTTCTTCAGAAGTTTTGTCAATGCCTGATTTTCTGCACTGGTTGATTAGAGAGTTGAATCTGTCGTATGTTGTTTGCAGAGATTCTGTTGCAGAGGCTTTGAATGCATGATATTCATTGATGTACTGTGCTCTTCGGTTTTTTTGTGTTTTAGCACCTCCTTCCAACTGTCTTTCCAGTTCTTTCCACAGATCATGCGCTGTTTCACATGAATCCAAGGATTGAAAGAGTTCGTTGGGTATTGCCATTATTAATGTCCTCTTGGTTTTCTGAGCAACTTCATCTTCTGCTTTATCTTCGGTTGACCACTCCCCTTTTGGCTTTGGTTTTTGATGTTCGGGGATTTCGGCAGATTCAGCAGTAGCAGGTATACGAGGTACTACTGTCATGGGAATAGGAGGAGGATTGTATAGATATTGTACTTGATTTTTTTCAGTGCCCTCGAAAAAATGGACCATTCTTATTTTCCACTGAGGATACTCATCTCGAAGGAGAGTTGGAGGTTTAGTGAGAGAACCAGTAGTAAAGAAATTATTTGTATTTGTCATTTGAATATTTTAGAAAGAAAGTATGATTAAAGAGTTACTTTGATGAGCTTGAAGATTTCCTGGGTTTAAGCAGTTTCCAGACACAATTTTAAATCTCAATAATATCTATCAAGAGTCTTGATAAGTGGATCACTTGATATTGAAAATCAAGGATGGCTCTGATACCAATTGTTGGAACCCAGATACACTTAATCAAGATTAACAATCTGTTAGTGGAGTTTAGAGTTTGATGCGGAAGCGTATTAAACTAACAGATATGTTTGATAGATATTAGAACGCACATATATAAAGAAAACAGTAAGGAATAAAAAGGATTTCTTGAACAGTTACTGTTATTCAATATATAATAAGAACAACGAAGAACAGATTAAGAACTGTTGGTGTGTGTGTGAATATAACACTCAGATATTTGACAATAAAGCTTGAGAGTATTAGTGATTCCTTGTGTATTCGTCGTTAGGAAGATCTCAACATGAGACTTCCTTTTATACTACTCTTAGAAGACTATGAAGTTGGTCACTGTTCCTTTTACGGCATGAATAGTAAACTGGATGGTGTGAACAGTGGACTGGATGGTGTGAGCAGTTGTTTGAGCCATGCACATTTAATGGAGCAGATGTACTATTGGTAAATGCATTAAATGGCGCAGACGTCTATTTTGTACCATGCCCTATTGAGTCCACTCAGAGCTTGACACGTGTTTTGACAGTACTTTTCCATGCAAGTTGATGAACGTATCCAGTAATATCTTCCAAGTCTTCATAGCAGACCACAGAGGCTCTGTAAGGCATTACAGAGGTTCTGTGGTCTGACCTTCTGTGGAGCAGTCCACTTGTTTCCAAGTTGATCTTCTTCTTGCGCACTACAGAGGTTCTGTGATTACCTATGTAGCTTCTGTGGCTTTCTGGACTTGATCTTCTGGAAGAAGTGGCAGAGCCTCTGTGAGAGGCTTTTCTATACTTAGCCTATTTTTCACTACTTCTAAGTATTTCTATGATTAGGAAGATTGAAGCTAACAGTATCGCATACCAATCTTAACAAACTCAGCAGTATTAACCTTCATTCTTCATGAGCAGTACTAACAATCTCCAGCAGTATTAACTTTGTTCAGCAGTATTTATGATATTCCAGCAGTAGTAATATACCAGCAGTATTAACCATGTACCAGCAGTAGTAACCTTGACTTGCAGTAGTAACTTTGACAAGCAACACTAACCTCACATAAGCAGTATTAATAATGTTCCAGCAGTATTAATATACCAGCAGTACTAATCTTGAACTAGCAGTAGTATCTTTGTTCTGGCAGCACTAACATTGAACTAGCAGTACTAAATTTGAACTGGCAGTAGTAATGTTGTTCTGGCAGTACTAACCATACTTAGCATATCTTCAGTTCCCAACATTTATCTTGAAAATTACTGCCACTATACATCCGTACACTCTTCACCCATAACATCACACTGCAGACCAGATCTCTCATGGTCATTCACATAATTCAAACTTGCCTTCATAGTCTCCTGCATAATCACCGAGTCTGTCCCGGTACTTTGTCCTTCTACCAACTTTAAATCAACAACTCACGAGTTCCCGACTAACTCAAACATATACGACTCTTGCTAGTTCTTTGCGATTCCAAACCATTACATAGACAGGGCGCATTCTATCCTAGATCGATATATTCTACACACTCACTTCGTTCGTGCTACATACCTTATCCTTATACGAACCCTCCATACCTCGCAAGTAGAACGCTTATCCAAAACAGCAATCTCTCGCCATCTTAACACCCCTACAAGGTGCTCTATCAACTTTCAACCTTTTGGTTCACGTCTTCGGCCTCAACCATCTTACCCAACTGTCGACTTCAACATCAACGATCAACCTGTAACTTCTTTCTTAGCCTCTTCTTTAACATGGGTTCCTTACGGAACCTAATCCTTCCAACATATCATAATCACTTCATAATTCGTCGCCCTCATTTCAAAACTGACTCTTGTAACACCAATCTTACAAGATCACCTTAAGACTCTTATTCGACGTCGAGGATATCTCATTTCTGCGTCACCACACTACTCATACCGAGTTGCTAATACCAACGCCTTGAAGGCTTCAAGTCCTTCCTTCGGACGCAACCGTCCCTCGACAACTGTATTTCCAGTCACCGAACAAGGGTACAGACCTCATATAACTGATACCAAGGTCCACTTACGATTCTACCACTGTTCACCTCTCTTATTGACTATAAATACTTAAACTACGAACATTCTCCCCTGATTTGTCAAACACCTTTCCACTCTTGGAGTTCTTCCTTATCTTAAAATGTAACACTCTACGACCTAGTGAGTTCATAGCCTTCATGCATGACAAATGTGGTAAATAAATCATTCGCACTTTTATTATTTTAAAGAACAACACTTGGAAACGACTTGGGGACACCTGACCCCAACATTCTCATAACTCCAATGCCCTGCACAACGATATCAAGAATCGTTCGCATGCACCCTTTTAGTAAAACTCGGTCTTCCTCAACCAAAACGACGTTGTTACGATAGTGACACATTGAATGAAAATCTTCTGTACAACAAAATTCAAAAAGGAATTTCCGACACGGAATAAACCAGTCGGTTCTCACACTCATTTCTACGGCATCAACCTATCAGCACTCCTTTTGGTTATAAAAGTTTTGTTGGCAAACATTTTCTTGGATTTTTGCAACAATTTAACTTATCATGAAAAGGGTGAAATATTTTGCAAATGGTTAAGTTCAAAATTTCATTGTACGACGTAAATGAAATCGCCTTTTCTTTAAACATACGCTTGTACACGCTGACTCCTTTTCGATCAAATTGATATTTATACATTTACCTTAAATCATGAAAATTTCATGTTACATATAAGAACGCCATGCATGAAACTCTACATGCAAAGGAAGGCTACTCACTCTAACAAGGTCAACCGTTTTACTCAAGTGACTTATCATTGACACTCTACTCTCGACCAGTGGTTGTCCTCTCGATCATGCAATAACTTGTTGTACATGCGTTCCACATCCCACTTACTCCACCATTTCATACTACTTTCGTTTTGATCAAATATCTCACATTCTACCTCTACATGTTTTCAATCCGACACTGAAGAGCTCGACTAAAGAGTCAGGGCTCTAATCCTCTGTTTGCTCTTGAATTGAGACTTTCAAAATATCGACAATAACCTTACTTACCATCCCGACGGGTCTATCCCACGATTTCTAGAACTGGGACTCTCCAGAAACAAGAGTCTTACTCAAAATCAGTCATTCATCCTCTTCGAGCCCACGAAGATCTACCTCTAGACGACTCATAACATTCTATACAACATTTCTTCTTTACGATCTATACATATATCACATCATACATGATCTCTCATGACACTTTCGCACCAAGGGGTCTTGCTGACATTCTAGATTACTGGAACACAACATATAATACTAGCTTCTGACTACAACTTTGGAAGAATAAGGCAGATTAAGCACATACATGTACCTGTAAGTTCGCAATTACACTGGCCAGGTGTAATCCCAAACTTACCTTACATGACCGTCCTTGGTACCCTATTAGTCCTATCTCTACAATAGTGCCATCCTAACGCATTTCCTGATTCTCAGTTGTGATTTCTACTCCCAAAGTTTAAGTTTAGGCCCATCCGGTCACCTAAATCCCTTAAACTATGGCTCTGATACCATTTGTAACAACCCAATTCTAGAACAGGACAAGCATAGCATTAAATTATGAACATTACAAACTGGGTCCCAAAATTTCATTACATCAGTCTAAGAACTTAGGTTGGCGGAAACAACCTATACACAACTGAGAACACACTAGCTTCTATAAGTGGCATAGCACTGTCTCTATCTGCATCTTGTACTCAAACCAGCTCTTGCTCACTGACCTGAGCCTCCTACTATTTTCTTACCTGAAAATGGTTTAGTTTTTGAAAAGCAAGGGTTAGACCAAAAGGTCTAGTGAATACCCTCCGTAAACAACGTACATCAACATTATAAAAATCATTTTATAAAATTCATAACATTTTCCACATAAGCATCAATCATGGTACTGCAAAGTGTTTAAGGATCACATAAGCTAACCGCGATCGAGGCCCAAGTAGACCCCCCTCTCGCCTCATACCGGGCCCCAAGCAAACTCCCCTCTATCTGAGTAGGAAGGAAACTAATTCCCTCCTACAAGCTCGTCACATATCCGAGTAGGAAGGAAACGAATTTCCTCCTACAAGCTCGTCACAAATGCCCAAGGGGTCGTCGGATCCCGAGGTACTCAGATCCCACTGTGCAGACCGACTCCACATAACATACACATAGCTCATCATAAATCACGGCACGTGAAAGCTTTATAGATCATTCCTTTTATGCTAAATCATCTTTCAAACCAAAACATACTTTTCGTGGAGTAGTTCTTAAAAGCATGTAAGCAAAATCACGTTTGTAAACACACCATAATTAGTAAAACATTTAACGTTCATTCAAGTAAAAAAAATCATGTAAAATAACATGGCATTTCTACTCAATCACCTTCTTTGGAAAACACGTAAAAGTCACGTATTTTAGTTATAAAAACTCACCTGGATTTCTCGTTTCAAGGCTTCTCACTTAAGCTTCCGGTCTCTAAGTGAAACACCTAACATTTTAGGAACACATAGCATTAATCTAACAATTGTTACTCGAGCTTGCTTCCAAACTTAACCCATCAATTATCTAATTGATAAATTACCCTTCTAATCCAAAGATCATAATCATTGGAATCTTCTTACCGGTCCGAGACATAAATTCCGGATCTAAAATCTAAGTCTAGCCCAATTGGTGGATTAAAGAATTCTGGATAAACATATTCGGCCCATGCATTAAAGCATTTTGGACCAATACTCTCGCCCCATGTGAATTACACTAAAAACCAAACAAACTTCTGGTCCATAAAGGAATTAGGCCCACGTGTCTTGGTCTAAAAAAACTAAACTAATTTGGCCCATGAACTTGTCCACTATCGATTTACATTTAAATGCGGTATTGGATCACGTGACCAGCTCCGGTTTGTGGCCCAACATTTGCTATTTCTTATTTCCGGATCCATTAAATACGTTCCGGACTCACAGGCCACTCAACAGTAATTCCAGCCCACTAAAAGGAGTTCCGGATCAAGGTCAGTTCCGGATCTGTGGTTTGTCCATTCCGGGTCCCTTGGTTCTGGACTCCAGATCCATTAGTCCTCAACTCTCCTTTCGGAACTATGTCCAAAGTGGATTCAATTCCGGATCCTTTATATATATATAATAATAAGTTCCGGTTCTCATGTTAAATTCCGGATCTGCAATAAGTGAAACCCACTTTCGGATCTGCTAAATTTTTTATTCCAGATCTTTAATTTTATTCCCGATTCCGGAACATCGCAATAAACATTATGGCGATGCGATACAGCTTACCTTAAACACTGAAAATTAACCCATCTCAAACAATTATCAAGTCCCTCATTCAACCAAGAGATTATTCTAACTCATTTAACTCTCTTATCATGATTAATAAGCTGTAAAAGGGTTTACTCTTATGAGGTGATCCAGACCTATCCATTTTGTCCAAGCATTCTAACAATACAAGTTATAATCATAAGATTACTAAGAAAGGTTGGAATTACCTTGTTGATTGCTTGAAATCCCAAAACAATTGAAACCCCCTTCCTCTTCCTTCTTCCCAAAATCGATTGAAACCATCTTCTTCGTCCCTACTACCCGCTGCACACATACACATGACTGATTTCTAGGGTTTTGTGCTCAACTTTGGAGTTTTTATACCTTTTTAACCTTTTACACTTCAGCCCTTGGACTTTCGACTTTGTAAAATTATCCCCAAGACTTAATCTTTCACTTAAAGAAATCTGGGTTATTACATAGAATTGATGGTAATCTGTTGAAGAGAATCTTAACTGCGGGTTAAGGTGATATTCAAGGTTGATTTTGTGATTAGTTGGCAAAGTGAGCGTCATTCTTTTATAAGGGAAACATGTTGTTGTGACATTACTTCAATAGAATTCGTTCTTTTAGTCCGCAAGTTTCACATCTAAGTAATACTCAAGGTGAAATTGTGTGTGAAACCCTGAGTTTGACGCGTTTTAAAACCGTGAGTCTAGAGGCGTGGATGGCATTGGTACATCAAACCCGAGGCGTTTTCTTTTATTGAGAACATTTTCGGGATAAGGGTTGTAGATAGCTGTAAGTGTGTTAAGTTCGTTGGTATACGCCCTAGTGTTGAAGGGTAACGCGTAGTGGGAGTTCATTCGACATTTCCCGTGTCGAATCTTAGGAAGTGCTTGTTGGGGAAGGCATGGTCGTATTGTTGGAAGACATTCGTGAGGATGAAAGTTGGATTATGTGGGGGAAAAGTTGGCGATTATAGATCGCAAGATTAGAAAGGTGAGGAACCGTTTTCCACGTTTGTTCGAAGATGGAATTCCGGGGACGAAATTCTTTTGAGGGGAGGATGATGTAGCAACCGTGTTCTTAATTTGAATAAATGTAAGTTTTGTGGTGCAAAGTGTGAAAAAAAGAAAGTTTAGTGTGCTTGTGATAAGGTATAAAAAGAGTAAAACCCTAGAAACCCTATCATTTCTTCTTCTCAATTCTATCAGGCGGCTACAGTGCGATTGGTGTGTGTGTGTGTGTGTAATGCATTTGGAGCTTGCAAGAGGTGAAATCACAGGCTTTGGAGTGGAATTTTTATATGTGCTAGAGGTAATCTTCTTCTATTCTTACGTATTAAGTTAATTAAAAGATTTGGGAGTGTAGGGTTAAGTTGTATTAATCAATCGGTAAGGAGTGGAAGGATTGCTGTGTGCGATAATCTTATTCGAGTAATTTGGAAAGTTAACTATCAATTAATTATACTAGTATTCTCATTATGATTAAGGGCTTAAATACCAAGATTTGATTTCGGTTTTAGAATGGTCATTTTTACTAAAATCTGAGTGTTCGACATTTGTAACCGGACTGATACCGGAACTCATGGAAAATTATGGATCCGGAACTATTAAGTTTTAGGATCCGGAATTTATAAAAAGAACTGTTCCGAAATTTTAAATGGACCGGAAGTGGGTGATGGGTTCCAGAATTGTAAAAGGAACCGGAATGGGCCTCGAATGGGTGGATCCGAAACCTGTTGGGATTAAATCCGGAATTAGAGACCATGTGATCCGGAAATATTTTAGGATCCGGAAGTCTTTGGGTTTTGGAAATTAATTGTGTTGGGATTTCATAAGTGATATGGTATTAATTTATGGTGGGCATCCGATACATTAATTAAATTGGGTTTTGATACATTAATTAATTTGGGTTTCGACATATTAATTAATATGGGTTTCAATACATAATTTAATTTGGGTTTCGACATGTTAATTAATATGGGTTTCGATACATTAATTAAGTTGGGTTTCGATACATAAATTAATTTGGGTTTCGATATATTAATCAATTGGGCTTCGATATTATTAGTTATTTGGGCCATATTAGATCCGGTAGGGCGTTGGCTTTAGATGGCAGATCTGATATATATAAATTTAAGGAATCCAGACTGGGCTTAGTTAAAATGTGAATCCATAAGTTGTTTAGTGGGGCCGAGGAAATCCGGTAGTCCAAGTGAGGATCCGGAATTTTGTTTTAGGTTCCGGAGTGAATTTGATCCAGTAAGTCAGAGTCTTATCTGGTATTGTGTATGGGTGTAAATGTAGGAGCGGGAAGAGGCAATCGGTTGCGAGTAAGAATCTCTCGCAAGGACGGCGGGTGAGTCTTTCTAAACCTAAATTTTATACACGTGTGGCATGGTTTTTATCTAACTCTTCGCTTTTCAACTGTATTTATTCCAAAGCAAAGAATAAGCGTGTTTGAAGGTTATTATCTAACTGTGTGCTTTTCAACTGCTTCTATTTCAAAGCAAAGATTAATTGTGTGATTTATATGTGTCTGACCATGCTCTGGCTTTGGTGTGAAATGGAGGTGTGTCCCATAATAATTATATATATGAATTTGTTTCATATATGGGCGGTGTGTGCCGTATTGCGCTATCACGGTGTGTGCGACTATAGCGTGTGTGTGCCTTATTGCGCTGTCACGGTGTGTGTGACTATAGCGTATGCCAGTAGCATGTGTCAATGTGTGCATATCATCTTAGTGTGCTTGTTATGATTGGTATAAATGCTTTCATAACTGATTTTATAAACTGTGATATTTTGGTGTGACTTGGTTTGGAGGGAACTCACTAGACCTCATGGTCTAACCCTCGTTTTTCAAAACTAAAACCTTTTCAGGTAAGCAGTAGTCGAGAGCACGTTTAGAGGTTTGGCAAGACGTGGGTCGGAGCTTGCGTTTAGAAGGAGTAGAAGAACTTCCTTTTTATGTCTAGTTAGATTTCTCAGCTGTATTTAGGGTTATTTCCGCGAACCCTGTGTTGTAAATCTTGATATTGTGACCACGTTGAGCCGTTTATTGGCGTTATGAATTAAAGATGTAACTTCTAGTAAGATAGTTTGGATTGGGTTGTTACATAATGAAATACAACCAAAGTTCGTAACAATTGAGTTTAACCTGTAAAAGAAGCAACATAAAATAATTACGATATATGGTTGTTTTAAATGGAATTTTCATGAAATACACAACAATACTGAAAATGTTTGACTACTAAATGTTTGAAAATCGAAAGAAAAAAAAGTTATTTAAACAAATATTGTTTTACCTTTAATTAGTTGTGAATTTTTGAGCAACCAATAGATAACCCACTAAGATTCCAACAAATTTGTTTAAAAAAAACATATCATGAACATAAAAAGTAAAACCCAATAGAGAAAAAGAAGTTGAGACATGGATAAAGCAAGAACTCTAGAGGAAATACCAATAGAAGATGGATATGATGTAGATTAACCATATACATACAAAATGTATGCAAAATTACCCAAAAAAACTCCACTAACTATTACATGTAGATTTTTTGTATATGACAATGGTCCTCATAGCCACACTTGCAAGAGTTTATATGTTAATCTATTTCTTTTGATGAAAGTGGGCAACCGACAATTATTTTCTCCTCCGTCACTCATGATTTCCTTGCTAGGAAAATAACACAAAATTTACCATAATACACATTTACCTATTACATTTCCAATCAAATATAAATGATAAAGAAATAAAAATAGAAATTAGAAATTAAAAACAATAATAAAAAAATTTAAATTTGAAAATTTTCAAGGATTCCTCATTCAAGTTGTTGTCATCAGACAAACTTTCAAGATAAGTAGAGACGGAGAGAAAACAAAGCAAATATGATATACACCTTTAAAAAGTAAACCTGAAATGAGATGAATAAAGGAGATTTATAAGAGATAAGCGAAGTTGGACAGTTAGATGTTAAACATAGTTTTGCAATTAAATTACCAAGAGAACAACCAAATTATAATGAAATATATTGTTTTAAAATGATTTTAAAAAGTAATGAAAAAGTATATTTTACAATTGTTTCATGTCCAATTTCACAAAAGAAAAACTTATGTCCCAAACAATCCTAAAATGACAACACAATTCTTGTGCCCTCTATATATATTGAGTGATATTGATTGTAAAAGTTTTCACTTGTATATATTAATGATTCATTATTGGAAAAAATGAAATGTTTTTTGAATTCATAAGTGGCTTTAATTGTTGAAAATAATCAATATATAATGTAATATTTTATTTTAAATAAAATAATTGCTTATATATATATATATATTAACAATCGTAGTAACATTCTTGCTTTACTAAAAAAATAATGAAATTTAATAGAAGTTTTAAAATATAAGCATTGTTAGTTTGCAAAAAGATTATAAAATTAATCAGTTTAATAGAAATGTTGATTTATAAGCATTGGTAGCTTATAAAAAAATATAATAAATTAAATAGAAATAAATTCATTTAATAAAAGTATATTGATTTATAAGCATTGTTAGCTTACTAAAAAAAGTGTATCTTATTAATTAAATAAAAGAATAATATGTTTATAAAGTTAAATAAAAAAATAATATGTTTATAAAATTAAATAAAAAAAATTGATTGTTAGCTTATAAAGAAATATAAAAAATTAAATAAAAATAAATTCATTTAATAAAAGTATATATACCTTATTGATTAAATAAAAATAATAATAAGTTTATAAATTAAATAAAAAATATTGGATTCATTGTATAATTAAAAATACAAGGTAAATAATATTTTATATAATAATAAATATATATTGGTTAATGATTTTTAATTTAAATTAAAAAAGAAAATGAAAAGTTTAAGCATTTAATGTGTTGAAATCAATTAAAAATAAATCAAAATTATAATAAAAAGGATAAAGGGCCATGGAGACCTCTCATTAACTCTCTCTCCTACATTCTTCTTTATTTACTGATATATATTGATTGTTAGCTTATAAAAAATATAATAAATTAAATAAAAATAAATTCATTTAATAAAAGTATATTGATTTATAAGCATTGTTAGCTTACTAAAAAATTGTATCTTATTAATTAAATAAAAAAATAAAATGTTTATAAATTTAAATAAAAAAATAATATGTTTATTGTAATAACCAGGGTTTTTAATTGAAAAAGAGTTAAGTTTGTGGGAATTTTTGTAAAGTGGTAAGTTCAGGGGGTTGAGTTGTAATTTGGGAGGAGAGTATAAAAACTCCCAAAATGAGCACAAAACCCTAGAGATCAACCATTGTGTGTGTGTGGCGGCCGGTGTGAGAGCAGAGTAAGAAGAAGATGGTTTCAATCAGTTTTGGGAAGAAGGAGGAAGAAGATGGTTTCAATCGTTTTGGGATTTCAAGAAATCAACACAAGGTAATTCCTACAATTTCTTAGTAATCTTATAATTTTATTATAGAGTGTTTGGGCAGAAATTGAGACGTCTGGTAGAATGTTTGACTCATAAGAGTGCTGTTTCGATTTTAATAATCATATTAAGTGGATTAGTAGAGTAAGAATAACCATTGCGTTTGGGATTGGACTTAGTAATCGATTTAAAATGGATTGATTTCAGTACTAAGGATAATCAGTATCGCATCGCCATATCTTTTGCGAGGTTCCGGTATTAACTCAAAGTGGATTCGGAATCTGGGCCTAAATAAAGAAGACCTAGAATTGAGTTAGTAGATCCAGAACTGATATAAGTTAGGATCCGGAATCCTTGGATCCGGAATTTGGTAGTGGAACCGGAACACTTTAGGAAATCCGGAATTTTATTCCTTGTGGGCCGATGATCCGGAATGGGAATATCAGACCCGGAATTAATTAATGTTGGGCTGGATACGGTGTTGCATTAAAGATCCGGAACTCATTTACCTTGGGCCGATCCGGTATCTAATTAAATACGTAATCCGGTATTTCTTTTGGGCCGAATTCGGAATTTTGTTGGGCTTAATTAATTGTGGATCCAGTAGTGTTTATTAATTGAGGATCCGGTATGGTTTATTAAAAAGGATCCGATAATGTTTTTAAAAGGGATCCGAAGTTTATTTAGATCCGGAAATTTTGTTAAGTTCAAGAGTGAGTCAAATCCAGATACGAGCCCAAATTGGGTGTAGTAGAATCCAAATAATTTAGCCGATTCCAGAGTTGTTTGAGAGACGAGTTAAATAGAAAATTGTTTAGACTAGGCTAAGATTTAACCTGAGACTCACTATTCTTATTCTTGTAATAACATATGTGTTCACTTTAAAAATCTGGAGTTTCCGCGAGATGAAATTGTTAAAGCGCCAGGTGAGTTTTTCTAACTAAAAATACGTGTTTTAAACGTGTTTTCCAAAGAAAGTAAATGAGTAGACTTGCCATGTTTATTTACATGATTTTACTTGTTTGAAAGTTGATATGAGATGTATGCATACATTGTGGTAGACGTAAATTAGCTAAGTCGGGGGGAGGTTCTGCCAGTGCTCATGCAGGGGGAGGTTCCATTTATGCCATGAGAGGGAGTACCCAGTAAGGCAGTGTGAGACTGACTCGTTGTCACTCTTGAGTGACTTCAAGGTGCCATTTACGGAAGCGGATTTATCCGTGAAAGTTTATTGTAAAGATATGTGAATGTTTTGTGTGAAGATATGTGAAACTTTTATGTAAAGATATGTGAAACTTTTATGTAAAGATATGTGAAAGTTATAAATTGTTTTAAATGATTTTCAGAACTGTCAGGAGGGAGCTCACTAGAACTCATCGTCTAACCCTCGCATTTTCCAAACTAAACCTTTTCAGGTAAGCATGTAGTAGGAGGCTCTGGCAAGTGAGCAGGGCAGGACTAGAGAATAATTGTAGTTAGAAGCAGTGCCACTCATACCTTTAGTAGTTAGTTATTCTCAGTTGTGTATAGGTTGTTTCCGCCAACCTAAATTTTGAATCAGATGTAATGAAATTTTTGTGACCCAGTATTGTAAAGCTCATGGTTTAATCCTATGCTTGTTCTATTTTAGACTGAGTTGTTACAATTGTTATCAGAGCCATAGTTTAAGGGATTTAGGTGACCGGACGGGCCTAAACTTAAACTTTGGGAGTAGAAATCACAACTGAGAATCAGGAAATGCGTTAGGAGGGCACTATTGTAGAGATAGGACTAATAGGGTACCGAGGACAGTCATGTAAGGTAATATTGGGATTACACCTGGCCAGTGTAATTGCGAACTTACAGGTACATGTATGTGCTTAGTCTGCCTTATTATTCTGAAGCTGTAGTCTTAAGCTAGTTTATCTGTCATGTTCTAGTAATCTAGAATATCAGCAAAACCCCTAAGGGGTAGATTGAGACCCATTGTTGGGGAAGTATCGTGAGAGATCATTTATGATGTGATGTATGTATACATCGTAGAGACAGAATGTTGTTTGGAATGTTATGAGCCGTCAAGAGGTAGATCTTCGTGGGTTCGAAGAGCATGAGTGATTGCTTTTGAGTAAGACTCCTGGTTCTGGTGAGTCCCAGTTCCAGAAATCGTGGGGTAGATCAGTTGGGATGGTAAGGAAGGACAATGTCGAGATCTTGAAAGCATCAATCCAAGAGCGAGTGGAGGATTAGAGCCCTGACTCTTCAGTCGAGATTTTCAGTGAGAGGATCAATGAAGGGAAGATATCAGTGGTGGATTGAAATGTATAGAGGTAGAATGTGAGATGATTGATCAAGACAAAAAATAGTATGAAATGGTTGAGTAAGTGTGTAACAACCGTGTTCTTAAAGTGAATAAATGAAAAAATTTGTGGTGCAAGTGTAAAAAGGAGAAAGTTTAGTGTGTGAGTGAGGAAGTATAAAAGGTGGGTAAACCCTAGAAATCCCATTTCTTCTCAAGGAAAACTGTGTGTGCGGCTGAGGTGTAGAGAGTGCGATTTGCTTCAAGAGTGAATGCGATGGAAATTTCGCCAGTTGTGTGAAGATTCAGATAGCAAGGTAATTCTCAATCCCTTTTGCTTAGTATTCTAATTTTAGATCTAATGTGAGAGAGACTGTTGTGAGTTATTCATCTGGAAAGAAATAGGGGACTGTGTGTGTGTTCTCTTTCTGTGTGGGGTGAAATTGATGGGGTTGGATACTAAGTTAATTGCTAATAATTATTCCCTATGCTAATGTTTAACATCGAAAAAGGATTTATGCATAAAAAGAAGTCGGGTTAAGTCGAAATCATTTATGAGTTCGAGAGATCCGGAATAGTAGATATTTTAACTGGATCCAGAATTTATAAAAAAGGGGAATTGTTCTGGAATGTTAAAAGGGTCTGGAATGGTTTGAGTTTTAAAGGTGATCCGGAAGTGTGTATGAGAGAACCGGAACCATTAAAAATTAGATGATCCGGAATATGGGCCAACCAAATCAATTCTGGAAGTTAAAATGGAACAGATCCGGAAGATTTAATTTTAGATCCGGAACCTAACTCCTTTAACCCAGATCCGGAGTTTGTTATGAAAGCCCAGATCCGGAACTCCATTTCTTATTGGGCCGAGATTGTTAGTGGATCTGAATTCGTTTAGAAATTTGTTAGGTGGGCTGTGGTATTTAATTAAAATGGACGGTTGTATTTAAGTGGATTGGTCGGTGGAATTTGGTTTGCTTTGCAACAGTGTCACGTGATCATGAGCCTAGAATTGAGATATGGAAATTCATTCTTCTTTTGGGCCAGCAGTTTAATTAATTATTTGGGCCGGCGATTTAATTAATTATTTGGGCCGGTAATTTAATTATTTTTGGGTTTAGTCTAAGGATAGATCCGGTATTTATGTATATAGATCTGGAGTTTGAATGGGTTAAAATAAGGACCCGGTAATGTTTAAAATGGATTCAGAAATCCTTTAGTTGGGACTTTTCAAGATAGTAAAGTTAGTAAAATCCAGTGTGTCTTATCTGGTATTGTGTGTGGGTGCAAATGTAGGTGTGAGAAGAGGCAATCGGTTGTGGGTAAGAATTCCTCGCAAGGACGGCAAGTGAGTCTTTCTAAACCTAAATTTTAAACAAGTGTGTTTAATGGTTATTTTTTAACTGTTCGCATTTCAACTGTATTTATTTCAAAAAGAAGAATAAGTGTGTTTGAAGATTATTATGTAACTGTGTGCTTTTCAACTGCTTCCATTTCAAAGTGAAGATAAATTGTGTGACAATATGTGTGATTTATACGGGTGTGACCATGCTATGGCTTTGGTGTGAAATGGGGGTGTGTCACATAATAATTATATATATGAATTTGTTTCATATATGGGTGGTGTGTGCCCAATTGTGCTGTCACGGTGTCTGTGACCATAGCGTGTGTGTGCCTTATTGCGCTGTCACGGTGTGTGTGACTATAGCGTATGCCAGTGGCATGTGTCAATGTGTGCATATCATCTTAGTGTGCTTGTTATGATTGGTATAAAATCTTTCATAACTGATTTCATAAACTGTGATATTTTTGGCGTGACTTGGTGTGGAGGGAACTCACTAGACCTTATGGTCTAACCCTCGCTTTTCAAAACTAAAACCTTTTCAGGTAAGCACGTAGCCGAGAGCGCTTTTAGAGGTTTGGCAAGACGTGGGTCGGAGATAGCGTTTAGAAAGAGTAGAAGAACTTTCTTTTTATGTCTAGTTAGATTTCTCAGCTGTATTTAGGGTTATTTCCGCGAACCTTGTGTTGTAAATCTAGATAGTGTGATCACGTTGAGCCATTTTTGGCGTTTTAATTTAAAGATGTATCTTCTTGCAAGATAGTTTGTTTCGGGTTGTTACAAATGGTATCAGAGCCTTAGTTTAAGGGATTTAGGTGACCGGATGGGCCTAAACTTAAACTGTGGAGTAGAAGGACACAACTGAGATATAGGAAGCTTTTAGGGAAGACCTTAATCACTGAGAAATTAGGACGAAGGTAGTGAGAACTCTCATGTAAGGTAAACTCAAATCACATCTGGCCAATGTCATTATGAATTTACAGGTGCGTGAGTGTGCTTGATTACCGTTGTTCTGATTTTGTTAGTGTATGGAGTGTGGTGGATTGAGTGTGAAGAGTAATAGTAGTGGGTGGAGTGTGGTGATTAATGTGTGGAGAGTAACAATAGTGTGTGAAGTTTTAACCTTGTCACGAAGGCAATGGTTTAGTGTGTTGTGTATATTATTGATGATGTGATTGATGACACTATCTAGAAGGTGTAGTGTTGGAATGTTTGGGGTGAGTGCCCGTGAGAAGTAGAATCTTTAAGGTTCTTTAGGAAGATAATTGGTTGGAGGTGAGCTCCTAATCCCTGATGAGTCTTTATTCTGAGAGTTCCCGATGTCGGTGGATTAAGATCCTGAGAGTTTTAACTCAAGGATCGGTTAGTAAAGATGTGCTTTCTTGCACTCTGGTCAGTGGAAGAGGGACAAGGGTGGTTGAGAAATGATAGATGTAAAGATTAGTAATACTAGTGTTGGTTAACCTGTTTGGGGTCGAAGTGAAGCTGTATACTTTACAAAATTAGTAGCCAGGTGTTAACTGTGAGGTTGGAGCATTCAAGTGTGTGGAGAAGTACCGGTACCGTAGGTTGTTTCAAACGAAATGAATCTGATGGTTTGGTTCGAAGTAGAGCGTCGGCGTCGATTTGTTGTTTAATGTTTTCGCAAACTCTTTCAAGTATGTGTGATGTTTGGCGTAAAGAAAGCATGGCCTAGTGTGCGTACAAATGTTAATGAGGATTGAACCTCTAGTGTGTGGGGTTATGTAGATAAGTTGATGGTAACTTATACCTAGTGATCGTGCGAGACATGGTAGTAATAAATCTCTATGAGATTAAGTGTTGGACTAGTGTTGATATGGGGTGAGCGTAAGTGGAGATCTTTGCTCGGGATTTGCTTATAAGTTGTTCAGGTGTGACAAAATTATGTGTGGAGAGGCACGGATGTCTAAGTGGCGTGTGGTATCGTTATCCGAGAATAAAAGAATGGGATGACAATGGGTGACTAGCTAAGAAGCAAATTGTGTGTTCTTAAGTTGATTGATGAGTGCGTTCGCCTTGTATCGTTGTAATATTGTGAAGATGTTGGATTAGTTAGTTTATGATGTCCCGTAGTAGATACGAAATCTTTGGGAATGATGATCTAATCATTGTGTGTAAAGGAAATGCAAACGAGTGAGTTAATATCGTTTGAGAAATGAGGAGTGTGTGGTTTCTTCCAGTATTGAGTGTGATTTCGAATTGACTTGGTTGAATTTCTCGTATGAGATGAGGTGAAACTGTTGGTTAGGCATAGTAATCATTGAAAATGTGTGAATGAGAGTGGTTTAAGCGTTGAGGAAAGCTAGCTAGTGTGATTGGTCAAGAGTGTGTATCTTCTAGTGAGCCGTCCTCTAGAAACGTGTTTTATGATTGAGAAGGAAGTGGAAGAAAGTAGTCGAATGTAGTGCTCGGGGTGGAGGACCATGTGATTGGACCTGGTTGTAGTGTGGGAAATTTTCCATGTAAACGTTGTCGTTCAGTGTTAGGCTTATGGAACCGTATTGTGTGAGCAATATTTGCTCCTTTCGGTTGAGTGGGTAAAACTTAAATTTTGTGGATAGATAAATGATTGTTGGGAGTATGGAGGATTTAAATGTGTACCTTCATGAGTAGTTTTGTTCGGCTTAGTGGGTGTTCCAGATGTTGGCGTAAAGAGGTTTCTTACTTTTAGCTCTGTTTAGTGTGGGAGTGATGTTGTGGGAAACCGTGTGAATTGAGTGTTATCAATGGTTTGCGGTCAACATAATTAATGTGAGAAAGTGTCTAGACGTTTTGTGTGGGGAAAGTGACTGTAGAATTGTGCGTAATCTGTTGAAGAAAATCTTAAATGTGAGTTAAGGTGATGTTCAAGGTTGATTTCGTGATCAGTTGGCGATTATAGATCGCAAGATTAGAAAGTCGAGGAACCGTTTTCCTCGATTGTTCGAAGATGGAATTCCGGGGACGGAATTATTTTGAGGGGAGGATGATGTAACAACCGTGTTCTTAAAGTGAATAAATGAAAAATTTTGTGGTGCAAGTGTAAAAAGGAGAAGGTTTAGTGTGTGAGTGGGGAAGTATAAAAGGTGGGTAAACCCTAGAAATCCCATTTCTTCTCAAGGAAAACTGTGTGTGTGGCTAAGGTGTAGAGAGTGCGATTTGCTTCAAGAGTGAATGCGATGGAAATTTCTCCAGTTGTGTGAAGATTCAGATAGCAAGGTAATTCTCAATCCTTTTTGCTTTGTATTCTAATTATAGGTCTAATGTGAGAGAGATTGTTGTGAGTTATATATCTGGAAAAAAATAGGGGACTGTGTGTGTGTTCTCCTTCTGTGTGGGGTGAAATTGATGGGGTTGGATACTAAGTTAATTGCTAATAATTATTCCCTATGCTTATGTTTAACATCGAAAAAAGATATATGCATAAAAAGAAGTCGGGTTAAGTCGAAATCATTTATGAGTTCGTGAGATCCGGAATATTTGATATTTTAACTGAATCCGGAATTTATAAAAAAGGGGAATTGTTTCGGAATGTTAAAAGGGTCCGGAATGGTTTGAGTTTTAAAGGTGATCCGGAAGTGTGTATGAGAGAACCGGAACCATTAAAAATTAGATGATCCGGAATATGGACCAACCAAATCAATTCCGGAAGTTAAAATGGAACAAATCCGGAAGATTTAATTTTAGATCCAGAACCTATTTCCTTTAACCTAGATCCGGAGTTTGTTATGAAAGCCCATATTCGTAACTCCATTTCTTATTGGGCCGAGATTGTTAGTGGATCTGAATTCGTTTAGAAATTTGTTAGGTGGGCGATGGTATTTAATTAAAATGGACGGTGGTATTTAAGTGGATTGGTCGGTGGAATTTGGTTTGCTTTGCAATAGCGTCACGTGATTATGAGCCTAGAATTGAGATATGGAAATTCATTCTTCTTTTGGGCCGGCGATTTAATTAATTATTTGGGCCGGTAATTTAATTAGTTTTGGGTTTAGTCTAAGGATAGATTCGGTATTTATGTATATAGATCCGGAGTTTGAATGGGTTAAGATAAGGACCCGATAATGTTTAAAATGGTTTCAGAAATCCTTTAGTTGGGACTTTTCAAGATAGTAAAGTTAGTAAAATCCAGTGTGTCTTATTTGGTATTGTGTGTGGGTGCAAATGTAGGTGTCAGAAGAGGCAATCGGTTGCGGGTAAGAATTCCTTGCAAGGACGGCAAGTGAGTCTTTCTAAACCTAAATTTTAAACAAGTGTGTTTAATGGTTATTTTCTAACTGTTCGCATTTCAACTGTATTTATTTCAAAAAGAAGAATAAGTGTGTTTGAAGATTATTATGTAATTGTGTGCTTTTCAACTGCTTCCATTTCAATGTGAAGATAAATTGTGTGACAATATGTGTGATTTATACGTGTGTGACCATGCTCTGGCTTTGGTGTGAAATGGGGGTGTGTCCCATAATAATTATATATATGAATTTGTTTCATATATGGGTGGTGTGTGCCCAATTGCGCTGTCACGGTGTGTGTGACCATAGCGTGTGTGTGCCTTATTGCGTTGTCACGGTGTGTTTGACTATAGCGTATGTCAGTAGCATGTGTCAATGTGTGCATATCATCTTAGTGTGCTTGTTATGATTGGTATAAAAGCTTTCATAAACTGTGATATTTTTGGCGTGACTTGGTGTGGAGGGAACTCACTAGACCTCATGGTCTAACCCTCGCTTTTCAAAACTAAAACCTTTTCAGGTAAACAGGTAGCCGAGAGCGCTTTTAGAGGTTTGGCAAGACGTGGGTCGGAGCTAGCGTCTAGAAGGAGTAGAAGAACTTTCTTTTTATGTCTAGTTAGATTTCTCAGCTGTATTTAGGGTTATTTCCGCGAACCTTGTGTTGTAAATCTAGATAGTGTGATCACGTTGAGCCATTTTTGGCGTTTTAATTTAAAGATGTATCTTCTTGCAAGATAGTTTGTTTCGGGTTGTTACAAATGGTATTAGAGCCTTAGTTTAAGGGATTTAGGTGACCGGATGAGACTAAACTTAAACTGTGGAGTAGGAGCACACAGCTGAGATATAGGAAGCCTTTAGGGAAGACCTTAATCACTGAGAAAATTAGGACGAAGGTAGTGAGAACTCTCAAGTAAGGTAAATTCAAATCACATATGGCCAATTTCATTATGAATTTACAGGTGCGTGAGTGTGCTTGATTACCGTTGTTCTGTTTTTGTTAGTGTGTGGAGTGTGGTGGATTGAGTGTGAAGAGTAATAGTAGTGTGTGGAGTGTGGTGATTAATGTGTGGAGAGTAACAATAGTGTGTGAAGTATTAACCTTGTCACGAAGGCAACGGTTTAGTGTGTTGTGTAGCTTATTGATGATGCAATTGATGACACTATCTAGAAGGTGTAGTGTTGGAATGTTTAGGGTGAGTGCCCGTGAGAAGTAGAATCTTAAAGGTTCTTTAGGATGATAATTGGTTGGAGGTGAGCTCCTAATCCCTGATGAGTCTTTATTCTGAGAGTTCCCGATGTCGGTGGATTAAGATCCTGAGAGTTTTAACTAAAGGATCGGTTAGTAAAGATGTGCTTTCTTGCACTCTGGTCAGTGGAAGAGGGACAAGGGTGGTTGAAAAATGATAGATGTAAAGATTGGTAATACTAGTGTTGGTTAACCTGTTTGGGTCGAAGTGAAGCTGTATACTTTACAAAATTAGTACCCAGGTGTTAACTGTGAGGTTGGAGCATTCAAGTGTGTGGAGAAGTACCGGTACCGTAGGTTGTTTCAAATGAAAGGAATCTGATGGTTTGGTTCGGAGTAGAGCGTCGGCGTCGATTTGTTGTTTAATGTTTTTGCAAACTCTTTCAAGTATGTGTGATGTTTGGCGTAAAGAAAGCATGGCTTAGTGTGCGTACAAATGTTAATGAGGATTGAACCTCTAGTGTGTGGGGGTTATGTAGATAAGTTGATGGTAACTTATACCTAGTGATCGTGCGAGACATGGTAGTAATAAATCTCTGTGAGATTAAGTGTTGGACTAGTGTTGATATGGGGTGAGCGTAAGTGGAGATCTTTGCTCGGGATTTGCTTATAAGTTGTTCAGGTGTGACAAAATTATGTGTGGAGAGGCACGGATGTATAAGTGGCGTGTGGTATCGTTATCCGAGAATAAAAGAATGGGATGACAATGGGTGACTAGCTAAGAAGCAAATTGTGTGTTCTTAAGTTGATTGATGAGTGCGTTTGCCTTGTATCGTTGTAATATTGTGAAGATGTTGGATTGGTTAGTTTATGATGTCCCGTAGTAGATACAAAATCTTTGGGAATGATGATCTAATCCTTGTGTGTAAAGGAAATGCAAACGAGTGAGTTAATATCGTTTGAGAAATGAGGAGTGTATGGTCGCTTCGAGTATTGAGTGTGATTTCGGATTGACTTGGTTGAATTTCTCGTATTAGATGAGGTGAAAATGTTGGTTAGGCATAGTAATCATTAAAAATGTGTGAAAGAGAGTGGTTTAAGCGTTGAGGAAAGCTAGCTAGTGTGATTGGTCAAGAGTGTGTATCTTCTAGTGAGCCGTCCTCTGGAAACGTGTTTTATGTTTGAGAAGGAAGTGGAATAAAGTAGTCGAATGTAGTGCTCGGGGTGGAGGACCATGGGATTGGACCTGGTTGTAGTGTGGGAAATTTTCCATGTAAACCTTGTCGTTCAGCGTTAAGCTTATGGAACCGTATTGTGTGAGCAATACTTGCTCCTTTCGGTTGAGTGGGTAAAACTTAAATTTTGTGGATAGATAAATGATTGTTGGGAGTGTGGAGGATTTAAATGTGTACCCTCAGGAGTGGTTTTGTTCGGCTTCGTGGGTGTTCCAAATGTTGGAGTAAACAGGTTTCTTACTTTTAGCTCTGTTTAGTGTGGGAGTGATGTTGTGGGAAAGCGTGTGAATTGAGTGTTATCAATGGTTTGCGGTCAACATAATTAATGTGAGAAAGTGTCTAGACGTTTTGTGTGGGGAAAGTGACTGTAGAATTGTGCGTAATCTGTTGAAGAAATTCTTAACTGCGAGTTAAGGTGATGTTCAAGGTTGATTTCGTGATCAGTTGGCGATTATAGTTCGCAAGATTAGAAAGCTGAGGAACCGTTTTCCTCGATTGTTCGAAGATGGAATTCCGGGGACGGAATTCTTTTGAGGGGAGGATGTTGTAACAACCGTGTTCTTAAAGTGAATAAATGAAAATTTTTGTGGTGCAAGTGTAAAAAGGAGAAAGTTTAGTGTGTGAGTGAGGAAGTATAAAAGGTGGGTAATGTTGATCCAAACCCTCAATGATTTGATAATGACCCTCTTAAATACTTAGTGAAAATTGTAAGTAAACAATATGTATCAGAGTTTCACTATCGCTGATAAGTACTAAGACCTTACAGTACCGCTGATAGGAACTCTCACTCTTTAGATTAAACATTCAGCGAACACTGTTCACCATAATGCTCTGAGCCTGTTCAGTCCTTATGGAGATCGCTGATAAGTTAGTTGTTTACTTATGATCCCTGAAGACAAGTTTCACGTCAACATAGGTTCTACGTTGAAGTCGAAGATCAAGCTCAAGAACCAGCGACAAGTCTCCTAATGAACTGATGCAGATCAGCGAAGACTCAGATTTGTCCACCCAACGTGAAGTATCTAGTACAAGACTTCAGCTATCGCTGGACTTTATCATTCGCTGATAAACAATGGTAAAGCGCTGAATCAACGTAAGCTGATCATGAAGTCCTCCGTACAAAGTACTTTTGTCTTAACCACCCTTGCACGACTCCGTACGATATGTCAGAAAAGAACCTCCTTATTGTCTGAAATCGTACAACCACTCTCATACTACACTGTTCAAACATGCGGCTACTAAGGTTGTCTACAAAGGTCAATTACATGCAACCAATCAGCTGCTGCCACGTGTAAAGTGTAAACTGCCATGCATTAAATGCATGCAGTATATAAGAAGGACTCCAACGTCATTTTTGAAGTACTCCAAAACTCTGGACGAGTCACTTGTTAACTCTGGTCAAGTCATCTTTCTTATCTTGAGATAGGTTATTATTAGTATTTTCCTTCCCTTTCTTAGTGCAAGAAACTTAGTGTTCCAACTTGTTTAGATTTAGGTTTATCCTTAATCTTGTTCCGCAACAAGCTATAAATTGTTAATGATTTATCAATAAACAATTTAGAAAAGTAAAATCTGTGTGTTTGTATTCAACCCCCCCCCCCCATTCTACAAACTTGTATAGCCCTTCGGGACCAACAAGTGGTATCAGAGCAGATTTGTTTAATCTCATAAACAAGATTTAATCTATACTAAGATTTCTCTTCCTTGCTATTTCTGAAAATGGCTACCAACACAAACACAAACTATATTGACAATGGTTCTCTTGCAAAACCCCCTAGATTCTCTAGAGATAATTTTAATCTATGGAAAAATAGGATGATTCTTTTCTTAGAAGGTGTAGACCCTACTATGCCTTATTATCTTGAAAATGGCCCATATATTCCTGTAAGAATTGATGCTGCAGTTCCAGCCGCTGAGAATAGACCTGCTATTCCAGAAATGCTGATTCCTAAGGAAATTCATATGTGGACTGATGAAGATAAGAAGAAAGTGGCTATCGACACCAAAGCCAGATCCATACTCTCCATGGCTCTTCCTGACGAAGTCTACCATTTCGTCATGAACCTGAAAACCTCAAAAGCTATGTGGGACACAATCTGTGTTCAGTATGAAGGCACTTCGGAAGTCCAGGACTCTCGAAAGATCAACCTGGTAAGACAGTATTAAAGCTTCATTTGTGGTAAGAATGAAACTCTCTCTGAAGTACACCAACGTTTTAACTGTTTAATAATAGATCTGAAAACTGTTGGTAACGAATATTCTAACTTTGAAGTGCTGACAAAGTTTTTAGAATGTTTACCTGAAAGCTGGGACAGTTATTCTATGTGTCTCAAGCTGTCAAAGGATCTAAAATCAATGACCCTTTCTACCTTATATGGCACGATACTGAATCATGACCAATCGAGTCATCTTAAGAAGAATAATTTAAGAGATTCCAAAAGCACCACAGTTGCTTTAATCTCAGAGGAACCTTCTACTCAGCGACCCTCGGTCACTATCACTGAGTTGGAGAGTAACTCTGAATGGTCATCAGATTCTGACTCTTCAGATCTTGATGAATCTTTAGCTCTCCTCACTAAAAAGTTCAGGAGATTCGCCAAAAAGAAAATGTTCAGAAAGAATAAACCTCTTTCCATTACTGACAAGCCAAGATCATCAGCTCCTGTTGATAAGGCTACTGCTACTTGTTTTACTGCGAAAAGATAGGACATTTCGCTAACGAGTGCAGGTCAAAGAAAGTCTCTAGACCCTCAGCTTTTCCAAAGAAAAACTTTATTCCTAGGAATAAAGATGACAAATACGCCATGCTGAAAGAAAGGTATGCGAAGCTGAAAAGCTTTAAGAAGAAAGGCAAAGGCCTGATGGCTGACTATGATTGGGCTGACTCTGATGAGGAAGAAAGATCTGACTCTGAAGATGATGAAGCCAATCTCTGTCTTATGGCCAAACTTGAAGATGAGGAAGACAATTCTGACATTCCCTCTACTTCAACCTCTGCAACTCAGGTATCACCTTCCTTCTTTACCAATATTGCAAATATTGATGAAGCTGATAGTCTTCGTAAAATCGATCTCTTGACTAGAAGTTTATATGAAGCCATGAATGGCAAAACTGTAGTTGAAAATCAAAACCTTGATCTCGCTGAACAGCTTAAAAACTGTCACCTTCAAATAGAAAATCTTTCTAAAATTGAAGAAGATTTTAAAGATCAAGTTCACCTAAATCAGCTAGTCAAAATCGAGCGCGAAGAAGCTATCGCTGCATTAAAAGCTGAAAAAGCTACTGTTGATGGATTGTATAATTCCTCAACAAAGATCATTGAGATAATTAAGTCTCAGATTCCCCTGAGTGATAAACGTGGTCTTGGTTACAAAGTTGATACTCTAGAACCAACCACTGATCGTTCCATGCTCTTATTTGGAACTTTCGTATCCTCGGTCGCTGATACTTCATCCTCTCAGTGTTCCTCTTCTAAACCGCCTATCCCTGAGGAAATTTCTACCTCTTCAAAAGGTAAAGAGAAAATGGTTTATCCAAAACCTACCTCTGTCTTTAAAGATAAAGGTAAAGGAATTGCTTTTAACCAAAATCCTCATAAGGGTACCTTAGTACCCAAGTTGAATGCTTCTAAAGCTTCAATGACTTATCCCTTTGGATCAAGGAATCAGATCTCTGGATCTACTCAGCGTGGATCTTTTCAGCGATCTACTCCTAGACTCAGATTGGATGTCTTTGGTAAGAAAACCGAAGAACTAAATGTTCCTCCCATTTCAAAAGACAGTAGCTTACTTGGTGCTGGTACTTCTAATTCAAAATCAAAAGCTCAGCATTCAAGTGGTCCTAGAACTATTTTTAGTTATAGGAAATGTTATCACTGTGGACTTACTAATCATATTGCTAGTAAGTGCCCCACAACCACCAAAGCTGAAAAGATAGCTAAGGTGAAGATCATTGCCCCCAAGACAAAGAAGACCACTGAGGTTAAGAAATTAACCAAAGTGAAGACTGACAAAGCTGAATCTTCAAATGCTGCGAAGACTGCTGAACCTTCCATTCCAACTACTTCCACTGACAAACGTGTACACATGGTTAAGTGGGTACCCAAGAAAAACTAATCTTCCTTTGTAATGCAGGTTAAGAAGGGTATCTGGTATCTCGATAGCGGATGCTCTAGACACATGACTGGAAAGAAAAGCCTGCTTGCTGAATACAAGGAAGAGAAGGGTCCCTCTGTAACTTTTGGTGGAAATGGAAAAGGACATACCCGAGGGTTTGGTGTACTATCTAATGGTATAACAACCTTCAGAAGAGTCGCATATGTTGAAGGGCTGATGCATAATCTTCTAAGCATCAGTCAGCTTTGCGACAAGGATAACAAAGTAATCTTTACTAAGGAATCCTGCTTTGTCGCTGACAAAAAGGAGAAGATAGCTCTCAGCGGTTATCGTTTGGAAAATGTTTATGTAATAAACATGGACTCAACAACCACTGAGAACTCCTGTTTCTTCTCAAAAGCCTCGTCTGATGTCAACTGGCTATGGCATAAGAGGCTCTCTCATCTAAACTTCAAGACACTGAACACTCTCTCTTCAAAAGAGTTAGTCACCGGTCTACCTCAACACTCATACGCCAAAGAGTCCTTATGTTCAGCGTGTGAGAAAGGCAAGCAGACCAAAGCAAGCTTTAAGTCAAAGCAAGTCTCCTCATTGTCATCTCCTCTACAACTTCTCCATATGGATTTGTTTGGCCCTGTTAACAAACAATCCATCGCTGGAAAGAAATATACACTGGTCATAGTTGATGAATTCTCTCGCTATACATGGGTTATGTTTCTCCGTTCCAAGAGTGACACCCCTGAAGAACTCATCACATTTGTTCGGAAGATGGAAACCCTGGACAACTTGACCGTTCGCTCAATAAGGAGTGATCATGGGACTGAATTCAAAAACAGTTCTCTTGATTCCTTCTTTGAGAGTAAGGGTATTTCTCACAACTTTTCATCAGTGAGAACACCACAACAAAACGGAGTCGCTGAAAGAAGAAATAGAATTATTATTGAAGTTGTACGTTCAATGCTCGACGATTCTCACCTTCCTACTCAATTTTGGGCAGAAGCTGTCAACACTGCTTGTTTTACGCAAAACAGGTCGCTGATAGTCAAAAGATTCAATAAGTCAGCCTATGAACTTTTTCATGGGAGAAAGCCTTCAATTAGCTTTCTTCACATCTTTGGATGTCAGTGTTTCATACTGAATAACAGAGATGCCCTTGGAAAGTTTCATCCTAAGGCTGATGATGGAATCTTTCTTGGATATTCTTCAATCTCCAAAGCCTTCAGAGTCTTCAATCGAAGAAGACAAACTGTAGAAGAAACTATTCACGTCACGTTTGACGAATCCCGTTCAGCGAACTCTAAACCGTCCGCTGATACTGAAGAACTGAATCAATGGATGTTTTCTCATCTTGGTGATTCAGAAGATATTCCCACTCCTCATACTCGTACAGTTGAAGATGATAATCCTACTATCATCCCAAATATGCAGAATAGTGAAGCTGAAACATCATGGGTCTCAGCTGTTCCTTTAAACACTATACCTGCTTCTGAACCAAATGTCTTAGACATTCCATCTACTTCTCAGCAATCAGTGAATGAAATGACATCTGGACCTACTCCTCTCTTGGATGATATTCCAGAAGTTGCTGAAGCTTCATCTTCAGCTCCTTCAGTTCAGGTTGAGTCAGCGTCTCATGCTCCGGCTCAGCGATGGACTGTAAATCACCCAATTGATCAAATTCTTGGTGATCCAAACGCTGGTGTTCAGACTCGACGAAGTGCAGGTAGTATTTGTTTATTTGTTAACTTTATTTCTCTTATTGAACCAAAGAAAATAGATGATGCCCTCAAAGATCCAAACTGGGTCAGCGCCATGCAAGAAGAGCTGACTGAATTCGAAAGAAACAAAGTTTGGAAACTTGTTCGAAGACCAACTGACAAGACAGTGATAGGCACTAAATGGGTATATCGTAACAAGTTGGACGAACATGGAACTGTAACCCGCAACAAGGCTCGACTTATTGCTCAGGGATACAGACAAGAGGAAGGCATAGATTACGATGAAACATTTGCTCCAGTAGCAAGACTAGAATCTATTCGTCTATTCTTAGCATACGCTGTACACAAAGACTTCAAAGTATATCAGATGGATGTTAATTCAGCGTTTCTAAATGGAAAGCTGAATGAAGAAGTCTATGTGGAACAACCTCTAGGATTCTCAGATCCTAAGTGTAACAACCCGTTTTCCCAACATGCTTCAAATAACATATATTGTATCACATCGTTATATTCATAAAAAGAAATACAAATAAATCACGTACGGTCCAGCAGTCTCGAAACTATACAAACATAACATTTCCAGTTCCTAATCCTCGTCAGCTATCAACTGCGTCTCAAACTTTAATTCTTCCCTTTTTACTAAATAACGATCCTTAACCTGGAATACATATTTTAAAACAGAAAATGAGGGTTAGACCTACAGGTCTAGTGAGAAAATCCCTGTCAATTGAAACTTGTAAAAAAAAATCCATTTATATAAAACTTCTTTATACAAACACACACATATACTTTACACGTAAGTAAATACCAACCAAGACTAGAGTATCGTAATCAAACTAATTCCACCCTGTTCCTCCACAAATGATCAAGTCATTCTGCCTTATCCCTCCCCAAATAGCCATACTAGTGGTTGCAAGCCAACTAGTTAATTTACTCTGCCGTACAACAACTACGGTAAACCCACCGGTCCGCCCACCGGAACCCGGCACTCACCGGTCCGCCCCTCGGATCCCGGCCAAATATTCTCGTAGAATACTCACATAAATACAATATATATATGTACCAATATATCATATTGTCATTTTATAAAACCTTTCATGACATTTCAACCATGTATAAAGACATCACATATTTTTATAAAAACGTTATCCCATTCCAAACATGTATACATCTCAATATGAACACATAATCACATCATGTAAAAATTCTCAATCCGAACATATCCATCTCATCTATATATCACATATATATGTATCCCAGTTGGAAAATATTTTAAAGAAAAACTCACCTGAAACGTATATCACAAAGCTTTCCCAAGTTAGTATCACGTATTTCCACCCTTCACAGAATCTGAAATCATATAAAATACCACATATCTCTTTTAAAAACTAAACTTACAAAATTCATATCTGAAGTCGCAACCCACTAAAAAAAGTTATGAACAGTACCCAAATCGCAACCCTCTATTGCGATTCCACCCTGGAATCGCAACCCACTACTGCGATTCCACTCCAAGTCGCAATTCACTATTGCGATCCCAAACCCGAGTCGCAATCAACTACTGCGATTTCAACCCAAGTCGCAAACGACCACTGCGACTTCATACCCGAGTCGCAATCAACTACTGCGATTTCAACCCAAGTCGCAAACGACCACTGCGACTTCATACCCGAGTCGCAACCAACTATTGCGACTCCGATGAATGTCGCAGTCGTTCATTGCGACTTCGATGAATCTCAGACCACTGCGACTTCGATGAATCTCAGACCACTACTCATTCTAAAACCAAGATTTTGCAGTTTTACTCTATGTATGATACTATAAAAGTGCAGATATGTTCAAGACCATATACATAACCTATCCTTAAACTTAGAATTCCCAAAACATCCATTTTAACCAAAAACCCACCAAAATTCAACTAGCATTTCAAGAACACTTTTAAGTAATTAGAACACAACAATGTAGGGATTGTTTACCTTGAATTTCAGCAACAAATTCCTAAAGCTTTTTCCTTCTTCTTTCCTTCAATCTTTCTCTCGATCTCTCTCTTTCTCTCTTTCCATCAAAGACACACACACACACACACACACTAACACTTGCTTCCTTTCAAAAATAAATAAGAAAAGAGGTACTCCTCCTAAGTATCCAAAGAAGGATGGTATGGAGGGAACACCTCCATACCCTTCCCCAACCACTCCCCTATTTCTTTTTCTTTTAAAAAGAAGATGACCAAAATAACCCTCTAACTTCCTTATAATATCCAAGACTAACCCTTAACTTATTTTCCCATAATTAACTAAAATAAAACTTATATAAATAAACTTCCGAATTCTAAAATACTAAAATACTGGTCAATAATAATTAAAATACCTGGTTATTACACTAAGCGTCCAGGTTATGTTTATAAACTGGATAAGGCACTTTATGGCTTAAAGCAAGCTCCTCGTGCACGTTATAACACTCTCTCTACTTATCTCCATATTGAAAAATTTGAGCGAGGTAAAATCGACAAAACCCTATTTTTCAGAATAGTGAAAGGTCATATCATTCTTGTTCAGATATATGTTGATGACATTATATTTGGTTCTACTAACCCTGATCTTTGTACTCGTTTCGCTGATAGAATGAAAGATGAGTATAAAATGAGCATGATGGGTGAGCTAACATATTTCCTTGGTCTTCAGATAAAGCAAAATGAAAAAGGAACTTTCATTAATCAGGGAAAGTATGTTAAAGATATGCTGAAGAAATTCGATTTAACTCAGAGTTCAGCTATGAAAACCCCTATGGCACCACCGCTGACACTAAACAAGGATTTAAATGGAATACCTGTTAATGTCACGCTGTACCATGGGATGATCGACTCTCTCTTGTATCTTACAGCTAGCCGACCCGATATTATGTACGCAACCTGTTTGTGTACACGATATCAAGCTGAACCTAAGGAATCTCATATGACCGCTGTAAAGCGAATTTTTCGATACCTTAAGGGTACTGCGAATCTAGGTCTTTGGTATCCCAAAGACTTAGGGTTCGATCTAATCGCCTATTCAGATAGTGATTTTGCAGGTTGCAAATTGGATAGGAAAAGCACCACAGGAGGCTGTCAGCTCCTGGGTGGAAAGCTGGTGAGTTGGACAAGTAAAAAGCAAAACTCAGTGTCCACCTCCATAGCTGAAGCTGAGTATGTAGCCGCTGGAAGCTGTTGTTCTCAGGTCTTGTGGATGAGAAATCAACTACTGGACTATGACCTTCAGCTCTCGAAAATTCCAATCTATTGCGACAACACAAGTGCCATCGCTATAGCCAACAATCTAGTGCTACACTCAAAGACAAAACACATCGAAATCAGGTATCATTTTATCAGAGATCATGTGATGAATGGTGATATAGAACTTCACTTTATCCCAACTGATTATCAGTTAGCTGATATGTTCACTAAGCCTCTTGATGAGACAATATTCAACTTTCTCATCAGCGAGCTTGGAATGCTGAACTTTGAAGAGTAAAATCTTCAGCGGTTCACATTTGATCAGCGATAGGATAAAATCAACTTGTATAACCCATTCTATCATTCTCTCTCTGAATAAACATGATTCGCTGATATCAAGGTATGTTTTTCTCTCTCTGACAATCGCATGTAAATGCAAGATTTCAAGACAAATTGCATCGCTGAATATCCCTTCCTTAATCAGTGATACTTTGAAATTTCTAAAACCAACACTGATATTTCTATTCAGTGCTTCATGTTTTTAAAAGTGTCCCTGAGCTTTCAAAACCTCAGAGACATCCTAAAATATGAAAGTACATCCGTGACGTCATCGCAACGGATAAGCCCTGGCATGTTCTTTTTCTGACACACGTTTGCACGTTTTGTTTACCTTCCAATCAAATGCAAACACGTGTCCGTGTCATGATGAAAATCTTTTCCCGCTCAAGATTTTCTCTCTCTAATCTCACTATATAAACACATTTTGGGTTTATATTTTTCCTTTACGCGAACAACTTCTTCCTCACGAAAACTACTGTTGTATTTTTTGCTCTCAAGTTTTCAAGAACTGTTCATCTTCTTCTTCAACGAACCAGGTTAATATTTCTTTTATTTACCTGTTTCTTAAAACTTGTTAATGATCTTCTCATTGTTTTTACAAGATCAAACAAAAGAACTTTCTCAAAAAATGAAATCATTTCTTTCATGGTTTTATGAACACAACCTTTCATGGTTGTTCTTCAAGTTTAATGACAAATATCTTAAACTTGTTCTTCATACGTTTTTCCAGAATCCTAATCCTCAAAGGAAACTGGAAAACAATATTTTTAATGGGTTTGCATTTCTTTTTCAAAAACAAGAAAACCCTAATCTTCATTAAGACATTTTTGTCTGAATGAAATGGACAAAATTCGAACCATATTATTTGTTATATCTTTGGTTGAACTGATAATACAGCAATGGCATCTACTGACATTCCTACTGCTGAGAACACTGTTGCTGCTGAGGAACTGGAAATCACCAAGGCTCATCAGGTCAAGTTCACACTTGAGGAAATCGATTGGACAAAAACAAACAATCTCTATGCGCTTTTTGAGTTTCCTCCTCGAAAGCAAGTCACACATTTGAATGATGCTGTGAATTTTCTGAAAACATGTTGCCTCTCTACAGCCCTGACCATAACACCTCCTGTACATCAGCTACTACTATCTCAGTTCTGGTATTCTGCCAGACACTCTCAGCTACCATCGACCAAAGACCCATCGAAGAAAATCGATTGCATCCTCTGTGACACTGATTTTGGCACCATAAAAATCACCCCTGCCATTATCTGAAAAGCACTGAGCCTTCCCATCGCCACTAAAGAAAAACCCTTTGTTTCTCTCCCTGACCACAAGAAACATGCTGATAGGGAAGCCATCACTGCATTCTTTGATGCAATGGGCTATGTATGGGAAACTGGGAGGGATAAGAAGTCTGAGAAGAAACTGGCCCTCATCAAGAAATCGAAAATGCCCAGCGAGATGAACTTCATCTTCGCACATTTGATAAGCTGCAAGACTGCAAAGACCGACTACTCTGATCAAGCCGCTCAACCTCAGCAAGCCTTGGGCTATGCATTGCTGAAAGGTCTTCATGTTGACTGGGCTTCGATAATCTACGATGATCTTATACTCAGAGTAGACTCTGCCGCTGACCGACCACCATGGGTTCCATATCCAAGATTCCTCAGCGCTATCTTCCAAACAGGCCTGAAGGACAACTACCCAAAAGAGGGTGACCTGAAACTCTCTCAGGTTGGCCCTAAGGTACTCGACTTCAAGCTAGTGGAAAACGAGGTACGTCTTTCTACTCTCTTAACTTTTCTTAATCCTCCTTCTTCTACTTCTGCAGCTCCTTCAGTGGAAATCCCCACCGCTGATACCCAAGCTGCAACCTCCATTCCTTCTAGAAAAAGGAAACACTCATCTACCCAACTTGGTTCCAAAAGGACTAAGAAAACCAATGAGCAACCCCAGCAATCTCATGCCGAAGACTCCTCGGCTCATCTTGAAGAGCTGATGGAAAGTTCAGTGGTACGCTCTGCCACAGCTGAACAAGCCATCTTTTCCATCCCAGCTTCAGCGTCTCTTAACGCTGAAGTTATAAACTTGGAACCGACCCAACCTCCTTCAGCCTCTCTATAGACTGAAGAAGTAATTCTCAGTGGATCCAACACTGAATCAGCTCCACAACCAACTATCTCAACCTTCGCTTCTCTCTCTACTCCATTGGACTCTAATCCAGTTTTCACCACGATCACTAGAGCACCCATCATTCTTCCATAAGCTAAAGCTGATACTTTTCAAGGAATGATGGATGCAGGACCTGCAGAAATGTCTATGCGTACACACACTCTAGCTGACGACATGGAACTTTTCTCAGGACACAGAGGTTTTGACGAATTCACCAACCCTCCTGCAGGTATACACCAACCCATATACACTGTAATTGAACCCCAAACTTCTGAGTTTTCCTTTGTTCACAAGTACTTATCTGTTACAGGTCCTAATTTGGGAGACATCAACGCCTCTCCAAAGAATCTGGATACAAAGCTGACAGGTCTCACCACTACTCTCTCAGACAACTCTTCAGCTGTAACAAACGCTGGAGAGAATCTCAACAAGCTGACAAAAGTGGTTGAACAGAAAGCCTCCAAAGTTGAATTGGAGAAGGTTGATGGTACTCTTGGTAACTTTGCCAAAGTTCTTGCTGACATCTACACAGACTACACCTCTCTCAAAACATCAGTTCAAACCATGTCCATCGAAGTCATAACGCTGAAGACATCGGTTGGAAAACTTCAGGGAGATATGTCTGCTGTAAAGACTGACGTGAGTTTAGTAAAGACTGACGTGAGTTCAGTAAAGACTGACATAAGTTCAATGAAGACAATGATGCAGCAGATCCTGAATAACATGACCGCCCCTGCCCCTGCACCTTCGCATTTTACTCCGCCGGATCATGATTAACTTTTCAAGATCACTCCTGCTATTACTGGCCTAGAAGACATAGTAGCAGCAATTGAAAATTATATTGGGATCCCTGGCCAAGAAGACAGGGAACCAACACCACCTGCTGAGTCATCGCATTCCTCCCCCACTCATCATAAGGAAGGGGGGAGAAGAACTCTGAAGACCTTCCCCATGATGAATCTATCGAGGGGGAGAAGACTGAAAACCTTACCCTTACTGAAGAGGGTGAGAAGACAAATGAAGAAACAACTGCTGGACCTCAGGGAGATGAAAACCCTGAGGGAACCGAGAAGCTTACCTCTGTATCTGAGGGGGAGCAACTCGAAGAAGATGCTGAAGAATCTAAATCTGAAGCTGAAGATGAAGAAGCCATCGACTTATCTGACGATGAACCATCATCCAGTGATAAGGTTGATGATGACGATGATGATGATGACTCCTTTATCGTCAAGCCCGTTCAGAAGAGTACAGCTCTTAAAGGGATTTCGATCAACGAACCTTCAGGGGAGCGGACCAAGACAAAGCCTTCAGCGTTTGAAGCTGACAAGGGCAAAGGAAAAAGTGTCGCTGAAGATGATGAAAATCTGATGATCTTGCTTTAAAAGCCAGTTCGTCAGGTACACTACATCTTACTTCCTTACACTGCATCCCTCCTCTATATATACACATTATCAGCTCTACTCTCCACAAAAAGCATATACACTTAAACCCATTTCTTTTCTCTGTTCTACCCAAGTTCTTATTCGTAAGATCGCTGTGTTTCAGCTAGTCTTCTCCCCTGCTTGAGGATTCTGAAGTACAACCAGCTGCTGCTGAAGAAATTTTCCCAGTCTTGGATTTGATCTCTGAGACTGATGAACCTGAAGAACAGCTGCTCTCTCACAAAAACAGACCTTCCTTGGCTCCTCAAAAGCTGAGTGAAGATGATCAAGAAAAGAGAGATGCAATGATCAAGAGATTCGAAGATCAGCGAATCATCCTGAAGCGTGATCAACTTCCTTCTATTCCTCCAAAGTTCAGACTTTCACAAAATGAATACCAGGATCACCTCAGAGCTGGAAGGTTAATCGCTGAAAGAAGGGAAGCTGAAGAAAAAGACAGAGAACTCGCCATCCAGCTTACTCAACAATCGGTGAAAGATCCCAAGCTGAAAAGAACTCCAATCGAAGTTCAACGTCAGCTATGGGAAGACGCCAAGAAGATCGATGAAGAAAAGAGAACTATGTCTCAATTTACTTTAAAATGGTGCAAAGAAAAAGGTACACTTCAGATATCGACCTGCCAGAATCATCAAGGTACTCATCACTGGAAAATCAACCCTCAAAGTTTCAATCGCTGAAATCGAGATATTCAGAGAAAACGGACAGTACGAAAAATTCTATGCTGAAGCCATCACGAAGTACGGTCTCTATGAATGGTTGGAGATCAGATTAGCCATCCAGAAGTCTCAATCTAAGTACAAGGATCATTTCGAAAAGCTGATAAATCGACAGATCGACTTAGTATCTTCTTGTGTGGATATTCCTCCTCCCCCTCCTCTCGCAAATCAGAAAAGAAGGGCCTCTGCAAAGAAAAAGTCTAAACCTTCAGACTCAGGTCCTCTTATACGGAACGAAACAGGTATTGGTTTTTCTCGTGCTGAAGTTCTCAGTCCAGAACCTGACCTTTCCGCACTTGACACATCTCTTCCTCCTGGTGAGACTTTCATCCCTGGAAAAGTCATAAGCAAACCCTATGGGATATTCTTTATTGACTATGATGGACGAAAACGTTTTCAACGTATCTCTGAGCTTCCCATCAATCCCATCGAACAACTGAAAGATCTCATCTACTGGTGTGACTTCAAACGCGACATTCAGGCACGGCATCTTAAACCTTTGATTTTTGAAGAAGCTCTATAAGCTGATAGGATTTTTAAAGAAGCTCTATAATCAAGGAGTAAATGTCCCTGACTGGATGATTCCCACATCAAAGACCCTTGATGAACTTCTCATTAAGGAAGAACCTCTATAAGCTGATAGGATCGCCTTATTCTTCTATTTTATCAGTTATTCTTTTGTACTTGTATTTTATTTCGCTTGTACTTATAATCTTTCCACTTCCTTTTGTAATATGATACGAAGTTTAAAGAAAGATTTCAACGAAAGTACTTTACTCCATCAGTACAGAAAAGATCCCAGAAAACAGTAAAAGGGACAAATATTTTATGAGTTCTTTTTATCCTTATGCTTTCATTAAATAGAAATATTCTCTGTTGCTATGTCATAATCAAATAGGGGGAGATTGTTGATCCAAACCCTCAGTGATTTGATAATGACCCTCTTAAATACTTAGTGAAAATTGTAAGTAAACAATATGTATCAAAGTTTCACTATCGCTAATAAGTACTAAGACCTTACAGTACCGCTGATAGGAACTCTCACTCTTTAGATTAAACATTCAGCGAAAATTGTTCACCATAATGCTCTGAGCCTGTTTAGTCCTTATGGTGATCGCTGATAAGTTAGTTGTTTACTTATGATCCCTGAAGACAAGTTTCACGTCAACATAGGTTCTACGCTGAAGTCGAAGATCAAGCTCAAGAACCAGCGACAAGTCTCCTAATGAACTGATGCGGATCAGCGAAGACTCAGATTTGTCCACTCAACGTGAAGTATCAAGTACAAGACTTCAGCTATCGCTGAACTTTATCATTCGCTGATAAACAATGGTAAGGCGCTGAATCAACGTAAGCTGATCATGAAGTCCTCCGTACAAAGTACTTTTGTCTTAACCACCCTTGCACGACTCCGTACGATATGTCAGAAAAGAACCTCCTTATTGTCTGAAATCGTACAACCACTCTCATACTACACTGTTCAAACATGCGGCTACTAAGGTTGTCTACAAAGGTCAATAACATGCAACCAATCAGTTGCTGCCACGTGTAAAGTATAAACTGCCATGCATTAAATGCATGCAGTATATAAGAAGGACTCCAGCTTCATTTTTGAAGTACTCGAAAACTCTGGACGAGTCACTTGTTAACTCTGGTCAAGTCATCTTTCTTATCTTGAGATAGGTTATTATTACTAATTTCCTTCTCTTTCTTAGTGCAAGAAACTTAGTGTTCCAACTTGTTTAGATTTAGGTTTATCCTTAATCTTGTTCCGCAACAAGCTGTAAATTATTAATGATTTATCAATAAACAATTTTGAAAAGTAAAATCTGTGTGTTTGTATTCACCCCCCCCCCTTCTACAAACTTGTATAGCCCTTCGGGACCAACATGTAAACTCTAGAAATCCCATTTCTTCTCAAGGAAAACTATGTGTGCGGCTGAGGTGTAGAGAGTGCGATTTGCTTCAAGAGTGAATGTGATGGAAATTTCTCCAGTTGTGTGAAGATTTAGATAGCAAGGTAATACTCAATCCTTTTTGCTTTGTATTCTAATTTTAGGTCTAATGTAAGAGGGATTGTTGTGAGTTATTCATCTGGAAAGAAATAGGGGACTGTGTGTGTGTTCTCCTTCTGTGTGGTGTGAAATTGATGGGGTTGGATACTAATTTAATTGCTAATAAGTATTCCCTATGCTTATGTTTAACATCGAAAAAGGATATATGCATAAAAAGAAGTCGGATTAAGTCGAATTCATTTATGAGTTCGAGAGATCCGGAATAGTAGATATTTACTGAATCCGGAATTTATAAAAAGGGGAATTGTTTCGGAATTATAAAAGGGTCCGGAATGGTTTGAGTTTTAAAGGTGATCCGGAAGTGTGTATGAGAGAACCGGAACCATTAAAAATTAGATGATCCGGAATATGGACCAACTAAATCAATTCCGGAAGTTAAAATGGAACAGATCCGGAAGATTTAATTTTAGGTCCGGAACCTATTTTCTTTAACCCAGATCCGGAGTTTGTTATGAAAGCCTAGATCCGGAACTCCATTTCTTATTGGGCCGAGATTGTTAGTGGATCTGAATTCGTTTAGAAATTTGTTAGGTGGTCGGTGGTATTTAATTAAAATGGACGTTGGTATTTAAGTGGATTGGTCGGTGGAATTTGGTTTGCTTTGCAATAGTGTCACGTGATCATGAGCCTAGAATTGAGATATGGAAATTCATTCTTCTTTTGGCCGGCGGTTTAATTAATTATTTGGGCCGGCGATTTAATTAATTATTTAGGCCGGTAATTTAATTAGTTTTGGGTTTAGTTTAAGGATAGATCCGGTATTTATGTATATAGATCCGGAGTTTGAATGGGTTAAAATAACGATCAGGTAATGTTTAAAATGGATTCAGAAATCCTTTAGTTGGGACTTTTCACGATAGTAAAGTTAGTAAAATCCAGTGTGTCTTATCTGGTATTGTGTGTGGGTGCAAATGTAGGTGTGAGAAGAGACAATCGGTTGCGGGTAAGACTTCCTTGCAAGGACGACAAGTGAGTCTTTCTAAACCTAAATTTTAAACAAGTGTGTTTAATGGTTATTTTCTAACTGTTCGCATTTCAACTGTATTTATTTCAAAAAGAAATAAGTGTGTTTGAAGATTATTATGTAACTGTGTGCTTTTCAACTGCTTCCATTTCAAAGTGAAGATAAATTGTGTGACAATATGTGTGATTTATACGTGTGTGACCATGTTATGGCTTTGGTGTGAAATGGGGGTGTGTCCCATAATAATTATATATGTGAATTTGTTTCATATATGGGCGGTGTGTGCCCAATTGCGCTGTCACGGTGTGTGTAACCATAGCGTGTGTGTGCCTTATTGCTTTGTCACGATGTGTGTGACTATAGCATATGCCAGTAGCATGTGTCAATGTGTGCATATCATCTTAGTGTGCTGGTTATGATTGGTATAAAATATTTCATAACTTATTTCATAAACTGTGATATTTTTGGCGTGACTTGGTGTGGAGGGAACTCAGTAGACCTCATGGTCTAACCCTCGCTTTTCAAAACTAAAACCTTTTCAGGTAAGCAGGTAGCCGAGAGTTTTGGCAAAACGTGGGTCGGAGCTATCGTTTAGAAGGAGTAGAAGAACTTTCTTTTTATGTCTAGTTAGATTTCTCAGCTGTATTTAGGGTTATTTCCGCGAACCCTGTGTTGTAAATCTAGATAGTGTGATCACGTTGAGCCATTTTTGGGGTTTTAATTTAAAGATGTATCTTCTTGCAAGATAGTTTGTTTCGGGTTGTTACTAAGTGGGCCGTGGAATGCATGTAAAGCAAGTTGTTGCAAGGCCGAGAGGGCGACCACTGGTTGAAGTTATAAACTATAAGAACTAAAACTGTAATAAAAAGAAACTTAAACTACAGGGACCGAAAATGACAAAACTTAAGACCTAAAGTACGAGGACTAAAAGTGACAAACACTCAAACCTCAACTACAAGGACTAAAAGAGACACAAAATGAAACTAAAAGTCTATGGACCAAAACTGGCAGAATCTAAACCTTCTAACTGACTTAACCAAGAAACTAACGAAGGACTAAAAAGGTAAGAAAATTAACGGAACACTTAACGGAAATGTTAACAAAAATTAACTACCCTAACTAACTTTGGCTTAACGATATTAGGACAAAAAAAGTAACAAAAACTAACAAAATAAACGGAAAAACAAACGAATCCTAACGAAACTAACGGAAAAGGACCAATTTTCTAAAGAATTTAATGTAGTACTAACGGACTCCATTAGTACTGTTCATCATCAACCTCAAATACAACCTGCAGCTTTCAAGTTCGATTCTCGTTCACTTTCTTGCGTCAAAATCGATTCGATATGGTTTCTTTACGTTGTTAGATCAATAAACAACAAGATTTAAGGGACACATCAGGATCATGCAACAATATTTGAACTGTTGTCGAACGTGAAGTGACTCCGGCGAGTTGCGACTTTTCGGCGAAGATTTGAGTTGCGACAAAAAGTTTATCACAATTGCAGAGTTGCGATAAAGATGATTTGCGATAAAAAAGAGCCTTGCGACAACTTTTCAGCTTGCGATAAACAAGATCTTGCGATAAGATTAATCTTTCCGGCGAAGAAAACCGTTTTTTACATGACAAAACATTTCATGTAATAGTTAAACATTTCATATCCTTTAATTTTTATATATATAAAAGGAAAACCCAAGAGTAATGAGGTGGCATCGTGAGAATCTAGTATTCATCAAATGGTGAATTGTGGTTGATTCTTAATTGTCCAACATTGGTGACAAAAGTGAAAAGTTGGAAGTGTGAGTGGCTATATAAAGGATAAGATATGGCTTGAAGGTTCATACAAAATTTCATCCATTTTTAGGTTAAATAGTTATTTTTTATTTACATGACAAAACATTTTATATAATAGTTAAACATGTCATATCCTTAAATCTTTATATATATAAAAGAAAAACCCAAGAGTAATTTTTATATATATAAAAGGAAACCCCAAGAGTAATGAGGTGGCATCGTGAGAATCAAGTAATCATCAAATGGTGAATTGTGGTTGATTCTTCATTGTCCCACATTTGTGACAAAAGTGAAAAGTTGGAAGTGTGAGTGGCTATATAAATGATAAGATATGGCTTGAAGGTTCATACAAAATTTCATCCATTTTTAGGTTAAATAGTTGTTTTTTATTTACATGACAAAACATTTCATGTAATAGTTAAACATGTCATATCCTTAAATCTTTATATATATAAAAGAAAAACCCAAGAGTAATGAGGTGGCATCATGAGAATGAAATATTCATCAAATGATGAGTGGTTGATTCTTCATTGTCCTACATTAGTTATAAAAGTGAAAAGTTGGAAGTGTGAGTGGCTATATAAAGATAAGATATGGCTTGAAGGTTCACACAAAATTTGATCCATTTTTGGGTAAGTAGTTATTTGATATTTACATGACAAAACATTTCATGTAATAGTTAAACATTTCATATCTTTATATCGATAAAAGGAAAACCCAAAAGATAACGAGTTAACACCATGAGAGTTGAGTATTATCAAATACTAGATCGTGGTTTAGTTGTAGCTATCCCACAATGGTGAGAAGTCGAAACATTGGAATAAAGATGTGTGTATAAGAATGATGGATGTGATGACATTGTGTCAATTATCATAAAGTTGTCTTACTTTGGAACAACCAAGGGTATTTGAGGTGACATTTTGATGATGAAGTATTCTGAATTGATGGATTATGGTTGAGATTAGGTTGTCCTACATTGGTGACTAATTGAAAGATTGGAATAATTAAGGCTGTATAAGGAACGACGATGAGATATCTTTGTGTTAACTCATACTCATAAGGTTGTCTTATTTTGAGTAACCCTCATTTTGGAAAGAAAAAAATCGTATAAAAGTTAATTGGGAAAATTGATCATAAAAAATCATCTATATATATATATATATTAAAGGAACAATGGTAAGATTTGAGTATTTTCAAATATTGAATTGTGGTTGAGTTTTGGTTATCCTACGTTGGTGATAAGTGTCATATATTAGAAGATGAAAATATATAAAATTAGAAGGTGTCATGCAAAATTAAAAAGAGGTTGATGATTGTTGGAATAAAGTTTGATTATGTAACAACCCAATCTAAATAGAACATTCATATCATTAAAAACATAAACATTACAAAACTGGGTCCCAAAAATTTCGTTACATCAGTCTCAAAACTAAGGTTGACGGAAACAACCTATACACAACTGAGAACATACTAGCTTCTATGAGTGGCACTAGCATTGTCTCTATCTGCATCTGTACTCTATACTGCTCTTGCTTACTTACTTGAGCCTCCTACTAGTTGCTTACCTGAAATAGGTTTTAGTTTTGAAAAGCGAGGGTTAGACCATGAGGTCTAGTGAGTTCTCTCCGTAAACAACGTACATCAACATTATAAAACTCATAACATTTTCCACATAAGCATCAATCATGGTACTGCACAGTGTTTAAGGATCACGTAAGCTAACCGCGATCGGGGCCCAAGCAGACTCCCCTCTCGCCTCATATCGGGGCCTAAGCAGACTCCCCTCTATTCGAGTAGAAGGGAAATGAATTCCCTCCTACAAGCTCGTGACAAATCCAAGTAGGAAGGAAACGAGTTTCCTCCTACAAGCTAGTCACAAATGCCCAAGGGATCATCGGATCCCAAGGTACTCAGCCCACTGTGCAGACCTACTCCACATAACATACGTATAGCTCATTATAAATCACGGGACGTGAAGGCTTTATAAATCATTCCTTTTGTGCTAAATCATCTTTCAAGTAAAACATACTTTTCAGGGAGCAATTCGTAAAAGCTTGTAAGCATATCATGATTGTAAACACACCATAATCAGTGAAACATTTAACTTTCTTTCAAGTAAAAATCATGTAAAATAACATGGCATTTCTACACAAACACTTTCTTTGGAAAACACGTAAAATCACGTATTTTAGTTAGAAAAACTCACCTGGCTTGCTCGCTTTAAAGCTTCTCACTTACTCTTCCGATCTCTAGGTGGAACACCTATTATTTAGGAAACGTATATCAAAATATATTAATTTATATTCGAGCTTACTTCCGAATGTGCCCACAATTATCATATTTGATAATTTACATTTCTAACCCAAATACTTGGGTTCTGGACTCCCCTTAAATTAATTATGGACTACGGTCAAAAGAGTAAGTACCGGATCCCTAAAATTACATACCGGATCTCACATAATATCCACTACCGGAATTATTCAAATACTCAAATTAATTGATTCTAAGGGTCCATTATCATTTCGGTCCACTTATCAATGTGACTACCGGTACCAATTCTAAATTCTAATAACCCACTCTTGGTTTACGGCCCAATAAAATAAAACAATCTTTCGGTCACGTGACCCCATTTACATAATGGAGTTAAGGGATACCTCACATCACGTGACACAAACAAATTTCTTATTGCAATCTATGGATATAGTAGTCACGTGGCCCAACATCAAATTTAGAAATACGTGTGGTCCATATTAATCCACACACGTAGCCCATCTCCAATCGATGATAAATTAATAATTTGGTCCATTTGACCATCGGCCCACGTGACTTGGTTTAACAAGACCAAACTAAAATTCCGGCCCACGTGGTATGAGATCCAGGATTCATAATGCACTCCGACACATTTAAAAAAATTCTGGAACCTACTTACAAAAATCAATTTCCGGATCCTCTTGGTAATTCCGGGACCTTACAACTCAACCCACTCCAAAGTTCCGGATCCATTTTCTAACGCTCGGCCCAGTTCCGGATCCTACTTAAAATTAGAAGTTCCGGACTCCTTTTTGGGTTCCGGTCTTAGCGATTGCAGACCGAACCTAATTTCTTTATATTTAACTTAACACTACAGATTAACCATCAATTTTCTTCCACAATCAATATGTGTTACTCTCCAATCTCATACATTCACGTGCATAACTAATTAAACCATTTAGAGTTAAACCCCTTTAATGTTGTTCTTACCAGAATGCTCAGCTTAAACAATGAGATACCAAAGAATTGATTTACTAGCTATCTATTGTGTAGGAATCAGCATAGGGAAAGAATCTCTTACCAAAAACTGAACCTTCTCCAATGGAAATCGTTGCCAAGACTCTTGCTACTCTTTCCTTCCATTTCTCGGCCGCCACAAACAAGAAATAATGTTCAGTAAGATGCAATACATAGGGATTTGTAAAAATTTATATCTTTCATAAATTGCACAAAGGCCCCTTAACTTATCTTGCATTTTTTTTGACATTAGTCACTAAACTTTCACACTTGCTAGAAAACCCGGTTGTTACAACACTCCCCCCTTAAAAGAATTCCGTCCCCGGAATTCCTTATTGGGGAAAGATGCGGGTACTTGAACCTCGTATCCGCATCTACCTCTCAAGTTTCCTCTTGTTCTTTATGGTAATTCCACTGAGCCTTTACTAATCTCCGACAAATCTAACTTGTAAGCCTCGACTAGAACTCGTTCAATAATGGCGAAAATCATCTCCTTCTCACTAGTATTTCTTGCAAGGTCGCCACCATCTCATCTTCCAACATTTGTTCTCCAGAATAGAGACATGCATCGCACTAAGAATTCTTCTACAATCTCATCAGACACCCCAAGTTCGTACACTATCTAACCATTCTTTAAAACTTCGACGGATCTTCGAAACATAATCTACCTCACTTTTCTTCGGGACCAATCGGCTACCGCTCATCGACCATTTCGTACGTTCTCACCACGTAACTAAAAGCATGAAACCTCCATGCTCCCTCACTGAAGTGTTCACTTATCTGAATTAACTTATCCTGAAAAACATCGATTTCTCACTACTTGCCACAAGTGTCTTGTCATATAACATAACTTCGGTTACTCTCGCTCAACGAGGAGAAGTAACCATGCTCTCACAAAACCATTCCCCATAGCCTATTACTGAACGACCAATACGTTTGAACATTTCTCAGAACAGCACCAACTCAACTCATTCAACTGCCCCTTTCCACTTCTTTCCCGCACAAAACATACACAAATCCTCGTCCTCGATACTCATTCCAGGAGTTCGCACACTTATCGATGACAATCTACACACCACTGCACTTTTCGGTATTACTGTCAAGCTTACTACTTCCAATTTACTCACTTATTTCGTCATACGATCTTCACCTCCCCACCTTAGCGTGGAGTACCTTCCACCAAACATTACTTGCCCCTCTCTTCCGACACCTTTCCACAAGCTGAAAATACTTTCTCATTACTATACATCACCAAACGGTTTCACCGAAATTCTAACTTAAGGCATTCAACAATCATCTTGAAATGAAACCAACATTCGATACTACTACACATTCTTTGATCTTCAACTATTACCCTCACGGAAAATTCTTTCACACGTAAGAAATAATTCGCGTTCTTTAAAGATTTCGCCTCTACTACATCACATTTTGACTAAATAATTTATCATCTTCTTTAAACTTCCACTGATTCCAAGAATTTACTTACTTAGCGACTCGCATAACCAAAAACGCTTGGTCTCTCATTTGGGCAACCACCTATTCCTGCTCCGACATTCTACTATGATAATAGCCATAACACCAAGCCAACTCACAAACCACGTGCTTCAACAACTTGATTAACAAATCGTACACCTCATCCAAAATACCTAAAAGACTTCTATCTGATGTTTCCTCTTTCTAACATCACATTACTACAACACTGACTGGCACATTTACTCTGGAAATTTCTGCCACTACACATCTGTACATTCTCCACCCATAACATCACACTGCATACCAGATCTCTCATGGTCATTTGTGCACATCATCAAACTTGCCTTCACATTCCTCCTCATAAAACCAAGTCTATGTCACTACTTTGTCTTCCCAAATCATTACATAGACAGGGCACATGCCCTTACCTGTCGATAAAATCTACACTCACATAGCTTGCGCTAAATACCTCATCCTTTACGAACCATCCAACCTTGTAAGTAAAACGCCTATCCAAACAGTAATCTTTTACCATTTCAACATCCATACAAGGTGGTCCATCTCCATGCATGTACCCATATTTCCTAGACGACCTCATGCGTCTACACACCAGAGCGATTTTCTCAACTTTCAACCTTCTGATTCAAGTCCTCGACCTCAACCATCTTATCCAGCTGTCGACTTCAACATCAATATTCAACCTGTAACTACTTTCTTAACCTATTCTTTAACATGGGTTCCTTACGGAACCTAATCCTTCCAACATACCATAATCAACTTCATAAGTCATCTCCCTCATTTCAAAACCCACTCATGTAACGTCAATATTACAAACTCACCTCAAAACTCATATCCCACGTCGTGGACATTTCATTTCTGCCTCCCAACACTACTCATAACGAGTTGCTAAAACCAACACCTTGTTGACTCCTAGTCCCTCCTCCGGACACCATCGTCCCTTGGCAACTGTATTTCCAGTCACCGTACAAGGGTATAGATCCTCATACAACCGATACCAAGGTCCACTTCCGATTCTACCACTGTTCACCTCTCCTCTTGAACACAAATACTAAAACTACAAACATTCTCCCCTGATTTGCACGACACCTTTCCACTCTTGGAGTTCTTCCTTAGCTTAAAATGCAATACTCTACGACCTAGTGAGTTCATAGCCTTCATGCATGACAACGCGGTAAATAAATCATTTCGCACATTTTATCATTTAAAAGAACAATACTTGGAACCAATTGGGGTACACATGACCCCACATTCTCATATCTTCAATGCCTTGCACAACGATCTCGAGAATCGCTCGCATGCACCCTTTTTAGTAAAACTCACTCTTACTCAACCAGAACGACGTTGTTTACGACAGTAACACATTGAGTGAAAATTCTCCATATGACAAATTTGGAAAGAAATTACCGACACGAAATAAACCAGTCGGTTCTCACACTCATTCATATGACATTGATATGTCAGTACTCATTTTGGTTATAAAAGTTTTGTTGGCAAACGTTTTCTTGACTTTTGCAACAATTTAACTTTTCATAAAAGTGTGAAATATTTTGCAAATCGTTACGCTCAAAATTCCAGTATGCGACGTAAATGAAATCGCCTTTTCTTTAAACATATGCTTGCACACACTGACTCATTTTCGATAAAAGAATATTTACATATTTATTTTAATCGTGAAAATTTCATGTAAGGTATATACGGACACAAAGCATGAAACTCTACTTGCAATTGAAGGCTACTCGCTCTAACAAGGTCGACCGCTTTACTCATGCAACTCATCATTGACATTCTTCCTTCGACCAGTGGTCGCCTTCTCGGCCTAGCAACAACTTTTAGTACATACGCTCCACGATCCACTTACTCCACCATTCCATTCTATTTTCGTCTTGGTCAATTTTTCTCAGAATCTACCTCTGCACGTTCTCAATCTGACACTTAAAAGCTCGACTAAGGAGTCAGGGCTCTAATCCCCTGCTCGTTCTTGAATTGACACTTTCAAGATCTCGACACTATACTTCCTTACCCTCTGAACGGATCTATCCCACGATTTCTAGAACTGAGACTCTCTAGAAATAGGAGTCTTACTCAAAATCAATCATTCACCCTCTTCGAATCCACAAAGATCTACCTCTAGACAACTCATAATATTCTATACAACATTTCTTCTCTACGATGTATACATACATCACATCATAAATGATCTCTCATGATTCTTCCCCAATAAGGGGTCTCAGTCTATCCCTCAGGGATCTTGTTGATCTTCTAGATTACTGGAACACGACATATAAACTAGCTTAAGTCTACAACTTCAGAATAATAAGGCAGGCTAAGCACATACATGTACCTGTAAGTTCACAATTACACTGGCAAGGTGTAACCCCAAACTTACCTTACATGACTGTCCTCGGTACCCTATTAGTCCTATATCTACAATAGTGTCATCCTAACACATTTCCTGATTCTCAATTGTGATTTCTATTCCCAATGTTTAAGTTTAGGCCCGTCCGGTCACCTAAATCCCTTAAACTATGGCTCTGATACCATTTGTAACAACCCAATCTAAATAGAACATTCATATCATTAAAAACATAAACATTACAAAACTGGGTCCCAATATTTTTGTTACATCAGTCTCAAAACTAAGGTTGGCGGAAACAACCTATACACAACTGAGAACATACTAGCTTCTATGAGTGGCACTGGCATTGTCTCTATCTGCATATGTACTCTATACTGCTCTTGCTCACTTACTTGAGCCTCCTACTAGTTGTTTACCTGAAAAGGTTTTAGTTTTGAAAAGCGAGGGTTAGACCATGAGGTCTAGTGAGTTCCTTCCGTAAACAGCGTACATCAACATTATAAAAATCATTTTATAAAACTGATAACATTTTCCACATAAGCATCAATCATGGTACTGCACAGTGTTTAAGGATCACGTAAGCTAACCGCGATCGGGGCCCAAGCAGACTCCCCTCTCGCCTCATACCGGGGCCCAAGCAGACTCCCCTCTATCCGAGTAGAAGGGAAATGAATTCCCTCCTACAAGCTCGTGACAAATCCAAGTAGGAAGGAAACAAGTTTCCTCCTACAAGCTAGTCACAAATGCCCAAGGGATCATCGGATCCCAAGGTACTCAGATCCCACCGTGCAGACTGACTCCACATAACATACATATAGATCATCATAAATCACGGGACGTGAAGGCTTTATAAATCATTCCTTTTGTGCTAAATCATCTTTCAAGCAAAACATACTTTTCAGGGAGAAATTCGTAAAAGCTTGTAAGCATATCATGATTGTAAACATACCATAATCAGTGAAACATTTAACTTTCATTCAAGTAAAAATCATGTAAAATAACATGGCATTTCTACACAAACACTTTCTTTGGAAAACACGTAAAATCACGTATTTTAGTTAGAAAAACTCACATGGCTTGCTCGCTTCAAAGCTTCTCACTTACTCATCCGATCTCTAGGTGGAACACCTATTATTTAGGAAACGTATATCAAAATCTATTAATTTATATTCGAGCTTACTTCCGAATGTGCCCACAATTATCTTATTTGATAATTTACATTTCTAACCCAAATACTTGGGTTCTGGACTCCCCTTAAATTAATTCTGGACTACGGTCAAAAGAGCAAGTACCGGATCCCTAAAATAACATACCGGATCTCACATAATATCCACTACCGGAATTATTCAAATACTCAAATTAATCGATTCTAAGGGTCCATTATCATTTCGGTCCACTTATCAATGTGACTACCGGTACCAATTCTAAATTCTAATAACCCACTCTTTGTTCACGGCCCAAGAAAATAAAACAATCTTTCGGTCACGTGACCCCAATTACATAATGGAGTTAAGGGATACCTCACATCACGTGACACTTGCAATCTATGGATATAGCAGTCACGTGGCCTAACATCAAATTTAGAAATACATGTGGTCCATATTAATCCACACACGTGGCTCATCTCCAATCCATGATAAATTAATAATTTGGTCCATTTGACCATCGGCCCATATGACTTGGTTTAACAAGACCAAACTAAAATTCCGGCCCACGTGGTATGAGAGTCCGGGATTCATAATGCACTCCGACACATTTAAAAAAAATTCCGGAAACTACTTACAAAAATCATTTTCCGGATCCTCTTGGTAATTCCGGGACCTTACATCTCAACCCACTTCCGGAACCACTCCAAGTTCCGGATCCATTTTCAAACGCCCGGCCCAGTTCCGGATCCTACTTAAAATTAGAAGTTACGGACTCCTTTTTGGGTTCCGGTCTTAGCGATTGCAGACCGAACCTAATTTCTTTATATTTAACTTAACACTATAGATTAACCATCAATTTTCTTCCACAATCAATATGTGTTACTCTCCAATCTCATACATTCACGTGCATAGCTAATTAAACCATTTAGAGTTAAGGGTCAGGTTCAAGGGAAAACCCTAAATAACCGGAAAACCGAAAAACCACGAAAATACGGAGGAAAAAGTATATCAATATGGATGTCAAATTAACGAGAAAAATATGATCATTTATTTGGTGTAATTTATTTCGTTCGAATTTTGTTTATTTTTCGTCTTTTTTCGAATAAAAAATAGGGAGGGTGAGGTTTTTTTATTTAATTAATATTGTTGTAACCGCCCGTCTAACCACATCCATCCGATCATCTGATCTAACGGTTGATAAAGTGTTTTTTAGTTTTTCATTTATTTGAGGTTTTCCCCTGAACCTCCCTCTTAGAGTTAAACCCCTTTAATGTTGTTCTTACAAGAATGCTCAGCTTAAACAATGAGATACCAAAGAATTGATTTACTAGCTATCTATTGTGTAGGAATCAACATAGGGAAATAATCTCTTACCAAAAACTGAACCTTCTCCAATGGAAATCGTTGCCAAGACTCTTGCTACTCTTTCCTTCCACTTCTCGGCCGCCACAAACAAGAAAGAATATTCAGTAAGATGCAATACCTAGGGATTTGTAACAATTTATATCTTTCATAAATTGCACAAAGGCCCCTTAACTTATCTTGCATTTTTTTTGACATTAGTCACTAAACTTTCACACTTGCTAGAAAACCCGATTGTTACAGATTATACAAACATCAATAAACATATTTATATAAAACAAAGATATAACATGCCATGACATGGCATGAAGCCATAAGATTTTGGTATTTTCAAATAGTGAATTGTGATATATTAGAGAGTGTATATAATAGGAGAAGGTATCATTGAAAATTAAAAACAGATTGATGACTGTTAAAACGAAGTTTGTTTACAAACACAATTAAACAATCAATAAGGTACGACCCAAAAGCCATAAGATTTTTCTTTTGACTAATACCTCAATAGATATTTTACAAAAGATAACATAAATATTTGTAATAACCGTGATTTTATTTGAAAGGATTAAAGTTTAGTGGAGGAATTTTAAAGTTGAAAGTCTAGGGGCTAATTTTGTAATCTTGATAAGAAGGTAGAAAAGCCTCTTATTGAGCTCAAAACCCTAGAAATAAATCAGTAGGAGTGTTTGTGTCTGTGTGCGGTTGTAGAGAGAAAGAGCAGAGTAAGGAGAGAAAGCTTTGGTCTCAAGAAGCAAAGTCTGAGAAGGATTTCACCAACCATCACTTTGGATGAGGAAAGAAAACTAAAATCTATTGCTACATTGATTTCATCAGGTAACCTCTACTCTCAATTCTTAATTTTAGAGTTGTTGCCGGGTTGTTTGGGCTATTGTGGGTTCATTGTTTTTAAAGTGTATAAAGAATGTGTAATAAGATTTAGATAAATCAATGTGTTGGAAAGGGGATTAGTAATCGATTGAAATAGGCAAATCTTCAGTATTAATCTTAATCAGTACCACATCGCCATGTCTTTTACGAGGTTCCAAAACTTATAAAGATCTGGAATAGGAACTCGTCGGGATCCGGAATTAAATCTTTGGACTTGTTCCAGAACTTAATCCAAGATCCGGAATAAAATTGGTTCCGGAGTTGTTAATAAAATGTGTTTCGGAGTTGTTTATAAAATAGGTTCCGGAATTTGATTTTATGAGTAAGAACCGAAATGGCCCAAGATCCAGAATTTGCAAGAGGATCCGAAACTGGGCTTTTGGTCTAAGATCCGGAATGCATTCTCAATTAAGAACCGGAAGTTTTGTCTTGGGCTACATGTTAGTCCTTGATCTTCAACAATCCAAGAATTAAGTAACAAGAAGAGGAAGAACAATTTATTCTTGAAAAGTAAACTAATCTAGAGAGAACACAAGAGTGTTTAGAATCTACATCTTGAATTATGAAACTGTTAGCTACAAACTACATAACAAGTACTATTTATAGTCTTCCTCACTTGTTACACTGCGTAAGCACAAGCCCATTTACAAAGCCTTTGCTTTACAAAACTTTCTAATATTAAGGACAACTTTAGTGTCCTAACAGCCACTATGTTCCAGAATGAAACCAAGACCCGGTATGTTTGCCTTGGGCCGAGAGATCCGGAGGGTTAGTGGATCCGGTATCTAGAGGCTTGGTCCAAAATTGTTGTTATTGGAAACCGAATTTTAGGGATTAAATTAGTGGGACCCAGAGCCCACTCAAGAAAAAGTTTAGAAATTGGACTAAGTAGCTACGGATCCGAAATGCTTTTATTCAGAGCCACGTGATCCAGAAATTGTTATTTCTTTTTGGGCTAAATCTTGATCCGGGGATTTTAATTATTGGGCCATGGGGTAATAACCGGGTTTCTTTTTATATTTTTGGTTCAATAAGTAAAATTGTGGTAGAAAGTCGAAGTTAAGAAGTTTCGTGGTTCAAGTGTGAAATAGGAGAACTTAAGTGTGTGCGGCTACTGTGTGTGTGTGTGATTTTAGTATGTGAGTGTGGTGAGCAAGTAGAGTTTCAAGAAGAAGAAATCGCAGGCTGGGAGTGAGAATTTCTGAAGCAATTAGAGGTAATCTCTTTCTTCCATAGCTTGTTTATCTTATTAGAAATTTGGGAAATTAAGGGTTGAGCTATTGTTGAAAAAAAAAATTAGAAAGAAATCAAAAGCGTTTGGGTATTATTCATAATTGTTATAGTAAGAAATTTTGGATGAATTAACTAAGCGATTTGGTTAGATTTATGATTCCTATAAATTATTTCGAATTGGCTGTGGCTGGGTTTAATCGTTTTGTTGTGGTAAAACAAATTCGCGATGAAAAGACTCAGACATCCGGAATTAATTAATTTGGGATCCGGAGTGTGTCGGTGTAGTGGATCCGGAACTAAGTCCGGAACGTGTATTAAATGGGCCGAAGCCCGGAATGTAGAACATGGAGTTCCGGTATTTATTGTTCAATGGAATTCCGGTACTTAGTTTAATGGGTTTCCGGAATATTGTTAAGTGGAGTTCCGGAAGTGATCCAAGATAGTTCTGGTAGTTTAAATAAATGGGCCGGAACCGGAATCTTGCAATTGGTCCTTATTTTAGTCGGTTGGGCCGCAATGAGAATGTTAATGGAATCGTGATGTATTTGTTGGCTGGCCCAAAAACCGAAGTTAAGTATGGGGAATCCGAGAAATTAATTTAATTTGGGTTGGTGGATTTTTGGTGAGAATTGGATCGGTGTTTTGGGCTCAAAGTCCAATATATACAATTCATTAATTAGGCTTTGATACATATTTTTTTAATTGGGCTTCGAGATATATTTATTTAAGTTGGGTTCCGATATATATTTATTTAAGTGGGTTTCGGTATATGGTTATTTATGAGATCCGGAATTGATTTTTAAAAATATTGGACCCGGAAGGTAAGTTGGGCCGTGAGGATCCGGTATTCCAACGGGTCCGGTATTTAAGTGTTGGGTATTTTCGACTGAGACTTTCCCAGTTAATAAAATCCAGTAGAACCCAGTGTGTCTTACCTGGTATGTGTGTTGGGTTAAATTGTAGGTGCGAGTAGAGACGATCGGTGCGAGTAAGAGATCCTAATCAGGACTCCAGGCGAGTCTTTCTAAACCTAAATTTTAAACAAGTGTGTTTGATGGTTATTATCTAACTGTTCGCATTTCAACTGTATTTATTTCAAAATAAAGAATAAGTGTGTTGAAGATTATTATGTAACTGTGTGCTTTTCAACTGCTTCTATTTCAAAGCAAAGATTAATTGTGTGACAATATGTGTGATTTATACGTGTGTGACCATGCTCTGGTATTGGTGTGAAATGGGGGTGTGTCCCATAATAATTATATATATGAATTTGTTTCATATATGGGTGGTGTGTGCTCTATTGCGCTGTCACGGTGTGTGTGACTATAGCGTGTGTGTGCCCTATTGCGCTGTCACGGTGTGTGTGACTATAGCTTTTGTCAGTAGCATGTGTCAATGTGTGCATATCATCTTAGTGTGCTTGTTATGATTGGTATAAATGCTTTCATAACTGATTTTATAAACTGTGATATTTTTTATGTGACTTTGTGTGGAGGGAACTCACTAGACCTCATGGTCTAACCCTCGCCTTTCAAAACTAAAACCTTTTCAGCTAAGCAGGTAGCCGAGAGCACGTTTAGAGGTTTGGCAAGACGTGGGTCGGAGCTTGCATTTAGAAGGAGTAGAAGAATTTCCTTTTTATGTCTAGTTAGATTTCTCAGCTGCTTTTAGGGTTATTTCCACGAACCCTGTGTTGTAAATCTTGATAGTGTGACCATGTTGAGCCGTTTTTGGCATTATGAATTTAGAGGTAGCTTCTAGCTTGTATATTTAGAATTGGGCTATTACACATGGTGATCTAGTATGGTTTATCAAATCCAAGATCCGATATTTTTAATTTAATAAGTTCCGGTGTTGAGCTTTTAATAAGTTTCGGTATTGGGTGAATTAAGGAATCCAGAATACTATTTCACTTGAATCGGTAGGCAGAGTCCATTAATTATGATTTTGGACTAGAAGTGTAACTTACCAAAATAGATAAATTTGGGTTAAGTTCGGGAGCAAGCTCGAGTAATAAATTAAAGACTTATGACATGCGTCTATTAAATTTAGGTGTTCCATCTAGAGATCGGAAGCCTAAGTAAGAGGTCGTGAAACGAGAAGAACATGTGAGTTCCCTAAACCCTTTTTACACGAAACAAGCTGCCAAATATTTTACTGATATGGTTTATTACGAGCATGAATTGTTTTCCCACTGTTATGTATGCTTTCCCATGAAAAATATGTTTTATCGAAAAGATTATCCAGCAAGATGAAATGATTTATAAAGATTTACACAGATTTCATGTTTCATGATTTATGATTGAATTATGTGTATTTTATGTGGAGTCGGTCTACACAGTGGGATCTGAGTACCTCGGGATCCGATGATCCCTTGGGAAATTGTGACTAGCTTGTAGGAGGGAATTCGTTTCCTTCGTACTCGGATAGAGGGGAGTCTGCTTAGGCCCCGGTATGAGGCGAGAGGGGAGTCTTTTTGGGCCCCGATCGTGGTTAGCTTATGAGATCCTTAAACACTGTGCAGTACCATGATTGATGCTTAAGTGGAAAATGTTGATGAGTTTTATAAAATGATTTTATACTGTTGATATATATTGTTTACGGAGGGGATTCACTAGACCTTTTGGTCTAACCCTCGCTTTTCAAAACTAAACCATTTTCAGGTAAGTAAAAGTAGGAGGCTCAGGTAAGTGAGCAAGAGCAGGATAGAGTACAGATGCAGATAGAGACAATGTCTGTGCCACTTATAGAAGCTAGTATGTTCTCAGTTGTGTATAGGTTGTTTCTGCCAACCTAAGTTTTGAGACAGATGTAAAGAAATTTTGGGACCCAGTTTTGTAATAATTATGATTTAATGCTATGCATGTCCTGTTTTAGTTTTGGGCTGTTACAAATGGTATCAGATCCATATTTTAAGGGATTTAGGTGACCGGATGGGCCTAAACTTAAACTTTGGGAGTAGAAATCACAACTGAGAATCAGGAAATGCGTTAGGATGGCACTATTGTAGAGATAGGATTAACAGGGTACCGAGGACAATCGTGTAAGGTAAGTTTGGGATTACACCTGGCCAGTGTAATTGCGAACTTACAGGTACATGTATGTGCTTAAGCTGCCTTATTGTTCCGAAGATGTAGTCTTAAGCTAGCTTATACGTCGTGTTCTAGTAACCTAGAATGTCAGCAAGATCTCTGAGGGGTTGTGTTGGTCCCGAAGGGTTATACAAGTTTGTAGAAGGGAGGGGGGTTGAATACAAACACATGATTTTTACTTTCTAAATTGTTTATTGATATATCTTAAAACAATTTACAACTTGTTGCGGAACAAGATTAAGGATAAACCTAATCTAAACAAGTTAAGAACACTAAGTTTCTTGCACTAGAAATAAGATAGAAAGGAGATAAGAATATTACGAATAATATTCTAACACTAAGAGAGAAAGAAGAAGATGGCCACATACTTCAATTCTGAAGTAGGGTTCTTCTTATATACTGCATGCATTTAATGCATAGAGTGTTACTTTACACGTGGCAGCAACTGAGTGGTTGCATGTTTTGACCTTTGTAGACAACCTTAGTAGCCGCATGGTGCACAGTGTAGAATCAGAGTTTGTTGTACGATTCTAGACAGATAGGAGGTCCGTTCTGACATTTCGTACGGAGACGTGCAAGGGGATAGACAAAAGTAACTTGTAGAGTAGACCTCATGATCAGCGTTCACTGAACAGTTCTTTATCAGTGAATGATAAAGCTCAGCGATTGCTGAAGTCTTCTACTTGATACTTCACGTTGAGTGGACAGGTCTTGCTTCGCTGATATCCGCAGCAGTTCATTAGTAGACTTGTCGCTGGTTATTGGGCTTGATTTTCGACTTCAGCGTAGAACCTTTGTTGAAGTGAAACTTGTCTTCAGGGATCATAAGTAAACAACTAAACTATCAGCGATCGTCACAGAGACTAAACAGGCTCAGAGCTACTGGATGAACAGTGTTCGCTGAATGTCTAATCTAAAGAGCGAGAATTCCTATCAGCGGTACTGTAAAGTCCTAGTACTTATCAGCGATAGTGAAACTCTAATACATATTGTTTACTTACAAATTTCACTAAGTGTTTAAGAGAGGGTCATTATCAAATCACTGAGGGTTTGGATCAACAATCTCCCCCTATTTGATTATGACATAGCAACAAAGAAAATTGCTAAGTATGAAAACATAAGGTTAAAAAGAACTCATAAAATATTTGTCCATTTTACTGTTTTCTGGGATCTTTTATGTACTGATGGAGTAAAGTACATTCGCTGAAAATTTTCTTTTAACTTCGTATAAGATTACAGAGGGAAGTAGAAAAATTACAAGTACAAAAGAGGTAAGCTGATAAAGATAGAAAGATTACAAGGAAATCCTATCAGCCTTCAAAAGGTTCTTCCTTAATGAGAAGTTCATCAAGGGTCTTTGTTGTGGGTATCATCCAATCAGGGACCGTTACTCCTTGATCTCGTTTATTCTTTGCTTCAGCAAAGATTAAGGGTTTGAGATATTGTGCCTGAAGATCGCGTCTAAATACACACCAATAGATGAGATCCCTGAGCTGTTCAATGGGAGTGATGGGAAGCTCAGAGACACGTTGAAAACGTTGTCCTTCATCGTAGTCGAGAAAGAAGATACCATAAGGTTCGCTTATGACTTTACCAGGGACGAAACGTTCACCAGGTGGCAGAGAGGTATCCAGCGCTGAGAGATCAGGATCAGGACCAGGTACTTCAGTATGTGAAAAACCAATACTTGTTTCGTTCCGGATAGGAGGGCCTGAATCTGATGGTTTGGACTTTTTCTTTGCAGAGGCCCTTCTTTGTTGAGTCGCAAGAGGAGGATGAAGAGGAATATCCACAGTAGAAGAAACCAAGTCGATCTGAGAATTTATGATTTTCTCGACATGGCTCTTATATTGTGAGCTAGATCGCTGAATGGCTATTCGCATCTCCAACCATTCAGAGAAACCGTACTTATTGATCGTAGCAGCGTAGATGTTTTCCTTGGTACCGTTTTCTCTGAATAGATAGACCTTAAAAACTGGAACATCTATGGTCGATTTTCCTCTGATGAATACCTTGTGAATTCTGGCAGCCCGATATCGATAGTGCAGTCTTTCTTTTCACCATTCCAAGGTAGAATCAGATACATTGGTCTTTTCTTCAACGATCTTCTGGGCGTCTTCCCATAAATGACGTTGGACTTCGATGGGAGTTCTTTTCAGTTTGGGGTCATTCACCGATTCTTGGGCAAGCTGGATGGCAAGGGCCTTATCTTTTTCATCAGCTTCCTTCTTTTCGGCGAGTAATCTTTTGGCTCTAAGATGATCAACGCACTCTTTCTTTGATAACCTGAACTTTGTGGGAACAGGGACTTTGGAGCGAGGGAGGATGATTCGCTGATCCTCGAACTTCTTGATCATTTCTTCTCTCCTTTTTTGATCCTCTTCACTTAGCTTTTGAGGAGATAAGGAAGGTCTATTTTTGTGAGAGAGAAGTTGTTCTTCAGGTTCATCGGTCTCAGTGATTAAATCCAAGACCGGGATTATTTCTTCAACTCTTGTGGCTGGGATTATTGTTGGTGCAGCAGTGGGGACTTCAGCTGGATCCTCAAGCAGGGGAGAGGACTAGCTGAAACACATCGATTGTTTAAGTAAGAAGAGTTGGGGAAGAAAGAGATAGAAAAAAGAATGTGGTTAAGTGTATAGAGGTTTTATGGAGAGGAGAACTGAGATTGAGAAGGGATAGAGAAGGGATGCAGTGTAAGGGAAGAGAAGATATTGTACCTGACAAACTGGCTTTATCTGAAGGATGTCCAGATTGCCTTCTGCAGCGAGGCCTTTGTTTTTGCCTTTATCAGCTTCAGACGCTGCAGGCTTTGTCTTAGTCGTCTCCCCTGATGGTTCATTTATCGAAATCCCTTTCACAGGGACCTTCTTGGGCTCAACGAAGAAGAAGTCATCATCATCATCGTCATCATCATCATCATTTTTATGAGATGATGGTGGTTCGTCGTTAGAGATGTCGATAGCTTCATCGTCTTCAGCTTCTTCTTCAGACTCGTCCTCATCAGCGTAAGGTTTGGTCACATCAGCAGCAGCTTCAGTTTCCTCATCGAGTTGCTCCCCCTCAAGAGCAGAGGGAGTTTTCTCGGTTCCCTCAGGGTCTTTAACTCCCTGAGGTTGTTCAGCAGCAGCAGTAGTAGAACTCGTCTCCCCCTCATCTAGGGGAAGGTCTTCAAGAGATTTCTTCTCCCCCTCAACATTATGGGGAAGGTCTTGATCCTTCCCCCTCTTCCACATGATGGATGGGGGAAGATAGTGAAATATTAGCATCAGTATGAGAATCACTGTCTTCTTGGGCAGTGAGTCCCATGCATAATTCAACCACTGCTAATCTGTCGTCTAGCCAGATATAGCAGGATGGAGGCTTTGAAGATTCTCTCGATCCGTCTGAGTAAAATGCGATGGAGTGCAAGTTGGAGCATTCAGACGCTCGAGGATTTGCTGCAGTAGATTGGTGGCGGTGCTGACATCTGTCCTTAAGAAGGACACTTCTGTCTTCAGCGTTGTGACTTCGCTGGACATGTTAGTATGGGAGAGGTTGAGATTGTTGATGGCAGTAGAGTTTTCAGCAAGAGTAGCAGCAAAACTTGCAATGTTGCCATCCACCTTCTCCAGATCAGCACTAGAGGCTTTCTTATCAACGATCTCAGTAAGCTTTTTCAGATTTTCTCCAGCGCCTGTAACTGCTGAAGAGTTGGTGGAGAGAGTAGTGGTGAGAGATTCCACTTTAGTTTCCAAGTCTTTCAGGGAGTTGTTGATATCTCAGAAGTTTGGGGTTTTGAGAGAGGAGTAGGTTGAGTTATATGTATACCTGCAGGCGGGTTGGCGAAGTTGTCGAAACCTTGTAACCCTGAATGGTATTCCATGTCGCCTTCGAGAGTGCCTTGGCGCATGGAGGTGCCTGCAGATCCTAAGTTTGTTTCCATCATCGCATGTAGAGTATCAGCAGCTGAATCATGAACGATGACGTTGGTTCCTGCGAACGGTGGGAAAATTGGTAGAGTGTCCAAAGAAAAAGTGGGAGGAGTGAAGGATGAGAAAATTGGTTGGGTTCGGGGTTCAGCGTTGGATCCGCTGACAATCACTTCAGTCTGTAGAGAGGCTGAAGGAGGTGGGTTTAGTTCCAAGTTTATAACCTCAGTGTTTAGAGACGCTGATGTTGGGATGGAAGAGGTGGCTTGAGCAGCTGTGGCAGAGCATACCACGAAACTATCCAGCGACTCTTGTATAAGATTAGTCGTGGAGTCTTCAGCCGTTGATGGCTTGGAGGGTTCCTCTTTGGTTTTCTTGATCCTTTTGGAATCATGTTGGGAAGATGAGTGTTTCCTTTTACGAGAAGGAGTAGAGGGTGCAGCCTGGGTATCAGCGATGGGGATTTCCGCTGAAGTAGCTGCAGAAGTAGAAGAAGGAGGACTGAGAAGAGGTAAGAGAGTAGAGAGACGTACCTCGTTTGGCAGAGACTTGAAGTCGAGCACCTTAGGGCCAACCTGAGAGAGTCTCAGATCACCCTCTGTTGGGTATTTGTCCCCAAGTCCTTGTAGAAAGACGGCGCTGATGAATCTGGGATATGGAACCCATGATGGTCTATCAGCCATATCTACTCTGAACGCAAGATTGTCATAGATGATCGAGGCCCAGTCAACATGGAGACCTTTCAGCAATGCATAGCCCATTGCTTGTTGAGGTTGAGCGGCTTGATCAGAGGAGTCGGACTTCGCTGTCATGCAGCTTATCAAGTGAGCGAAGATGAAGTTCATCTCGCTGGGCATCTTTGATTTCTTGATCAGGGTCAGTTTCTTCTCAAGCAATTTGTCCATCCCTGTGTCCCATGTGTAACCCATTGCATCAAAGAAGGCAGTGATTGCTTCCCTATCAGCATGGTTTTTGTGGCTTGGCAGAGGGACTAAGCGTTTTTCTTTGGTAGCTATGGGTAGGCTGAGTGCACGCCTGATAATGGCGGGGTTGATTTTGGTTGTGCCAAATTCGGTGTCACAGAGAATGACATCAAGTAGTTTCTCAGGGTCTTTGGATGAAGGAACCTGAGCTCGTCTGACAGTATACCAGAACTGAGATAGAAGGAATTTATGGGCAGGGGGTACGGTAGTGAGGGCTGTAGATAAGCAACAGGTTTTGAGAAAGTTTACAGCATCATCCAGATGCCTGACTTGCTTTTTCGGAGGAAAATCGAAAAGCGCATAGAGATTGTTGTTGTTGAAAGTGACTTTCTCAAGCGTGAACTTGACTTGAGGAGCTTTGATGAGAGTCAGTTTCTCAGCAGCAGGAGATTTCTCAGCAGTAGGAGCGGCAGTAGAGGCCATTTCTGTTATTCACATATAAACATGAAGAAGAGATAAAGAACAATGTCTTAATGTGGAAAGATTTTCCAAATAAGATGTTGTTGATTTTTGTCCATTTCATTCAGACCAAAGATGTCTTAATGAAGATTAGGGTTTTTCTTTGTTTTGAAAAAGAGATACAAAACATGGAGAGTATGTGTTTTCCAGTTTCTAGAAGAGATTCTGGAAAAACATATGAAGAATAAGTTTAAGAGTTTTGGTTCAAACTTGAAGAACAACCATGAAGGTTGTGTTCATAAAACCATGAAAGAAATGATTTCATTTTTAAAAGTTGTTTTGTTTGATCTTGTAGAAACAATGAGAAGATCAGAAACAAGTTAAAACAGGTAAATAATAAGAATATTAACCTTGTTATCGAAGAAGAAGATGAACAGTTTCTGGAAACAAGAGTTCAAGATGCAACAGTAATTCTTTTCTTGTAGGAGAAGTTGTTCGCGTAAAGGAAAAATATAAACTCGAATGGGTTTATTTAGTGGGAATAGAGAGAGAGAGAGAGAAACTAGAGCGGGAAAGTTTTTCATCATGACACGGACACGTGTTTGCGTTTGATTGGATGAGAAAACGAAACGTGCAAACGTGTGTCAGAAAAAGAATGTGCCAGGGTTTATCCGTTTGATTACGTCACAAACGTCTTTTCACATTTTAGGATGTCTCTGAGGTTTTTGAAATACTCGGGAACATTTTGAAAACATGAAGCACTGAATAGAAATATCAGTGTTAGGTTTTAGAAATTTCAAAGTATTGCTGATAAGGAAGAGATATCCAGCGATACAATTTGTTTTGAAATCTTGCATTCATTTGCGAACGTCAGCGAGTAAAGAGAAATCATACCTTAACATCAGCGAATCAAGTTTGTTCAGAGAGAAGATGATAGAATGGGTTATACAAGTTGGTTTTATCCTGTCGCTGATCAAATGCGAACCGCTGAAGAGTTTATTCTTCAAAGTTCAACATTCCAAGCTCGCTGATGAGAAAGTTAAATCTTGTCTCATCAAGAGGTTTCGTGAAAAGATCAACTAATTGAACATCAGTTGGGATAAAGTGAAGTTCTATATCAACGTTCATCACATGATCTCTGATAAAATGATACCTGATTTCGATGTGTTTGGTCTTTGAGTGTAGCACTGGATTGTTGGCTATAGCGATGGCAGTTGTGCTGTCGCAATAGATTGGAATTTTCGAGAGCTGAAGGTCATAGTCCAGTAGTTGATTTCTCATCCACAAGACCTGAGAACAACAGCTTCCAGCAGCTACGTACTCAGCTTCAGCGGTGGAGGTGGACACTGAGTTTTGCTTTTTACTTGTCCAACTCACCAGCTTTCCACCTAGGAGCTGACATCCTCCTGTGGTGCTTTTCCTATCCATCTTGCAACCTGCAAAATCACTATCTGAATAGGCGATTAGATCAAACCCTGAATCTTTGGGATACAAAAGACTTAGGTTAGGAGTACCCTTAAGGTAACGAAAGATTCGCTTTACAGCGATCATATGAGATGCCTTAGGTTCAGCTTGATATCGTGCACACAAACAGGTTGTGTACATAATATCAGGTCGGCTAGCTGTAAGATACAAAAGAGAGCCGATCATCCCACGATACGTCGTGACATTAACAGGTATTCCAGAAGAATCCTTGTTTAGTGTCAGCGGTGGTGCCATAGGGGTTTTCATAGCTGAACTCTGAGTTAAATCAAATTTCTTCAGCATATCTTTAACATACTTTCCCTGATTAATGAAAGTTCCCTTTTCATTTTGTTTTATCTGAAGACCAAGGAAATATGTTAGCTCACCCATCATACTCATTTTATACTCTGCTTTCATTCTATCAGCGAAACGAGTACAAAGGTTAGGGTTAGTAGAACCAAATATAATATCATCGACATATATTTGAACAAGAATAATATGACCTTTTACTTTTCTGAAAAATAGAGTTTTGTCAATCTGACCACGCTCAAATTGTTCAATATGGAGATAAGTAGAGAGAGTGTCATACCATCCACGAGGAGCTTGCTTTAAGCCATAAAGTGCCTTATCCAGTTTATAAACATAACCTGGATGCTTAGGATCTGAGAATCCTGGAGGTTGTTCCACGTAGACTTCTTCATTCAGCTTTCCATTAAGGAACATTGACTTGACATCCATTTGATACACTTTGAAGTCTTTGTGTACATCGTAAGCTAAGAATAGACGAATAGCTTCTAGTCTTGCTACTGGAGCAAGGGTTTCGTCGTAATCTATACCTTCCTCTTGTCTGTATCCCTGAGCAACGAGTCGAGCCTTGTTGCGGGTTACAGTTCCATGTTCATCAAACTTGTTTTGATAGACCCATTTAGTGCCTATCACTGACTTGTCAGATGGACGAGGAACAAGCTTCCAAACTTTGTTTCTTTCAAATTCAGTCAGCTCTTCTTGCATAGCGCTGACCCAGTTCGGATCTTGCAGGGCATCATCTGTTTTCTTTGGTTCAATCGGAAAAATAAAGTTAACAAATAAACAAATGTTACATGCACTTCGTCGAGTCTGAACACCAGCGTTTGGATCACCAAGTATTTGATCAATTGGGTGATTATTAGTCCATCGCTGAGCCGGAGCATGAGTCGCTGACTCAACCTGAACTGGAGGGGCTGAAGATGAGGCTTCAGTAACTTCTGGTATATCGGCCAAGAGAGGAGTAGGTGCATATGTCATTACATTCACTGATTGCTGAGAAGTAGATGGAATGTCTGAGACATTTGGTTCAGAAGCAGGCATAGTGTTTAGAGGAACAGCTGAGACCCATGAAGTTTCAGCTTCACTAGTCTGCATGTTTGGGATGATAGTAGGACCATCATCTTCAACAGGATGAGTATGAGGAGTGGGAATGTCTTCTGAATCACCAAGATGAGAAAACATCCATTGATTCAGTTCTTCAGTATCAGCAGAAGGTCTAGAATTCGCTAAATGGGATTCGTCAAAGGTGACATGAATCGTTTCTTCAACTGTTTGTCTTCTTCGATTGAAGACTCTGAAAGCTTTGGAGATTGAAGAATATCCAAGAAAGATTCCGTCATCAGCTTTAGGATCAAACTTTCCAAGGGCATCTCTGTTGTTCAGTATGAAACATTGACATCCAAAGATGTGAAGAAAGCTAATTGAAGGCTTTCTCCCATGAAAAAGTTCATAGGTTGTCTTTTTGAATCTTTTTACGATCAACGACCTGTTTTGCGTAAAACAAGCAGTGTTGACAGCTTCTGCCCAAAACTGAGTAGGCAGGTGAGAATCGCTGAGCATTGAACGTGCAACTTCAATGATAGTTATATTTCTTCTTTCAGTGACTCCATTTTGTTGCGGTGTTCTCACTGAAGAGAAGTTGTGAGAAATACCCTTACTCTCAAAAAAGGAATCAAGAGAACTGTTTTTGAATTCAGTCCCATGATCACTCCTTATTGAGCGAACGGTCATATTGTTCAGGACTTCCATTTTCCTGACAAAGGTGATGAGTTCTTCAGGGGTGTCACTCTTAAAATGGAGAAACATTACCCAGGTATAGCGAGAGAATTCATCAACTATGACCAGTGTATATTTCTTTCCAGCGATGGATTGTTTGTTAACAGGGCCAAACAAATCCATATGGAGAAGTTGTAGAGGAGATGACACTGATGAGACTTGCTTTGATTTGAAGCTTGCTTTGGTCTGCTTGCCTTTCTCACACGCTGAACATAAGGACTCTTTGGCTTATGAGTGTTGAGGTAGACCAGTAACTAACTCTGTGAAACCCAGAATCTATCAATGATATGTAGAGAGAAAATCTAGAGTACACAAGTCATCCATGTATTGATCTTTAGAGTGTAAATGACAAATGCTACAAGTGTTACAAGAGTTCTAGATTCCTATCTAACTAAGAACTAGACATGCCTATTTATACCCATAACATACAAGGTATAAAGGCATTATGAACTAATACAGTACATTGACTTTACAGTAAATCTTGAATACAATAATGCTCAAACAATCTCCCCCTTTGGATTCAAGATTTAAAAAAATATGACAGCAGTCTTCAACTCTTTGTAAAGTCAATCTTCTCCAACAGACACTCTCTCAAACCATCTTCAAGTCTTGTTCTCATATAAACTTTCTCATATTAAAATGATCTGAAACCATCAATTTGGATGTAGGCAGATTCGAAACCATAAGGATTCGGATGCAAGAGGGTGCGATACCATCCGTTTCGAATCAATAAGGGTTCGAAACCATGGGGATTTGAATCAATAAGGGTTCGAAACCATAGGATTCGAATCAAGAAGGGTGCGAAACCATATGCATTCGGATCAGTTGGATGCGAAACCATGTCGATTCGGATGAAGTTAAATACGAAACCAACGGATGTCGGATCAAGTTGGATACGAAACCATGGAAGTCGTATCAATAAGGATACGAAATCATGAGGATTCGTACCAAGGCAAGTGCGAAACCATACTAATTTGAATCAGAAGGATAGAAGGATGCGAAATCATCTATATTGTTGAACTTTTAGGTGTAAGCACATTCCGAAACGCTCAGAACTAAGATAACCAAATTCAGCAACATTTCAGACTTCACATGATCCGAAAACTTCAACTTTGAGCAATCCAAATCCATATATGAGTGATTCGAAAACATCTTTGTCTTTCACAATGTAAAGTCAATCTTCTTCAATAAAATCTTCATCTCTTTGACCTTGAATTTTCTTCGACATGAAATTGAATTAAACATTTCTCCCCCTTTTTTGATGAATGAGAGCATCATGATCATCAAAAACCATTTTCAATTTCAGTCGCGTCTCTGAGTATTACTAACAATCTCCTCCTTTATGAATAACCTTGCTCCCCCTCAAAATAAGAATTCTGGAGCAATTTGTTTTCTCCCCCTGAAAGTATGCATACGTTTCATTAAAAATATTCCTTTCAAGTACAGTGCATTAATGAAAACATTTATACAAGGAATATAAAATTCATTGAACCACATTTTATAACTACTAACATTTGATCATTTGAAGACTTTACAAAGAAAATCCAACTTAATGAAATTTAACAGATTTTTTAATCAACTGAAATCAAATGCATGTGTTTGGATTCAAATATAAGATATCATTGCATATCAAGTTATAAATGTTCAGTTTCAACCCCTTTATTAAATCTATTTGGTGTGCTAGCATGCGAAATATGATTAGCTTCAAGCATATGCAATTCTAAAACATATAAGAATACTTTGCTCTACTCACACTCTTTGTCCAAAATCAGGATTTTCACAAATTTACAGGTTTACCGCGACTTTGTATTTTCCCCAAGTGTCAAGAGATGTGTGCTCATTGGCATCTTTTCTTTTGTGCACATTGGCATCTTTTGATTTTGTGCTCATTGGCACCTTTTGATTTTGTGCTCATTGGCATCTTTTAATTTTGTGCTCATTGGCATCTTTTAATCAAAAAGTTTAGTAAGCATAAGATACACCGTTAAACATGACTTTCTATCTGGTTCTATAGCAGGATTTGGGTTAGCAGATTCCAGACCAGTTGGCCTTAGGTGCTAGGTGTCGAGCACCCCTTAGAACTTAATTTCCCAAACCAGAAAGGCCACATCGATATATCTTAAACCCATTTGTAACAGTAGAATATGGCTTTCTATCTGGTTCTATAGCAGGATTTGGGTCAGCCGATCCCAGACCAGTTGATCTTAGGGACTAGGTGTCTAGCACCCCTTAGGACTTACTCTCCCAAACCAGAAAGGCCACAGGTACAAATTTTCAAACTAAATGATTTTTATTTGTTTACTTGATGCATCGCAATCACTTGGTTCTAAAAACATAATGCTTCCCCCATATTTTCGTTTCCATCCATCATTTTGACAAATAGGCTTTTTGAGCATTATATTCTATATAAGTGCAGAATTCCATAATTTTGAGTATTCAGCATAATTTCCTTCATGTTTTGCTGACCTTTCGATTTATTTCAGAAGTGAAAGATGAAACAAATATAACTCAGACAATACAAAAACACTTGTAAAATCACTCTTGACACACATTTTATTCATTGAATGAAAATTGAGAATTTCATGTCATTGAATTAAATTTGTGAAGGTTCAAACTTTCAAAGCAGTAGAAGTAAAACATAATGCAATGTTACCTTTCACCACTTGTTCCTTGAAACAGAAAGATGTGACAGTTAAGGATATCACCTGAAAAGTATGAGTTCTAAACTGATTTGTTTAGAAGTCTTAGTCTTTGAAGTACGGGTCCTGAACTGAATTGTTCAGAAGCCAAAGTCGTTGAAATCCGGGTTCTAAACTGATGTGTTTAGAAACCATTATCTTTGCTCCCCCTTAATGGTACAAATACTCTTCTTAAAAAAAATTCACCGCTTCTCTTCTGTTTTCAGTCATGTGTGTGGTATATATATTTCCAAATCAGCACAACACATGATGAACCTGCAAAACAGATTAAGCAGATTTTGGTACCCAACGGGACTTGGGTCCTAGTGTGTTAGGTGTAGATTTCTTAGAAGGAATACTATAAGTACCGTACCAATAAGAAGTATAATCTTTATGTACAAAATCATTTGATCCACAGTAAGAACAACATATTTTCTTATGTGCCAACCTAATCAGATGATTTACAGAATGAATAGGATTAGGTTTAGCAGAAGATTTACCTTTCGGCGCATTGTTGTTTTTGGCCTTTGATGTGGATACAGATGATTTTGGTACATCTTTCTTTGGAACTGTTGTGCCTTTGACTCTCTATTCCATCTTCACCTTCTTGAAGACTGGAACTTCTTCAGTTTTGGAAGTATTAACTTTAGGCACATTTGGTTTGTTATCTGATTTATCAAGCAGAGGATTATAGAAGAGATTTGTTGAACGAATCTGATCTTTTGAGAAATCAGTTGATCTATTAAATTGTTTAGAAGGAATGTTTTTTAAAGCTTGAACTTGAAGAAGTTTTAAAAGAGTATTCAGAATCATTTGATTTAACAAATGGAGTCTGAAAGATGGTATCATGATTGGCCTGCTTCGAGACATCAAATTTAAAAATGACGTCTTCAAGTTCTTTGACTTTATTTATCAAAACAATTTTTTCTTTAGAAATTAGATCAAATTTATTTTGGAGATCAGATTTGATCAATTGATCCTTCATAATATCAGCTGATAAACCAGACAATCTTTTGGTATGATTAAGAATCGCATCTTCAAAATATTCGCGTTCCGATTCAAAATCTTTTTCCAAAAAATTTCTTTTATCAGTAATCTCTTTGAAAATTTCCATATTTTTCTTTTTAAGGGTTTTACTTTCCTTTTCAAAGAGATTTTTCTTTTCCATGAAATCTTTTCTTTCTTTTTTTAAAAGATTTTCTAAATCAGAGATTTTCACGGAAAATTCAGAACTTTTAATCTTAAAAGATTTTCGTTCAGTTTCAAAAACAGCTCTTTCTTTCTCGAGCTTCTCTTTTTCAAAAAATAAAACTTTCTCAAAGTCAGAAACTTGTTTTGAAAGTTTTATACTTCTCAGTTCAAATGCGTCCTTTTATTTAAGAACTTTCTTTGAAGAAGAAAACTCTATTTCATGTTCAGAAAGCTTCTTCTTCAATTCAACGTTTTCACCTTCCAACGTTGTTCTTTTCTCTTGAACTATTTTTATTTGATCTTGTAGATATGAGTTCCCCTTCTCTCTCTCGATTTCTCTACTCTTCATATCAGCATTTTCACTTTCTCTTGAAGTTTCTTGATTTGCTCGTGCAGACTTGAGTTGTCTTTCTTTGTTTCAAGACCTGCAATATATACCTCAAGATCAGTAATTCTTTTAGTAAGTTTAGCATTTGAAGAAGAAATGTCTAAAATTTGTCTCTTTAGATCAACATTTTCTTCCTCCAATGCTTTATTTAAAACAGGAAATGAAGAATTTGAAGTATTAGGTTTAACAAAATTTTGCTTCAAACCTTCACTATCTGATTTAACAAAAATTTGTGGAGTTGGAAGTATTTCTGTTATAAGAACTTGTTGCAAAATTTCATTATTTGATTTAACAAAAGATTGCTTCAAATCTTAACCACTAGATTTAATAATAGTTTGCTTCAAACTCATTTCTTTTTTTTTATTGCTAGATATTGATCTTTCAGAAAATCAAGCAGAAAGTGTATGAAATACACTAAAAAAATATATAAATTTTTTTCTTGAAAAGCTCTTAAAGTGTATGAAAAACACTATAGAAAAAATTTCGGAATAAAAAAAATTTCTCAAATTTTTTTTTAATCAACACGAATTCGGATCAAGAAGGATTCGAAATCAATGGATTCGGACCAAGAAGGGTTCAAAATCCTTGGTTTCGTATCCTTAAGGGTTCGAAATCAATGGATTCGTATCCTTAAGGGTTCGAAATCCTTGGTTTCGTATCCTTAAGGGTTCGAAATCAATGGATTCGGACCAAGAAGGGTTCGAAATCCTTGGTTTCGGTTCCTTAAGGGTTCGAAATCATGATGAACAGTAAACAATGAAGGGTTCGAAACCAAGCTTGAATGATCCGAAATCCTTATGAATGATTCGAAATCATCAAGAACAATCCGAAACCTTCACTTCGAACTCGAAAAACACTAATTCAGCCATAACTTTTTCAATTCTTGATCAATTGTTATGAAATTTCATAGATTTGTTTGAAATCAAATTCCACACACTTTTCAACTTGATCACAAATCCTAATTCGATCGATTTAATCGAGTTAAGATCCAAAAACAGTAGAATAGGGTTTTCGAAAAAAATTTGTAAAAATGATCAAAATCGATGTGATTCTTGTGGAATTTGGTAGAAATCCAAGAATTAAAGATGCTCAGGAATGTAAATCAAGTTTAGTGATGCCAAGAATCAATCCAAAAGATCAAAAAATGAGAAAAATGATGATTTTGGATGAACAATAATCGAAGAAGGGTTAGAAATCTTCGATGAACAGTAATCTCTTAAGGATCCGAAATCTTCAAGAACAGTGTAAAAAATCTTCAATTTGGTCTTTGATCTTCTTGAATTTTCTGTTTAGCTCTGATACCAAATGTGAAACCCAGAATCTAGCAATGATATGTAGAGAGAAAATCTAGAGTACACAAGTCATCCATGTATTGATCTTTAGAGTGTAAATGACAAATGCTACAAGTGTTACAAGAGTTCTAGATTCCTATCTAACTAAGAACTAGACATGCCTATTTATACCCAAAACATACAAGGTATAAAGGCATTATGAACTAATACAGTACATTGACTTTACAGTAAATCTTGAATACAATAATGCTCTAACAAACTCTTTAGAAGATAGAGTATTCAGTGTCTTGAAGTTTAGGTGAGAGAGCCTCTTATGCCATAGCCAGTTGACATCAGATGAGGCTTTTGAGAAGAAACAAGAGTTCTCAGTGGTTGTTGAGTCCATGTTTATTAAATAAACATTTTCCAAACGATAACCGCTTAGAGCTATCTTCTCCTTTTTGTCAGCGACAAAGCAGGATTCCTTAGTAAAGATTACTTTGTTATCCATGTCGCAAAGTTGACTGATGCTTAGAAGATTATGCTTTAGCCCTTCAACATATGCGACTCTTCTGAAGGTTGTTGTACCATTAGAGAGTACACCAAACCCTCAGGTGTGTCCTTTTCCATTTCCACCGAAAGTCACAGAGGGACCCTTCTCTTCCTTATACTCAGTGAGCAGGTTCTTCTTACCAGTCATGTGTCTAGAGCATCCGCTATCTAGATAGCAGATACCCTTCTTAACCTGCATCACAAAGGAAGATTAGTTTGACTTGGGTACCCATTCCATCATGTGTACACACTTGTCAGTGGAGGTAGATGGAATGGAAGGTTCAGCAGTCTTCACAGCATTTGAAGATTCAGCTTTGTCAGTCTTCACTTTGGTTAATTTCTTAACCTCAGTGGTCTTCTTTGCCTTGGGGGCAATAATATTCACCTTAGCTATCTTTTCAGCTTTGGTGGCTGTAGGGCACTTACTAGCAATAAGATTCGTAAGTCCACTGTGATAACATTTCCTGTAACTAAAAGTAGTTCTAGGACCATTTGCATGCTTAGCCGTTAGTTTTAAATGAGCAGGGCTAGTACAAAGTATACCTTTGGTATTGGAAATGGGAGGAACAATCAGTTCTTCAGATTTCTGACCAGTTATATCCACTTTAAGTCTAGGAGTAGATCGCTGAATAAATACAGGGATCTTGTTCTTAGAAGTAGAGGGATAAGTCACTAAAGCTTTAGAAGCATTCAGCTTAGGTACACAAGTACCCTTCTGAGGTTTTTGGTTAAAAGCAATTCCTTTACCTTTGTCTTTAGAGACTGAGGTAGGTTTTGGATAAACAATTTTCTCATTACCTTTAGAAGTTAAGGTAGAGATTTCCTCAGGGATGGGAGGTTTTGAAGAGGAACACTGAGAAGAGAAAGTGTCAGGGATAGAGGATACGAACATTCCAAACTTAAGCATGGAACGGTCAATGGTTGGTTCTAGAGTTTCATCTTTGTAACCAAGACCACGTTTATCAATCAGGGGAATCTGAGACTTAATTATCTCAGTGATCGTTGTTGAGGATTTATACCATCCATCAACAGTAGCTTTTTCAGCTTTTAAAGCAGCGATAGTTTCTTCGCGCTCAATTTTGACTAGCTGATTTATATGAACTTGATCTTTAAAATCTTCTACAATCTTAGAAAGCTTTTATATTTGAAGGTGACAATTTTTAAGCTATTCAGCGAGATCAAGGTTTTGATTTTCAATAACAGTTTTGCCATTCATGGCTTCATATAAACTTCTGGTCAGCAGATCGATTTTTCGAAGACTATCAGCTTCATCAATATTTAAAATATTGGTAAAGAAGGAAAGTGATACCTTAGTAGCAGAGGTTGAAGTAGAGGGAATGTCAGACTTTTCTTCCTTATCTTCAAGTTTGGCCATGAGACAGAGATTGGCTTCATCATCATCTTCAGAGTCAGAAGATTCTTATTCATCAGAAGCAGCCCAATCATAGTCAGCCATCAGGCCTTTGCCTTTCTTCTTAAAGGTTTTCAGCTTTGAATACCTTTCTTTCAGCTTTTTGTATTTTTCATCTCTAGTCCTGTGAGAAAAGTTTTTCTTGGGAAAAGCTGAGGATCTAGAGACTTTCTTTGACCTGCACTCGCTAGCAATAGGTCCTATCTTTTCACAGTTATAGCAAGTAGCAGTAGCCTTATCAATAGGAGTTGGCGATCTTGGCTTGTCAGTAATACCAAGAGGTTTGTTCTTTCTGAAATTTTTCTTATTTGCGAATCTCCTGAATTCATTAGAAAGGAGAGCCATGGATTCATCAAGATTTGAAGAGTCAGGATCTGATGAGCATTCAGAGTTAGTCTCCAACTCAGTGATAGTGATAGTAGATCGCTGAGTGGTAGGTGACTCTGGGATTAAAGCAACAAGGGTGCTTTTGGAATCTTTTACAAGATTCTTCTTAAGATGACTCGATTGCTCATGATTAAGCATCATGCCATATAAGGTAGAAAGTGTCATGATTTTAGATCCTTTGATAGCTTGAGACACATTGAATAACTGTCCCAGCTTTCAGGTAAACATTCTAAGAACTTTGTCAGTACTTCAAAGTTAGAATATTCCTTACCAACAGTTTTTAGATCTATTATTAAGCAGTTAAAACGTTGATGTACTTCAGAGAGAGATTCATTCTTACCACAAATGAAGCTTTCGTACTGTCTTACCAGTTTGATCTTACGTGAGTCCTGGACTTCAGATGTACCTTCATACTGAACACAGATTGTGTCCCATATGGCTTTGGATGTTTTCAGGTTCATGACGGAATGGTAGACTTCGTCAGGAAGAGCCATGGAAAGAAGGGATCTGGCTTTAGTGTCGATAGCCACTTTCTTCTTATCTTCATCAGTCCACATATGAATTTCCTTGGGAACCAACCTTTCTGGAATAGCAGCTCTATTCTCAGCGACTGGAACTTCAGGATCAATTCTAACAGGAATATATGGGCCGTTTTCAAGATAGTAAGGCATAGTAGGGTCTACACCTTCTAAGAAGAGAATCATCCTATTTTTCCACAGATTAAAGTTATCTCTAGAGAATCTAGGGGGTTTTGCAAGAGAACCGTTGTCAATATAGTTAGTGTTTGTGTTGGTAGCCATTTGAAAAAATAGCAAGGAAGAAGAGATTAGTATAGATAAGATCTTGTTTATGAGATTAAACAAATCTCCTCTGATACCACTTGTTGGTCCCGAAGGGTTATACAAGTTTGTAGAAGGGGGGTTGAATACAAACACACGATTTTTACTTTCTAAATTGTTTATTGATAAATCTTAAAACAATTTACAACTTGTTGCGGAACAAGATTAAGGATAAACCTAATCTAAACAAGTTAAGAACACTAAGTTTCTTGCACTAGAAATAAGATAGAAAGGAGATAAGAATATTACGAATAATATTCTAACACTAAGAGAGAAAGAAGAAGATGGCCGCACACTTCAATTCTGAAGTAGGGTTCTTCTTATATACTGCATGCATTTAATGCATAGCAGTGTTACTTTACACGTGGCAGCAGCTGAGTGGTTGCATGTTTTGACCTTTGTAGACAACCTTAGTAGTCGCATGGTGCACAATGTAGAATCAGAGTTTGTTGTACGATTCTAGACAGAAGGGAGGTCCGTTCTGACATTTCGTACGGAGACGTGCAAGGGGATAGACAAAAGTAACTTGTAGACTAGACCTCATGATCAGCGTTCGATGAACAGTTCTTTATCAGTTAATGATAAAGCTCAGCGATTGCTGAAGTCTTCTACTTGATACTTCACGTTGAGTGGACAGGTCTTGCTTCGCTGATATCCGCATCAGTTCATTAGTAGACTTGTCGCTGGTTCTTGGGCTTGATCTTCGACTTCAGCGTAAAACCATTGTTGACGTGAAAATTGTCTTCAGGGATCATAAGTAAACAACTAAACTATCAGCGATCATCACAGAGACTGAACAGGCTCATAGCTACTGGATGAACAGTGTTCGCTGAATGTCTAATCTAAAGAGCGAGAGTTCCTATCAGCGGTACTGTAAAGTCCTAGTACTTATCAGCGATAGTGAAACTCTAATACATATTGTTTACTTACAATTTTCACTAAGTGTTTAGGAGAGGGTCATTATCAAATCACTGAGGGTTTGGATCAACAGGTAGATTGAGACCCGTTGTTGGGGAAGTATCGTCAGAGGTCATTTATGAGGTGATGTATGTATACATCATAGAGACGAAATGTTGTTTGGAATGTTATGAGTCGTATAGAAGTAGATCTTCGTGGACTTGAAGAGGATGAATGATTGATTTTGAGTAAGACTCTTGTTTCTGGAGAGTCCCAGTTCTAGAAGTCGTGGGATAGATCAGTTCGGATGGTAAGGAAGGACAGTGTCAAAATCTTGAGGGTGTCAATGGAGACCTGACCTTCTAGTCGAGCTTTTCAATGGCATGATCAATGAAATGAGATATCAGAAGAGGGTTGAGAACGTGTAGAGATAGATTATGAGATAATTTGATAGATGGAAATAGTACGAAGTGGTGGAGTAAGTGGACCGTGGAACGTATGTACTACAAGTTGTTGCAAGGCCGAGACGGCGACCACTGGTCGAAGGAAGAGTGTCAATGACAAGTTGCGTGAGTAAAACGGTTGACCTTTTTTGAGTGAGTAGCCTTCAAGTGCAAGTAGAGTTTCATGCATTGCATTCATATATGTGTTACACAAAATTTTCACGATTTAAGTAAATGTGTAAATTGCAAATTTTGATCGGAAATGAGTCGACGTGTGCAAACGTTTGTTTAAAGAAAAGGGGATTCCATTTACGACGCACAATGAAATTTTGAGCTTAACGATTTGCAAAACATTTCACCTTTTTCATGATAAGTTAAACTGTTGCAAAACGTCAAGAAAACGTTTGCCAGCAAAACATTCATAATCAAGATGAGTACCGACATTGTTGATATCATAAAAATGAGTATGGGAACCGATTGGTTTACTTTGTGTCGGTAATCCTTTTTCAGAAATTTTGTCGTACGAAAAGATTCTCATTCAATATATTACTGTTGTAACAACGTCATTGTGGTTAAGTAAGATTAACTCTTACGGAAAGATGCATACAAACGATTCTCGAGATTGTTGTGCATGGCATTAGAGTCATGAGAATGTGGGGTCATATGTACCCAAGTTGTTTCCAGTGTTGTTCTTTAAAATGAGAAAATGTGTGAAATGATTTATTTACTGCGTTGTCATGCATGAAGGCTATGAACTCACTAGGTCGTAGAGTATTACATTTTAAGCTAAGGAAGAACTCCGAGGGTGGAAAGGTGTTGGACAATTCAGGGGAGGATGTTTGTAGTTTTAGTATTTGTGATCAATAGGAGAAGTGGACTTTAGTGTCGGTTGTATGAGGGTATGTACCCTTGTTCGGTGACTGGAAATACAGTTGCCGAGGGACGGTTGTGTCTAAGGGAAGGACTAGAAGACATGAAGGTGTTGGTATTAGCAACGCCCTATGAGTAGTGTGGTGAGGCAGAAATGAAATATCCTCGACGTCGAATAAGAGTCTTAAGGTGATCTTGTAATATTGTTGTTACATGAGTAAATTTTGAAATGAGGGCGACAGATTATGAAGTTGAGTATGATATGTTGGAAGAATTAGGTTCCGTAAGGAACCCATGTTAAAGAATAGGTTAAGAAACTATCCACAGGTTGACTATTGTAGTTGAAGTCGGCAGCTGTGTAAGGTGGCTGAGGCCGAAGACTTGAACCAGGAGGTTGAAAGTTGATAGAGCACCTTGTAGGGGTGTTAAGTTGGTGAGAGACTGTTGTTTTGGATAAGCGTTCTACTTACGAGGTATGGAGGGTTCGTAGAAGGATATGGTATGTAGCACAAACGAAGCGAGTGTGTAGGATTATGCCTTGTTTATGTACGGGCTTAGATCGTAAAGAACTAGCAAGAACGATTATGTTTAAGCTAATTGGGAACTCGTGAGTTGTAGTTCAACTAGAGTTGGGGAAGGACAAAGTAGCGAGATAAACTCGATTATTTATGCGGGAGAGTAAGAAGGAAAGTTTGAATGGTGTACGAATGACCATGAGAGACCTGGTCGACAGTGTGATGTTAGGGTGGAGGATGTACGAATGAGTAGTGGCTTCAATTGCCAAGTTAAATGTGCCAGCCAGTGTTGTAGTAAAGCGATGTTAGAAGAATGAAGCATTTGATGAAAGCCTTTTCGGGATTTCGGATGAAGTGTACGAGTTGCTAATCCAGTTGTTGGAGCACGTGGTTTGTAAGTTGGCATTTTGTTTTGGCTGTTATCGAAATAGAATGTTGGAGCGATAGTGGGTGGTTACCGAAGGAGAATCCAAGTGTTTTGTTTGTGTGGGTCGTTAAGTAAGTATATCCTTGGAATCATTGGAAGTTTAAAGAAGATGATGGATGGTTAGTCAAAATGTGGTGTAGTAGATGTGAGATCTTCAAAGAATGTGAATTGCTTATGTGTGAAGGAACTATCCGAGAAGGTAATAGTTGGAAACTGAGGAGTGTGTAGTAGCTTCGATCACCGGTGTCATTTCGAGATGATTTGATTGAATGCCTTAAGCTAGAATTTTGGTGCAACCGTTTGGTTATGTGTAGTAATGAGAAAGTGTTGTCAGCAAGTGGCAAGTAATGTTTGGTGGGTGGTGCTCCACTCTAACGTGGGGAAGTGAATATCGTATGTCGGAATAAGTGAGTAGGTTGGAAGTAGTAAGCTTGACAGTAACACCGAAAAGTAGAGTAGTGTGTGTAGATTGTCACCGGTAAGTGTGCGAACTCCTGGAAAGAGTATGAGCAAGAGAAGTTGTGGGTATGTGATTAGCTTAAGAGTGAGGAAAGCTAGCGTGTGTGATCGGTCTAGAGTGAGCATCTTCTAGTGAGCTGTCCTTGGGAAACGTGTTTTATGTTGAGAAGGGAGTGGAAGAAAGTAGTCGAATGTAATGCTCGGGATGAAGAACCATTGGGTGGGACTTGGCAGTAGTGTGGGAGTGACGTTGTGGTAAAAGTGTGTGATTCGATTGTTATCATTGGATTGTGTTCCGCAAAATTAATGTGAGAAAATGTTATCTGCCTTAGACGTACCTTGTGTTAGGATGGTGATTGTAGAATTGTGTGTAACCTGTTGAAGATAATTCCTAACTGCGAGTTAAGGTGTTATTCAAGACTGATCTTGTGTTCGGTTGGCAATTGAGCGTAGTTATTTTAGTAAGGGATTCCTGTCGTAGGGACGTTAACTTCGGTAAAATACGTTCCTTTAAGAAAGTGAAATTTTGTGCGAAGCCCTTAATTTGAAACGTTTCTTGATGTCACGCGATTTTGGGGTAAGAGTTATAGTTAACCGTACGAGTGATAATTCGTTGGTATACGTCTTTTGGTGAAGAATTATGCTTAGTGGGAGCTCATTCGACATCCCACATGTCAAATCTTAGGAAGTGTTCGGTCGAGGAAAGCAAGGTCGTACCGTAGAAGACGCTGGTGGGAACGAAAGTTGACTTACGTAGAGCAACCCATTGAGAGGGTGGTCAGCGAGATTCGCAAGTTAAGGAACAAGGAGATCAGACTGGTAAAAAGTTCAGTGACAGTTTCTTAGAAGGCAAGAGGCAACTTGGGAAGTAGAAGAGGACATGAAGTCCAGATACCCTCATCTTTCCGATAAAGGAATTCCGGGGATGGAATTCTTTTGAGGGGGGAGTGTTATAATAACCGTGATTTTATTTGAAAGGATTAAAGTTTAGTGGAGGAATTTTAAAGTTGAAAGTCTAGGGGCTGATTTTGTAATTTTGATAAGAGGGTAGAAAAGCCTCATATTCTGTGTGTGTGTGCGGCTGTAGAGAGAAAGAGCAGAGTAAGGAGAGAAAGCTTTGGTCTCAAGAAGCAAAGTCTGAGAAGGATTCAACCAACCATCACTTTGGATGAGGAAAGAAAACTGAAATCTATTGCTACATTGATTTCATCAAGTAACCTCTACTCTCAATTCTTAATTTTAGAGTTGCTGCTGGGTTGTTTGGGTTATTGAGGGTTCATTGTTTTTAAAGTGTTTAAAGAATGTGTAATAAGATTTAGATAAATCACTGTGTTGGAAAAGGGGATTAGTAATCGATTGAAATAGGCAAATCTTCAATATTAATATTAATCGGTACCACATCGCCATGTCTTTTACGAGGTTCCAGAACTTATAAAGATCCGGAATAGGAACTCGTCGGGATCCGGAATTAAATCTTTGGACTTGTTCCGGAACTTAATCCAAGATCCGGAATAAAATGGGTTTCGGGGTTGTTAATAAAATGTGTTCCGGAGTTGTTTTAAAATAGGTTCCGGAATTTGATTTTATGAGTAAGAACCGGAATGGCCCTAGATCCGGAATTTGCAAGAGGATCCGGAATTGGGCTTTTGGTCTAGGATCCGGAATGCATTCTTAATTAAGAACCGGAAGTTTTGTCTTGTGTTCCGGAATGAAACCAAGACCCGGTATGTTTGCCCTGGCCCGAGAGATCCAGAGGGTTAGTGGATCCGGTATCTAGAGGCTTGGTCCAAAATTGTTGTTATTGGAAACCGAATTTTGGGGATTAAATTAGTGGGACCCGGAGACCACTCAAGCTAAAGTTTAGAAACTAGACTAAGTAGCTACGGATCCGAAATGCTTTTATTCAGAGCCACGTGATCCGGAAATTTTTATTTCTTTTTGGGCTAAATCTCTTGATCCGGGGATTTTAATTATTGGGCCATGGTGATCTAGTATGGTTTATCAAATCCAATATCCGGTATTTTTAATGTAATAAGTTCCGGTGTTGGGCTTTAAATAAGTTTCGATATTGGGTGAATTAAGGAATCCAGAATACTATTTCACATGAATCGGTAGGCAGAGTCCATTAATTATGATTTTGGACTAGAAGTGTAACTTACCAAAATAGATAAATTTGGGTTAAGTTCGGGAACAAGCTCGAGTAATAAATTAAAGGCTTATGACATGCGTCTATTAAATTTTAGGTGTTCCATCTAGAGATCGGAAGCCTAAGTAAGAGGTCGTGAAACGAGAAGAACATGTGAGTTCCCTAAACCCTTTTTACACGAAACAAGCTGCCAAATATTTTACTGATATGGTTTATTACGAGCATGAATTGTTTTCCAACTGTTATGTGTGCTTTCCCATGAAAAATATGTTTTATCCAAAAGATTATCCAGCAAGATGAAATGATTTATAAAGATTTACACGGATTTCATGTTTCATGATTTATGATTGAATTATGTTTATGTTATGCGGAGTCGGTCTGCACAGTGGGATCTGAGTACCTCGGGATCCGATGATCCCTTGGGCAATTGTGACTAGCTTGTAGGAGGGAATTCGTTTCCTTCGTACTCGTATAGATGGGAGTCTGCTTGGGCCCCGGTATGAGGCGAGAGGGGAGTCTGCTTGGGCCCCGATTGTGGTTAGCTTATGAGATACTTAAACACTGTGCAGTACCATGATTGATGCTTAAGTGAAAAATGTTGATGAGTTTTATAAAATGATTTTATACTATTGATATATACTGTTTACGGAGGGGATTCACTAGACCTTTTGGTCTAACCCTCGCTTTTCAAAACTAAACCATTTTCAGGTAAGCAAAAGTAGGAGGCTCAGGTAAGTGAGCAAGCGCATGATAGAGTACAGATGCAGATAGAGACAGTGCTTGTGCCACTTATAGAAGCTAGTATGTTCTCAGTTGTGTATAGGTTGTTTCCGCCAACTTAAGTTTTGAGACAGATGTAAAGAAATTTTGGGACCCAGTTTTGTAATAATTATGATTTCATGCTATGCATGTCCTGTTTTAGTTTTCGGCTATTACAATATTTATATGATATATATATATATATATATATATATATATATTGAAAAATCTTTACATTTTCTATCTTTCTTTATTTATATGTATAAAAGAAATAACCAATGGGTATTTGAAGTGACATTGTAAGATATTTTTTTCTTAAATCTAGCATTGTGGTATTATTTTAGTCATATTTAGTTTATATGTATAAAAGAAATAACCAAGGGTATTTTAAGTGACATTGTAAGATTTTTTATTCTAAAATCTTGAATTGTGGTATTATTTTAGTCATATTTATTTTAGTAATAGATATTTTACAAAAGATAACATATATATTTATATAACATATATATCTATTACTACCTTAATATTGGTTTTAACCAATTGTCTTAATTACAACTCTTGAGGCATAATGTACAACAGCTTCAAGCACATATTTGAAAAATCTCTTAAATGCAACTTCTAAGGCATAATGTACAACAACTTAAACCACACAAGGGTTTAAAACCGGTCAATAACAAAGAGAGAAACTGAACCCTTTGCTTTTTCCCATCGATCCCTTCTCCTTCCAATTTCACGTTTCTCTCTGATCTGAAACCTGTGTGGTAACCTTCCAACAATGCTTTATTCCTGTTTCTTTCCTCCTACATGCGCTTTAATCACCAAAATGGAAGATCTGGGATCAAGTTTCTCCTGTTTGCTCTCAAGACAACGACCTCTACACAGCTGGCTCCCAAATTTCTATCAGGTATGCTTTGATTTTTCCCCTATAAATCCAACCCTGTGTAAATCACAATTTCTCCACACCTTCTTCAAAACCCTAGAAATTTCTCTTAGGTATGATTCTTTGATTTACTCTCGAAGTGTTTTTTTTCCACAGCTTCTTCTATTTTTCTGTTTTGTTTTAGAAATTGGGGATGTCAAAATTTGGGATTTACAATAAACAAATTGGATGTCAAAATTTGGGTAATGTTTGTTTCTTGTCAAAATTTGGGATTTACATTAAATTTGGATGTAAATATATATATATATATATATATATATATATATATATATATATATATATATATATATGTGTGTGTGTGTGTGTGTGTGTGTATATGTATGATGGTTGTTACAGATACCCATAAAAGCAAGTTACCCAGCATGTACATGTGTTTGGCTTGTCTCCTCTATCTACTCGCATGTTTTCCTTTTCTTATGTAATGGGGTTTTCATTTCAATGGGTGTCCTCGATTCGTGTGTTCAATTTCACAACTTTTTTTGAAATTTATAACCCCTTTTCTTTTTTTCAATCTGATACCCAGATAAAGATTTGTCTCCCTGGTAATGGTATATCATAACGCCTATTTCATGTTTGAAATTCACAAACAGTGGCTAGGTAACCACTGTTGGTTGTCTGCTTCCTATGAAATGCTTATGTTTTGTAATTGAGTTGTGGGAGTCTCGTAGTGGCTTTGTATTTTGGGCCAAGTTTTGTAATTGATTTGTAAGTGTGGTTTTGATAAATGAAATTTGATGATGTTCAAAAACAAATGACGCCTATTTTCCATCTTTTTCTTGTAATTTTCTTTGAATTTTTTTTCCTTTTGGTTCCAAAAGGTTTTGTTTAAGGTTGATGGGTTTGTCTTATCATATATTGATGACTTGATTTTTTCCATATGTCACATGGGGACTGTTTTGTGTTATAAAAAAGGGTAAACTGTCTCTTTTTTTTGGATATTTGTTAGTGTTGTTTCATGTTTTTTTTTACTGTAATTCATGGAAAGATGGTTTATTTTTTAATATTGGATATGGGTTGGTGTTGTTTCATGGAAAAATGGTTTATTTTTGAATTTGGAATATTGCAATTCTTGAAAAAACATAACCTGGAGGCAAATTTTGAAATTTTAATTGTTAATGTTAACTTTCATGGGTTAACCTTTATTGTGATCAATGTTGAAAAAAAATGTATTTAGTTTGCTAATAACCTTTATTGTTTGATGATTGAATGGCTAAAGCACTTCATAAACATGTATTTGGCAACTCAATGGCAATAACATCTCTAAGACCTGATCTATATTGGTCACTTCACTAATTTACCTCCATAGGCTTGGTCTTCTAATTTTTTTGGATCTTGGATCGGAAACAAAATACATCAAGACAAGACATAACTGATTTTGTTGGAACTTCGAACTTGGATCTTCTAATTTACCTCCATAGACGGATGATTAAATAAAATATACAAAACTCACTACAATAAGAATAGGCAACCCAAGTAGTATCCCATATGAATAAAACACATTGGAGTTTACATCATTTTGTTCTTATATGAAACATATAGGATTGTTTACGTGTGAACAAAAAACACGTAAATACATATCACATATGAAACACACATTGTAACAACCAGGTTTTTATGGAACATGTGAAAGTTTGGTGGTCGAAGTATAAGCATTGAAACTTGGACTTGGGGGACCTTTTGGCAAATTGTGGGAAGTATATATAGCTACAATTCCCTAGGGCTGAATTTTAGAAATCATTTTGTGGCTCTTGAGAGTTTGGCGGCTAAGGAGAGAAGGAAAGAAAGAGCAAAGTGGGTAATTTCTTAATCAAGGAGAAGAATTGTAAAGGTAATCATCTAATCTCTTCTCTTCAGTTTATTGCAAGCTTTCTTTCTCTGTTGTCTATGAATTTGGGGATGATATAGTGAGGGATTTCTATGTTTTCACCTAAACATCTCTTTTTGGGTATTTTGGGTTTTTGGCAAATGAGGTATCGATTTGATGGTTTAACAAAGAAATGTTTAAGTGTTTTATGGTTGGGGTTGAACCCAGTTGATTTCTTAATCAAACCCACACCAGAAAACCAGTTTTAATCATTTTTAGAAAAGTAAGTTTCGTTCAGCTTCGTAGTTTCCGGACGTTGCCCGTCCGGACAGTAGTGTCCGGACATTGGAGGTTTTCGGTTAGGGCTCGTTGGTGTCCGGGTATTAGAGTTTCCGGGTATGCCCTAGTCTCCAGATGAGACGTCCGGAAAGGGTGGCGTTTGCAGGAAGAGTCCGGACGATCTTCCGGATACTTGTGTCCGGAAAGGTCGAAGTATCTGGAAAGTAGGTTTGTGTCCGGGAAGCTTGTGGTGTCCGGAAAGTGCAGTAGCCAGTGGAATCGGACAGTTTAATCTGATTCGAATTTAATGCCCTTAGGTGTTCGATTGGTTTAGCTTGGAGTGTTGGTCCCGAAGGCCTATACAAGTTTGTAGAAGGGGGGGGGGGGGGTGAATACAAACACACAGATTTTACTTTTCTAAATTGTTTATTGATAAATCATTAACAATTTACAGCTTGTTGCGGAGACGAGATTAAGGATAAACCTAAATCTAAACAAGTTGGAACGCTAAGGTTTCTTGCACTAAGAAAGATAAGGAAATTACTAATAATAACCTATCTTGAGATAAGAGATTTGAACTTGTCCAGAGTTAGCAAGTTACTTCAAAAGAAGTGAGTTCATCTCTTTATATACTGCATGCATTTAATGCAAGTCAGTATATACTTTACACGTGTCATCAGCTGGTTGGTTGCATGTCATTGACCTTGGTTGACAACCTTAGTAGCCGTATGGATGAATAGTGTAGTATCAGAGTGGTTGTACGATTTCAGATATTCGGAGGTTCTTTTTTGACAATTCGTACGGAGTCGTGCAAGGGTGGTTGAGACAAAAGTACTTTGTACGGAGGACTTCATGATCAGCTTTCGTTGATTCAGCGATTATCATTTACTATTCAGCAGATGATAAAGTTCAGCGATAGCTGAAGTCTTGTACTTGATACTTCACGTTGAGTGGACAAATCTGAGTCTTCGCTGATCCGCATCAGTTCATTAGGAGACTTGTCGCTGGTTCTTGAGCTTGATCTTCGACTTCAGCGTAGAACCTTTGTTGGCGTGAAACTTGTCTTCAGGGATCATAAGTAAACAACTAACTTATCAGCGATCATCATAATGACTGAACAGACTCAGAGCATTAATGATGAACAGTGTTCGCTGAATGTTTAATTTAATAGAGCGAGAGTTCCTATCAGCGGTACTGGAAGATCTTAGTACTTATCAGGGATAGTGAAACTCTGATACATATTGTTTACTTACAATTTTCACTAAGTATATAAGAGAGGGTCATTATCAAATCACTGAGGGTTTGGATCAACAATCTCCCCCTATTTGATTATGACATAGCAACAAAGAAAATTGCTATTTAATGAAAACATAAGGATAAAAATAACTCATAAAATATTTGTCCCTTTTACTGTTTTCTGGGATCTTTTCAGTACTGATGGAGTAAAGTACGTTCGCTGAAATCTTTCTTTAAAATATTGAATCAGGTTACAATGAAGAACAGAAAGATTACAAGTACAAGCGAAATAATTTACAAGTACGGAAGGATAACTGATACAATAGAGACAAATGAGATTATATCAGTTTTCAAAGGGTTCTTCCTTAATGAGAAGTTCATCAAGGGTCTTTTTAGTGGGGATCATCCAGTCAGGGACTTTTACTCCTTGATTCTTTAACTTCAGAGCAGCTTCAAAAATCAAGGGCTTCAGGTGTCTAGCTTTGATGTCGCGTCTGACTTCACACCAGTGTACGAGATCTGTGAGTTGTTCGATGGGAGCGATTTGGAGCTCAGAGACACGTTGAAAGTGATGATTTCCATCATAGTCTAAGAATAATATACCATATGGATCACTTACCACTGTGCCAGGGATGAAGGTTTCTCCAGGTGGTAGGGTGGTGTCAAGCATTGAAAGATCAGCATCAGGGCCAAGAACTTCAGCACGAGAGAAACCAATACCTGTTTCATTTCGAATGATTGGACCTGAATCAGAAACTTTCTTCTTCTTAGCAGAGGCTTTCTTCGGTTGAGGAAGAGTAGGAGGGATATCCACAGCAGATGAAAGCAAGTCGACCTGTTTGTTTAAGATCATCTCAACATGGCTTTTGAATTTTGAGCGTGATCCCTGAATGGCTAATTTCGTTTCTAACCATTCAGAGAGACCAAACTTTTCTAATGAAGCAGCATAGAAGGTTTGCTTGGTTTTGTCATCTCTGTAGATATCCACTTCAACAACAGGAACATCAACGAACAATTTTCCTCTGATGTTGGCTTTGATTATCTTGGATGATCTTGATCGATAGGTCAGCATTTGATTAGCCCATTCCAAGGTTGTATCAGAGACCTTTGTCTTTTCTCTAACGATTTCTTGAGCATTATCCCAGAGCTGACGTTGAACATCAATGGGAACTCTTTTCAGCTTGGGGTCTTTGATTGATCGTTGAGTAAGCTTGATGGCGTATTCTCTGTCTTTCTCTTCAGCTTCCTTTCTTTCTGCGATGAGGCGTTCAGCTCTGAGGTGTTCCTTGTATTCAGCTTTTGTGTAACGTCCCAAAAATTACAAGGAATTTTAAATTTTAAAAATAATGCATTTCATTATGATCAAACCATAAGTTAACAAATTCCATTACAATAAAAATAAACGTCGTTAATTTAAACCGTCAAATTAAATTTAAGCAGCGGAACCAAGTTATATAATTAAATCCCCATTTAAAAAGTTTGACATAAACAGCCTTCGCCTTGCGCCCGTAACAAACATCATCCTCATCGTCACTCCAAGTGACTAATACTAGAATCGTCATTTTATTCCAACGACTACTAATTTATAACCTTCGGCACTACCCCAACGATCATCCCATCAAAGCAAAACAAGTACACACCTGTACTAGTAGGTTTACTATAGTTGTTCCTCCTTGTGATGGCTATTCTGGGTAGATATTACAACAAGTTATTAGCACATAATAACTCACCCTACCACGCTCACGCTCGACTCCTTGGATTCCTCGCGACTTTCCCCGACTCGAACATTGATCCTTTGCTTCCGGTAGTAGGAGCTCTACTACTACCATCTACACCTATCACTGTCCGCTCCGAGTCCCATCCCGAGTATCCAAGTAGTTGCTCGCCCAATCAAAAACCATACACGTATGTCCATACTGACGCATATACACACTCTTCCTAGCTCCCTAGGAATAAACATAATACCCCACTACCCTTGCTAGGGCGGAACCCCCACTAACCCTGACGAGTCGCCTCGTGAACGCACAGTCGTATACAGTGGAAACCAGATAGACATTCGAATATAAGACTCTATCCTACAACGGTTGGACTCAAACAAGAGCTGCGCAATAGAACTAAATCCAACATTCTAAGGCTATTCGGTTCCTACCGCATACAACCTATAGTGCATCCGCTTAATCAACCTATCAAAGTTAGCATAAGTTCCTAATAGCAAGTAACAACCATACAATACATTGTATTAAGCACCAAGCAATCTAGCATACATACTCCTATGTTCTAGAAAGCAATTTTGCATACGTACTCATATGTAAACGCTATTCCCAGCTCACTAGGAATTTCATCTCATCCCACTACCCTTGCTACAACGGAATCCCTGTTAGCCATAACGAGTTGCCTCACGAATACCCAGTCGCATGCAGCGTGAATCAAATAGACATTCGAATACAAGATTCTATCCTAGAACGGTTGGACTCAAACAAGAGCTGCGCAACAGAACTAAATCAAATATTCTAAGGCTATAGGATTCTTACTGCATACAACCTATAGGGCCTTCACTTAACAACCTACTATAACTAGCATTGATTCCTACTAGCAAGCAGTCATCATACCGTACAGTGTAAACAACATAGGCAATCTAGCATGCATACCCTATGCCTAGAAAGCAATAAATACACTAAGTACCGTACCTTCCCAAATAGCGTCGGCTGACTGTACACACTGCGCCCTCGATCACCGTTTCCCAAACGGGTTTTCCTTTTCCCTTTATTCTAAAAGATTTTTGTAAAAGAGTTTAAAACTTCATAGCCGCAACTTGAGACCAAACACACCGAGATGTGTTTGATTCACTCAAGCTGTGCTCTGATACCTTTGTAACACCCCGCTTACCAGACACAACGCGTTTTGGGGCCACAAGCATGCGGGTTCCTTGGGAACTATGTGGTTAAGCGTGCTTGGGTGGGAGTAGTACCAGGATGGGTGACCTCCTGGGAAGTCCTTGCGAAGTCCTTGCTAGGTCGCCAAGAACAAAGCCGTGAGACAGTGGGGCAAAGCGGACAATATTGTGTCGTGGTAAGCGGGGTGTTACATTTTGAAATTCTGAACTTTGGAGGAACTGAAGGCAGTTGATCACGCCTTAGAATAATTCGCTGATCCTCGAATCTCTTTATTATTTCCTCTTTTCTCTTTTGATCCTCTTTACTCAGCTTTTGAGGAGCTGAGGAAGGTCTGTTTCTGTGCGAGAGAGGTTGTTCTTCTGGTTCATCAGTCTCAGAGATCAAATCTAAGACTGGGATTATTTCATCAGCAGCAGCTGGCTTTATTTGTGAAGTCGCAATAGAAGAACCTTCAGCGACATCCTCAAACAGGGGAGAGGACTAGCTGAAACACAGCGATCTTACAAATAAGAACATGGGTAGAAGAACTTGGGTAGAAAGAGAAAGATAAATATGTTCAGGTGTAGGCTAGGGAAGTAGAACTTATAGTGTGGAGGAGGGATGGAGTAAGAGATGTTTAGTGTACCTGACAAACCGGCTTTTCAAGCAAGATCATCAGATTGTCATCTTCAACGACGCTTTTGCCTTTGCCTTTCTCAGCGCCAGAGGCTGAGGGCTTTGTCTTTGTCCGCTCCCCTGTTGGTTCATTTATTGAAATTCCCTTAAGAGCTTTGATCCTTGGGGCAGGTTTGACGATAAAGAAATCATCGTCATCTTCGTCATCATCATCATCATTCTTCTTTGGAGAAGAAGATGGTTCATCATCAGGGATGTCGATGGCTTCATGATCTTCTGCTTCGGATTCTTCAGCGTCTTCTTCGAGTTGCTCCCCCTCAGATACATAGGCGAGCTTCTCGGTTCCCTCAGGGTTTTCATCTCCCTGAGGTCCGGCAATAAGATCTTCATTCTTCTCTCCCCTGATAGATTCATCATGGGAAAGGTCTTCAGCGCTCTTTTCAAGATCCTCAGCGCTCTTCTCAGCGGTATGTTCCGCGCTCTTCTCCCCCTCTTTCTCATGATTGGGGGAGGAATGGGTAGACTCAGCATTTGTATTTTCTCTATCTTCTTGGCCAGAGATTTTAATACAACTTTCAATCGCTGCTAATCTGTCTTCAAGGCCAGATATAGCAGGATTGATCTTTTCCAGCTCTTTGCGATCCGCCGCTGTGAAAGTTTCCAAAGCAGGGGCAGGGGCAGGTTCAGGAGCAGGAGTTCTCTCCTTATTGAGCAGCTCTTCAATCATTGTTTTCATCGAACCAACATCGGTCTTTACAGAGCCTAAGTCAGTCGTCAGAGTTTGAACATTTGTCTTCATAGCAGACATATCACCCTCTAGTGCTCCAACCGATGTCTTCAGCGTTGTTACCTCGCCGGACATGGAGGAAACTGATTGTTTGAGTGAGGTGTAGTCTGTGTAGATATCAGCGAGCACCTTAGCAAAGTCGCTGAGAGTCTTATCAACTTGCTTCAAGTCATATGTGGAAGCTTTCTTCTCCACCACCGTAGTCAGCTTTGTCAAATTCTCTCCAGCGTTTGTTACAACTGTAGAGTTGTTGGAGAGTGTGGTGGTGAGACCGGCCAGCTTTGTTTCCACGGACTTCAGAGACTCGTTGATGTCTCCCAAATTAGGACCTGTAACACATAAGTACTTGTGAACAAAGGATAGCTCAGAAGTTTCAGGTTTAGTTACAGTGTATATGGGTTGATTTGTACCTGCAGGAGGATTGACGAAATTCTCAAAGTTGCGGATCCCTGAAAAATGTTCCATATCTTCCTCAAAAGTTCGGTGAGGTATGGTGATCTCTGCAGGTACTGTCTTCATCATTCGTTGAGAAGCGTCAGCGGTGGCTTCTGGAATGATGGCATCTCCAGTGTTCTTTGGAGGAGTGTCCAAGGGAGTGGGGGGAGAAGCGAAGGATAAGAAAGGGGTTCGGGTACTGAGTTCAGCATTGGAATCGCTGAGAATCACTTCATCAGTCTTTTGAGAGACTGAGGGAGGTTGGGTAGGTTCCAAGTTTCTAACCTCAACGTTTGGAGACGCTGAAGTCTAGGGATGGCTTGAACGGGTGTGGCAGAGCGTACCACAGAACTTTCCTTCAGCTCGTCAGAATGAGCTGAGGAGTCTTCAGCATGGAATTGCTGGGGTTGCTCCTTGGTTTTCTTGATCCTTTTGGAATCAAGTTGGGTGTGAGAGGGTTTCCTTTTCTTAGAAGGAGAGGATTGTGTGGCCGGGGTATCAGCGATGGGTATTGTCGCTGAAGGAGCCACAAAAGTCGAAGAATTGGGGTTAAGAAGAGAGAGAAGGGTAGAGAGACGTACCTCATTATCGACAGGTTTGAAATCGAGCACCTTAGGGCCAACCTGAGAAAGTTTCAGGTCACCCTCTTGAGGATAGCTGTCCTTCAGGCCATATTGAAAGATGGCGCTGATGAAACGGGGGTAGGGAACCCATGCAGGTCTGTCAGCAGCAGAATCTACTCTTTGCACTAGGTCATCATAAATGATAGATGCCCAGTCAATATGTAGACCTTTCAGCAGTGTGTATCCCATAGCCTGCTGAGGTTGAGCGGCTTGATCAGAGGAGCCGGTATTCGCTGTCATGCAGCTGATCAGGTGTGCGAAGATGAAATTCATCTCACTAGGCATTTTGGACTTCTTTATCAGCGTCAGCTTCTTCTCGGGCTTCTTGTCCCTTCCAGTTTCCCAAATGTAACCCATTGCGTCGAGGAAAGCAATGATTCCTTCTCTGTCAGCATGCTTCTTATGGTCAGGGAATGGAACAAATGGTTTTTCTTTGGTAGCATTGGGGAAGTTCAGGGCTTTTCGTATGATAGCGGGGGTTATCTTAATTGTACCATACTCAGTATCGCTGAGTATGCAATCGATGGTTTTGGATGCATCTTTGGCGGAGGGTAGCTGAGTGTGTCTGGCAGAGTACCAGAACTGGGATAGTAGTAGCTGACTTGCGGGAGGTGTGATGGTCAGGGCTGTTGAAATGCAGCAGTTTTTTAGGAAATTCACAGCATCATCCGGATGTGTGACTTGCTTTCGAGGAGGAAACTCGAGAAGCGCAGAGAGGTTGTTGACCTTAGTCCAATCTAGTTGATCCAGCTTGAACTTAACCTGAGGGGCTTTGATGATGTCCACTTCCTTAGAGTCAGCGGAGATGGACTCAGCGGTAACATTGATCTTTGAAGATGCCATTTCTCTGTATTATCAGTTCAACCAAAGATGTTAACAAATAAGAATTGTCTTAGTATGTAAAGAATTTCCATTAAGATGGTTCGAATTTTGTCTATTTCATTCAGACATAAATGTCTTAATGAAGATTAGGGTTTTTCATGATTTTGAAACGAAATGTAAAACCCATAAATTCTTGTATTCCAGTTTAAAAAAAACTGGATACGAATGAAGAACAAGTTTAAGATTTAGATTTAAAACTTGAAGAACAACCATGAAATGGTTGTGTTCATAAAACCATGAAAGAAAATGATTTTATTTTTAAGTTCTTTTGTTTGATCTTGTTTAAAACAATGATAAGATCAGAAATAAGTTATCTGCATTTGAAACAATAAGAAAGATCAGAAACAATAAGAACATATTAACCTTGAAGTTTTTGATGAAGAAGATGATGAACAGTTCTTTGAAGATTTGAGAGCACAAATGCAACAGTAATTCTTTTCTTGCGGAGGAAGATTTTTCGCGTAAAAGACAAATATATAAACCAAGAGTTGTTTATATAGGGAGTTTTAGAGAGAGAAAACCTTGAGCGGGAAAAGGTTTTCATCATGACACGGACATGTGTTTGCATTTGATTGGAAGTTTGAGCGAAACGTGCAAACGTGTGTCAGAAAGAAATCGTGCCTGGTGTTATCCGTTACAATGACGTCACAACTGTCCTTTCACATTCTATTAGGATGTCTCTGAGGTTTTGAAAACTCAGGGACTCTTTTGAAAAACATGAAGCACTGAATAGAAGATATCAGTGAAGGTTTTAAGAACTTTCAAAATATCGCTGTTAAGGAAGAGATATTCAGCGATGCATTTGTTTTTGAAATCTTGCATTTTCATGCGTTTGTCAGAGAGAGAAAACATACCTGGATATCAGTTTAACCAAGTTTATTCAGAGAGAAGATGATTGAATAGGTTATACGAGTTGATTTTATCCTTTCGCTGATTAATGTGAACCGCTGAAGATTTTACCCTTCAAAGTTCAGCATTCCAAGCTCGCTGATGAGAAAGTTGAATCTTGTCTCATCAAGAGGTTTGGTAAATAAATCAGCTAACTGATAATCAGTTGGGATAAAATGAAGTTCTATATCACCATTCATCACATGATCTCTGATAAAATGATATCTGATTTCTATGTGTTTTGTCTTTGAGTGTAGCACTGGATTGTATGCTATAGCGATGGCACTTGTGCTGTCGCAATAGATTGGAATTTTGGAGAGCTGAAGATCATAGTCTAGTAGCTGATTTCTCATCCACAAGACTTGAGAACAACAGCTTCCAGCGGCTACATATTCAGCTTCAGCTGTGGAAGTGGACACTGAGTTTTGCTTCTTACTTGTCCAACTTACCAGCTTTCCACCCAGGAGCTGACATCCTCCTGTGGTGCTTTTCCTTTCCATTTTGCAACCTGCAAAATCACTGTCTGAATAGGCGGTTAGATCGAATCCTGAGTCTTTGGGATACCAAAGGCCTAGATTCGCTGTACCCTTAAGATATCGAAAGATTCGCTTTACAGCTTTCATATGAGATATCTTAGGTTCAGCATGATATCGTGCACACAAGCATGTTGCAAACATAATATCGGGTCGGCTAGCTGTAAGATACAATAGTGAGCCGATCATCCCACGGTACACCGTGACATTGACAGGAACACCTTTTGTGTCCTTATCAAGTGTCAGCGGAGGTGCCATAGGGGTTTTCATAGCTGAACTTTCAGTTAAGTCGAATTTCTTCAGCATATCTTTAACATATTTTCCCTGATTAATGAAAGTTCCTTTTTCAGTTTGCTTAATCTGAAGACCAAGGAAATATGTTAGTTCACCCATCATGCTCATTTTATACTCATCTTTCATTCTATCAGCGAAACGAGTACAAAGCTCAGGGTTAGTAGAACCAAATATAATGTCATCAACATATATTTGAACTAAAATGATATGACCTTTCACTTTTCTAAAAAATAGAGTTTTGTCAATCTTACCTCTCTCAAATTGTTCAATATGGAGATAAGTAGAGAGAGTATCATACCATGCACGAGGAGCTTGCTTTAAGCCATAAAGTGCCTTGTCCAGTTTATAAACATAACCTGGACGCTTAGGATCTGAGAATCCTGGAGGTTGTTCCACATACACTTCTTCATTCAGCTTTCCATTCAGAAACGCTGACTTAACATCCATCTGATGTACAGTGAAGTTTTTGTGTACAACATATGCTAAGAAAAGACGAATAGATTCGAGTCTTGCTACTGGAGCAAAAGTTTCGTCACAATCTATGCCTTCCTCTTGTCTGTATCCCTGAGCAACAAGACGAGCTTTGTTGCGAGTTACAGTACCATGTTCGTCCAACTTGTTTCGATAGACCCATTTAGTGCCTATCACCGTTTTGTCAGTTGGTCTACGAACGAGTTTCCAAACTTTGTTTCTTTCGAATTCAGTCAGCTCTTCTTGCATAGCGCTGACCCAGTTTGGATCTCTGAGGGCATCATCTATTTTCTTTGGTTCAGTTAGAGAAATAAAGTTAACAAATAAACAAATATTACCTGCACTTCTACGAGTCTGAATACCAGCGTTTGGATCACCAAGAATTTGATCGATTGGGTGATTTACAGTCCATCGCTGAGCCGGAGCATACGTCGCTGATTCAGTCTGAACTGGAGAAACTGAAGATGAGGCTTCAGCTACTTCTGGATTATCAGCTAAGAGAGGAATGTTTGCATTTGTCACTTCATTCACTGATTGCTGAGAAATAGACGGAATTTCTGAGACATTTGGATCAATTGCAGGTATAGTGTTTATAGGCACAGCTGAGACCCAAGATGTTTCAGCTTCACTATTCTGCATATCTGGAATGATAGGAGGACCATCATTTTCTACGGTGTGAGCATGAGGAGTGGGAACTTCTTCTGAATCACCAAGATGAGAAAACATCCATTGATTCAGTTCTTCAGTATCAGCGGACGGTTTAGAGTTCGCTGAACGGGATTCGTCAAACGTGACGTGAATAGTTTCTTCTACAGTTTGTCTTCTACGGTTGAAGACTCTGAAGGCTTTGGAGACTGAGGAGTATCCAAGAAAGATTCCATCATCAGCCTTAGGATCAAACTTTCCAAGGGCATCTCTGTTGTTCAGTATGAAACACTGACATCCAAAGATGTGAAGAAAGCTGATTGAAGGCTTTCTCCCATGAAGGAGTTCATAGGCTGTCTTTTTGAATCTTTTAACTATCAGCGACCTGTTTTGCGTAAAGCAAGCAGTGTTGACAGCTTCTGCCCAAAACTGAGTAGGCAGGTGAGAATCGCTGAGCATTGAACGTGCAGCTTCAATAATTGTTCTATTTCTTCTTTCAGCTACTCCATTTTGTTGCGGTGTTCTTACTGACGAAAAGTTGTGAGAAATACCCTTACTCTCAAGGAAGGAATCAAGAGAACTGTTTTTGAATTCAGTTCCATGATCACTCCTTATTGAGCGAACAGTCATATTGTTCAGAGTTTCCATCTTCCGAACAAAGGTGATAAGTTCTTCAGGGGTGTCACTCTTAGAACGGAGAAAATTACCCATGTGTAAAGAGAGAATTCATCAACTATGACCAGCGTATATTTCTTTCCAGCGATGGATTGTTTGTTAACAGGGCCAAACAAATCCATATGGAGTAGTTGTAGAGGAGATGACACTGATGAGACTTGCTTTGACTTGAAGCTTGCCTTGGTCTGCTTCCCTTTTTCACACGCTGAACATAAAGACTCTTTGGCGTATGAATGCTGAGGTAGACCAGTGACTAACTCTTTGGAGGAAAGAGTATTCAGTGTCTTGAAATTTAGATGCGAGTGCCTCTTGTGCCATAGCCAGTTAACATCAGAAGATGCCTTTGAGAAGAAACAGGAGTTCTCAGTGGTTGTTGAGTCCATGTTTATTACATAAACATTTTCCAAACGATAACCGCTGAGAGCTATCTTCTCCTTTTTGTCAGAGACAAAGCAGGATTCCTTAGTGAAAATCACTTTGTTATCCATGTCGCAAAGCTGACTGATGCTCAGAAGATTATGCTTCAGCCCTTCAACATATGCGACTCATCTGAAGAAGGTTGTACCATTTGAAAGTAAACCATACCCTCGGGTGTGTCCTTTTCCATTTCCACCGAAAGTCACAGAGGGACCCTTCTCTTCCTTGTATTCAGCGAGCGGGTTTTTCTTTCCAGGCATGTGTCTAGAGCATCCGCTATCGAGATACCAGATACCCTTCTTAACCTGCATTTACAAAGGAAGATTAGTTTTGCTTGGGTACCCACTTAACCATGTATACACGTTTGTCAGTGGAGCTAGTTGGAATAGAAGGTTCAGCGGTCTTCGCAGCATTTGAATATTCAGCTTTGTCTTTCTTCACTTTGGTTAATTTCTTAACTTCAGTGGTAGGAGTCACCTTGACCTGATTTGCATTGGTGTTGGTCTTCTTTGCCTTGGGGGCAATCTTCACCTTAGCTATTTTTTCGGCTTTGGTGGCTGTGGGGCACTTACTAGCAATATGATCGGTAAGTCCACAGTGATAACATTTCCTATAACTAAAAATAGTTCTAGGACCACTTGTATGCTGAGCTTTTAATTTCGAATTAGAAGTGCCAGCACCAAGTAAACTATAGGCTTTAGAAATGGGACGAACATTCAGTTCTTCAGATTTCTTACCAAGGACATCCACTCTGAGTCTAGGAGTAGATCGCTGAATAGATCCAGAGATCAGCTTTCTAGATCCAGAGGGGTTGGTCACTGAGGCTTTAGAAGCATTCAGCTTTGGTACTAAGGTACCCTTCTGAGGATTTTGATAAATAACAATTCCTTTACCTTTGTCTTTAGAGACAGAGGTAGGTTTTGAATAAACCATTTTCTCCTTACCTTTTGAGGAGGTAGGAGTTTCCTCAGGGATTGGTGTAATGGACGAGGAGCACTGAGATGATGAAGTGTCAGCGACTGAGGATACGAACGTTCCAAATTTAAGCATTGAACGTTCAGTGGTTGGTTTTGGAGTATCATATTTATAACCCAGACCACGTTTATCACTCAGAGGAATCCGAGCCTTAATTATCTCAGTGATCTTTGTTGAAGAATTACACCATCCTTCAACAGTAGCTTGTTCAGCTTTTAATGCAGCGATAGCTTCTGCTCGTTCGATTTTGACTAGCTGATTTAAATAGACTTGATCTTTAAAATCATCTTCAATTTTAGAAAGCTTTTCTATTTGAAGGTGGCAGTTTTTAAGCTTTTAAGTGAGATCAAGATTTTGGTTTTCAACCACAGTTTTGCCGTTCATGGATTCGTATAAACTTCTAGTCAAGAGATCGATCTTACGGAGACTATCAGCTTCATCAATATTTGCAATATTGGTAAAGAAAGAAGGTGATACCTGAATGGCAGATGTTGAAGTGGAGGGAATGTCTGAACTTTCTTCCTCTTCTTCAATCTTGGCCATGCGACATTGATTTGCTTCATCATCTTCAGAGTCAGATGATGATGCTTCTTCATCAGAAGCAGCCCAATCATAGTCAGCCATCAGGCCTTTTCCTTTCTTCTTAAAACTTTTCAGCTTTGCATACTTCTCCTTCAGCTTTGAGTATTTGTCATCTTTATTCCTTGGAACAAAGTTTTTCTTTGAGAAAGCTGAAGGTCTCATGACTTTCTTTGACCTGCACTCATTAGCGAAATGACCTGTCTTTTCGCAGTTGAAACAAGTAGCAGTAGCCTTATCAACAAAAGCTGATGATTTAGGCTTGTCAGTTATGGAAAGAGGTTTGTTCTTTCTAAACATTTTCTTCTTGGCGAATCTCCTAAACTTTTTAGTTAGGAGAGCCAAGGATTCCTCATCATCTGAAGAATCAGAGTTTGATGACCTTTCAGAGTTACTTTCTAACTCAGTGATAGTGACCGAGGGTCGCTGAGTAGAAGGTTCTTCTGAGATTAAAGCAACAGGAGTGCTTTTGGAATCTTTTACAAGATTCTTCTTAAGATGGCTAGATTGCTCATGATTCAGCAATGTACCATATAAGGTTGAAAGGGTCATTGATTTAAGATCCTTTGACAGCTTGAGACACATGGAATAATTGTCCCAACTTTCAGGTAAACATTCTAGAAACTTTGTCAGCACTTCAAAGTTAGAATATTCCTTACCAACAGTTTTTAGATCTATAATTAAGCAATTAAAACGTTGGTGAACTTCAGAGAGGGTTTCATTCTTACCAGAAATGAAGCTTTCGTATTGTCTTACCAGGTTGATCTTTCTTGAGTCCTGGACTTCAGACGTTCCTTCATACTGAACACATATTGTGTCCCACATGGCTTTTGATGACTTCAGGTTCATGACGGAATGGTAGACTTCGTCAGGAAGGGCCATGGATAGTATGGATCTGGCTTTTGTATCTATAGCCACTTTCTTCTTATCTTCATCGGTCCACATGTGTATTTCCTTTGGAATCAGCCTTTCTGGAATAGCAGCTCTAGTTGCAGTGGCTGGAACTAAAGGATCAATTGTTACAGGGATGTGTGGGCCGTTTTCAAGATAGTAAGTCATAGTAGGGTCTACACCTTCTAAGAAGAGTGTCATCCTATTTTTCCACAAGTTGAAGTTGTCTCTGGAAAATATAGGGGGTTTTGCAAGAGAACCATTGTCTATATAATGTGTGTTTGTGTTGGCCATTTTCAGATAATAGCAAGGAAGAGAAATATCTTAGATTAGATCTTGTTTATGAGATTAAACAAATCTGCTCTGATACCACTTGTTGGTCCCGAAGGCCTATACAAGTTTGTAGAAGGGGGGGGGGGGGGGGGGGGGGGGTTGAATACAAACACACAGATTTTACTTTTCTAAATTGTTTATTGATAAATCATTAACAATTTACAGCTTGTTGCGGAGACAAGATTAAGGATAAACCTAAATCTAAACAAGTTGGAACACTAAGGTTTCTTGCACTAAGAAAGATAAGGAAATTACTAATAATAACCTATCTTGAGATAAGAGATTTGAACTTGTCCAGAGTTAGCAAGTTACTTCAAAAGAAGGGAGTTCATCTCTTTATATACTGCATGCATTTAATGCAAGTCAGTATATACTTTACACGTGTCATCAGCTGGTTGGTTGCATGTCATTGACCTTGGTTGACAACCTTAGTAGCCGTATGGATGAATAGTGTAATATCAGAGTGGTTGTACGATTTCAGATATTCGGAGGTTCTTTTCTGACAATTCGTACGGAGTCGTGCAAGGGTGGTTGAGACAAAAGTACTTTGTACGGAGGACTTCATGATCAGCTTTCGTTGATTCAGCGATTATCATTTACTATTCAGCAGATGATAATGTTCAGCGATAGCTGAAGTCTTGTACTTGATACTTCACGTTGAGTGGACAAATCTGAGTCTTCGCTGATCCGCATCAGTTCATTAGGAGACTTGTCGCTGGTTCTTGAGCTTGATCTTCGACTTCAGCGTAGAACCTTTGTTGACGTGAAACTTGTCTTCAGGGATCATAAGTAAACAACTAACTTATCAGCGATCATCATAATGACTGAACAGACTCAGAGCATTAATGATGAACAGTGTTCGCTGAATGTTTAATTTAAAAGAGCGAGAGTTCCTATCAGCGGTACTGGAAGATCTTAGTACTTATCAGCGATAGTGAAACTCTGATACATATTGTTACTTACAATTTTCACTAAGTATATAAGAGAGGGTCATTATCAAATCACTGAGGGTTTGGATCAACATGGAGATATTTAAGGAGTGCGTGCAGCACTAACGAAAGGTGAGTTCTCTCAACCCTTTTATGACGTACTATGTTTTACTGATATTGTTTCTTTTACGAGCATGAATCATTTTATAAATGTTATGCATGTTTTGCATGAAATGCATGTTTACTCAGCAAATGAAACAATGCTTAACGTTTTCTTAAACATGATTTCGAAATGTTATGTGTATGCTATGTGGAGTCGGTTTACACGGTGGGGTCTGGGTACCAGGGGATTTGATAATCCCTTGGGCATATGAAGGTTAGCTTGTAGGTTGGAATTCGTTTCCTCCTACATGAAGGAACATGGGGTCCACTTGGACTCCGGTGTAGCCAAGAGGGTGTCCGTTAGGCCCCGATCGTGGTAGCTTATGCGATCCCTGAACCCTGTGTTGAACCTTGATCGATGCTTATGTGAAGGATATGAATTGTGTTCAAGGAAATGATTTTATATTGTGATAAATGTTTTATGGAGGGAGTTCACTAGACCTTTTGGTCTAACCCTCGCTTTTCAAAAACTAAACCATTTTCAGGTAAGCGCGTTACGAGTTCTTCTAATAAGAACTAGGAGATGGCATGGAGGATTTGGAGCTTAGAGCGACTATATAATTTTGATTACCTATAGATAGAGCTCTCGGCTGTGGATTATAGACTTCCGCTGTCAATTTTGTTTAGTATAGAAGAATGAATGTTTATGGACAAGTTTAATTATGTAATCTGAATGCTTGTTTCTGGATGAATGCATGTTATGTTTTTGGGACGTTACAAATGGTATCAGAGCCTTAGTTTAAGGGATTTAGGTGACCAATCCGGTCTAAACTTAAATTGTAAGAAGAGGAACACAGCCGAGACATAGGATTGCCTCTAGAAACGATCACTATAAATGCGCTTAGGAATAAGGTGCCAAGGACAAACGTGTAAGGTAAGTTTGGGATTACACCTGGCCAGTGTAATTACGAACTTACAGGTACATGTGTGTGCTTACAATACCTTACTATAGCAAATTTGTTGTGTCATGTCTAGCAAGGATTAATTAGCGGTTTCTTTCAGTTTAGCGCTATGGCTGGGAGAACGTTGAGGAATAGGTCAGCAAGATCCCTGAGGGATAGACCGAGCTTCATTGTTTGGGAAGTGTCGTGTAAGATCATATATGACGTGATGTATGTATACACCGAAGAGAGGAAATGTTGTATAGAATGTTATGAGTCGTCTAGAGGTAGCTCTTCGTGGATTCGAAGAGGATGGATGTTGAGTTTGAGTAAGACTCCTGTTTCAGGAGAGTCCCAGTTCAAGATTTTGCGAAGTAGATCAGTTCGGATGATAAGGAAGGACAGTGTCGAAATCTTGAAAGGGTCAATAGAGCCCTGACTTCTTAGTCGAGCTAAATGAAATAAGATACCTATAGGGATTTGAAAGCATGTAAAAGTAGAAAGTGAGATAGTTGATCAAAACGAAAATAGTGTGAAATGGTTGAGTAAGTGAGATGTGGAACGCATGTACAGCAAGTTATTGCATGACTGAGAGGGCTACATTGGTTGAAGGAAAAGTGTCAAGGATAAGTTGCGTGAGTAAAGCGGTTGACCTTGTTAGGGTGAGTAGCCTTCTATTGCAAGTAGAGTTTCATGCATAGCTTTCCTAAATGTAACATGAAAATTTTCACGATTTAAGTTAAATGTGTAAATATCAATTTTGATCGAAAAGGAGTCAGAATGTGCAAGCGTATGTTTAAAGAAAGGGTGATTTCATTCACATTGCACAATGAAATTTTGAGCTTAGTGATTTGCAATATATTTCACACTTTTCACGATAAGTTAAATTGTTACGAAAAGGTCGAGAAAACGTTTGCCAACAAAACTTTTAGAATCAAAATGAGTTTTAACCTGTTGATATCATATAAAAGGGTTGAGAACCGACTAGTTTACTTGGTGTCGGTAATTTCTTTCGGAATTGTGTCGTATGAAAGGATTTTCATTCAACGTATTACTGTCATAATAACATCGTTCGAAATTGAGTAAGATTAAGGTTTACGGAAAGATGCATGCAAATGATTCTCGAATCGTTGTGCAGGGCGTTGAAGTTTGAAGAGTTATGGGGTCATGTGTACCCAAGTGTTTTCCAAACGTTGTTTATTTAAAATGATGAAATGTGCGAAAAGATTTATTTACTGTATTGTCATGCATGAAGGCTATGAACCCACTAGGTCGTAGAACATTACATTTTAAGCTAAGGAAGGACTCCGAGAGTGGGGAGGTGTTGGACAAGTCAAGGGAGAACGTATGTAGTTTGGGTATATGTGTTCAAGAGGAGAGTTGGACAGTGGAAGAGTCGGGAATGGATTATAGTGTCAGGTGTATGAGGGTCTGTACCCTTGCTCGGTGACTGGGAATACAGTTGCCGAGGGACGTTGGTGTCCGGGGGAAGGACTAGAAGTCATCAAGGTGTTGATTTTAGCAACTCGTTATGAGTAGTGTTGTGAGACAGAAATGAAAAATCCACGGTGTGGGATATGAGTTTTGAGGTGAGCTTGTAATATTGATGTTACATGAGTAAGTTTTGAAATAAGGGCGACGGATTATGAGGTTGATTATGATGCGTTGGAAGGAATAGGTTCCGTAAGGAACCCATGTTAAAGAATAGGTTAAGAAAATAGTTACAAGTTGACTTTTGTTGTTGAAGTCGGCAGCGGTGTAAGTTGGTTGAGGCCGAAGACTTGAAATAGGAGAGTGAAAGTTGATAGAACGCCTTGTAGAGGTGTTAAGTTAGTGAGAGACTGCTGTTTTGGATAAGCGTTCTTCTTACGAGGTTTGGAGGGTTCGTAGAAGGATAGGGCATGTAGCACGAACGGAGCGAGTGTGTAAATTATATCGCCCAGTGAGGGATTGTGCCCTGCTTATGTAAGGGCTCAGATCGTAGAGAGCCAACAATAACGATTACATTTGAGCTAAGTGGGAACTAAAAAATTATAGTTCAACTAGAGAGAGAAAGGAAAAAGTAGCGAGATTGGCTCGATTTTTATGCGGGAAATTTTGAAGGCGAGTTTAAATTGTGTATGGATGGCCATGAGAGATTTGGTCCATAGTGTGATGTTATGGGTGAGGAATGTACGGTCATGTAGTGGCAATCATTGCAAAGATAAATGTGCCAGTTAGTGTTGTAGTAACTTGATGTTAGAAAGATGAAGCATTAGAGGGAAGCCTTTTTCGGGATTTCGGATGAGGTGTGCGAATTGTTAAGCAAGTGGTTGGAACACGTAGTTGTAAGTGGCAGTGTGATACGTCTATTATCGGAGTAGAATGTCAGAGCAGAAATGGGTGCTTGCCCAAATGAGAGACCAAGCGTTTTTCTTGCTATGTGAGTCGCTAAGTAAGTATATTCTTGAAATCGTTGTAAGTTAAAGAGCATGATGGATGGGTTAATCAAAATGTGGGGTAGTAGATGCGAAATCTTTAATGATTGAGAATTGATCCTATGAGTGAAAGGATTATCCGAGAAGGTAATAGTTGAAGATCAAAGAATGTGTAGTAATAGAAAACACTGGTGTCAGTTCGAGGTGATTTGGTCAAAAGCCTTAAGTTAGAATTTTAGTGCAACCGTTTGGTTATGTATAGTAATGAGAAAGTATTTTCAGCTTGGGAATTATCGGAGGAGAGGAGCGAGTAATGTTGGTGGGCAGTGCTCCACGCTAACGTTGGGAGGTAAAGATAGTATGTCGGAATAAGTGAGTAAATTAGAAGTAGTAAGCGTGACAGTAATGACGAAAGGGGCAGTGTTGTGTAGATTGTCATTGATAAGTGTGCTAACTTTTGGAAAGAGTATTGAGGAAGGGAATTGTGTATGATTTTGTGCGGCAAAGAAGTGGATAAGACAACTGAATGGGTTAAGTTAGTGACTTTGTGAGAAATGTTTAAACGAATTGGTTGTGCAGTGATAAAGCTAGTGAGAATAGTATGGTGTGACCATGTTACTCCTCCCAGTGGAGTGAAGATAACCGAAGTTATGTTTTATACGAATGCACGAACGTGACAATCAGCGAGGAATTGATGTGTTTCAGGATAAGTTTAATTTGAGTAGGTGAACACTTCAACGATGGGCTTGGAGGTTCCTACTCTTAGTTACGTATACGTATGGGGTGGTGAAGTAGTGAGGATGTGAGAGATAATTGACGAACTGTGGTCTAGGTGGTCCGAGAAAAGGGAAATGTTATCTGCATTGACGATTGCCGGCTGGTGCATGGATGTGATTTGTGATACGATGAAGGAACTCGGGGTTGTGAGTTGTCAGGATGTACAGGGTTGGCCTTGTGCCAAGCTGTCAAGTGAGTGATTGTTTCTTAGTGAATGAATCTCGTGTTGTAGCGGGGGATTCCGCCAAGTTCCTCCTTAAAGGAAGTAAAGGTGCATGAGAAGCCTTATTTAATCTACTATTGTTAAGACCAATCGAATAGGTGTAATACCACGGGTAAGTTCATTAGTTAAATCCTAATTCCGTTATATTTAGTTAACTTTATAATTGATGTTTAGGGTAAGTTTGGGTAAATTTATAAGTTTAAGGGTGTTTGGGTCATTAGTGATTAGTTCAAGGTCTAAATGGTAAATATGGTTTGATATTATCCCTTTAGACATTCAGATATTTCATACAGCTAGAAAAATCAGTGAGTGTGTGTGTGTGTGTGTTTTGAGACAAAAGAAGAAAAAGGAAGAAAGTTAAGGTTAAGACTTCAATTGAATTGCTTGGAAGTGATTTAAGGTATGTTTCCTTTGTATTTTATGTTTGTAATGGTTAGTAGATAGTTTATATCGGATTAGAATAGTCGATTTCATGCTTGGTAGTAATTTCTGTCGAATCTGGGTAGAAAATGGGTAAACAGTCAGAGGTTTCCGGATGAAATGAATGTGTCCGGGTAGTTTTGTTGATGGTGTTCGGATGATGTTCTAGTGGTGTCCGGACGAGTTCTTTATCCCGGTAAGTTCCTCTTTTCCATAAGTTTCCGGTTAAAGTGAGATATCGGATAGTGTCCGGATTGCTTTGGTGTCCGGGTGTTATCCAGATTGTTTATGTTGTCCGGACAGTTGTGTTGTCCGGAATGTCTGTACTGTCCGGAAAGTTGTGTTATCCGGATAGGTTGTGTTGTCCGGATACTTTGAGCTGTTTGGTCACTTTTGAGAGTTCAGATACTTTTGAGTATCCAGTAACCTGTGTTTTTATTGACTCTTGGATAGGGAATGAATGATGACTGATTATACTGGGGACTCGATTTAAGTTCGGGTTTGGGGGAATAATTAAGGATAAGAGTTAGATAGGTTTATCTAAAGTTCTTAGTCCTAGTAAGTCTTATGTGTTCTATTTGGTAAAGAGGTATTTGTATTTGAATTATTTCAGATACTGTGAATTTGGGGTGAAAGACAGAATCTTTTGGAAGGGCTTGGAAGCGTTTTGATAAAGCAAACAGGTGAGTTTTACTTTAAAATGTTTTCAAACTGGAATACATATATGTGGAATGAGAATGTGATCAATAGTGTAATAATGTGCATATTATGTTTATATGAGTATTACACTACATGAGTGCAAGTTGGCCGGGCTTAGGACCGGTGGAGTTGGCTGTACAGAGGGACAACGGTGTTGGCTGTATTTAGTACAGCGGAGTAAATTTATTAGTTGGCTCGCAACCAATTAATATGGCCAAGAGAATGAAGCAAGAAAGTATATAATGCATGAGTCATAACTAGTATTTGTATATGTGTTATGTATATGGTGGTGTGCAAAGGATTTTTAAAAGAGGCAGGGATTTTCTCACTAGACCTCTAGGTCTAACCCTCATTTTGTTTTTAAAATATGTATTCCAGGTCGTGGATCAAGTAAGGGTAAGTAAGAAGGGTAATCGGTGAATAGCTTTTGGAAGACGTATGTTTTTGAAGATCATGACATGTTTTACAGTTATAACTTTGTTATTAGTTATAATGTAATTTAATTAGCAAAAGGTTTGTAATGAAATCAGTATTACGATTGTAAAGACTAAGGGACCGAAGTTGTAATGTGATGTATCTTTTGTTATGTAACGATGTTATGCAATATATGTTATTTGCTCTATGTTTGGAATATCGGGTCGTTACAGATGGTATCAGAGCCCTAGTTTAAGGGATTTAGGTATTCGGATCTATACCTAGACTTAAACGACATGTGAAGTAGGATGTCCCTATTATATTAGAACCTTGGGATGATAAATATAAAAAGGTATAAGGAACATCATGTAAGGTAATTTCAGATTACACCTGGCCAGTGTAATTGTGAACTTACAGGTACATGTTTGAATTGGAAAATCTTATTATATGGGGTATGTGCTTATATGTATATTAATATTGTTTAAATCTATAGAATGGCAAGTGGTACTCGAAATACGAATAGAGAAGGAGGAGGAAATCCTAATAGAACGAATCTAATAGTCGGAACAATGGGAAGAGGAGGAGAATGAGGTAGGGGTAAAACAGGGGGTAGAGTTCAGCCGCGAGGTACGGAATTTGTTACAAGGGACGATCTGACCGCGGAGATGGGAAGACTGCAAGGAAATATACAAGCCATGTTCGACCGAGCTCATCATAATGAAACTGAAATACCAAACCCTAATCTGGAAGACGAGATGCCCATTACACCTACTGTGATACCGGTGTCAAGGAAGTGTGACTATAAAATGTTTCTAAGTTGCAAGCCTCCGACTTACTCAGGACAGAGGGACCCAGTAAAGGCCATGAGGTGGCTAAAAGAGATAGAAGCTGTTTTCAAGACCAGCAAGTGTGCAGAAGAAGATAGAGTGCTATATGGAACCGCGATGTTGAAAGCAGATGCTCTATACTGGTGGGAGGCTCTTATTACCTCCATAGGATCTGATGTGTATTCTACTTTCTCTTGGGACGATTTCACTACGGCTTTCAAGAGACAGTTTTGTCCTCAAGCAGTAGTTAGACAATTGGAGGAAGAGTTTATGAATCTGCAACAGAGAAGTTTTTCGGTTAGGGATTATACTGCTCGTTTCCTGGAGAAGTCTCGTTTTGCAGAGTACTTTGTGGCCACGGAGGCGCTTAAGATGGAAAGGTTTATCTTCGGGTTAAATTCAAAAATTAGAAGGCTAGTGATTGCAAAAGGACCCGATACCTTCTCAGCCGCAGTAGATGCCGCGGAAAATGTAGAACGGGATAATAGGAGAGATGCTAGTGATTAGAGTGCTGGAAAGAGAAAATGGGAAGGGCCACAGTATGATCCAAAGAATTCCAGGTTTCAGAGATTTGATAGTCGTACGCCCTTCAGACCAGCTGAAAGACCTTGCCCAAAATGCAACCGTTTTCATCAAGGAAATTGTCAAGTTGATCCTCGAATCTGTTACAAGTGTGGAAAGACCGGTCATATTGCTAAAAACTGCCTGGTAATACGATTTTGTTTTGCATGCAATTCTCTTGATCACATTCAGTCTGATTGTCCATGGGGAAGAGTACAACAGGGTGGTACGTCAGTGAGACCAACAGGTGTTAGGCCAGTAGTACCAAGGCCAGAGCTACCAAGAGCAAGGGGTCGTGCCTTTCAGATGACAGCACAAGAAGCTGAGGAAACTCCTGATGTGGTTACAGGTACATTTTTAATAAACTCTACACGTGTTAAAGTGTTATTTGACTCTGGTGCAAACCGATCATTCGTATCTCCCTCATTTGCTGCTTATATGCATTTAAAGCCTAAAGTGTTAGATCATGCTTTATTGGTAGATACAGCAAATGATAGTCAAGTATCAGTTAAAGAGGTATTTGATAGTTGTGTTATAGACATAGATGGGTGTGGAGTACCTATCCAGTTATTTCCTATGGTTTTAATTGAGTTTGATGTGGTAGTGGGAATGGATTGGTTAGCGGAGCACCAGGCTAATATTATTTGCAATAAGAAAATAATTAATGTTGTATTACCCGAGAGGGGACCGGTAGTGATTTATGGTGATCGTAGAAAGCATCAGTCGTGCCTTATATCTATGTTCAAATCTCGTAAGTGTGTCAACAAAGGTTGCCCGAGTTATTTAGCGTACGTGATAGATACTAAATTAGAAAAGAATAAGTTGGAAGATATCCCCGTTGTTTGTGAATTTCCGGAAGTTTTCCCAAAAGATTTGAATAGTCTTCCGCCCGTTAGACAAGTAGAGTTTGGTATAGATCTGATTCCTGGAGCCGCTCCTGTTGCCCGTGCACCGTATCGTTTGGCACCTCCAGAGATAAAAGAGATGATGACGCAACTGCAAGATCTTTCAGATAAGGGCTTCATCAGACCCAGTTCTTCGCCGTGGGGAGCACCAGTGCTGTTTGTGAAAATGAAGGATGGTTCGATGAGGATGTGTATTGATTATCAGGAACTGAATAAGCGCACGATCAAGAACAAGTATCCGCTTCCCAGAATTGATGACCTCTTTGATCAACTAGTTGGAGCTTGCTATTTCTCCAAGATTGATCTAAGATCCGGTTATCATCAGCTGAAGGTTAAAGAAGAAGACGTTCTGAAAACTGCTTTTCGGACAAGGTATGGTCACTATGAATTTCTAGTGATGCCTTTTGGACTGACGAACGCCCCAGCTGCTTTTATGGATTTAATGAATCGGGTATGTAAGTCATATCTCGATAAATTCGTTATTGTGTTTATCGATGATATCCTTATCTACTCCCGATCAGAAGAAGAGCACGCACGACATCTTCGTTTGATTATGGAGTTGTTGAAAAAAGGAATAGTTGTATGCTAAATTTTCTAAATGTGAATCCTGGGTACGGGAAGTTCAGTTTCTGGGGCATGTAGTTTCCGAGAAAGGTATTCAAGTTGATCCGATAAAAGTAGAAGCAATTGAAAAGTGGGAACCGCCGAGAATGCCAACCGAAGTACGAAGTTTTCTGGGTTTAGTCGGCTACTATCGAAAGTTTATACAAGACTTCTCTCGCATTGCAACGCCTCTGACCAAGCTGACCCGAAAGAATATAAAGTTTGAATGGAAAGCAGAACAGGATGGAGCATTCCGAATATTGAAAGAGAAACTCTGTAGCGCGCTGATACTATCACTACCTGAAGGTTCCGATGATTTTGTTGTTTACAGTGATGCTTCCAAACTGGGATTGGGATGTGTACTAATGCAGCGTGGGAAAGTTATTGCTTATGCTTCTAGACAACTGAAGGATCATGAACGACAGTATCCTACACACGAAATGGAACTCGCAGCCGTTGTTTTCGCGCTAAAGATTTGGAGACATTATCTCTACGGTTCTAAATGTCAATTTTTTACCGATCATAAGAGTCTCCAACATCTCTTCGATCAACGAGAATTGAATATGAGGCAAAGAAGGTGGTTAGAATTGTTGAATGATTATGACTGCGAAATTCTTTATCATTCGGGGAAAGCGAATGTGGTAGCTGATGCACTGAGTCACCAAGAAAGAATCGGAACATTAAAGGCAATTGCATTACGAGCTGAACTTCTACCTAACATCTTTGACGAACATAATAAGTGTCAGGTAGAAGCATTCCAAGAGGAACAATTGAAACTAGAACGATTAGTGGGGATATCAGCATTGTTTGTAAAGGATGATCGTGGGTTACTGTGTTTAGATAGCAGAGTTTGGGTGCCTCGTTTGGGTGGTTTACGTGATCGGGTACTATAAGAAGCTCATCAATCTCGTTTCTCTATTCATCCAGGTACGAATAAGATGTATAAAGATTTACGACAATTTTACTGGTGGCCAGGAATGAAAAGAAGTGTTGCTCAGTATGTGGAAGGTTGTTCTACTTGTAAGAAAGTGAATATTGAACATCAAAAGCCTTTTGGTCAGTTGCAGCGTTTAGAAATACCTATGTGGAAATGGGATCAGGTTACTACGGATTTCATCTTGAAGCTACCAAGGACTCCGAAAGGGTTTGATGCCATTTGGGTGATCGTTGATCGGTTGACAAAGTCTGCTCACTTTTTGCCGATAAAAAAAACCTATCCGTTAGAAAGACTAGCCAAATTGTACATCGACGAAGTAGTAACTCGACATGGAGTTCCAATATCAATTATTTCTGATCGTGATAGTCGTTTGACTTCAAGGTTCTGGAGAAGGTTTCAAAAGGAAATGGGAACGCGAATAAAGCTAAGTACAACATATCATCCTCAAACTGACGGTTAGAGTGAACGAACAATTCAGACTTTAGAAGATATGTTACGGGCCTGCATTGTTAATTTTGGGGGATCATGTGATAAGCATTTGCCGTTGATTGAATTTGCGTACAATAACAGTTATCATTCCAGCATACAAGCGGCACCGTTTGAAGTTCTGTATGGTAGAAAATGTCGGACTCCTCTGTGTTGGAACGAAGTGGGAGAGAAACAATTAGCGGGGCCAGATACAGTTCAGTTGACCGCGAATAAGATTACTCAGATTCGGGAACGATTGAAAGTGGCTCAAGACAGACAGAAAAGCTATGCTGACCGACGCCGAAAACCGTTAGAATTTCAAGTGGGAGATTTCGTAATGTTAAAAGTCTCGCCTTGGAAAGGAGTCATTCGATTTGGCAAGCAAGGTAAACTCAATCCAAGGTATATCAGATCGTTTGCAATAACAGAAAGGATCGGTGAAGTAGCTTACCGGTTAGAACTTCCACCGGAGTTAAGTGGAGTCCATAATGCTTTTCATGTTTCGAATCTACGGAAGTGTTTGGTTACACCAGATCAGGTAGTTTCTTTACCAGATATTCGGGTTGATGAAAGGCTGAAGTTTGTGGAGGAAAGTTGATCGTAAAGTTAAAGTGTTGCGGAACAGAAAGGAGATCAAGCAAGTAAAAGTACAGTGGAGACACCATAGGGGTACGGATGCTACTTGGGAATCAGAATCCGAAATGAGAACTAAGTACCCGTACCTTTTTGCCTAACCGAATTCCGGGACATAATTCTTTTGAGGGGGAGATGATGTAATACCCCGGGTAAGTTCGTTAGTTAAATCCTAATTCTGTTATATTTAGTTAACTTTATAATTGATGTTTAGGGCAACTTTGGGTAAACTTATAAGTTTAAGGGTGTTTGGGTCATTAGTGATTAGTTCAAGGCCTAAATGGTAAATATGGTTTGATATTATCCCTTTAGACATTCAGATATTTCATACAGCAGAAAAATCAGTGAGTGTGTGTGTGTGTGTGTGTGTGTGTTTTGAGACAAAAGAAGAAAAAGGAAGAAAGCTAAGGTTAAGACTTCAATTGAATTGCTTGGAAGTGATTTAAGGTATGTTTCCTTTGTATTTTATGTTTGTAATGGTTAGTAGATAGTTTCTATCAGATTAGAATAGTCGATTTCATGCTTGGTAGTAATTTCTGTCGAATCTGGGTTGAAAATGGGTAAACAGTCAGAGGTTTCTGGATGAAATGAATGTGTCCGGGTAGTTTTGTTGATGGTGTCCGGATGATGTTCTAGTGGTGTCTGGACGAGTTCTTTATCCGGGTAAGTTCCTCTTTTCCATAAGTTTCCGGTTAAAATGAGATACCGGATAGTGTCCGGATTGCTTTGGTGTCCGGGTGTTATCCAGATTGTTAATGTTGTTCGGACAGTTGTGTTGTCCGGAATGTCTGTACTATCCGGAAAGTTGTGTTATCCAGATAGGTTGTGTTGTCCGGATACTTTGAGATGTTTGGTCACTTTTGAGAGTTCAGATACTTTTGAGTATCCAGTAACGTGTGTTTTTGTTGACTCTTGGATAGGGAATGAATGAGGACTGATTATACAGGGGAGTCGACTTAAGTTCGGGTTTGGAGGAATAATTGAGGATAAGAGTTAGATAGGTTTATCTAAAGTTCTTAGTCCTAGTAAGTCTTATGTGTTCTATTTGGTAAAGAGGTATTTGTATTTGAATTATTTCAGATACTGTGAATTTGGGGTGAAAGACAGAATCTTTTGGAAAGGCTTGGAAGCGTTTTGATAAAGCAAACAGGTGAGTTTTACTTTAAAATGTTTTCAAACTGGAATACATATATGTGGAATGAGAATGTGATGAATAGTGTAATAATGTGCATATTATGTTTATATGAGTATTACACTACATGAGTGCAAGTTGGCCGGGCTTAGGACCGGTGGAGTTGGCTGTACAGAGGGACAACGGTGTTGGCTATATTTAGTACAACGGAGTAAATTTATTTGTTGGCTCGCAACCAATTAATATGGCCAAGAGAATGAGACAAGAAAGTATATGATGCATGAGTCATAACTGGTATTTGTATATGCGCTATGTATATGGTGGTGTGCAAAGGATTTTTAAAAGAGACAGGGATTTTCTCACTAGACCTCTAGGTCTAACCCTCATTTTGTTTTTAAAATATGTATTCCAGGTCGTGGATCAAGTAAGGGCAAGTAAGAAGGGTAATCGGTGAATAGCTTTTGGAAGACGTATGTTTTTGAAGATCATGACATGTTTTACAGTTATAACTTTGTTATTAGTTATAATGTAATTTAATTAGCAAAAAGTTTGTAATGAAATCAGTATTATGATTGTAAAGACTAAGGGACCGAAGTTGTAATGTGATGTATCTGTTGTTATGTAACGATGTTATGCAATATATGTTATTTGCTCTATGTTTTGAATATCGGGTCGTTACAATAGGAACTGTAGCCTACGAGTTAGAGTACCGTAAGAAATGAAAGGAGTGCATCTAATGTTCCAGTTTTCGAATTTGAGGAGGTGGTTGACTGAGTCAGAAGTGGCGTTACCTTGGGGAAGTGTCAGTTGTGGTGTGGGCATGTTACCCGCGTCTTTTCCAATAAGGAATTCCGGGGACGGAATTCTTTTAAGGAGGGAGTGTTGTAACAACCGGGTTTTTATGGAACATGTGAAAGTTTGGTGGTCGAAGTATAAGCATTGAAACTTGGACTTGGGGGACCTTTTGGCAAATTGTGGGAAGTATATATAGCTACAATTCCCTAGGGCTGAATTTTAGAAATCATTTTGTGGCTCTTGAGAGTTTGGCGGCTAAGGAGAGAAGGAAAGAAAGAGCACAGTGGGTAATTTCTTAATCAAGGAGAAGAATTGTAAAGGTAATCATCTAATCTCTTCTCTTCAGTTTATTGCAAGCTTTCTTTCTCTGTTGTCTATGAATTTGGGGATGATATAGTGAGGGATTTCTATGTTTTCACCTAAACATCTCTTTTTGGGTATTTTGGGTTTTTGGCAAATGAGGTATCGATTTGATGTTTTAAAAATGAAATGTTTAAGTGTTTTATGGTTGGGGTTGAACCCAGTTGATTTCCTAATCAAACCCACAGCAGAAAACCAGTTTTAATCGTTTTTAGAAAAGTAAGTTTCGTTCAGCTTCGTAGTTTCCGGACGTTGTCCGTCCGGACAGTAGTGTCCTGACATTGGAGGTTTACGGTTAGGGCTCGTAGGTGTCTGGGTATTAGAGTTTCCGGGTATTCCCTAGTCTCCGGATGAGACGTCCGGAAAGGGTGGTGTTTGCAGGAAGAGTACGAACGATCTTCCGGATACTTGTGTCCGGAAAGGTCGAAGTATCCGGAAAGTAGGTTTTTGTCCGGGAAGCTTGTGGTGTCCGGAAAGTGAAGTAGCCAGTGGAATCAGACAGTCTAATCTGATTCGAATTTAATGCCCTTAGGTGTTCGATTGGTTTAGCTTGGAGATATTTAAGGAGTGTGTGCAGCACTAACGAAAGGTGAGTTCTCTCAACCCTTTTATGACGTACTATGTTTTACTGATATGGTTTCATTTACGAGCATAAATTGTTTTATAAATGTTATGCATGTTTTGCATGAAATGCATGTTTACTCAGAAAATGAAACAATGCTTAACATTTTCTTAAACAGGATTTCGAAATGTTATGTGTATGCTATGTGGAGTCGGTTTACACGGTGGGGTCAGGGTACCAGGGCATTTGATAATCCCTTGGGCATATGAAGGTTAGCTTGTAGGTTGGAATTCGTTTCCTCCTACATGAAGGAACAGGGGGTCCACTTGGACTCCGGTGTAGCCGAGAGGGTGTCCGTTAGGCCCCGATCGTGGTAGCTTATGCGATCCCTGAACCCTGTGTTGAACCTTGATTGATGCTTATGTGAAGGATATGAATTGTGTTCAATGAAATGATTTTATACTGTGATAAATGTTTTATGGAGGGAATTCACTAGACCTTTTGGTCTAAGCCTCGCTTTTCAAAAACTAAACCATTTTCAGGTAAGCGCGTTACGAGTTCTTCTAATAAGAACTAGGAGATGGCATGGAGGATTTTGAGCTTAGAGCGACTCCAGAATTTTGATTACCTATAGATAGAGCTCTCGGCTGTGGATTATAGACTTCCGCTGTCAATTTTGTTTAGTATAGAAGAATGAATGTTTATGGACAAGTTTAATTATGTAATCTGAATGCTTATTTCTGGATGAATGCATGTTATGTTTTTGGGACGTTACACACATATACAAGAACTAAACTTGTGAAGCACCTTGAATCCCAAATTGTAACGTCCCAAATTCATAAACATGCAATATCATAAAATAAGCATTCGGTTTACATAATTAAGATTGTCTTTACATCGTCATTAAACCAAACTAAACAAAAATGACAGCGGAAGTCTCTAAATCCACAACCGAGTTCTATCTATAGTCATCCGTCAAAATCTTGGAGTCACTAAGAGCTCCACATCCTCCTTGCCTTCTCCTAGTTCTTACTAGAAGAACCCACGGTACGCTTACCTGAAAATGGTTTAGTTTTTGAAAAGCGAGGGTTAGACCAAAAGGTCAAGTGAATTCCCTTCATAAAACATTTATCACAGTATAAAATCATTTCATTGAAAATGCATTCACATCTTTCTCATAAACATCATCCAAGGTTCAACACAGGGTTCAGGGATCGCATAAGCTACTCCGATCGGGGCCTAACAGACACCCTCTCGTCTACACCGGAATCCAAGTGGACCCCCTGTCCCTTCATGTGGGAGAAAACGAATTCCAACCTACAAGCTAACCTCCATATGCCCATAGGATTATAAATCCCAGGGTACCCTGACCCCACTGTGCAACGGACTCCACATAGCATACACATACATTCGATATCATATTCATGAAAACCTTAAACATCATTTCATTCGCAAATAAACATGCAAATCATGGAAACATGCATAACTTTTATAAATAAGTTCATGCTCGAAAAAGGAACCATATTCAGTAAAACATAGTACATCATAAAAGGTTGAGAGAACTCACCTGATAGCAATCTCCTTTCTAACCTCGTATCTCGTTCCGTTTGTACACCTGATAATTCATTTATAGATTAATTAGATGCAACTCGTTTTCTGATTCTTAGTTCTCCTCTAAATCCTATCTTAAAGTAATTAGTTAGGATTATCTTCTTCATACTAGGCCTTAAATCTTCTAACCCAAACAACCCTATGTCCAAAGGAACTTAAGATATTTTATGGCCCAGCTAAACCATTCGGCCCAACTACCAGATCGGCCCATCACTGAATCAGCCTAGGTTTGCGCCACCCAAAGGTTTGCGCCAACTGTTCTTTACGCCAGCTGCCCATGGCGCAAACTGGGCTTTGCGCCAGATGCCCATGGCGCAAACTGGGCTTTGCGCCAGCAGTACTATGCGCCAAACCTGATTCTTTCTATGTCGTAATTGCAGGTATGAAGGGAAAACGATTTCAGACTTTACTAACATTCAATCTTTCTTAAACATTCCAATTAATGAGGTTAAATCACCACATTCTTACTCATAAATTGACACATTATCCACTAAAACTCAAATTACCCAGTTACACGAAAGTTTAGGCGAAAACTTCATCTAACTCCTCCCATTTCAAACCCAAAATCGAAGACAACAGAGAAGAGAAAGCGTGTACTGATCACTACTATGAAAGTATGGAATATTACCTGAATCACAACCTTCCTTGCACAAGAATCCTTCCACAACGACTCTTTCTCTCTTATTTGCTCTCTAACAGCCGCCAACCCCCATAAATAGGAAAATAAAAACTGATTTATGGGTAGAATGAGGGCTGCCCTAGGGATTAGTGTCCTTATATGTTTTCCATAAATTGCAAAACAGTCCCTTAAAACAAACTTTCCTTTCTTACCTATTTGCCACCAAATTCTCATTTATTCTAAAATACTACAAGAGAAAACAATACTTAGAAATATGGTCCTTTTTATGACTTTCACGATTTGCAAGCAAGTCCCTTAGCTAACTTTCATTCTTTTCATTCTAAACACTAAACCTTCAACTTACTAAAATTTGGGTTGTTACAACACTCCCCCCTTAAAAGAATTTCGTCCCCGGAATTCCTAAATGGAAAAGATGCGGGTATCTTGCCAACACCCAAAACTGACGCTTCCCCAAGGTAATGCCACTCCTGACCTAGTCAACCACTCGATAAATTCGAAACATGGAGCATTGGGTGGACTCCCTTCATTTCTTACGGTCCTCTGACTCGTAGGCTACTGTCACTAATCGCTCGGTCTTAACGATAGAAGATTAAGTACGGCTTCTCATGCACATTTACTTCCTATAAGGAGGAACTTGGCAGAATCCCCCGTTACAACCCGAGATTCATTTACTAAGAACCAATCACACACTTGACAGCTTGGCACAAGGCCAACCCTGTACATCCCGACAACTCACAACCCGGAGTTCCTTCATCAAACATCTATGCAAATAACATTTCCCTTCTCTCAGACTACCTAGACCACAGTTCGTCAAACTTCTCTCACATTCTCACTATTTCGCCACCCCATCCTTATACGTAACTAAGAGTAGGAACCTTCAAACCCATCGTTGAAGTGTTCACTTACTCAAATTAAACTTATCCTGAAACACATCAATTCCTCGCTGATTGCCACGTTCGTTCAGTCATAAGAAACATAACTCCGGTTATCCTCACTCCACTGGGAGGAGTAACCATGGTCACGCCATACTAATCTCACTAGCTTAAACACTGCACAACCAAATCGTTTAAACATATCTCACAAAGTCACTAACTTAACCCATTCAACTGTCTTATCCACTCCCTTCCTGCACAAAATCATACACAATTCCCTTCCTCAATATTCTTTCTACCGGTTCGCACACTTATCAATAACCATCTGCACAACCCTTCACCTTTCGGCATTACTGTCAAGTTTATTACTTCCGATTTACTCACTTATTCCGAACTACTAACTTCACCTCCCCATGATAGCGTGGAGCACTGCCCACCAAACATTACTAGCTCCTCTCTTCCGACCTTTCCACATGCTGATATTGCCTTCTCATCACTTACATAACCAGACGTTTGCACCCAGACCCTACTTTAAGGCATTCAACCAAGTTGTCTTGAAATGACCCTAGCGTTCGTCGTCACTACGCATTCTTTAATCTCCAACTTTTACATTCTCAGACAATTCTTTCACACATAAGCAACAACTCACACTCTTTAAGGATTTCCCATCTATCCCACCACATTTTTTACTAACACACCCATCATATTCTTTAAACTTCCAATGATCTCAAAATATGCTTACTTAACGTCTCTTACAACTAAAACACTTGGTTACTCCTTTGGGTAACCACCCGCCACCATAATCCATTCCCGACTCTTCCAAGGTCCAACTCTCCTCTTAAACACATATACCAAAACTACATACGTTCTCCCCTGACTTGTCCAACGCCTCTCCGCTCTCGGAGTTCTTCCTTAGCTTAAATGTAATACTCTTCGGCCTAGTGGGTTCATAGCCTTCATGCATGACAATACAGTAAATAAATCTTTTCGCACATTTAATCATTTTAAATAAACAACGTTTGGGAAACATTTGGGTACACATGACCCCGTCACTTTTATAACTTCAACGCCCTGCACAACGATTCGAGAATCGTTTGCATGCAACTTTCCGTGAACCTTAATCTTACTCATTTCTGAACAATGTTAATACGACAGTAATACGTTGAATGAAAATCCTTTCATACGACACAATTCCGAAAGAGATTACCGACACCAAGTAAACCCAGTCGGTTCTCACACCCTTTTGTATGATATCAACATGTTAAACTCATTTTGATTGTAAAAGTTTTGCTGACAAATGTTTTCTCGATCTTTTTGTAACAATTTAACTTATCATGAAAGTGTGAAATAGTTTGCAAGTCGCCAGGCTCAAAATTTCAATGTGCAATGTGAATGAAATCACTTTTTCTTTAAACTTACGCGTGTACGTTCTGACTCATTTTCGATCGAAATTTATATTTAAATATTTAACTTAAATCGTGAAAATTTTCATGTTACATAAAAGAACGCCATGCATGAGACTCTACTTACAATTGAAGGCTACTCACTCTAACAAGGCCAACCGTTGTACTTACGCAACTTATCCTTGACACTCCACCTACGACCAATGGTCGCCCCTTCGGTTACGCAATAACTTGCTGAACACGCTTTCCACATCTCACTTACTCAATCATTTCATACTATTTCGTTTTGATCAACTATCTCACTTTCTACTTCTACCTGCTTTCAATTCACTATAGGTATCTTAATTTCTTTATCCTGCCATTGAAATCTCGACTAAGAAGTCAGGGCTCCATTGATACTTTCAAGGTTTTGACATTGTTCTATCTTACCATCCTGACTGGTCTATCCCATGATTTCTAGAACTGGGACTCTCCCGAAACAGTAGTCTTACTCAAACTCAAACATCCATCCTCTTCGAATCCTCGAAGAGTTACCTCTAGACGACTCATAACATTATATACAACATTTCCTCCCTCGGTGTAAACATACATCACATCATAAATGATCTTACACGACACCTCACAAACAATGGAGCTCGGTCTATCCCTCAGGGATCTTGCTGACCTATTCCTTAACGTTCTCCCAGCCATAGCGCTAAACTGAAAGAAACCCATAATTAATCCTTGCTAGACATGACACCACAAATTTGCTATAAATAAGGTATTGTAAGCACACACATGTACCTGTAAGTTCGTATTACACTGGCCAGGTGTAATCCCAAACCTACCTTACACGTTTGTCCTTGGCACCTTATTCCTAAGCGCATTTATAGTGATCATTCCTAGAGGCAATCCTATGTCTCGGCTGTGTTCCTCATCTTACGGTTTAAGTTTAGGCCCGACTGGTCACCTAAATCCCTTAAACTAAGGCTCTGATACCATTTGTAATGTCCCAAATTCATAAACATGCAATATCATAAAATAAGCATTCAGGTTACATAATTAAGATTGTCTTTACATCGTCATTAAACCAAACTAAACAAAAATGACAGCGGAAGTCTCTAAATCCACAGCCGAGTTCTATCTATAGTCATCCGTCAAAATCTTGGAGTCACTAAGATCTCCACATCCTCCTTGCCTTCTCCAAGTTCTTACTAGAAGAACCCACGGTACGCTTACCGGAAAATGGTTTAGTTTTTGAAAAGCGAGGGTTAGAGCAAAAGGTCTAGTGAATTCTCTCCATAAAACATTTATCACAGTATAAAATCATTTCATTGAAAATGCATTCACATCTTTCTCATAAACATCATCCAATGTTCAACACAGGGTTCAGGGATCGCATAAGCTACTCCGATCGGGGCCTAACAGACACCCTCTCGTCAACACCGGAATCCAAGTGGACCCCCTATTCCTTCATGTGGGAGGAAACGAATTCCAACCTACAAGCTAACCTCCATATGCCCATAGGATTATAAATCCCAAGGTACCCTGACCCCATTGTGCAACCGACTCCACATAGCATACACATACATTCGATATCATATTCATGAAAACCTTAAACATCATTTCATTCACAAATAAACATGCAAATAATGGAAACATGCATAACTTTTATAAATCAGTTCATGCTCGAAAAAGGAACCATATTCAGTAAAACATAGTACGTCATAAAAGGTTGAGAGAACTCACCTGATAGCAATCTCCTTTCTAACCTCGAATCTCATTCCGTTTGTACACCTGATAATTCATTTATAGATTAATTAGATGCAACTCGTTTTCTGATTCTTAGTTCTCCTCTTAATCCTATCTTAAAGTAATTAGTTAGGATTATCTTCTTCATACTAGGCCTTAAATCTTCTAACCCAAACAACCCTATGTCCAAAGGAACTTAAGATATTTTCTGGCCCAGCTAAACCATTCGGCCCAACTACCAGATCGGCCCATCCCTTAATCAGCCTAGCTTTGCGCCACCTAAAGGTTTGCGCCAACTGTTCTTTACGCCAGCTGCCCGTGGCGCAAACTGGGCTTTGCGCCAGATGCCCATGTCGCAAACTGGGCTTTGCGCCAAACCGGATTCTTTCTATGTCGTAATTGCAGGTATGAAGGGAAAACGATTTCAGACTTTACTAACATTCAATCTTTCTTAAACATTCCAATTAATGAGGTTAAATCACCACATTCTTACTCATAAATTGACACATTAACCACTAAAACTCAAATTACCTAGTTACAGGAAAGTTTAGGCGAAAACCTCATCTAATTCCTCCCATTTCAAACCCAAAATAGAAGACAACAGAGAATAGAAAGCTTGTACTGATCACTACTATGAAAGTATGGAATATTACCTCAATCGCAACCTTCCTTGCACAAGAATCCTTCCACAGCGACTCTTTCTCTCTTCTTTGCTCTCTCACAGCCGCCAACCCCCACAAATAGGTAAATAAAAACTGATTGATGGGTAGAATGAGGGCTGCCCTAGGGATTAGTGTCCTTATATGTTTTCCATAAATTGCAAAACAGTCCCTTAAAACAAACTTTCCTTTCTTACCTATATGCCACCAAATTCTCATTTATTCTAAAATACTACAAGAGAAAACAATACTTAGAAATATGGTCCCTTTTTATGACTTTCACGATTTGCAAGCAAGTCCCTTAGCTAACTTTCATTCTTTTCATTCTAAACACTAAAACTTCAACTTACTAAAATTTGGGTTGTTACACAAATTAAAATGGAACTCATTAAATGGGTGGGATTGGTTTTCACGGGTTTGTAACATTTGAGTGGTTTTTACTTGATTTTCCCCCATCTTACCTATGACATATATACTTAACTTATCCATGTTTTGGCAGTTACAAATGTACCAACACATATGACTGGATCAGCAACAAATTTTGTTAGTGGCATGATTGCTTCAGATTGAAAAAACCGGATACCATATTGCTTCATCACTTTGTGAATCGTTCAAGGTATCTTCTATACAGCTGATTACCATGGATAATAAGAGACATATTTAGATGCCTTCTGCCTTATGAAAGAATAATTTAAGGTGATCCCATCTTTTTTTCAGTGGGATTGGTCGGTGGGCGTCATACCGTCTTTGAAATAACTCATGTATTTACTAAAAGGACTAAAATGAGGGGATTCACCGATCGTTTTTTGGGGTTTTATGAGTCTGAATTCAGATGAACTTACAATTTGTTGGGTTAAATTTGGATTTTGTTTGAAAGGAGAGACACTTAAATTTGGATTTTGTTTGAAAGGAGAGACACTTAAATTTGGATTTTGTTAGTAGTGTAGGCTGCAGGGATGAGTTTATACAAGTAGATTTCTTTTTCTTAGTCCATTCATTCAGGATTAAATAACTATTTTAATTCAAGAAATCAAAATAAATTAGTGTAATTTTGGGCTTTAACAAAGACTCATTCACCAAAAAAAATTCATCTCTTAGCAACAATCGTGCTTAACTTGAAAAACATTGTTCATCATTTTAGATGACAAAATCTTGCAGGAGTTGGAGGATTAAAAAAGACATATGATTATTGATGATAAATGTTAGAAACACTACATAACACTAAAATAAAATAAAAGTTATGGATCACATAGTTTCATAATCATGACATATGAATCACCAAAAAATACAAGGTTGGTATTGTTTATATCATCTTCAATCCATGGTTTTACTATTGGAAACATGTGTCTTGATGTTCCATTTATTGTAATCCAGTATGTCATTTTTTATGTATGGCTATTTGAATCAATGGAAACCAATCAAATATTGGATAAATTCAGAAATCTCATTACAGTCTTCTCATGTTTATTTCATAACCTACAGATCATTAAGCTCCAAGTGATCACATCTCTTTGAAACATTTCATCTAACAATCTATAGGCATCTTTTATAGTTCCATTCAACCATGATCTTAGAGCTTTGGTATAAAACAAAATCACAAACTCCAAGTTTTTTGGTTTTTGATATGAATCTGAAGAACAAGTTGCTTTTTCTTGCTGTGGCATGATCTGTAAAAGTCATATACACATCTCATCTCATTTTTTTCCTCATTCATCTTGTTCATTTCTTTTCTATGAAAACAGTTTCCAATTCGGCTTAGCTTTTCTATGACAATCAATAAAGCTCAAGGTCAAACAAATCCTAATGTAGGTGTTTATCTACCGGAATCAGTATTCTCACACGGGCAACTTTACGTGGCGTTTAGAGGGATATCACGGGGCAATACGAAGGTGTTAGTGAAGCCTGTGAAAAAGTTCAATCGTGTCGGAGTCTACACCTCAAACGTCGTCTATCAAGAAGTTTTACGTGATGAATAAGGTTTAATCAACAATTGTATTATTACACATTTGGTACCATATATTTCTATTAAAATCATTGCACGGTTTTTGCAGGAAATTCGTCGGATGAGTGCATCACGAAAACTAAACAGCTTTCTAGATATACGGATGAGCATTATTTACAAATGATTGTATTTCTTTGTTCAATCAAGATTTTCAAGTTTTGTATTAGGTTATGAGTTTATGGGTTTAGAAGCCTAATACGTTATTTTCCATTTGATCTTGCTAATAAACAATATTAACCTTCAACTTTATATATTAGTTGACATGCAAATTAACCACGCAAACTCATGAAATAAAACCAAAAGTGATAAAGAAACATGATTCAAGGTTAAACTAATGTTTCGGAATTGTGATTCACCCTCGCTGCATCGCGCGGGTACACCACTAGTATATATATATATATATATATATATATATATAAATTGAAAAATCTTTACATTTTCTATCTTTCTTTATTTATATGTATAAAAGAAATAACCAAGGGTATTTGAAGTGATATAGTAAGATTTTTTATTCTTAAATCTTGCATTGTGTTATTATTAGTCATTCCACATTGATGAGGGAATGCTAGATTGAAGAATGAAATGAACTACAAAAAATGATGAAGGAAAGTTGTATATAAATTTGAAATGAGTTTCATAAGCTCATACTGATAAGAAGATTAACATTTTTATGAAACATGTTAACATATGTTGACAGCAAGAGAGGGATACATGTTTGTGGAAACTCATAGAGTTCACTAAGTTTAGTCAAACCCTTTTTGGGAAAAAAAAACTTCAAACCATTCGTAACAACAATAGTCATATGGTTGTTTGGTGTGTCGTTTGAGTTTTAAACAATATAACAACAAAATTATTACCAATAAATCTCAATTTATTCGTAACAACAAATGGTAATCAGTAGATGAAAATGAACCACTTATGGAAATGCATTTTTCGTTTTAAATCGTATCTCATTAGTATTAACCGATGAATTACCTTTTATCTTAATGCAATCAAGTAATTTCTTAAAATATTACTCGCTACCGAGCAACGCACGGGGAGCACACTAGTATTAATATACAAAGCAGAATGTATGAGAGATAGTTAAGAAGAAGCCTTCATTGAGGCTTTAGAATTTTATGAGTTTTTTGAAATTTTTTTTTAAAAGGTTGCATTAGTTGAGTACAACCTTTCATTTTCTATTTTTTTCATTGATTTTAATCAATAAATTTTGTATACTTAGTTAAACTATAATTCTACAAATTCAACACTAACTAAAATTTTACATAAACTTAAATAAATTAAATATTTTATGAACTTAAATCAATATATACTTTTAAAAGTGCATATTTTTTTTAGTGATTTAGTAAAAATAACAATCAACTAATACTTTTTTAATAGAGTACTTTTTTATTTAATTTAATTATTTTTTCTTATTAGGCTAACAATCATCGATCAATATATATATATATATATATATATATATATATATATAAATGAGAATGTATAAGAGAGAGTTAACGAGAAGCCTTCATTGAAGCTTTAGAATTTTGTGAGTTTTTTGATTTTTTTTTAAAATAAAATGTTTCATTAATTGAGTACAACCTTTCATTTTCTATTTTTTTCTTTGATTTTAATCAATAAATTTTGTATACTTAGTTAAACTATAACTCTACAAATTCAACACTAACTAAAATTTTACATGATCAATATATATTTATATATATATATATATATATATATAAGCAAAATGTAGGGTTACTTAGGTGGCATAATGAGAAGCCACCATTTCCCCTTTACTAATTTCTCCTAATTTTGAATTTCTTTTAAATAAAAAATTAGCTTCTCATTAAATGATGTTAACTTTTCATTTAACATCTAATTTTTTTTATAATTATTTTTATCATACACAAAGACATCAACAAATATAATTTTTATCTATCTTACATTTATTATTTGACATAAAATTTTATTTATTATTTTATAATTATTATAATTTGCACAACATAAAGACATTAACAAATATAATTTCTATTTACCTTACACTAATTTAATCAAATAATTATTAAATGAATCCACCATCTTTTAATTAAATTTATAGTATTATAATTTATTTACCTTACATTTTTTATTTAACATCTAATTTTTTTTTATAGTTATCTTTATTTGCACAACATAAAAACATCAACAAAGATAATTTATATTTATCTTACACTAATTTAATCAAACATTTTATTTAATTGACCACCATCTTTTAATTAAATATATATCTATCTATATATCTATATAATAGAGAATCATCAAAAGATGATGTGATTTCTTGAAAAAACTTTAAACATTAGTTTTTATTTTCTTCAATTTTTGAGTTGTATAGCATAAAATGAATGAACATTTCATTTCTTTTTACAAGTTTCAAGAATTTTTTTATTATATAAATATATAGCCTAATTTACATAATAAATTTATATAAATATATAAGCTAATCAATATTAGACTAATTTACATAAAAAATCAATATAAATGAGAATCGTCAAAATATGATGTAACATCTTGGCAATTTTTATATCCATAAAAGAGGGTTTTAAAGAGATGATATGACACATTCTAATACTTAGAATGTATTATCTTTTTTCTTATCAATTTTTTGATTTTTAAAATATATAATATATTAAAGACTTTTCCATTCTTATATGTAAATTATATTTTGATAATAAATGAGGGTGTTTAATAGTAATTATATATATTCATGGCAATTTATGTTATTAACCATTTGTTTTCCTCTTTTTATGTTATTAATTATTTTTTCCATTATTTATTTAAATTAATGATTCAATTTATTATAATTTATGTAAACTGACTTTTTATTTTCCTTTCTTTATGTTACAAATCATTCATTTTCTTTTCTTTATTTTAATTAGTCATTCATTTCCCTTATTTAAACATAAGTGCCTTTTTTCAATGTTATTGGTGTTTTAACCATTTGTCATTCAACAAACTAGCTCTCACTTTCTCCCTCTAACACATTTTCTCTCCTAAATTTGTAATGTTAAAAGATTAATCTTTGTTATCGATATTTGTTCATTTTTTAGTTATTTGTTATTGTATTGAGTTCAAGTGTCTTTTATGTTGTCTTTTTTTGTAGTAAGTGACAAGGGAAACAAGCTATCAACGTATGTCGAAGAACATCAAAGTTTTATCATCAAAGCACATATATTATTATTACATGTAAGTATTTCATTTGAGTACTACTTCAATTTCAATGTAGTATTGATTTTTTCTATTTTGTAGTTTCGTGATTTATTGTAACGTCCTACAAACATGATCATGCAATACCATAAAATAAACATTCGAATTACATAATAATCTTGTCTTTACACCATCCATAAATCATACTAAATAAAATTGACAGCGGAAGCCTCTTAATTCCACAGCCGAGAGCTATTCTATAGTCATCATAATCAAAACTTGAAGTCACTCTAAGCTTCAAGTCCTTCTTATTGCCTCCTAGTTCTTACTTGAAGAACCTTTAACATGCTTACCTGAAAATGGTTTAGTTTTGAAAGCGAGGGTTAGACCAAAAGGTCTAGTGAATTCCCTCTGAAAACAACATGTACACAGTATAAAATCGTTTATAAAAGAATATCATCGTAAACCTTAACATAACAGCAGGCATGGTACTACACTGTATATAGGATCACATAAACATTCCGCGATCGGGGCCCAATGGGCTACCCTCTCGCCCTCAACCGGAGCCTACGCAAACCCCCCTTCCCGGAGCTTACGCAGACTCCCCTCTACCCGAATAGGAGGAAACGGATTCCAGCCTACCGGTCTGTCATACCCATCCAAGGGATCATCAGATCCCGAGGATCTATCTCTGATACCATAGTGTAGACCGACTCCACATAGCACGTCATTCATTTCATAAAGACATACATCTTTCAACCTTTGTAAATCATCATTCTCAGTTCATCAGGTAAAATACGTTTTCTCAAGTAAAACAGGTATTTCATGGAAAATCAAGCGTGACGGGTATAAACATTTCATGCTCGTAAGTGAAATCATAATCAGTTAAAATGTTTAACACTTTAAGTCGTAAAAGTTTTAGGGAACTCACCTTGATGTCACTGAAAGCACATTTGCTCTACTCTCGGATTAACTAGACTTGACACCTAAAAGATCAGGTAATTCTTTAATCAGCTAAACTTACCCTGAACTATCCGGATACGATCTACTTTCCGGACGCAACAACTTTCCGGACACCAATCCGGATACTCTACTTCCCGGACAAGGCAATCCGGACGCTAGACCTATCCGGCCAAAACCACCCGGACACTAAACTTATCCGGAAACCTCCGCCACCCGGATGCCATGAAATACCCGGAAACCCTCACGGGACACTTACCCGGACACTTGCAACCCATCCGGACACCACTGAACATCGGTGTCCGGAAACCACAGCTGCTCGAGCTTAAAAATCTAAAAGTGATCATTAACTCGTTTTTTAGCCATTAGTTCGATTAGATAAGCATAGGGGTTCATCCACTTGTCATAAACACTCAATTAATTTCATTTTAAACCACCAAATCGACATATTAACAATGAAATCCCAAAATGCTCAATAAGGAGATACTTAGGTAAAGACCTAACAATTCCTCACGATTCCCTCCCCAGATCATGAACATAAAGGAGCAATAGACCTGAATCAAGCAGAATAAACATACTAGAAGAATACCTTAACAGATTTCTTGCACAAATTGAGAGTCTCCAACCTTTAGCTCTTTTCTTTCTTTCTTCCTTGAGCCGCCAAACACACACACCACACCAAAACACTGATTTGTGAAACTAAAGGAACCCTAGGGATTTGTGCATTTAATTATCTTCCAGAAATGACAAGATTAGTCCCTTGACTTATCTTTCATTTCTTGCGAAAAAGGCATTAAACTTTCATTCTTTCCAAAAGAAAACCCGGTTGTTACAACACTCCCCCCTTAACATAATTCCGTCCCCGGAATTCCTTATTGGAAGAGATGCGGGTATCTAGCTTTCATCTCCGAATCCAAGTCCCAGATCGCCTCTTGACCCTTGTGGTGTCGCCATTATACCTTAACCAGCTTAGTCTCCTTTTTTCGTGACTTCGTTACCTTAACATCCGGGATTTCTTCGGGTTCCTCTACAAAAATCAATTTCTCGTCCACCTTTATGTCATTCAATGGCACTGCCTTGGCTACGTCGTCTGGGCATTTCCTCAAGTTGGACACGTGAAACGCATTGTGGATACCTCGCAATTCTTCCGGTAGATCCAACCTATACGCCACTTCTACAATTCGTTCTGTAATCTCGAATGGCCCGATGTAACGTGGGCTTAGCTTCCCACGTTTTCCAAATCGTACCACTCCCTTCCAAGGAGACTCCTTTAGCAAAACATGGTCTCCGATCTAAAATTCTATATCTTTTCGCCTCTTATCCGCGTAACTCTTCTATCGGTCGCGAGCGACCTTTAGTCTTTCACGCACTTGGACTATCTTGTCCGAAGTCAGTTGCACTAACTCCGGCCTGGCTAACTACCTTTCTCCGACTTCGTTCCAACACAATGGAGTCTGACACTTTCTACCATAGAGTGCCTCAAACGACGCTGCCTTGATGCTCGAGTGATAGCTGTTATTATAGGCGAACTCGATCAAAGGTAGGTGCTTTTCCCAAGAGCCTTGGAAATCTAAAGCACACGCCCTTAACATGTCTTCCAACGTCTGGATCATCTGCTTACTCTGACCGTCGGTCTGAGGATGATAAGCGGTACTCATCTTGATCTGCGATCCCATTACTCTTTGGAAACTCCTCCAAAACGTGGAGGTAAACCTGCTATCTCGGTCAGATACTATCGACGAAGGCACACCATGATGGGTTACGATCTCGTCGATGTACAACTTTGCTAACCGCTCCAACGAGTAAGACTCTTGTATAGGCAGGAAGTGAGCTGATTTGGTGAGTCGATCCACGATCACCCAAATGGCGTCATAACCCTTCGGAGTTCTAGGCAAATGGGTCACGAAATCTATCATGATCTTGTCCCACTTCCACATCGGTATCTCCAAAGACTGAAGCTTCCCGTACGGTCTTTGATGCTCGATTTTTACACGCGAACACGTCATACAGGTCTCTACGAGATGAGCTATATCTTTCTTCATCCCAGGCCACCAATAATCTCGACATAGATCTCCACACATCTTGTTACTCCCAGGGTGAATCATGTACTTAGATTTATGGGCTTCCTCTAAAATCATCTTCCTGAGCTCCCCGAGTTTTGGGACCCAGATTCTCCCCCTAAGACACCTCACCCCTCGACTATCTTCCACTAGTGAGGACATTTGTCCCACCATTCTTTCCTTTTTGAGATTTTTCTCTCCGAGCGCCTCCTCTTGACATTTGTTTATCTCTTCCAACAAATTGAACGTCACTTCGGCCCTCATAGCCACAATACTAGGGGTTTCACTTCGTTCCTTGCGGCTCAAAGCGTCCGCCACTACGTTTGCCTTACCCGGATGGTAATCGATCTTATAGTCGTAATCGGTCAACAATTCAATCCATCTTCTTTGATGCATATTCAACTCTTTTTGGTCGAAGAGATGACATAAGCTTTTGTGGTCCGTGAAGATCTGGCATTTCGTCCCATAAAGGTAATGTCGCCAAATCTTCAGAGCGAAAACTACTGCCGCCAATTCTAAATCGTGAGTGGGGTATCGAACTTCGTGATCCTTTAACTGCCGGGAGGCATAAGCGATCACCTTTCCTCGTTGCATGAGTACGCAACCCAAGCCGAGCTTCGATGTGTCACTGAACACCACGAAGTTATTCGAACCATCCGGTAACGACAACACCGGAGCGCTGCTCAGCATATCTTTCAGTCTTTGAAAAACTTCCTCTTGCTTCTCTGACCAGACGAACTTGATATTCTTCTTGGTTAAAGACGTTAGTGGCGTGGCGATACGCGAAAAGTCCTTTATGAACTTTCGGTAGTAACCTGCCAGTCCGAGGAAACTCCGCACTTCTGACGGGTTCTTAGGCTGCTCCCAGTCTCGGATGGCTTCGATCTTAGACGGGTCTACCATGATTCCTTTTTCAGACACCACATGTACGAGAAATTGCACCTCTCTTAGCCAAAACTCACATTTAGAAAACTTCGCATACAGCTTCTCTCGCTTTAGCTGCTCGAGAATTGTTCGAAGGTGGCTTTCGTGCTCCTCTTTTGATTTTGAAAATATCATAATATCATCTATGAACACTCTCACGAACTTGTCTAAATAAGGTTGGCACACCCTATTTATTAGGTCCATGAATGCTGTCGGGGCGTTGGTTAGCCCGAACGGCATCACCAAGAATTCGTAGTATCCGTATCTGGTTCTGAAAGCAGTCTTCGGCACATCCTCCTCCCTTACCTTGAGTTGGTGATAACCTGACCTCAAGTCTATCTTGGAGAAGTAATTGGCTCCTTGCAATTGATCGAACAGGTCGTCAATCCTCGGTATCGGGTACTTGTTCTTGATCGTGACCTTGTTGAGTTCACGGTAGTCTATGCACATTCGCATAGTACCGTCCTTCTTCTTCACCACGAGTACAGGTGCTCCCCATGGAGACGTGCTTGGTCTAACAAACCCCTTGTCTAACAACTCCTGCAACTGAGTCATCATTTCCTTCATTTCAGACGATGCCAACCTATAAGGTGCGCAGGCAATTAGTGCAGCTCCAGGCATCAAATCAATTCTGAACTCGATTTGATGATCCGGAGGTAGACTTGTCAAGTCATCCAGAAATACTTCCGGGTACTCATTTACTACTCGCACATCACCTACCCCACACTTCTCTTTCTTGGCATCTAACACGTACGCCAAAAATCCATGATACCCCTTCTTTAGGCACTTAGTAGCCCTGATCATAGAGATAAGGCTATTCTTTCCATCACTACGGTTCTCATAAATCACGATGGGATCCCCACCAGGCGACTGAATCCTGATCAGCTTTTTGTTGCACACGATATTTGCATCATTCGCGGCTAACCAGTCCATACCCAACACTACATCAAACTCCCCTATTGCCATGGGGTATAGCTTCATAGGCACCAACCTCCCTTCTATATCTATGCCATAATTCTCTACCACCTCCTTAACGTACACCCGACTATCATTGGCAGTTTCCACCTCTAGTGCTCTCTCCAAACGTCTAGGCCTCACCCCCAAACATTTTATAAAAGCATGTGATACAAAAGAGCGATTTGCTCCCGAATTAAATAACACCTTGGCGCACAGAGAGTTCACTAGAAATGTAGCTGTCAAAACATCAGGAACTTCCTCCGCCTCTTCCGCAGTCATGCGGAACGCACGTCCCTTTGGACGCGCCGGTTTTGCTCCCTTATCATTTCCTCTCCCTCCTTGTCGTTCACCAAACTGGGCTGAACCCCCTTTCTTCAGCTGTGGCAATCATTACGCAAGTGGCCGGTAGCCCCACATTGATAACAAGATTTTCCAGTACCCGAACAATCCCTTGATAAGTGACCGGGCAAGCCACACCGGTAGCATGAGTTTGAATCTGCCATGCACTCTCCCCGGTGCACCTTGTTACACTTCGTACACGATCTCCCACCGGCATTCCTGTTAACACGGTTGTCTGTTCGGAACAGTTTCCCCTTTTTCGAGTCACTCCCCAGTCCATCCTACTTGCGTTTCTCACCGCCTTTCTCAGAGGTTTGGCGATTCTTCTCCTTCTCAATCAGCTCGGCCGTGTTGATGGCTGCCTGAAAGGTAGTGGGGTTTCTTGTCAAAACCAGCTCTCGTACGCTACTTTTCAACCCATGGATGAAACGTTCCACTCGTTGCTCCTCTGTTGGCACATACAAGTCAGCGAAACGAGACTTCTCGATAAACCTTGAAGTATATTCCTGTACCGTCATTTCACCTTGTTCCAAACCCAGAAACTCTTCTTCCAATCTTTTCACTGCCACGAGCGGACAGAACTAGGCTTTAAACCGGTCTACAAACGTTTCCCACATCATCCCTTTAGCCATTGCCGAACCCTTTCCCCCAGTTTCAGCATCCCACCAGTAAAATTCATCAGATTTCAACACGGATAGGGCAAACATCACCCTATCTCCGTCGCCACACTTGCACGTATCAAATACTAGTTCCATTTCCTTCACCCATTTCATTGCCAATACCGGGTCACACTCGCCCTTAAAAGTAGGGGGCTTGCACAAGGCAAAGGCTTTGTAACTGCACCCTTTAGCTGCTGACTCATTCACCACCAACGAAATTGATTTCGAGTGATTCTCGGTACCAGTCTCTTGTGGGCTTGACAACTCCACACTTTCTTTGTTCTCACTCGCCTCTTTGCTTCCCGAGGCTGGCTCATTCTGTTTAGTGAGGAGAGCCTGCAATGTCTCTTGAATCTTACCCAATTCAGCAGCTAGGTTCTCTCGAGTGACAAAAGTAGATCCGCAGCCTCGACCCCGTCCCCTTGGCTGAGTTACCCTCCTTGCAGAAGCTGAACTCTCCTGAAGAGAGTCTTCTTGATGAACGGGTACATCCACACTCCTCGTTCTTCTAGTTGCACGAGTCCTTCTCAGGTTCAGGTTTCCCCCATCCCCGGCCACTTGGGTGGCGGCCCGGCAGGGTGTTCTTCCTCGACCCCTTTCATGACCCCTACCTCTTCCCCTTCCACGGGTAACAGTTGCCCTCGCCGGTTCCACCGGTCCATTCTCTAGTACCTCTTCATCTTGATTCCTTGGCACAGCAGGTGCCGACCTACTCCTCAAAGTTCTCCCAGCCATTTCGCTAATGCTGAAAGAAAACAACAATTAACCCTTGCTAAACATGACAGAACAAATTTGCTATAAAAGGTAATTTAAGCACGCACATGTACCTGTAAGTTCGTAATTACACTGGCCAGGTGTAATCCCAAACTTACCTTACACATTCGTCCTTGGCACCTTATTTCCTAGCGCATATATAGTGATCGTTCCTAGAGGCAATCCTATGTCTCGGCTGTGTCCCTCATCTTACAGTTTAAGTTTAGGCCCTACTGGTCACCTAAATCTCTTAAACTAAGGCTCTGATACCATTTGTAACGTCCCACAAACATGATCATGCAATACCATAAAATAAACATTCGAATTACATAATAATCTTGTCTTTACACCATCCATAAATCATACTAAACAAAATTGACAGCGGAAGTCTCTAAATTCCACAGCCGAGAGCAATTCTATAGTCATCATAATCAAAACTTGAAGTCACTCTAAGCTTCAAGTCCTTCTTATCTCCTCCTAGTTCTTACTTGAAGAACCCTTAACATGCTTACCTGAAAATGGTTTAGTTTTGAAAGCGAGGGTTAGACCAAAAGGTCTAGTGAATTCCCTCCGAAAACAACATGTACACAGTATAAAATCGTTTATAAAAGAATATCATTGTAAACCTTAACATAACAGCAGGCATGGTACTACACTGTATATAGGATCACATAAACATTCCGCGATCGGGGCCCAATGGGCTACTCTCTCGCCCTCAACCAGAGCCTACACAAACTCCTCTTCCCGGAGCTTACGCAGACTCCCCTCTACCCGAATAGGAGGAAACGGATTCCAGCCTACCGGTCTGTCATACCCATCCAAGGGATAATCAGATCCCGAGGATCTATCTCTGATCCCACAGTGTAGACCGACTCCACATAGCACGTCATTCATTTCATAAAAACATACATCTTTCAACCTTTGTAAATCATCATTCTCAGTTCATCAAGTAAAATACGTTTTCTCAAGTAAAACAGGTATTTCATGGAAAATCATGTGTGACGGTTATAAACATTTCATACTCGTAAGTGAAATCATAATCAGTTAAAATGTTTAACACTTTAAGTCGTAAAAGGTTTAGGGAACTCACCTTGATGTCACTGAAAGCACACTTGCTCTACTCGCGGATTAACCAGACTTGACACCTAAAAGATCAGGTAATTCTTTAATCAGCAAAACTTACCCTGAACTATCCGGATACCATCTACTTTCCGGACGCAACAACTTTCCGGACACCAATCCGGACACTCTACTTCCCGGACAAGGCAATCCTGATGCTAGACCTATCCGGCCAAAACCACCCGGACACTAAACTTATCCAGAAACCTCCGCCACCCGGATGCCATGAAATACCCAGAAACCCTCACAGGACACTTATCTGGACACTTGCAACCCCTCCGGACACCACTGAACATCTGTGTCCGGAAACCACAGCTGCTCGAGCTTAAAAATCTAAAAGTGATCATTAACTCGTTTTTTAGCCATTAGTTCGATTAGATAAGCATAGGGGTTCATCCACTAGTCATAAACACTCAATTAATTTCATTTTAAACCACCAAATCGACATATTAGCAATGAAATCCCAAAATGCTCAATAAGGAGATACTTAGGTAAAGACCTAACAATTCCTCATGATTCCCTCCCCAGATCATGAACATAAAGGAGCAATAGACCTGAATCAAGCAGAATAAACATACTAGAAGAATACCTTAACAGATTTCTTGCACAAATTGAGAGTCTCCAACCTTTAGCTCTTTTCTTTCTTTCTTCCTTGAGCCGCCAAACACACACACCACACCAAAACACTGATTTGTGAAACTGAAGGAACCCTAGGGATTTGTGCATTTAAGTATCTTCTAGAAATGACAAGATTAGTCCCTTGACTTATCTTTCATTTCTTGCGAAAAAGGCATTAAACTTTCATTCTTTCCAAAAGAAAACCCGGTTGTTACATTTATTGCTACCTCAATTCTCATTTTTATGTCACTTTTTCCGGAATGTAACCCACAATGCTAAAAAACATTTGAGTATTGATTATTTTGATATTTCATTATTACTCGCATAGGACAACAAATCTTCGTTTTTATATTCGTTTCTTGATTTGATTCGAGTGTTCATTTGAAAAATCCATGTTCTACTAAAACGTAAACTGACGAACATTCTTCGAATTGCTTTCTCGACCTCCAATTATTTTGAATTATGTTATAAGTTAGATCGATTTCATTTTGTGAATTTTTTTTGCTTCATTAACTTATAAGTTTCAACATCTACTTTTTGCTACAATTTAACGAGATCGATACCACTGTTAACAATGTATCCAAGACAATCAATTTAGAAAATGAAGTTGATGAATCACATTAAAAAATAAAGTGAAAACGGATTGACAATGCTATGTAATCGTGTTCACGTTACTCATGCATCACTACAAACTTTGACCCAAACTACCAAAAATCAAGGAATCGATCATAAAGGAGAAAAGGTATCGGAAGAAAAGTCAGTGACTAAACAAAAAAATGTGGATTATTGATAAAAAGATCTCTTAGGATCTAAAGAATTCTAGGTTTTTTGTTATAAAATTTTAATAATATTGATAAATATAAACACTTTATTACACTTTTCACGTATTGTCGTATTTTTTTTAAAAAGATGATTACACTTTTAGAAATAATCATATTATTTGTTTTTTATACAAAGATTATTTAAACTGCCTATTTTAATGATAATACAAAATTTTAATAATATAATTTTATTTGGTAATTGTTGATACAATTTGTATGTATGTTGTTTCCGTTTAAATAAGCATAGAAGATTTATTCTAAATTTAAATGTTTTTAATTTTTATTTATTGTAGTCTCGAGCCTTGGTTATCTGATATCTTCTACTACTTTGTACTTTGTTTAATTTTTCAACTTATGTTATTTTTTGTGTTGATTTATTACGACGTTCATTTTATGTTATATATAAATATTTAAATTTTAGTTATTACTAATAATTTAACGCACACATCCAACATATTTCATTATTCTATTAACCGAATAATTTTAAAGTCAATCTATATTTAAAATAAATCATTGTTTATAGTTTTGTTAGCATAAAATTTGATCATCGCGCAACGCGCGATGTCGAACACTAGTATATATAAAGGAGAATGTATGAGAGAGAGTTAAGGAGAAAGCTTCATTGAGGCTTTAGAATTTTGTGAGTTTTTTGATTTTTTTTAAATAAAATGTTGCATTAATTGAGTACAACCTTTCATTTTCTATTTTTTTCATTGATTTTAATGAATAAATTTTGTATACTTAGTTAAACTATAATTCTACAAATTCAACACTAACTAAAATTTTACATAAACTTGAATAAATTAAATATTTTATGAACTTAAATCAATATATACTTTTAAAAGTGCATATTTTTTTAGTGATTTAGTAAAAATAACAATCACCTAATACTTTTTTAATAGAGTACTTTTTTATTTAATTTAATTTACAATAAATAAGGAATAGTGATTACCTTGCAAGATGATTCTACACACCCAAATGAAGAACTCTGAATTGATTTGCTCTCCTTGATTTGCACTTACAATCGCACCTAGCCGCACACACTGATTCCTGAGAGATATTGAGAAATCCATAGGGGTTTTCACTCTTTTATACTTTTCCACAAGCACACTCAACTTTCCCCTTTTTCACACTTTACACCCTAAACTCATATTTAATTAAAATAAAAACATGGTTATTACAGAAACAAAAGGATTCGAACACATCGTTGGGAATTCCAGATCGGTTCCCGGACTCCACTCTAGGATACCGGGGTCCCCATAGTCCGGATTCCCTTCCGGGATCCGGTGCCATACCTCCGGATCCGGTACTATACACTTCCGTACTCCCCTATGGGATCCGGTACCACACACTTCCGGACTACCCTATGGGATCCGGTACCACACACTTCAGGACTACCTTATGGGATCCGGTACCACACACTTCCGGACTCCCTTATGGGATCTGGTACCACACACTTCCGGACTAGCAACCGGGGCAATTTCGCATAGGGTTTTATCGGTCTCACAAAACAATGATTTCTTACCCAAAATCTCTTAATTAGAAACCAATCGGTTCTTAAACCTCAAATAACACTAAGGAATCGCTAAATTCGACATTAAAGAAAGATAATCAGCCTTCCTTAACAAAACTAAAATCAAATGGGTTCTCAAACCAATCTTTCGATCCAGACCCACACTCAAGGCATTCTCAAGAGTAAAGCACAATCCAAATGTTCAATAGAATACAAATTCAAGAGGTGATGATTACCTTGAATGCTTGACTCTTGAATCCCTTGCAAACTCCAATCCTTGCACCCACTCAAAATCATACCTTTAGCCGCACATAGTAGTATGAATTTCCCAGGGCTATTAGGGTTTCTTTTCTATTTATACCAAAATCACAAGAGCACAAAACTTTAGTTTTTCACACTTTAGCCACTGAACTTTAATTTATATTATTTTCTTAACTTATAAACTGGGTTATTACACTCTCTCTCATACATTCTCCTTTATATATATATATATATATATATATATATATATATATATATTGATGTTAGCCTAATAAGAAAAAATAATTGAATTAAATAAAAAAAATACTCTATTAAAAAAAGTATTAGTTGATTGTTATTTTTACTAAATCACTAAAAAAATATGCACTTTTAAAAGTATATATTGATTTAAGTTCATAAAGTATTTAATTTATTCAAGTTTATGTAAAATTTTAGTTAGTGTTGAATTTGTAGAATTATAGTTTAACTAAGTATACAAAATTTATTGATTAAAATCAATGAAAAAATAGAAAATGAAAGGTTGTACTCAATTAATGCAACATTTTATTTTAAAAAAATTCAAAAAACTCACAAAATTCTAAAGCCTCAATGAAGCCTTCTTCTTAACTCTCTCTCATACATTCTCCTTTTTATATATATATATATATATTGATGATTGATTGATGATTGTTAGCCTAATAAGAAAAAATTATCCTGTTGAAATCTAGAATTTAGAATGTTAGGGTTTTGAGTTTTGTTATCACATGGAAGATTTGGAAATGGAGTCTTGATGTTTTCTAACCGATAAGTAAGAATCGGATGTCTTAGCTTAATTAATTGAATGGTAAAATGGTGTCCCCTTAATCCTAAAAGTTTATCATTTGACTGGGACTATGTGGAATGATTAATTTTAATGTAGGATTTCTGTGGTTCGATATGAAAACCCCCAAGAGTCGGAACTGGTTGGGAGAATCCCGGAACTCATTAGATTCGGTATTAAAATTTATGGGATCCGGAATTGTTATTGATCCGGAATCAAAAGATCCGGAGTTGGGCTTAATAAAGGATCCGGAACGAAAGTAACCACATGGATCCGGAATGGGCCCAATTAAAGGGTGGATCCGAAATGGACTAAAATAAAAAGTGGATCCGGTAAATAAGCAAGATCCGGAATCCATTTCATTGAATCCGGAATGTATATCCATTTTGGGCCTAATTGAATAAAATCGGAATTGGTTATTAAGCTAGTGGGCCCGGATTTAATTACATAGAAGTCCGTAGTGGACTTATCTTGAATTATTGGATCCGGTACGGCTTGAGTTTGGATCGAATCTTTTAGTGGACTTCAATATTGTTTGTTTAGTGGACTTCAATATTAGTTGTTTAGTGGACTTCAATATTAGTTATTTAGTGGACTTCAATATTATAAATTAAGCTGGCTTCGATATTATTAGTTAATTGGGCTCCGATATATATTTATTTAAGTGGGTTCCGGCATATGTTTATTTATGGAACTGGAGTTGGGCTTTAAATCTATCGGACCCAGTATTTAAGTGTTGGGTACTTTCGGCTGAGAGTTTGCAAGGTAGTGAAATTTAGTAAAAAAAAATCCAGTGTGTCTTACCTGATATGTGCGTGGTTTTAAATTGTAGGTACGAGTAGAGACGATCGGTGCGAATATTAATTTTCTAATCGGGACAGCAGGTGAGTCTTTCTAAACCTAAATTTTAAACAAGTGTGTTGATGGTTATTTTCTAACTGTTCGTATTTCGACTACATTTATTTCAAAATGAAGAATAAGTGTGTTTGAAGATTATCATGTAACTGTGTGCTTTCCAACTGCTTCTATTTCAAAGTGAAGATAAATTGTGTGACAATACGTGTGATTTATACGTGTGTGACCATGCTCTGGCTTTGGTGTGAAATGGGGGTGTGTCCCATAATAATTATATATATATATATGAATTTGTTTCATATATGGGTGGTGTGTGCCCAATTGCGCTGTCAAGGTGTGTGTGACCATAGCGTGTGTGTGCCTTATTGCGCTGTCACGATGTGTGTGACTATAGCGTATGTTAATAGCATGTGTCAATGTGTGCATATCATCTTAGTGTGCTTGTTGCGATCGGTATAAATACTTTCATAACTGATTTTATAAACTGTGATATTTTTGGTGTGACTTAGTGTGGAGGGAACTCACTAGACCTCATGGTCTAACCCTCGTTTTTTAAAACAAAAACCTTTTCAGGCAAGTAAGTAGCCGAGAGCACGTTTAGAGATTTGGCAAGACGTGGGTCGAAGATTGCGTTTAGAATGTGTAGAAGAACTTCCTTTTTTATGTCTAATTAGATTTCTCAGCTGTATTTAGGGTTATTTCCACGAACCCTGTGTTGTAAATCTGGATAGTGTGACCATGTTGAGCCGTTTATGGCGTTATGAATTAAAGAGGTAGCTTCTAGCTTGTATGTTTAGTTTTGGGTTGTTACAAATGGTATCAGAGCCCTAGTTTAAGAGATTTAGGTGATCGGATGGGCCTAAACTTAAACTGTGGAGTAGGAGGACACAGGTGAGATATAGGAAACCTTTAGGGAAGACCTTAATCACTGAGAATTCAGGACGAAGGTAGTGAGGACTCTCATGTAAGGTAAATTCAAATCACATATGGCCAATGTCATTATGATTTTACAGGTGCATGGGTGTTCTTGATTACCGTTGTTCTGATTTTGGTAGTGTATGGAGAGTAACAGTAGTGTGTGAAGTCTTAACCTTGTCACGAAGGCAACAGTTTAGTGTGTTGTGTAGATTATTGACGATGCGATTGATGACACTATCTAGAAGGTGTAGTGTTTGAATGTTGGGGTGAGTGCCCATGTGAAGTAGACTCTTTAAGGTCCTTAAGAAAAATAATTGGTTGGAGGTGAGCTCCTAATCCCTGATGAGTCATTATTCTAGGGGTTCCCGATGTCGGTGAATTTAGATCTTGAGAGTTTCAGCTCAAGGATCGGATAACGGAGATGTACTTCCTTACTCCCTAGTTAGTGGAAGAAGGACAATGGTGGTTGGGAAATGATAGATGTATGGATTGGTAACACTAGTGTGGTTAACCTATTTGGGGTCGAAGTGAAACTGTATATTTTACAAATTAGTAGTCAAGTGGTAACTGTGAGGTTGGAGCATCCTAGTGTGTGGGGGGTTGTGTGGATAAGATGGTGGTAACTTATAATTAGTGAGCATGCGAGACATGGTGGTAATGAGGTGCTAGTAGGTTAAGTGATGGACTAGTGTGGATATGGGGTGAGCGTAAGTGGAGAACTTTGCTCAGGATTTGCTTATAAGTTGTTCAAATGTGGCAAAATTACGTGTGGAGATGCATGGATGTCTAAGTGACGTGTGGTATTGTTATGCGAGGATAAAAGGATGGAGTGGTAGTTGGTGGCTAGCTAAGAAGGAAATTGCGTACTTTTGGGAATTGTTAGTTTATGATGTTTCATAGTGGATACGAAAACTTTGAGAATGATGACTTAATCCTTGTGTGTAAAGGAAATGCAAACGAGTGAGTTATTATCGTTTGAGAAATGAGAAGTGTGTGGTCGCTTTGAGCATTGAGTGTATTTTGGATTGACTTGGTAGAATTTCTCGTATGAGATGAGGTGAAACTGTTGGTTAGGCATAGTAGTCATTGAAATTGTGTATATGGGAGTGGTTTAAGCGTTGAGGAAGGCTAACTAGTGTGATTGGTTAGGAGTGTGTACCTTCTAGTGAGCCGTTCTTTGGAAACGTGTTTTATGTTTAAGAAGGAAGTGGAGGAAAGTAGTCGAGTGTAGCGCTCGGGGTGAAGGACCATTGGATTGGACTTGGTAATAGTAAGGGGGTGACGTTGTGGTAAAAGCGAGTGAATTGATTGTTATCAATTGGTTGTGGTCAATGTGAGAAAGTGATTAGACGTATTTTGTGTAGGGAATGTGATTGTAGGATTGTGTGAAATCTGTTGAAGAGAATATTAACTGCGAGTTAAGGAGATATTCAAGGGTGATTTTGTAATCAGTTGGCGAAGTGAGCGTCGTTATTTTATTAAGGGTTTCGTGTTGATGGTGACGATAACTTCGGTAGAATCCGTTCTTTTAAGAAGGTGAATTTGTGTGTGAAAACCTTAGTTTGGGGCGTTGTAAAACCGTGAGTCTAGAGGTGTGGATGATATGGATACGGTTGGCCTGAGGCGTTTTCTTTATATTGCGAATTTGGGGAAGGGGTTGTAGACAACCGTAAGTGTGTTAATTCGTTGGGTTACGCTCTATTGTTGAAAGGTTTTGTATAGTGGAAGCTCATTCGACATCCCACGTGTCGAATCTTAAGAGATGCTTGACCAAGGAAGGCGTAGTCGTATTGTTATAAGGCACTCGTGTGGGCGAAAGTTAGATTATGTGGAGGAACCGTTGGACATTATAGATCGCAAGGTTAGAGAGCGGAGGAACAGTTTTCCTCGATTGTTCGAAGATGGAATTCCGGGGACGGAATTATTTTGAGGGGAGAATGATGTAATAACCGTGTTTTTATTTTAATTAAATATGAGTTTGGGGTGTAAAGTGTGAAAAGGGGAAAGTTAAGTGTGCTTGTGGAAAAGTATAAAAGAGTGAAAAACCCTAGGGATTTCTCAATATCTCTCAGGAATCAGTGTGTGTGCGGCTAGGTGCGATTGTGAGTGCAAATCAAGGAGAGCAAATCAATTCAGACTTCTTCATTTGGGTGTGTAGAATCATCTTGCAAGGTAATCACTATTCCTTATTTATTGTTATCCTGTTGAAATCTAGAATTTAGAATGTTAGGGTTTTGAGTTTTGTTATCACCTGGAAGATTTGGAAATGGAGTCTTGATGTTTTCTAACCGATAAGTAAGAATCAGATGTCTTAGCTCAATTAATTGAATGGTAAAATGGTGTCCCCTTGATCCTAAAAGTTTATCATTTGATTGGGACTATGTGGAATGATTAATTTTAATGTAGGATTTCTGCGGTTCGATATGAAAACCCCCAAGAGTCGGAACTGGTTGGGAGAATCCCGGAACTCATTAGATCCGGAATTAAAATTTATGGGATCCGGAATTGTTATTGATCCGAAATCAAAAGATCCGGAGTTGGGCTTAATAAAGGATCCGGAACGAAAGTAACCACACGGATCCGGAATGGGCCCAATTAAAGGGTGGATCCGGAATGGACTAAAATAAAAAGTGGATCCGGTAAATAAGCAAGATCCGGAATCCATTTCATTGAATCCGGAATGTATATCCATTTTGGGCCTAATTGAATAAAACGGAATTGGGTATTAAGCTAGTGGGCCCGGATTTAATCACATAGAAGTCCGTAGTGGACTTATCTTGAATTATTGGATCCGGTATGGCTTGAGTTTGGATCGAATCTTTTACTGGACTTCAATATTGTTTATTTAGTGGACCTCAATATTAGTTGTTTAGTGGACTTCAATATTATAAATTAAGTGGGCTTCGATATTATTAGTTAATTGGGCTCCGGTATATATTTATTTAAGTGGGTTCCGGCATATGTTTATTTATGGGAACCGGAGTTGGGCTTTAAATCTATCGGACCTGGTATTTAAGTGTTGGGTACTTTCGGCTGAGAGTTTGCAAAGCAGTGAAATTTAGTAAAAAAATATCCTGTGTGTCTTACCTGGTATATGCGTGGGTTTAAATTGTAGGTACGAGTAGAGACGATCGGTGCTAATATGAATTTTCTAATCGGGACGGCAGGTGAGTCTTTCTAAACCTAAATTTTAAACAAGTGTGTTGATGGTTATTTTCTAACTGTTCGCATTTCGACTACATTTATTTCAAAATGAAGAATAAGTGTGTTTGAAGATTATCATGTAAATGTGTGCTTTCCAACTGCTTCAATTTCAAAGTGAAGATAAATTGTGTGATAATACGTGTGATTTATACGTGTGTGACCATGCTCTGGCTTTGGTGTGAAATGGGGGTGTGTCCCATAATAATTATGTATATGAATTAGTTTCATATATGGGCGGTATGTGCCCAATTGCGCTGTCACGGTGTGTGTGACTATAGCGTGTGTGTGCCTTATTGCGCTGTCACGGTGTGTGTGACTATAGTGTATGCCAGTACCATGTGTCAATGTGTGCATATCATCTTAGTGTGCTTGTTGCGATCGGTATAAATACTTTCATAACCGATTTTATAAACTGTGATATTTTTGGTGTGACTTGGTGTGGAGGGAACTCACTAGACCTCATGGTCTAACCCTCGCTTTTCAAAACAAAAACCTTTTCAGGTAAGCAGGTAGCCGAGAGCACGTGTAGAGGTTTGGCAAGACGTGGGTCGGAGATTGCGTTTAGAAGGTGTAGAAGAACTTCCTTTTTATGTCTAATTAGATTTCTCAGCTGTATTTAGGGTTATTTCTGCGAACCCTGTGTTGTAAATCTGGATAGTGTGACCATGTTGAGCCGTTTATGGCGTTATGAATTAAGGAGGTAGCTTCTAGCTTGTATGTTTAGTTTTGGGTTGTTACAGTTTCGAGGGTATCTCGATGGGACTTTTAGTTTTGGGTTGTTACAGTGGAATGTAATAACCGAGTCCTTTATGAATAAATAATAGGTTTGGGGCGTGAAGTGTGAAAGAGTAAGAGTTTGGTGTTCTTTAACAAAGGGTATAAAATGAGTGAAAACCCTAAATAACCCTAAATTCCATCAATACCAGTGAGAGTGTGTGTGTGTGTGTGTGTGTGTGTGTGCGGCTCGGAGGTGATTTGTGGGTGCCAAATTCAATAAGGAGCAAAGCAAGTGAGATTTCTCCAAGTTTGTGCTTGATCATCATCCCTGCAAGGTAATCTTCTTCTCCCACAAATTAGTAAGCTAATTGGAAGATTGGGAGAGTTAGGGTTTGAGTTTTTGTTTATCTTGAGAAAGAGGGAATGGAGTCTGTAAGATTTCTTCTTTTTTTGAGTTATGTAGAAATCGTATGTTATTGGTTGGTGATGTTACTCCTTAAATTGTTGTGGGTTATCACCATTTGGGAGGTATGAAATCGTTGTTTGGGGTATTAGCAAGTGTTCCAGTTCGTGAACAAATACCCCACTGGTATGGGATTTGCCACGTCCGGAATCCTAACGGATCCGGAATTGTTTGGGAATCCGAACAAGAAACCGGAAGTCGTACCGGAACCCATAGGGAACCGGAAGTGGCACCGGAACCCATAGGGAACCGGAAGTGGTACCGGAACCCGTAGGGAACCGTTGCGCGGTAGCGATACATTATTTAAGAAAGTATTGGACTGAATTAAGATATAACGTGAATCGGTTAATAACTAATGAGATACAATATAAAACAATTAATAAGTAGGTATCATTTGTATTGTGATGCTATTTAGGACTCAAACCAATAATCATATCCCTATTAACGTTACAAATTGTTTGAAGAACTTCTTTCTTCTAAGAAAGTTCCCATAAAATTAGAATTGATCGACAAAAATTATCATTTCTATTATTTCCATTTGTCAATAAATCATCGCATCTTCTTACTAATATGGAATAACCAAACTCACCATATTTTAAGATTTAATAAATATTGCATTCTTGTGAAAGGTACCTCATTACTTATGTTTGCTACTTTAATGATAAAAAATTGAATATAGTATTTTTTTTAATATAATATCCAATTTTTCCAGAATTATCTAAAAATTGATGCTTAAAAGGTCAAGACTCCATCGGTAGATGTTGAATGATGAAGCGTAGAAGTTCTCTGACCTTCATTTTTTTCATGATCCTCTAAGAGAAGGATGACACAAACTAATTGATAAGCAAGGTGGTGTTTTGATCTTGTTTTATTCACTCGATATTGACATAATGACTTCAAGTGTAATATTGAAACGTCAAACTAATTGATAATCAATGTTGTACTACTTTAAGGTATTTGAGCTTGATGCTTCCATAAAACACTCCAATATTGGAGGTTGAAGACAACCACTGTGATATTAAAACACAAAATTAATCCCCCTGACATGAAAATATATATATATATATATATATATATGAAGTCAAGAAACACAAAGACATTGATATCACATATAAAAAAAACCTTAAAACCCACAATACCCTTTGAAAAAAATGAGTGATTGCCAAGGTACTTGACATTCATTGCGATCAAATCAATACTTTTCTATTGCCTTCAAATTATCGTTCTTACAATTTGAACATTTTACAAAACCAAAAATTCCGAAAATGTCTATGAGAAATGAATCCACTTCTAAGAACGTGCCACGTCGACGTCATTGTCCATGGTTTTTGCTTATATATATATATATGTGTGTGTGTGGTTGGGTTCACGTGGGCCAACCTGTTTTCGTGAGACCAAGAAATTAACACTAAACTTTCACAGTGATTCATTGCGAAGGTAAGAAAAACAGCAAACCTTACAGCCAAAACACTGTGAAGGTTTACCATCACAGTATCTTCACAGTCTTTTGCTGTGAAGGTTTAGTGCTAATTATTTGGTCTCATGGTCTCACGAAAATATCCTGGTCTCACATGATCTCAACTCTCTCTCTCTCTCTCTTTATATATATATATATATATATATATATATATATATATATATATATACGTTTGGAGTTATGTAGCTTTAAATAAGAAGAGATCAATAGTTCGAGGAGATGAATGGTTGACGAAAATGTTCATATTAAAAGTGTTGTGGTTGAGTTTTTTATATCCCATATTGATATATCAATAGAAGAGTTGGGTATATAAAGTATGAGGAGAAACCATTGATAAAATAATCATAGAGAATAAGGTAGCAACTCCGACACTTTAAAAAATAGAAATCATATTTTATTTTTTCTTATGTTTGCATCCCACATTGAATGAAATAGTGAAATAGGCATGAGGGAGGTGGATACATAAATAAAAGGGTCAACTCTTTTATCTCAATATTGTTTGCATCCACATCGGATGATGAAATGAAAGTGGCAAGAGGGAGGCAAGTACAAAAGAAATGGCTAACATGGAAACTAGAACAAACCTATCTTTTTCTATTCTCAACGTTTTGGTCAAGCTCAATTATAGTATATGTTTTTCATAGTTTAACATACGTTTCCTGGTTTTCGGCCTTTTAGTTAAGATCAAGTATATTATATATTGTTTTTAGTTTCTCATATCATTGTTTGCATCCTAAATTGGATGAAAGAATGAAAGAGGCATGAGGGATGTGAATACAAAAAAAAAAGAGGCCAAGTTTTTTCTTAATGTTGTTTGCATCCTAGATCGGATGATGGAATGAAAGTGGCAAAAGGGAGGTAAGTACAAAAGAATGGGCTAACAATATAAAAAACATATCTTTCCCGAATCTCGATCTTTTGGTTAAGATAAAGTATAATATATGTTTAGTTTAAGATCCAATATCTTGGTCATCATCCTACTTGGTATTTTTTTTATGAGGCATGCCCATTATACTAGCTTGATGAAATGATTATTTATGCGTCGTCTTGGTCTTAAACTACTACCAAGGCTTGGCGCAACCCTCTAATTTACAATTCAAATATTGTAGAATGGTTGTTCATAAAAATGAACTTTAATTTTTGAAAATATCTTCATACCGTCTATTCTTTCACATTATTATTTGCATCCCACATTGGATAAGATAATGAAAAAGGCATGAGGAAGGTGGATATAAAAAGAAAATGCCATTTGTTTTCTCAAATTATTCTTTGGATCCCACATCGGATGATAAAATGAAAGTTGCAAGAGGGAGATGAGTACAAAAATAAAGAGCCAACAATGGGATACGCATACATTTTCTTGAATCTCAACATTTTTGTTAAGCTCAAGTGTATTTGTTTTTATCTGTTTAATATTTGATATGTGAGTCATCGACCCCACTTGATATTAATTTTATTTTCTATGTGGGAATGTCTATTATCCTAGCATGGTAATGTGGTTCTTAATTGTGTGTCTTGAGTTTACACTACGAGCAATTGGTGCACCCTTCTAATTTTCACTTGAAATATAGAGTAGTAGAATGTTTCTTCTTTTACATAGATATAAATGAGATTTCAATTAAATTTGTAACAAAACTAAAATCATCCCTTTACAATCTTAAATAAGTGTTGAATTAAAATCGTGAATTCTAAAAAACAAATTACTAACATTTGTAGAGTAACTTGACGAGCATAGTTAGGAAACCAAATTTAGCTTATGGTTTTAAGATTGTTGTCAACTTCTCTTTTTTTTTAAATGTTGATGAGTAGTTGTCGCACACATTTGCCTAAAATTCGTTTAGACTAAAAGGGCATCAAACTTAGGATTCTAAATTCATCCATAAGAATAAGATAAGTAGGTGTTAATAATTTGTATTGTAATAAAGTAATATCATTAGGTTTTAATAATTTTCGTCAATATATTTTTTTTATAACCATGGGTTTCCGGGCCAGCTTACGTGCACCGACTAAGATGTATACGTTTAGTTTGTTCTAAGATGTATCAATTTAATGATTGAAGTTTGTGCATATGACCATCACATCTTTATTATGACCATAACTTGGGAGCTGATTGGCAGTTGTTGAATGGTTTGGTGCACGATGATTAAGTCGTCAGAATGATTAAGAGGATCTTATAATATAGTGGAAAATGAAATATGGTTGTTTGCTGACTGTTCAGAATTAAATTTAGAGCATTGAATGGTTAAGGGAGACCCAAGATACAAAATCATTTAGAGGGTTTCAGAACCATTAAAAGACAGACATTTTTTTCTACCAAACAATATTCGACTCTTAGTGATTCAACTGTTGCCTCTTAATGGAACTATTAAGAAGTAAACAAACAGCCCCTTAGGCTAATATAATAATTTTCATGTGACACTTACTAATTTTTTTAGTTTATGTTTTGTAGGTTATTAGACACACTTAACATATCCTTAAATAATTAACATAAGGTGTTAACAGATAAAAAAACACAACAAGGACGGTACATACACATATATCCCAATCTTGCATATTAATCAACTAATTTGCACACACACACACACATACATATATATATATATATATATATATATATATATATATATATATATATATATATATGTGTGCGTGTGTGTGTGTGTGTGTATCTTATACTATTCGTAACAAAACTATTGTCGAGATACACAAACTAATCACTTTTACAATGCATTCATTTAAAAACAATTATCGCCACCGCACAACGTGCGGTGACCAATACTATATATTAAAGCAAAATCTTAAGATGATTACATGGCACCATGAGAATCAAGAATTCATCAAATGGTGAATTGTGGTTGATTCTTCATTGTCCCACATTGGTGGCAAAAGTAAAAAAGTTAGAAGTGCAAGTGACTATATAAAGGACAAGATATAGGTTGATGTTCATCCAAATTTTGATCCATATTTTGTGTTAAATCTTTAAATCTTTATATATATATATATATATATTGAAGCAAAACCTTAAGAGGATAACATGGCACCATGAGAATCAAGAATCATTATATTATATATATTAAAGCAAAACCTTAAGATGATTACATGGCACCATGAGAATCAAGAAATCATCAAATGGTGAATTGTGGTGGATTCTTCATTGTCCCACATTGGTGGCACAAGTAAAAAGTTAGAAGTGCAAGTGACTATATAAAAGGACAATATATAGGTTGAATGTTCATCAAAATTTTGATCCATATTTTGGGTTAAATCATCATATATATATTAAAGCAAAATCTTAAGATGATGACATGACACCATGAGAATCAAGAATTCATCAAATGGTGAATTGTGGTGGATTATTCATTGTTCCACATTGGTGGCAAAAGTAAAAAGTTAGAAGTGCAAGTGACTCTATAAAGGACAAGACATAGGTTGATGTTCATCCAAATTTTGATCCATATTTTGAGTTAAATCTTTAAATCTTTATATATATTAAAGCAAAACCTTAAGATGATGACATGGCACCATGAGAATCAATAATTCATCAAATGGTAAATTGTGATGGATTCTTCATTGTCCCACATTGGTGGCAAAAGTAAAAAGTTAGAAGTGCAAGTGACTATATAAAGGACAAGATATAGGTTGAATGTTCATACAAATTTTGATCCATATTTTGGGTTAAATCATTATATATATATATTAAAGCAAAACCTTAAGATGATGACATGACACCATGAGAATCAAGAATTCATAATCAAGATGATTATATTAAATTACAAGATATAGGTTGAATGTTCATCCAAATTTTGATCCATATTTTGGGTTAAATCATTATATATATTAAAGCAAGACCTTAAGATGATTACATGGCACCATGAGAATCAAGAATTCATCAAATGGTGAATTGTGGTGGATTCTTCATTGTCCCACATTGGTGGCAAAAGTAAAAAGTTAGAAGTGCAAGTGACTATATAAAGGACAAGATATAGGTTGATGTTCATCCAAATTTTGATCCGTATTTTGGGTTAAATCTTTATATATATATATATATATATTAAAGCAAAACGTTAAGATGATAACATGGCACCATGAGAATCAAGAATCATTATATATATTAAAGCCAAACCTTAAGATGATTTCATGGCACCATGAGAATCATGAATTCATCAAATGGTGAATTATGGTGGATTCTTCATTGTCCCACATTGGTGGCAAAAGTAAAAAGTTTGAACTGCAAGTGACTATATAAAGGACAAGATATAGTATGAATGTTCATCAAAATTTTGATCCATATTTTGGGTTAAATCATTATATATATTAAAGCAAAACCTTAAGATGATGACATGACACCATGAGAATCAAGAATTCATCAAATGGTGAATTGTGGCGGATTCTTCATTGTTCCACATTGGTGGCAAAAGTAAAAAGTTAGAAGTGCAAGTGACTCTATAAAGGACAAGATATAGGTTGAATGTTCATCCAAATTTTGATCCATATTTTGGGTTAAATCTCTAAATCTTTATAGATATTAAAGCATAACCTTAAGATGATTGCATGGCACCATGAGAATCAAGAATTCATCAACCGATGAATTGTGGTGGATTCTTCATTGTTCCACATTGGTGGCAAAAGTAAAAAGTTAGAAATGCAAGTGACCATATAAAGGACAACATATAGGTTGAATGTTCATCCAAATTCTGATCCTTATTTGGGGTTAAATCTTTATATATATTAAAGCAAAACCTTAAGATGATGACATGGCACCATGAGAATCAAGAATTTATCAAATGGTGAATTTTGATGGATTCTTCATTGTCCCACATTGGTAGTAAAAGTAAAAAGTTGGAATTACAAGTGACTATATAAAGGACAAGATATATGTTGAATTCATCCAAATTTTGATCAACGTTTTGGGTTAAATAGTTATATTTTATTCGCGTGACGAAACATTTTATGTGATAGTTAAATATCAATCAGTATTTATATATATTAAAGCAAAAACCTTATGATGATGACATGACACCATGAGAATCAATAATTCATCAAATGGTGAATTGTGGTGGATTCTTCATTGTCCCACATTGGTAGCAAAAGTAAAAAGTTGGAATTGCAAGTGACTATATAAAGGACAAGTTATATGTTGAATATTCATCCAAATTTTGATCCACTTTTTGATTTAAATAGTTATAGTTATATTTTATTCACATGACGAAACATTTTATGTCATAGTTAAATATTTTGAGAAAAGTTTATCATTACCGCGCAACGCGCGGTAGACAACACTAGTATATATATAAAATAGAAACCCAAGAGTAATGAGGTGGCATCATGAAAATCAAGTATTCATCAAAGGGTGAATTGTGGTTGATTCTTCCTTGTCCCACATTGGTGACAAAGGTGAAAAGTTGGAAGTGTGAGTGGCTATATAAAGGATAATACATGGCTTGAAGGTTCATACAAAATTTGATCCATTTTTGGGTTAAATAGTTATTTTTTATTTACATGACAAAACACTTCATGTAATAGTTAAACATTTCATATCCTTAAATCTTTATCTTTGTCTTTATCTTTATCTTTATATATATAAAAGGAAAACCGAAGAGTAATGAGGTGGCATCATGAGAATCAAGTTTTCAACAAATGGTGAATTGTGGTTGATTCCTCATTGTCCCACATTGGTGACAAAAGTGAAAAGTTGGAAGTGTAAGTGGCTATATAAAGGATAAGATATGGCTTGAAGGTTCATACAAAATTTGATCCATTTTTGGGTTAAATAATACTTTTTATTTACATGACAAAACATTTCATGTAATAGTTAAACATTTCATATCCTTAAATCTTTTCTTTATATATATAAAAGGAAAACCCAACAGTAATGAGGTGGCATCATGAGAATCAAGTATTCATCAAATGGTGAATTGTGGTTGATTGTTCATTGTCCCACATTGGTGACAAAAGTGAAAAGTTGGAAGTGTGAGTGACTATATAAGGATAAGATATGGCTTGAAGGTTCATACAAAATTTGATCCATTTTTTGGTTAAATAGTTATTTTTTATTTACATGACAAAACATTTCATGTAATAGTTAAACATCTTTATATATATAAATAAAAAAACCCAAGAGTAATGAGGTGGCATTATGAAAATCAAGTATTCATCAAATGGTGAATTTTGGTTGAATCTTCATTGTCCCACATTGGTGACAAAAGTGAAAATGTAATAACCCATTCCATTTTGAAATAATAAGGAGAAATTTGGTGGTAAAAGTTAGAAAAGAGAGAAGTTTGGTGTGTAAAGTGTGAAAGGGGAAGAGTTGGGTGTCCTTTGGAAAAAAAAGGTACAACTATGAGTAAAAACCCTAATAGCCCTAAATTTTATGAAATCAGTGCGTGTGGCTAGAAAGGGGACGATTGGTAGGTGCAAACTCATCAAAGAGTAAAAGAAATTGGGATTTCTCCAAGTTGTGTGTGTGTTCATCATCATCTTCCTCAAGGTAATCCTCAATCCTTCTCCTTTGCAATCTATCATAAGGTCTTGAGTGGTGGAGTCTGAGTTTTGTGGTTATCAATTTGAAAGAAAAGAAATGGAGACTGTGTATGTGTTCTCCCTATCCCTTTTAGTGTAAAATTGTAAGGTTTAACTATCAAATAGGTCGGTAATGGTATCCTCTCGATGTTAATGGTTTAACACCAAGTTTTGGTTTCGAAATACGGTGAATGTTAGCGTTCGTAAGATAGCCTGAGACCGGAAGCCATACCGGAACCGTATGGAACCGGAAGCCATACCGGAACCGGAAGCATACCGGAAACCCTGTTGGCTTCCGAGAGATTTGTCCGAATCCGGATTAGTAGTATCAGAACCCGGAACCGAGTCCGGAACCGAATCCTGATATGTTGGTTTGGGATTTTCTTTAGCCGTAGGCTTCTGAGTGCGTAGAGGGTCTTATCGGCTCTTTTGATTTGATGCAATTGTAGGTGTGAATACAGGGTAGGTTCGGGACATCGGATCAGGTGAGTCTTTCTAAACCCAAATCTTATACAAGTGTGATGATTTATACATGTATTCAATTGCATGCATGTCAACTGTTTTTAATTACAAAGTGAAGGGTGTGTGTGACGAAATGAACAATTTAAATGTGGATAGACATGCTATGGCTACGGTGTGAAATGGGGGTGTGTCCCATAATATTTATATATATGAATTTGTTTCATATATGGGTGGTGTGTGCCCTAATACGTTGTCACGGTGTGTGTGACTATAGTGTGTGCCATTAGCATGTGTCATTGTGTGCATATCATGTTAAGTGTGTCTGGTTATGAAATCGTATAACCTCTCTTGTTGCTATGTTAATTTTTTTTTGTTATTTCTGGTGTGGCCTTGTGTTTAGAGGGAACTCACTAGACCTTATGGTCTAACTCTCGCTTTCAAAACTAAAAACCTTTTTCAAGTAAGCAGGTAGTTAAGGGCTCGAGCAGGGGCAAGGGCAAGATACGAGCTGGAGTTGGCATCATTCTTAGCTAACCAATCCATACCCAACACCACATCAAACTCTCCCATTGCTATGGGATATAATTGTATAGGCACCAAACTCCCTTCTATGTCTATGACACAATCCTCTACCACCTCCCTAATGTACACACGATTATCATCAACAGTTTCTACTTCTAATGCTCTCTCCAAACGTCTAGGACTATCCCCCAAACATTTCATAAAAGCATGCGATACAATAGAGTGATTCGCTCCCGAGTCAAACAACACCTTGGCACACAAAGAGTTCACCAGGAACGTACCTGGCACAACATCTGGAACTTCCTCCGCCTCCTTTGTTGTCATATGGAACGCACGTCCCTTCGGATGCGTCGGCTCCGCTCCCTTGTCATTGCCTTTCCCTCCCTGACGTTCACCATACTGAGCTGATCCTCCCTTTTTCAATTGCGGACAATCATACCGCATGTGACCAGTAGCCCCACATTGGAAGCATGACTTCCGACTGGGACAATCCTTCGACAAGTGACCGGGCAACCCACACCGGTAACACGAATTGGTACCTGCTATACACTCTCCCAGTGCACCTTGTTACACTTCCTACACGGTTTGCCGGCTGTATCTCTGTTCCCACGGTTTTCTGGCCGAAACACTTTCCCTTTCCTTGCATCGTTTCCTTGCCCATCCCACTTGCGTTTCTCTCCACTTTTCTCAGACATCTGACGATTGTTTTACTTTTCGGTCAACTCAGCCGCATTGATAGCCGCCTGAAAGGTGGTGGGATTCCTTGTCAATACTAGCTCCCTGATGCTACTCTTCACTCCATAAATGTAACGTTCCACTTGACGTTCCTCTGTCGGCACATATAGATCAGCGAAACGAGATTTCTCGATAAACTTTGAGGTGTACTCCCGCACGAACAGCTCTCTCTGTTCTAAACCCAAAAACTCCTCTTCCAATTTCTTTACTGCCACGAGCGGGTAGAACTGCGCTTTAAACCTTTCCACAAAAGTTCCCCACTTCATTTCCTTAGCCGCTGCCGACCCTTTCCTGTAACAACCCACACTAAAATACAAGCCAGAAGCTACCTCTTTAATTTAAAGCACCATAAACGGCTCAACAAATTCACACTATCACGAATACAGACTGGGTTTGCGGAAATAACCCTAACTACAGCCGAGATCATGACTACAAAAATAACAGGAAAGCCTTCTAATCCTTCTATACGCAACCTCGGCCTCACGCCTTGCCACACTTCTAAGCAAACCTTCGACTACCTGCTTACTTGAAAGGTTTTATTTTTGAAAAGCGAGGGTTAGACCATGAGGTCTAGTGAGTTCCCTCCACACCAGGTCACATCATAAAACACCACAATTTTTGTAATAACCGGGTACGTTGTGGGTTTATTTAATTTTTATTATTTTGTTTTAAGGTAAGTTGGGATTAGTTTTATGGAGTTATAAGTTAAGGGGTAGACTTTAATTTTTATTTAGAAGTTTGGGGGTATGTTTTGCCAATTAAGATAAGTTTGGGGTTTGTTTGGTAGATGTGATTAAACACATCACCACAAACCGCCTCATTTCCACCTTTAGGAATGAGGTGTCTCTCATTAAGCCATAACAAATATCTAAAGTGAGTTTATGTGTGTGTGAGGATTTTTCACGGCAAGAGATAAAGAGAGAATTTAGAGAGAAAGCTAAAGGAGAAGAAGAAGGAAAACATATCATAATCAGCTGGATATTTGGGATCAATCTAAGAAAAACAAAGGTAATCATCTTATGCAATTCTTGCTTTTTTGGTTATAAGTTTGTTAGATGAATTTATAAATGGGTTTTAATAATTTTAGAAGGATATGAAATCTGGGTTGGTGATAATGTTCCTATAGTAGTCTTAATTATATCTGCAAAATTACAGCAACATGCATGGCTTAAAACTAGAGATTTCTAGGTTTTTACGTTTTTCAGTTAGTTGAGATATTTATGAACTCAGTTAGTTGCGACAATTATGAATTTAGTTGGTTGCGATATGGTGCTATGTCTCAACAGTTGGTTGCGATATGGTGATATGTCTCAACAGTTGGTTGCGATATGGTGCTATGTCTCAACAGTTGGTTGCGATATGGTGCTATGTCTCAACAGTTGGTTGCGATATGGTGCTATGTCTCAACAGTTGGTTGCGACAAGAGGGAGTTATCGCAATAGTGGGTTGCGACAAGGTATATCGCAGCTAGTTGGTTGCGATAAGAGACGAGGATTTTGGATTATTTAAGATTCTTAGTCTTTAAGGGTCCTAAACAGTAGATTAATACCAGTACTTTATGTATATGAGTATTTCAGATTTCTGTGAAGTTGGTGACAAAGATTCTTACGACTTTAATTAGAGTAACGCGACTACAATCAGGTGAGTTTTACTTTAAAACGTTTTCAAAACTGGAATACATGTATGTATGGATTGGGAATGTGATAGATGGTGTGATTATGTGTTTATGTTTGAAATATAATATATTGAGATGTATATTGTATTTACATGAGCATTACACTACACGAGAGCACGTTGGCCGGGCTTAGGACCGGTGGAGTTGGCTGTACAGAGGGACAACGGTGTTGGCTGTAATTTTCGTACAGCGGAGTAAATTGATTAGTTGGCTTGCAAGCAACTAATTTGGCCATGTGAAGGAGGAATTGTACACAGTGCACGAGTCTTACTTGGTATTTAATTACTTGTGGTATATGTATGTTTTTACAAAGGTTTACTAAACTGACAGGGATTATCTCACTAGACCGTTTGGTCTAACCCTCATTTTCTTTTCAAAAATATGTATTCCAGGCCGAGGAACTTTTAATTGCAAAGGGAAGAATAAAGTATAGTATGCGGTTGATAGCTGACGAAGATTAGGAAATGCTTGTCTTGTATTGTATAGTTTTGAGACTAAGGGACCGTACGTGACTTATTATGTATCCTTTGTGATGAAACTATGATATGTAAAAAATGTTATTTGATGTATATTTGGGACGGGTCGTTACAATTTTATAAAATAGTTACGAAAGATATGCACACAGTGACACATGCTACTGGCACACTCCATAGTCACACACACCGTGACAGCGCAATAGGTCACACACCGCCCATATATGAAACAAATTCATATAGATAATTAATATGGGACACACACCCCCATTTCTCAACAACGCCAGAGCAAGATATATAATTAATATGGGACCCCCCCCCCATTTCTCAACAACGCCAGAGCACGTTCACACACATTTTAATCATACTGTTAGCTCCAAATATTCATAATATTAGAAGTCTTGAAAAATAGGCCAAGTATAGAAGACTTCCACAGAAGCTCTGCGGAGTGCCACAGAAGCTCTGCCAAAGTAAACATGAAGATCATTCAAGGAACACCAAGACCAGACAGAACTAAAGAAGACTGCTATCAGAAGAATCAAGTCACAAAACCTCTGCCACCCTTGACAGAAGCTCTGCGGAAAAGACTGAAGACTTGGAAGATATTTATAAAATCTTGCCACTGTTACAGGAATATCTTACCACTGTTACAGAAATATCTTGCTACTGTTCCAGGGTCCGTTCGTCAACTTGTACAAGACATGGTCTGACTCCTACACGTGTCATACTCCGATAGGACCACCTTCCAAGTTGATATTAGCGCATTTAATGCATGCAGTTTTCCAACTGTTCATACCATCCCTTCTTTCCTGTAGCAATAGTCCTTTTGTCTAGAATAGATCTTTTGTAGTAGTATAAAAGGAAGACTCATGTTGAGTTCTTCCTTAACAAATATCATCATAAGACATAAGAACAACATCCACTTTTACACGCATAATCTTCTACGCAAAAACACTTGCACACAATTAATGTCAAATCTGTTCTATGTGTTCTTAATCAAATATAGTAATCTTTGAGATATTCAACTGTTCTTCATATACTGTTTATTTGGTATTTTGTGTTATTGCTATATAAACATATCTGTTAGTTCTTCAAATACGCTTCCGCAACACATCTTATTTGAACTAATAAATTAGATAATCTTTGTTAATCAAATACGGGAACCAACAATTGGTATCATAGAAAAGCTTGGTTTTCAATATCAAGCGATCCTCGTTTAACAAGATTATCGGTAGAAACGTGGTCTGATTTTAACCTGTTATTCATTCCTTCAAACAGATTCTATTTTTCAGCCATTTTCGATTTATTCGATATTTGGTAAATCTAGAGAAAATATTTCTTTAGTTAAAACTCCATAAAAGTGCACTGTTAAGAGCTTCCAAACCCAGAAAATCTTTCCAGATTATTCTTCCGTACTTTTTCGTGTCATATCTTTATTCTGAAACTTTCTACTCTTAAAATGACAAACGCACAAAACTTCTTCACAGCTGGTTCATTAACCAAACCACCATCTCTTCTACGAAATGAGTATCCTCAGTGGAAAATAAGAATGATCCATTTCTTTGAGGGTACTGATAAAGAGCTCGTACAATACCTTTATAATCCTCCTCATGTCCCTATGTTAACAGTACCTCGTGTACCAGCTACAGCTGACACTCCTGAAATTCCTGAACATCAAAAACCTAAAACCAGGGATGGTTGGTCAGATCTAGATAAGGAAAAAGATGAACTCGCGCAGAAAACAAAAAGAATTCTGATCATGGCAATCCCCAACGATCTCTTCCGGTCCTTAGATGCATGCGAATCTGCGTGTGATCTTTGGAAAGAACTGGAGAAACAACTTGAAGGGGGAGCTAAAACTCAGAAAAACCGAAGGGCTCAAAACATAAACGAATATTACGCTTTTAAAGCCCTGACAACTGAATCTCTGCAGACAACGTATGACAGGTTCAACTATCTGATCAATAACTGCAAAAAGTTCGGCATCCATAGAACTTCTGAAGAGAATAACGTCATGTTTCTCAAAAGTCTGAACGAATAATGGCTCCAGTTATCTATGTCTTTACAAACCAATCAAGATTTAGATTCCTGGACTCTTTCAGACCTCTACGGAACATTAGCTGGTCAAGAGCCTCAAGTAGCACAAGCAAAGACACTAACCATTGCACCTCTTGCTTTGGTTAGCAAAACTACAGAAGAAACAGAGAGGCCGAGGAAAGAAAGAGCGACAGAGGTAAAGAAGAAGGAGAAAAAGAAAAAGGTAATGGTAGTTGACAGCGAAGACGAAGAGATTATGGAAGAGGGAGAGATCACTCTGGCATCAATAGCAACATCCTTAGCTCTATTGACAAGAGAATTCAGAGGAAACCAAAAGAGTTCTGGTAATGATAGATATGGCAGAGATAATAGAGAAAGAAGAGAAGATAGGAGTAGAAGGGATCAAGGAAGAAGAGAAGAATCAGCTGACCGACAGAGGTCAGACGACAGAAGTAACGACCAACAGAGGTCGAGTGAAAGATACAACAGAGGAAATGATCGACAGAGATCAGATGACAAGGCAAGCTACACACCACAAGAATGCTACAAATGTGGTAAGCCTGGTCATTATGCTAATGAATGCAGATCGGAAAAAGGTGGTGACCGACAGAAGTCCGACGATCATGGTTGCTACAACTGTGGGAAGCCAAGCCACTTTGCCAATGAATGCAGAAGCAGGCCAAATCGTCCACAGAAGGACTCGGCCTTTTACAAAAAGAAAGCTGAGTATTATGCTCAAAAGTCACTCATGGCGAACAAAGTGGTGAACAAGGAAGATTGGGAGTCAGATACAACCTCTGATGATGAATATACAAACAATGCCTTGTTCTGTGGCATGGCAGAAATCAGCTCAGACTCTGATACTGAGGTATCCACTTCAAACTCCACCTCTAGTACTACAGAAGTCGATTTACTTATAATTAAAACTGAAAATATAGAACTGAAAAAGACTTGTGATGATATTCAGAAAAAGCTCACTTTTTATGAAAGAGAAGCTAGACTTCTCACTGAAGAAAAAGCAAAAACTTTCAAAGAAAAGGAAGAATTAGAAGCACACTGGAACAAGAATCTATTTCCTTTAAAAGAGAAAATTTCTGAATTAAATACATATTTAAAATCCAAAACAAAAGAACTTTCAGATTCTGAGAGCGACAGACTAAACATTTTAGCTCTTAAGGAATATTTTCAAAAGGAAAGAGAAGTCATTTGGAAAGATCTACTTAGAAGATATGTTTTAATTAAAAGTTATCGTGATGCACAAAAGGTGTATAAGAAAATAAATACTCAAATAGGAAGGCGAGATATTGGGTACAGTGATATTAATCAAGGTACAGAAAACAAAAGGAATAAACCTCTGTCATCTCTATTTGCTTTAGGAAAAATCAACAAACCTAATTTTCCAAACTTTATCTCTGTAAGTAAGAGAGTAAAAGTCTCTGGGGAACCTCACTTAAGGAAACCCATGAAGATGATAAATGTGTGGTTTGAAAACACAGATTTATCACCTTCAACCTCTGTCAAAAGAGGATCCAAACCAAAGAGATATCTGAAAACTCAAGATCAGATAGGAATCTTCAAGTTTGGTAAACCAGAGACTCAAACTCAAGTTGCTTTTGTCTGCACAATAGATTCTGAAAAGAAATTATCTGCAGAAGCACTTGAGTTCAAACCAATCTTTTCAGAAGAAAAACTAAGAAATATAATGGAAATCGGGAAAATAGATATTTTGAAAAATCTATGTACACCTTCTACAGATCAAAAACTCTCTGAAGAGATCTTATCAGACACCTCTGTTGACTTAGAAAGTAATTTTTCAGATGAAGAAAGAAAGTATGACACATGCTCGGAAAGTCCAGCCTCTGTCGAAAGAAATATTGATGACTCAACCTCTGTATATGAGGACGATTCATCATCTGACGAATCAGAGACTGACAGAATAGAAAAGATTCCTTGTGACTCGGAGGTTATTAAACAAACCTCTGAAGTTCTTAACAGAACTATTCCTCCAAAGGAGAAAATCACTGGAATTCCAATCTGTCCAGACTTTTTGGATATGTGCATACAAGCCAAAACCTCTATTGCGCTTAAAAATTTCAAACAACAGAAGTTAAAGTCCACTCAAAATCCAAAGGATTCAAAGTTTTTAAAACCCTTAAAAATTAAAGAGAAACCAACATGGCAACAAAAGGGTAAATGGCCAAAACCTAACAAATCTTTTTCTTCTGTGGCAGTGAAATCAACAGAAGTTCACCACAGAAGGGACACACAGAAGGCTGCTACAAACAAAGATTTTTGCCAACAATCTAATCTACATAAATCTTCTTGTAATAGGTAGCCATATGCTAGAATAGAATGTAATGCCTCTGTGGCCAAGTTTAAAGCTTTCAATGAAAATTTCAAGCAAATCACTTCTGATGTTCTATACTGTCATTGCTTTGATCTAATGTTCAAGTTGAATAATCATTTATGTAGTTCAAATTGTTTTCTGTCTGAACCTAAATCAAATATTAAAGAGAAACAAACTGATTCTACGACAAAAGATAAAATGCATTTCAAGAATGCTAAGGAAAACTTGAAAAATTCTGACAAAACTGGACCCATGTGGATGTGGGTACCTAAAACTCTGTGATTGTCTTGCAGAAGCAGTATGTGCCAATCTGGTATCTAGACTCCGGATGCTCAAGGCACATGACTGGAAACAGAAGTCTTCTATCCACGTACCAAGAAAAACAAGATGGTGGATCAATGACTTTTGGAGACAACAAAAAGGGACATATTAAAGGCTATGGAGTCATAAAGAAATAAAATATCACCGTACACAAAGTTGCATATGTGGATGGCCTAAAACACAACCTACTCAGTGTCAGCCAACTTTGTGACACAAGATTCGATGTACTGTTCAAGAGAACATTTTGCTCTCTACTAAGTGAAGACACCGGAATAGAACTTTTGCGAGCCAAAAGAAAAGGTGATATGTATCTAATGAACTTCAATGCCAAAAACAAGGACAACATTTGTGTTGTCGCAAGCAAGAGTGAAGAAGCCTAGCTATGGGATAACAAGTTCTGTCATTTAAACTTTCATACTCTAGATAAACTGGTAAAACTTAATCTAGTCAAAGGTTTACCTATTGTTAAATTTAATAAGGATCATTTATGTTCTGCCCGTGAAATGGGAAAACTCAAAAGAGCTTCCCACAGAGGCAAAATTGATGTGTCTTGTCCTAGGCCTCTGTACATGCTTCACGTTGACCTCTGCGGTCCAATCGCTATACAGAGCCTAGGTGGCAAGAAATATATACTTGTCTTAATTGATGAGTATTCACGATTTACATGGGTTAAATTTGTCAGAAAGAAATCAGATGTACCATGCATCCTGATTAATCTAATGAAAAGAATCCAAGTTCTTTATGAGTGCAGAATTCTGAAGTTACGAAGTGACAATGGCACATAATTCAAAAACTCTGTCATTGAAGCCTATCTCACAGAAGAAGGAATATCCCAGAACTTCTCTGCCGCTCGCACCCCACAACAGAATGGCGTGGTCGAACGCAAGAACTGCACGCTCGTGGAGGCTGCAAGAACCATGCTTTCTGCATGTGGATTACCAATGACCTTTTGGGCAGAAGCAATTTCAACTGCTTGCTATACCCAAAATCGTTCAACAATCGTGAAAAGACACATCAAAACTCCTTATGAATTGATCAACAAACGGCGACCAAACATAAATGTAGAAACCAGATCCGTGCAACGATTATGTTTGTGAATAAGCAAATAAGAACAGTTGATATGATTCACAAAGGCTGCCCACTTAGCTATTGATTTAGAGAGAATTACAGTGTAAAGCAGAAAAGCTAAATGAGACAACTAGCTAATTTTCTAAGCTAATTGCACTTTAAATACGCTGGGCCCGTGGTAACAAGCCCACAGCCCGTTCACAATGGACTAAGTTTAATCTATTACAAAATAAACCCTTGAACTTAAAATCAACATAAATTCTACCCTAACAATCTCCCCCTTTGATTTGAAGTTCGAGTTCGCGCTCTATCTCTTGCCAGTTGTAGACATAGCGTTTGCGCAATGCAAAGTGAACCTCAAAGAATCTGATGGCGCGGCGGTAGTCGAGACGTTCTTCAACCATATGCAAAGCAGTCTGAGCAGTTCTTTCATTCAGATTGGGTACATAGGATACCTTTGGATTTTCGGATTCGTGCTTGATGATCTTTCGAAGAGCGTCTTGAACTTCGAGCAGTGTGCCTTCGCAAAATCAATCTACCTGACTGAACCTCATAAACTTCTTATCTTTCTGAGCATTGAGGAAGACGATCCCAAATTCCGGTTGAAGCAGCATTGCATTCTCGGGATACATTGACAGTTCAGGAGCTTTCAGATTCGGTTTGAGCAGATTTACCTTCTTTGCTCGGTTCTCGATTGCCATTTGAAAGTCCGTAAGATAACAGATCATAATAGAACGGACGAGGAATCGACGAACCGCTTCGAGCGCCTTTGTTACAGCAAGCGGTCGGATGGTTCTGGTGCGAAGGTCTCTCAGAATAACCAGGAGGTTGAACGGATAGAGATGCTTAAAGTCAGCTTCAGAAAAAATCCATTCTTTTCCGTCTTCACGTCGAACAGTGAACACGGGAAAGACGATCTTCATAATTCGGTTTGACTGAATCTTTAGCACCTCTGAAATTTTATGTTTGGTTCGAACCTGGTCTCTCGGGAGACACCGCTTCATGGCTTCTACGTATCGGAGTTGGCGTGCTGGATCAGGACTGTAGATGCCAAGACAGAAGGTCGGCTCGATCGGGCGAATTCGGTGAACAAACAGCTTCTTCAAAGATTCCTCCAGATGAGGAATGAGGACCTTGATCTTCTCCCAACGGTTTTGTTACTGAGGAGGGGGAGGAAGATCAGGAGCTGCCGTTTGCTGAGGAGATGTCGGGATTTCTGCATTTGAGCTTTCGGGTTGATCTGAAGTCGTAGCGGGTTGAGTCGAGTGAACGGGAGGCGTACCATAGAGATTCTGAAGCAGAAATTGGTCGTAATCAACGTTGTCGTCTTCATCAGTGGGAAACACCAAGTTTACCTCGAAGTTTACGGCTCTGGCAGCTTTTTCGTACCATGCGTCTTCGGTTTCCGGGTTGGTTTCACATGCAGGATCAATCATGGTGAGCATTGGCATGTCTGATGGTTCTTGTGCGACCAATTCCTGTGTTGTACCCTCGGGCTTTTCAACCATTGGGGCTTCGTCATCTGAAATATCCATGTCGATGACCATCTGTGCTAATGGCAACTCGGCTTCGGGTGTTGCTGTTGAAGTTGCCGCAGTTGGGGGTTCCTGTTGAACCACTATTATAGTTTCGGCAGTCACGATCTGGACGGTCTCGGTTTGGCGTAGACGCTTCTCCCCCTCACGGTGATCAGGATTATCCTGGTCATCGTGCTTGCGTTTGAGACCGCTGGCTTGACTCTTACAAGTGTCTTCTAGTGAGCGGACCCTCTCAGACAGCGTGGCAAGCGCTTTGTTGTAGTCGTTGAGGGTCAAGTCAAAGGCGTCAAGGCGTGACATGAGGGACGAAGATGGAGCAGTGACCTGTGATCGGAGAACGGAGATCAGGTCTGCTTCGGCAGATGCGGTTGTGTCGGATTCCTGGAGCAGTTGGGCTAAGAGCATCGTCTTCAGGGTGTCCACCGAGTAAGTAGGTTGCGGTTGAGTCGGTGGAGGCACAGAGGCGGTGTCAGTGTCGACGATGGGGCCCTTTCCTTTGATAGCACGCATCGCTTTGGCAAGTTCAGCGGCTACATGTTCCTGCATTTTGTGCTCCATAACTTGTTGGACAGCCTCAAGGGTGCTGTCCAGAGACCCTTTTGACACAAAGTCGGGTAAATTAACGTCGGGCTCACTTAGAGTACTCGTTGAGGCATCTACCTTAGAGGCAGAGCCACCTACGTTCACAGCTGGCGTGATATTGACTGTGGTAGGATTTCCGTCCAATCCTCGTGTTCCATCAGTCGGAGACACTATAGACGTTCCGGTCGGGTCACTAAAAGCCTCGACTTGGTGTTGTACCTCTTCAAGTGTCCTAGCCAAAGAATGATCTATTTCAAGTGGCTCTAGACTCGATGGTGCACGAAATGAAAGCGAGACCGGGGGCTGCTGGTCTCTTATTTCAACACCAACACTCTCCAAATGAGAGGCCGGTGGAAGTTGTGCTTGTTCCCCGTGTAATATTGAAACATCCGTCTGTCGTAAGACGGATGAGTGGCTATGGGGGTCGTGCAATTGCTCCGCTAGGTCCACGGAGTCTGTTTCAATACCCCGTCCCAATGGATGAGACGGGATAGTAGATGTGGCGACCTGGATTTCACTCGGTTGGGGTCGCTCATGAGCCTCTTTATCTTTACGGGTCGATCTTTCCTGGTTTAACTTTGAACGCAGTTCTCTCCTTCTCGCATGATCTAACTCATCACCTGTGTCTCCCTCAGATGTCCTAGTGATAGTTCTGGTTCTAGTATGTGGAGGTGATTCAAGTGGGATGCCAACGGTAAAGTCAGGGTTGGATCCGATACCGTGAGGTATTTGTCGCAGGCGTATGTTTCGGTCGGTATCGGAGTCCGTGGAGTCAGATTCCACGTCTTCAACATCATGAGATGGTGATGGGGGTTCGGTGATATAAGGCTCGGTTGAGTGATGTAGAATTGGTCTGGAGGATGGACCGGCCTGGGCTGAGCTGGAACCGGGTCGCGATTCCACTGCACCACCTACTCTCGGTCCCCTTCCTCTCACAACTAACGTTCCCCGCCCGACAGCACCCGCTTGTCGGGCCCTTCCTCCTCTCGTCCTAGGACCCTCACGTCCCTCAGGCCTATTTCCCTGGGCAGGTCCCTCCGGCTCTGGCTGGACCATGGGATTCCCTAACTCTCGTCTATATGCTATCACTGGTAGGGCTTCAGGCATATGTAAAGCACGGATATTATCCTTCTCCCCCTCAAAACATACATGGGGATTGTCTTGCTCCCCCTCGGAGAGAGTGTTACTTACTTGGGAGTGATCAACAAAAAAATTAGACTTTTAAGAAAAACAGGGTGAAACTTCCTCGAATTTTGTTGAGGTTGTTGATCTGCCATGGAATAGCTGTAAAAGACCCAAAGTTAGTAAAGCGGACGGATAAACAAGTTTCAGCGCGTACCTTTGCATTAAATGGCTCAATCTGAGACAGATTGAGGACTGGCATTGATGAAACAGGTACTGAATTGACACAGCAGGGGTATCCGGATAAAGGATGGAAAAAACTTTTCGGACAAACCAAAGTATCCCGGATAACCAAAGTATCCGGACAACCGGGATACCGGACAAACATGGTTATCCGGATTAAAGAGGAGTCCGGACAACATCTATTCGGTCTGGAAACCTGTCCGGATACACTGGAAGTCTAAAAAAAATTCCATGTTCCTTTAGATTTTGCATAAAATGGAACTATTTGGATGTTAAATGAACCTTCTCTTGCTCCCCCTCAAATTGAGTGTGGGGAAGAATTTGCTCCCCCTCGGATAGTGCAATGGAGAGTCCGACACACATAAAAACTTTTAGGCATTGAAAGAAAAACACTGTGTCGCTCCCCCTCATAATGTGCGCGTAGTGTGAAATGCACACGGGAGTATCCCCACACACAAAAACTTTTTAACATATTTAAGGAAAAAGTGTGTGTGACGCTCCCCCTCAACAGTAGAATAACATACCTGACAGCTGATCATGCTCCCCCTAAACACGTGAGCAGCTTGTTAGAGCACAGGTATAGACAAACCTCACGTCTTCTTAATATTGTTCCTTGTAGATCGTGAGCAGCTCCCTCCTTGCGGTCATGTGTGTGGAGCATCCAGAGTTTAAGGACCACACATAACCGTCCTGCAAAACAAATTTAGCGGACCTTCGGTACCCAGATTTGCCTGGGTCCGAGAGGGTTCGGTTTGGCACCGTTTGGGGAAGCTTGCTTTGTCCCAGCTTTCCCTTTAGGTATAGGAATTACACCGTTAGAGGGAACTGGTTTTGGCACTTGTTTCCTCTTCGGTGCAGAATTTACACCTTTAGGAGGAACAGATTTTGTAGCAGCTTTCCACCTGGGTGCCGGTTTAACCTTAGTAGGAGCAACCCGTCTAGGAGCAGGTTTGGTCTCCCGCTGTGGTTTAACCGCTGATTGGTAACCCCGTTTTTTATAGTGTCTTTGCTGGTTATTACGGGGTTTGCGTTTGGGTGTATGATTAAACCTTTGATATGACCCAAAACAATCATTATTAGCAATGTCATCAAAATCATTCCAACCACAACTAGAACAACACAAACGATCGTGTGATAATTGAATCAATTGCTGAATGGAATAAATTTTCATCAGAAAATTAACATCTCTATTAACAAAATTATTCCTATGATTCCAGGCACAATCGTTTTTGTTCATCCTAGGATGAAAGACACTATTGAACGACTTTGATGCATCATCCTTGACAGATTCCTTGGCTGGCCACTTTGGTTTTGTTTGTTTAGCTAGACCGGTTTTATCCGAAACAACAGGGACAGTGCGGTCAGTGACCTTTGAGGAAACAGGAATCTTAGTGGTCGGTTGTTCGGTCTTTTGCTTCGGCTGTGTTTGTTTTTGAGAATTCGAAGCATTTTTAAGAATCTTGATCACAGCCGGAGTCTTGGATTGAGAATAGTCGCCCTTTTGAAAATTGACCGGACGATTAACCACTGGAGACAAAAAGTCAGAATGACTTGGAAGAGGTTTGTCGAAAGGGAACGACTCAAACTCTCTATCAGAATTACCTTCGGAGTTCATGTATTCTGAAAAATCTATCTCCGGAATTTCAGGACTTGGATCGGTCGAGGAAGGCGAGGAACACTTTGTGCTCGTGTGTGTCGGGGAACTTGGTGCGGAAGCTAGAAAAAAATCAGAGTTCAAGTTCCGTGAAACACTCTTATCTTGGGAATCTAAATCGTCTTGTGTTGAAAAAGTTTTGCTAATAAAAGCTTTGCACGAAGACGTGTCAGATGAACTTGAGGAAAGTTCGGGTGAAATCTGCTTTTCAGTTTGGAGTTTGTCAATCTGCTCTTGAAGCTGACCATTACTCATTTTCTCTTGCATCACTTCTGTTGCCAAAGCAGACATTTGTGATGTGAGTCGATTGATTTCAGACCGAAGAATCTCCTGTCCTTCATCAGACATAACTTCGGTTTTCACCGGTTGTCGATTCTCAAGTTTTTCAAGTAAAGCTTGCTTTTCCATTTGAAAATTGGACCTTTCTTTCTCTAATGACTCCTCCAACTCGACAATCTTTGCTTCCAAGATGAGAGGGGGAACATAGAGTTTGAACTCGTCCGTCTCATTCTTGGTTGCTGGTGCTTGGTCCTCATCCTTTTGGGAGGAATCCTTGGGCTTAGCAACCTTGTAGGGGTCGAAGTAGTCATTCGAGAGGTACTTCTTTGGATTTTTCTGATAAGAATAATTTAAAGGCTCATAACAAAATGGAAGTTGTATTCCTCGTTTGTGTGTGCGCTTATATTCCTCGGTTTCCTCTTCCTTTTCAGGTTCAAGAGGACCAGTCCATTGGATTGCATATTCCGGATACTTTTTATCTAACCCAAAGCAAGCAAAATCATACAAAGTTGGTGTAAACCATCTTCCCTTTTTCAAATAATGTGGGTTATCATATCCGATTCCCTATTCTTTGTTGAAATAGGTGAACTCTTTGGGTTTATTCAGAAAGATGGTTTGATCAGTTTGACCCCTTTTGTGGAGTTTGGTTTCAAGATCAAGAATTTTCGCAACAAACTCCTTGTGCTGAATTTGAAGAGCAGAGCATTGATAAACAATTTCTGCTTTTTCATTCAAGCACTGATCAAACTGTGACTGAAGTTCAGATAATTTGGCCCGTAGGTCTTTAGGTGCTATAGAAAGATTTTTGCATTTCTCCTTTAAAATAGCATTTTCAGACTTATATTTTTCAGTTATTTTCTTTTGAACATCTAGCTTTTCGGTTAGAGACCTAATCTCAAGCAGTTGTTCTTTAGAAGTGGCCTTAAAGGTACCTGCCCGTTCAGCAAGAGGTTTCACTCGGTCATAAAGTTCTGAAAAGATAGGTTCACATACCTGACACGGCCTTTTCATGTCTTCTTCAGCAGGAGACATCTTCAGTTGCACTGGAGTTTTCGTCAGACGTGTAGATTGATTCAAAGTGTAAACCTAACGCAAGGCACTAAGAGTGGAATCCTAACGCAGGTTCTATGACTGGTCTGAACTAAGAGTGATCTTACTGGATAGGAATCCAAGTAAGGGTCTGACTAGGAAGTGTCTGAATCAGATCAATTAAGAACAGTTCAATAAATCACAAAGTGTCCGGGTAAAACAAAGAATCCAGATGGCACAGATTCACGAATACTTAAATGTCCCCCTCCTGCGACTTAGCACGGGGGTCCCGCTAAGTTTCCGGATATAGTCCGGATAGGTGAAGGAATCCGGATGTACTAAGTTTCCGGATAACAATGAAGTTTACGGGTACAATGGATTGTCTGGATAAGATATGTCCGGAAACATTGGGTTTCCGGATACAAATGTTACCCGGATAGTATAAGGAATAGTGACTTACCCGGATTGCAGAACTTACCCGGAAAAATGACTTACCCGGAAAAACTTGATTGTCCGGAAAAACTGGAAGAATCCGGATGGAAACACAAATGTCCGGACACTATCAACTTGTCCGGAAAACGCGGCTGTTTTATCCGGACTCTGCGGCTGTTTTATCAGTTCGATCGATTTCTCAACTAGGGTTACTCAAGATTGTTCCTAAAAGATTAGAAACAATACCAAGCACAAAAACAACACTAATCCAATCGATTTTAGAGCAAAAACAACACCTTTTGATGTCAAAAATCCGATTTTTAAATAAGAACACAACTAAAAGTTTCTGAACTTATTATGCGAAATTGACCAATCAAACGAACGAATTTGGATGTGAAAGTTTGCAGAAACACTTATAATTATGATGCTAACACAACCCAATAAGCAAAAACAACCAATTTCGACTGAATCAAAATGTCAAGAATTCAAGAATAGTCAGACGAGTAAAAGTCAAACTAACCAGAAATCAAAGAATGATACTTTGAATCGAATCCGTCTGTCTGCTCTGATACCAATTGTAGAAACCAGATCCGTGCAATGATTATGTTTGTGAATAAGCAAATAAGAACAGTTGATATGATTCACAAAGGCTGCCCATTTAGCTATTGATTTAGAGAGAATTACAGTGTAAAGCAGAAAAGCTAAATGAGACAACTAGCTAATTTTCTAAGCTAATTTCACTTTAAATACGTTGGGCCCGTGGTAACAAGCCCATGGCCCGTTCACAATGGACTAAGTTTAATCTATTACAAAATAAACCCTTGAACTTAAAATCAACATAAATTCTACCCTAACAGATACCTGATATCTATGTGCTTTGTCTTTGAATGCTGTACTGGATTTGCAGAGATGGCAATTTCACTTTTGGAATCACAGAAGATGGGAATTTTGCAGATGATGCGACCAAAGTCTTTCAGCTGTGTTTTCATCCACAGAACTTGAGAGCAACAACTAGCAGCAGCAACGTATTCAGCTTCTGTCGTAGATGTTGAGACACAATTCTGTTTCTTTGAAGTCCAACTTACTAATTTCCCACCTAGGAATTGACAACTCCCAGAGGTACCCTTTCTGTCGAGTTTACATCCTCCATAATCTGAATCTGTGTATGCTTTTAGTCCAAAACCAGAGTTCTGTGGATACCAGAGGCCAAGATTTTTGGTCCCTCTGAGGTATCTAAAGATTCTCTTTACAGCAATATAATGTGACTTCTTAGGATTTGCTTGATATCTTGCACAGAGGCATGTGGCATGCATTATGTCAGGTCTACTGGCAGTTAAGTATAATAAAGACCCAATCATTCCTCTGTAAAGCGTGCACTCGACAGAGATGCCATTTGGATCTGAAAATAGTTTATTTCCAGTGGCCATTGGGGTTTTCATGACAGAGGCATAAGAGAGGCTATATTTTTCAAGTATGTCAGAGACATATTTTGATTGGTTTATGAAAATTCCTTCTGATGTTTGTTTGACTTGAAGTCCGAGGAAAAAGGTTAATTCTCCCATCATACTCATTTGAAACTCACTCTGCATGAGCTTTTCAAAATCTTTACATTTTTGTGCATTAGTAGACCCAAAAATAATGCCATCTACATATATTTGTACAAGAATAAGCTCATTTCCTTCTCCTTTAAAGAACAGAGTTGTATCAGTGGTACCTCTTTTGTAGTCGTTATCGAGAAGAAAGGTAGAAAGTCTTTCGTACCATGCTCTTGGGGCCTGTTTCAGTCCATATAGAGATTTGTCGAGGTAATAGACATACCTTGGGTACTTTGAGCTTTCAAACCCTGGTGGTTGTTAGACGTATACTTCTTCTTGAATTTCACCATTGAGAAAGGCAGATTTTACATCCATTTAATATACTTTAAAACCTCTGTGGGCTGCGAAGGCTAAGAAAATTCTTATTGCTTCGAGTCGTGCAACAGGGGCAAAAGTTTCATCGTAATCTATGCCATCTTCTTGGCGATATCCCTTGGCCACCAGTCTTGCTTTGTTTCGAATGATCACTCCATCCTCATCCTTTTTGTTTCTGAAGACCCACTTAGTCCCTATGGCCTGTTTCCCTCGTGGCAGAGGTACTAGAGTCCAGACGTTGTTTCGCTTAAACTGCAGAAGCTCTTCTTGCATAGCATCCACACAGTTTGGGTCTTCCAGGGCCTCCGAGATCTTTTTCGGTTTGATCAAACTAATAAAGTTGGTAAAGAAACAAAAATTTGCAGAAGCTGATCTTGTTTTTACCTTATCAGTGGGATTATCGATGATTTGGCTTGGAGGATGGCTTTTTGTCCATTGAGTTGTTCGTGGAAGATGATCATTTGAGTCATCAAGTTGAACTTCTATGGTTGAAGTGGTTGATGGTTCTGCCCATGTGTTTAGTTCAGCTTCTGTAGGAATGGGTATTAGAGTTGGAATTTCCTTCTCTGTAGGCATTGTGGTTTCATCTTCACTTCCCTCTGGTGTTTCTTCTGGTGTTGTTTCCTCTGTTGGATTTGTTAGTATTTGGGTTACCTCTGTTGTTGAATCTTTTGTTGTCGTATCTTTTGTTTGATTTTCAGTACCTGTAGTAGTTGCAGAAGAGGATGAGGTATTGAATGGATCAGACAGAGAGATATTTACGTTGTTTACAGAAGGTGATTCTTCAGAGGTTCTGTTGGTTCTAGCAGAGGGATTGACATCGTCGTTGAACATCTCTTGAAATAGAAGACTTAAATCTTCATTTGTTTTTGAGATGCCAGAGGATTCCTTGTTTAGCCCGAGTTCTGAACGTTGTTGTTTAGAAGTCTTTTGGAATGAGTCATCAAAGGACACATTGATGCTTTCTACTATCGTGCGCGACTTCAGAAGGTAAACTCTGTAGGCTTTGGAAGCGGCAGAGTACCCGATGAAGTTGCCTTGGTCAGCCTTTTCTTCAAACTTTCCTCTTGAGTCTCTGTCGTTTAAAACAAAGCATTTGCATCCAAACACATGGAGAAACTTGATTGTTAGACCCAGATTTAACAGGTAACAACGATTCAATGAGGAATAACAATAACAAATAACGATTTCAACTTGCCATCCCTCTCATATTCAATAATCTAGATAGTTACAAAGGTTTGAATGAAAATCCTAACTATCTCTCTCTAAAGATTAAGCTCTCTAATGAATAATGAATCGTCTATCGAACGTCTAACCTAATTCTAAGGTTAAGACTAACCTTATATACTTAGGCCTTAGACAACAAGGCCCAAGCCCATTAAACACAAAGCTAAGCCCAAATAACCTAATCTAAGCCCTTTTATAATTAAAGGCTTTTACAAAAAGCTTAATTAAACAAATTATGCTCTAAACTAATTATTTATATATCTTTCTAATATGTAGGACATTTATTGTCCTAACAATCTCCCCCTAAAGATATATAAATAAAAATTGGTCTTGAAATCTTCAGATCTTGATATTCTCTCCTTCTTGAATCTTTGAAAATGCAATGATGTTGCTTGTCTTCATGTCTTTCGACGCTCCCCCTTGAATATAGCTCTTGGTCTTCATATCTTCAACTTTGTAAACGGATTGGTGAACAATGAATTTGCCTTTGAACTGCGAGTTGACTTTGCTTTCAGCTTCAGCTTGTAGAACCAATATGCTCGATGGAGGAAATAGAGATTTGTAGCAAACACCACTTGATGAAGAATGAGAAGAATTGATTACTTGTAAGCACTTTGATCCCTTGTATGCACTTTGAAACTCTTTGGATCTTGGAACAGAACTGTTACTCCCCCTCGGTTTTAGCATGGGGACTTCTTTACTCCCCCTCGGCTTTTGCTAACTCCCCCTCAACTTGATATGCGGTGTCTTTGAATTTGTACCCTTTCTCCCCCTCATGATGAGTAGGAGCATCCGGAGCATCATGCACGTTCAAAGACAATAGTGATGAGTAGCAAAAATTCCAGATCAAAACGTGATAGTAACCAGGGTAATCAGCTAACACAGAAACACATTAGTAACTGTTATCACAACAATTTAAAAAATTGTGTGGCCTATGTTCAGAGTTGGCAAAGGTGAATCTCTGATAGGACTTCCAGTTATCATTGAAGAAAATTTAAAAATTTTAACTTCTCAAACAGTTCCGGCAATATCACGAAGATATGCAAATGGAATCACAAAGACTCGTGCATGTGTGAAAGAAATAAGTTATATCAATTAGGCTCAAAAATTGATTTAACTCGAGACGCAAGTTAAAAATCAATAGACACAGTGATAAGAATATGAAGTTCGGAGACCGGAGCTGATGTCTTCCTTTTTTTCAATATCTAAGACCTCCGAGTGAGGAATAGATAGATTATGTGCTAAATCTCCGTGAATATATGAAACAAGCATCTGTTGGGAGATACTTGAGTAGCTGGGTGGGGTGACACGAGTTATCGACACTGGGTCCATGTCTGTTTCAATATTCATCTCCAAAGAACGAGAATGAATAGATTGTGTGGTTACCCGGATAACTGACTCGGTTTGGTAAGGACCAATAATTCTTTTAAGTCCTGTCACAGCCTCACCATATTCTTTTCTCTCCAAACTCATCTATCAAGCTAGACCCCTCACTGTTGTTTATAAAGGATGTGTTTCTTGGGTAGGTCCTTCCGGTTCTGGCTTGACCATGGAAACAATGTAAGACCTAACACTCCTTTCATGCATCGAGTAAAACAGTTGAACTACGAGTTCTAAACTGAAATGTTTAGAAGTCAAAACATTTAAGAACGAGTCCTGATCTGAGTTGATCAGAAGTCATAACATTTAAAAACGAGTTCTGAACTGAATTATTCAGAAGTCATTAAGAAATAACAGATTTCAAGAAACAGATTCAAGCGCAAAACAGAATGACTCAGTAAGCACATTATGTTCAAAAATCAATCAATGATTAGAAAGTTTAATTGTGAAGAACAAGTCACAGTTATTATATCAGATAAGAATGGAATCATTTTGCAAGAAATAGCGAACTTAGAAAGCAACTAGGAATTCAAGCGAGTGTATTTCCATCGAAAAATCAACGATTATGTGAGACATGGAAATAACTAAGTTAAGAAAAAATGACACATGGCAATCACGGAATTTAAAATTGGAGAATAACAAACACAAGTAAGTTATCTAGAATAGATTACCACGGTCTTTGAATTCAGTTGAAGTTCACTTACCTTGCATAAGTTAGTACCCCCCCCCCCTTAAAATTGGCCTAACCTTTGAGTTCTCGTCATGTGAAACGAATCTTCTAATTTAAATGCACATGACGTTCCTGCAAAACAGATTAGAAAGATTTTGGTATCCATCTTGGGATGGATCCTTGACGGTTAGATGCCTTATGAGGACCTGGGATACTATAAGTACCATACCAATAATGAGCATGGTCTTTCTTCACAAAGTCACTTGTTCCACAATAAGAGCAACACAGCTTCTGTGTAGATAAGCTGATCAGTTTATTAACAGAGTAAACTCGATCAGTCTTCACAAAAGGGTTAGCGTGGAAAGCTGTGTTGTTCTTGTCACCTTTAACAGAGACAGGTGACTTTGGAGCCGGAGTGGTTCCTTTAACTCTCCACTCCATTTTTACTTTCTTGAAAGATGGATTTTCTTTATTGTCAACACGAGAATTATAGAAAATATTGGTAGGTCGAATCTGATCTTTTGAAAAATCATTTGATTTGACAAAATTCTTTGAAGAACAAATTGTCGAAAATGAACTTGAAGCATAAGAAGGTTGAACACCTTTGATCTTGCTTTCTAAGGCATTTCGTTCTTCGAGAATTAAATCAAATTTCTTTTGTAAATTAGATTTGACCAATTGTTCCTTCAAAATCTCGGTTGCTAATCCAGATAATCTCTGAGTAAGTTTAGAAATCTCAGTTTGAAAGATCTTTCTCTCCTTTTGAAAATCATCTTTCAAGCATTTAGCCCTAAAACCTTAAACTTTTCCCTTTTCAGTCTCTTTGATTAGAACGTCTAATTCGTTTTCCAAATCGGATATTTTCAAAGAAAGTTCTCCATTCGTTTTAGAGAAAGATTTGCGTTCTAAGTCAAACTTCTCTCTTTCTGAAATCAAGACTTTTTCAAGGTCGGAGATTTGTGTTGAAAGCTTTAGACATCTAAGCTCAAGACTCTTCTTCTCATCAAGAGATTTGTTTGAAGAATCAGATTGCTTTATAAGTGTTTGCCTTTCCTTTGCAAAATTTTCTTTCTCCTTTTCAAAAACCTTTTCAAGAGTAGTTAATTTACTTTTAAGCTCAAGGTTTTCACAATTCAGGAGTTTACCTTTATCTTCTTCTTCAGCAAGCTTCTCAGAACTATTCCAGATTTGAGATTTCAGTTCCTTCAGTTCTTTGACGTACTTGCTGATCAAATCATCTTTCTGCTTGATATTCTTTTCATATAGTATTGTTTGCTCTTCTTCAGTCTTCTCCTTCTTATCAGACTGCTTGTGCTCATCTACCTTCTTATGGCAATGCTGCTGGAAGGATCTGGAGAGCTGAGCCAATGATTTCGTAAGGGCTGTGAATTCATCATCAGAATCACTGTCTTCTTTTCCCGCAGGTGACTTGGACGCAAACTTCTTTTCGCTCAGAATCTCCATCACCTCATCTTCGTCTTGAGATGGCAATTCAGACAGCTTCTTTTTCAGCTCAGAGTTTTCAGACTCTAATGCTGTTGCCTTTTCTTCAGATTTGGCAAGCTTCTCAGAACTTTCAGATATTTGCAATTTCAGTTCCTCCCGTTCTTTGAGGAGCTTGTCTCTAAATTCATCTGCAGACTTGATATTGAAATCATACATTTCTTTATCGGCTTTACACGCACGATTAAAGCAATACGACATTGTTACCTGAAAAATGATCGTTAATCGGTGTTGATTTTGAAGAATCAAAAAAATTGCGGAAGGAAATCAAAAATTAAATTTGAAAAACAAATTTAAAATAAATTTGTTTCCGAGAATTAAGATCTGATTATTGAATCTGAACGAACGAAATCAAACTTCGAGAATGAAACCAATCAAAAATTGCCAAACACAACTTACCGGATAAAAGTTGGGAACTTACCGGACGAATGGATGCTTATCGGGTACGAAGATACCGGATGGAGTCCGGGTAAAACGGCTTACCAGATGAGATGAACTTTCCGGATAAAAGAACACTTACCGGATAAAATGGTTTACCGGATACGATGAGAACTTACCGGGTGATGTTGATTGTCCGAATGGGGAGCTTACCGGACGAGGAGAAATCCGAAAGAATTGAGATTCCGGATAAGACAATGAAACTTACCGAACAAAATATTTGACTTACCGGATAAATTCCTTGTTTGCGACTTACCGGGTGATGAACAACTTACCGGATGATGAGTGAACTTACCGGATAATTGTTGTTTCCGGAGAAAATCAAACTAAACAAAAATAAATCAAACCAAATTATGGATATATGTGTGTATGGATAATTGAAAGAGATCACAGCAAGTTGACAGAAATTGATGTAATATGTATGCTGATGTTCGTAATATTAAAAAAATAAAGTCAACAGCCAATTGAAATTGTCAAGCAAAGTGGGTGATGATTGTGGCAATTAATGACTTCACTTCATCCGGACACAACAGACTTCCGGTAACCTTTGACACAAACTTCTATCCGGAAAGTGGGTAAAATTTGACCGGAAAGATGATGTCAACCGGAGAGTTGGTTTTGTCCGGATACTTATGTTTGACCGGACACTTATGTTTGACCGGACACTTGATAAAAAATCTTACCCGGAAAGTATTGTTTTGTCCGGAAAGAGATGAGAAATTAGGAAAAACTTACCTGGACACTGCGGCTGTGGTTGCAATTTGGATCTGGGATCGATAGGATTGCTTGATTTCACTCCTGTATAGTTAGATTTTGACCAAAAACACAAAACAAACACACCAAATCGATTTCTATGCAAAATATATCCAATTTTCCAACAATCACCACAACACTTTAAGAACACCAAAACTCAAGATTTGATTTTTAACTTAAAAATTAATTATTTTGAGTCCTTGTAAACGCAGATAAACAGCAAAAAATCGCGTGTAAACAATCGAGATCAAACAAACGAATTAATAAAGCAACGAAAGAACTTGCAAACCCGATTGAAGAACACTTTTAACCACAAACTTACTGCTGTATTACGAAATTAATCTGGGAGCTTTCTGGACATCAAACGACTAATCCAACCAATCAGAATGTGTAACAATATGTCCCGAAGCTACTGTCCAAAAATCGTGACGATCCGACGGTTCAATCTCCGGGACTAGGCGAAATGGCCGGCTGTGATTTTCCAGAAAATTTTCTGCGAAAATTCTTGCCTTTTCTTCCTTTCGTTTGATTTCTTTTCTTTCTTAAAATTACCGATTAGGCTCTGATACCAATTGTTAGACCCAGATTTAACAGGTAACAACGATTCAATGAGGAATAACAATAACAAATAACGATTTCAACTTGTCATCCCTCTCATATTCAATAATCTAGATAGTTACAAAGGTTTGAATAAAAATTCTAACTATCTCTCTCTAAAGATTAAGCTCTCTAATGAATAATGAATCGTCTATCGAACGTCTAACCTAATTCTAAGGTTAAGACTAACCTTATATACTTAGGCCTTAGACAACAAGGCCCAAGCCCATTAAATACAAAGCTAAGCCCAAATAACCTAATCTAAGCCCTTTTATAATTAAAGGCTTTTACAAAAAGATTAATTTAACAAATTATGCTCTAAACTAATTATTTATATATCTTTCTAATATGTAGGACATTTATTGTCCTAACAGTATCACTTTCTGAAATATCATATTGAAAACCAAACCATCGAGATGCATTTTGTACCAACAGAATTTCAGCTTGCTGATTTATTCACCAAGGCACTTGATGAGAAAATATTCCTTTACTTGGTGGGTAAATTAGGAATGATAAATATGAGTTAACCTCTGTAAGTATCTTATCTTAATTAGTTTTTATTTATTTTATTTTATTTATTTTTAATTTTTAATTTACTTTTGTATGTAAATTCTAAAATCTCAATTCTGAAAAAAAAACAGAGCTTCTGTAGGACTCCTCAGAACCTCTGACAATCCTTACAGAACCTCTGATACACTTGACCTAGGTTATATACATTACTTCTGATCATTGAACCAAGCATAGGTCAAGTGGGAGCAGAAGGAGAACTACTTGATCTACAGAGGTTGATTAGGTCAAGGGGGAGCAGAAGGTGAACATACTTAATCTACAGAGATTTATAAGTCAAGGGAGAGCAAAGGAAGAGATGACATCTCCAGAAAAAAAGAACTTTGACGGACAAAGAAGAACAAAAAGGTTGGTATCTCGTACAAATTCTTTTTTAAAATAATTTTCTAGGACACAAATTTCGAAATATGTTCTAGAAACATTATTAAAAAACATTCCAAATAAATTTTGATCAAAAAGAATATTGAGTTTTCCATTATTAGAAATTTAAGGTCACAGAGCCTCTGTTGAGTCCAATAGAGGTTCTGCAGGCAAAAGCTCTAATCAAAAATCAATAATCTTAGAAACTCTGTCAATCACCTTGAGTGTCAGATTTTCAAAAAGAATCATCTCGTACTAATGCACTACAACAGAAGTCAATGGTTACAGAGTTCTTCCCACAATAGAACTTCTGTAGACCATCTCTTGTCTAAAACAGACTTTGCTGCATAAAACTATTTTTCAAAAACAATTTTCTAGGACACCAGCTCTCAAATTATTCCTAAAAACATTGTTAAAAACAATCAAAAACTTGGATGATAAAAAATGTTTATAAATTATTAGATATGAGAAATTTCTTGTCTCAGAGCCTCTGCTGGCTCCAACAGAGGTCCAAAAACCTCTGTAAAGGAGTTTCTATACTAATAATTTATCGATCCTCTCCATGGACTTTACAACCATTTTTTTGTGAAGGTACAACCTACAGAGGCAAGAAAAACAAGGTTTTCAAATCACAGAGCCTCTGTCAGTTTTTACTATTGGGGCATTTCTGTAACAGTAACGATAACGGTAACTTTTCTGCGAGTGAGAATCATGTGGAGGTAAAGAAGCCCACGCGCCTAGCATTTAATAAGGCCGCCCACGACGTCTCGTCATAACTAACACATATGACATGTCATCTCTTCATTGGACCTACATGGAGCACATTCCTCTGGAAAGTTGAACCCGCCATAACCACTCAAGTGCGGACCCCAAATATTATTTACCTCAAAATATTAACCCTTTCAGATTCTACGGTTACATACTCAGTATAAAACCCAATATACCTTTCCTCATAAAAACTTTACTTACCTTCTTCTCCGGCGAACCTGCAACTATTCTCAAATCTTCATTTTTCTTTGCAAAAATGACTTCCAGTTCCCACGCTGCTCAGAACTCTCCGGCAAACTCTCCTCAACAATCCCCAGTACATTCAGAGCACTCCCACAATCCTAACATCGCCGTAAATGCAGAAACAGAAAACTCCGGCTACTCTACAAATTTTGCACCAACCACCAACCTTCAACATTTTCTGAACAAAGAACATTTTGAGGATGTTCTTCCATTAAAATCCAACAACTGTTACCTGGTACCCTCACCAACAGCCTTCGGCGAAGCCCATGCCCTTATCCTCAACATTATGGAAAACCATATCCTATACCCCCTCCTTTCCAAAACCCCAACCAAAATCCCTGCTCGATGTCTGAATCAATTTTGGCAAAGTTGCCGATTTGATTCAGATGATTCTCTGGTAAAGGGCTATATTTCAAAACCAGACAAATCTGAATACCTCGAACTCATGTTCAACAGAACTATGTTCTCGCTTGAGTTCAACTTGCCAACCAGAGGTCTACTAGGAATAAAAAGATATGTTGAGGTTCCGACGGACAAAGAGCTCTGCCGTTTTGTAGAGATGTTAGGGTATAACACAACCCTAAGGAAACGCAATGATTTCCGCAGAGGCAGACTACCACCTCTGTGGAATACCCTCTTCTCTATCCTGAATCGTTGTCTCATAGGGAAAACTGGCAGCCCCGACCAGAGCTCAAACCAAATCCTGACCATCATGTATGGGATCTATTACGATCTTCCACTTGATTTTGCCACCATCATGATGCAGGGAATAGTAAATACGATCGACAGAAAGCTTGCAATCCAAAAGGCCAAAAAGAATACACCAGGATATCTGCCACCTCTGCAATATCAAAGAATTCTAGGAGTCATATTCGAGCCTCTACTTCTAATGGAGAAATGGCCAATGGAAGGGCCATCTGTAAAACTTTTTCCCATGAACAAAAACACTCCTACAGAGCATGAAGACAACTATCCCCACTGCAGACCTATGTCGAAGAAGCTTCTGACATATGCAAGCGATAAGAAGATGAAGTTAGACTATATACGCGCCCACAGGACTCCAGAACCAAGTCCTGTGACACCCCCGCGTCTAGGAGCCCCCTTAGATTTAGATATAGTAGAGAGGATGACAGAAGAAGAATGGGCCAGAGTTTTAGAAAAACATCATTCAGTACAATCACGGTTCAAAGCCCAAAGAGAGAGCATATATCCCTCTTCATCCAAGAGAAAACCTCTACAACAACACCCCAAAAGAAGAGCAAGATAAGGAAACCCACAGAGGAAACTACAACCTCTGCAGCTCAACCCTCTTCTCTACCACATGCTACAGAAACAAGATCCTCTGCACCTCCCTCCCCCCCAAAACAAAGGAAACAAAAAACCAAATCAACAGAAGAGGGAGCCCTTAAGCCAAAGAAGAGGAAGTCAAAGAAGAAGAAACCCACATCACCTCTGCATGTCATTACAGAGGAAGTCGAACAGGAAGAGGAAGATCAGACTATACCTCTGCAACCTCCCTCCCCAATAGCCTATACAGATCAACAGGGAGACTTTAATGCCTTCCTCAACCATCCCGACATAGCTCACACCTTAGATCCATAAGGATGGATCGCAGAACCGTTGGATCAGAACATTCAAAGTCAGACTACAGAGGTTCTGCGCACAACAGAAGAACTTTCCCCACCTCATTCCAGTTTTGACACTCAACGTCGAACCCCTCAACAAACAATATAAGTCATATCTAAGGCTCAAGGTACACAACCTATGCACCCTCGCGTTCGACAACTCATAGGATCTCATTTTATATATGATTCCTTAAGATCAGAAGTAGAAACGAATATAGTGGAAACTGCAGAAGAAGAGGTAGGCATAGAGATTACAATAGAGGAAGAGGTTAGGGTAGAAACCACAGAGGGTTCTACAGAAAAAGATGCCGCAGAAGTAGAAGGCACACATCCCCAACCCCCTCCCAGTGCAACCCACATATCTGATACCGTCGGTCTAGCGGCAGAGGGTATCATTGAAAAAGAGCAGCACAGCTCGATCCTAACCCCACCCAGCCAGCCAGAGGTTACTCTTTCAACCTCTGTGCCTATTATAACCGGGGAAACCATTCCTGGGGAATCCTCTCGAAAGGACTCACCCATTGTTCGTGATTCATCGCCCAGAATCACATCTGACATCCCCGCAGAGGAATTCGTTTCCTCTGCCACGCACACCACAATAGGCCCAAACCTCCTTTCAGAGAGGAGTAGAGAGCACAGAGACAAAGAGACTCTAGACAAGTCTCCAAGTCAACAGAAGGACATTCCAATACCCACCTCTGGAGTGGATTTGGACACTAACCTTCACAGAACTTCTGTAGAGGTTGAAACACAAGTTTCTCCTCGAGGATCAGAAGGAAATCCTTCCACCCTCAACGTCAAAACAGGGGTCAATGAAGGTGTCCCATGAATAGGGACTCGCTCTAGGGACGAATTTGTTCCCCCAGAGGTTACAACGAGTTCACATGTATCAAGGGATGAGTCCCAAACCCTTGTCACCTCTGTGAACCAAACAATGAAGGAGTTGGAAAGCTCTTTCAAATCCTTTGCAGAAACAACTTCAAGAGCCATTACAAGTCTAAATACCAAAATGGACACCTTGTCCACAGAGGTACAATAAGCTCTGACCCAGATGAAGTCTGCTACCGAAACTTCTGTCACAACCTCTGCCAGACTACATGCTACAAAATTCGAAAGAAGTGCAACCTCTGCATTCAGCGAGTCTGTCAAAAACTTCCTGCAAAAACTCAAAGATCAATCCTCTACTTCTAAGGGCCTTACAACTGAAGACCTAAAGAAGGCCTTAGAAGAAGTTCAAGAGCAAACACTGCAAAACACTCAAGCCATGAAGCCTTCTGACTACATGACCAGAGTCCAGCTCACAGAACTTGGGCATGAAATCCTTGATCAAATGACAGAGTTCATCAGAGCCTTCACAGCTGCCAACGCAAACTACGTCAGAGAGTTTCAAGCAAGCGTCGGCAAAATGCGCTTCAACACAGAAGCAGAAGTTGAAAAACTACTCGGCCTCTGTGATGACTTATGCGCGAAGATGACTGCTGCAGGGGCTGTTCCACCAAAGAAATCAGATACATCATGCAGGGCAGAGGGTACTTCAAATATAAATCAGGATGACTCTAATGATGACCATCATGGTCCATCAGATCATCCTGAGGGGGAGAAACAAACGAAAATAGCTGCAAGCATTCCACCAATATCAGCAGAACCAATTTCCTCTGCACCCCCAACCCAAACCCAAACTCAGGAAACTCAACAGAGACCCACAGAGGAAACACCAGCCTCTGTGGAAACCGCCTCTGTCTTTGAAATAGATGTCCCTCAAGTTTTCATCCTCAGAAACTGAAAAGTCAAAAACCACAGAGGCAATCCCCATCATACCCAAAGAAACCTCTACCCCCAAACCAATAGAAGCAATCCCAGAAAGTCCAAAACAGGCAACAGGTTCTGAGCCTCAAGCCAAAAATAAAGGAAAGGGTATCATGACAGAAGAACCAAGGAAGAAAAAGCCAATGCCTCAGACGACAGAGAAGTTGATGAAGAGCTCATTTTATGCCTTTGTCACTCCTAAACCTGAAGAAAATTGGGCATTCAATTTAGATCCTCTGTCAGAAATTCCGATCCTTGATCCAAAAGCAAAGTTAACAAAGGGTAGGGTTGCAGAGATAATACAAGAAATAGATGCTCTGCGAAGACCAATACCACCACCGACTACACGACATGCAGAAATGGAAGAGGTGGTATATAGGTATCTTTATAGACAACAATATCAAAACAATCCTCCGCCACACATTGAAGATCCTCAACTCAGAGCTGACCTTGACAACACCTTCACCAAAACAAAGCCAAAAGCAAGGGCAGAAGTCTTCTCAGAGTCCAAAATTGAAAAGGTAATTTACTGCAAATTCTCTCAAACAAGAACCTTTCAAAAGATCATGTACAACATCTACAAAGTCAAAAGGGAGAACAAGTCCGAAAATCAATTTTCAGATGCCGATATAAGGAACTTGAACCCCTACGATCTGCCAGATCTTCTACTTTGGACGAAAGAAAACTCCGACAACGATGCTAACAGAAGGGCCTATCAAGTATTCAGGAAAGCGATGAGGGAAAAGCTTCTGCTATATAGCATGATAGACTTTCAACTGGGAAGAGATCTTGGAGTCAGAAATCTAAGTCTGAGACCACTAGAGGATCACTGTCCACCTTCTGCCGTACCCAACTCAATCATAACAACACCAAGGTACGGGTTAGTATATAAGGATCCTGCTGGTCAAGTAAGACTCTTTGTGGAAATGGACTGTCAGAAGTATGCAACCGGTACTCTGAACAAATTCAGATCAATCCTAGAAGAAAACAGAGGTACTGAGTCTATGGATTGAGAATCAGCAGAAAGAATGATCAGAGAAATAGATGCTACAATTGGCTTAAGAGAACTCTGCATCAAATTCTATCATGAGCTTAGAGAAGTGGGATTCGACAACAGAAGTTTCAACGACTTCAAAGATGCAAATGTCTGAGTCTGATTTACATATCTATGTAAACTTTAAAAAGAAATGAAATGAATCTTTGAGGTATTGTTTAACCTCTGTCTATTTTATAGCCTAAATTATGCATAAAGTCAAATTTTCATTTTTCAATACTTAGGGGGAGATTGTTAGCTCCAAATATTCATAATATTAGAAGTATTGAAAAATAGGCCAAGTATAGAAGACTTCCACAGAAGCTCTGTAGAGTGCCACAGAAGCTCTGCCAAAGTAAACAAGAAGATCATTCAAGGAACACCAAGACCAGACAGAACTAAAGAAGACTGCAATCAGAAGAATCAAGTCACAGAACCTCTGCCACCCTTGACAGAAGCTCTGCGGAAAAGACTGAAGACTTGGAAGATATTTATAATATCTTGCCACTGTTACAGGAATATCTTACCATTGTTACAGAAATATCTTGCTACTGTTCCAGGGTCCGTTCGTCAACTTGTACAAGGCATGGTCTGACTCCTACACGTGTCATACTCCGATAGGACCACCTTCCAAGTTGATATTAGCCCATTTAATGCATGCAGTTTTCCAACTGTTCATACCATCCCTTCTTTCCTGTAGCAATAGTCCTTTTGTCTAGAATAGATCTTTTGTAGTAGTATAAAAGGAAGACTCATGTTGAGTTCTTCCTTAACAAATATCATCATAAGACATAAGAACAACATCCACTTTTACACGCATAATCTTCTACGCAAAAACACTTGCACACAATTAATGTCAAATCTGTTCTTAGTGTTCTTAATCAAATACAGTAATCTTTGAGATATTCATATGTTCTTCATATACTGTTTATTTGGTATTTTGTGTTATTTCTATATAAACATATCTATTATTTCTTCAAATACGCTTCCGCAACACATCTTATTTGAACTAATAGATTAGATAATCTTTGTTAATCAAATACGGGAACCAACACATACATTACGTCACACCCTTACTCATCGCTTCATAATTATAAGCAGTTGGAAAGCACACAGTAAATTAATAACCATGCCACACATTTACTCTTCGCTTTGTAATAAAAGCAGTTGAAAAGCACACATGCCACACACTTACTCTTCGCTTGGTACTAAAAGCAGTTGAAAACACACAGTTAGATAATAATCATAAACCACACTTGTACAAAATTTAGGTTCAGAAAGACTCACATGCCGTCCTTGCTAGGAATTCTTACTCGCAGTCGATTGCCTCTACTCGCACCTACATTTGAACCCACACACAATACCAGATGAGACTCTGACTTACTGAATTAATTTCACTCCGGGACTTAAAACAAAATTCCGAACTCTCTCTAAGGATGATACCAGATCCACTACCCAATTAATAAATTCTGTATTTCCGGTCCATTAAGGCATTACCGGACTCAAATAGATAATCAACACCGGACCTAATTATATGCTAACACCGGATCCCACCAACCTAGTCCAGAAGGAGATATGTCTGCTATAAAGACTGAAGTCAGTTCAGTAAAGACTGACATGAGTTCTGTGAAGACTGACGTCAATTCAATGAAGACTGGCGTGACTTCAATGAAGACAATGATGCAGCAGATCCTAAACAACATGACCGCCCCTGCCCCTGCACCGACGCATTTTACTACGGCGGATCGTGCTGAACTCTTGAAGATAAATCCTGCTATCACTGGCCTAGAAGACAGAATAGCAGCGATTGAAGATTATATGGGGATCCCTGGCCAAGAAGACAGGGAACCAAAACCAACGGCTGAGTCATCGCATTCCTCCCCCACTCATCGTGAGGAAGGGGGGAGAAGAACTCTGAAGACCTTCCCCATGATGAATCTATCAAGGGGGAGAAGACTGGAGACCTCACTCTTACTGAAGAGGGTGAGAAGACAAAGGAAGAAACAACCGCTGGACCTCAGGGAGATGAAAACCCTGAGGGAACCGAGAAGCTTACCTCTGTATCTGAGGGGGAGCAACTCGAAGAAGATGCTAAAGAATCTGAATCTGAAGCTGAAGATGAAGAAGCCATCGACTAATCTGATCATGAACCATCCTCTTCTGCAAAGAATGATGATGATGACGATGATGATGACTCCTTTATCGTCAAGCCTGCTCAGAAGACTACAGCTCTTAAAGGAATCGTGATAAACGAACCTTCAGGGGAGCGGACCAAATCAAAGCCTTCAGCGTCTGAAGCTGACAAGGGCAAAGGAAAAGGTGTCGCTGAAGACAATAACAATCTGACGATCTCGCTTCCAAAGCTAGTTTGTCAGGTACACTAAATCTTCCTTACACTCATCCCTCCTCTATCTATACACATTCAGCTCTCCTCTCTACAACTTCTATACACAACCACATTCTTTCTCTATCTCTGTTCTACCCAAGTTCTTAATCGTACGATCGTTGTGTTTCATCTAGTCCTCTCCCCTGTTTGAGGATATCGCTGAAGTTCCTACAACTGCGACTTCACCAACAATAATCCCAGCTCCCAACGCTGAAGAAATAATCCCAGTCTTGGATTTGATCTCTAAGACTGATGAACTTGAAGAACAGATGCTCTCTCATACAAACAGACCTTCCTTGGTTCCTCAAAAACCAAGTGAAGAGGATCAGAAAAGAAGAGAAGAGATAATAAAGATGTTCGAGGCTCAGCGAATCATTCTGAAGCATGATCAACTTCCTTCTATTCCTCCAAAGTTCAAACTTTCTCAAAAGGAATACAAGGATCACCTCAGAGCTGAACGTCTTATCGTTGAAAGAAGGGAAGCTGAAGAAAAAGACAGAAAACTCGCCATCCGGCTTACTCAACAATCAGTGAAAGACCCCAAGCTAAAAAGAACTCCAATCGAAGTTCAACGTCAGCTATGGGAAGACGCCAAGAAGATCATTGAAGAAAAGAGAACTGTGTCTCAATCTACTTTAATCTGGTGCAAAGAAAAGGTATACTTCAGATATCGAACTGCCAGAATCAACAAGGTACTTATCACTGGAAGATCAACCCTCAAAGTTTCAATCGCTGAAATCGAGATATTATGAGAGAATGGACAGTACGAAAAATTCTATGCTAAAGCCATCACGAAGTACGGTCTCTCTGAATGGTTGGAGATCAGATTTGCCATCCAGAAGTCTCAGTCTAAGTACAAGGATCATGTTGAAAAGCTGATAAACAAACAGATCGACTTAGTCTCTTCTTGTGTGGATATTCCTCCTCCTCCTCCTCCTCTCGAAAGTTAGAAAGAAGGGCCTCTTCAAAGAAAAAGTCTAAATCTTCAGAAGATGGTCCTCGTATACAAAACAAAACAGGTATTGGTTTTTCTCTTGATGAACTCCTTGGTCCAGAACCTGATCTTTCTGCACTTGACACATCTCTTCCTCCGGATGAGACTTTCATCCCTGGGAAAGTCATAAGCAAACCCTATGGGATATTCTTTATTGACTATGATGGACGAAAACGCTTTCAACGTATCTCTGAGCTTCCCATCACTCCCATCGAATAGCTGAAAGATCTCATCTACTGGTGTGACATCAAAAACGACATTCAGGCACGGCATCTTAAACCTTTGATTTTTTAAGAAGCCCTGAACAAAAAGAATCAAGGGGTAAAGGTCCCTGACTGGATGATTCCCACATCAAAGACCCTTGATGAACTTCTCATTAAGGAAGAACCTTTATAAACTGATAGGATCGCCTTATACTTCTATTGTATCAGTTATTCTTTTGTACTTGTAATTTATTTCGCTTGTACTTGTAATCTTTCCACTTCCTTTTGTAATCTGATTCGAAGTTTAAAGAAAGATTTCAGCGAAAGTACTTTACTCCATCAGTACAGAAAATATCCCAGAAAACAGTAAAAGGGACAAATATTTTATGAGTTCTTTTTATCCTTATGTTTTCATTAAATAGCAATTTTCTCTGTT